>CAMTDV010000011.1:11053786-12425793 GCA_947069175.1 Scalesia atractyloides
ATATTTGGAAAGCAAAGCTATCTCTGTCTTGAATTCTCGGTCTCCTTCCCCAAGCTTTTGCCTATAAACAAACCGCTTCACCGCGATTGGAGCCGTGTTTTTTAGATACGCCTTTGTATACAGGCCCAAAACCACCTTCTCCGATGAGATTCTCTTTTGCAAATCCATTTGTTGCCGATGAAATCTCTTGGAGCGGAATTTGCAAGTGCTTCACATCTTCAATGGAAGGCATGGTCTTGATCTAAATATGATGTAAATCTGGAACAAAAAAAGAAAGTGCTTCAAAATCTTAGAAAAGAAAGTGGTAAAAGAGATGTAAGCTTAACCATAAAACTACAAACTCTATTTTCGTGTTTGACTATGTATAAACTTTGTGTTTCTGGTGTGTATGACTGCGTTTGGTGGCAAAATCGATACATAGAGCAAAGTAACTTTATGGGTGTGTTTCCAAACCTCAGATAACCGGTGCAAAAATTGAAGATGACTGACTGGAGAGACTAGTGAGAATATTGAAGACAACTGACTCTAACTAGACTGAATTTTTATCATACAAATGCTTCGAAGGAAGTGTGGGTATATATATACTGGATGCTACATTTACAGAAAAGAAAAAGACATTTTTGGTTGTATTTATTAGTTGGTTGGTGAAACTTACGTAAACGTGTTAGCTACAAGTGGGTTCCATCGTTTAAGCTTAGGGCGCAAGTTTAAATTCTTATCGCAAAAGTCTTATATGCTGGCCGGCTAAAAACTGTGGTGGAAGAAGAGTTAAATGTCAGAAGGGTAGGGGCCTTTGACAATGAGTCTAAGCTAACGAGCAAAGACATTTGGGGAAAATTACGGAAATAGGGGTTTAAGAAGCAGCTATCATTTTTGCCAACGCTACAAAAGAGGAGGGATGCACCAATAAAAAAATTACAAGTGTAAAACTGTATGCATTATTTTTAGTGCACCATTTAGTCCTTTAGCTCTTGATTTGAGGACTAATGCACAATGTACACTTGTAATTTTTTAATTGGTTATTTGTATGAGACGTGGACTCAAATGTATTCATTTATTTTATTTTTTTGCGAAAAAGATGCCTGAAAGTGATGGTCTGGGCAAAACAAAAGTTGTCGACTCTGCTTACTTGTTTTTCTTTTATTAGTTTGCTCATTTTACAAATCTTAAAATGCAATGTCTATTTTAATAAACATGCCAGTGAACACGCCTAATTGCATGATTTTCATAGATGCTTGCTACCAAAGTGTGATGAGACAGAAAGCTGTAGAAAATAAATCAAACTTCTTATCCAAGACAAAATCACATTGAATGTAGTTTTCAACGCTAAAATTTCGACAGTGGTGAGAGTTTCCACTATATATGGTGTTTCCATAGAACCAATTGAGTGGATAATCGTTGTAAAGTGGAACGAACTAGACCACCATAAAAGTAAAAACCAACCCAACGGACAGATTAAACGGAACTGGTACAAGGGAGAATGTGAAGTCGCAGACGAGCAATGATGCATGAGGAAGTAAATGTTTTGGTAGTGGGAGAATGTGGCATGCCAAATGCATAAAGGTCGCATCTATTCAAATTTTGCTTAATCACGTGGATTCTTATCTACTCGTGTGTTGCTACAACGATTATGCGGAGGGTATTAAGTATGTATTATTGATATCGTGATGCACTAATCTTTGGAAGACCCAAGGCGAAGTGGTTTGGTTACATAGGAAAAGTATATATTACAACTGTGGAAGTATAGTTGTAACACCCTGTTAAAGACCAATAAGGACAAAAGGCGTCAACATGCTCTAATTGTGCCTTTGGGTGACGGTCCGATGTCAACATGCATAAATAACAGCATCTGAGTGACTGATATGTCAACATACTTAAATTTTGGCATCTAAGTGACTGATATGTCAACATGCCCAGCCTCTGAGTGACATTGGAGTCAACATGCTTATAATAAGCCTCTGAGTGATCCTTTGTGAAGTGCTAACTCTCATACGTGCCATTTGTTGGACAAGAGGGTTCAATTTTGTAAAAAAATGTGAAAGTTGGATGATGGAAGGATTAAAAGTGTCTTAACTTATACCTCTGAATGACCTTTTAACGAACCGAGAGCTTGACAATGTCCAGGCATAATCCCGGGTATGCCAAGAATTGGCTACGGAGGGCTAAAAGTGCCAAAAAGGTGTTTAAAAAGGTTTTTAAAAAGCTTTTTAAAGTTAAGGGGCTAAAGTGTCAAACTTTGAAACTGGCCAACGGGCGGTCGCGGGCCGCGAGAGATCTGGCCTAGGTCTCTCGCGGGGCGCGAGAGAGGCTCGGTTGCAGAAAGTGTGTCTTAGCCTCCAAACAAAGCTCCAAAAACCATTAGATCGAAACTATAGACTTGTAAACTGCTATGCCACGTTTTGGGACACTTGTAAGCTTCCTCTTACACCCCTAAACACCTGACTTCACCTCCTTTGAGCTCTCCAACTATAAATAGGTGCTTAAGTTCACCATTTCAACTTGCACCTTCTCATTTATTAACTCTTCTCCCTCCTCTGGAAGTTCCTAACTAAAAGAGCATCCAACATAGTTCTTTTGCACCCTAGGAATCACTGGTAAGTGTTCCTTTATTGTGCATTTTCGTTTATAGGCTTTTATAGCCAAAAGTCAAGCGTTTTACGAAGAACGCTTTGACTTTCGGTTAAGACCATTATGGTCCACCCATTGTTTGAAATGAACATGGCTAAGTGATCGTAATAGAGTAGGTGTTAATCCCTATAAAGGGCACCTCCTATAGATCACGTTTGCTAGACCAATTGACGGGTTAAAGTTATGATATTAAAAAGTCAAACAAGCCATTTTTCGGAAAAATCATAAATTTATCTTATATATGTTATGAAACCTGTTTTGACACTTAAACAAATTGGTAATAATTATTAGAAAATGTAAGAACATGTTCGGCTCGTCAATTTCAGTTCTAAGGTTGGTTCGCAACCGAAAGTCGCGAAGTTTGACTTCTGCTTTGACTTTCGATCTGACCCGATTTAGATTAGTTACCTACTGATCTAAAGTTGCATTATGATCATAATATAATGTAGCATAACCCTCTGAGGTTATATTACATGATCATAATCAGAATCTAAATTTATTCGCAAGTTCCATAATTATGCCATTTTTTTTTACCAAAATGCCCTTTTGCATAAAACAAGGTTTTCAATGGTAATGAACTTGAAAATGAGTTTTCTACTGATATAATATTATAAGTAGGATTATTTGGGATGTTAAACCCAGTTATAAACTGAGTTTTCAAACAGGTCCTTAAACTATGTCGATAAATGACGATTTTAGCCCTTATGGCTTATAAAATAGTTTTAATCAAATCTTTTCAAGGTAAATCATTTACCTACTGATATGTTATATTAAATAACATATTTAAAATATTTTAATCTGGCTTTAATGTCAGTTTTCATAAAACATCGCATAAAAGACATCATTTTACGACATAAACGTCGTTTCGGCGCATAGTATGGTTTTAAACCATATTATAGACCAAGACTTGTTACCTACTGTTTTTAAAACTTATTTTAAACATATTTACAGTAGGTACTTGTTATAAAATCAGAATCCCAAATAATTTATAAACTATGTGTAAAATGATCAAAATGCCTCTTCGGTGCATAGTTTGGTCATAAAAGATAAATTACACAAATAATTGGTATCCTACTGATATTATATCATAAATAAAGTATTTTTTCAGAATACCTATAACTATAACATTAAATTATATTCAAGTTCCTTTCATACGGTATAAAATTACCAAAATGCCCTTATAAGGCATTGTTTCGTTTTAAAACCTTAACAGGCATATAAGTTGATATCCTTCTGATATTTTAACTTATTTAAAATACAACGGCATATAGAACTTGTCCATGACTTGTCCGGTTACCCATTATCGCTTATAAGCATACGGTTGATTATACGTAACTAGTTTACGGAATTTAACCGAAACGGGTTTAACCTTATCATTTTAATCTCAAAATCAAGAATGTTAATAGTTTACCCATATTATACAAGTCAAGGTACTTGTTGGGATTAAACTACATTCTATCCAATCATCGTTTAATTTAGCGTCATACGTTTTGATCAAGCACGCTAGTCGGTCTAAGTCAATGACTTAAATAAGACCGTTAGTATTTAATTGGTTAGTTTATGCCATTATCCAGACTAGAGACTTGGTGGTAAATGCTATCTGCACTTAGTACTTTTATGTACGGCTGAGTTATTTAAATTAAAGAAGACTAGCTCAGGTAAATACTCTCGACTTAATTCCCCTATACGGGCTTGGGTTACGGTAAATTATTACCGCTTGTTCTGAAATGGGATTAATCGAACGCTAGTTCGGGGCTAGTAAATCCACATATTCTGTTTTAGTCAGTTTTGTTTGATAATTTAAACATCGGGGGTTAACTACCGTGTCTTGGATTGTCACACCCCGACCCGTAGTGGAAACAAAAGTCGGGGCATAATTGGGTTATCACCAAAGCTCATGACATTTACTAATAAGTTTCATATTTATTAAATTGAAATTAAAACTCCAAATATTCAAACACAACGAGTCATACAAGCACAAATAAAATCAAAACATTGTTCAGAACATAATATATTGGTTTAATCTTGTAAGGCCATTCCTATGTATTTCTCTCCTCAGCTTGTTCACCTGTATCATGCGTAAAACAAAAGATTGGGTCAACCAAAGTTGGCGAGTGAATCTAGATAAAAGCAATTTGAACAATTTCTTATATTAATTAATTAAATAAAAATTTGTGCGTAAATCATAACTGATCATATGCATATGTATAAATAATCACAAATCACCCAATATCCACAATGACTACATGACATGATGAATGATGAACTTGAGATCAAGGCTCAATCAAGCGGAGCCGATCTAATGAGGCACCTGATGCTCAACTCATATCCCACGAGGAACTGATGGGTCTTAAATGAATGATTGCACTAAAATGACAAAATGTAACCACACATAATCACACAAACAATATACACATTTAATCACTTAATGATGTTAGCACACATGTTTAAATAAATAAAAATTGTACGACACATGATACACCCCCAAAACAATGATTAAAACGGGGAATTTGTAAGGATTCACTCACAGTGGGTGCGGTTTCTTGAACGATGAATGATGCTCACGAATTGAGGGTTGATCGACAAACGAAGACTAACCTAAAAATAGTACGCGATAAATCGATAAATATAACATGTTAATATCTTGGTTTATACCTTTTATTAGATTTTAGATTATTTATAGTATTTTTTATTGAGAATTAAATCCTTAGGAGTTGTAATTTTTTTTGTTTTTAGTTGACTTAAAACTAAAATAAAATAGTAATAAAAAATAGATAATTAACAATTAATATTTAAAAAAGTTAAAACCTTGTCAGCTCTGACCAGGCGTATCTGACCGGATTCGCTTGTGAAATTGAATGCGTGTGACAGGGTTCGAACTCGAGACCTCGCGGTTGCGTGCACGCAGCTCTTCCAACTGAGCTACGTGTCTAACCCGTTAATCACTTGATTTTTAATTCTCTTAACACTAGTTAGCTTATTTCAGAAAATAGTTAATCTAAAAAGTTTGAAAACCAATCGAACCGGTTCCCCAATACAGATTCGAACTCGGACACACAGCGGTAGTTTGCACCCAGCCTAACCAGTTGAGCTGGGTGTCTAACCCGTATAAAACCCGCTTTTAATTAGATATAAGAGCAATCTTGAAACTTCATCTTCTTCAAAACTAAACCCAGACATCAACATGAATACCCTCTGATCAAATTAAAATGTTTCGCATAAACATAATTACTTAATAACGAATGTGCAGATAGGATAATATGAGTTCGAATGATGATACCGGAAGCGGTGGTCTGTGAGAATTTCGGCGTGACGACGATGACCGAGAACAACTCCGGCAATGAAAGAAATGAGTGCAAAGAGTTTCGAGAGAGTAAGTTTGATAGACCGGCGAGCTCAAATGATGAATACATCGATATATATAGTATAATTCGAATTTAATTACATTTCGGTTTCGATTTCTGAAATCATATTATTTGATCAGCTTTGATTCGAATTGAGTTAATGGGTTGGTTATAACCGATGCCCAATTGTCTGTTATGCCCAGGATGATCGCGAACTCAACGGAAAATTCAATGATTGATTGAAGATTGATTGGCGGTTTCAATCTCTGTTATACACAGATACACACATTGCTCTCTATAAGTTTTATGTATTTCAGATATTCAACAACAGGTGTGTGTGTCTTAGTGGTGTTTGGTGTGTGTGTATGGGTGGAGAACCCGGGTTCGATCCGGGTTTGTCCCATTTCATTTTTATTGGCTTCTTTTGTTTTATTTTTTTTTTTTACTTATAATAATTTTTCTATCATTAATTGTAACAAAATAGGATAATTAATACTAACAAATTACGTAACGAACATTAACCGAATACTTGATTAAATAACGGTGCGAGTTTTTGAGACCCGATACACACAAATGTTACAGTATCCCCTACTTTTAGGAATTTCGTCCCGAAATTTAAGTAGTGGCCGTAACGGGAAAAGATGTGGGTATTTTTCGCGCATTGAGTCTTCACGTTCCCAAGTAAACTCGGGTCCTCGTTTTGACTCCCAACTTACCCTGACGATTGGAATGCGACTTCGTCTTAACCCTTTTCACCGAAGTCCATGATTTCTACCGGTCTTTCAACAAAGTGAATTGACTCATCAATTTGAATATCTTCTAAAGGAATATGGAGATTTTCGTCGGCAAGACACTTTTTCAAGTTTGGTACGTGAAATGTAGGATGAATTCTGTTGAGTTCTTCTGGTAGGTCAAGCTTATATGCTACAAGAGCTACCCTTTCGAGTATCTTGAATGGTCCCACATAGCGTGGTGCTAGCTTGCCCTTTTGACCAAAACGAACCACTCCCTTCCACGGTGATACTTTCAAAAGTACTCGATCACCAACACAAAATTCCAAAGGCTTTCGCCGTTTATCATCGTAACTCTTTTGACGACTTTGAGCGGCTAGAAGATTATTTCGGATTTGAAGGATTTTGTCAGTCGTTTCTTGAACCAATTCAGGACCAGTGATTTGCGCTTCACCAATTTTGTGCCAGCATACAGGAGATCGGCATTTACGACCATATAAAGCTTCAAAAGGGGCCATACCGATGCTTGAATAATAGCTATTGTTGTATGAAAATTCCACTAATGGTAGGTGAGTGTCCCAATTTCCTTTGAAGTCTATAACACATGCTCGCAACATGTCTTCAAGGGTTTGTATGGTGCGCTCAGATTGCCCATCAGTTTGAGGATGAAAGGCAGTACTAAGATTTAGACATGTACCCATAGCAGACTGTACGGCTTGCCATGTTCGTGAAGTAAAACGACCGTCTCGATCTAAAATGATACTTAAGGGTACAACATGACGGCTTACAATTTCATTGATATAAATACGAGCTAACTTCTCGTTCTTGGAGTCTTCGCGGATTGGGATGAAATGAGCCGACTTAGTGAGACGATCAATGATAACCCAAAAGGTGTCATACCACTGGAGGTGCGAGGTAACCCGGTAATGAAATCCATGGTTATATTTTCCCACTTCCATACAGGTATTTCGGGTTGGACAAGAAGTCCTGAAGGTCTTTGATGCTCAGCTTTCACTTTGGAGCATGTAAGGCATTTGGAAACGAATATAGCGATATCTTTCTTCATGCCAGGCCACCAGTAAGAGTATCGTAGGTCTTGATACATTTTATCGGCTCCTGGATGTATGGAGTACCGAGTTTTGTGTGCCTCATTCATGAGAAAGACGCGGAGATCATCACGATCAGGTACCCAAATACGATTTAAGTAATAAAGAATACCATCCGATTTGGATTCTAGCTTGGTTTCAGCACCACAAGACAGTTCATGTCATACATCATTTTCCGTAACGGAAATATGTTGAGCTGATCTAATTCAGTTTTGAAGATCGGTCACAATTTGAGAACACAAAAGACGGATTGAGTTTGCATACTCCTTTCGGCTGAGGGCGTCAGCCACAACATTACCTTGCCAGGATGATAACGAATTTCACAATCATAATCATTTAGGAGTTCAACCCATCGACGTTGCCTCATGTTCAATTCCTTTTGATTAAAGATATGCTGAAGACTCTTGTGATCAGTGTAGATTTCACACTTTGTACCATAGAGGAAATGTCTTCATATCTTAAAGGCGAACACGACTGCTCCAAGTTCTAGGTCGTGAGTGGTATAATTCTTCTCATGCACTTTGAGTTGCTTTGAGGCGTAGGATATCACCTTTCCTTTTTGTATTAGAACGCAACCTAACCCTTGCCCTGACGCATCGCAATAAACCGTAAAGTCTTCACAACCAGCAGGAAGTGTAAGTATAGGTGCATCACAAAGTTTTTGCTTCAAAATTTGGAAAGCCTCATCTTGTTTGGGTCCCCAAATAAAGGGTTTTCCCTTGTGAGTTAAGGCTGTGAGTGAAACGGCGATACGAGAAAAATTCGCGATGAAACGACGATAATAACCATCTAGACCAAGAAATGATCTAACTTCAGTAGGTGTGCGTGGCGCTTGCCACTCTTGTATCGCTTTGATCTTTGCAGGATCGACATGAATCCCTTTGTCATTCACGACATGACCAAGAAATTGTACTTCTTTTAACCAAAACTCACATTTCGAGAACTTAGCATAAAGCTTTTCGGTTCTCAAGAGTGTTAGAATAAGTCGAAGATGACGCTCATGATCGGATATGGTCTTGGAATGGATAAGAATATCATCAATACGAGGTAATGGATAGCGATTCTTGATGGTCAACTTGTTAAGCTCTCAGTAGTCGATGCACATACGAAAAGTTCCATCTTTCTTTTTCACAAAGAGAACAGGCGCACCCCATGTAACGCCTCGTATTTCCGCACTCCACTACTTTTAAGAAATACGTGTCGTACAACTAAATTATTTATTTGTCATTGTTATTATTATTTATTTATTTATTCTTTTTATAAATAATAATAATAAAAATAAATTCGACAGTTTTATGAAACTCGTATTTAAAAACGGATCTCGTAAATGCGACTGGGCCACTAAAAAATCTAGTAACAAGCTAACGGGCTTTGAGCCCAACACCTAAACCTATCAAAACCTTAAGCCTATATATTCAACTCTACACTAAGAAACCCTAGCCCCCACTCACTTCACTCCACCCCTGCCCCTGCTTCCCTCTCTTTTCCCTCCGGCGATCGGAGATCGGACTCCGGCGAGTCCCTCCGGTGACCCTCGGTGCTCCGGCCAGCCACACGCGACCACCCACCACAATCTCTCATCCTTCTCTCTCTCACACACATACGCACACCTTAACCCCTTCCCCACTCTCGTCTCTCTCTCCCTGGTGAACATAGCGGTGCCACCACACTCGGTGGCATCACGCGACGACGGAAGGCGGCGGCGGCAGCGCTGCAACGATGGCAGACGGTAGAGCCGTCAAACCGTCGACCCAAAACGTCGCGAACGGCGGCGGTGATGCGTTTGCCTCGCATCTGACCTGAGGTACGGGGATCTCATGGGACTCCGGCTAGCGAGATACGTCAATGGAGATGGTGGTGCCCGACCAGTGAACGGTGGTGTCGGCTTTCCGGCAGTGGTTCCGACGACGGTGATGCCGAAAACGGCAGTGGCGATGGTGGTGCTCGATCCAGGTGACGGTCAGATTGGTTCGGGATCTTGTCGGGTGGTGGTGATCACGTCAGTGGTAGTCCGGTCAAAACTGGTCAAACCAGTCAACTACAATCAACGCGGGTCAGACCCGGCCAACCGTTCAGCGAGTGGCTCGGTAAAGAAATTCGGCACTCTTTCGTTTATATTTATTCTGTTATTTATTTACTTTTACTATGTTACCTATATATATTCTTTTATCTAACACGAACCGATCTCAAACCACCACGGCTATAAACTTTGTGATTTTGCACACTTACGCTATTTAAAACTTATTCTCACTAAATTAAAAACCGACTCAACATATCGCGACTAATCCGTATTATAGTAAAAAAAAGGGAATCCGTTTAATATTCGGCAAGTTATAACTTTACACCCGTGGCGGAAGTTATATAGTATTGTGCTATCAACTAGTGTGTTTTGAAAATTATATCGACACTTATGTTGTCGGGTTTGTCCAAAAATAGGGGGAACTCTGCCCGTTTGACATTAAAATCCTTAAAACAAAATGCGCTAAATAATAAAACAAGTCCATCGTATCCGAATTAATATATTTTTACAAATATCTATATATATATATATATATGTATATATATATATATATGTGTACATATATATGTATATATGTATATATAAAATGCGCTAAATAATAAAACAAGTCCATCGTATCCGAATTAATATATTTTTACAAATATCTATATATATATATATGTATATATATATATGTGTACATATATATATATATATATATATATATATATATATATATATTTATTCTAAACACATCTCGTTACCTTCGTTTACACATGTATGTAGTACATATATATATATATATATTTATTCTAAACACATTTCGTTACCTTCGTTTACACATGTATGATGACCTCGGCTTGGCGATGTCAAGCCTTCAACACCTCGCGGCATACTAAAGGACACTTCGTAAAATGTGAGCATACTCGACCCCTTTTTATACTTAAACGCGTTTTGGGGTGCAACATGTATCTTTTAACAAAATTTATATTTATACGAAATAGACATACTCAACTTGTATATACCTGCTATTTGTTGCGTTTATGTTAGGTATACGTGCTAGTTCCCAATTTTATGTCCATGCTATATCATTATGCCTAGGTTATTAAGCATGCTAGTTGAGGATTTTTAGTTATATACTATCGCTTTGCACAAGTTGGCTATGCATGCTCATTCTATTTGAATATACAATGCCATGTGACTTGAACAACTTTTATACTTATATTTACATTTAAATTTGTATGCTCGCCAATACTTTTGTATTGATCTACGCTTTTAATACATGTTGCAGGATTTTTGATGACACATGGAATCTAGTAGGATTGCCTAGAAACGCATTTAAACTTTAAATACTTATTGTATTGTATTTTGTTTCAAACATGTATTTCATTTCAATATCTTGTATTAAATCGTTATCAATGAAATGAAGTTATATTTGTTACGTGTCGGGATCTAAATTTTGTATTATTTTATTTAAACTATGTAAAAAGGTAATTATTAAACCCTTGACACAATTAGCGTTATGAAGCCTCTTGCAATCTAGTTTTCGTCTCATCCCGATGTTTCCGCCATCGGTTGGGGTGTGACAGATTGGTATCAGAGCCATAACTATAGGGAATTAGGTAGAATTGCCATGTTTGACCTAGTCTATAGTTTAAGTACCATAAACTTGACCATTCTTGATAATTATCTAAATTATTATTCTTTCTACTGTGCTTCTCTCTCCCATTTGATTTTAAAACTTACGATATGCCTTTCCTAAGACATGAAACACAACACACGCTTTTGAGTATATTCTTGTTCCACGATCGAAATAACTCATCAATACAGGGGTGATTCCCGCTGTTGGTGACGAGTTTCAATCCGTTTTACATGTTATTTCACACGAAATTCACCATCAGGAGTGATATCCATATCTTGATGGGAGTTTCATTTCATAATCTAGTGGATCCTTATTGACGATTCGAGATTATATCTTGATACGTTCAATAAACCACAATTTGGGGACGAAATTGTCAAGCCAGGATTGACATCCACACCTTGATGACTGGTTCCGCTCTTCAATTTTCAATCTCGCCAAAGTTTCGTATTTTTCGATCACATTAGGGACATGTACTAACTGGAAGGGTAAAGTACCGTTAATCGCTTGGCGACGAGAGTATTATACCTATTAGGCCAAATCAAGTCTCCCTAATTCGAAAGGACTTACAAGTCACTTTGGAATAGTCGAAGTTTCTAAAACCGAAACACTCCAACATTTTAACAAGCCTCTCTTTTATGCTATCTTATATTTTATGCTATATAATTCTTATTCCTTCATATATTTTTTTTCAATGTCACACTATACTAAAATCAAATTTATGCACGACAAACTTCGCATTTATACTAAATCTATTAAACAACCATTCTATAGGTGCATACTAAATATCATACTTGATTTGGGATTACTGGAACGTTATATGTGATAAACTCGTTATAAAACCACACCTTAACATGTATAGCACTATGCGTAGTGCTATAGGAGTAGCGCACCGCCCTTGAGACTTGGGGTCATGTTAAGTAAACTATTTCATACTAAGTAAACTATTTTACACTATGTTTCGACATTATTGACTAGTCAACATTGCGTACACGATGGTTTGACTTGTTTATTCACATGTTTATGTGGTAGACTTGTCATTAACTTTGATCAAGCCACACCTTAACATGTATAGCGCTTGTGTAGTGCTATAGGAGTGACGCCCGCCCGTATTCTTGAGGTCATGTTAAGTAAACTATTTTACACCCTCCTCGTTTTAACGATGATGGGTAGTCTACATTGCGGTACACGATGGTTTGACCTGTTTATTCACATGCCAGTAATCCGTTAATCTTGGTTAACTAAAATATATCATTTGTATTATACACGAATGTGCATATACGCACACTTACACTTATACACTACACTCATTCATACTTAATTACTATCATACTTATAGGCTTATATACCTATACGCTATCATTCTCACTCGTAAACGCTAATAAACCTTGTTCGTGACACAGAACGTAACATGGCATTGATTAGCGAAACAGACGTAATATGGTATGAACATGGTGGATACGCCACTGGTACTTTCTATATATAAGTGTTAGTGCCATATTACCAAGGTTTCGTAAAATGTGCCATGAGAAATTCGGTTATTTCACTTCTATGTTTAATACAAACTTTAATCACTCATCATTCGTTTCTTGATTATACCCATACATACTTCGAAGTGCCATCTTTCTAAGTCTTCCTCTTGTATAAATTTCGGGACGAAATTTCCTAAAGTAGGGGAAACTGTAACGCCTCCTATCTCCACTACTTTTAAGAAATACGTGTCGTACCACTAAATTATTTATTTGTCCATTTTTATTATCATTGTTATTATTATTTATTTATTTACTCTTTTTATAAATAATAATAATAATAATAATAATAATAATAATAATAAATTCGACAGTTTTATGAAACTCGTATTTAAAAACGGATCTCGTAAATGCGACTGGGCCACTCAAAAACCTAGTAACAAGCTAACGGGCTTTGAGCCCAACACCTAAACCTATCAAAACCTTAAGCCTATATATTCAACTCTACACTAAGAAACCCTAGCCCCCACTCACTTCACTCCATCCCTACCCCTGTTTTCCTCTCTTTTCCCTCCGGCGATCGGAGATCGGACTCCGGCGAGTCCCTCCGGTGACCCTCGGTGCTTCGGCCAGCCACACGCGACCACCCACCACAGTCTCTCATCCCTCTCTCTCTCTCTCTCTCACACATACGCACACCTTAACCCCTTCCCCACTCTCGTCTCTCTCTCCCTGGTGAACACAGCAGCGCCACCACACTCGGTGCCATCACGCAACGATGGAAGGCGGCGGCAGCGGCGCTGCAACGATGGCAGACGGCAGAGCCGTCAAACCGGCGACCCAAAACGCCGCGAACGGCGGCGGTGATGCGTTTGCCTCGCATCTGACCCGAGGTACAGGGATCTCATGGGACTCCGGCTAGCGAGACACGGCGATGGCGATGGTGGTGCCCAACCAGTGAACGGTGGTGTTGGCTTTCTGGCAGTGGTTCCGACGACGGTGATGCCGAAAACGGCAGTGGCGATGGCGGTGCTCGATCCAGGTGACGGTCAGATTGGTTCGGGTTCTTGTCGGGTGGTGGTGATCACGTCAGTGGTAGTCCGGTCAAAACTGGTCAAACCTGTCAATTGCAGTCAACGCGGGTTAGACCCGGTCAACCGTTCAGCGAGTGGCTCGGTAAAGAAATTCGGCACTTTTTCGTTTATATTATTCTGTTATTTATTTACTTTTATTATGTTACCTATATATATTCTTTTATCTAACACGAACCGATCTCAAACCACCACGGCTATAAACTTTGTGATTTTGCACACTTACATTATTTAAAACTTATTCTTACTAAATTAAAAACCGACTCAACATATAGCGACTAATCCGTATTATAGTAAAAAAAAGGGAATCCGTTTAATATTCGGCAAGTTATAACTCACACCCGTGGCGGAAGTTATATAGTATTGTGCTATCAACTAGTGTATTTTGAAATTATATCGACACTTATGTTGTCGGGTTTGTCCAAAAATAGGGGGAACTCTGCCCGTTTTTCATGAAAATCCTTAAAACAAAATGCGCTAAATAATAAAACGAGTCCATCGTATCCGAATTAATATTATTTTACAAATATCTATATATATATATATATATATATATATATATATGTACACATATATATATATATTTATTTATTCTAAACGCATTTCATTACATTCGTTTACACATGTATGATGACCTCGGCTTGGCGATGTCAAGCCCTTCAACACCTCGCGGCATACTAAAGGACACTTCGTAAAATGTGAGCATACTCGACCCTTTTTTATACTTAAACGCGTTTTGGGGTGCAACATGTATCTTTTAACAAAATTTATATTTATACGAAATAGACATACTCAACTTGTATATACCTGCTATTTGTTGCGTTTATGTTAGGTATACGTGCTAGTTCCCAATTTTATGTCCATGCTATATCATTATGCCTAGGTTATTAAGCATGCTAGTTGAGGATTTTTAGTTATATACTATCGCTTTGCACAAGTTGGTTATGCATGCTCATTCTATTTGAATATATAATGCCATGTGACTTGAACAACTTTTATACTTATATTTACATTCAAACTTGTATGCTCGCCAATACTTTTGTATTGATCCACGCTTTGAATACATGTTGCAGGAATTTTGATGACACATGGAATCTAGTAGGGTTGCCTAGCAACGCATTTAAACTTTAAATACTTATTGTATTGTATTTGTTTCAAACATGCATTTCGTTTCAATATCTTGTATTAAATCATTATCAATGAAACGAAGTTATATTTGTTACGTGTCGGGATCTAAATTTTTTTATTATTTTATTTAAACTATGTAAAAAGGTAATTATTAAAAACTTGACACAATTAGCGTTATGAAGCCTCTTGCAATCTAGTTTCCGTCTCCTCCCGATGTTTCCGCCATCGGTTGGGGTGTGACACCCCAAGGTGACGAGCTAGGACGTATAAATCCCTTGTCAGTCAACTCTTGCAGCTGACTAGCTAACTCTTGCATCTCAGATGGGGCTAACCGATAGGGAGATTTTGCTATTGGTTCCTTTCCTTGCCTTCCTTCTTGACAATATAAGCTAGAAACACGTTATTATCTTTGCTAAGATATCTACGACCTTGGAGGCATGACATCAATTTAAGCCCTTTAGAAGGAGTTTCACCAAAAATGCGCAAAGTTTGACCGTCAGCGAGAGGGATTTGAATAAATTTTTCATTGCAAACAACTTCTGCATGATGTTGACTAAGCCAGTCCATACCGATGATAATATCGAAACAACCCAACTTCATAGGAATAAGATCAATTGAAACGTCATGGTCATTAAGAGTAAGAGTACAACCACGAATGATCGAGTCTAACGCAATCGGTTCACCATCTGCAACTTCCACCATAAATGGTTCAGCGAGACTAACGCGGGATAAATTAAGAATAGATTCGAATTCTAAGGACACAAAACTCTTATCTGCACCAGTATCAAATAGTATGGATGCATAATTACCGTTAATAAGGAACGTACCATTGACCACATTGTTATCAGCCCTAGCTTGATTGGCGTTGATATTGAAAGCCCTTCCTTTAGCAGGTGGATTAGCTTGATTGGTTTGGTTCACCGGGTTGGCTTGAGCTTGAGCATTAATGATGTTCACCAGGCGTGGGCAGGTGTTAAGAAAATGGGTTGGGTCTCCGCAATTAAAACATGCTCTGACTGGTTGCATCGTTGGGTAGTTGGGTTGATAGTAAGGTTGGGCCATGGGTTGAGCAGGTAGTAAAAGTAAAAGTTTTTGATTTTGGGCTTGGCCCACCACTTGATTATTGGTTTGGGCTTGAGGCGGGTTGCGGTTTGGCTTTTGAAGAATACGATAAGTTTGAATCGTGTAACCTGCACGACCACAATTTGTGCAGTATTGGCAGGGGTTCTCAGGGGGATGATGATATTGACTTTGGTTACATTTTGGGTGTGGACCTGTGTATGGCTTCTTGAATGGGGCGGCTTGAGGGGCGACCTGTGTGATTGGGGCAGCAGTGATGGGGGATTTGGGTTGGGTAACGGCGAAATTTTTCCCATTACGCTTCCTTTTTCCAGCAAATTTGGAAGACGAACCTGCTAGAGCTGGGGTTAGAGTTTCAACAGATGCCTTATCTTTCTTTTTCTCATCTTTAAAATCGCCATTTCGAATGCGATTTTCCGTTAGTTCGGTAGCCAGTTCCATGGCAGCTTCGAGTGTTGCAGGTGAAGTACTTAGCACTGAATCTTGAATCTTCGAGGGAAGGCCTCGGATGTAATACTCTATTAGACGATAAAGAGGAGTGAACAAGTTAGGGACCATCTGATTCAACTCAAGGAATCTCTTGTTGTATGTGGTGTGGTCTCCCTCCTTTTGTTTTAATGAATAAAACTCGTCTTCCAGCTTTTTGATTTCGCTTCTTGGGCAGAAGCGTCTTGTCATGATTTCCCTCAACTCATCCCAACTCAAGGCCATAGCAGGTTCAGCACCTCGCTTACCCTTTTCGGTGTTCCACCAGGTAAGTGCTACTCCAAATAGCCGACCAGTAGGATAGCGCACCTTGCGATCATCGGGACAATCACAATTGAGAAAAGTGCTTTCCATCTCCTCAAACCAACGGAGGAGAGCCGTGACACCTTCAGTCCCTTCATATTTTGGGGGATCGCAGGACTTGAAATGCTTGTAGGTACATTTGGTGGTGTTGGGAGGAGGGTTGGCGATATTTTGCCCGTCTTGGTTAGTGGGGTTAGTGGGATTGGTGGCAAGTGCTTGTTGAACCTGCACAACAATATCAGGGAGTACGGCAGCCATCTGTTGAGCGATGTGAAAGTAGCCATACGCTCGCTGGATCTTCCTGGCCTCCTACCGCCTCGAGAGTGTCTAGCAGACATCTACAGGAAATACGAAGTGAGATTATGAATTGAACGTTCTTAGGTGTCATGTGTTATAAAAAGTGAAAACAACATAAAATAAATGAAACATGAATTTAACTACATCCGTAGGATGTCTTGGGCTTGCTTAAGATTGGGCCTCCAAAATGTCTCCCGTACTTCAGCCTTGGTAGTCACGTGGGCCCCCATGACTACTGGGCTTGGTAGGGTTCACATTGAAGTTGGCCTGCTAATGTTAGCATAACCCGAATGAAAATCATAAAACATAATAAGGTCAGAATGTGTCCAGGTACAGACACAATGACAACTCAAAGTGGGGTTAGTTCACACGGCGTTTGGTGTGGCATGCTTTGGCCTAATAGGTCCTTTGTACTCTCATCGCTAGTCCCCAGGTAGGCAAACTGGTCCATTATTTGGATTTATACGAATGCCAAGCCTAGACAGGACGTTCCGACTACCGGTACTCGTACCCTTCAGTTACTACATGCCCGTCATGGAACTCACTTTGATGTGCTTGAAAACATAAAAACATTGAAAAATCCTTGAGAAGAAAATCATGAAAGATTGTGAAACTGTGATTTGTGTGCTTGCGTAAGCATGATATGCTAACAATATGTATAGACTATAATAAGCATCACATTTTGACATATAATAGTGAAACTGTTGCATATAATTGTGTGTGAAATAAACATGAAACACATAAACATCATGAGTTTTGCATGTAACACATAAACATTTAAAATCTAATCAACTATAGTATAGGCTCTAAGGGTCTAATACCTATCCTATATCCCTATGGTCACAAGCTCTGATACCTATCTCTCACACCCCGACGCGTAGCGGAAACAAAAGTCGGGGCATAATTGGGTTATCACCAAAGCTCATGACATTTACTAATAAGTTTCATATTTATTAAATTGAAATTAAAATTCCAAATATTCAAACACAATGAGTCATACAAGCACAAATAAAATCAAAACATTGTTCAGAACATAATAGATTGGTTTAATCTTCTAAGGCCATTCCTATGTATTTCTCTCCTCAGCTTGTTCACTCGTATCATGCGTAAAACAAAAGATTGGGTCAACCAAAGTTGGCGAGTGAATCTAGATAAAAGCAATTTGAACAATTTCTTATATTAATTAATTAAAGAAAAATTTGTGCGTAAATCATAACTGATCATATGCATATGTATAAATAATCACAAATCACACAATATCCACAATGACTACATGACATGATGAATGATGAACTTGAGATCAAGGCTCTATAAAACGGAGCCGATCTAATGAGGCACCTGATGCTCAACTCATATCCCACGAGCAATTTATTGGCCTTAAATGAATGATTGCACTGAAATGACAAAATGTAACCACACATAAGCACATAAACAATATACACATTTAATCACTTAATGATGTTAGCACAAATGTTTAAATAAATAAAACTTATACGACACATGATACACCCCAAAACAATGATTAAAACGGGGAATTTGTAAGGATTCACTCACAGTAGGTGCGTTTTCTTGATCGATGAATGATGCGCACGAATTGAGGGGTTGATCGACACATGAAGACTAACCTAAAAATGGTACGCGATAAATCGGTAAATGTAACATGTTAATATCTTGGTTTATACCTTTTGTTAGATTTTAGATTATTTATAGTATTTTTTATTGAGAATTAAATCCTTAGGAGTTGTATTTTTTAAATTTTTAGTTTATTTAAAACTAAAATAATATAATAATAAAAAAATAGATAATTAACAATTAATATTAAAAAATTTAAAACCTTGTCAGCTCTGATAAAGCGTATCTGGCCGGATTCGCTTGTGAAATTGGATGCGTGTGACAGGGTTCGAACTCGAGACCTCGCAGTTGCGTACACGCAACTCTTCCAACTGAGCTACGTGTCTAACCCGTAAATCACTTGATTTTTAATCCTCTTATACACTAGTTAGCCTATTTCAGAAAATAGTTAATTTAAAAAGTTTGAAAACCAATCGAACCGGTTCCCCAATACAGATTCGAACTCGGACACACAGCGGTAGTTTGCACCCGGCCTAACCAGTTGGGCTGGGTGTCTAACCCGTATAAAACCCACTTTTAATTAGATATAAGAGCAATCTTGAAACTTCATCTTCTTCAAAACTAAACCCATACATCAACATGAAAACCCTCTTATCAAAGTAAAATGTTTAGCATAAACATAATTACTTAATAACGAATGTGCAGATAGGATAATATGAGTTCGAATGACGATACCGGAAGCGATGGTCTCTGAGAATTTCTGCGTGACGACGATGACCGAGAACAACTCTGGCAATGAAAGAAATGAGTGCAAAGAGTTTTGAGAGGGTAAGTCTGATAGACTGGCGAGCTCAAATGATGAATACATCGATATACATAGTGCAACTTGAATTTAATTACATTTCGGTTTCGATTTCTGAAATCATACGATTTGATCAGCTTTGATTCGAATTGAGTTAATGGGTTGGTTATAACCGATGCCAAATTGTCTGTTATGCCCAAGATGATCGCGAACTCAACGGAAAATTCAATGATTGATTGAAGATTGATTGGCGGTTTCAATCTTTGTTATACACAGATACACACATCGCTCTCTATAAGTTTTATGTATTTCAGATATTCAACAACAGGTGTGTGTGTGTCTCAGTGGTGTTTGGTGTGTGTGTATGGTTGGTGAACCCGGGTTCGATCCCGGTTTGTCCCATTTCATTTTTTTGGCTTCTTTTGTTTTATTATTTTTTTATTACTTATAATAATTTTTCTATCATTAATTGTAACAAAATAGGATAATTAATACCAACAAATTACGTAACGAACATTAACCGAATACTTGATTAAATAATGGTGCGGATTTTTGGGACCCGATACACACAAATGTTACATGGATATCCTCGGCTCATTACAATAGAAATGGCCACGACCTTAGCGCGGGTGTAGGCATACACCCGATAGACGCTCAATTATGCATTCCCACAAGGTTGGGAGGAATTGACTCCTTCGTGAGTCCAAAGTGGTGTGTACGTTAATTCTGTCTCGGTCTTCGTATCGGGCTCCGTATGTATAGACAAACATGTAAATCTGTTAACAAGGTTGGACGGTCAATTGACCCAAGTTATAAAAAGATTTTGTGCTGATACGCACTTAAAACATTTTTTAAATGTTTTCAAAATGAATCAGTTGGGTGTATTTACCAGCGAAAGCTGACGTATTTTCAAAAGACTAAACTGCAGGTACAATACGAAAATAGGCTGGAGGTGCTTGGTGGTGATAGAGGATCTTGCAAATCCTAAATCTCCCCAAAGTCTATTTTATATTCTTTCCATGTGCAATTTATGATCCGTGTGGATCTTCTATTACGAGCCTGTATATTATTTTGTATTTTCGAACATTCAGTTTGTAATAGTAATTTTACTCCAAGACTTCTGCTGTGCCATGTTTAATTGACTATGATGATTATCAACTGACGTCACAGTACTCCCCACCCGGGTCCACCAGTGTATGGATTTGGGTTGGAAATTCAGGCTGTGACAGGTTGGTATCAAAGCCAACGTTTGAGAGAATTAAACACTAGCATTTTGTGTTTAATCTCAAACTTACACGAGCACATTCCTTAGACTTCCGAGTCTAGGCATTGACCTAGGATTACTTATTTCATTATTAAGTTATTAGTATTGTTTTTGAATTGATTTTTAAACAGGAAAATGCCGCCACGTGTACGAGGACAAAGTGGGAGAGGAAAAGGTCCAATGAGGGGAGGACCATCGGGGCGCATTCCCCTTCAACCTCACAACTTAGATGCTTACCAAGAATCAAGAGATTCATCTCCTTGGCAACCAGTGAGACGTTCTGTCTCTCATAGACACTCGCCCCCATATTCCCAAAATTCTTACCACTCTCACCACTCCTATCATTCACACCATACTAACCATTCTCACCATTCACACTCCTACCATGAAGAGTTTAATCCTAACCACTACTTTAACACTTCTCCAGCCGATCAAAATCAGTTGGACCAGCCAAACCCTATGGACGAGGACTCCGACCCGGAGATGCTGCCGTCGGGATCGAATACGCATCCCATTGAAATTTCAAGCGATTCAAACTCATATGCCGGATCGCCCTACCAAGGTCCTAATGAGTGGGACCAATACTGGAACCAATTCACCTTCACCCACACTCCTTCCCATCACTCTCAACCCCCCCTGTTTAATAAGATGTCCACATGGAACCCGTGGACCAACCCCAACCACCACTTGAACCACCAAGGAGAAAATGTGGAGCACGTATGTCGGTACGTGCCGGACAAAGGTCGGGATTGCTGTCACCTTTGCCCAACTTGTCACACCCCGACCCGCAGCGGAATAAGAGTCGGGGCATAATTGGGTTATCACCAAAGCTCATGATATTTACTAATATGTTTCATATTCATTTAAGTCAAAATTACATTCTCAATAATCCAAACATGTTCATACAAATACAAAGAAAAATAATCAACTAAACAATCCAAGCTCTAAACCAGTTTATTCTTCTAAGCCAATCCTATGTGTTTCTTGCTGCAGCTGGGTCACCTGTATCATGTGTAAAAATGGGGGTTTTTGGGTCAACATAAGTTGGCGAGTGAACCTTGTTAGATAAACATTTATTATTGATTTCTTGTTATCTTTATCAAGGAAAAATTGTGCAATAGTCATATATGAGCAAATGTAAATAATCATACAATGACAATAACAACCACAAACAATAACATACAATAACATATGAACTTGCATGAATATATAACATGAATGAAACTGTATATGTTGGCAACGTCACGTTCACGCTCATAATGTAATGGGGAACTGACGGCCTATGTTGAATGTCTGTGCGATCAAGGCTCAATCAAACGGAGCCGATCGTATGTTGGCAACGCCCGGTTCACGCTCATAATGTAATGGTGAACAGCTCAACACTCATAATGTAATGGGGAGCGGCGGCCTATGATATTGCATGTACTGAAATAATAAATTAAATCTAAACAATAACCACACAAACAGTTGATACAAACTGAATACACATTTGTTCATGGATATGATGTATGCACAATGATTTAAATATAATAAATGGTAAGACACATGATACACCCCAAAAACGTGATTAAAACGGGGAATTTGTAGAGATTCACTCACATTGGGTGCGTTTGGTTGGAGATGATGAGATGCGCAGGAGTTTGAATGATTGATCAACGAGGATTAACTAACCTAAATAATAACGGAAGGTATAGAAAATGAGTGGATTTTATTAATAATTTTAATAGGATTTTTAGATATATTTTTGTGAGTTTAAGGCTATTTCCTATCTTTAACAACATTATTTTTAAGTATTTTTAATTGATTTTTAAATTAAATTAAATAAATAAAAATATAAAAAAATGTTGACTTTTGCGTTGACCATTGACCGTTGACTGTTTGACTGTGACTGTTGACTGTTTGACCGGTTCTATTGTGTTTATGTATGCGCCGGGCAGGACTCGAACCCGAGACCTCCCGTACGTGTGCACGCAGCTCTACAAACTGAGCTACGTGTCTAACCCGAAATAATTCTGTTTTTAATTATATTTATATACTATTTTAGTTTATTCAAAATTCTTTTATTTTCAAAAAGGGTTTTAATCATCGAACCGGAGTGTGCAACAGGTCTCGAACCCGGGACCTGTGGGTTAGTGTTGCACACAGTCCACCGCTGGACTGTGTGTCTAACCTGGTTAATATACCGATTTTTATTACACTTAACATCTTCCGTGAGTTAATCCGGTTTAGTTAGAAAAATAAAAGATCTTTATTACAGAGCATACGTCTGTGTCAAGGATCGAACTCGCGGCGTGTGATATATGTGCGCACACAGTCCACCGTTGGACTGTGTGTCTAACCCGAGATAATATCCAATTTATAATAAACTTATAAACAACCTAACTTCGTCTTCTTCGTTACAAAAACACAGACTAGGATTACTCTACTGATTCTTGATTAATTCGATTGACAAACATTCAAATGACTAAAATGAAATGGCAGAGGAGATTTCGGAAGTAAACATACCGGAGAAACGATCTCTCTCAGAATTCCGGCGAAGTCGTCGGCTCTGTTTTTTACGGATTTCGTCTGAGCGGACAGATTATCAATTTTGATTAGCTAAATGCGGAATTGAAGCACTGAACAAGAATTACCAAAAGGTTTAAAAGACTATACCGTTTCACAGCGAGAATTGGGAACTTTCAGAAGTTTTCCGGCGAGAGTTAATTATCCGATTTCGTCGTCTGAAGCTGATTCTGATTGAAGGGTTTGAGTTAGCAAAAGCTTAACAACTGATAGACGATGAAAGAATTAAGAGACTTACTGATTTGATGGAAAACACGGTTTTCCGGCGAAAGTCCGGTGAGTTCAAATAGCTTTTCCGACGAACTGAAAGTAGTGCGAAAGTGAAATTTGAAGGTCTGCAGATGAGTTTGAGTCGCGAGAGGGGACTATGATTGGAGTAAATCAGGAAATGCAGATTTTCGGTTATTAAAACCGATCAACTCATGAATTCAAGTCCATTCAAGACTAAATTGATTAAAATTGTCGGTGTATCGGTTATTGACAGCAAACCGCGAACACTCAAACGTTTTTGGACGTTTGGAAACCGATTTCGGTTACAGTTGGCGTAAAACGGTTGATTCATGGTTGAACATAAGATTTAATTGATTTCTAGATCTAACAGAAAACATCAAGTGGCGGAGTGGTTATAACTGTGCGTGTTAAGTCGTTGAGCTCTTTCCGGCTGACCCGGGTTCGAGTCCCGGCAGCCTGTTTTTCATTTTATTTATTTTATTTTTACTTTTTATCAATTATAACTTTTATATTCTAGTTTGTTTATTAATTATTCATCATTAAAAATTAAAATCAACATAAATACGCTATGAAACATTCATAACTCGATATTCGATTACAAACGAAGCGGGTTTGGAAAAACCCGTTTTCGACAAATGTTACACAACTCCTACCCCACAATTCAAGAGGACCCACAAATGGGTGGACCCTCTAATGTTTCACCTATGGTGGAACCAACACCAACACCTGTTGTTCAACCACCACCATCGGGTTATATTAACCCAATTCCCACATATCCAGACACGTCTGGATATGATCATTTTAACCCATCTACACCGGTAGATTATCAAGCATGGTCACAAGACCCCTACATGCAGGCGGTTATGCACAATGCACTTTACCCGTCTCCTTTCCCACCTACTTATCCACCGACTGGATATCCAACTTATGGGTACCAGTATCCGGTTATGCCACAACCTCAACCACAACCTCCGCCACCACTTGAGACCATTAATGAGGCCTTAGAAAGAATGAAAGAGAAGCAGCAGTAAGCGGAGAAAACGGAGAAGAAGACAAACAAGTTCTTCAAGAAACTCTCCAAATTGGTCAAGGGAAAGAAGGACGAGTGAAGTCTCTTCTAATTATAGTAGTCCCTGCGAGGACATTGTTGTTTCTTTAGTCCCTGCGTGGACATTTTTATTTCTTAAAAAGTCCTTGCATGGACAGTTTATTTCATTTTCTAGTATTTTAATTTCTAATTTGGAATTTAATGAAGTACTTATGGAATTATATATATATATATATATATATATATATATATATATATATATATATATTCATCCTCTTGAAAACGAGTGTCTCGATTTTTACTCGAAATTTATGCTCTGCTATATAATTCCAAAAAGACCTTAATAGATTTAATTATGCCAAGTGGCGTAGACCACATATTGGCTAAGAAATGATAGTTAAGTACGAAGGGGTCTTCTATCAGGATAGTTAAGGGAAGTTATCCTTTTATCCAGAGGTAAGGGACTAGGTCCAAACCTCCAAGGTCGTTAAGGTCGAAGGTGACCGGAACCATTAATCAATCATTAAGGTACTCTTATGTAACATTAAGGAATGTTCATACTCTTGATAGGATGGCTTGAGGAACCACACTAACCGTCCAATGGAACATGCTGATATGCCAAATACATCTGATATGATGTAGGCCAATGTGCCCATTATTGTCAAGTGGGACAGGCTGATATACCATATACATCTGATATGATGTAGGCCAATGTGCCCAATTTATGTCCAACGGGACAGGATGATATGCCATATACATCTGATATGATGTAGGCCAATGTGCCCAATTTATGTCCAATAGGACAGGCTGATATGCCATATACATCTGATATGATGTAGGCCAATGTACCCAATTATTGTCCAGTGGGACAGGCTGATATGCCATATACATCTGATATGATGTAGGCCAATGTGCCCAATTTATGTCCAACGGGACAGGCTGATATGCCATATACATCTGATATGATGTAGGCCAATGTTCCCAATTTATGTCCAATGAGACAGGCTGATATGCCATATACATCTGATGTGATGTAGGCCAATGTGCCCAATTATTATGTCCATTAGGGACAAGCCTATGAGCTATATAATAGTCAATAATGACAATGACAGTTGTGACATTACGATCCATTGTCCAATAATATATGGACTACGTCCAAATTGTAATTTGCCTATGACGGTTCTATTAAGACCCAGGCCAAATATAGATATGTTAAGACTAAGAGTTGTGATGTTATTCACACTAGTATAGGCAATGGATTGTTATATCCAATATTGAAAGTCGATATGGTTGATACGCCATGGCTAAAAGAAGTTTTATTGGTATATAGAACCTTAGACTTAAAGATGGCTAATTCAAATGAAGCACAAAGTAGCCACAGGAATGTTGAATCTAACAAAGCTAAAAACAACAATATTGATGATGAAAATTGTCAAGTTGATGCGGCTGTCGAAAAGGCCATGGGAAAGGCCATAGAAAGGCTAAGAGAGTCGAGTGCTACACGCTCTAGGCCATTATCGGTTACCCCATCTTCAGCTCGTAAGGAGAGCTCCGTTCACTCTTCCAATGCGAAGAGTGAACCAAAGAAAATAGATTTTACTGAAAATCCCATTCTGTTAAAGACGGATGTACCTATAAGTACTTTGTCTCCTGTAAACCCCGAGACTTTAACGGGGAGAAAGGATTGGTAGAAGGCCTAAAGTAGCTAGATGAGATGGAAACGATTGTAGATATCAGCAACTGTGCTGATAAGGATGTGGTCAAGTACGTATCACAGTCCTTCAAGGGCGATGCCCTAATATAGTGGAAGGCCATGATCCAGTCTACAAGTAAGGTACACCTGTATAATTTAGGATGGACCAAATTTGTGGACCTTGTCAAGGAAACTTACTGCCCACCCCATGAGGTGGAGAAATTAGAGACAGAATTTTTGTCTCTTTCAATGAAGGACCTAGTTTGTCGGAAGTACGTTTCTGACTTTAACTCCCCATCTAGGTTAGTTTCCTATTTGATCACCCCCGAATCCAAATGCATTGCGCGTTTTATAAATGGGTTGGCGCCCGAGAAAAGGGCATGGTAAAGGCTGCACAGCCTAATACATATAGGTCCGCTGTAGACCTATATCTTTCCCTTACCCTTGATTTGGTAAGACAAAAGTCAGTTAGGAGTGAAATTGACGGAAAGAGGAAACGGGAGGATAATAACTCCCAAAGATTAAAAAAAAGGAAATTTCGGGTTCAAGAAGAACCAGCACACGTCATAACAGGTACATTCCTCATTAACAATATTTACGTTAGAGTTCTTTTTTATTCAGGTGCGGATAAATCATTTGTTGACATTTAAGTTTAGTAAACTATTAAACTCACCCATAAGAACCCTAGATAAAACTTATGAGATAGAACTTGCTGATTGAACGATAGAAACAACATCTTCCGTCCTTGATGGATGCTCTATATCCATTAAGAATCATTCCATCTCTATCTCTCTTCTCCCAATGAAATTGGCAGGGTTCGATGTTGTCTTAGGCATGGATTGGTTATCTCATAACCAAGCCCGAATTGCCTGTGATAAGAAGCTCATCGAGATTAAGACCCCATCTGGTGAAATAATCACCATCCCCGGAGACTCACACTATGGATTGCCAGACAAGATGTCGTTATTTAAGGCATCCAAATGTTTGAGAAGAGGATGTGTCATTTACATGGCACAAGTTACCATAAATGAGCCTAAGCCAAACATGGATGACCTACCAGTTATCTCGGAATATTCAGATGTCTTTCCAGAAGAATTACCAGGTCTACGTCCAGACAGACAAGTGGAGTTTAGAATCGATCTCCTCCCAGGATCAACACCCATAGCTAGCACCAACGGAAATGAAGGAATTGAGGACACAGCTAGACGAACTCCTGGAGAAAGGCTTTATTCAGCCTAGTTCCTCGCCTTGGGGAGCTCCTATCCTCTTTGTAAAGAAGAAAGACGGTTCGATGCGAATATGCATCGATTACTGAGAGCTAAACATGTTAATAATCAAGAATAGATATCCTATGCCCAGGATCGACGATTTATTTGACCAACTTCAGGGGCTAGTTACTTCTCCAAGATCGACTTGAGATCAGGATATCATCAGCTGAAGGTTAGAAGTGAAAATGTTCCTAAAACCGCCTTCAGGACCCGATACGGTCATTTTGAATTCTTGGTGTTGCCTTTTGGGCTCACAAATGCACTTGCAGCATTCATGGATCTCATGAATAGAGTCTGCAAGCCATATCTGGATAAGTTTGTCATTGTCTTCATAGACGACATACTTATTTATTCTCGTAATCAAGCTGATCACGAGAAACATCTTAGGTGCATCTTAGAACTCCTAAGGCAAGAGAAGCTTTATGCTAAATTCTCTAAGTGTTAATTTTGGCTTAGAGAGGTCCAATTTCTTAGACATATGGTAAGTGAGCGTGGTATCCAAGTGGATCCCGCCAAAATTGAGGCCATAATGAATTGGGAAGTACCCAAGACCCCATCAGAGATTCATAGTTTTCTAGGATGGGCCTGTTACTACAGAAGGTTCATTGAGAACTTTTCAAGAATAGCCACTCCTTTAACTACCCTAACCCGAAAGAATGTTAAGTATAATTAGGGTCCAAAGCAACAAGAATCTTCTGAGATTCTTAAACACAAGTTGAGCAATGCCCCTGTGTTATCCCTACCAGAGGGTGTTGAAGATTTTATAGTCTACTGTGATGCATCGCACACTGGCATGGGCTGTGTGCTAATGCAAAAAGGCAAAGTATTTGCCTATGCATCACGACAGTTAAAGGTGCACAAAAGAAATTACACAACCCACGATTTGCAATTGAGTGCCGTTGTATTTGCCGTAAAACTGTGGAGACACTACTTGTATGGCACAAAGTGTATTATATACACTGACCATAAAAGTCTGTAGCATCTGTTCGATCAGAAAGAATTGAACATGCGACTACGTCGATGGATGGAAACGCTTAATGACTACGATTGCGAGATTCGCTACCATCTAGGCAAGGAAAATGTAGTTGCTGATGCCTTAAGTCGCAAGGAACGAGTTAAACCTATAAGGATTAACACCAAGAGCATTGAGCTCAGAAATAGCTTAAGTGAGAAGCTATTAGATGCGCAAAAGCAAGCCCTATTGGAGGCTAATATCCTTAAGGAGAGATTAGGTGGAACTGTGGATCAGTTAGCGCCTGGAAAGGATGGAATCCTTAGATTCAATGATAGAATTTGGGTTCCAATCCTTGGAGGACTTAGAGATCTAATCCTCCAAGAAGCGCATAACATAAGATACTCAGTTCATCCCAGGAGGTGACAAGATGTATCAAGTCTTAAAGAAGAATTATTGGTGGATGGGTTTGAAGAAATCCGTAGCCACTTATGTAGCTAAATGTCTGACGTGTTCGCAAGTTAAGGCCGAACATCAAAAGCTGTCAGGACTTCTACACAATTGGAAATTCCCACATGGAAATTGGAAATGGTAACTATGGACTTAATTACCAAGTTACCCAAGACCAAAAGTGGAAATGACACTATTTGGGTCATAGTGGATAGACTGACCAAGTCAGCACAGTTTCTGACAATTAAAGAAACGTATAATTAAGATAAATTGGCTAAGTTGTATGTGGACAAGATTGTGTCCCTACACGGTGTGCCGGTATCTAATGTATCTGACAGAGATACTAGATACAAATCTCAATTTCTGATATGATGTAGGCCAATGTGCCCAATTTATGTCCAACGGGACAGGCTGATATGCGATATACATCTGATATGATGTAGGCCAATGTGCCCAATTTATGTCCAATGGGACAGGCTGATATGCCATATACATCTGATGTGATGTAGGCCAATGTGCCCAATTATTATGTCCATTAGGGACAAGCCTATTAGCTATATAATAGTCAATAATGACAATGACAGTTGTGACATTGCGATCCACTGTCCAATAATATATGGACTACGTCCAAATTGTAATTTGCCTATGACGGTTCTATTAAGACCCAGGCCAAATATAGATATGTTAAGACTAAGATTTGTGATGTTATTCACACTAGTATAGGCAATGGATTGTTATATCCAATATTGAAAGTCGATATGGTTGATACGCCATGGCTAAAAGAAGTTTTATTGGTATATAGAACCTAAGACTTAAAGATGGCTAATTCAAATGAAGCACAAAGTAGCCACAGGAATGTTGAATCTAACAAAGCTGAAAACCAAAATATTGATGATGAAAATTTTCAAGTTGATGCGGTTGTCGAAAAGGCCATGGGAAAGGCCATAGAAAGGCTAAGAGAGTCGAGTGCTACACGCTCTAGGCCATTATCGGTTACCCCATCTTCAGCTCATAAGGAGAGCTCCGTTCACTCTTCCAATGCGAAGAGTGAACCAAAGAAAATAGATTTTACTAAAAAATCTCATTCAGTTAAAGACAGATGTACGTATAAGTACTTTGTCTCCTGTAAACCCCGAGACTTTAACGGGGAGAAAGGAGCGGTAGAAGCCCTAAAGTGGCTAGATGAGATGGAAACGATTGTAGATATCAGCAACTGTGCTGATAAGGATGTGGTCAAGTACGTATCACAGTCCTTCAAGGGCGATGCCCTAATATGGTGGAAGGCCATGATCCAGTCTAGATGTAAGGTACAGCTGTATAATTTAGGAAGGACCAAATTTGTGGACCTTGTCAAGGAAACTTACTGCCCTCCCCATGAGGTGGAGAAATTAGAGACAGAAGTTTTGTCTCTTTCAATGAAAAACCTAGTTTGTCGGAAGTACGTTTCTGACTTTAACTCCCCATCTAGGTTAGTTTCCTATTTGATCACCCCCGAATCCAAACGCATTGCGCGTTTTATAAATGGGTTGGCGCCCGAGATAAAGGGCATGGTAAAGGTTGCACAGCCTAATACCTATAGGTCCGCTTTAGACCTATCTCTTTCCCTTACTCTTGATTTGGTAAGACAAAGGTCAGTTAGGACTGACACTGGCGGAAAGAGGAAACGGGAGGATAATAACTCCCAAAGATTAAAAAAAAAGGAAATTTCGGGTTCAAGAAGAACCAGCACACGTCTAATGACAAACTTCTGTGCAAGAACTGTAAATATAAGCATTGGGGACAGTGTGGCATAAATCCACAAACCAAACCCTATGGTATCTGCAAAAGAAAAGGGCATAAGACCTTAGATTGCAAGGAGCTTAAGGATGCAGTTTGCTATAACTGCAATGAAAAAGGACATATAATGTATAATTGCCCCAAGAAACCCAAAAGTAATGATGCAAAGCCTGGAGAGGCCAAGAAGGGGAATGCCCGTGCCTTTCAAATGAATGCCATGGAGGCCGTTAATGACAACAACGTCATAACAGGTACATTCCTCATTAACAATATTTACGCAAGTTCTTTTTTATTCGGGTGCGGATAGATCATTTGTTGACCATAAGTTTAGTAAACTATTAAACTCACCCATAAGAATCCTAGATAAAACTTATGAGATAGAACTTGCTGATGGAACGATAGAAACAACATCTTCCGTCCTTGATGGATGCTCTATATCCATTAAGAATCATTCCATCTCTATCTCTATTCTGCCAATGAAATTAGCAGGGTTCGATGTTGTCTTAGGTATGGATTGGTTATCTCATAACCAAGCCCGAATTGCCTGTGATAAGAAGCTCATCGAGATTAAGACCCCATCTGGTGAAATAATCACCATCCCCGGAGACTCACACTATGGATTGCCAGACAAGATGTCGTTATTTAAGGCATCCAAATGTTTGAGAAGAGGATGTGTCATTTACATGGCACAACTTACGATAAATGAGCCTAAGCCAAACATGGATGACCTACCAGTTATCTCAGAATATTGAGATGTCTTTCCAGAAGAATTACCAGGTCTATGTCCAGATAGACAAGTGTAGTTTAGAATCGATATCCTCCCAGGATCAGCACCCATAGCTAGCACCAACGGAAATGAAGGAATTGAGGACGCAGCTAGACGAACTCCTGGAGAAAGGCTTTATTCAGCCTAGTTCCTCGCCTTGGGGAGCTCCTATCCTCTTTGTAAAGAAGAAAGACGGTTCGATGCGAATATGCATCGATTACTGAGAGCTAAACAAGTTAACAATCAAGAATAGATATCCTATGCCCAGGATCGACGATTTATTTGACCAACTTCAGGGGCTAGTTACTTCTCCAAGATCGACTTGAGATCAGGATATCATCAGCTGAAGGTTAGAAGTGAAGATGTTTCTAAAACCGCCTTCAGGACCCGATAAGGTCATTTTGAATTCTTGGTGTTGCCTTTTGGGCTCACAAATGCACCTGCAGCATTCATGGATCTCATGAATAGAGTCTGCAAGCCATATCTGGATAAGTTTGTCATTGTCTTCATAGACGACATACTTATTTATTCTCGTAATCAAGCTGATCACGAGAAACATCTTAGGTGCATCTTAGAACTCCTAAGGCAAGAGAAGCTTTATGCTAAATTCTCTAAGTGTGAATTTTGGCTTAGAAAGGTCCAATTTCTTGGACATGTGGTAAGTGAGCGTGGTATCCAAGTGGATCCCGCCAAAATTGAGGCCATAATGAATTGGGAAGTACCCAAGACCCCATCAGAGATTCGTAGTTTTCTAGGATTGGCCAGTTACTACAGAAGGTTCATTGAGAACTTTTCATGTGGCTCCACTCCTTTAACTACCCTAACCCGAAAGAATGTTAAGTATAATTAGGGTCCAAAGCAACAAGAATCTTCTGAGATTCTTAAACACAAGTTGAGCAATGCCCCTGTGTTATCCCTACCAGAGGGTGTTGAAGATTTTATTGTCTACTGTGATGCATCGCACACTGGCATGGGCTGTGTGCTAATGCAAAAAGGCAAAGTAATTGCCTATGCATCACGACAGTTAAAGGTGCAAGAAATAAATTACACAACCCACGATTTGGAATTGAGTGCCGTTGTATTTGCCGTAAAACTGTGGAGACACTACTTGTATGGCACAAAGTGTATTATATACACTGACCATAAAAGTCTGTAGCATCTGTTCGATCAGAAAGAATTGAACATGCGACTACGTCGATGGATGGAAACGCTTAATGACTACAATTGCGAGATTCGCTACCATCTAGGCAAGGAAAATGTAGTTGCTAATGCCTTAAGTCGCAAGGAACGAGTTAAACCTATAAGGATTAACGCCAAGAGCATTGAGCTCAGAAATAGCTTAAGTGAGAAGCTATTAGATGCGCAAAAGCAAGCCCTATTGGAGGCTAATATCCTTAAGGAGAGATTAGGTGGAACTGTGGATCAGTTAGCGCCTGGAAAGGATGGAATCCTTAGATTCAATGATAGAATTTGGGTTCCAATCCTTGGAGTACTTAGAGATCTAATCCTCCAAGAAGCGCATAACACAAGATACTCAGTTCATCCCAGGAGGTGACAAGATGTATCAAGACTTAAAGAAGAATTATTGGTGGATGGGTTTGAAGAAATCCGTAGCCACTTATGTAGCTAAATGTCTAACGTGTTCGCAAGTTAAGGCCGAACATCAAAAGCCGTCAGGACTTCTACACAATTGGAAATTCCCACATGGAAATTGGAAATGGTAACTATGGACTTAATTACCAAGTTACCTAAGACCAAAAGTGGAAATGACACTATTTGGGTCATAGTGGATAGACTGACCAAGTCAGCACAGTTTCTGCCAATTAAAGAAACGTATAATTCAGATAAATTGGCTAAGTTGTATGTGGACAAGATTGTGTCCCTACATGGTGTGCCAGTATCTATTTTATTTGACAGAGACTCTAGATACACATCTCAATTTTGGAAAGGTTTCCAACAATCTTTAGGCACACGATTAAATTTTAGTACGGCTTACCATCCACAGACTGATGGTCAAAGTGAGCGTACTATTCAAACTCGGGAAGACATGCTCAGGGCAAGTGTGATCGACTTAGGTGGAAGTTGGGACGACCACTTACCCCTAATAGAATTGTCCTATAATAACAGCTATCATACGAGCATCAAGGCTGCTCCTTTTGAGGCGTTGTATGGGAGAAAATGTAGAACGCCCGTGTGTTGGGCAGAAGTTGGGGAAGCCCAACTATAAGGGCCAGAGATTGTCCTGGAGACCACGGAAAAGATTGTGCAAATCCGTGATCATCTCAAAGCTGTCAGGGATAGGAAGAAGAGCTACGCTGACAAGAGGCGTAAACCTCTTAAGTTCCAAGTAGGGGACAAAGTCATGCTAAAGGTATCACCCTGGAAAGGTGTGATGCGTTTTGGAAAGAAGGGCAAGTTGAGCCCAAGATATATTGGACCATTCGAGATAGTCGAATGTGTCAGCACTGTAGCTTATAAGCTCAGGTTGCCAGAGGAGCTTAGTGGAATTCATGAGGTATTCCACATATCTAACCTTAAGAAATGTCTAGCTGATGAGTCGCTAGCAATGTCACACGAGGATGTGCAAATTGATGAAAACCTGAGGTTCATTGAGAAACCAATTTCGATCGAGGATCGACAGGTTAAGAAGCTCCGTAAGAAAATGATACCTATAATAAAGGTTAAGTGGGACGCTTTTAGAGGTCCCGAGTATACATGGGAGGTTGAGTCCACTATGCGACAAAAGTACCCCCATCTTTTTGAATAAAATCTCGAGGTCGAGATTTCTTTTAAGGGGGTGAGGATGTAACACCCTGTAAAATCGTGTCCAATAGTATAGTGACACGTGTTGTATTTTAAATATAGTCTGTTAAAGACCAATAAGGACAAAAGGCGTCAACATGCTCAAACTAAACCTCTGGGTGACGGTCAGATGTCAACATGCATAAATAACAGCCTCTGAGTGACTGATATGTTAACATGCTTAAATTTTGGCCTCTGAGTGACTGATATGTCAACATGCCCAGCCTCTGAGTGACATCGGAGTCAACATGCTTATAATAAGCCTCTAAGTGATCCTTTGTGAAGTCATAACTCTCATACGTGTCATTTGTTGGACGAGAGGGTTCAATTTTGTAAAAATGTGAAAGTTGGATGATGGAAGGATTAAAAGTGTCCACATGTTAATTTATACCTCTGAATAACCTTTTAATGAACCGATAGCTCGACAATGTCCGGGCATAATCCCGGGTATGCCAAGAATTGGCTACGGAGGGCTAAAAGTGCCAAAAAGGTGTTTAGAAAGGTTTTTAGAAGCTTTTAAAGTTAAGGGGCTAAAGTGTCAAACTTTAAAACTGGCCAAGGGGCGGTCGCGGGCCACGAGTCTCTCGCGGGGCGCGAGAGAGGCTTTGTTGCAGAAAGTTTGTCTTGGCCTCCAAACAAAGCTCCAAAAACCATTAAAGCGAAACTATGGACTTGTAAACTGCTATGCCACATTTTGGGACACTTGTAAGCTTCCTCTTACACCCCTAAACATCTGGCTTCACCTCCTTTGAGCTCTCCAACTATAAATAGGTGCTTAAGTTCACCATTTCAACGTGCACCTTCTCATTTATTCACTCTTCTCCCTCCTCTAGAAGTTCCTAGCTAAAAGGAGCATCCAACATAGTTCTTTTGCACCCTAGGAATCAATGGTAAGTGTTCCTTCATTGTGCATTTTCGTTTATAGGCTTTTATAGCCAAAAGTCGAGTGTTTTACGAAGAACGCTTTGACTTTCGGTTAAGACTATTATGGTCCAGCCATTGTTCGAAATGAACATGGCTAAGTGATCGTAATAGGGTAGGTGTTAATCCCTATAAAAGGCACCTCCTGAAGATCACGTTTGCTAGACCAATTGACGGGTCAAAATTATGATATTAAAAAGTCAAACATGCCATTTTTTGGAAAAATCATAAATTAATCTTATATATGTTATGAAACCTGTTTTGACACTTAAACAAGTTGGTAATAATTATTAGAACATGTAAGCACATGTTCGGCTCGTCAATTTCAGTTCTAAGGTCGGTTCGCAACCGAAAGTCACGAAGTTTGACTTCTGCTTTGACTTTCGATTCTGACCCGATATAGATTAGTTACCTACTGATCTAAAGTTGCATTATGATCTATATAATGTAGCATAACCCTTTGAGGTTATATTACATGATCATAATCAGAATCTAAGTTTATGCGCAAGTTCCATAATTATGCCATCTTTGACCAAAATGCTCTTTTTGCATAAAACAAGGTTTTCATCGTAATGAACTTGAAATGAGTTTTCTACTGATATAATATTATAAGTAGGATTATTTGGGATGTTAAACCAAGTTATAAACTGAGTTTTCAAACGGGTCCTTAAACTATGTCGATAAATGACGATTTAAGCCCTTATGGCTTATAAAATAGTTTTAATCAAATCTTTTCAAGGTAAATCATTACCTACTGATATGTTATATTAAATAATATATTTAAAATATTTTAATCTGACCTTATTGTCAGTTTTCCTAAAACATCGCATTAAAGACATCATTTTACGACATAAACGCCGTTTCGGCGCATAGTATGGTTTTAAACCATATTATTGACCAAGACTTGTTACCTACTGATTTTAAAACTTATTTTAAACATATTTACAGTAGGTACATGTTATAAACTCAGAATCTCAAATAATTTATAAACTATGTGTAAAATGACCAAAATGCCCATTCAGTGCATAGTTTGGTCATAAAAGATAAATTACACAAATAATTGGTATCCTACTGATATTATATCATAAATAAAGTATTTTTCCAGAATACTTATAACTATAATATTAAATTATATTTAAGTTCCTTTTATATGGTATAAAATTACCAGAATGCCCTTATAAGGCATAGTTTCGTTTTAAAACCTTAATGGGCATATAAGTTGATATCCTTCTGATATTTTAACTTATTTAAAATACAACGGCATATGAACTTGTCCATCCGGTTACCAATTATCGCTTATAAGCATACGGTTGATTATACGTAACTAGTTTACGGAATTTAACCGAAACAGGTTTAACCTTATTATTTTAATCTCAAAATCCATGATGTTAATAGTTTACCCATATTATACAAGTCAAGGTACTTGTTGGGATTAAACTACATTCTATCCAATCATCATTTAATCTAGCGTCATACGTTTTGATCAAGCACGTTAGTCGGTCTAAGTCAATGACTTAAATAAGACCGTTAGTATTTAATTGGTTAGTTTATGCCGTAATCCAGACTAGAGACTTGCCGATAAATGCTATCTGCACTTAGTACTTTTATGTACGGCTGAGTTATTTAAATTAAAGAAGACTAGCTCAGGTAAATACTCTCGACTTAATTCCCCTATACGGGCTTGGGTTACGGTAAATTATTACCGCTTGGTCGGAAATGAGATCAATCGAACGCCGGTATGGGGCTAGTAAATCCGCATATTCTGTTTTAATCAGTTTTGTTTGATAATTTAAACATCGGGGGTTAACTACCGTGTCCTAGATATCCTCGGCTCATTACAATAGAAATGGCCACGACCTTAGCGCGGGTGTAGGCATACACCCGATAGACGTTCAATTATGCATTCCCACAAGGTTGGGAGGAATTGACTCCTTCATGAGTCCAAAGTGGTGTGTACGTTAATTGTGTCCCGGTCTCCGTATCGGGCCCCGTATGTATGGACAAACATGTAAATCTGTTAACAAGGTTGGACATCAATTAACCTAAGTTATAAAAAGATTTTGTGCTGATATACACTTAAAACATTTTTTAAATGTTTTCAAAATGAGTCAGTTGGGTGTATTTACCACCGAAAGCTGACGTATTTTCAAAAGACTAAACTGGAGGTACAATACGAAAATAGGCCGGAGGTGCTCGGTAGTGATAGAGGATCTTTCAAATCCTAAATCTGCCCAAAGTCTGTTTTATATTCTTTCCATGTGCAATTTATGATCCGTCTGTGGATCTTCTATTACGAGCCTGTATATTACTTTGTATTTTCGAATATTTGGTTTGTAATAGTAATTTTACTCCAAAACTCCCCCTGTGCCGTGTTTAATTGACTATGATGATTATCAACTGACGTCACAGTACCCCTCACCCGGGCTCACCGGCATATGGATTTAGGTTGGAAATCCGGAGTCTGACAATAGTGAAATGTAAAGAAGAAGTAAATTGATTACAATCGAGAAGTAAAAGAGAAAATAGGTCTACAGGTCTAAAGTTGAGTCTTGCATCCGGTGTGTGTTGTAGTGCACCCTTGAGCTGGTATTTATAGCTAGCCAATAGCTTTCTCCTTTCTCTAGGTTCCTCCTTTCTCTAGTATGATCCGTGACTTTTCCAAAAGAGAAAAGGTAACAGACTCCTTTTTCTTCTTTCAAGCTATAGGACAAGAAAAACAAATACCTAATTTATTCTTTGGGAGGTGAACTTATGTTGCTTACGCTTATATTCTTGCTTCTCTTTTTCTCCATCCTTAAAAATTTTAAATATTTCTTTTGCAAAAGGGAATGATGCGTATGGCATGTTGTTTGATGACTCTACGAGGAAAGTGACCACTCGTGACTTAAGAGAGTAAATTGTAATTGAGAGTAGAGAGTGTAGAATGATTTTATCTTGATGAAGTGTGGTAAGTAGTTGTGGTGGTGAGGATTAATTGGGTGAGACATCACTATCATAATATCCATTTGGTCCCATCTCTGATAGCCGCCGTTTATTTTAATATTAATATTAATAACTAATATATAGATATTATTTATTTTTATTCTTATCTTTATCTAAAATTAATAAATAATTTCAATTTTGCAATTTAGACCCTTTGTTTTTTTATTTATAATCCACAATTCTTCATCTTTTGTAATATAATCCCAACTCTTTTTTTTACTTTTAACCCATAGTTTTTAATCTTTTTGCAATTTAATCTCAGCTCTTTTTTATTTTCAGTTTTGGTTTACCATACTTTTCATCTTTCCGAGATTTTTCGTTTCATTCCAAATTTGTGAGTTGACGCACCGCAACGTGCGTGTGGTGTTCAAAATTTGTTCGTATATTTTTTCTCGTTTGACTAGCCCGTCGCAACACATCTATTTTCTCCGTTTGACAAGTTCGTCCAACACACGGGTCCTGGATTGACTTAGTTACTTTTTTATATGTTTTACGTATCGGTTTAATTTCTCTGCAACGAGCGTGCGTGATTCAAATATTTTACGTCTGTTTTTCGCTTGGAGTTATTTTTTTGTTTTTTATTTATTTTGTTTTACAAGCTTTTTCGGTGTTAGTGGTTGTTGACAGTAGTATAGCATTGGTACTACTTAACACAATTTACTACCACCGCTATAACGCAAGGCGGTAGAATGGAATAAAAACAATACAAAGATTTGAGATTAACTACTTCCCTCCATTCATGTCGGTAAGTCACCACCTTAGGAAATTTCGGAGAAAGGGTAGAGAAATAATTTGAATATCACTTTTTGTGTTTGTTTTGTTTTTTTCTTTTTGTTTTTTTTTTCTTTTTTACTAATGCTGGTTATATGCCAGTTTTTTAATCAAAAAATTATATTATAATGTGTATTTATTTGTGAAATACTGAATGTTACTTTAATTTGAGATATTTCTGGGTGGAAACTAATTCTATTGCAATTTCCAAGAAAGACATCAACAATTTTGTTTTTTAATAAAAAAAGTTATATACATAGTCAATTGTGCAATGTATCAATGGTTGTATATATGATGTAATAGCATCCATGTTGTATTACAACTGTTTTTTTGAAAAAAGAAATCTGGATATATTTTGTGTTTTTTGAAATTTCACCTATAATTCATATCCTTTTAAAATTACACATTATTCTCCATCTTTTGTACACCGAAGGTTAAAGCTAGCGAGCAAAGATATCTGGGGAAAATTATAGAAATAGGTAACGTTATCGAAATAAATATCCAAATGGACATTGACTTTTGAGATATGTAACATAAAAGAAAGACAAATAAGCAGACGTGGCACCTTTTTCAACTCCCACTTTCAGACATCTTTTTTGACAACAAAAAGATGCACTTGGATTCATATCTCACCAAATAACCAATAAAATAATTATATATAAAGTGTGAGCACTATTTTTGTCTAGGGGTTAACCATTTTTTTCGGCACTACAAAAGAAAAGGGGTGCACCAACAAAAGAAAATTATAAGTGTAAAAGGAAAGCACTATTATTACTGCACCACTTAGTATTTTAGCTCTTGATTTGAAGGCTGATGCACCATGTACTCTTGTAATTCTTTTATTGGTTATTTATATGAGATTTGGATTCAAATGTATTTTTTTTTTGGAAAAAATGGTAACTGAAAGTGATTGTCTAGTTGCCGGCTCTGCCTTATTTTACGAATCTCAAAAGTTAATACCTATTTTCGTAAAAATGTTTGTGAACATGCATATTTCCATGATTTTCCCAGATCCTTGCTACCGAAAGTGTGATAGGACAAAAAGCTATAGAAAATTAATCAAACTTCTAATCTAAGCCACGACAAGATCACATAGAATTTTGTTGTTAACATTAAAATTTCGACGATCAATGAGAATTTCCATTATGCATGATGTTTCCGTAGAACCCATTAAGTTGACAATAATCGTTGCAAAGTGGAACCAACTAGACCGCCATAAAGAGTAATGAACCAACCCAACAGATGTATTAGACAGAACTAGTACATGGAAGAATGTGAAGTCGTAGATGCGCAATAATGCATAAGGAATCAAATGTTTTGGTGGTGGGAGAATGTGATGCCAATGCTTAAAGGTCGCTTCTATTCAAATTGTGCTTAATCAACTGGTTTCTTATCTACTCATGTGTTGCTGCAATGATATTACGTTGGGTAATGAGTAATTATATTAATTTAATGATGAACTTGTTCTTAGAAGACCCAAGGCTAAGTGGTATTGTTACACAAGAGAAGTATAAATTACAACTATGGAAATACAGTTAAATGAAGTTAAATAGATTACAAAGGGGATAAGAGAGAAAACAGGTCTACAAGTCTAAGTTTGAATCTTGCATCTGGTGCATGTTGTAGTGCACCCTTAAGCTGGTATTTATAGCCAGCCAACAGGCTTCTCCTTTCCCTAGCATGACCCGTGACTTTGCAAAGAGAGGAAAGGTAGCAGGCTCCTTTCTTTTCTTCCAGGTCACTAATGGGAAATCCCTTGACTTCTCTTATGCTAAAAGCGACAACACTCTTCTTGTCTCTTTGCATGTTACAAAATTAGCCTTGTCCTTACCTTTCAGCTTTGACTTATGAGATCTTGATCCACCTCGATCTTTGTGTACTTGAGTTGTCCACTTGATGACGAGAAGATGTCTCTTCCTTGTTTATAAACAAGCGGATGATTACTCGCTTCACACAGTTGTCTGCTTGATGACAAAATGATATATCTCCCTTGTCTACACTTTGGTGGGTTACTCTTTGATTCCTTGTGCTGTTTTAGGGGGAGCGGGTTTCAACCCACCCCTTTCATCATCCTTCAATATGTAAGGGTGCCTCAAATATTAATTAAGAGTGTACCCAAAAGTCTTACTCGCCAAGAGTTGGTGCCTGAGAGGGAATAAGAGTGTACCCATACAATATTTCTTAATGTGCGATGGTACGATATGAAATTACGCATGTTATAAAACTCAAAACCCTAATCACACTTTAACAAAAAAATAATAATCACGCATGAAGAAAAACCATAATCACACATGGTTATGATTTTTGTTCACGTGTGATTTATGGTTTTGTTCATGCGTGATTAGGGTTTTATTCATGACTGATTAGGGTTTTGAGTTTTATAACATGCGTAATTTCATATCGTACCATCATACGTTAAAGAATACTGTACGTTAAAAAAAAGTAAACAAAATGCAATATAAATGTTCAAAATATATAGACATGTTAACTTGGTGCGCACGTCCCGTGCATGGTCAAAGCGATACATGTGGTTAAACTTAAAATTGAAGATACATGTGGTTTTAAAAACCTCAATAATTAGCACGTAATAGAAACATACAAAGATTTTATATTAAATGCTTCCCTTCTTTCACGTCAGAATGTCACTACCATAGGAAATTTCCGAGGAAAAGTAGTGAGATAATTCAAAGATCACCTTTTTTTATTACTTTTTTATAATAAAAAATAAGGTGTATATTTCTTTGTAAAATATTGGATATTACTTTAATTTCACATATTTCTTTGTGAAAACCTATTTATATTGCAATTTACAGTTTTCGACGTCCCTCAATCTTGTTTATATGGGTAAATATCAAATATAAATACATTTCAACATATTAAACGTGAGAAATAAAAAAAAATTATCTACTTAACATGATGTTTAGTTGAAAATATATAAAAAAAAATCCGTGTATTAGTTTAGTAGAGTAATTATGTACAATTACATTAAAGTGATTACATACATATTTACCCTACTAGTAGAAATATACGGAAAAAATTACTGTTTTTTTTAAATTTTAGGACTAAAATACGTGTTTAATAAGATAAGAAAAGATTAAAAAAAAAGTCCTTCATTTTTCACGTTTAATATGTTAAGACCATTTGTATAATAACCTTACCCATAAGAAATAATGTGACAAAACATAATACTAAACAACAAGAAGTCAAACTTTTTAGTTAGAGTAAACTACAATTTGTGTTCATAAGATAATAAACGATATCCACTTGAGTCCCTATTTTGCAAATTTCATTCCTGAGTCCCCATCATTTAAAAAGTGCTACAACTTGAGTCTCTCTCCTTTAAAAATCACTACAACTTGAGTATGTGCCACTAACTTAATTAGCTAAACTAACTTTATCCCTATTCTTTGAGTCCTCATGGTTTAAAACTTGTTATCCATTTGAGTCCCTGATAGAACATTAATTTATTTAATTAGCGTATTTTGCGAATATGGTTTTATAAAGTATATAAATTGTATTTAAATTGCGTATTTTGCGAATATTAACGTAAGATTAATATAAATATGTACCATAACATACTAAAATACATAATATTAGTTATATTATATACCAATATGCATAAAACTAGTATTATCGTTTCGGTTACGTTAATATCTTTTATATATCATCGATTACATAATATATAGATATATTACTAATTTTCTAAAATTTAAATTGAAAATAAGCTACATGTGTAGATGGTAAGATCTGTTTAATTACTAAAACATGAAATAGGCAAAATTTAAAAATAAAAAATTGAACTTTAATTAAAAGACACATGATACAGTAATCAAAAGAAAAACATAAAATTCCTTATTATATTATCCAGAAAATCTATCAATTAAACATGTAAAATTAAAAATGCTTCAATTGTCATTTGGTAATGTATAATAAATTATAGATAATTGATATGTAAACCAAATACTAACATAATTAATTACATTCAGTGACAGAATCATAAATCTTCGGTTAAAATAGATCTTTGTAGGTACACTATTGTAATACATATTACTTCTTATCTTGTACATTAAGCTTGATAACAACTCTATACTAACACAAAACGATAATTTTCTAGTATGTATAATAACATTGTATGTTTAAATTTTTTTGTCATGAATTGGTTATAAAATTGTTTCAATTATATAAGATATCATTTATTTTGTTAAATATAACGGTTTTCGTAAAACTTTATTTTATGAAAAAGGTATTCCGTGGGTGTTTATACTAATCTTACATTAATATTCACAAAATACACTATTTAAAAACAATTAATATTTGACTAGTGACTCAAATGGATAACAGGTTTTAAACCATAAGAACTCAAAGAAAAGGGATAAATGTCATCTAGTTAGTTTAGTTAACTGAATTAGTGGCAGATGCTTAGTTGTAGCACTTTTTAAACATTGGGGACTCAGGAAACGAAATTTGAAAAATAGGGACTCAAGTGGACACCGCCTATTGACCTCAGGAACTTAAATTGCAGTTTTCTCTTTTAGTTAATACTCTAGTTATGTGTACTAACATCCGGTTTTAGAGATGTTATGTTTGTAAAGAGTTATCTTAGTTAATTATTACGTTGGCTAGCAAATGAGACTTATAAAATTCATTCATTGAAACCAAATTTCATAAGAAATCATGACAAGATTAATGAGAATATTTTTTTCATTTAATCTCATTCTAAGTGATTTTAAATCATATGTTAGATGCCCTAAACATTAATTGGCTTAAAGAATAAGTACGAGTCCATCAAATGTCATAACTTGCAAGAGTTGCAACAGATGGGGGAGTGAAAACTTCACATTACTTCAATTTATTTGTACAAGACACTCCTCCTTCTCAACACTAGTCTATCAAAACTTGTCTCTTTAAAATCTAATGCTACTCTTACAAAAGTTTCATTATTACTTAACTGTTAGGATACTCAAATTTTTACCAAAACTAAAATAATCCTCAAACAAAAGGAAACTACAACGACTAACGTAATTAACTTGTTTTTTTAATAGAATTTGTTTTTTTTTAATATTGACCCTAAGCATGTTGGGTTCTTAAAGACTTCTAAGCATGTTGTTTTTTGTTATAACTTGTCTCCTTAGAATCTAATGTGATTCTTACAAAAGTTTTATTGTTACTTAACTATGAGCACACTCAGATTTTTACCAAAACTAAAGTAATCCTCAAACAAAAGGAAAGTACAACGACTAACTTCATTAACTTATTTCTCTAATAGAATTTGTTTTTTTCTAAATATTGACCCTAATCATGCTGAGTTACTAAAGACTTGTAAAATCGGTGGGAGCAGTAAAAGTCTTTATCATGACTTGCGAGGAATACAAGAGGAAGGGGAAAAGAGTCTTTAAATTTTACTCTAAATTTAACTCCAATTACACCTCTTGTACACCATACTGCACTAACTCTTACATACTTAGAATCTAACATATTCGAAAGTGATAGCAACCTAACTAAGAGCTAATCCATAAAAACTAAAACTCCTAATAAACTCAATAATCAACTCTGAATGTCATCTAAATTTAAAAACCTACTAACCTTGATGATTATGGACCTCCCTAGCTAAAGTTGAAATGCATTTTGGAATAGTTTCCTGATCCTACCTATTCTTAATTAAAACATTAGCATAACTCAATCTTCTAAATGGAATAAAACTATTATTAGCAAAACTGATTCTATGTGTTAAAATAATATCAGGGTTTTTCGGTTGAATGACCCAAGGATGTTCGTAATTAAACTAAATCCTAATACAAATGTTTAGACTCTAAGAAGCATGATTGATTGTCAAAGGTAATACTCAAGATGAGATAAATTATCAAAGAATCTTTACTATCTTACAAGAGATTTCTTTGAGGATCCTCACTGTTCTAGTAGCTTATAACAATTTAGAGCTACACTAAAACAACTTTCCCTAACAACTGACTTACATATTTATATGTTCAAAAAACAATCTGAAAGTTCTAAACTAAAGGTTAGAGAACACTTTATCTGTAAGCCAATAAAATCCATGTATGGGTTAATGCAAACAAAAAATATGATGGAATCTTATGCAATTATTTTCATCAAGAATCAAGTGGATTAATGTTCCTACCTCAAGATGAGTGGGAGCAACTAAAACAAACTTGTCTTTAAATAGATGACATTCTTTTGATAAGTATATGTTACATAAGTCAAAGCATTGTTGACACATACTTTGATATAATAGATCTCTGAGATATCTCTTATATGATAGATATCATAACATACTAAGATAGACCCAATGGGGCATTAGTTTCGTTCCATAAGAAACCTTAAATGGGTCCTTACACATGTAACAAAGAATATAGCTCTCCTTTACAGGATTATAGGATCAATGAGAATATTTTCTTATGCTTCATTAATTAGAAGCCTTATGTAGTTTAATATACTTGTTTAGATATTACTCAATTTGCAACTCACTAGATATGTCTAGATAAATGTGATGCATCTAATAGAGTACTACAATGTCACACCCCAACTGATGGCGGAAACATCAAAGTGAGACGAAATAGATTGCTCGAGACATCATAACACTATTTGTGAAAATATGTAATTCAAAATTTTCATTTCAATTCAAATTCGTCAAGTACAACATAAGAAATTTGGAAGTACAACATTGAAGAAATTCAAGTACAACATGATTAACAATAAGCAACATAACGTCTAGAAGTTTCTAGGTGCGTTTCTAGGAACTCCCTACTAAGTTTCATCAATGGCGTCATCCTTAACCTGTAACATGTTAAAAGTATAATTCAACACAAAAGTATCGGCGAGTACACAAGTTTGATATAACATAAGTATGAAATAGTTTAAACAAATCCACATGTTAAAATAGTATACTAGATTAATGTAAACATGGCACGCGACCTACAAGTCAATCCTCGCATGTCACCACAAAATAGAATAAACTTAATATGACCTCAAGAATACAGGAGGTGCGTTACTCCTATAGCGCTATACATGTTAAGGGGATGCTCGTACGAAGTTAATGACAAGTCGTATCACATAAGAATGTTCCAAGTATACAAATCACATATCACGTATCTTTAGCATGTATGATAGATTGTTTGTGTGTTTGCATAAAAGTATAAGTGTGATTGTGTGTATTTTTGATATGTTAACATATTGCACCCAAAAGTGTAAAGCGTAAAAAGGTTGTTCGGGTGTACTCACGGTTTTGCAAAGCTTTCTTTGTTAAATCTCTTAAAGAGTTTGATTGGTTGGAGAACAGAACACCGAGTTACCCTATACGAGGAAACGTAGGTGTGTGAGTATTGGAATGATAATGGAGGATTCGGATTAGGAGTTTAAGGTATGCAAAAGTATGTATTCTAAAAACCCCGTAGGGTGGGTGTGATTTCATGGGTCATGCCCATTAGAATCGTAACGAGGAGGTTAAGTCCTAGATAATATAACCTAATGTTAGGACAAGTAACCATATGATCGTTGTCAAGGTTTAGTTATGTATAAGTTTATCATATAATTCACAGATTTCATAGATGTCATGCATGGAGGTAGGAGGATAACTATCCGTTTAACCTCTTTCGTAAGATTTACCAATACACAAATTGTTACAAGGACAATTCGGATGGTCATGAATGGAATAAAAGAAATACTTTACTAACTAATGGTTACACATAGAAATCATCAAGTGATGTGGTGGATTGAGAGTAGGATAACCTAGACTTCCAAGTAATCACACCTTTACCAAAACACACGCTTTGTCAAGCTTGGATGGTTCCAACACTTGTGGGTTAAAACCCTTTGCAAAACAGAAAGTTTAGAGGTATTTTACACCTCCTAATTTGTGTGAAACAACCTTGGCTTAGCTCCCTAACAATGGACTTGATTAGGGGCACAAATAGTATAAGTTTGTCTAGAAAAGTATGTTCAAATAAAGTTTGCAAATTCATCTTCCAAAAGAGAAAGTTTGGACCTCAAAACGGGGATGTTCCACTTTGGTTTTCCATGGAAAACCTGTGGAAACAATCCTAAAGATGTTCCAAGCTTTGTAGAGGAAGATTTGATGAAGAAAAGTGAGTTTGGACTCACTTTTGCACTTAAAGTTTTCTGCCTTGTTCTTGACTTTACAACTGATTTGGGAGTGTTTTGAGAGTGTAGAGGAGTTTGGAAAGTGAAAATGAATGTTAGGAAACTTGCTTATATAGTGGTTTAGTAGGGTTTTGAGTTAAATGGTTTAAAGGTGATTGGGTGTGAAAATGGACCAACCCGTAAGCTAGAAACAACATTCTGCATATTTAGGTCTCTCGTGCCTCACGAGAGGCAAAGCCTTGTCTCTCGCGTCCCGCCAGAGACTAATTTAGGCAGATTTTGCAATTTGGTCCCTGAACTTGGTTTTTCCTTTATTTTAAGCTAAAACTTGGTGTTTTGGCATGTTTTTAATTGTATAACATGTATGTAAGTATAATTTGAGTACCGAGAGTGTATGTATGAGTATTTGTACGTATAAAAGGTATCGATTTGTATGTAAACATGCATTTAACGATCGAATGCATGTAAGACAAGTATGTATTAAGTACGAATTTTATTATGATTAATGCCTCGAATTGAGATAACGGGGATAGAGTACGATTGTAAGGCTTCTAAAAATAGAATATGAGGTACGAATGTTCTAAAATAGGAATACGGAAATACGAGGTGTTACATACAATATTTTTAAAGGTGGTGAGAAACTATAATATAAAAGAAGAAGTGAGAACTCAAACCGATTGATTACTCTAACTTTGTAATATTCAAAGATGCCAAAATGTAACTTCAGGGTATATCCTTATGTTAGCAGACAAAACCTATCACATGGGGGAGTCATAATGAACTAATAACAACAACCTAAGTTATAATGACATAATATGTTAATTAATCACAATGCGGTTGTCAATAAATGTTGTTGAAATTTTTATCAGTGGATTCATAATTTTGTTAACTCCATATAAATAATATATTGAAGACTTACTATGATAAAGTCAGCCAGCGTGTCTCCTCGAACAGTAACAGTTCGAGAGGTGCTACATTAAATTTCGATATGAACTTATTGTTCTTTAATGAATGAATTGAGGAAACTAAATCTTTGTATCAAATGCATGCATGCTATGTTAATCGATCCAATAACTAAAATTCTATCACCCATAGCTATTGTTAGGGGCTAATTTTTATGAATTCTGGATCATTTATCCTAAGACCGGGCTTAGATCACTTATCCTTAGCGGATGACACAGGAAGTCTTAGGGTCAAGGATCCTTATTTTAACTTATGTTATCTAACAATTGTTCTCTGTAATTCTAATGTTTGTGTGCATGTAATGGACAACGTGGACCTAGTCTTTGCTGGAATCTCGCCGGATATGCTCCGAATAGGCACGTGTATAATCAAGTGTAACCGTTATGGAGAACATGGGAGACTTGCACATTTTTCGGATAGTTAGTTAGATAGATATTTCGAATTATATCAAAGGGTTCTGAGCTTTAATTAGAATAGACAACACATACACAACTCGCACACTTGTTGTTCTCGAAACTGCTCTCATACACACATACATTAGAATTCAATTATAATAAGCTCAAGATCATCCAAAGTTGTAATCTTTTTATGCAATATAGTTGGTGATCGGTAGTTTCCATCACCCGGTTTTTAATGTCACACCCTGACCCGCAGCGGAAAAGGTGATCGGGGCATGATTGGGTTATCATCAAAGCTCATGACATTTATTTTAACGTTTCATATTCATTAATACACTTTAATGGAAAATTACAATCAATGTTACATCATGTCCTAAACATCAATCTAGGCTTCATTGTTTTCTTCTAAGGCATTTCCTATGTTTTCCTTGCTTCATCCTGTTCACCTGTATCATGTGTAAAAATGGTTTTTGGATCAACAAAAAGTTGGCGAGTGAATCCTATAGAAAACATTTGAGCAAGTTTATTTAATTGATAATAAAATTAAGTGCACAACCACACATGAGTAAAAATAGATGTAAACTTATACACCAATCATTTAATATTAAATAATGCACACATGAAAAATAATGGATCGTTTTGAGGCACGCGTTGCTCAACTCGTCTCTCACGAGGAACTGATGGGCCTAATGAATGATTTGCATAAACTTGACAATATAAAATATATAACTACAAACAACATAAACTAAATAATACACACACGAAAAATAATGGATTTGTTTTGAGGCGCGCGTTACTCAACTCGTCTCTCACGAGGAACTGATGGGCCTAATGAATGAATTGCATATAAATTGACAAAATGAAATACATAACTACAAGCAATATATACAATCTAAGTTTAGATCACAATATGGTATGGCACAAGTTTAAATAAACGAGTTAATTTTGTGACACATGACACACCCCAAAACGTGTAATTAAAAAGGGGAGTTGTAAGATTCACTCACATTGGGTGCGTTCGGTTGATGATGTTGAATGCGCACGAAGTGGTTTTAACCACGAGTGAAATTAACCTAGATAATGGCATAATGGTTTGGTAAGTAAACGGATTTTATTAATCCATTTTAGTAGGATTGTTGGGTGTATTTTTGTGAGTTTAAGGCTATTTTCTAACCCTAAAAATGTTATTTTTAAGTATTTTTAATTGATTTTTAAATAAAATAAATAAATAAAAATAATAAAAAAAAAGTTGACTTTTTGACCGTTGACCATTGACCATTGACTTTGACCTTGACTGTTGACCGGTTCGTATGTGTAATTGTGTGCGCTGGGTGAGGCTCGAACCCGAGACCTCCCGTACGCGTGCACGCAGCTCTACCAACTGAGCTACGTGTCTAACCCGAAATATTTCTGTTTTTAATTATATTTATATACTAATTAGATTAAACTGAAAATCATTTATTTTTAAAAACGATTTAATGCGTCGGACCGGTGCGCTCCACAGGTCTCGAACCCGGGACCTGTGGGTTGAGTTAACACACAGTCCACCGCTGGACTGTGTGTCTAACTTGTTAAATAAACCGATTTTTATTATACTTATATACAAACTAAATATTTTCATTTCTATCTTAAATAAAAAGTTTAATAATTGTCCGGACCGGTGCGGTAGCCCGGATCGAACTCGTGTCCTGTGATTAAACAATCACACGGTCTACCATTGGACTGTGTGTCTAACTTGGTTATTATTCTGGTTTTTATTAAACTTAACATGTAATAGCGGTGACTCCGGTTCGGTTAAAAAAGGACATTTTTATCAAGGCAAGCATGCATGGGACAAGTATCGAACTCGAGGCGTCTGCGTGTTTATGTGCACACAGTCCACCACTGGACTGTGTGTCTAACCCGAGTTATTTCTTGATTTAAATTAAACTTATATGCTACCGAAACTTCGTCTTCTTCGTCAGTCTTAACCAGAAACGATGACTGACTGGTTCAACGATTAAATCATGTTCTATTAGTATTTTGAGGTTAATTACAGGTGAGATAAATAAAAAGAATGAAAAATTAGGCGTAAGGTATACCGACTGGACTCCTCTGTTTCTCTCGGCGAAACTCCGATGTCAGCAGACTATTCCGGCGACTTGTGTCTTGCGGCAGAGAGTCTTCAACGAGCTTGAGATGAATGTGGGTGGTTTCGGTATGAGTTCTGAGTGTTCAGTGTTTAGAGTAAGGCACAGAAGTGAAAAACCAGGTTTTTCGGCGATTTGCAGGTATTTTCCGGCGAGTGAGTTTTCATCGAGAAAGGGTGTGGTTTTGAGCAAAAAGGCTACCAGTGGATTGTGGGTGAATTTATAGGGAGGAATCGAGATGTATAGAGTCGGATTTCAGGCTTGATTAAAAGTCATTACGTTTTCCGGCGGTTATAGCTTGTGTCGCGGGTTCAGGCGTCGGTTATAACCGATTGTAGTGATTAAGATTTACGTTATAACTGAAGAAACCGTCAAATCTCGCTAGATCGCCGGGATTTCTGACGACTGCAATTGGGCGCGTCGTATTTGAATTTGGGGTTCATGTTATGAATTAATTGTCTCCAATAACTAACAAGAAATACAAGTGGCGCAGTGGTTGGACGGCTGAGTGTTAAGTCTTTGACTCGCTGGCTGACCCGGGTTCGAAACCCGGCAGCAGCATTTTATTTTTAAATCACTATTTTTAAGACTTTTTCAAATAAAACTTTTATAACCCAAAATACTTATTAATTATGTATCGTTTAAATTTAATTTGGGCATTAAATAAGCATCGAAATTTTTAACTGATTGTTCGGTTAATAAACGGAGCGGGTTTGGTAAATCCGTTTTTTGACGGATTTACAGTATCCCCTGCTTTTTAGATATTTCGTCCCGAAATTTAAGTAGTGATATATTTGACTAAAAATGATGGTGTTTAGTTTGACAGTTACATGCTTAGAAAAAAAAAGAGTAAGGGTTTAAGTTTTTGTTTAAGGCGGTAACGTCCCTTGTAAGGGTTAAATACCCAGTTACAGGAATCACTTTTTGTTGCCTATGGTAAAAATATCGATAAGCAGAGTTGATTCGCTAAATATGATATCAGGCATAAGAGTTTTGATATGTTTGGAAGGATATGGTTATATCCTAAAGCAAAACTTCTAATACTACAACCTACATGGAACTTCTCATAACCGTCTAACAATACCTCTGATCCTTTGACAAGAATACTTATATATAGGAAGTACCAGCGGCGTATCCACCATATTCTTGTCAAATTTTCATTGGTTTTATCAGTAAATTATGATTGGTTCTATGATATGATTCTAGAACATAAATAAACACAACAACTAATGTACCAAGAAATTACTAAATCCTACATAGAACTTTCTCATAACCGTCTGGCAATGCCTCCGATCCTTTGACAAGAATACTTATATATAGGAAGTACTAGCGGCGTATCCACCATATTCTTGTCAAATTTTCATTGGTTTTATCAGTAAGTTATGATTGGTCCTATGATGTAACTCTAGAACATAAATAACACAACAACCAATATTTGAATCCACATTCTGATAGCATATATGTTTGAATGGTGACAGTTCCTCTCTCGTTTGTTATGATGGAGAGGTTAGTTTATGTAGAAATAGAACACAATCCAATTTCTTTAAATGGCGAGATGATATGAATGTAACACAAATTTCAACCAAGACAATACTAAATCCTACATGGAACTTCTCATAACCGCCCGATAATGCCTCTGATTCTTTGGCAATAATACTTATATATAGGAAGTACCAGCAGCGTATCCACCATATTCTTGTCAAATTTTCGTTGGTTTTATCCGCAAGTTATGATTTGTTACCAAGAAACTACTAAATCCTACATAGAACTTCTCATAACCGTCTGACAATGCCTCTGATCCTTTGACAAGAATACTTATATATAGGAAGTACCAGCGGCGTATCCACCATATTCTCGTCAAAATTTCATTGGTTTTATCAGTGAATTATGATTAGTCCTATGTGACTCTACAACCAATACAATAAACACAAAATACTGATAATGAAAAATGTCTGTGCGATCAAGGCTCAATCAAACGGAGCCGATCGTATTGCATGTACTGAAAATGAAAATGTCTGTGCGATCAAGGCTCAATCAAACGGAGCCGATCGTATTGCATGTACTGAAAATAATAAATTTAATCTAAACAATAATCACACAAACAGCTTATACATGGAACCTCTCATAACCGCCTGATAATGCCTCCGATTCTTTGACAAGAATACTTATATATAGGAAGTACCAGCGGCGTATCCACCATATTCTCGTCAAATTTTCATTGACTTTATCCACAAGTTATGATTAGTTCTATGTGACTCTACAACAAACACAACAACCACAAGATACTGATAATGAAAAATGTCTGTGCAATCAAGGCTCAATCAAACGGAGCCGATCGTATTGCATGTACTGAAAATGAAAAATGTCTGTGCGATCAAGGCTCAATCAAACAGAGCCGATCGTATTGCATGTACTGAAAATAATAAACAATAATCACTCATGTAGTTTACACATGGAACCTCTCATAACCGCCAGATAATGCTTCTGATCCTTTGGCAAGAATACTTATATATAGGAAGTACGAGCGGCGTATCCACCATATTCTTGTCAAAGTTTCATTGGCTTTATCCTTAAGTTATGATTGGTTCTATGTGATTCTAAAACATAAAGAAAAACATAAAACTAAACGATTGGGGTTGAATCTTGATTTTCGGTGAAGAGGACAAGTTGGGTATCTTCGTTTGGGCCGTCATTATCTTCGACAGGATTGGCGTTGATGTTGAAAACTCTTCCTCTTACTGGTGGCCTAGTGATTGGGTTTTCTTGATTTACTTGGTTAACTGGGTTTGACTGAGCTTGAGCGTTTATGATGTTAACCAGTCGAGGGCATGCGTTTCTAAAGTGGGTAGGATCGCCACAATTGAAACAAGCTCGAACATATGGGAACATGGGGTATTGGGGTTGTTGATAGGTTTGGATCATGTTTTGGGTAGGGGGAGAGATTTGGTTTTGAAAGGTGCGGCAAACCTTGCTCAAATGACCATAGCATCCACAAGTTGCACATAGTCGACAAGGTAAGGTAAGGGGATGGTGATAAAAACAGGTGTTACATCGAGGGTGAGGTCCAAGATATGGTTTCTTATTTGGGTAAGTTGAGTTGGGTGTCACTTGGGTGATTGGGATAGCTTGGATGGGTATGGCGTGTGAAATTGGTTGATTACGTTGGGTAGTAGCGAAAAGTTGCCCGTCTCTTTTTCTCTTAAAAGTGGGTGGAGAAGGGGATTCGGTTTGGGTGTAGTCGGAGGTTTCAGTCGATGCTTTATCCTTCTTCTTCTCCTCCTTGAAGTCTTTGTTCCGGATTCGGTTCTCGGTGAGCTCTGTAGCTAACTCCATTGCTGCTTCCAAGGTTGCAGGCGTGGTACTTATTACAGAGTCTTGAATCTTTGACGGAAGACCTCGAATGTAGTGCTCGATCAACCGGTAGAGGGGAGTGAACAAGTTGGGAACCATCTGATGTAACTCGAGGAATCTTTTGTTGTATGTGGTGTGGTCTCCTTCCTTTTGCTTCAACGAATAAATTCATCTTCTAATTTCTTGATTTCGCTCCTTGGGCAAATCGCCTGGTCATGATTTCCTTCAATTCATTCCAAGTTAAAGTCATAGCATCTTCAACACCTCGTTTGGCCTTCTCTGTATTCCACCAGGTAAGTGTTATTCCATATAAACGACCGGTAGCATATCGCACTTTGCGATCATCGGGGCAATCGCAATTTAGAAAAGTGTTCTTCATTTCTTCAAACCAATGGAGGAGAGCGGTGACACCTTCAGTCCCTTTGTATTTTGGAGGGTCGCATGATTTGAATTGCTTGTAGGTGCATTTAGTGGTATTTGGGGAAGGGTTGATAACGTGTTGATCTTCTTGATTGACAGGATTAGCGGTAAGTGCTTGTTGGACTTGGATTACAATGTTTGGTATTACGGCAGCCATTTGTTGAGCGATTAGGGCAGCCATGCGCTCGCGAGCTTTTCCTGCTCTCATCTTCCTACGGGCGAGGTTAGAAGACATCTACAAAGAATACGCATCATGAGTATGAGTTGGATGTTTTTTTTTTGGATCATGGGTCGTATTTAGGAATGAACATTCATAAAATAATTATAGAAAAATAAATCTACTACATCCATAGGATGTTTTGGGCTGTGCTCGTCATTAGGCCCTACATGCCGCCATACTTCACCTTCGTAATCATGTGGGCCCCCATGAATACTGGGTTTTTCATATGGTTCGCATATGTTAGCCTGGTTACGTACACTAAAACCCAGAGAAAATCGAGAAATATGTATATAACGTATGATATTCGGAATGTGTCCAGGTGTAGACACGGAGACACCTCAAAGTGGGTTAATTCGAACGACGTTTGGTGTGGCATGTTTTGGCCTAATAGGTCCTTCGTACTCTCATCGTTAGTCCCCAGGTAGGCAAATTGTCCGTTATATTGGATTTATACGAATGCCAACCTAGACAGGACGTTCCGACTACCGGTACTTGTACCCTTCCAGTTACTACATGCCCGTCGCAGAACTTACTTTGATGAGATTTGAAAATTGTAACAAAATCTTTGAATAACAAAAGTATGTAGATGAATTGAATATATGAACATTGATATATGTATGATGAATGTGTATATAAGTATGTATGTTTGACTGTAAGTATAAACAAATATGAAACAAATAAATATCATAAGTTTGTATGTAACCACCTAAACAATTAAAATTTAGGCAAACTATAGTATAGGCTCTAAGGGTCTAATAACCTATCCTATATCCCTATAGTCATGGCTCTGATACCAATCTGTCACACCCCGACCCGCAGCGGAAAAGGTGATCGGGGCATAATTGGGTTATCATCAAAGCTCATGACATTTATTTTAACGTTTCATATTCATTAATACACTTTAATGGAAAATTACAATCAATGTTACATCATATCCTAAACATCAATCTAGGCTTCATTGTTTTCTTCTAAGGCATTTCCTATGTTTTCCTTGCTTCATCCTGTTCACCTGTATCATGTGTAAAAATGGTTTTTGGATCAACAAAAAGTTGGCGAGTGAATCCTATGGAAAACATTTGAGCAAGTTTATTTAATTGATAATAAAATTAAGTGCACAACCACACATGAGTAAAAATAGATGTAAACTTATACACCAATCATTTAATATTAAATAATGCACACATGAAAAATAATGGATCGTTTTGAGGCACGCGTTGCTCAACTCGTCTCTCACGAGGAACTGATGGGCCTAATGAATGATTTGCATAAACTTGACAATATAAAATATATAACTACAAACAACATAAACTAAATAATACACACACGAAAAATAATGGATTTGTTTTGAGGCGTGCGTTACTCAACTCGTCTCTCACGAGGAACTGATAGGCCTAATGAATGAATTGCATATAAATTGACAAAATGAAATACATAACTACAAGCAATATATACAATCTAAGTTTAGATCACAATATGGTATGGCACAAGTTTAAATAAACGAGTTAATTTTGTGACACATGACACACCCCAAAACATGTAATTAAAAAGGGGAGTTGTAAGATTCACTCACATTGGGTGCGTTCGGTTGATGATGTTGAATGCGCACGAAGTGGTTTTAACCACGAGTGAAATTAACCTAGATAATGGCATAATGGTTTGGTAAGTAAACGGATTTTATTAATCCATTTTAGTAGGATTGTCGGGTGTATTTTTGTGAGTTTAAGGCTATTTTCTAACCCTAAAAATGTTATTTTTAAGTATTTTTAATTGATTTTTAAATAAAATAAATAAATAAAAATAATAAAAAAAAAAGTTGACTTTTTGACCGTTGACCGTTGACCATTGACTTTGACCTTGACTGTTGACCGGTTCGTATGTGTAATTGTGTGCGCTGGGTGAGGCTCGAACCCGAGACCTCCCGTACGCGTGCACGCAGCTCTACCAACTGAGCTACGTGTCTAACCCGAAATATTTCTGTTTTTAATTATATTTATATACTAATTAGATTAAACTGAAAATCATTTATTTTTAAAAACGATTTAATGCGTCGGACCGGTGCGTTCCACAGGTCTCGAACCCGGGACCTGTGGGTTGAGTTAACACACAGTCCACCGTTGGACTGTGTGTCTAACTTGTTAAATAAACCGATTTTTATTATACTTATATACAAACTAAATATTTTCATTTCTGTCTTAAATAAAAAGTTTAATAATTGTCCGGACCGGTGCGGTAGCCCGGACTCGAACTCGTGTCCTGTGATTAAACGTTCACACGGTCTACCACTGGACTGTGTGTCTAACTTGGTTATTATTCTGGTTTTTATTAAACTTAACATGTAATAGCGGTGACTCCGGTTCGGTTAAAAAAAGGACATTTTTATTAAGACAAGCATGCGTGGGACAAGTATCGAACTCGAGGCGTCTGCGTGTTTATGTGCACACAGTCCACCACTGGACTGTGTGTCTAACCCGAGTTATTTCTTGATTTAAATTAAACTTATATGCTACCGAAACTTCGTCTTCTTCGTCAGTCTTAACCAGAAACGATGATTGACTGGTTCAACGATTAACTCATGTTCTTTTAGTGTTTTGAGGTTAATTACAGGTGAGATAAATAAAAAGAATGAAAAATTAGGCGTAAGGTATACCGACTGGACTCCTCTGTTTCTCCGGCGAAACTCTGATGTCAGCAGACTATTCCGGCGATTTGTGTCTTGCGGCAGAGAGTCTTCAACGAGCTTGAGATGAATGTGGGTGGTTTCGGTATGAGTTCTGAGTGTTCAGTGTTTAGAGTAAGGCACAGAAGTGAAAAACCCGGTTTTCCGGCGATTTGCAGGTATTTTCCGGCGAGTGACTTTTCGTCGAGAAAGGGTGCGGTTTTGAGCAAAAAGGCTACCAGTGGATTGTGGGTGAATTTATAGGGAGGAATCGAGATGTATAGAGTCGGATTTCAGGCTTGATTCAAAGTCATTACGTTTTCCGGCGGTTATAGCTTGTGTCGCGGGTTCAGGCGTCGGTTATAACCGATTGTAGTGATTAAGATTTACGTTATAACTGAAGAAACCGTCAAATCTCGCGAGATCGCCGTGATTTCCGACGACTGCAATTGGGCGCGTCGTATTTGAATTTGGGGTTCATGTTATGAATTAATTGTCTCCAATAACTAACAAGAAATACAAGTGGCGCAGTGGTTGGACGGCTGAGTGTTAAGTCTTTGACTCGCTGGCTGACCCGGGTTCGAAACCCGGCAGCAGCATTTTATTTTTAAATCACTATTTTTAAGACTTTTTCAAATAAAACTTTTATAACTCAGAATACTTATTAATTATGTATCGTTTAAATTTAATTTGGGCATTAAATAAGCAACGAACTTTTTAACTGATTGTTCGGTTAATAAACGGAGCGGGTTTGGTAAATCCGTTTTTTGACGGATGTTACATTTAATGCCGGAGAGCTTCTAAAGATCAAGGGCTCTTTCCTCGTACAAATCTTAGTGTTCATCGTTGTTTACATTTCTCATGTGTTCACACAATTGTTCAAGCGCTTATAATAATGATGGGTTTATAGATGACTATGCGTAATTGCATATCGTACTATTAATGATTAACTATTAATTTTCCTCATTAGTTATGATCTTGTAGGTCTCTAAGATATGTTCAGCTTGTGTAATGACATCTAGACAAATATGAATACAAATCAAACATTTAAAGGGCTTACCTGTATATTTTGATCATAACCGTTAAGTTTTAAATTGAGCCCATAGTATGACTAATGGGGGTCCTGAATTGAATGATGACTCAACGACTGTATTTCTCTGCTATGGTTCTAGGTTTAAAGATAAAATGAGTATTAACTTCTTATCAGACTTATGTGATACTCATAATAAATGATTATTCGGCTAAGTGGGAGAATGTAAGATTAAATATATAACTATACGTATTTAATCAATATAGCCATCATTATGATCAAAATATAATAATATCTTATAATATATTAGTTGGTAATTATTGATGGACCGATTTACCCTTATTAACTAATAAGGTTTCCCTTTGGGTGTATTTACGAAGATGACTAGAGAGGGTTTTAGGTTAGACACTAATCATAACATCATCACAATCTCGACCTCCTCTCTCTCCATAATCACGAGGTCTTTACCCTTAAGAACTTGGAACTAACGTCAATCATAAACATCCTAAATGGGAACCAAATCAAGCTGACTGACATGTGGAACTCCATGGCTGCAACTGCCTCTAGATTCGCTGCTAGCCTGAATGTTGTAACAAGTATTACTTTTACATGTTTTCCATTACAAATTAACAAAACGGATTAACACTTATGTGATTTATATATTCATCCAAATTTATATATTAATTTATAAAACATAAAAAAGAAAGTGTATAACAACGTGAAAGAGGTATGAAACACAGTGATTTGAACATGAGTAAATTGCAATTTCCATCCATGTGGTTTGATACTTTGAGGCCTTTAACAAGTTTAGTACACCTTAAACACCTTTCACCCTAAGGTTTGTTCTTCTAACAGATGTTATCCCTAGCCTTAACGGTTGTTAACTTTTCCGTTAGTATCTTTGTGAAAAAAATAATATACCGCCATCTTCTTCTCCAACCACCCCCACCACCTACGACAACCCCCACATGCCACCAACCCCACCACCTACGACCACCCCCACCTAATACTTGGCACCACCACCACCTACGACCACCCCGCTTCCACCACTACCCACCATGACTAACCCAAACAACCGACAATTTTGTTAAATCAAAACACATATTAGTGTTCGTCTCCTCCGACAATAACTGCTTCAGCGGTGATCGAGGTTTCGCAACAAGAAATCCATACAATTATTTTCCTTCTCTGGGGATGATAGATGATTGTACAATGTTATCATCTCCATAATCGCCACCATGATGGCCAGAGTTGAAGTGAAGAAAGAATACATCAAAGCAATGAACAGTATCAACAACGATTACACTAATACATGTTTAAGAGAATGCGGTGATTGATCTTGATACGAAATTCATAACGGTAAGATATTTAAGTTTTCAAGTGGTGGAGACGACGTGACGGTGTGGTTCTTTTATTAGGGGTAGGGTTTCTAGATCCTTTACCGCAGGAGGATTCGACATTGCAATGTGCGAATGTAAACTATGTCATAAGTGGTAGAGTTGGTGGTGGTTGCAAGTGGGGGCTGGTTGGAGAAGAAGTGAGGTATATTAGTAATTTCACAAAAAAAGTGACAAAAAAGTTAACCATCTTAAGGGCCAAAGACAATTTCTGTTAGAAAAAACAAACGTGAGAGGTGAAGGGTATTAAGGGCAGACTCAACATGCCAAAGGCCTCAAACAAAAGAAACGAAAATTCAATTTACTCTTTCCAAAACATTCTATCAAGCAATTGACACATAATTCTTTGGAGGAATAAGAAAATTTTGTAAAAGAAACTTTAGATGGATGAATCCCTTGTATTGAAAGTTGAATTTGCATCTTTTTGGTCGGTAATCTTGGCAAAATCATGAATTTAATTTGAAAATTCCAACACTCAACTTGTTGCTCCTCAATAACAAGAACAAACCATCCTCAATTGTAGTAGGAAATATATATATACATTCTATTTATACAAGCCATAAGGTTGGGCCGCATAACTGCAAGATTACACCAACGGCCTAGATTGCATATATTCAAGCATCATCTCTAGACCTCTCATCCTGTGGATCATATGGCACCTCATGTCTAGGTCTATTGTACTTTTCACGCAGCTGCTTCACTTGAATAAAATCTCCTACCGAATCCATACCATAGAATAAGAAGGAAACATATGGATGATCAAACCTAGCCTGCATCATGGTAATCAAATTGCAAAAGTTATAACCAGAGGGGGCATATCGTCATATTTGCTTATAAATGGGTCAATCTCGGTTACTTTTATATCTAACGGGTCAAATACTTTTATCTCTAGGAACAATAAATTACACTTACCTTATCTGGTTCTTCTAGAGCCAGTAAATTTTCCTTTGGAACTAAGAAAATACAAGACATATGTCGATAAGCAAACAATATATTATTTTATCAAGAAGTTTGATAGACTTTATACACCATCGTTTTTTTTAATAACCGTGAGAAACTGTCACAGGAAAGCTCACGGCCCCAACATCGATGAAACAAAGGACTAAAAAATGGAAAAGGTCGCGGAAATAAAAAAAAAATCATTATCAAGAACCAACTAATTTTATCTAACAAGGATCCTGAGGGTCAAGGATCCTTATTTTAACTTATGTTATCTAACAATTGTTCTTTGTAATTCTAATGTTTGTATGCAGGTAATGGGTGACGTGGATTTAGTCTTTGCTGGAATCTTGCCGGATATGCTCCCCGAATAGGCACGTGTATAATCAAGTGTAACCGTTATGGAGAACCTTAGAGACTTGCACATTTTTCGGATAGTTAGTTAGATCGATATTTCTAATTATATCAAGGGTTTTGAGCTTTAATTAGAATGGACAACACATACACAACTCGCACACTTGTTGCTCTCGAAACTGCTCTCATACACACACACTAAAATTCAATTGTAATAAGCTCAAGATCATCCAAAGTTGTAATCTTTTTATGAAATACAGTTAGTGATCGGTACTTTCCATCACCCGAGGTTTTTTATGCCGGGGATCTTCTAAAGATCAAGGGCTTTTTCCTCGTACAAATATTTGTGTTCATCGTTGTTTACATTTCTCATTTGTTCATACAATTGTTCAACACATTAGCACTCTACCTCACAATCAAAGTTTGGTTACATTATCTTTAAACCGATTTTTGACCAAAAAAGTTTAGCGCTCATCGTGGGGCAAGTGGTGCTTCAATCCTAAGATATTTCATTCATTTACATTCATTTCCATCAACTACATGGCTTCTCAGGGAAAATCCACTTCAAGTGCCATGCCGGCGGTTACCTCATCCCAAACCAGTTCATCGTTGCATCCCATTCCTCCTGCATTCCTGAAGAATGCTGAAAATGCTCAGAAGAAGACATCATCCATCTTCATAGGATCAAAAACCTCTGTTGTTTCTTCTTCTACAGCTACTAATAATAATATTTTTGTTTTGGTGTTGCATATGAAAGGCTACATGGAACAGCAAGACAAAACCAACAAGAGGATTCTTCGTGAAATTGATGAGATCAAGAAGTAGAGGAGACCGGCAGAAGACCAGTTTCCACTAATACCTAGATCATTGGATCTTGCTACTCCATCATCAACAATCCAGCATTCAAGGGGATCCAATGTCCAGATTCATGGATCCTCCAATCTTCAGCAAGGATCACTAGTAATGACGTAGGCTCAAGGATCCTACTTCCAATCTCAAGGATCCTCTATCCTTTGGCGAGGATCACTGGCGACCACTAAGCCTTAAGGATTCTTCTACGAACCTGGAGGATCACATGGAATGTACCAGCCCCAAGGATTCTCAACTCGGATTCAAGGATCCATGGAGTATCCATCAAGACCTTCAGCACCAATGTATATCCAACATCTTTTAGGATCAAGGATCCTCAAGGATTCAACCATTCAGAAGTTCTGAAGTTCACGAAGGGGATTTCATCCCTATGAAGACCATTGCTTCTTCTGGTACTACCATTGCGTTGAATATATCTTATCCTAGATACACTTCTGGGATACCAACTTCAAACAAGTAGGAGGTAACAATTTTAATACATCTTTTGATACTAACTATGGTTACATGCAGGATGTAGGGATCAACCAAGCCATGGCCAGAGAGTTGTAGAAACTCAAGGACACGATATCCAGCATCCTAGGAGTGGTCAACCCCATTCCTAAGATTCCAGACGGAAGTCATAGAGTATCTTGCTTTGCACCTCCCATATGCAGTACTGAGATACCAAAACGTTTTCAGACCCCCAATATGAAGTTATACGATGGTACCACTGATTCAGAAGAGCATGTGGCTCAATACAGAGAGAGAATGGATATTAACCCCTTTCTTGAGAGATTGAAAGAAGCATGTTTATGCAAAGGCTTTGGATCCACACTCACTGGATCAACACTAAAATGGTTGCTAAGTCTTCCTCCCTATTCCATAACTTCATTTTCTCACTTAGTTAATTTATTCAATAATCAATTTTCTTATAGTAGAACCTTTGAAAGATTAACTAGTGACTTATATCGGATCACCCAATCTGTTGATGAATCACTTAGAGATTATGTTACTAAATTTGGTAGAGCGTCCTTGGAAATCCCAATTTAGACATTGCCACTGCTGTGGAAGCATTTAAAATGGGACTACAAATTCTCCTTTCTATGAGGGATCTTGTTATGACACCTTGTAGGAACTTAGATGAAGCAAGGAACAGGGCCCTAAGGTTCAGTCGACTAGAGAATGACAAAAGGATCCAAGACAAATTATCCGGATTGTCAAAACAGGAGAACCAAGGATCCTTCTACAAGAACAATCGATCCAAGCAATACTCCAAGCATGACAATCAAAATGTTCATTCAGTTGAACAAGAGGAAGATGAGGAGGAATATCCTCATATATCTGAATATTGTTTTTTTGCTGAAAATAGTGAACTAATCCTTCATTTGCAGAATCTAGGTGAAAAGGCTTGATGGACCAAGAACAATGAAAAGTTTACATCCGATAAGGATAAATCAAAGTGGTATGCATACCATGAAGACTTTGGCCACCTTACCGATGAATGCATTGCACTCAGAAAGGAGATAGGTTACCTACTCAGCAAAGGTTACTTGAAAGAGCTTCTTGGAAGGAAGAAATCAAGGATCCAGGATCCTGAAAAAGTGCCCAAAAGAGCTCCTGCACCACCTGCAAACGCTCAAATCATTAACTTCATTTCCGGAGGCTCCGATACATGTGGAATCTCATTCTCTGCAGCAAAGAGACATACTAAGGAAACCAAGCTGGAAAACGAAGACCGATCTATCCGAACCTCCACCCTGACTCAGCAGAAAATTATAACCTTTGATGAAGACGAACGTGTTGATATTCAGGATCCTCATCATGATGGTTTAGTCATTACTTTATTTATATCTAACCAATATGTTCGCATGATCCTTATTGATGGAGGGAGCTCCGTGAACATTATTCAACTAGATGTCCTCAAAAGAATGCACATCCCAGATACAGAATTAGTTTCGAGATCATCTGTCCTTTTAGGATTCAACGGCGAGACAAAGAACACGCTGGGGGACATCAAACTCCCAATCTACATTGACAGGGTAAACTCTATACAAAAATTTTGTGTCATTGACAGCTTGTCCTGTTGCAATGTGATTCTTGGCATGCCTTGGATACACGATATGAAAGTTGTTCCTTCTAGTTATCATCAATGTGTCAAGTTACCGACACCTTGGAGGTAGTGAAGATAGAGAGTGTTCAACAAGAGGCAAAAAACTATTACACCTCTTCTACGAAACCGACATCACAACCAAGAGCGGCACAGCAATTACAGCAACCTCCAAGGAGTGTCCTGGAGGCAGCAAAACAAGACATCAAAAATGTAATTTTGAATCCTTGGGATCCTGAAATCAAAGTCCTCATAGGATCCGGGATCCTTGACAGTATAGAGTAGGATCTGGTATCCTTCATGAAGAAAAGAAAGTATACCTTTGCTTGGAAACACGAGGATATGACAAGTATATCTAAAGATATTATAACATATAAACTTGGAATTGATAAATCTTTCAGGCCAATTCATCAAAAAAGGAGAAAATTTGCACCTGAAAGGAACCTTATCATCCAAGAAGAGGTAGACAAACTCTTGAAGGCATGTATGATTAGAGAAGTTAAGTATCCAAGATGGTTAGCAATTGTAGTGGTGGTTCAAAAGAAAAACGGAAAGTGGGGGGTATGTGTCAATTTTACAGACTCAAATAAGGCATGTCCCAAGGATCCTTTCCCACTTCCACATATTGACTCCATGGTGGATGTAACAGTAGGACATGAATTGCTAACTTCTATGGATGTTGTATCTGGATTTCAACAAATTCAGATGGAACCATCTGACCAAGAGGATACAACATTCATGACTCATACTGGCATATACTGTTATATTGCAATGCGTTTTGGACTAAGAAATGCAGGTGCCACCTACCAAAGACTAGTCAACATGATGTCCAAGGAGCAGATTGGAGACACTATGGAAGTGTATATAGATGACATGGTGGTCAAGTCCAAGAGAGGAGAGGATCATCTCAAGGATCTTGAAGTGGCATTTAATATCTTTGACCAATACAACATGAAGCTAAATCCTTTAAAGTGACATTTTGGTGTCAAAGCTGGAAAATTCCTAGGATACATGGTGACCAATAGGGGATTGAAGCTAGTCCTGAATAGATAAAAGCAATTGTGAACCTCAAATCCCCTGCCAATGCCAAGGATGTTTAGAGACTGACAGGAAGGATCGCGGCCCTAAACAGATTCATTTCAAAATCCTTAGAGAAATGCAAGGATTTTTATGACATACTGACAAAGAATAAGAAATTTGAGTGGACCAAGAAGCATGAAGCAACACTCAAAGCTCTCAAGGATTATCTATCCTCAGCACCAGCCCTTATGAAACCAGAAGATGGTGAACCGTTATCCTTGTATTTAGCCGTTTCAGGTAAGGCAGTAGGTGCAGTGTTAGTTAAGAATCATGAAGGCCAACAACATCCAGTATTGATATACACTAAATTATACATGTTTTAGTCCCTCATTTTACTCCTGTTTTACGTGTTTTTTACTACAAATTGTTCTTAATCGTGTACTTTTGGGTTTTCAGGTCTTAAAGGACGTTTCACGGTCAAATTTGGAGAAAACAAGGAGCTTCCGGGCATTTTGGATGAAAACTTCACAATCTGCTGAAGACACAGATCATGCACAACCGTGCGACTAGGTTGCACCCTCGTGCGCCTCGTTTGCACGGCCGTGCGACTAGGTTGCACCCCCGTGCCTCTAGGTTGCACCCCCGTGCAACTTGGTTGCATGGTCGTGCACGTTTTATGCACAGCCGTGCACGTTTTGTGCACGACCGTGCACGCACTTTGCCGCCAAATCAGCCACTTGCTCGACCCGTACCCTGCAGTTGATGTCATGATTAGACTTGTATAGTACACGGGCGTGCACTTTATGTGCACGGCCGTGCGGATATGAAAAGCTCTATAAAACAGGGCAAACGCTTCTGATCAAATTGTTGGGTAATTTTCCAAGTTTCTGGGCGATTTCTGAGGTCCGAGAGCTGCCGATTCTGGTCGATTTCAAGCCTCAAGGTTGCAAGAAGCTTATCTTTCATCCAATCCATCAAATCCTTGCTTATTTATGGTTTGAATTCTTGTTCTGAACATCCATTTTAAGCACATTTGCAAGCACTGAGCTGATGTTTATGTATTATTATTATGAATGTTAGTAAAATACTTGTTTTATGAACAATATTTAGCTTGTAATCATGTTGGAATGATGCTCAGACAAATTGTTCATCTTTGAATCTTGATGATCATATAGCAAACTTGGTTCATTGATGTTGGATTTTTGATTGAGGTTGTTTATCTTGGATGATTAGTAAATGGTTAGTTAGGATAAGTTGATAAAACCCCATAATTAATCATTTGCTAGTAAACTATTAAATTGTTAATATGTTTACACCATGAAAATAGAAATGGGTATTGGTTTTATAAAAGATAAATCTGATTTTGATCAAGAATGTTTTCTTACACGTAAGGGCTCTAACGGGTTAGATGGTGTTATTGTAAGTTCTTAGCATGTATCATAATCTTTGTTGAGTATTTTTGGCCAAAATGACCAACTTGGTAGATTTGTGTTTAAGACTTGCAAAATGGATAAGTTTGTGATATGATCTACGTGATGCTTGTCTCAGTGGTTATATTGTGTTAATCGATATTGCTTTCTTTGATAAAGTGAGGTTAGAAAACTCTTAACGGATGACTAACTTGTTTTTAAAGATTCACATGAAAATATAGCAATAGCTCGTTAATGAATAATTTTAGGTGGTTAAAGTGTGTTTATCGCGTTAACTTTCCGAAGAATTATCATGTTAGGATTCCCGAAAGGGATACTAATTATCTTTATATTTGAAAAATTGATCAAGTGCCTTTGCGACATTTTTGACTTAGTTAACATGCTTAGGTTGTCTATAAAAAAGAAATTATATTTTGTATTTGGATCTTATATGTTTTAAAATATATTTTTAGAAAATTTTAGTAAAAACTCTTTCATACATCTTTTTACCGGTAGATAAATGACGACGGTTTAGTACATAAGCGCCTGCCCGCGTCCATGGATCGACATCTGGTTCTTACCCCATACTTTACTACATATACGATATGGTACACTTGGTCTTTTGTGTGTGTTTTAATATTAAGGTATAAATCATTTTTATAAATATTGAAACCAAGTTCATGTGTAAAATTCATTGTAAAAACATGTATATATACGCACATGTCAGGTATATTATGTAAGTAAAAGCCTTCTTGATTCTGAAGCTAGGTACTCTCATTTAGATAAATTAATTCTTGCATTGATTATGGCTTTCAGGCATTATTTTGAAACTCATACTATTATCGTGAAAACTAACTTTCCTATTAAGAATGTTATCAGGAAACCTGAAATATCAAGTAGAATGGCGAAGTGGGCAGTCAAAATTAGTGCATATGACATTAAGTATGAACCCAGGACTACCATCAAGTCTCAAGCTTTGGTAGACTTTGTGGTTTATTTTAGTAGTGATCTACAAAGGGAAGCTGAATTAGAGGTTCAACAACTTAAAGATACCAAGGATCCTTGGACGCTTCTCACTGATGGTGCCTTGAATGTCAAAGGAACTGGGCTAGGAATACTACTTAAATCAGCGGGACATAATACCCAATCCATTGCTTGTAAGTTTCAGACAACTAACAATGCAGAATATGAGGCCCTAATAGCATGTTTGCAGTTAGCTAAACAGATGCTTTGAAGGGCGTGAAATTAATCAATGGCTCATATGTTGTGAAGGGCGAGAAATTAATCAAATATTTAGAAATTGTTAAAAAAACTAGCAAATGCTTTTGATTCTTTTAGCTTAACACAGGTGCCTAGAGAAGAGAATGTAGAGGCAGATGCCTTAGCAAACCTAGGATCATCCTTGAAAATACCAGAGGACGTGAGGATACCTATCATCCATATTATGTCTCCTTCAATTGAGGAAAATGAAGCATTTGAGATAGTTGAGGATACTACAATTGTACCCAGGGATGTGCAGCCAAATTCAGGATCATGGATACTTCCAATTATGAAGTATATTCAGAATGGGGGAAGTTCCCACCGGAGAGAATCCAAGAACCTTCAGGATCAAGGTATCTCAATTCACTATATTAAATAACATGTTATATAAGAGATCTCTGGCAACTCCCTATTTGCGGTGTATTGAGGGTCCAGAGGTTCAAGAAGTTTTAAAGGATTTTCATGAAGGAGACTACGGAAATCACACTACGGGCAGAGCGTTATTCTTGAGGATCCTCAGAACATGTTACTATATGGGGGCAATTGATAGGGGCTAAGTTTTATGAAGTCTGGATCATGTATACTGAGACCGGGCCTGGATCACTTATCCTTAGCGGATGACACATGAAGTCTGAGGGTCAAGGATCCTTACTTTAACTTATGTTATCTAACAATTGTTCTCTGTAATTCTAATGTTTGTATGTAGGTAATGGACAACGTGGACTTAGTCTTTGCTAGAATCTCGCCGGATATGCTCCGAATAGGCACGTGTATAATCAAGTGTAACTGTTATGGAGAACATGGGAGACTTGCACATTTTTCGAATAGTTAGTTAGATAGATATTTCTAATTATATCAAAGGGTTCTGAGCTTTAATTACGGACAACACATACATAACTCGCACACTTGTTTCTCTCGAAACTGCTCTCATACACACACACATTAGAATTCAATTATAATAAGCTCAAGATCATCCAAAGTTGTAATCTTTTTATGCAATATAGTTGGTGATCGGTAGTTTCCATCACCCGGTTTTTAATGCCGGAGAGCTTCTAAAGATCAAGGGCTCTTTCCTCGTACAAATCTTAGTGTTCATCGTTGTTTACATTTTTCATGTGTTCACACAATTGTTCAAGCGCTTATAATAATGATGGGTTTATAGATGACTATGCGTAATTGCATATCGTACTATGAATGATTAACTATAATTTTCCTCATTAGTTATGATTTTGTAGGTCTCTAAGATATGTTCAGCTTGTGTAATGACATCTAGACAAATATAAATACAAATCAAACGTTTAAAGGGCTTACCTGTATATTTGATCATAACCGTTAGGTTTTAAATTGAGCCCATAGTATGACTAATGAGGGTCCTGAATTGAATGATGACTCAACGACTGTATTTCTCTACTATGGTTCTAGGTTTAAAGATAAAATGAGTATTAACTTCTTATCAGACTTATGTGATACTCATAATAAATGATTATTCGGCTAAGTGGGAGAATGTAAGATTAAATATATAACTATATATATTTAATCAATGTAGCCATCATTATCATTTATATTATATTGGATCAAAATATAATAATATCTTATAATATATTAGTTGGTAATTATTGATGGACCTATTTACCCTTATTAACTAATAAGGTTTCCCCTTGGGTGTATTTACGAAGATGACCAGAGAGGGTTTTAGGTTAGACACTAATCATAACATCATCACAATCTCGACCTCCTCTCTCTCCATAATCACGAGGTCTTCACCCTTAAGAACTTGGAACTAACGTAAATCATAAACATCCTAAACGGGAACCAGATCAAGCTGACTGACATGTCGAACTCCATGGTTGCAACTGCCTCTGGATTCGCTGCTGGCCTGAATGTTATAACAAGTATTACTTTTACATGTTTTCCATTACAAATTAACAAAACAGATTAACACTTATGTGATTTATATATTCATCCAAATTTATATATTAATTTATAAAACATAAAACAGAAAGTGTATAACAACGTGAAAGAGGTATGAAACACAGTGCTTTGAACATGAGTAAATTGCAATTTCCATCCATGTGGTTTGATACTTTGAGGCCTCTAACAAGTTTAGTACACCCTAAACACCTTTCACCCTAAGGTTTGTTTTTCTAACAGATGTTATCCCTAGCCTTAACGGTCGTTAACTTTTCCGTTAGTATCTTTGTGAAAAAAACTAATATACCCCCATCTTCTTCTCCAACCACCCCCACATGCCACCAACCCCACCACCTACGACCACCCCCACCTAATACCAAGCACCACCTCCACCTACGACCACCCTGCATGCCACCACCACCCACCATGACCACCCCAAACAACCGACAATTTTGTTAAATCAAAACACATATTAGTGTTCGTCTCCTCCGACAATAACTGCTTCAGCGGTGATCGAGGTTTCTCCACCAGAAATCCATACAATCATTGTTCATCTCTGGGGACGATAGATGATTGTACAATGTTATCATCTCCATAATCGCCACCATGATGGCCAGAGTTGAAGTGAAGAAAGAATTCAATGAAGCAATGAACAGTATCAACAACGATTACACTTATACACGTTTAAGAGAATGCGGTAATTGATCTTGATACGAAATTCGTAACGGTAAGATATTTAAGTTTTCAAGTGGTGGAGACGACGTGACGGTGTGGTTCTTTTATTAGGGGTAGGGTTTCTAGATCCTTTACCGCAGGAGGATTCGACATTGCAATGTGCGAATGTAAACTGTGTCGTAAGTGGTAGAGTTTGTGGTGGTTGCAAGTGGGGACTGGTTGGAGAAGGAAGTGAGGTATATTAGTAATTTCACAAAAAAAGTGACAAAAAAGTTAACCATCTTAAGGGCCAAAGATAATTTCTTTTAGAAAAAACAAACGTGAGAGGTGAAAGGTGTTAAGTGTAGACTCAACATGCCAAAGGCCTCAAACCACAGAAACGAAAATTCAATAAACTCTTTTTAAACATTCTATCAAGCAATTGATACACAATTCTTTAGAGTAATAAGAAAATTTTGTAAAAGAAACTTTAGATGGATCAATCCCTTGTATTGAAAGTTGAATTTGCATCTTTTTGGTTGGTAATCTTAGCAAAATCATGAATTCAATTTGAAAATTCCAACATTCAACTTGTTGCTCCTCAATAACAAGAAGAAACCATCCTCAATTGTAGTAGGAAATATATATATGCATTCTATTTATACAAGCCATAAGGTTGGGCAGCCTAACTGCAAGATTACACCAACGAACTAGATTGCATACATTCAAGCATCATCTCCAGACCTCTCATCCTATGGATCATATGGCACCTCATGTCTAGGTCTATTGTACTTTTCACGCAGCTGCTTCACTGGAATAAAATCTCCTGCCGAATCCATACCATAGAATAAGAAGGAAACATATGGATGATCAAACCTAGCCTGCATCTTGGTAATCAAATTGCAAAAGTTATAACCAGAGGGGGCATATCGTCATATTTGCTTATAAATGGGTCAATCTCGGTTACTTTTATATCTAACGGGTCAAATACTTTTATCTCTAGGAACAATAAATTACACTTGCCTTATCTGGTTCTTCTGGAGCCAGTAAATTTTCCTCTGGAACTAAGAAAATGCAAGACATATGTCGATAAGCATACAGTATATTATTTTATCAGAAGTTTGACAGACTTTATACACCATCGTTTTTTTTTAATAACCGTAAGAACTTGTAACAGGAAAGCTCACGGCCCCAACATCAATGAAACAAAGGACTAAAAAATAGAAAAGGTGTAATTTTTATGGCAGAAATAAAAAAATAAAAACATTATCAAGAACCAACTACTTACCATATGCTACCAGTAAATTAGGGTCTTCACATACATCAACCAAAACCTGCAAGACAATAAGCCAAAGAAAGATAAAAATCTTTACTTTGTTCGTGCAAATAGAAGTATAAAGGTACAAAGTAATTAGAAATTTTTTTGACTATATTATCAAAAAAAAATAGTAATGGATGAGCAGATGCTTTTGGTACCTAAGAGGGGTATTCTATAGATGAGAAGCATACGAAATAAGGAGGTTTATGAGACATGATAATACGGTTGATCAGGACCACGTGTCAACTGGTCAACATGGGCATTTTCCATCCACGAGCTTGTTTCACAGCACACAGGATCTATTTCACAAATCACTGCTATGTATCCTATGACGACAAGACAAAATTCAGAAAAATAAAGACCAACATAATTGAATATTCCATAAAATAAACGCAAAATTTGACTGGGAAATTAGATTAATTCAAGTGTCATAAACAAAAAAATAAATAAAAGAGAATCCGGTGAGTAAATTTGCTATGACAATTTATAATAGAGTGAAGAAAAGGGATTTAATTTTCTTTTGTGGAGAACAATCTTATCTGAAAAACAATAAGAGATGAAAGATATATATATATATATATATATATATATATATATATATATATATGGGCAGGATTTAGAGAAAACCACTATAAGTGTGAAAACGGTGAGAACGCCTATCATCTGTTGGATCAAAACAATCAATGGATTAGATTGGCATGGTGATGTTTTCATAAATAAAATCAACTTTTGAATGTGGACGTGCTTCATAAGGGCAAAATGGTAAATGTGCATCTACATAATAAATCAAAAACAGGACCGAAACATTTATACTTCCTAGAGACCCCCCCCCCCCCCAGTTCCAACGAAAACACGAAAAAACTAGAAAACACGAACAGACAATATTATGGCTTTGATTTATATTATGCTAGTTTAATGATATTTTGACGTTTTAATTTTATTATTAGTTACAGTTTCTATAGATGAGTAATCCGGGGAGTCGCCTGCTCCAAAACGCCAAAGAACCACCGAGCAACGAAAGAAGAAAACAACAAAATATGGTACATATGGTTACTTTTTATAATGTTTGTTTTTAAAACTTCATATATCATGTAATATACTTTGATAGTTTGTTTCTAAACGCCAAATAAATGAATCGTTGGTATGATATTGTTTGATTATATGAGAACACCATATATCATCTAAGATTGTCTTATTGTTCAACATATATCAGTTTACTGGTATTAAAACGCCATGGAAATTAAACTTGTTTTATAGGCAAAAAGGGTTTAAGGGTAACAATAAATGTGCACACAGACAAATCCCAAAACGTCCATAAGAGGAAGGCCTTAAGTCAAAATGTTAAGGTTGATGAACAACCATTTTTTTCAATTCACTGGGGCTAGAGTTTTGTTAAGAGTAAAACATACAAACTTGACTAGTTGGTTTATAAATCTGAATAAAGATCAAAGGCAGGCAGTACAACATGGGATTTGGTGTTGCGCTGAAGATGAAAATAGACAGCATACCCACAATGCTTGGGTAGTGGTTGGTTGAAAATTATAATAAAAGAACAAACAATCTAAATGTTGGCAACCATACAATACACATCAACGACAAATTGATAAACTCTTTAATGGGTATACCGAATGGAAACGTGGCCGTTAAGGGGGAAAAGGTCAACAAAAACAGACGAACTAGTGAATAAGTGGAGAGCACAGTTCGAAGGGAGTGACTAGATTAACAAACCAAGTGTGAAGCTCTTTTTGATGATATCTTGCCTCAGATTAATAACTTTGGGAGAAACTTCTGCCTAAATTTCCTTGTAGCATTATTCACTATAATTGGGCATGCAAGTGATAATGTGGTCGTCAACCAACTGTTCTTGCACCACATTAAACAAGACGTTCAAATAAACCAACTGAACTGGTATGGTTATCTCATCCAATGCTTGCAACACGCCAAAACAGCATGGTCTCCAAAAAAAGCATTTTACAGGGCCCTTGATTGTACTATCGGTAAGAAAACAATCTCAATATATAATAGTTTGAACAAAATAACAAATGTGTAAATTAAAAATTTATTGTGTTACAGCTTGCCTTGGTGAATGATGCTTGCAATAGAAAAAGGTTGCAACGACAAAAAGATACCCAATTGAGTGGGTTACAACAAGAACTCTTGACATGTTTGATAGTATACTAGTTAAAAGGATATATGGTGGAGAGCCAAAACGCCAAGATGGCAAAAAATTAAAAAGAAAACTATTAAGAAGACTAAGAAAACAGAGTTACAAGCAGTTGTTCAAGAACAAGCCACGCCAAAGAGAGAAGAAAACATGCAGGGTGTTGATGAAGAACACGATGATGCTGATGATGTTGACAATGAAGATGAAGTTGATGTTCAAAATGATGATAAACATGCTGATAATGATGATGATGAGGTGGATAATGATGATGGTGATGATCATGATGAGGTAGATGATGATGGTTTGGGTCATGATGATCATTATGATGATGCTGAAATAAACCTTTAAGTTCAAAACGCCATGATGATAGATGGGGACAATGAAGAGGCTTTCTACCAAAGGGTTGTGGCTGAAGATATAGAAAGCCAGAACATGTTGTTTGAAGTTTCTTCATCAGAGAACCATGCTCTAGTCAGAGAACTAACACAATATGAAGACCATGGTGCTGGTGAGAAACAACAAAATAATGAAGCTGAGGAGGTATGTTGTTCGAATAATAAGTATAACAATAAACACAAAACGTCATACTTAATAATTCCTTTTTTGGTTTAACAGGTAATGGCTGAGAAGTTGGATGGGGCATACAAGGAATTAGAAGATTGTTACAATAAAATGACAATATTGTTAAATCAGTCAAAGATTGAACATCCAAACAGCCTCTTGGCACATAAAATACTCACAATGTCTAACATTGTTAAAGAACATGTCAACATTTGTTGCTGAAAACGCCAATGAAGTGGAAGATGATAGAGAAGAAGGTGAAAATGAAAATGAGGATGAGTTGGAAGTTGAAGGTGAAAGCGAAAGCGAAATACAAGGAGAAGGGGAAGGCATTGAGAAGGGGAATGAAAATGCCAAAGAAGTGGCAGGTGGGAGAAAAAAAAGTGAAAATGAAGATGAGTTTGGAGTAGAAGTTGAAGGTTATGAAAACACCAAAGAAGATGCTGCTGATATGGAGGGGAAGTGCCAAGAATTGGTGATGAAAACGCTAATGGAGTGGCTAATGAGAGGGAAGAGGGTGAAAACGCCAATGATGTGGCTGATATAAACACCAATGAAGTAACTGTTGAGAGGGAAGAAGGTGAAGACGACAATGATGTGGCTAGTGAAAACGCCAATGAAGTGGCTAAGGGTGGTGAAAGTACAGATGAAGAAGATATAAATGAAAATGATATTGAAAGCTTAGATTGTGATTTCACAACACTTGAATATCATATTTTCAGATATAATGGGGAAAGGATAATTAAAAGCAATATAGCTGAGGTGTTGGAACTGCCGAGACAAGACCTAGAACAAATGATTGAACTAAAAAGAAGGTTTAGATTGTAAAACATGGTGAATCAAATGCTTAAAGCTATAAAAACACCACCTAAACCCTGTTGAGGAGACCCCAAGTATGCCTATATTTGATGAAACGCCAAAAGTCCCCCCAACAGAAACACAATACACGCAAAGGTTTATCCCTGAACTCGAAAAAGCAACTGAGGCAGTCAATGATAAAACGTCAAACATACCTGTGACAGAGACACAGTTAAGTGATGCCTTCATTTCTCAACTAGAAAAAACTGAAGGGGAGATGGTGAACAAAAGTGTTGACCAGCATGGTGCAGTGGATGGTGAAACAAGATGTCAGCAGCTACATCTGGAGTAGGAGAACCTCATGCAAATTTTTGGAAAACAGAAGACACCCTAGAAACCCTAAGATGAAGAAGCCATGAGATATCACCACCCAAAACGCCAAAAAGTTCAAGATGTTCATGAGAAGGGTGATGAGGACCAAAACGCCAAACATCACAAAGTTGATGAAAGATAACACCATTCTAAACCCAGAAAATGCATGATTGATAAAGATAATGATTAAATTATGAGAACAAAAAGGATAAGATTGTTGTGGAAAAAAGGAAAAGAGAGAGTCAAAGAAAGTAGAGCATGTTTGTCACCTTATATGAGAAGGCAAGTGGTTATTAATGCAGCAAGGGAGGCACAAGAAATCAACATTTTCACATACATATTCACTGAATGCGGAAAATATGAGTATGTACATTTCTTTATAGTAAAACACCATGTCTTATGTGGACATGAGTGAGAATAACTAAAACGCCATGTGTTGTTTTTTTGTAGTAGTAGTAGTAATATAGTGTTCAAGATCGATGGAGTGTCAGAACTCCAAAGGGTGATTGCTGAGAGCATGAGACCAGGATTGTATGCACACATATGCATTATTTAAAGTTATGGGCATATCTTGAACTACGAAGAAAGATACAAGGCTCCTAAATCTCCCTCAATATTAGTTTGCATACAAATAATGTTGGTAACTCTTTTACTATATTTAATTGATGCAATTATGTTATGACTTTGTTTTGTTGTTAAAAATTTCGTTCATCAAAATTACAGAAGACGTCCGCTTTATAAAAAAATAGATAGTTATTGATATAAAGAATTCAACAACAGCATAGATTTGGTTATGAAACACACCCGTTTCAAAGAAGACCGGAAAGACAGAAAAATAGAAGAATACGAGCTGGTCTTCGTGCCAATATTATGCGAAAGACATTTCTATGTTGTCTGCTTCAATATAAAACACAACATAGTTGATGTATTGGATAACAGCGCTATAGAGGATAAACTCAGCATCAAAGAAAAGTATGGTGGATGGGTGGAAAAGTTAGCAAGTATCTTAAAAACTTTGTATATAGAAACTATGTTGACAAAAATCCATAATAATATACACAAAAAATGTGAAACTGCAGCAAGATGCTTTTGCAAACTAAACTTGCGTATTCAAAAACACCCAAAGGCTAACTTCATGAAGACGACACCTATTATCAGACAAAAGATGGATTGGAGGACAACGTCTAACGTGATCGACTGTGGGATTTTTGCAATGAGGCATATGGAAACATATATGGGGCAGTTGGTTGGTTGGGAATATGGTCTAGCAAATGAAAATGCACCAAATGACCTACAACAAAGACAGCTAAATGAACTCAGGATTAAATGCATTGCAAAACTCCTGCTGCATAGCAAGATGAAAACAGAAAAAAGGTTGTCAAATCTTTAAATAAATTCTTGCAATTAAGGGCAACAAGAATTAAGGAATTGTTTCAAACAGGATTTAGTAGAATAGAACAAAGGATGGAGGACTAGGTAGATTAACTTAAACCCCATGAATTGCTTTCTTTTTGTAATTTTCATGTTGACTAATGTGTTTGGTTTAAACTATTGCATCTATTTGTTTCTTATTAAAACGCAATAATGAACAAACCATTGGTTGAATGATAAATATTAAGAGTAACAAATTTACTGTGACCCTAAAACATTTTAATTAAAATGCCATAATTCAAATAATCAACAAAAAGTAGGAACTAATAAAACGCCATAATATAAAGCCATTGGTTGAATAATAAACAATAAAATAACTGGTTTACTATTTTCTTAAAACATGTTAATGAAACGCCATAACTTGAAGAATTAACATATAGTAAGAACTGATGTTTACAATTAACAACTAATCAGACAACGCGAAAAGAAGGTGTAAAACGCAATTGATAAGTTATAAATAATGAAAAGGCCGACTATTGATTATAGGTTAAAGGACATAACGACATTTTTGAAACATAATGCTTTGAAAATAAAACGCTGAATAAATTCGAAAATAAAATGCCAATGAAACAAGAATAAAGAACAACACGCGATATCTTATGGACTTTTGTTCGAAAATGAATTATAACGGCAACTATTACGTGGACTTGAACAATGACAAGCGTATCCCGCATATCATTTAGCGCCCCTTGCCATGTGTTCGACTAAGATCCGTTCTCACCGTTTTCACACTTCCAATCGTTTTCTCATGATCCCCACTTCCAATAAAGTTGAGGATTTAGATAAAACTCCTAAAAGTGTGAAAATGGTAAGAACGCCCCTCATCGTTGGATCAAAACAATCTATGAATTAGAATGGCGCGGTGGCGTTTTTCGTAAATAACATCAACTTTATTACTTGGGCGTGCTTCATTAAGGGTAAAAGGGTCTTTTTACTACTCTAATACAAAACACCACACTAATGAGCAAAACGCCATTCAAAATTCCCGCGTTAACCTACATTCCATACACATCAATCACTTCCAAATGAAACGACATACTTATCTAAAACGTCATTGATAGAAAACGCCAAAACCTAATGATAAACGCGTCGCAGATTTAACAAATAGATGTGAACAAACAGCAATTGAAAGTTAATTATTAACATTTATTACAAAAAAATTCCCTCCTAAACTACGCGCCAAAAAGATCATTATATAAACGATGTTACCCTCACTTCCATTATCACTTTCATTTGATCAAACTAAAAGGTCATCTTTAACCAAAACGCCAAATTTCAAAAACAAAGAAACTCTGAGAGGAAAAAAATGGCAACCTTCGTTTCATCGAGATATACCCTCGGAATCAGAAGATTCGTAATCCGCTTTGACAACAGAAGAAGAGTGTTTCTTAAAACAATCAAAGCTATATTGAACTTGGAAGAAGTACAAAGGGAGATCCTAGCACTTAGCGTCCCTCTAGATAACCACTATGATAAAACACATACGGTTATAAGAAGACTATCAAGAAAAACTAAACCAAACAAGGCAAATGCAAAAATGGAGCCAGTCATCAGATCATGGCATTTTGATTAAGACACTTACATGGTGACCATTATATGTAACAACAAGGAACAGGAAGACTACATGCTTGAAAACATCATGACCAAGCAGGGTCTTGGGTTCATGGAGGAGTTATACACGGCAACCTATTTGAACACAGACATGAACGAAAATTTGGCATTGTTGCATGACATGTTCAAATAAAGGCTTCAAACTCTTCAAGAACAAGAGGCCAATGAAAGTGAAAGTGATGACTTGGATGAGAAACTGGAAGAAGAATCCGAAGAAGAAGACGATGGGAGTGATGGATACTTCTCAGACAAAATCCCTTCTGACAAGGAGTTTTATTTTTTTTCTTTAATTTCTCTTTTGTGTAATTTTTTCTATGTTTGTTATGTACTTTTCAAACAATAAAATACTATATTTCTCCAATAAGTTATAAAACGCCAAAATGTCACAATTGCAAAACACCAAAGTTAATTAGTGGGTTTTATCATCTTTTCTATAAAAGGTTATTAAAATACAAACGCCCAAACATAAAAGATGAGACGTGTTACAGCCTTGACAGATAAAGCTGAACAACCAGTAACTACAAACAATAACTAAAGCGATGGATAATATATTACTAACATTTATTAAAATAAAATCCCGCCTAAACTACACACCAAAAAACTCTTATATAAACAAACATCTCAGGAACTTCCATTGATCACACCGAAAAACAAACGCCATGTTTTCTTGGCAAACCATTCACTTTAAAACGCAAAAAAAGTTAAAACAACCACAGATGGCAAACGTCATTTCTTGGAGATTCAGTATTGTTCTCCATGAAGTTTTGCTGAATGGATTCTTAGGTGAGGGGATAACTCAATAAGATTTGTTGAATGAGATGGACAAATCTTCAAGAAAAAGAGACTGATGACAATGATATGTCATTTTGTGTGCTTTGTTCTTGAGGAAAGTTTGGATGAAAAAAATAGACCTATGTTAGTGTAAATACTATTTTGGACTCCATTATTAAATGATGAAGAGTGGGATGAGCATGAAGATGATGGCAAAATATCATCCAAGCGAAAAACTCATGCACAATCACACCCCAATAATAGCATCCACTAAACGGCATCGATATATGTCTCCAACATCCACAAAACCACTTCAACAGTCAACAACTAATATCACACCAAAAACCAAAACGCAATATTTTGTTGAATGATCAGCTTCGCCTAGAGCAAGGCGTTTCAGCTGTGTAGGGAAATCGGCACCTATCTAAGGAATTAAAAGGTTCAGGAAAAAAAAACTTCAAGAAAAAGAGACTGATGGCAGTGAAGATTTGGATGACAAATTGGATTAGCATTTATAATTTTTTTTCTTTTCTATATTTTTTTGATATCATTTTCTGTGGTTTGTTATCTAATTTATAGCTAATAAAATACATTATTTCTCTAATTACTTATAAAATGCCACAAACGTCAAACACCAAAACTATAATAAAATTCCTTTAATCACGTATTATTAAAAACTCCAAATAATTACTGAAATGTATAAAACAAGGCAAAGAGAATAGAACAAAAAGGTGTCTTACAAAAGTTTAATTTTGCCATCTTTATCTATAAAACGCCATTAAAATATAAAATGCCAAACTTAAAAAGATGGGACGTGTTACAGCCTTAATAAATAAAGTTGAACAAACAGTAACTGAAACGATGGAAGCTTCATTACTAACATTTATTATATTAAAAATCACACCATCGCAATTAATTTTTTTTATATTTTCATAACCCCCGTAGTTACATGTCACATTATAGGTCTGCATCCTACATCACACGACAAGAGATACAAAAATACGCATCAAAAAATAAAATTACTATTGTTTTTTAGCGCCAAAAACATATATCTAACTCGCGCAAAAAAGTCATTATATAAGTAGAACATGTAAACAAACTTAACACTCTACAAATTATCTAAAAATGCCACTAATTGTTTAAAACGCCATACAACTTAAAAAAATGGCTCAGGTTATTACATGGAGGTTTGAGAGGTCAGAGAGACGTTTCGTCCTAAAGTTCTCTGACAAAAGAAGGGTGAAAGTCAAGACCATCAAGGCAATACTTAGTATGGATGAAGCCGTTCAGAGAGATATTCTGGCCTTTGGGGTTCCAAGGGCCAACAATTCTGAAAGGACAGAAACGGTAATAAGAAGATCAAAAAGAAAATTTCCAGCAGATGATGATGATGATGACGACGACATTACTGATCTACCAACAGTTACCAATTGAAATTTGGATGAACCATCAAGAACGGTGAAAGTGACTTATCAAGACAGGTTGGATTATTCATTGACGATGGACGAAGTGCTAAACATAGATAAACTACACCTTCTTGAACAACTATGTGATTTAGCACCTTCGAACGATGCAACATCCAGAGTTGTGATGATATTAAATATAGGATGCGAAAAAGGCTACACGAGAATATGGCGTTATACGCAAATGAAATTGATAATAGTGACGAGTCTGAAGAAAGTGATGACCAAAGCGATGGGTACATCTCTGATGTAATATCATCCACAGAAGCCTATTAGTTTACTTTAATTTCGTCTTAGTTGTAATGTTTTGAATTATTAATGAAACATAATGAATTTTAGGAACGCCAAGATATTTACCTTTACAAGATATAAGAAATTAATTTAACTGCACAGATCTACAAATGAATTGGCTGCTGAGAGGGAAGAAGGTGAAAACGCCATAATGAACAAACTATTAGTTTAATAATAAACAATAAGAATAACAGATTTACTCTAACCCTAAAACATTTTAAGAAAACGCCATAATTCATATATGCATAATAAGGGAGATGATTATGAGAGAACTACATATAAATGAGAAAACTAAAAAAAATCAAAAAAAAACTTGTACTGCATATGTGCATTATATATATGTGTAACCGATAACAAGACTATTGAATATTAGATTTATTATTATGAGCCTACGGCCCAATCAGGTATATAGGGTTTGCATTTCGTTCTGTATATATTGTAATGCATTATTCAGTAATGATCAGTTTTGTATTTAACCATCTAACGTGGTATTATAGCCACCCGCACCACCTCTGCGAAGGTGGTAGAGAACCTAAGGTGGCTCTGATATCATGTAAGATGGTGAAATTCTGAATTGATTATTACTGAATAATGTGTTACAATACACAGAGAACGATATGCAAACCCTAGATACGTAGTGGGTCCGTGAGCTCTTACTGGTAAATCTAATATCCAATAAAAACAAATCAATTTCAACAGATGCAGGAACCGAATACAAGTTCCAAGTTATAGTACAATCATAGTTACAATTTTCTAAGAGAAAATGCAGTAATCAGAATAGCAGTAAAGATAATCCATATCAATATAAGTTAATGAATTCCACAGATTTAGAGTTCATCATTCAACTAACTGAAATCAATTTTTAAGCTGAAACAATATTTAAATAAAAACAAATATTTTATTCATTAAATAAAAAAAATTACAATTATTTAAATTGATAACATAGTTATATAAATGTAAAACAACAAAGATTAAAATTAAAATAAAGATCTGTGGTGTTGCTGCCACCCACTGCCCTTTGTGGGTTGCTGGATCTTCCTTTACAATGACGGTTTTTTTGTTGGTTTTGTTGTAGACGTAATCCACCAGGTCCATTGCAGGAAAAGTGCCTTTGACTACTACCTGTGAATTATTGAGATCTGTGGTCACGCTTTCCACCCCTACAACAATTAGAAGATCATCCATCGCGTTCTTATGATTAATATAAGGAAAAAAATGACCTCTAATACAATCTTCAATGCCAAGGGTTGTTAAACCAAAATTAATTCAACCAATAAACTACATAAATAAGAGTACGAACCCTCAAAGCCTTCAATGCATTTTCGGACTTTTGTAGCACAGCCTTCACAATGCATGGATGTGCTCAAAGTAATCTCTTGCGGCCTGTCTTCTGATTCCTCTCCCTTCTTCTCATCTTTGACCGCTGATTTTGCTTCTTCCTCCGCCGGCTTCTTTACCTCCTGCAAAAAACTACACTCAAAAATGACCCTCATAAAAACATCACATTATCATACATTTATTTATTTATACATACTTTAAAGAAAGAATAAGAAATAGTAAAGTTTCATTCTTATTTTTTAATCTTCCAAAAAAAAACAAAATATTGTTCCTTCACATGGAACCAGTAAAATTTTATATTTTTAATTATAATTACTTGTATTTAGTTTTCTCTTAAAATACAACATCGTGTAAAATTTTTAGTTCGTCGTTGCGATATGCCTAATTTTATCTTTGTCTTGATAACAATTTTACTCGAGACCAAGTCGTAAAAAGTAATGTACAAGTATTTGAAGCGTAAGTATACATGTCAAGTTGTCTTGTAGTCTGGTTTTTTTATATAAAGTAACGTCGTTGTCATTTTCTTTATTTAATAATATAATATGATGCGTTAAAAAATCCAAATACACCGTTGTATGTGCTTAATTTTATCTATGTTTTTTTATTAAAAAAATCAAAATCGAATGGGTTAAATATGATTAATTCTTTTTTCTTTAAAATGCATGTGATTAATCTAACCCCAAAGGGACTTTCATATAGATTTCAAAATAGAACCTTCATATAAGTTAATCTAATCCCAAAGGGACTTTAGTGTTAGAAATGTTAATCATTTTCAGAGATTATGAAATATAATAGGACTATAGATAAAACTTTAAACTATGTATTGGTATGTTATGGAAAAAAGTATATAAGAATTACTTACAACCTCATCTTTCTTCTCTTCTAGTTTAGAAGGTTCTCCTCCTAGCTCCAGCTTCTTGAAAACCTCTTGTAGCGGTTTTGAGACCGGCGATAGAAGCTCAACTTTCCGCTTGGTTTCTTTCTGGAGTCGTTTTAGAACCTTCAACGGATCTGCTTTTTCCCCCTTCACTATCACCTGATGAGTCTCACAATTGGTCACAACATCTTCAACACCTAATTTTCGAAACAACTTAATTATTAATTAAAACAAAAAGTTCAATCAACAAACTACAACTTACTAAAACGTGTACGAACCCTCAAAGCCTTTAAGGCATCGATGGACTTTTTTAACACAGCCTTCACAATACCTGTATGTTCTTAAAACAATATCTTGCAACGGGTCTTTTGAATCCTCTCCCTCTTTCTCATCTCCGGTGTCACTAGGTTTCACTTCTTCTTCATCTGGCTTTATTACCACCTGAAAAAACAACAAGTAAAACCAACTTAAAAAAACTCATTATTGAATAAGAAAAAGAAGAAGGTGATTAATCAAGGGCTGTGAGGGCAAAATTCAATACAAATATGTTAGGCCTTTGCAGAACTTACTTCTTGATTATGATCAAGAGCTTCGTGTAATTGCTCCACGACCTGCTTTCATTGTAGGACGTTCTTCAAACATTGATAAGCAAGGTTTGAAAACGAATGTAACGAAGCTGCGTTTATCTGTTTTTGTAAATAGTAACTATTTAATGTTCCATTTATGTAATGTTTTTGAACCAAATTAGATAGCACTACACCCTCATGATTAGTAGCATGTGCGAGCCTTCCACACAGAACTTCCCACAATACTACCCCAAAAGAGTAGACGTCAGATTTTTGGGTGAGATAACGGTTAGTATAGTAGTCTGGATCAATAGATCCAGGTGTGCCACAAGCATTAGAGATAATAAAGGTAGACTGTGAAAAGGCAAGGCCTACTCTTGACAACCCGAAATCAGAAATTTTAGCTTTCCATTTCTCACCCAAAAGGATGTTTGCGCTTTTGACATCGCGATGGATAATTTGACGTTGAGGTCCTACATCATCATGTAGGTAATTTAACCCACACGCGGCATCTAGGCAAATACGAAGTCGTTGGATCCAGGTAATATCTTGGTTGTTTAAATGTCTGTCTAGACTCCCATTGCTTTCGTACTTGTAAACAAGTACCTTCTCGCCATCTTCATCACAAAATCCGATAAGAGATACAATGTTTTCATGTTCATATTCTGAAAGCAAAGAAATCTCTTTCTTAAATTCGTGGTCTCCTTGTGGATGACTTTGCCTTTGAACCAACCGCTTCACTGCGATGTGGCTGTGTTTTCCGGATATGCCTTTGTATACAGGCCCAAATCCACCTTCTCCAATGAGATTATCTTTGGCAAATCCATTAGTTGCCAATAATATCTCCCAGAGAGGAATCTGCAAGTGCTTCACATCTTCAATGGAAGGCGTGATCTTTGATTTAGACATGATGAAATTCTGGAAAAGAAAGTAAAGGGTAATCTTGAATTAAAAATCATAGAAGGAGCTGCTGAAGGTTTTTAATACAAACACTTTTTTCAGTAGGGGTAATATCTAATTAGAAGTGCTTCATAGATGAATGACTAGAAGAACCAACAGATGCAGCCTTAACTATAAAAATCCAAACCTCGGTTTTTTCATGTTAAAATGTGTTTAAACATTGTGTTGCTGGTGTGTGAACCTGTACTTAACTATGTGTAACTGTGTATGAACTATGAAGACAAAATCGATTCAGAGAGACAACGAAAAGGGCGTAACCTTGTGGGTGTGTTTGCAAACCTTGGATAATTTTGTTTAGCCAGTGATGACAGGGTGTGGATTGATAGGTGATGAAGACTGAAGACAACTGACCAGAAGGACTATTGATGAAGGTTGAAGACTACTGACCAGAGGGACTCGTGATGAAGGTTGAAGACGCCTGACTAGAGAGACTGGTGATGAAGGTTTAAGATGCCTGAAGTGTGTGTATATATATTGGATGGTTCATGTAAAAAGAAGAAAAACGCATTTTGGTTGGTTTTGGCAAGTGGTATTAGAGCGGGTTTAAGCTTCGACTGTTAGAAAGGAAAGTCAAACCTTGGAGTAATCGCAGCTCATCAACAGCCGGACATCCTTCAGCAGCTAATCAACAGCCGGACATCTAGCTAATCAACAGCAAATCGCTGCAATGTTAAAGACAGCTAATCAGCTGCTGTCTTCTATGTTTAGATTACGGTTTTGTGTATAAATTGAATACCTTTCTTTGTAATGAAAATATACAGAAAAATATACACTTCAATTCAGTGTTTTGTGAATCACCTTTTAACATGGTATCAGAGCAGTGTCATTCTTGACCTGTTCATCATTTACCTTGCTCACCCAAACCAAATCATCCTCTCAACCAAGCTGCCATGGCCGAAGCCGGTAACTTGGGAGAAGATCTATCAATTCAAATCGCCAATCTGCTCAAGAATGGCCTCAACCCACAAAACCGAAACCCAAAACTGTCCGATAACCTTCAAATAAACCTCAAGCTCAACAGCCAGAATTATGCCTTATGGACCCGGATGATGAGGGTAGCCATAGGCGGTAAATCAAAAGCCTTTCTAAACCATTTATCAACCAACCCGCCGAACCAAACCAGCAAAGAATATGAGCAATGGGAACAAGACGACCTAGTCGTCTTCTCATGGCTCATACAAAACATCGAACCAACCCTCGCCAGCAATCTAACCGAATTTCCGACAGCAAAATCGCTGTGGGATGCCCTGGCTATAACATATAGCAGTGGGCGTGACAAGCTCCAAACTTTCAACCTACATGTCAAGGCGAATGAAATCAAACAGAACAATCTCTCCCTAGAAGAATTGTGGATTATACTCCAAGGAGTATGGGGAGAAATTGATCGGATTGACCCAAACCCTATGACCTGCCCAGCCGATATCCAAGCGTATCACAAAATCAGGACGGAACAGAAACTGTTCCAGTTTCTAAACGCTCTCAACCGGAAATATGACCCTATAAAAAGGGAAATACTCCGGTTAGAACCCCTTCCAACCGTAGAAACTGCATACGCTACTGTCCGCAAGGAGGCCGCTCACCAGAATATTATGGGAACACCTCTCAATGACACACAGGGTATCACAGTGGGTCTAATGGCCTCTGAAATTGACGGACTAGGGTTTGCGTCAAAGGGCTACCGACGAGCCGATGGAAAAAGAATCGGAACAAGTAAAGACGACAAAACTCACCTCAAGTGTGATCATTGCGGCATGACGAAACATACCCGGGAACAATGTTTCAAACTCGTCGGGTATCCCGAATGGTGGTCTGATGGTCAGAAGAGAGGCACAAAGACTACAGAAAAAGGGAAGACATCCGGCGCCGGCAACCGAGATGCCACCAGAGATGAAAGCCGGAACAGATCGGGCTTCGGCGGAATGGCCAAAGCAGATGAAGAAGAAGACAACACTGCAACAGGTAAAGGGTTTGGGGCGCAACCAAACCCTCGGTCACACACAAATTATACAGAAACAAATATTGCGCACTTAGTCCCTGAAAAAAGGGGAAATGTCAATATGGCTCACGAACATCACAAGAAACAAAAACTATGGATTTTTTATTGTGGCGCGACCGATACGATGACTTATGAGCTATCGGATATTGTTTCAACAACCAAACCAGAAAAAACACATATTCAAACGGCAAACGGAGGAATAATGGATGTAAAATCGGGAGGGACTATTGAGATTTCACCCACAATAAAAATCTCTAATTGCCTTTATGTTCCTTCGTTATCACATAAGCTGCTTTCCATCAGCCATGTCACAAAGGAACTCAACTGTATTGTCCTAATGTACCCTACGTTTTGTATTTTACAGGATATCAGGACGGGAGTGATCATTGGGCGTGGCACTGAAAATCAAGGGTTGTACTATGTGGATGAGGTGACTCAAAGTGGTGCTGTGATGCTGACTCATGGGACATCGGAACGAGAAGCTTGGCTATGGCACCGAAGATTAGGTCATCTTTCGATAAGTTATTCGCATATTTTATTTCCAAAACTATTTCCAGTTAATTCTATGTCACATTGTGAAACATGTGTTTTAGCAAAAAGCCATAGAAAAACTTTTAAACCCAATAATACTAAGGCTGCTTTGCCATTTTCATTAATCCATTCTGACGTATGGGGTCCTGCCCCAGTTCTTGGGGGACAAAACCTTCGGTATTTTGTGATGTTCGTTGATGATTGTACCGGAATGACCTGGGTTTATTTTTTGAAAAACAAATCCGAAGTATTTGAAAAGTTCACTATGTTTTACGCCATGATCCAAACCCAATTTCAAACAAACATCCAAATATTTCGATCTGATAATGGCGGTGAGTTTGTTAATACCTCATTTAAATCCTTTTTCCAAGATAAGGGAATAATCCACCAAACCACATGCCCAAACACCCCAGAACAAAACGGTGTCGCCGAAAGAAAAAATCGCATTTTGCTAGAAATGACACGAGCTCTCCTAATTGAATCCCAGGTCCCGAAATATTTTTGGCCTGAAGCCCTTGCTACTGCTACCTATCTTCTCAACCGACTCCCAACAAAAATCCTAAAGCTTAACACTCCGTTACACACCCTTTCAAAATTCTTCAAACTACCCTCAGTTCTTACTCTTCAACCACGAATCTTTGGATGTATTGCCTTTGTTCACATACCTAAATCAGATCGAACCAAACTTGATCCTTGTGCTGAAAAATGTGTCTTTATTGGGTATGGAATGAATCAAAAGGGATACAGATGTTATAATCCAAAAACACGTCATATGTTCACCACAATAAACTGTGACTTTCTTGAAACCGAGTATTACTACAATTCCCAACTCAGTGGTCAGGGGGAGAAGGAGTGTTTAGACACACTAAGCTGGTTAAAATATGTTCCCTATGTACCAACTAAAGAGTCACCTACTACAGAGTCACCAGACTTCAATTTCAGTGCCACTGACAGTCCTAATGTTCCTCCCAACCTGGTGTCCGAGGTAAGTAATACTCACCCTATTCAGCCTGATGGTAATGACTCCGAGGATACCAATACTTCTAACCATGAAACTGCCACAGAACAAACTGAAAATTTGCAGGCAGATGAATCCAGACAAGAAGAACCACCATCAAGATATGTGTTACCCCCTAGAACAAACAGAGGGGTTCCTCCGAAACGGTATTCTCCTGAAAAAGAACCAAGAAGATCTAGTTATCCTATAGCTAGTGTGGCCGATGGAAATTTCACTAAGGAAGCCAAAGCATTTATCTCATCTGTTTATTCCGAAGAAACTCCTACAAACGTGGATCAAGCCTTAAAATCTAAACATTGGAAGGAAGCAATGAACACAGAAATGGAAGCCCTAACCAAGAACAATACTTGGGAAAAGTGTACTCTCCCGTTGGGAAAGAAATCCGCGGGTGTCGTTGGGTCTATACGATTAAGTATAAACCAGATGGTACAATTGAAAGATATAAAGCCCGACTGGTAGCAAAAGGGTATACCCAGACACATGGGATTGACTATGCTGAAACATTCTCCCCAGTTGCAAAAATGAACACAATCAGGGTTCTTTTTTCGATAGCTGCAAATGAAGGGTGGCCACTTCAACAGTTTGATGTAAAAAATGCCTTTTTACACGGGGACCTAGACGAAGAGGTATTTATGGATGCTCCTCCAGGATTCACAAAAGATTTCAAAACTGGAGAAGTTTGCCGTCTGAAGAAGTCCCTTTATGGTTTGAAGCAATCTCCCCGGGCCTGGTTTGGCAGATTTACGGTAGCTATGAAAAAGTTTGGATATAAACAAAGTAATGCCGATCATACTTTGTTTCTCAAAAAAAGAGGAAAAATCGTAACCTGTCTAATTATCTATGTAGATGATATGATCATTACAGGGAATGATAAAGAAGAAATGGGAAAACTAAAAGAAAACTTGTTTGCCGAATTTGAAATGAAAGACTTGGGCAGGCTGAAGTATTTCCTCGGAATTGAAGTACTAAGGTCAAAACAAGGAATTTTCATTAGTCAAAAGAAGTATATCTTAGACTTGTTGGCAGAGATTGGAATGATAGATTGCAAACCAGCAGACACTCCTATGAGTGTAAACCAAAAACTCTATATGGAGGAAGGAGCAAAGTTAGCAAACAAAGAGAGATATCAACGGCTGGTGGGAAAACTAATATATCTCTCACATACTCGCCCAGACATTGCATATGCTGTAGGGGTGGTAAGTCAGTTCATGCACCAACCTCAAGAAACACATATGGAAGCAGTTTGGAGAATTATTAGATACCTCAAAGGAACAGTGGGTCATGGAGTCCTGTTTCAATCACATGGACACCTAAATGTTCAAATCTATACTGATGCAGACTGGGCAGGAGATAAGGGAAGTCGGAGGTCAACAGCAGGCTACTTCGCTCTAGTTGGTGGGAATCTTGTCACTTGGAGAAGTAAAAAACAAAAGGTGGTTGCTCTTTCAAGTGCAGAAGCTGAATTTAGAGGTATAGCTCGAGGTTTAACAGAAGCCATGTGGATGCGAAGACTCTTAGCTGAGATTGGTTTTCCGTCAAAAGAAACAAGTAAGATTATGTGTGATAATAAAGCTGCAATTCAGATTTCAGAAAACCCAGTACAACATGATCGAACAAAACACGTGGAAGTTGATAGGAACTTCATCAAAGAAAAATTGGAAGATGGTACGATCGAACTACCATTCGTTCGATCAAAGGAACAGCTTGCTGACATTCTAACAAAAGCAGTCAACGGGAAAATTTTCAACGATTGTTTGGGCAAGTTGAATTTTGGAAATCCAACTATTCAACTTGAGGGGGAGTGTTAGAAAGGAAAGTCAAACCTTGGAGTAATCGCAGCTCATCAACAGCCGGACATCCTTCAGCAGCTAATCAACAGCCGGACATCCAGCTAATCAACAGCAAATCGCTGCAATGTTAAAGACAGCTAATCAGCTGCTGTCTTCTATGTTTAGATTACGGTTTTGTGTATAAATTGAATACCTTTCTTTGTAATGAAAATATACAGAAAAATATACACTTCAATTCAGTGTTTTGTGAATCACCTTTTAACATCGACCAGTTGGCAAGTCAAAGTCATTAACCCAAAAGTCTTAAATGATGCTAAGAAATGGTGGTGAAAGACGATCAAAGTACTCATGTCAACGAGTCAAGCTAGTGAGCGAATATCTTTGTTACGGGAAGTGTGACGGTGACATGAAACCCAATAGCCAGAATCAAGAGGGAAGACCAACCCAAATGAAGATTGCGTTCGAATTTGTTGTCAACGGTGGAAGGTGTTTTCATGGAACCAACTGATCAATCATTGTAAATTCGAACCAACCAGATCACCTCAAAGAGTCATGAACCAACCTAAGGGACGGACCATGCGACAGGACAAAATGGTCGTAGTATGCTGGGATCAATACTTGTGAGTGTTCTTTTAGAAAGCCAAAATAAAGCATTAATTTGGGGTGTTGTCCCAGATGAGCATCACTACGCTGATGCTCAAGGAAGTGAATGTTTTGGTCGTTGGAGAATGCTGTGTGCCAAATTTTCAAAGAGCCCTACTCAAATTGTGCTTAACAGCGCTATAGATTTTATCTACTCATGCATATCCTTAGAGGTTAATTAATAGTGTACCCAGAAGTCCCACTAGTTATGCGTTGGGGCTTGTCCCCTAGTAGTGAATCTGTCATAGGACGAAATGAGTGACCCATTTTCATAAAGAGACCGGTAGGCATGTCCTCGATGACTCTAAATACACCACAAAGGGCCTCCAAAGACGACTTTGTGATAAGATGGTCCTAAGGGCAAATGAGTTGTGCCATGCCCAATTTTTGAAACAATGAGGACTTTTTACCTTATATAAAATTCGTGACTTTTATTATAAGCTAATATAAATTATAGTAAATTACTTTAATTTGTAACTTATGAAACTTTATAAAATATATAATTTGTTTACGTGATGTTTCATCATGTGATATTTGATTAAATTTTGTAATAGTTATTGAGAAATTAACTTAGTTATGAAATATGAAATACTAACGTAAAAGATGTGGTCGGGTTGTAAAAATGTATGAATAATTGTAAGTACTGATGTATAGTTGACATTTGCACTAGAAATGAGTTAATTTTAACAGAATGTGCATGCTCTAAGAGCAAAGCCCATAGCCATGTTGTATGAAGAAAGAAGTAATGAAGATGATTATTTAATCTCACATTTAACATTTTAAACTGTTTTGTTGAGAACTTGAAATTAAAATCTGATTATTTTATCAAAATGGAAAACAAGAAAAATATACATAAACCGTCTCAGAATATGTATACAATAGGGGTGAAAGTGAGTCAAATCGCTCTTGATTGGAACGAGTCGTTAAACGCACGAATCAAATTATCAATCACTTGTGGTTTAGTGGTTGAAAAGACTTGGTTTTTCTTGGAGACTCAAGTTATCCCCACTGGTGCCACATTTGGTGGATAAAGGCAATGAAGGTTAGTTCTCCCAGACCTTAAGTCAAGAGTTCGAGCTTGAGCCACCTCGGGTTTTAGCCCACTGTGTGTTATGCCAGAGAGATTCTCTCTTGTGGCAGCGCAAGCCCTTGTCATTGGTAGTGGGTGGTATGGTTTCCCGGGGAATGCCGTTAGCCAAACTCTGACGCCAGCGTGGGCCCGGTTAAGACAACATAGTCTGGCCAAAGTGGAGTTAGGGCCCTCTGTTTAGGAGGGTGTGAAATCTCTCTCACAACAAGTTCAAGATTCTCACCGTTCAAAAAAAACCGCACGAATCAAGCCAATTTTAAACGATATGAGATATATGTGAGATAGAACGGTTTATTAACTTGTTTCTATAAAACGGTTTCAAAGACGATTATTTCATCATTTTATCTACTTCAACATTTCCTAGACTTGAGGATGTGAGCGGTGTTGAACTCGAATTTTTCGTCTTGGTCCTTTCTTGATATTTTGTCGAATGGACGGTCAATTGGTTCATTTGTGTGGGTTTTTTTAACGACAAATTTGGATCACTGACGGACTACTTGAGGATAATCGTGTCATCAGCGGAACCACCCGATCATTTCCATTTCCACTAGGCATAATGTCTATACACCAATTCATGAGAAAAACCCAATAAATATGGGACAAACCCCATTGTGGGAATCTAACCCAAGACCTATGGGTCCTAAAGCCTTATCTCACCATTAAAATGCCACTAGACTGTAAAGCTATAGTATCTGACGGTAGGCTTTTATTCACCAAGTTTCTCGGATGTGATCTAGTGCATTTGGCGGTCGATGATGACATCTACAATAAATGTTAAAAATAATTTGTATTTTACATCTTTTTTAAAGCATAAAGAGAGGTCGACGACTTGATTAGTACTTCCACTTAAAATGATGATATTAACAAGTTAATAATTTGTAGAGTAAATGACGGTTTTGGTACATAAGGTTTGGCTTGTTTAACTCTTTCCGTCTAAAATGAAACTTTTTAATAAGAATATGTTAACGTGCTTCTCAAGGGCGTAGGTACATAGAGACGTACAGGTTTGGCCAAATCGTACCAAAATAGATTTAGTGTAATATATACGTGTATCGCACCCGTAGATATTTCAACATCTAACCAGTAGAAAAAGCCGAAATTTAGTGAAAGATAATCGATCGTACGTCCCATAAAAATTTCCGAACCCGTAGGAGAAAAATCTTGGCTACGCCACCGGTGCTTCTCACATGAGAGACAGTTTAGTCATTTTGTTACCATCTTGGTAACAAAGTTATCATTTTATATTGAAGTGGTTATAAAATCGGGCTTGATAGGTTAAACTATACCATTTTGAACTAAAGAGTTAAACAGACCAAAAACGTAACTTACTATCATTTATATTTTACATCATTTTTAAAATAGAAAGAAGGTCGTTGAATGCTCACCTGGATTAGTGCTTCCACTTAAAAATGCATGTCCTGTCCTTAATGGTGAAAGAGATGCATGTGTTTTTTAAGTAAAGTTTAAAGGGATACGTGTGGTTTTAAATACGTACCTCAATACATTGAATGAAATCCAATAATGTCACGCTATATATCTTAGATAATCATCCTCAATTAACATGTTCAATAAACGATAAAAGTTTGTTGTGTTTAGTTAGCAACTTGACCCCGGTGAATCTGAGTGGTGATATTTGATCCGATTTTCCTAACCTGAGTGTTAGCTTATGGTTTGGAAATTCAGGCCTTACCATTGGTGTATCTATTTTCTAAGTAGTCGTAGCCTATCTCAATTCCTCGACCATTGTATTTGAACCTGGGTTGTCTAGGCCAGCCTACAACGTATTCCCGCTTGTCTGGTGAATTTTAATTGAAGTGCATTTTGTAACTTCTGAACGCGCTTGACGACAGCTATCAAACAATCGCTTGTCATTTCAAATGTAGATGAACAATTATAGACTTGTTTAAGATGGGTTCCGTTTCTGAAAAGCCTTCCTTTGGACTGTCATTTGACCACATTAGTTGCATCTAACGAAATGTATAATCTGATTGCAACTACAAGTTTCTCTTATGTACCGTTTCAACAAAATAAATCTAGCCTTAAAAACTACAAATACCATCTTACCACTCTTAACAGTCCAACATCGATGCTTCGGAATACCATATTTCACGATATTTTCGGTTTGCAACCAGTTGCACAATCCTTGAAATGGCTATGACGTCGATTCTAGGTATAAATTTTTTTATTTTTTTTTTAACTAAATACTCAATTATATACCAAAGTAACAAATTACAAACAAATGGCAGGTAAACGGGCAACAAGCTGCGCCGCAACCCCCTTTTGAATTGCAAAACCAATCCTACTAAAGACGAAACGGCCCTTAAAGGTTGAAAGATTACTATTCACAACATGTTGGACCCTGTTTAGAAATTCCACAGCCTCTGGGGCTAGGGACCTAAATGTATCAAAAGCGAATGGGATAAACACGTGTTGATTCTCTAAACAAGCCTTCTCGTGTTTAGCGACCTTACCTGATTCCGCCTTTAACGCAGCCTGGCCAGCAACAAACCCATTATCCCTGAGTCCAACAAAAGGGGACACTCCTGTAAGGTCCACACAAGCGTGTTTTCCCCTAGCCCACCCAAACACAAGAATATCAGCTGGCCGAAGAGTAGACCTCCCGTCGAGCGGATCCGTCAGAAAGTTCACCGGAGCCTCCTTTTTCGCCGAAATCCATGCCCGCTTTAGAACATCATAGAGAATATCCCTTACCAAATCATGTCGGTATTTAAAACCAGGTAACTCCTTACAATGGACCGCATGTTCGCCGAAAGTATCTAAACAAGCCTTGCGACAAACTGGGCAGGGCTCATCAACCGGAAACAGAGGGATCATTAGCCGGTACTTAAGAATTGCCCGGTATTCCGCTGCTGACATGTGTTGGCCTAGTCCTTCAATGGGGATAACTGTCAGAAAATCCTGAGAATGAGGTGCCCGGAGACAATTAAACACAGCTTTCTGACGAGGGGATAGACTAAACTTCTCTCCCAAACACTGGACAGTTCTACTAAATAGGGCACTCGCCAAAGCATTCTGGCTTTAGGGGGGCGGTGTCCTTATTAGAGAAACCACCAAGATCAAAATCCGGAAAGGACATGTGCATGCAATCCAACGCGCACACATAATCAGAATCTAACCCAACAATACCACAGTCTCGAAGAATGTGGTCCTGTAAACTCCAAGATTGCGCCCTCGAGACCACAAAAGCATACGTGGATACATCCTCAGCCGAACATAAACCCAAACCCCCAAAACGGGTCGGGAGGGATGCAAGCCTCCATTGAAGATCCCCAAAAAACGGACCCCCGCAAACCACGATATCCTCGATAGCTCTCCGAAGGCCTTTGTCAAAAACCGAAACAGCCTCCCCAACAAATGTGGGTTGGCACGTTCTGAGGCCAAACAACAACTTAGCAACACCCATGCAAGAGCGCAGTAAGAGAAGCTCGCATTGAGGGTCCTGCAGATTTGGAAGATAGCTCATCAGATCCACTGCACAAGATGCCCTTTTCACGGCCAACCTACTGATGAAACCCGCATCGCGACTAACAGCGCCCCCGAGGAGTTTGACACCCGACACCGGCCTCCCAATCCCACTAGGAAACAAACCCTTTTGCTTCTTAACTCCATTGCACGATGGCCAAAAAACTTCTTTTTCTTAACGTTAAGTTGAAGCCCCAAACATGGCCCCAAAGACCTGATGATTTCTAAAGTTTTAGCCACCTCTTTAGCATCACCTATAATTGTACCATCATCCAAGTACCAAGCATGGAAAAGTAGCTTGCATCTATCTCGTATCTGATGAATGAGGGGATGCAAAACTAAGGCAAAGAGAAGAGGCCCCAAGGGGTCTCCCTGCTGAACCCAGTGGTGGACCAAATATGATCGTTTCCGACATATAATCTAGCCGGCTGTCCATATAGAAAATCCACCCATAAGGAAATGGAGGGGCATCGGGTTCGAACTTCTGACAAAAGGGCGGTTCTATCCACTAAGTTGAAAGCATTAGAGAAATCAACAGTAATCATGGCTAACGACCCATCCGAGTGGAACACATTTAAAAACCTGTTCGCACTATGGAGCACAGCCTCCGCCCCGCTAGGAATACCCACCCCAAATTGAAAATCACCGAGATATTTAGCCATCTCTTTCCCGACCCCCCCTCATAGCCGCCTTAGAAACTAACCTCCTCCAAATTGCGCCTACGGCAATAGGCCTAATCCCGTTGTCCGGTTTAAGTAAACGCGTGAGGGGTGCAGAAGCAACAAACTCTGACAAGACCCTAGAGCACCTCCCCCCCAAGCACAAGTTGACTACCTCATAAATGGCCCTAAGCACCCCGCATGCGATCACCGACCCCTCCCCACAAAGAGCATCCAAAATGTGTTGAGCCCTCAACCCATCCCTCCCACAAGAGGTCCCTTTGGGAAAGATTTAATGCACGGGTGGCTCCGATAGTAAGGACTCAGGCATAGCCGGAGGAGGTAGGACAGGATGTTTAGCCACCAATGCTTTCATAGTATCCTCACCAAACGGTGCAACCCCCGAAGAACATAAAACTTTAACCGCCGCAGTGAAATGGCCATCTGCAACTTTCCGTAAACATTGTTTAACGTTGGTGCTCACCCTAGAATTATCAGACGGATGCTCATCAGGGCGCGAAACAACCTCTGATGGTTGGGCAAAAAGTGATAGGATGAGTTCAGCAAAACCATCCCCATTACCCAACGCTGCCAGGGCCCGTTGAATACTAAGACATTGTAAAGACTTCCTGTTCCCCGACCTGCGCTCCTGACGATTAGAAGGCCTGAAAACCCGCAACGTGCAACGTGGCAACAACAACAGTCTCACCCACGCCTCAACAGACTCTGGCGCAGCCACCACCTTGCATAGAGATGTCGTTAAAGCCTGGGAAAAGGCCATGCGACAACTATGGGGGATGCTCTTAACTGTTTTGATAGGAAGGGAGAAGACACGATCAAGCAGACCCACGTCCACCCCCATACCTCCAAAAGAAACAATCTCCTTTCCAACATTCGGCGTAAGAATCCCAACAATAAACTCCTCCGCATTTCCCGTAACCAACTTGAATCGTGTCACCCCATCTGCATGATGGCACCCCCGACTGAGAGCATGTAAACACATACACTCCCCACATAACCATTGGCATGAAACCTTAAGAGCCTCACCAACCGAAACAAATAAATCCAAATCCGCGGATACAGCATCGCGCATGGCCCACTTTTTGTCATCTGAAGACAAATGAAGCCGCTTGATATGGGCCACCAACCTCGGGAACCCCTTGGCCCCTGCCTGTCCATCGGGGCAACAATGAAAGCCCTTAAAAGGACACAACCAGACACCCCTTGAGGAACCAACACCCCCCTCCTCGGATGGAGCCCCACAAACAGTTAAAGCCCCAGACAAACCCCCCACTCTAGACCCGGGCATCAACTATTCAAAATACAAACGAAGTTTAAAGATAACTGGCGCTAAGCTTGGAAAATAAATGGCGAAAACTAATGGGTTAGCGTGGGCAACGACAAGTTGCCCTCACCCCTTTTAAAGCACACCACACTCAATCCATTGCGGGCTTCCAAAACGAAAAAGAAAATAAATCTTAATCTATTTTTCGGTGTTCCAAATCCGACGGAAACTATTTGAAACAACTCTTTATTCAACCAATTGTAGTAAACAACTGATATCCAGCCTTAAAATAAATGGTTTTTCTTCTAGACATTTTATCGAACACCTGGCGTGCAAACTTTTAATAACGAGCTTCATAAACCAATACTGAAATCTCAACTGCCCGGTTGGAAACAAATTGTCGTTCTTTGCTTCTCAACTAAGAATCAAAGCGACCACATTCTTCACAAGATGAAGATGAAGAAAATGTTGTTTTAGAAGGTTTAGAGATGGATTCAGATATCACGTTATCTGCCATCGGCTGTGAATGAGCCAGCCATGTCTCATCTAAATTCTAAACGGCTCATATCTATATCAATTTGATTCGAAAATTCCAACATCTTTTTGATCGGTTATCTTGACAAAATCATGACTTCAATTCGAAAATTCCAACATTCAACTTGTTGCCCCTCAATAACAAGAAGAAACTATCCTCAATTGTAGTAGGAAATATATATACATTCTATTTATATAAGCCATAAGGTTTGGCAGGATAACTGCAAGATCACACCAACGGCCTGGATTACATACGTTCAAGCATCATCTCCAGACCTCTCATCCTGTGGATCATACGGCACCTCGTGTCTAGGTCTATTGTACTTTTCACGCAGCTGCTTCACTGGAATAAAGTCTCCAGCTGAATCCATACCATAGAATAAGAAGGAAACATATGGATGATCAAACCTAGCCTGCATAATGGTAATCAAATTGCAAAAGTTATAACCCAAGGGGCAATAATCGTCATATTTGCTTATAAATGGGTCAATCTGGGTTACTTTCTCTATAACGGGTCAAATACATTTATCTCTAGGGACAATAAATTACACTTGCCTTATCTGGTTCTTCCGGAGCCAATAAGTTTTCCTCTGGAACTAAGAAAACGCAAGAGACTTATGTCAATAAGCAAGGGTCATTAAGTAAACAATAATATTACTTTATAAAGAAGTCTAACGGACTTTATACACCATCGTCATTTTTAATAATCATGAGAACCTGTCCCAGGAAAACTCAAGGCCCCCAACATCCATGAAATAAAGGACTAAAAAACTGAAAAAGGTTTATTTTAATAATGGGAACGTGTTAAAGAACAGTTTTGAGGAAAACGTAAAAACAGTACTAAGACTCTAAGAGTCAGCTGCTTACCATATGCTACCAATAAATTGGGGTCTTCACGTACATCAACCAAAACCTGCAACAAGATAAGCCAATCTCTTCGTTCATACCGATATACGTACAAATATAAGAAGTAATCAGAATTTTTTTATTAAAAAAAATCCGAAATAAAAAGTAATGTATGAGTACATGCTTTTGGTACCTGGGTATTTTATAGATGAAAATGCAGAGAAAATAAGGAGGATTACGAGACCTGATAATACGGTTGATCAGGACCACGAGTCAGCTGGTCAACATGTGCATTTTCCATCCATGCGCTTGTTTCACAGCACACTGGATCCATACCACAAATCACCGCTCTGTATCCTATGGCAACCAAACTAAGTTCAGAAAAATAGAAAAAAAAATATTGAAAGCAACACAATTGAATATGCCATTAAACAAATGAAACACTTGACTGGGAAATTAGATTAATTCAAGTGTCATAAATAAATAAATAAAAGAGAATCCAGTGACTAAATTTGCTATTACAACTTGAAATAGAATGAGGAAAAGGAGAACAATATTATCTGAAAATCAGCTAGAGATGAAAGATATATACCGAATTTTTTGTGCCTAACTTTCTGGCCTAAACGGAACTCAAATTGGGCTTTCTCAAAGGCCTGGGCCTTTATTGTTGCAGCCAATGAATCAGCCTCCAGCTTGGAAATCTGATCACGTATTTCAGCCGCCAGCGAATAATTTTCATTCTCTATTGCATTCTGCAGGTCTGCTCTGCAGAAGAAGTAATATAGCACATAAAAAAGATTAACATAATATCATATTTATAACATCGAATCACCACCCCGACTAAGCTAAAAGAACAACATTATGTGAAAAAACTCACCGTAAACGCAACAAGCTTATACCCTTGTCTTGAGCTTCACTTTTTGAAGATAGACCCCTTTTCGATTCTTGCTGCTTAATAACTTGAACTTCAACCTTTTATAAGCATTTTGAAGTAAGCTTAACTCATACAAACAATTTCATAATACTCTTTTGGGTCTACATGTTTTATTTATTTATTTATGTCATTACCGTTGAATAGTTTTCATATTTGACACATCGCCATACAACTCCACTAGACTATGTGTGGAGATATATATTCCAACCTAACATGGAAAGAAAGTATAACAAGAATTCATTAGATAATCAAACCTCATTGAGCTTGTTTCTCAACTGATTTGCAATCTCATACTCCTCCAAATTCAATGCATACTGTACTCTCGTTGCCAAATCCAATTGGTAAAAGAATATGAGGATATCTTCATTTGCACTCTCACTACGTTCTGAACTCGCATCTGAACTCTGATCACCGTCTCCTCTAAAAAACCAACCCGCTTCAACCCGTGTACTTCCTTGTCCAGATATATCAAAAGACAAGAGGTTTCGCACACATTGATGTGAAAGGAATCTTTTTGCAGCCCCGAATATTAGGTTCCCGTGACTTCTCCTCAGTCTCAAACGCCTTCTTGAAGCATTTGCAGATCCACACACACTACTGTTTGTGGATGCTGTGATGGTGGTTACTGACATTCTGTTGTATGACACTACCAACAATCACAGCTTTTATATTCCTTAAGTGAACTATGCTTTTACCCTGCTGTATATGTATACAAACCTGTTACCAATTATTATGAGACATCTATGATAACTTATAACGAAACTATTGGATATTAGATTTATTATTATGAGCCTACGGGCCCATCAGGTATCTAAAATCTGCATTTCATTATTCGGTAATAATCAGTTTTGTATTTCAACATCTAACGTGGTAGTATAGCCACCCGCACCACCTCCGCAGAGGTGGTAGAGAACCTAAGGTGGCTCTGATACCATGTAAGATTGTGAAATTATGAATTGATTATTGTTGAATAATGCTTTACAATATATAGAGAACGATATGCAAACCCTAGATATCTAATCGGCCCTTTGGCTAATAATAATAAATCTAATATCTAATAAAACAAATCAATTTCAACAGATGCAGAAATTGAATACAAGTTCCAAGTTACAGTACAATCATAGTTACAATTTTCTAAGAGAAAATGCAGTAATCAGAATAGCAGTAAATATAATCCATATCAATGTAAGTTAATGAATTTGACAGATTTAGAGTTCATCATTTAACTAACTGAAATCAATTTTTAAGCTGAAATAAATTTCATTAATCAAAACACATACAAGTTGAAAATATTAAACAATCAGATACTTGAAGCATTGAAAACAAAGGTAAAAGAAACTATATCCGATCAAATGATAGGTGAGTACTTACGGGGAAACTGGAAATCAAAATGAAGACAGCAGGAATGTGAATTGTTGGATTTTGGAACCCTAATTGGGTGGGTTTGATCTGATTCAGAATTAGAGGCTCAGATTTTGACGGGTGTATAATAGTATCTATCGTACTCGTGTGTGTGACTCACAACTCACAATTAACTCTCATAACCAATGTTTTAAAAACCGGTTCAAATCGACAAGTAATACCGATTGAATCATCTGGTAAAATTGGTTAGCATCTGGTACTCCTATTAAACTGCTTAATATGCTCGATTAAATCGTTTCTGAGCCCAATCCAATATCATATAATAATCAGATTTTAAAAGATTAACCATAACATAAGATCTATGAGCCCCTTTCCAGGTAATAATTATATAATAAAATATTGTTTTAAGTGTAACCAATAATTTTCTTTTACATATCGTATTTATTTTTAATAATTTTCTTTACATATGCTACTTATTTTATATTTTTTACATATGGTACTTATTTTAAATAATTTTCTTTTACATATGGTACTTATTTTAAATAATTTTCTTTACATGTGGTACTTTTTTCATCATTTAGGGTTGTTGGCCTGAAGTGAGAAGCAAAATTTTTAGAAGTAACTAAATTAAGGAGGTTATAAAGTTCCACCATTAGTATTTTAATTTAAATATCAAAACACAAATGATAGAGATATAATCAATGTTTTAAAAAACGGTTTATACCGGATGCCAAAACCTTGGCCGGCAAGAACCATACCGGTAATTTGAAGGAACGACAAAGAAGTTGTAATGTTGGTAATGAAGGTTAGTTCTCCCAGACCTTAAGTCAAGAGTTCGAGCTTGAGCCACCTCGGGTTTTAGCCCACTGTGTGTTATGCCAGAGAGATTCTCTCTTGTGGCAGCGCAAGCCCTTGTCATTGGTAGTGGGTGGTATGGTTTCCCGGGGAATGCCGTTAGCCAAACTCTGACGCCAGCGTGGGCCCGGTTAAGACAACATAGTCTGGCCAAAGTGGAGTTAGGGCCCTCTGTTTAGGAGGGTGTGAAATCTCTCTCACAACAAGTTCAAGATTCTCACCGTTCAAAAAAAACCGCACGAATCAAGCCAATTTTAAACGATATGAGATATATGTGAGATAGAACGGTTTATTAACTTGTTTCTATAAAACGGTTTCAAAGACGATTATTTCATCATTTTATCTACTTCAACATTTCCTAGACTTGAGGATGTGAGCGGTGTTGAACTCGAATTTTTCGTCTTGGTCCTTTCTTGATATTTTGTCGAATGGACGGTCAATTGGTTCATTTGTGTGGGTTTTTTTAACGACAAATTTGGATCACTGACGGACTACTTGAGGATAATCGTGTCATCAGCGGAACCACCCGATCATTTCCATTTCCACTAGGCATAATGTCTATACACCAATTCATGAGAAAAACCCAATAAATATGGGACAAACCCCATTGTGGGAATCTAACCCAAGACCTATGGGTCCTAAAGCCTTATCTCACCATTAAAATGCCACTAGACTGTAAAGCTATAGTATCTGACGGTAGGCTTTTATTCACCAAGTTTCTCGGATGTGATCTAGTGCATTTGGCGGTCGATGATGACATCTACAATAAATGTTAAAAATAATTTGTATTTTACATCTTTTTTAAAGCATAAAGAGAGGTCGACGACTTGATTAGTACTTCCACTTAAAATGATGATATTAACAAGTTAATAATTTGTAGAGTAAATGACGGTTTTGGTACATAAGGTTTGGCTTGTTTAACTCTTTCCGTCTAAAATGAAACTTTTTAATAAGAATATGTTAACGTGCTTCTCAAGGGCGTAGGTACATAGAGACGTACAGGTTTGGCCAAATCGTACCAAAAATAGATTTAGTGTAATATATACGTGTATCGCACCCGTAGATATTTCAACATCTAACCAGTAGAAAAAGCCGAAATTTAGTGAAAGATAATCGATCGTACGTCCCATAAAAATTTCCGAACCCGTAGGAGAAAAATCTTGGCTACGCCACCGGTGCTTCTCACATGAGAGACAGTTTAGTCATTTTGTTACCATCTTGGTAACAAAGTTATCATTTTATATTGAAGTGGTTATAAAATCGGGCTTGATAGGTTAAACTATACCATTTTGAACTAAAGAGTTAAACAGACCAAAAACGTAACTTACTATCATTTATATTTTACATCATTTTTAAAATAGAAAGAAGGTCGTTGAATGCTCACCTGGATTAGTGCTTCCACTTAAAAATGCATGTCCTGTCCTTAATGGTGAAAGAGATGCATGTGTTTTTTAAGTAAAGTTTAAAGGGATACGTGTGGTTTTAAATACGTACCTCAATACATTGAATGAAATCCAATAATGTCACGCTATATATCTTAGATAATCATCCTCAATTAACATGTTCAATAAACGATAAAAGTTTGTTGTGTTTAGTTAGCAACTTGACCCCGGTGAATCTGAGTGGTGATATTTGATCCGATTTTCCTAACCTGAGTGTTAGCTTATGGTTTGGAAATTCAGGCCTTACCATTGGTGTATCTATTTTCTAAGTAGTCGTAGCCTATCTCAATTCCTCGACCATTGTATTTGAACCTGGGTTGTCTAGGCCAGCCTACAACGTATTCCCGCTTGTCTGGTGAATTTTAATTGAAGTGCATTTTGTAACTTCTGAACGCGCTTGACGACAGCTATCAAACAATCGCTTGTCATTTCAAATGTAGATGAACAATTATAGACTTGTTTAAGATGGGTTCCGTTTCTGAAAAGCCTTCCTTTGGACTGTCATTTGACCACATTAGTTGCATCTAACGAAATGTATAATCTGATTGCAACTACAAGTTTCTCTTATGTACCGTTTCAACAAAATAAATCTAGCCTTAAAAACTACAAATACCATCTTACCACTCTTAACAGTCCAACATCGATGCTTCGGAATACCATATTTCACGATATTTTCGGTTTGCAACCAGTTGCACAATCCTTGAAATGGCTATGACGTCGATTCTAGGTATAAATTTTTTTATTTTTTTTTAACTAAATACTCAATTATATACCAAAGTAACAAATTACAAACAAATGGCAGGTAAACGGGCAACAAGCTGCGCCGCAACCCCCTTTTGAATTGCAAAACCAATCCTACTAAAGACGAAACGGCCCTTAAAGGTTGAAAGATTACTATTCACAACATGTTGGACCCTGTTTAGAAATTCCACAGCCTCTGGGGCTAGGGACCTAAATGTATCAAAAGCGAATGGGATAAACACGTGTTGATTCTCTAAACAAGCCTTCTCGTGTTTAGCGACCTTACCTGATTCCGCCTTTAACGCAGCCTGGCCAGCAACAAACCCATTATCCCTGAGTCCAACAAAAGGGGACACTCCTGTAAGGTCCACACAAGCGTGTTTTCCCCTAGCCCACCCAAACACAAGAATATCAGCTGGCCGAAGAGTAGACCTCCCGTCGAGCGGATCCGTCAGAAAGTTCACCGGAGCCTCCTTTTTCGCCGAAATCCATGCCCGCTTTAGAACATCATAGAGAATATCCCTTACCAAATCATGTCGGTATTTAAAACCAGGTAACTCCTTACAATGGACCGCATGTTCGCCGAAAGTATCTAAACAAGCCTTGCGACAAACTGGGCAGGGCTCATCAACCGGAAACAGAGGGATCATTAGCCGGTACTTAAGAATTGCCCGGTATTCCACTGCTGACATGTGTTGGCCTAGTCCTTCAATGAGGATAACTGTCAGAAAATCCTGAGAATGAGGTGCCCGGAGACAATTAAACACAGCTTTCTGACGAGGGGATAGACTAAACTTCTCTCCCAAACACTGGACAGTTCTACTAAATAGGGCACTCGCCAAAGCATTCTGGCTTTAGGGGGGCGGTGTCCTTATTAGAGAAACCACCAAGATCAAAATCCGGAAGGGACATGTGCATGCAATCCAACGCGCACACATAATCAGAATCTAACCCAACAATACCACAGTCTCGAAGAATGTGGTCCTGTAAACTCCAAGATTGCGCCCTCGAGACCACAAAAGCATACGTGGATACATCCTCAGCCGAACATAAACCCAAACCCCCAAAACGGGTCGGGAGGGATGCAAGCCTCCATTGAAGATCCCCAAAAAACGGACCCCCGCAAACCATGATATCCTCGATAGCTCTCCGAAGGCCTTTGTCAAAAACCGAAACAGCCTCCCCAACAAATGTGGGTTGGCACGTTCTGAGGCCAAACAACAACTTAGCAACACCCATGCAAGAGCGCAGCAAGAGAAGCTCGCATTGAGGGTCCTGCAGATGTGGAAGATAGCTCATCAGATCCACTGCACAAGATGCCCTTTTCACGGCCAACCTACTGATGAAACCCGCATCGCGACTAACAGCGCCCCCGAGGAGTTTGACACCCAACACCGGCCTCCCAATCCCACTAGGAAACAAACCCTTTTGCTTCTTAACTCCATTGCATGATGGCCAAAAAACTTCTGTTTTCTTAACGTTAAGTTGAAGCCCCAAACATGGCCCCAAAGACCTGATGATTTCTAAAGTTTTAGCCACCTCTTTAGCATCACCTATAATTGTACCATCATCCAAGTACCAAGCATGGAAAAGTAGCTTGCATCTATCTCGTATCTGATGAATGAGGGGATGCAAAACTAAGGCAAAGAGAAGAGGCCCCAAGGGTCTCCCTGCTGAACCCAGTGGTGGACCAAATATGATCGTTTCCGACATATAATCTAGCCGGCTGTCCATATAGAAAATCCACCCATAAGGAAATGGAGGGGCATCGGGTTCGAACTTCTGACAAAAGGGCGGTTCTATCCACTAAGTTGAAAGCATTAGAGAAATCAACAGTAATCATGGCTAACGACCCATCCGAGTGGAACACATTTAAAAACTTGTTCGCACTATGGAGCACAGCCTCCGCCCCGCTAGGAATACCCACCCCAAATTGAAAATCACCGAGATATTTAGCCATCTCTTTCCCGACCCCCCCCCCCCCTCATAGCCGCCTTAGAAACTAACCTCCTCCAAATTGCGCCTACGGCAATAGGCCTAATCCCGTTGTCCGGTTTAAGTAAAGGCGTGAGGGGTGCAGAAGCAACAAACTCTGACAAGACCCTAGGGCACCTCCCCCCCAAGCACAAGTTGACTACCTTAGAAATGGCCCTAAGCACCCCGCATGCGATCACCGACCCCTCCCTACAAAGAGCATCCAAAATGTGTTGAGCCCTCAACCCATCCCTCCCACAAGAGGTCCCTTTGGGGAAAGATTTAATGCACCCAAGGACGTTATCAACATCCACAGTAAGGGGTGGCTCCGATAGTAAGGACTCAGGCATAGCCGGAGGAGGTAGGACAGGATGTTTAGCCACCAATGCTTTCATAGTATCCTCACCAAACGGTGCAACCCCCGAAGAACATAAAACTTTAACCGCCGCAGTGAAATGGCCATCTGCAACTTTCCGTAAACATTGTTTAACGTTGGTGCTCACCCTAGAATTATCAGACGGATGCTCATCAGGGCGCGAAACAACCTCTGATGGTTGGGCAAAAAGTGATAGGATGAGTTCAGCAAAACCATCCCCATTACCCCACGCTGCCAGGGCCCGTTGAATACTAAGACATTGTAAAGACTTCCTGTTCCCCGACCTGCGCTCCTGACGATTAGACGGCGTGAAAACCCGCAACGTGCAACGTGGCAACAACAACAGTCTCACCCACGCCTCAACAGACTCTGGCGCAGCCACCACCTTGCATAGAGATGTCGTTAAAGCCTGGGAAAAGGCCATGCGACAACTATGGGGGATGCTCTTAACTGTTTTGATAGGAAGGGAGAAGACACGATCAAGCAGACCCACGTCCACCCCCATACCTCCAAAAGAAACAATCTCCTTTCCAACATTCGGCGTAGGAATCCCAACAATAAACTCCTCCGCATTTCCCGTAACCAACTTGAATCGTGTCACCCCATCTGCATGATGGCACCCCCGACTGAGAGCATGTAAACACATACACTCCCCACATAACCATTGGCATGAAACCTTAAGAGCCTCACCAACCGAAACAAATAAATCCAAATCCGCGGATACAGCATCGCGCATGGCCCACTTTTTGTCATCTAAAGACAAATGAAGCCGCTTGATATGGGCCACCAACCTCGGGAACCCCTTGGCCCCTGCCTGTCCATCGGGGCAACAATGAAAGCCCTTAAAAGGACACAACCAGACACCCCTTGAGGAACCAACACCCCCCTCCTCGGATGGAGCCCCACAAACAGTTAAAGCCCCAGACAAACCCCCCACTCTAGACCCGGGCATCAACTATTCAAAATACAAACGAAGTTTAAGGATAACTGGCGCTAAGCTTGGAAAATAAATGGCGAAAACTAATGGGTTAGCGTGGGCAACGACAAGTTGCCCCCACCCCCCTTTAAAGCACACCACACTCAATCCATTGCGGGCTTCCAAAACGAAAAAGAAAATAAATCTTAATCTATTTTTCGGTGTTCCAAATCCAACGGAAACTATTTGAAACAACTCGTTATTCAACCAGTTGTAGTAAACAACTGATATCCAGCCTTAAAATAAATGGTTTTTCTTCTAGACATTTTATTGAACACCTGGCGTGCAAACTTTTAATAACGAGCTTCATAAACCAATACTGAAATCTCAACTGCCCGGTTGGAAACAAATTGTCGTTCTTTGCTTCTCAACTAAGAATCAAAGCGACCACATTCTTCACAAGAAGAAGATGAAGAAAATGTTGTTTTAGAAGGTTTAGAGATGGATTCAGATATCACGTTATCTGCCATCGGCTGTGAATGAGCCAGCCATGTCTCATCTAAATTCTAAACGGCTCATATCTATATCAATTTGATTCGAAAATTCCAACATCTTTTTGATCGGTTATCTTGACAAAATCATGACTTCAATTCGAAAATTCCAACATTCAACTTGTTGCCCCTCAATAACAAGAAGAAACTATCCTCAATTGTAGTAGGAAATATATATACATTCTATTTATATAAGCCATAAGGTTTGGCAGCATAACTGCAAGATCACACCAACGGCCTGGATTACATACGTTCAAGCATCATCTCCAGACCTCTCATCCTGTGGATCATACGGCACCTCGTGTCTAGGTCTATTGTACTTTTCACGCAGCTGCTTCACTGGAATAAAGTCTCCAGCTGAATCCATACCATAGAATAAGAAGGAAACATATGGATGATCAAACCTAGCCTGCATAATGGTAATCAAATTGCAAAAGTTATAACCCAAGGGGCAATAATCGTCATATTTGCTTATAAATGGGTCAATCTGGGTTACTTTCTCTATAACGGGTCAAATACATTTATCTCTAGGGACAATAAATTACACTTGCCTTATCTGGTTCTTCCGGAGCCAATAAGTTTTCCTCTGGAACTAAGAAAACGCAAGAGACTTATGTCAATAAGCAAGGGTCATTAAGTAAACACTAATATTACTTATAAGAAGTCTAAACGGACTTTATACACCATCGTCATTTTTAATAATCATGAGAACCTGTCCCAGGAAAACTCAAGGCCCCCAACATCCATGAAATAAAGGACTAAAAAACTGAAAAAGGTTTATTTTAATAATGGGAACGTGTTAAAGAACAGTTTTGAGGAAAACGTAAAAACAGTACTAAGACTCTAAGAGTCAGCTGCTTACCATATGCTACCAATAAATTGGGGTCTTCACGTACATCAACCAAAACCTGCAACAAGATAAGCCAATCTCTTCGTTCATACCGATATACGTACAAATATAAGAAGTAATCAGAATTTTTTTATTAAAAAAATCCGAAATAAATAGTAATGTATGAGTACATGCTTTTGGTACCTGGGTATTTTATAGATGAAAATGCAGAGAAAATAAGGAGGATTACGAGACCTGATAATACGGTTGATCAGGACCACGAGTCAGCTGGTCAACATGTGCATTTTCCATCCATGCGCTTGTTTCACAGCACACTGGATCCATACCACAAATCACCGCTCTGTATCCTATGGCAACCAAACTAAGTTCAGAAAAATAAGAAAAAAAAATATTGAAAGCAACACAATTGAATATGCCATTAAACAAATGAAACACTTGACTGGGAAATTAGATTAATTCAAGTGTCATAAATAAATAAATAAAAGAGAATCCAGTGAGTAAATTTGTTATTACAACTTGAAATAGAATGAGGAAAAGGAGAACAATATTATCTGAAAATCAGTTAGAGATGAAAGATATATACCGAATTTTTTGTGCCTAACTTTCTGGCCTAAACGGAACTCAAATTGGGCTTTCTCAAAGGCCTGGGCCTTTATTGTTGCAGCCAATGAATCAGCCTCCAGCTTGGAAATCTGATCACGTATTTCAGCCGCCAGCGAATAATTTTCATTCTCTATTGCATTCTGCAGGTCTGCTCTGCAGAAGAAGTAATATAGCACATAAAAAAGATTAACATAATATCATATTTATAACATCGAATCACCACCCCGAGTAAGCTAAAACAACAACATTATGTGAAAAAACTCACCGTAAACGCAACAAGCTTATACCCTTGTCTTGAGCTTCACTTTTTGAAGATAGACCCCTTTTCGATTCTTGCTGCTTAATAACTTGAACTTCAACCTTTTATAAGCATTTTGAAGTAAGCTTAACTCATACAAACAATTTCATAATACTCTTTTGGGTCTACATGTTTTATTTATTTATTTATTTATGTCATTACCGTTGAATAGTTTTCATATTTGACACATCGCCATACAACTCACTAGACTATGTGTGGAGATATATATTCCAACCTAACATGGAAAGAAAGTATAACAAGAATTCATTAGATAATCAAACCTCATTGAGCTTGTTTCTCAACTGATTTGCAATCTCATACTCCTCCAAATTCAATGCATACTGTACTCTCGTTGCCAAATCCAATTGGTAAAAGAATATGAGGATATCTTCATTTGCACTCTCACTACGTTCTGAACTCGCATCTGAACTCTGATCACCGCCTCCTCTAAAAAACCAACCCGCTTCAACCCGTGTACTTCCTTGTCCAGATATATCAGAAGACAAGAGGTTTCGCACACATTGATGTGAAAGGAATCTTTTTGCAGCCCCGAATATTAGGTTGCCGTGACTTCTCCTCAGTCTCAAACGCCTTCTTGAAGCATTTGCAGATCCACACACACTACTGTTTGTGGATGCTGTGATGGTGGTTACTGACATTCTGTTGTATGACACTACCAACAATCACAGCTTTTATATTCCTTAAGTGAACTATGCTTTTACCCTGCTGTATATGTATACAAACCTGTTACCAATTATTATGAGACATCTATGATAACTTATAACGGAACTATTGGATATTAGATTTATTATTATGAGCTTACGGGCCAATCAGGTATCTAAAATCTGCATTTCATTATTCGGTAATAATCAGTTTTGTATTTCACCATCTAACGTGGTAGTATAGCCACCCGCACCACCTCCGCAGAGGTGGTAGAGAACCTAAGGTGGCTCTGATACCATGGAAGATTGTGAAATTATGAATTGATTATTGTTGAATAATGCTTTACAACATATAGAGAACGATATGCAAATCCTAGATATCTAATCGGCCCTTTGGCTCATAATAATAAATCTAATATCTAATAAAACAAATCAATTTCAACAGATGCAGAAATTGAATACAAGTTCCAAGTTACAGTACAATCATAGTTACAATTTTCTAAGAGAAAATGCAGTAATCAGAATAGCAATAAATATAATCCATATCAATGTAAGTTAATGAATTTGACAGATTTAGAGTTCATCATTCAACTAACTGAAATCAATTTTTAAGCTGAAATAAATTTCATTAATCAAAACACATAAAAGTTGAAAATATTAAACAATCAGATACTTGAAGCATTGAAAACAAAGGTAAAAGAAACTATATCCGATCAAATGATAGGTGAGTACTTACGGGGAAACTGGAAATCAAAATGAAGACAGCAGGAATGTGAATTGTTGGATTTTGGAACCCTAATTGGGTGGGTTTGATCTGATTCAGAATTAGAGGCTCAGATTTTGACGGGTGTATAATAGTATCTATCGTACTCGTGTGTGTGACTCACAACTCACAATTAACTCTCGTCCCAATGTTTTAAAAACCGGTTCAAACTGACAAGTAATACCGATTGAATCAATCTGGTAAAATTGGTTAGCATCAGGTACTCCTATTAAACTGCTCAATATGCTCGATTATATCGTTTCTGAGCCCAATCCAATATCATATAACAATCAGATTTTAAAACATTAACCATAACATAAGATTTATGAGCCCCTTTCCAGGTAATAATTATATAATAAAATATTGTTTTATGTGTAACCAATAATTTTCTTTTACATATCGTATTTATTTTTAATAATTTTCTTTACATATGCTACTTATTTTATATTTTTTACATATGGTACTTATTTTAAATAATTTTCTTTTACATATGGTACTTATTTTAAATAATTTTCTTTACATGTGGTACTTTTTTTATCATTTAGGGTTGTTGGCCTGAAGTGAGAAGCAAAATTTTTAGAAGTAACTAAATTAAGGAGGTTATAAAGTTCCACCATTAGTATTTTAATTTAAATATCAAAACACAAATGATAGAGATATAACCAATGTTTTAAAAAATGGTTTATACCGGATGTCAAAACCTTGGCCGGCAAGAACCATACCGGTAATTGAAGGAACGACAAAGGAGTTGTAATGTCGGTAAATGGGTTATACCGGTTTAACCCGGTATACAGGTACTAGGCCAAGGTTTATAATTTGGAAAATAATTATGCTCTAGTTGATGAGGATGTCATTTATAGTGAATTTTATCTTTTAAGCGCTCGTGAATTTGATGCATTCAACACTGCAATAAATTAACTTGATGAGGATGACGTTTATTGTGAATTTTTGGATAATTATTTATTATAGTTTTTTATTGGTTAATTATATTTTATTAATTTATATGGTTAACTAGTGAACCCGGTTAAACCGTCCGATATAACCAGGTTCAAGCGGAATATAACCAGGTTTAAGCGGCTTAACCATTTCTGAGCCCAACCTTATATAATTTTAAAAACCGGTTTTATACATTGAATATAACTTTTTTTAATTAATCTATAGTTATTTCGGTAAATTAGTTGTTAATATTTTTTAGGATTTACACGTCATTTTGCTAAATCAGTTATTAACTTTCATTTTCTTTTATTTCTCTTCATGTTTGTAATGGAGTGGGTTAAGACTGGCTGATATTAAACCGACTCATGACTAGGGTGTTAAAAAAATCGGGATCCGGAACCAAATTTGAAATATCCCAAAATCCGTATCTGAAATATCCGAATTTTCGGATTGTGATGTGAGTTTTAATATTTTTGGATAAACCGATTATCGGAAAACTAATATTTTTTAAATATACATAGTATATGAGCACTATATCTAGTTAGAAATATAATAAAAAAATAGTAAATAATCAGATTCGGATGTGGATTTATGATTTTTTTCCAATGTTAGAAATTTGGATAATTGAATATACGTTTAGTTTTTATCTATGGACGTTACAAATATAATGGTTTTTTTTTTACAAATTCAGATATAAATATTAATATTCACAATCCAAAATTTTTGAATTTTCAAAAATCGAATAATCCAATTTCAACAACCTATTCCATAAATTCAAGATAACACTATTAGAAAACATACTTTTGCAAATACATGTGCCATTTACATCCTTAAATTCAAGATAACACTATTAGAGAACATCTATACAATATTATAATGCATTAGAGAGATGTATTTTAACATACCTAAAAATAAGAATTTTTTTTCACCTTAATTTATAAATAGACCCTTAAAATGAGAGTAATTTGGTCTTTTAAACATTATTTATTTTTAACCCCCAAACTTATTACACTTAAATCCCTGAGTTCTAACAAAATTATAGATAATTAGTTAGACTTTTTCCTCTCCACAACAAACTTATAATTCTTTTACGTATTCTAGTCATATTTTATAAACTATAATGTTTTTAAAAAAATCCAATAATACCATGACGACCTACTCATTTTTGTCGACGTTTCGATAGTTGTCTTGGTCAATATTGATGTGTGTATTAAAAGGTACAAATAGATGATGCCTTAGTGTAGAAGTAATTAAAGCCTAACGTACTTAGTCATTATCCAAGAATGTTTAATAGCTACAGAATATCAAGTGATTAAATACCGTCAATTTAATCCTCTCATCTAGATTACATTTTAATCCCTCATATTTAACAAAATTATAGATAATTAATTAGTAGTTACACTTATTCACTTCTAACTCCTCCCTTCCCCACGATTTTTAAACGGTTATAACTTTTTTGTACGTTAATATTTTTTAAAATTACACCATAAACGAGTATTATATTCTCTTAAATTTGAGTATAATATTGCTATATTTTTTATTTAAAAAAAATCGATATGTTACGTGATTAACAATGACTAAGAGTGAGTAATAACTAAATCGTTAACCGAAATCAACCAAAAACTGAATTAACTGAAAACTAATTAACCAAAACCTGAATTAATCGAAAATGGTTATCGATTTTTTTGTACCCTCATTTAACCAAAAATAACTGAAACGAACCATTCATATTTTCATATATTTCTAGCTTTTATACCTTCAGTTCATATATTTCATATTTATACCCACATTTTATGTATTTATACCTCCATTTCAAGTAGCTATGCATCTATTTCATGTAATTATACCTAAATTTCATGTATTTCAAATTAAAAGTTTTAGCCCAAGTTTGGTTTTGAGTATTAACCGAAATTTAACAAATCAAACAAAAAATACCGTCAATCTAACTGAATAAACCAAACCGATTAACTAAAAACAGATTGGTTAAAAAATAGACTAATCAATGACCTCGATTTCATTGAGAACAATGACCTAACCACCGAACAATGCACACCGTGGCAATGTCTGTGTTTCCCGCCGCATCGCGCATGCACCTATTGGTTATTAACCAAAACCGGTTATCGGTGAGCAATAACTAAATCATTAACCTAAACCAAACCGAAAATAGACGAAACCGAACCGAAATCAACCAAAAACTGGTTATCAATTTTTTTGTATTAGCCGAACCGAACCGAATCATTCGTATTTTCATATATTTCTAGTTTTTATACCTACAGTTCATATATTTCATATTTTATATCTCCATTTCATATATTTATACTTTCATTTCATGTATTTATATCTCAATTTCATATATTTCTAATCAAAAGTTTTAGGTAGAGTTTGGTTTTTGCAATTAACTGAAATTAAATGAATCAAACCAAAAACCGTCAATCTAACCGAATAAACCGAAGTGATTAACCGAAAACCAATTGGTTAATAAAGTAGACTAACCGAAGACTTTGGTTTTGGCTTCGGTTGAGGATAATAACCGAACCGACCAAACCATGCACATCCAATGAAATGGATTACCCGATTACTTCACTTTTGATGATATCACAATGTTGCTACAATAAATATTATATGAATTAGAAAACTACTAGAAATGAATATCGCAATGCAAATTGTCACTCTCATCGTATCACACGGACACCCTGCCGTTAGTTTTGCTACTACATGAATTTTCATTTATACATCTCTATTAATAGTGTTTTATTTTTTTGTTTTTTTTCTTTCAAATTTAAGAACAGAATACAATTATAAAATTGCATGTCTGCCGGCATAAAGACTGTGCATTGTCTTTATTACTCCTGATTTTCTGAATACAACCATTTAATGCTTGATGTGAGCAAAACAAGTTGACCTTCATCTCTTTTACTATCACGTGCAAATAGCAAAAATGGCCAAGAATTGGTCAATTTTTCTAAACTAGCCAACGAAAATGTCTCTATGAGCTTTTTCATTTGGTGAAACGGCTTAACCGAATCCTTTCAAATTCAACCAATTAGTGCCTGTGTCCGAAAAATACTAAAACGTCTCTAGCCGAGAACTTTCCACACGCTTGTCCCATGAGTCGGTAAGTTTGCGGCTTGTCATGTCACACCCTGACCCGCAGCGGATATGGTAGTCGGGGCATAATTGGGTTTTCATCAAAGCTCATAACATTTACTATTATAAAAGTTTCATATTTATTATTTCAAATTAAAAAGAAATATTCCAACCAACACATAAACCGTACAAACACAAAACTGTTCTAAACAAGGCATTAAAGTAACGCTTTATTTTTCTTCTAAGTCTGATCCTATGTGTTCCTTGCTTCAACCTGATCACCTGTATCATGTGTAAAAATAGAGATTTGGGTCAACAAAAGTTGGCGAGTGAATCCCGTTTAAACATTAGAAAAAAATGATATGTTGATTAATTTAATAAAATTGTGCATAAACCAAATATGAGCAAACGTATGTGTAAACTATCCACAAATCACATAATCATCTAGCAATGTACATGTGAGCACGATAAGCGATGCTGTAAGATCAAGCCTCAATCAAACGGAGCCGATCTAATTAGGCAACGCGATGCTCTACCCGTATGAAACAGGGAACTGATGGGCCTAATGTGAAAGTTTAACTGAAATGAGAAAGTATAACCACAAATAACAATAAACCAAATATCACATAGCACGTTAGTTCATATAATGGTAGTAGCACAAGTGTTTGAATAAATGTATAAATAAACGACACATGATACACCCCAAACATGAATAAAAATGGGAGTTTGTAGGAATTCACCCACAGTGGGTGCGTTCTTGATCTGATAACGAGCGCGCACAATTTAAAATTACCAACCGACGAGAAAAGCTAACCTAAATATTCACGTAATAAATTCGGTAAATATATTTCTTTTACTTAAAATTGGTATTTTTATTTAATGAATTTCATTAGACTTTTTAGATAATTTATAGTATTTGTTACTAATTTTTATGCTTACAATGGACTCATTTTATTATATCTTTTTATAGTTTTTAGAGAAAAGTAAACAGAAGGTTAACTAAAAAAAATATGCTCCTTAGCGGGTCGAACCGAGTTGAATCGGAATTATACGCAGCGTGTGGGACTCGAACGCGTGACCTCTCGTTTACGTGCACGCAGCTCTACCAACTAAGCTACGTGTCTAACCCGAAATCTACTCAGTTTTAGTTATATACATATATATATATATATACATACTAAGCCTAACCATAATCTGGTTATATTTTAAAAAGGTTTGATAATTTTAGAAACATGTAACCGACCGGACTCGAACCCTCGACCAAGGCTTCGTGTTGCACACAGCTCGACCAATTGGGCTGTGTGACTAACCCGGAGGATATGAGTTTTTAATTAAATTTATACACTTAGTGAGTCTTATTATATATAAGTTACAAAAATATTTGGTATTATTTAGGAAATCGGCAGCGTAGGTAAGGATCGAACCTGGGACCCTTTGTTTAAAATGCACACAGTCCACCACCGGACTGTGTGTCTATCCCGGTATATTTACCGGTTTTAATTTCTTTTATATACTGCTTCCGACTCATCTTCTTCATTCTGAAATCCCAGAATAATAACCCAACTGTTTTGCAAATCCAATAAAATTTATCTTTTTATTTGAAACAATTACCGAATATAAATAATAAAAAGGATTCAAGAGTGTTTATACCGTACTGAAGATGGCTTTGATTTTCTCTGGTGAAGTTCCGACGACGAGCCAAAATTCTCCGGCGATGAGTAGAGAGTTTAAAATAAGATTTGCGAGTGAGCGAGTTCTCAATAGGTTTCAAAGATCACTATTATAGATATAGGGTGGTTTTTGAGTTTCAGTTTCATATATTTTCGGTCAAAGATTTATGGCTGAAATGATTTCATGACCGTTTTTTTAGCATTGATGACCCTATAATTGAGTCTATCACATGATTAGAGAAACGGTTTTGGCTTTAAAACGAAGATTGATGATTGAATTGGGTGTTTCATCCGTTTCAGACGGGTGTTTAAAATTTGATTTCAGTAGTTTGTTTTAATATAAATATCATTTAGTTTAGAATTATAACAGATGTGTGTGTATGTGGTGTAGTTATGTGTAACGTGTTTAATTTGGGTGAAGACCCGGGTTTGATACCCCGGTCTACACCCTTTTGTTATTTTATTTTTATTACTGATATTTTATTTATTATCATTATTATTTTAACCTTATTATTTTATTTATTATTTAATGCAAATAATATAACGAATTTTTAAACGTCTAACATAAATACGTAACGAACATCTTAACGTATACTTGTATTACAAAACGAAGCGGGTTTTAGAACCCGTTTTACGACAAATGTTACATGTCATCCCAAGCCGATTGAAAGTTCTCAGCAGAGATCTTTCCACACAGCTCAAGTTGTTTCCATCAGCTCAAAATCCAAGCCGTTTCCGTACCAAACCAAGACTTTTCAACAAAGGTTGTGCCCCTTCCGTACAATTCTAAGCCGGTACAACTGAGAACTTTCAATTCAAATTCGTTTTTGTACAATTCAAAGCCGTTAACATGTTTTCCTAAGACGTTTTGGGATATTAAAGATATTTTAATAAATCTTTTGGCTAGCTATAAACACCATCGGCTTTATATAATCACCAAAATGTTATGTACATTCAAGTATATCTCCTTCATGATATTTATATTTATCTCAAATATATATTTTCTGAAAAAAGAAATACCTGCATATGTTGTTGTATGTTACATAGTGACGTGTTCTTGAGGTTTAAATTACGAGGTTCACCCTCTTTATAGAGGGTTCATATCAAAGAAAAAATGATGTGTTTGTTATTATTTTTTTAATATCTGTTCACTGGTTGAAGTGTTCCTCATGAGGGTTCCCTCTTATGCCTCATTGAAAAAGTTGTAATACTAAGTTTTAAGTTAAAGTTAAAGTTAATTTCTTTTTTATAATGTCATAATATTTAAAATGGGATCCTATATCTATAGTTAATTTTGTTTTTAATATGTATTTGCAGGTATCATCAAACGATACTATACTGGACGGGAGATGGAAAACATAAGAGTTTGTAATACAAAATATACCACAATTTTGAATCACAATTTTATATTCCATGTCAAAAAATAAAATACGGTGTTTCACGACAATGTATTTTAGAAAATTAGATAATAACCTCATAAAAATCGAAAAAAAGTAAAATAATCAATAAAAATAATATCAAATGTCACATTTTCCCCCTATATAAACAACTTCTTCTTCACAATATCCTTTACCCCACTGTTTACATTCCACATCTTCACAATATCCTTTACCCCATTTGTTTTCACACCTTCCAAAAATGGAAATCAGACCAATTGTTGAAACTAAATTATTTACATTGACCGAAGATGACGTTTTCTTGAGCTTTAGAAGTGTCACTGCTTACAGTCGACGGTACTTGTCAGATAACACGGATGTGATCGGATTTCCCTGTCCACATCCTCTGATCACAACAAAGTTTTCAAGAACTCATCTACAAACGGCACTTGAGAACACTTACATGTTGATTATCGCTGAATAATTTCTTGTTTAATAAATTTCTTGTTTGATTTACGTTTCGCTCATCTCTCACAACGAGCTCACTGGAGACGAAGTAATTTAAGTGGCACTAGAGGAGTTCAAGTGGCACTAGTGTTTAAGTTATTTTTTTATGTTTATGTAATTTTATTTATTTAGGTTTGTATTTTTGTATGTTTAAATATTAAGTGTTATTTTTGTATGCTCTGAATTGTATGCTATGTATGTTTTTTTGTATGTTTAAATATTAAGTGTTATGACGTGGTACCTAAACCTCACATCCAAACATTTTGGTATTAAATTATACTACGTTTTTTAACTTAAACTTTAATCTTCCACACAAATCCACTATAAATACCACTCACCACACCAAACACTATACGTTTTCCACACAAAGGCTAAACTTGCATCATTAACCATTTTCCACACCCAAACATAAGTCAATGCCAAGCAACGCGTGGCCACCGGAGGAAGATCTCGCTCTTTGTGAGTCTTGGGTTGAGGCCGTCTGCACTCCACCGCACCATTCACAAGGTGGGTTATGGATGAGAGGCCTACAAGATTTCTCGGCCCATGGTACACTTTATTTATAAGTTTTAATTTTATTCATGAGTCAATTAGTCTTTTTAGATAATTAATATACATATTGTAAATATTTTGACAACTAATGCAATATATAAGGACCGGATATTTAAATTATTTTTTTATTCGTATTATCATTAATGTTGCATCTCTACACCTATTAATAAATTTAGCATTAAAAACCATTATCGCAAAAATTATTAAATTTACGATTCCTAATGGTTTTAATAAAATAATTCTCTTATTGCTTTTTAACCATTTTACCGGTAAATTATTTAAATTTTCTTACGATTTCTGGTTGTTTTATAAAAAAATATACTTAAATTATGTTCTTCTTATTGTTATTTTTTCCGTTACATATTTTGCAGGTTTAAATACCAATATCGCACAACGAAAACCAGTGGTTGATTCTAAAGATAAATATGCGGTCACTTAAAATAAATGTTTATTTTCCCAATAACTGTGATTTAACTAATTGCGGTGATTCATTTTGCGTACACAAAAGAATACATCAAATTCTTTTAGAATTTGAATCTCCATTCATATGGTTCATGGTTCCTATATTGTACCGGCACTACTCGGGGATAAATGATACTGCAGCCTTGGAGTATTCCGAAGATGTTGTGTGGCCTGATAATTGAGGTCATGTAAGCCAAAATTCAGGTGTTATCATATGTATGCTATTGTAAAATCTAGTTAAAACCCGTTCATTGACATGGGATGAAGGAAACATACAGGATGCTTGTGTCAGGTATAGACGCTACATGGCTGATGAACTCTACGTCAGGCGATACACACCACTAATATTTGATGGTTGTGTGTATGCATCTAAAAATATTTTTTGGTCCTGTCTACAACGTCGAAAGTGTTTACCCCGATGCCTGCAGCAGTCTAGGTTTTAGACCCTTCAATTTTCTTTACAACTTTCTTCTGTGCCCACTGAGTAAATAAGTGTCTCTCCTGAATACCCTGCAATCTGCGTTCATAAAACCATTTTTGTACAGATTGCCAGAAGAATTCTATAAGTTGCATTATCGACATTTTACGTGGGTGTCTAGATAAAGAGTTAATAGACTCCGCACTGTTAAATGTCATATAATGATATCGATTGCTGGGACAATGTGCTCTTGCCCATCTACCAAACCCAATACTTGTTAGAACTTGACGTATTCTCAGAATGGCAAGACATAGCGCGTTGAACGACTCACTAAAATTAGACATCCGATAAGATTTACATGTCTTCCACCACAGCGTCTCGTATTCTTTTTTTTAGTCGACGGTAAATGTAAGTTCACCATTAAATGACGACAACACAACACGTGGAAACACGTTTACAACACCTACGTGTATAGAATTCGCCATATCTGATATGATCGCCATATCTCTGGTATTTCACCAACACACTCTCTGAGCTTTGAGAGAAACCATGTCCAAGATTCACCATCCTCTGATTTTTCTATTCCATAGGCAATTGGTAAAATCTGGTTATTCCCATCCATGCCAACTGCTAAAAACAACGTTCCTTTAAATTCACCTTTTAAGTGTGCCGCGTCGATGATAACGACCGGTCTTAAATTACACATAAAGCTACGAATATGAAAATGAATAATTAAAAAATAAGGTCAACCTCGACAAAAACCATTTCAAAACGAAAACAAATAAAAGGTAAATCATATAACTTACCGCAACACCTATCGCGACAAAAACCATTTCAAAACGACTCTCGGCATCAGTCAAGATGTGAGTAACGGTTCCTGGATTTGCACGCTCCAAATTGTAACAGTAAATTGGTAGTTCCGCAAAGAAATCTCGGGTTGTTCCTTGCAGAAGTTCAAGTGCAGGCTTTTTCCACGCCAAGCTTGAAGGTTTGTTATCTCAACTTGGAATCTTTGTCTAAAATATTTGACTATTTCTTTGCAACGATATATTCTACCGTTGTCTTTTAATGGTTCCTTTAAATAGTGATCCAAAACCTTTGGGTTGGCCTGACGAAGATGTGGGTATGTTAGCGTCTTTGAACAGGTATGTTTATCGTTCATATGTTTAACAAAAAATAAACTACCACCAGGGCCACTGTATGCCTTAAATCGCCACTCACAACCATCACCCAGACATGACACTTCATATTGTGTTTTAGACGATCTATCAACTTTAAACTCAAAATGTTCTAACAAACATTTTTTCCCAACTCAAGCTTCATCTCTTCATATTGAATACATGGCTGGGCTTAAACACAATTGATGAAGAACCTGATTGTATTTTACTTGTTAGAGGGAATTGATTTTTCAAACAAATTTTCAAAAATTGGACCATCCTCGTTTAAAACATCAGCACTTTCATTAACAAAAATATTTAGATCAGGAACTTTGAAATGGTTTAAAGAAGAAAAACTAGATGAACCAACACCAGACTCTTCAATAACATATAATTTATATAATTCAAAAGGATTCTGCATCACCAAATTAAATAAAAATGTAAGATCACGATCATTAATTATATCAATCGGATCAATAAACGCAGACATCCTCGGTAGGACAACCATGTAATGTTTGTAATATCACACATCTTAGATACATAACTTAAAAAACTGATGTATGAATGATTCGTTTCGATTTCTAAACCACGTCTAGTTGCACCAGCATCAGCAACATACTCGATGTTCTCATTAATGACCTGCCACTTTCCCCCGCTATAAACAACAAACTTAACCCTCATATTTTACTGATTGTGACAAAGAAACTTATAAATTTAGACTTTATCACTTTGCACTTTGATATAATTCTAACAAATATTTAAAACATGCAAACACATACTCTAAAATGGCTTACAAGTGTACGAAACGGCTTAGAAATACTTTGAAACGGCTTCGGCTTGAAATTGTACAGAAACAGCTTGGAAATTTTCTGAAAAAGGCTTAGGATTGTACGGAAACGGCTTGACTTTCAAGCCGGCTAAGAAATTCAGCGTACTGGCTTGAGCCATGTGGAAGGTACTCAGCTGAGAACTTTCAACCGGCTCAGTAGGCAAGCCAATGGAAATGACTCAGCTAAGAACTTTTCAAATTTATGAGACGTTTCATGAATTGTCGAACACGTGGCATACATTCGTTGGTGGGTGGTTAAGCCGTTTCAGCATCTGGAAACAGCTCGTAGAGACGTTTCCGTTAGCTATTTTGGAAAAGATGACAAATTCTTGGCCATTTTCGCTATTTCCCCTTTACATCACCGTCATCTTCCTCAGATCTAAACCCATTTTCAACTCTTAGTTTTTTTATTGTTGTTCCAAATCTACATCATATTTAGATCAAGATCATGTCTTCTACCGAAAAAGTGAAGCACTTGCAGATTCCTCTCAAAGAGATATCATTGGCAACTAATGGATTGGCAAACAAGAATCTCTTAGCAATGGGTAGATTTGGAGAGGTGTATGAAGGCGTATCTGAAGATCATGGTCGCATCGCGTTAAAGCGGTTGGATCGTTGACAAGGGCAAGGAGACCATGAATTCAAGACAGAGATTGCTTTGCTTCCGGTATATGAACATGAAAACATAGTCTCTCTTCTTGGATTTGTTTACTACCATGGTGATTAGATACTCGTTTATAAGTAAGGGAGTCTCTACGAACATTAAGGTCCCCAAGGTAGTATTGGAATATATTAAATATAAGGTTTATATTATGAGCCCATGGGACATTAGGTATCTAGGCTTTGCATCCGCTCTCTATATTTCAGTAATGCATTACATTGTATAGAGAACAGATGCAAACCCTAGATACTTAATGGCCCTAGGGCTCATAATATAAACCTAATAACTATATATTCCAATAAAATTGATCTAGACCACTTGAATACTGGTTATCTCACACAATATTTCGGTGTTTGCTCTTATTAGATTACATATATATGAGCAGTTTTATTGTTAGTATCGTGATATACAAGTAAGTCTGTTATCATCAGTTACAGTTAGTTTTCTGTTGACTCCTCTACTATATATGGAGGAGGTCATTCATTGTATCACTATGATATTACAGATTCACTTTCACACACACATATACATGTTTTCTGTTTTATGGTATTAGTTTTCAGATTTTTCTGTTTCTTTTGTTAATCTTCTTATGTACAATCTGTTGAGATGACAACAGCAACAAACAATACAAATTAAGAATATCATAATTATAATCTGACAAACACTACTAGTTTTGTAACTATCAAACTTGATGAAACCAATTTTCTATCCTGAAAGCATCAAATTGTTCATATTTTGTAGACTATGAGACTCTTGCAGTTCTTATACATGGAATAGAACCCGTTATGGGCACGAGTGGTTCTTTCCCATCGCTCCTAGCATTGTTGATCAGAGTCTTTAATTATAGACATGAAAGCAGGATCTAAATACGATTCCAAATGTATGGGTCAAAACAGGTCGGGTTGGGTTTGGTTATACGTTTGATGAGGTGTCGATATGTTATACGTTAAAACAAGTGGGTTTGGTTGACCCTAAACATTTCCTCATGCCCCCGCTTTTTAAAACCAAGCGATAACAAATGCGCTTCCGAAAGCCAAATATTGCAATAGTATGCAAATATAGCATAGAAACAAATTAAAAACTAGATATTCACAAGAGCCTACTGCTCACCTCATTTGTGGGGTTTACAACTGCATCAACCTCAAGATTCCATGGATCTTCTTTCCAAATCACCCACCATAAAAACTACTCAATCTTCATTATTTTTTGGTATTTTGCCAGAATCACTCTCCTCCATCTTTACCTTTGTTAGCTTATGGTCCCTGTCTTAAATTATGAAACAAATAACATGACAATGGTATAATTTCCAACAGTTTCCGCCAATTTCCAACACAATCCAAAACACTACACAAAATAATCAAGTTTTGAGATGCATATCTAACCCGTTATATAAACGAGTTGTATTCCGTTGAATAATATTTTTAACCTGTTTAATTTTAGTGTTTATTTACGACTTTAGATGCAAGATTTTTAGTATATAGTTATAACTCTAAGGTAGTTCTCAAAAAACTTTCCTATTGATAAAGGTTAACTTTTTTCACCATTCAAACATAGTAAGGTTTGATATGATCCTAAAATAAAATCAAGATGAAACAGATATATGTTCATATGTATCTAGAAAGCCAACTCTTCTATTTGTAATATAATATTTTAAATGTATATAAAAGGTTATACATATGTGGTGGAATATTCTCACTAAATTCATCTTCTAAAGCATCTAACATCGTGCAAGTTTCAAACCACGCACACGGTAGCAAAAATGTTCAGTTTATCGTGGCGCCACCTGGTGGCTAGTGGTGGTATCACAAGGCAGTACCTTACGGCAAGAATCAATCCAACTGCCTATTCAAACTCTCCAAAACCGCATGAATTTCTTCTATCCTATGATTCATTGTCTCACCAGCCACAAACTCATCAACAACACCACCAATCTCAATCGAACTACACCCTGGTACTTTATCCACTCCACGCGTTTTCATCAACTTTCTAGTCCGTTGCAGGCTGTCAACATCATCTGTACTCGAATATAAATTAGACATTAGTACATAAACCCCACTATCATTTTCTAATTCCATCAATCGTTCTGCTGCCATTTGTGCAAGCTCTATCTGTTTATGACTCTGGTACGCACTTAATAAAGATCGCCACGCCACTGCTACTTCTTTCGGATTACACGAATTTGGCATTCTTTGAATAATATCCTTTGCTTCATTAAACAAACCAGCTCTGCCAAGAAGATCGACTATACATACGTAATGTTCGGTTTTTGGGTTGATGTTGTATTCGTTGCACATTTTGTTGAACAATCGTAGACCTTCGTGTTCCATACCTGAATAACTACAAGCAGTAAAAACAGCGATAAAGGTAACATCGTCTGGTTGAATTCCAGTCATCTCCATTTCAGAAAACAATCTAAGAGCGCGTACGCCATCCCCATGAATCGCTAGTCCCGAGATCATAACATTCCAGCAAATGGTATCTCTCTCAGACATTTCATCAAACACCTTCTCAGCGGCATCCAACTTCCCACATTTACAATACATATCCATCAACGCAGTACCTAACCTCACACTACACTTCAACTTTATCTCATCCACTAGTTTATGAACCCAAACGCCGATCTCGAGTGCACCAAGATGCGCACAAGCACCAAGTACGCTCACAAACATAGCCTCATCAGGCACGATGTCGGTCGATTGCATCAACCGAAACATCTCTAACCCCTCTTTAAAACAATTATTCTGCACATACCCGGAAATCATCGCACCCCAAACTCCTCTATCCTTAACCGGCGCTTCGTCAAAAACCAATCTCGCCACCTCAACATCCCCAATTTTAGCATACCCAGAAATCAAAACCGTCCACGACACCGCACAATGCCTAGGCATTTCATCAAACAAATGGCGTGCATTCCGCATTTTCCCAAACAAAGAGTACATAACCATCAAACTGTTACCCACAAATCTATCAAACACAAACCCTAATTTCACACAACCCCCATGAACCACCTCTCCAAGACGAAAACTTTGCGTGTACGCGCACGCTTTCAACACGTACGGAAGTGTGTAATTATCCGGATACATAATGTTCTCAAGCATCTGTTTGTATAACTGTAATGATATGTTTAATTCGTCTCGAAGCAAACAAGCTTTGATCATGGTGTTGTATAGGCAATTGGAGGGTTGTTGAGTGTGTTGTAGGATTTTTAATCCGTGTGATAAGGTGCCGTGATGATGAGGTTGTGAACAAAAGGCTAATAATCTGCTTAAAGTGTAGTGATTTTCTCCAAGGCCACATGTAATTGCTTGACCATGAACTTGTTTTAATTGCTTCATGTTCTTGCATCTTTCTAGCAGCCAGAGGCATCTACTGGTTGTTGACATTAACTAACAAATGGTGTAGTTAGTTTCTGAAATTATAAGTTTGGTTATTACTGGGGATCATAATGGGCCCGGTTTAAGTAATCCCAACCCTAAACTCGATTAGATAAGCTTGTCTCTAAAACTTGTTGGGGTTTCTATCGGGTAATTACATATCGGGTATCTGTGGGTTTATGGTAAACCCGTTAACTTACAAAATTTACCCGTTGGATCGACCAAAATGCACCATAAAATTATATCAAATACATGCAATGTATATTTAGACGACAAAAATAGTGTATACCAATAATTGAGATATCATGTGTATACATATTAAAAGAAAATGTAAAGGGGTTGCATTGATAAAGAGTTTGACTAGATACTGTAAAATGAGTGGGTTATACGGATTGGGTAATGGGTCAAACAGGTACTTTAATATGGGTTGAAACGTGTCCGTGGACAGCACTCCCAACAGATTTTCGTATTCTGGTCGATGTGGGACAAACTGCTTTAACCGTTATCCTTTAATTGACCTCCAGATATTTATTACTCTATATAAAATGAGCTTATACTAAAAGTTCTAAAATTACACTTGTGTTATCAAATAAAAAAGGTTTATGTAGAATGTTATTATATTTGATTGACAAAAGTTATTTATATAATGAATAAAAGTTTTGATATGCCCAAAAGATATCGACATGCGTTTTACATCGATTAAAAACCATAAAAAATGAACTTTTTTAGCTGCTTCAAGTTTTTGCATCTTTCTAGTAGCCAGAGGCATCTACTGGTTGATGACATTAGTGTCCTCGACGTTTATCGAGCAAGGTTAATAACAAAATATAACAATAACAAAACGATATGTTTATCATCAGTTTTGAATTCGGACACAACTTGTCATTTACTTAAACAATAACTCGGACATTTTTTATAAACAAGTTATACGACATGTTTAACAAGATTAAAACAAATATACCATCCTTGTAATTCTTGAAGATATTGGCAACATCAGGTTATGAGAGAGTACATGAAATTACTCCCAACTGGTTGGTCAGGGGACTTATAGACATCAACGGTCCAGTCAAAAAACATTTTAACTAGTGGGCCCGTTCAGGGTGGTTACAAGTCAAGCTCGGTGACTGTAAAACGCGGTTGGGCCACTTGTTTAATCATATCGGCGTATCCAGATCTCAGAGATGGATGCTGCCAAGAAGTGGCAGTGGCAGCAGATTTAGAGCAGACATGAGTAAAGGTAAAATCATGAATTATACCCTTATACAATTAGCAACTTGGGTTGTCTCTCTAGAATGAAAAGGGGCGACTTTTAAAAAACCACACGTACATACCCTTTGTTTGGGTTGCCTCTATAGAATGAAATTGGCGACTTTTAAAAAACCACGCAAACATACCCCTTTGTTTGGATTGCCTATGTAGAATGAAAAGTGGCGACTTTTAAAAAAAAAAAACCACACATACATACCCATTTGTTTGATATTATATAATACTACAAATAGCAAACGGTCACCACTCAAAACTTAATTAACAGATGCGTCTCCTACCACATTAATTGCCACCTTAAACAGCTATATCTATGTACTAATTGAAAAAAAATACGTATCATAAAAAAACGATCCATTGCGATGGTAGCCATGCGTCTTCAACACACAACCAATGCCGGTTCGATTCCTATGTATACCGTTGTGCTTTTTCCCTTCTTTTATAAGTTTTCCGCCCAAATATTAAATGCCGCATCACATTTTCAGATTACACGAAACGATGCTGATTCCCGAATCTCCATGTTCTTTCGTAATTTCAAATCCCTTTCCTAACCCCTCAAAACTCCATTCCTAAATCCAAAAACAACCCACCAACCATTTCCATTCATATTTCCAAATCCCTTTCTGCACAAGTAATTAATAAAACATATATTACAGTCTGAAACAAAAACTGGAAGGGCGAGCTGTAAGAAACTTTTCATTCATCCAGTAAACAGAAGACATGCAACTTGTTCGATAACCAAAAATGAGTTCATATACAAATGTATAATCAAAGGATTTAGGCTCCACTCTGCATGCCGAATCGTCCCAGTGGAAGTATCAAATCCTTCAACACCTCGTATTCCTCTCTACTTATTTGCCCATCTTCAAACACCTGCTTTAACCATACATATGTGTAAGTCGTATTATATACGAGAGAGAGAGAGAGAGAGGGAGGGGATATAAATAGACGGATGGACCAACCTTGTTTAAGTAACTAGTCGTCAAGTGTGGGGCCAGAGCAGGGATACGAGACACAGAAAGCGCCTCGAGAAACAAAAGAAGAATCACATACCATTGTTTCATTCTAAGAGCCGGAAGCGGATCAAGAAACGACATCGTCTCCAGTAGGTAACCCTGTTAATGTAGGTTTGAATTAGTAAAACATATAAACTAATGTGTAAAGTACATGGATAGTCCCTGTGGTTTTCCAAAACGTTGGATTTGGTCCACAGCTTTCTAAAAGTACACGGATTGTCCCAGTGGTTTGCACTTTGTAACGTATTTAGTCCCCAGCTAACAAATCTAAAGGTTTCAGGAGGTCCAAGTTAGGGACTAAATGCATTACAAAGTGCAAACCACATGGACCATCCATGTACTTTTGGCAAAAGTTGGGTACTAAACGCGTTACAAAGTGTAAACCACCAGGAACATCTGTGTACTTTTGGAAAGCTAGGGACCAAATCCAAAATTTTGAAAAACCACAAGGACTATCATTGTACTTTACTCTAAACTAATTTAAGGATGAAAAAATGGAAACCAACCATCCCATATTCGATAGTGGAAACTGGAGTTGAAATTCTGAGATGGAGAACAAGTCCTGGCAAAGAACGAGCAAGACAAGCGGCCAGAGTTTGCTTGATTTCAGAAGACCGACCATCGGTTAATACGATCTTTTGTGGATACTCTCTCCCGTTAATTGATGCGTAATCAGAACTGTCTTCGCCTCCGTATACATATTCCAAAGTAGATGAAGAAACCCACGCAAACATTGCCATGAACATTGTTGCAAATGGTGACAGCTGAATACAAAACACAAAACAAAAACTTACACACACACACACACACATATATATAGAGAGAGAGAGTAAGCAAGCTTACGTCCACAACAAACTCCTCGGGTGTAGTATCAAACCAAGAATCAGAATCAAAAAAGTCAGACTCTACAATGTCAGTTTTCTTTGGCCACTTTATTTGGGCTGGCTCTGGAATAACTGCACCAGGTACCGTTCCAGTGTCTGAAACTGCATTTTATGAATCAACTCGAGATACAGAATAATATACAAGAATATGAACAAACTTTTTTGCTACCTAATCTAGGGGTGTGCACGGTTCGGGTCAGTTTTACGGCAAAACCGAAACCATAACCGAAATGTTCAGTTTTCGGTTCTTGAAAACCATTCGGTTTCGGTTTTTTCTGTTTTAGCAACGGTTCGGTTCAGTTTTTTACGGTTTTCGGAACAAAATTACATAAGATTCAAAAATAAAAACTATAATCCAAGATTTAAGAATCTTTCTTAGATGTTTACATTTAAGCTATTATGTTAAAAAATTTTAATTAATATTGTTCACATAAACCTTAACCTTCTAATCTATTTTTATGTATCTCCAAAGTTTTTATTAAGACATTTTATAATACTTGCATTTAATTTTTATGTTAAAATATGTTATTTCTTGTAGGCAATGGATAATCATTTCAAAGATAAATAAACATGTTAACGTTTTTATCATAATTACTTAACAATTAACACTCAACCATAAAACTAATAATTCCTAAATCAATATATATTTAAAAAATGATTTTTAAGGTTATTCGGTTCAGTTCGGTTTTTTTCGGTTTTCATCCATAAATTCGGTTCAATTCTTTCGGTCTCGGTTTTTTCGGTTTTCTGCTCACCCTACAAACGAGCACAAAAAGTACAACTTACCAGTAACAACATCCCCAGAAGCAACATGTTGTGCTTCGGCTTGAGCACAGACCTCTGCGGCTGCATGTTGGTCCTCCGAAATGCCAAAACCGTTGTCTTTTTCCTTTTCGTTTTCGGAGACTTGTTTATCGTCATCGGCCCAAGTGACGTTTCTTCTGACTGAATGAGGTTTCGATTTCAGACAAGATTTCAGCTCACTGCTACTGCTTGGCTGATCAACCGCATCGCCACTTGGCTTACCGATTTTACTTACTTCTTCATTGTTGAATTGTGTATGCTTCTTGTTCGTTTTTGTTTGGCCACTAGGGTTTTTCGATATGCTATACTCGTCCCCTTGTGTGATTATGCTACTCATGAAATTTAACTCGTCGAACATGCTCTCTTTTTCTTTTCCATCCCTTTTCGGCTTGCCATCTTTTACTTCAGACGCTGAAACACACAAATATAAACATTCATTACACCACAATATCAAGATCAATAAGTTAATAAAATCCGACCTTAATATATGATAGTTTGATTTTGATAATGAATACCCAATAAAACCAAAATGTAAACAGAACATATGAATAAAAAAGAACTGGATAATCTATTTGAGACATAACTCTAGTAACAGTTTACTTTCAAAGGCTAAACCAGCTCTCCCAATTGAAACCAAATCAACTTTATCAAATTCTGCATGAATTAAATTACAATCCCAAAACTCTAGTTGTAGATTGTAAACAATAATCGGTTTCCAATATCTCAAATTCCTATCCTATTTTAATATACAATAATAAAATACTCCATCGATAATGAACCTAGTAAAATTATATTTGAGGTCTACCAGAATCGGTAAGGTTCTTACCATCTGTATTTGTGCTCTTCCTTCCCAGACTTGAATACAGTTGGGTCACTTTCTACTTGTTTTTTTATTAGATATTAGTTTTACTTTCATTAAGACTCATATGCATGGCCAATCACAGTTTAAACTTTAAAGGTTTCAAAACTTTCCTTAAAGTATATGAGACCCACATTTACAATGACCCTTGAAACATGTTCTTCTATGACCTATAATCACCCTCTATATATAGATTCTTTTTACGGGCATACAAACTAACGTACATGATTTCTTTGATGACTTCTATGTATAAATATATGCATACACACACACACATATATCCTTTATGTTGTTGCCAGGATTAACCTGCCCTTGACTGAGGGTGATGCTTTTCGCTAATCATACCTTCTTGATAACCAAAAAGAACTTACTAACAGAGATTCAAGATCATTCACTAGATAATGTTTGATCATCAGTCTTTTCAGCTAACTAACTTTCATCTTTATTTACCAATACTTGTTGGATATATATATGGGGCTGTTAGGCATGTAAGGTTAGATGCGAAACCCTCAAAACTACGCAACGTTAAAATCAAACTAAAAGTAATCTACATTTTTTTTATTTGGAAAACTAACATCTATCTCCATGAATAATCTATATTTTTTATTTGAATCTGTTTAAATGTTCTTATTAAAACTGCCAGCAATTCAACTGATTGATCCATCATAGTGGCATTAGCTCGATCTTATTGAAATTGCTTGCAATTACTTAGTTAATGTCAACCCGACAAGACCATGATCAAACATGTCACACCATAGTGAACTAAATTTAAACAGGTCAAACATAGTGCACGAAAATTAACAGACCAAACATAGTGAATTAAAAAGAAACGGGTCAAGATATAATAACTTAACATAAAAAGTGTCCAAATAAAGTGAATAAAATAAATACAGGTCAAAATCAAATACAGAAAATAAAAATGAAATAGGTCAAACGGGTAAATACTAGTGCTCCAAGGGGTCACCTTTTCACCTTAACTTAATGGACATTTAGTGGAGTAAAGTATGTTGTTCACGTCTTTTAAATGGATGCATCTATTTGTTGTAAGCCACTTCAGTTAATTGGATTTCATACCTTAACTAAAGGTTCTTGTTTTTCTTAAATTTATTTAGAATTTTCTTATAATCATCTCTATTAATTAAGAAATGATCCAGTCAACTAAATCAGTTGCACACATGGTGTCTATATCTAAAGTGGAAATATGATGAAACGGTTCAATATACTAAATTCTTTGTCATTTGAGAAATAGGCTATAAGAATGATTCATGTGTTTTTGTTTATGTTATGAATTGAGTATTAACAGTTGTCTCAATCTCTCTAAACTTCATCAGTTCCTCCTAATATCGTAATCTTCTAGAGAGAGTAGAGATCAAATGATCATTTGCTCAATAATTAACAAATGACAAAGTATAAACAGCATCAGAAGATATACTTGAACTAGTTGTCCATAACAGAGACACATAATATATCTGTGTTTTTTTCCGGTAGAAACTTGAGGGGCATAAAGCAGGTCTTTAACAGACGTATAAGTGAAGCAAATGTATACATAGAAAAAAATGTATGAAAAATATACTTTAGTAACTTACCAAACAAGAATATTGTGAAAATGTATAACATGGAGAGATAACACACATCATATAGAGTATAGACAAACAGGCAAGCGAAATGCACAGACCACCAAACAAACTAAAAAGCTAAACTCCAAAGGCAAGAATCTAACACAAAATGGCACCAACCTCCTAAAAGTCCTTAACCATAATTCTATGTCTCCACAAAAGACATATTTAACATAAATGTGCGAAATACAATACAATAATACTACTACAAAGGTTAGGGTGAACTTGTTACTCACCTGTTCTGTTTTTCGGAACATAACCCTCGATCGCATTCGAGGGGCCAACCCATTCCTCCATCGACACAACGCCACCACTCCGATCATCCTTCTCCTTAATCGACAACTTACTCAACCCAAAATCACTCGAATTCTCTTCACCAATCAACTCAAACATCCTCATAACCCTATCAATCTTCCCACTATCAAAATCCAATGACCTTTCCTCCTGCAAACTCTCCGAATACGCCCGGCTTTCAACTAGGCATTTCGTAGAACAGTACATGCGCGTTTCCAAAAGATCATAAACCTTGTGCTCTTTCAAAGAAACTTTGTATCTACCCTTCTTTGCAGGCTCTGTAGAAGCCAATGAGTTGGGGCAAAGCGGGTATCCGCACGTTTGAGCTATCGATCTTTCAGTTAAAATGTCATGGTAATCTGGCTTGGATAACAAGGAACCGACTAGTAACAGTTGGGTTTCGGATTGTATGCCTTCTAGCAGACATAATTGCAGCTTGTATATCACATCTTTCAAAGCTACCGGTGATGATGATGATGATGACGTGTTTGACATTGGTTTGTTGAATTTCGAGAGTTGTTAAGGGTTTTCTAGGTTATGAATCCAATACAAACGTACAGTCGAAATCGTTAAAGGTGTATGACTACGAAATTCATTTGAATTTGGTGATTTAGAACAGTCGTCAATGGTGTAAAGAACAATTGTTGGTTGTTGATTTAGCAGAAGAAACCCTAATAAACAACGAGTGGAGAAGATGATTTAAGAAACAACGTATGCTCCTTTATTATATTCATGGCCCATTTTGTTTAGCTTTTAAACATTTTAACCCACTTAGAAATAATACTTGACCCAAAAGAGTCCACCCACTTAGATGTACACTTCAAAATCACCCAATTTTAAGTAGATGTGAAAAAAAAAAAAAAAAGATTTTATAACTGAGATCGGTTATTAATCTTAACTGAAACCGGTTACTAATTAATACAAAAGAAACTGGTTTAGGTTAGAAAAAAAATATAGATTATAGACCAGTTATGAAATCTAGAGTGAGAATCGGTTATTAACCGCTTTTTTTATTTAACCAGTTAATGCATAGTGTGATAATTTTTTTTTTTTTTCTCATTACACTTCAAACTCCCAATCTTAATGTGTTCATTATAAGACAAATGTAAAACTCACGTACAAATGTAGATTTTAAGATAATAATATAACTCTCGTGTAAATTTTAAGAGAAAGATATAAATGTTGGAAAAGAAGTTGTATTCGATGTTAAAATTTTCTTTTTTAGCTAAACATAATAATACTATATTATATTTGAGGCAATATGTGAAAATACTGGGTTTTTTTAATTAAATTTACATTTTTAGCTTTAGAATGATGTTAAGGTTAATCAGAAAGAGTACCATATTGTATAAATCTTATCTATTACTTTGTAGTTATGTTTGTAGATTAGTTATTAACTTTTCTTTTTACCCGTTACACTTATTTCTATTTTTGCTTCTATATATGCACATATGTCTATTACAAGAGTTGAAGCCACAAGGCCCACAACTTTACGAGGAAGACATCTTACTCATTGATTCAACTCGACTACAAGCCATTTGGTAATTAGTTATTAACTATTATGTGAATAAAAGAAAGTTATTTGATAAAAGTATTTATTTTATGATTGTCAATCTCCCGAAACAACATTTACATTTGTAATCGAGTGATTCAACACCGGTGGGTAATGAACCGACTCATAACGATCATTCACATCCTTAGATTCAAGATCTCATGGGGATACCCATGAACCCAATAGTTATACCTTCATTAGTGATTAATCGAGCGTCGAAGGGGCGGCTAGGTCATGGACCAGTTTTGTAATCAGAGTATGATTATCCACCCTGTTGCCGCCCAAGTATGCATGTATAATAAGAGGTCCTTGATAGAGGCTAATTAACTTATTTTCATTTCGAATACTAAGAAATCCTTAAATAGATCCATTCCAAGGAAAAACACTACTAAAAAACAAACTTTTGCCAATCAAAATTCACTCGATGATTTTTTTATGATAGATCCATTCCAAGGAAAAACACTACCAAAAAACAAACTTTTGCCGATCAAAATTCACTCGACGATTTTTTATGGAAAACAAATCAATAGTTCAATAATCAAACAAAATTGTGACAAAAAGAAAAATCAACTTTTTAAAGGTGACTGATGCAACAAATCTCCATAGGGTTAAACAAAATCTAAAAAGTAAAAGAAAAATTACTTTTTAAAGGGTTTCACATTAAGGGGTTTAAATTGGGGTTCTATTGTGCGAAGAGACTCTCTAACACGGACCTTATTAAGACAATGTATACTAAACCTTTCGACATTCACAAATAATTCACGGATTTAAAAAAAGCTAATTAATTAATTGGAAATTTCATGTGTATTTTCCTTCTGCAGGAGTCATGTGTTGCAATAAATGTATTTTCATTTATATAACTCAATAAATGATGCAACAAAAATTGTACATCTCTATAACATTGTGGGGTGTAGGCTTGGTTTAGGAGCATGGGTAGCCAAGCAACGTTGTTTTAGCCGCATCAAGCCAGCGTGGGTAGCGGCGTTACCCTGCTGACGTGGCTATAAGGCCTAGCATGGGGTGGGTTGGGGCGACGATATGGCTGGCTGGGATTGGCTAGGCTAACTTGACCGTTTAGGGTAGCCATTACACAATGGCTGTATTATTAAAAAAAATTTAAAAATACTCACCCATTTTTTAAACTTATATTTTAAACTTATAAATACTCACCCATTTTTTAAACTTATATTTTAAACTTATAAATACTCACCCATTTTTAAAATTTTTTACCACTTCTCTACTTTTCACCTTCTTCTATCTCTAATTTTTTTTATAAAATCAACCCGCTACATGCATCCATTTAACCGAAACCAGTTGGAAGAAATTGGGGCGAAAATTGACACATTCAATTTCATCAAACAACAAAGGTTCTAGGAGAAGAAAAATACTCAAGCGGCTCACGAAAAAAAGGCATCTCACAAAGAAAAACTTACGGATATGAAATTTCTCGCTATGAATGTCGATCACCTTCACGGCCGGAATTGGAAACGACGTTGGAGATGAAAAAAGAGATCTTGAAAAAATATAACATGAATAAATGATGTAGTTTTTAATTATATTTTTATTTTAATGTAGTTGTTTTTTAAATTTTATGTAGATTTTTTGTTACATTGTTAATTTAATTAAATGAAATTTTATTTACTTAAAAAAATAGAGTGATATGGCTGGCCACGCCAGCCAAAGCCACACCACCCCACACCTAAAAGATCCATGACAACCAAGCCATACCATGTAAAACTCATCTTCATCATATGTCAACCCAAGCCACCCTGCGTTCTAACTGTTTTTCTTTTTCAAAAGAAATTATAACTAAATAATTGAGGCGTATTAAATAAACATTATGCATTGTCTTTATTACCATTGATTTTCTAAACATAATAATTATATAATGTTATATTTCTTGATATTAGCAAGCTGACCATATTCATCTCATTTACATCATCCCCACTATAAAAAAAGATCCATCTTCTTCAGATCCAAGCCCATCTTGATTGTTGTTGCCTTTTTTTCTGATCTAGATCTACATCACATGTAGATCAAGATCATGTTTTCCACTAAAAGAGTGAAGCACTTGCAGATTCCTATTCAAGACATATTATTTGCAGAAAAGAATCTCATAGCAAAGGGTGGATTTGGAGAGGTGTATGAAGGTGTATCTGAAGATCACGGTCGCATCGCTTTAAAGCGGATGGATCATGGGCAAGGGCAAGGAGACCATGAATTCAAGACAGAGATTGCGTTGCTTTCAAAATATAAACATGAAAACATAGTCTCTCTTCTTGGATTAAGTGACGAAGATGCTAACAAGATACTTGTTTATAAGTATGAAAGCAATGGAAGTCTCGACAAACATCTAAACAACGTAGATCTAACCTGGATCCAACGACTTCAGATCTGTCTAGATGTTGCCCATGGGTTAAGGTACCTTCATGATAGTTATTCACCGTGATCTCGAAAGCTCAAACATTCTTTTGGATGCAAATTGGAAAGCTAAAGTTTCTTATCTTGAATTGTCAAAAATAAGCCCGTGGATTAATTGATCCAGACAAAACTACTTGAATACCGGTTATCTCACACAAAAATCTGATATTTATTGTTATTAGAGTATATATATGAGCAGTTAGATTATTAGTGTTGTAAGATACTGATATTATAGATTCAGTTTCACCACAAAGATACATACCTATTTTCTGTTTTACACTTTTATGTATCAGAGCCAATGACTTAGATCTAGTTTCTATACTGAAATTGTCAGTTGTTAGATTTTTTTTTTTGTTTTTCTTTTGTTAATTTTCTTTTCTGCAATCTGTTAGAGATGACAACAAACACAAGTAAAAAAAAAGAGAATCATAATGATGGAAATCAGATGCATAATCTGACAAACATTATAAGGTTTGTAACTATCAAACTTGATTATAACAAATTTCTACCCTGAAATCATCAAAATTGTTTATAATTTGAGGACTTTGAGACTCTTGCGGTTCTTTAACATGGAATTACCTCTTCCAGAAATCAACACAAGCCAAAAATCTCAAATAATTCAACATGTTTGTGATTAACATTGAGAATAATGACATCATACCTACTTTCAGTCAGTTGAAAGCGAAACAGCCGAAACTACTTGACTACTGGTTATTTCACACCAAAAAAAAAGATGTTCACTCTTTTGGTGTTGATAATTTGTAAACTCTAGATATTTTGCTTGGTAATTTGTAGTCATCAAGAGACGATGAATCTGAGGACATGGTACACGACAGTTCTTGTTTATCTTGACTTGTGTGGTCAAACAGTGATCTTCAAAGTCATAAATGATATAAAATGATCAAACCGGAGGGCGCAAAAGAATGGCGTTACCTTAAATTGTAAGAACAAACAAGATCTGGTTTATTTTCATCTAAATTGCAAATAATTTTTTATGGATTTTGCTTGACCCATTTGACTCAGCAAAAGTCAAAATGGCTTGTTTATGGAATCTTATATAATGGACACAAATTGGGGTTTCATTTTGATGAGAACTCAGTTGACCCAAAACATAACAAGCCCAGCAAGTCCTTTTTGCCACCTCTAACTTTCTAGCCGTAAATAATTTTACAAACTCGATTTTGATTTTTTACTTTTTTTAATTATTTGTTTGCATTTGCGCCTCATCATAATGCCAATTTTGTCAAAGTAAAATAAGAAAAATCAATCAGTATATGTTACAATTAGATGTATGTTAAAAGTATACAGAGAACTCATAGCTTGAGTTGGGCTTAGGTTTGGTAACGTATAAGCCTAACCTGAACTTGCAAGATGCAACTTTGGCTGGGCCGAAAATATTTTGCATATATAATGCAAGTAATTCATATACAAAAAAATATATAAAATATATATAAATACAACAACATGGAATAGGATGAAGTTGGATGGCACATCTTTTACTTCGCAACCAGCTTGCGTGCTCGGTTATTAGCGCCTTTGACTCGGTTATTTAGCTCGTCAACATCCTCCGAAAGGTTATCAAGAGCTTGGTTTTGCCTGTGTTTCATCAGAATAGTGCACTCAGTTAGAGATACCAAATGAGCTAACTATGTAACGATCAAAACTGTTCACTTTTGATATAAACAACTAGTATGCCATATATTTGGGTTGACCCGAAACCGTTATTGCTCAAAAAAGTAACTTTGTAACGATAACTAGTGTGTCTGATATTGTTATAATTATAGTAACGCTCTAGTTTTATGTATCAGAAAATAAATTCTTGGCAACTTTCAGCCCGTTGGACCCATTTTACTTGTTTGCCACATTTATAATTAAAACTGACCTGTCGAGTTCAGATCCCATGTCGTTAGCCATTCCTTTCAGATCACCCAAAACACTGCTTAAATCATCAAGCGCATCGTCTTGCTTTTCCTTCTCCATCTGATTTTAATAAACCGCAAAATAAATATAAAAAAAATCAAAATATATCGCGTTTAAGAAAAGTATAAGATGAGGTGTATGTGAATGGTGTTGTTGAACAGTGGATCGTGGTTTTGAATAACCCGTACCTCAACTTTTTGCATGGCATCCTTCGGCTCACCATGAGCGGTTTTAGAGCCCTTCTTCCCCTTGTGTCCATGTTCCAAACCCAACTTCTCTCGGTCCTCCTTACTTCCTTTCTCTTTTCCTTTTCCTTTCCCGTGATCGTTATCTGGTAATATGGGTGGGTCAGGTAACATATTAACAATGGTAACTTTTTATACAGTCGAAATGGGTTGGCTTGACCGGATAACATTTTCTTCAAAAAAGTTTGATTTTTGTTAAGTAATTAATCTGTCATATACTATCTAAAAATCATATTATTTCAATAAGAAAAAAAAATTAGAAATATATTTATGCATTAAAAGTTCTCTTATGACTTTCAAGTTTCAAACCATTTGACCTGTCTCCCTTTTAGAATTTTTTTTTCACTTGTGACGGTTAAAGATAAAACATAATCCGTACCAACCCATATGAACGGATTGATATTAACACATCTATCAAAACGAGCTACGATGAAACTGGGAATAAGTAGTAATTTTTTTATATGATGTCACTATTTTAGCTATGATTTATGTATATGTACTTTGACTTTTTATGCATGTAGGGAAGATATGCAAACCTCTTGGCTCTGGCCCTTTGATTTCCTTGCCCTTTGTTGGCTTCCAAGTCATAGAGAACATGCCTCCAAGGCTCCCCAATATCTTTTCACCCTGTTATGAACATTTTCTTAAAAAACGCATTCTGTATATATGTTGCATAGCTAACTTCACATGCCTAAACAAGAAACAACTAGATGGTTTTCTTTAGCTCATGATGATAAAGTACTACAAAATCCATATACTCATAAAAACTTTGGTAACCATGATTGGGCCCCACCAATGCCATGCTACAGTGGGCCCATGTAAAGCGCAGTTTACGCTGGGGAGGTGGCCTACAAGGGGTTAAGGCAAGAAACCAGCGGAAGCTGGATTCAAACCTGATTCCCCTATCTGCTAAAGGGGAATCAGCGCTTACCACTGTGTCACCCCTTGAAGGTTCCGCGCAAGATTTGATAGTAACTTGTTTCCACCTGTGGGTATATTAGGATTCTGCATTATAACTTATCACGATAATCAAAGCAAAAACTCACCCTGCTCAATTCTTTTTCCATTTCGGCAGTCTTCTCATGGGTCCTATGAATCTGATCCCCTTGAGCATGCAAAGTATCTAGAGTCTTATTAGCATCCTCTCTGATATCCTCTGCTATTTTCAAACAATTTTGTACACTTTTGGTAGTTTCTTCAGCCTGATCCACAGCATAGGTCTCTAGTTCCTGAGTAGACATGTTATCCAGCTCAGCTTTACTCTTTTGTCCTTTCCGGGTTGTTGTTGTTTTCGCTTTTCCAAAAAAGTCGTCATCATCATCATCAAACTTGTTCCCTTTTTTGGAGTCTACCATGGGGGGTGGTTCAGAAGAAGTCCTTCGTGCAGGCGCTTCTTTCTTTTCTGTCTCGCCCTCCGTTGGAGGAGCGGGTGTAGCGGCTCTTCTAAACAAAGGCATTTCTTTTACTAGTTAGTTATAGCTACAGTCTAAGACTAGATTCTTCAGGAGTGTTACCTGAAAGTTTATAAAAACAAATGCTTAATGAGTATATTATGTCTAACTTCAACCTGATATAACTCGGTTTTGCAATGGAAATTTGTAGGTGTGACGATCCATTCGTGTAATTAAGCAGTATATGCAAACAGAAGATGTTATTCATAATTCATCCAGCCATAATGAAAAATAAGATCATTTCTTTCATAACACCAACTCTAGAGGTGATACAAAGCCAATGCAACATTTAGATGACTTATATTTGGACCAACCGGATAAAAGCAACTGGGGCTGGAAAAAGGCCCAACTTAAGATAAATTTCGCTCCGCTTGGAGTTACGTGGCCCATAAGATATGACCGAAAACTCTCAACAAGCTAGACGCTTGGATAGACTCCCGACTCTCTGGTCCTAGAGCTCTGATTTTGAATTTCAAGATTTCCCCCTGATATCTTGTGATTTTATTTGACACCATTTGATTGTAACATGTGAATCCGTTTGAGAATTCAGGGCTTTGAGCCGTGGAAATGAAATGATAAACTTAAAAAAGTTGTTTTTTTTTTAAATTAGTTTTATGAAGAAAAAAAGAAAAAAAAACGATGAGGGCTGAAAATGAAATAAACCAACTCTTGAGAGACCATATGGGGAATTCTAGTATACAAAATGTTTAAAGAAATCACCTTAAAAGGGACAAGTGCATCTCAATGAGTTAGTGAGCCAATTGTTTTATAAATCTAAACTAAACCTATATAGACTATTTTACACGTAATAGGCCCTGGCAGTCACCCACCCTACATTTAGCCAGGGCCGGCCTTGTGAATCGTGAATAGCATAACTTTGCGTGTTTATTCAGTTATTTTGATTTTATTTTTGTCCGGACAATTTCAATTTTTCAAAATTTGGCACGACCTCCCAAATTTAGATTTTCCTGAGGATTTGATGTATTTGATTTAAGCATTCAGAAACGGTTGTATTAAACGTACTCTCCACTTTTATTTTTTAATGTCATCTCTCTACTTTTACTCAATATGTGGTACGTTTAGCATGTTTACCAAACCCGAAAAGTATCTCTTATCACGTGTGATCTCGCTCGGTGTAACGTGAATCTATGGAAATCGTTAGAGATTGTAACATTGGCAGCAGAATCATCAAATTCAAATACTGAACATTAAATTAATCCTTTTAAACAACAACAACATAATCAATGAAATCACCTGAATCTGTAAAAATAGGAGCAAAAAACAGAATCAAGTAACAATTAACCTCCGGCGAATCGATTTATTTTTGGTTAACTGCCTAAGAGGAGAGAAAACAACGAAAGAGTCTTCTCTCCGATGGGTAAAATGATGTGTGCGAGATTAGGTTGTTTTAAATTTGGGGGGTTTGAGAGATAATTGAGAGGCATTGCGAGAATTCGTGCTGGCTTCAATATATTTGTTTGTTCGGCCATAATTGGAGGCTCCACCGTTGGTGTCCATTCTGCATGCAAAGTCTTTTTTTCTTAAGTATTTTTTTCATTTTTATTACTTTTTATAGCCAACTGATGAATTGTTTCTAACTACTTTTTGTAAGTACGTGTTGCAAAACATTAAGCCGAATATTACTCTCATGTAGATATGTGTTTCAGTTACTTGTATATATTACGATCTAAAAAAATTACTTCGAGCTAACTAATTAAAACAAAATACTATTATAGTTTTGCTAAAAACACTAAAACAGTGGAAACACTATAATTTTAAACTGGGGACAAAATTATCATTTTTCAAGACTAATGAGCGCGTGACAGACAGCCGACTAGCACGAATAAAAGTTAAACTGATTCAACCAATTAAAACAAAACACTACCATAATTTAAAAAAAAACTAAAACGATGGCATGACTGTAATTTTACATTGGGATCAAAATCGTAATTCCACAAGGAGAAAAAAAGGATGGCAAAACTGTAGATTTGAGATAAGGGCAAAATTGTAATCTGGTTGTGAAGAAAAAAAATCAATGACAAAACTGTAAATTTAAACACGGATAAAATCGTATTGTGTTTCTGTTTTTGTTGCCTTCAAAGAGTTAGGGTGTTATTTCTGTTTTTATATATTTAGGATGTTATTTCTGTTTTGATTCTGATTAAAGTGTTGACTGATGTTATATTTATGGTGTTATTCATGTTTTGATTCTGATTAAAGTATTGTGTTTTGAAATTGATTTATTAGGGTGTTATTCTGTTACATATTCAATGTTAGGTGTTATTATAAGATGTGTGCCTTCAATATAACCGTTGTGGTGTTTGTCACACCCCGACCCGCAGCGGAAAAGGTGATCGGGGCATAATTGGGTTATCATCAAAGCTCATGACATTTATTATATGTTTCATATTCATTAATACAATTTAATGGAAATTTACAATAAATGATACAACATGTTCTAACTATCAGTCTAAGCTTCTTGGTTCTCTTCTAAGGCATATCCTATGTTTTCCTTGCTTCAACCTGTCCACCTGTATCATGTGTAAAAAGGTTTTTGGATCAACATAATGTTGGCGAGTGAATCCTATGGAAAAACATTTGAACAAGTTTATCCAATTGATTATAAATAATGTGCATACCACATATGAGTAAATGTAGATGTAAATTTATTCACACAACACATAATATTGAATATTGAACATACAAACACCAAATGATTGTTTTGAGGCACGCGTTGTTCGACTCGTCTCCCACGAGGAACTGATGGGCCTAATGAATGAGTTTTGAGGCACGCGTTGTTCTTACGAACTGATGGGCCTAATGTATGAGTTTTGAGGCACGCGTTGTTCTCGTCTCACACGAGGAACTGATGGGCCTAATAAATGAGTTTTAAGGCACGCGTTGTTCTCGTCTCCCACGAAGAACTGATGGGCCTAAATAATTTGCATACAACTTTGACAATATGTAATATATCACAACCAATAATAGTTACATTCTAGTTTAGTTCATATAATGGTATAGCACAAATTTGCATAAGAGAATTAGTTTAAACGACACATGATACACCCCAAAACATGAATAAAAAGGGGAGTTTGTAAGAATTCACTCACATTGGGTGCGTTCGGTTGATGACGTTGAATGCACGCGAAGTGGTTTTAACCACGAGTGAGATTAAACCTAGATAAATCGCATTACGGTTTGGTAAGTAAACGGGTTTTATTAATCTATTTTAGTAGGATTGTTGGGTGTATTTTTGTGAGTTTGAGGCTATTTTCTAACCTTAAAAAAGTTATTTTTAAGTATTTTTAATTGATTTTTAAATAAAATAATTAAATAAAAAATAATAAAAAAATATTTTATTTTTGCTACAGTAGTCTTTTGACCGTTGACTTTGACTAACGTTGACCGGTTCGAAGGCATATTATTGTGCGCTGGGTGAGGCTCGAACCCGAGACCTCCCGTACGCGTGCACGCAGCTCTACCAACTGAGCTACGTGTCTAACCCGTTATATATCCGATTTTAATTACATATATACCTTAATTAGAATTTAAACAGAAAACCCTTTATTTAAAAATGGATTAAATTCACAAGACCGGTGCGCTCCACAGGTCTCGAACCCGGGACCTGTGGGTTAGCGGACACACACTCCACCGCTGGACTGTGTGTCGCACTTGATTATAAACTCAGTTATCAATATACTTAACATATACCCAAAACACTCCGGTTCAGTTTTGCGAAAAAAAGGGATTTTTATCAAGGCGGCGTGTGAGGGACAATACTCGAACTCGTGACCTTAGCTTTAAAAGTGCACACAGTCCACCGCTGGACTGTGTGTCTAACCCGTTAAATAACTTGATTTTAATTATACTTAACCATTACCGAAATGTCGTCTTCTTCACTGTTTTTAACCGGAAGTGACGACTGACTGGTTCGAAAAGTTGATTCATGTTCCTTTAGCGTTTAATGATCAATTACAGACGAGATAAAAGTAAAAAGGAAAGGAATTAGGCGTGAAAAGTACCGACTGGTTTTACTCTGTTTTCCGGCAGAACTCCGGCGACAGAAATCTTTTTCCGGCGACAAGTATCTTGCAGCAGAGAGTCTTCCGAAGGCTTGCAAAGGGTGTGGGTGATTTCGGTAAGAGTTTAGGGGGTTCAGAAAAGCTCGGAGACTAATAATACGGTTTTCCGGCGATGTATCAAGTATTTCCGGCGAGTGATTTTTCGCCGAGAAAAGGTGCGATTTGAGTGTGAAAGGTTTCTGGCGAGTTGTGGGTGTATTTATAGGGTAGCATTGAGATGAATGGGGTCTGAATTCGGTCTATATTCGTAGTCAGCCGTTCTCCGGCGGTTATGGCTGATGTCGCGGGTTCAGACGTCGGTTATAACTGTCGTAATAGTTAAGTTATCGGTTGAATTGAGCGTAAACGTAATTAAACGGCGAAGTCGTCGGATTTCCGACGACTGCTAATTGGGCGGAAAAATTGATTGAATTCAATTTCGGAACTTGAATATTTGAATTAAATGTTTCCTTGTGTTAACAGAAAAACAAAGTGGCGGAGTGGTTGTTTGGCTGAGTGATAGTTGTTTGGTTGAACCGGATACAGACCCGAGTTCGAAACCCGGCATGAGTAAAACATTTTTATTTTGTTATTTTTGACAGTTTTTCAAAAACTAATTATATATCCCCGCATAATAATTGATTACGGATCGTTTAAAATTATTTTGGGCATTTAATTCGCAACGAAAAATTTGACTGACTGTTCGGTTGATAAACGGAGCGGGTTTGGTAAATCCGTTTTTTTTTACGGATGTTACAGTATCCCCTGCTTTTTAGAAATTTCGTCCCGAAATTTAATTAGGGATATAATTGACTAAAAGAATGATGGTGTTGAGTTTGCCAGTTACATTTTTAGAAGAAAATTAGGGTTTAGGTTTTTGTTTGAGGCGGTAACGTTCCTTGTAAAGGTTAAGTATCCTAATACAGGAATCGCTTTTTGTTGCCTACTGTATAAGTATTGTTAAGCAGGAATGATTCGCTAAAATGATATCATGCATAAAAGTTTCAATATGCTTAGGGTTATATCCTAAGGCAGAAATTCTACAATCTACACAAATAAACACAACAACTAACAATTGTATCCATATTCTGATAGCATATATGTTTGAATGGTGATGGTTTCTCTCTCGTTTGTTATGATGGAGAGGTTAGTTTATGTAGAAATGGAACACAATCCAATTTCTTTAAATAGTGAGATGATGTAATTGTAACACAAATTTCAACCAAGGCAATACTAAATCCTACATGGAACTCCTCATAACCACCTGATAACGCCTCTGATCCTTTGGCAAGAATACTTATATATAGGAAGTACCAGCGGCGTATCCACCATATTCTTGTCAAATTTTCATTGGTTTTATCAGTGAATTATGATTAGTCCTATAACTCTACAACCAATACATCAAACATAAAAATACTGAAATGAAATATATCTGTGCGATCAAGGCTCAATCAAACGGAGCCGATTGTATTGAGTGTACTAAAAAATGAAATTGTCTATGTGCTCAAGGCTCAATCAAACGGAGCCGAGCTTATTGCATGTACTGAATATGAAATTGTCTGTGTGCTCAAGGCTCAATCAAACGGAGCCGAGCTTATTGCATGTATTGAAAATGAATAACTTAATCACACAACAACCTATGCATGGAACCTCTCATAACCGCCTGATAATGCCTCCGATCTTTTGACAAGAATACTTATATATAGGAAGTACCAGCGGCGTATCCACCATATTCTTGTCAAATTCTCATTGACTTTATCCGCAAGTTATGATTAGTTCTATGCGACTCTACAACATAAACAAACACAACAACCAGCGCTTGAGTCTTAATTCTGATAGTATCCGTGTTTGACAAAACCTCTCTCGTTTAATATGATGGAGAGGTTAGTCTATGTAGAAGTGAGGCACAACTCAACTTCTTTAAATGATGAAACTGAGATATGTCGTGAAGTATGATGATATGAATATTAAATCAATGAGTATAAAACAAACTGAACTAGTAATTTAAAATTCTTGGATAAAATTCCAATTGAGATACGTGAAAATTGAGATAACATAAAGAAAAACATAAAGACTAAGTGATTGGAGTTGAATCTGGATTCTTGATGAGAGAAGGCTAGTTAAGTGGTTGGTTTGGACCGTTAACATCTTCAACAGGATTGGCGTTGATGTTATAAACTCTTCCTCTTGCTGGCGGTGGAGCTGGGTTTGCTTGGTTTGCTTGGTTAACTGGGTTTGCTTGAGCTTGGGCGTTTATGATGTTAACCAAACGAGGGCATGTGTTTCTAAAATGGGTAGGGTCGCCACAATTGAAACAAGCTCGAACATATGGGTACATGGGGTATTGAGGTTGTTGATATGTTTGGATCATGGGTTGAGTAGGGGTTGAGGTTTGGTTTTGAGAAGTGCGGCAAACGTTGCTCAAATGACCGTAGCGTCCACAATTCGCACATAGTCGACAGGGTAAGGTAGATGGATGGTGATAGAAACAGGTGTTGCATTGAGGGTGAGGTCCAATGTAAGGTTTCTTGTTTGGGTAAGTTGAGTTGGGTGCTACTTGAGCGTTTGGGATAGTTTGAGGAGGTACAACTTGTGAAGCTGGTTGGTTACGTTGGGTGACGGCGAAGATTTGCCCATCACGTTTTCTCTTAGAAGTAGGTGGTGTAAAGGATTCGGTTCGGGTGTGGTTTGAGGTTTCGGTTGATGCTTTATCCTTCTTCTTCTCCTCTTTGAAATCTTTGTTTCGGATTCGGTTTTCGGTGAGCGCGGTTGCTAGCTCCATTGCTGCTTCCAAAGTTGCAGGCGAGGTGCTTATTACAGAGTCTTGAATCTTTGATGGAAGACCACGAATGTAGTGCTCGATCAAACGATAGAGGGGAGTAAACAAATTGGGAACCATTTGATTTAACTCAAGAAATCTCTTGTTGTATGTGGTGTGGTCGCCTTCCTTTTGTTTCAAAGCATGGAACTCATCTTCCAATTTCTTGATTTCACTTCTTGGCAAAACCGTCTTGTCATGATTCCCTTCAACTCTTCCCAAGTCAAGGTCATAGTTTCTTCAACACCTCGTTTGGTCTTCTCTGTATTCCACCATGTGAGTGCTGTTCCAAGTAAACGACCGGTAGCATAACGCACTTTGCGATCATCGGGGCAATCGCAATTTAGAAAAGTGTTCTCCATTTCTTCGAACCAGTGGAGGAGAGCGGTGACACCTTCAGTACCTTCGTATTTTGGAGGATCGCAGGATTTGAAATGTTTGTAGGTGCATTTAGTGACTGAAGGATTGATAGTGTTTTGATCTTCTTGTTGGGTTGGGTTAACGGAATTAGCGGTAAGGGCTTGTTGAACTTGAACTACGATGTTTGGTATTACGGTCGCCATTTGCTGAGCGATTTGGGTAGCCATGCGTTCACGGGCTTTTCCTGCTCTCATTTTCCTACGAGCGAGGCTAGAAGACATCTACAAGGAATACATGTCAAGAGTATGAGTTGGATGCCTTTGGGATCGTGGGTCGAGTTTGGGAATGAACGTTCATAAAATAAATATAGAAAAATAAATCTACTACATCCATAGGATGTCTTGGGTTTTGCTTGCTGTTAGGCCCTTCATGCCGCCATACTTTACTTGTGTAATCATGTGGGCCCCCATGAATACCGGTTTTTCATATGGTTCGCACGGTTTCTGCCTGGTTGCGTACACAAAAACCCGGAGAAAATCGAGAAATATGTATACAACGTGTGATGTTCGGAATGTGTCCAGGCATGGACACGGTGACATCTCAAAGTGAGGTTAGTTCGAACGACGTTTGGTGTGGCATGCTTTGGCCTAATAGGTCCGTCGTACTCTCATCGTTAGTCCCCAGGTAGGCAAACTGGTCCGTTATTTTGGATTTATACGAATGCCAACCTAGACAGGACGTCCCGACTACCGGTACTTGTACCCTTCCGGTTACTACATGCCCGTTGCAGAACTTACTTTGATGGGATTTGAAAATTGCAACAAAATCCTTGAATAATGAGAGTATGAAAATGAATTGAATATATGAACATTGATATATGTATAACGAATATGTATATAAGCATGTATGTTTGACTGTAATATGAAACAAATAAATATCACAAGTTTGTATGTAACCACCTAATCAATTAAAATTTAGGCAGACTATAGTATAGGCTCTAAGGGTCTAATAACCTATCCTATATCCCTATTAGATATTTAATCTAATGGTTGAGATTATAGTGGCAATTCTGTAAATAATGTTAACTATTAAACTAATTAATTTTCTAGATTAAGGGTATAAAGGTAATTTAATATTTTTAAATTAAGAAACTAACATTAATACACATGCAAAGTTCCCCCCTTCTTTTTTAAACATCAATAACTTTTTATACGTAACTTTTTTTTTAAAAAAAATTACATAACGAGTGTTTTTTATCTTTAATATGAGTAGCATATTGATATACTTATGTAGAGTTATTTTTGTTTTTATATATTTAGGGTGTTATTTCTGTTTTGATTCTAATTAAAGTGTTGACTGATGTTATATTACGGTGTTATTTCTGTTATATTCAATATTAAGGTGTTCTTTATAAGATATGTGCATTCAATATAACTGTTGTGGTGTTTTTATGAGTTACGGTGTTATTTCGTTATATTTTTGTTCTTTATAAGATGTATGCCTTCAATATACATGTTGTGGTGTTTGTATGAGTTAGAGTGTTTTTATAAGTTAGTGTAACACCCTGTAAAATCGTGTCCAATAGTATAGTGACACGTGTTGTATTTTAAATATAGTCTATTAAAGACCAATAAGGACTAAAGGCGTCAACATGCTCAAACTGAGCCTCTGAGTGACGGTCCGATGTCAACATGCATAAATAACAGCCTCTGAGTGACTGCTATGTCAACATGCTTAAATCATTAGCCTCTAAGTGACTGATATGTCAACATGCTTTAAATTTGGCCTCTAAGTGACTAATATGTCAACATGCCCAGCCTCGAGTGACATCGGAATCAACATGCTTATAATAAGCCTCTATGATCCTTTTTGAAGTTCTAACTCTCATACGTGCCATTTGTTGGACGAGAGAGTTCAAATTTGTAAACATGTGAAAGTTGGATGATGGAGGGACTAAAAGTGTCAACATGTTAATTTATACCTCTGAGTGACCTTTTAACGAACCGAGAGCTCGACAATTTCCGGGCATAATCCCGGGTATGCCAAGTATTGGCTACGGAGGGCTAAAAGTGCTAAAAAGGTGTTTAAAAAGGTTTTTAGAAGCTTTTTAAAGTTAAGGGGCTAAAGTGTCAAAGTTTGAAAGTGGCCTTGGGGCGGTCGCAGGCCGCGAGAGACCAGGCCTGGGTCTCTCGCGGGGCGCGAGAACAGGTCTGCTGCAGAAAGTTTTTCTTGGCTGCCACACAAAGCTCCAAAACCATTAAAATTAAAACCATGGACTTGTAATCAGCTATGCCACGTTTTGGGACACTTATAAGCTTGTTCTTACACCCCTAAACACATGGCTTCTCCTCCTTTGAGCTCTCCAACTATAAATAGGTGCTCAAGTGCTTCATTCCAACTTGCACATTTCTAAATCATAACTCTTCTCCCTCCTCTGGAAGTTCCTAGCTGAAAGGAGCATCCAACCTAGTTCTCTTGCATTGTAGGAACCTCTTGTAAGTGTTCCTTGCTCTTGCATTTTCGTTTATAGGCTTTTATAGCCAAAAGACAAGCGTTTTACGGAAAACGCTTTGACTTTCGGTTAAGACCATTATGGTCCAGCCATTGTTCGAAATGAACATGGCTAAGTGATCGTAATAAGGTGGGTGTTAATCCCTATAAAGGGCACCTCCTGAAGATCACGTTTACTAGACCAATTGACAGGTCAAAGTTATGATATTAAAAAAGTCAAACATGCCATTTTTCGGAAAAATCATAAATTGATCTTATATAAGTTATGAAACGTGTTTTGACACTTAAACAAGTTGGTAATAATTATTATAACATGTAAGAACATGTTCGGCTCGTCAATTTCAGTTCTAGGGTCGGTTCGCAACCGAAAGTCACAACGTTTGACTTCTGCTTTTACTTTCGATTCTGGCCCGATTTAGATTAGTTACCTACTGATCTAAAGTTTCATTATGATCATAATATAATATGGCATAACACTCTGAGGTTATATTACATGATCATAATCAGAATCCAAGTTTATGCGCAAGTTCCATAATTATGCCATTTTGACCAAATTGCCCTTTTTGCATAAAACAAGGTTTCAAATGGTAATGAACTTGAAAATGAGTTTCTACTGATGTAATATTATAAGTAGGATTATTTGGGATGTTAAACCAAGTTATAAACTGAGTTTTCAAGCAAGTCCTTAAACTATGTCGATAATTGACGATGTTAGCCCCTGTGGCTTATAAAATGGTTTTAATCAATCTTTTCAAGGTAAATCAATTACTTACTGATATGTTATATTAAATAACATATTTAGAACATTTTAATCTGACCTTAACATCAGTTTTCATAAACATCGCTTAAAGACGTCATTTTACGACAGAAGTGTCGTTTCAGCGCATAATATGGTTTTAAACCATATTAATGGACCAAGACTTGTTACCTACTTATTTTAAAACTTGTTTTAAACATATTTACAGTAGGTACATGTTATGAACTCAGAATCCCAAATAATTTATAAACTATGTGTAAAATGACCAAAATCCCCCTTCGGTGCATAGTTTGGTCATAAAAGATAATTTACACATAAAATTGACATCCTACTGATATTATATTATAAATAAAATATTTTTCCATAATAGTTATGATGATAAACTTAAAATATATTCAAGTTCCTTTTATACGGTATAAAATTACCAAAATGCCCTTATGAGGCATAATTTCATTTTAAAACCATAACGGGTATATAAGTTGATATCCTACTAATATCTTAACTTATTTAAAATATAATGGCATATAGAACTTGTCCATGACTTATTCGGTTACCCGATATCGCTAATATGCGCACGGTTACGTATATGTAACTATTTTTCGGAAATTAACCGAAACGGGTTTAACCTTGTCATTTAAGTCTCAAAATCCAGAATGTTAATAGTTTACCCATATTAAACAAGTCAAGGTACTTGATGGGATTAAACTACATTCTATCCAATCATCGTTTAATCTAGCATCATACGTTTTGATCAAGTACGCTAGTCGGTCTAAGTCTATGACTTAAATAAAGACCGTTAGTATTTAATTGGTTAGTTTATGCCATAATCCAGACTAGAGACTTGCCAGTAAATGCTATCTGCACTTAGTCCTTTTTGTGTACGGCTGAGTTATTAAAAATTTAAAGAAGACTAGCTCAGGTAAATACTCTCGACTTATTTCCCCTATACGGGCTTGGGTTACGGTAAATTATTACCGCTTGGTCAGAAATGGGATTCAACCGAACGTTGGTTCGGAGATAATCAATCCGCATATTCTGTTTTAATCAGTTTTGTTTGATAATTAACATCGGGGGTTAACTACCGTGTCCTGGATATCCTCGGCTCATTATAATCGAAATGGCCACGACCTTAGCGCGGGTGTAGGCATACCCCGATAGACGCTTAATTATGCATTCCCACAAGGTTGGGAGGAATTGACTCCTTCGTGAGTCCAAAGTGGTGTGTACGTTAATTGTGTCTCTGTTTTCGTGCCGAGCCCCATATGTATAACAAACAAGTAAATCTGTTAACAAGGTTGGACGGTCAATAACCCAAGTTATAAAAAGATTTTTGTGCTGATACGTACCTAAAACATTTTTGAAATGTTTTCACAATGAGTCAGTTGGGTGTATTTACTAGCGAAAGCTAACGTATTTTCAAAAGACTAATCTGCAGGTACAATACGAAAATAGGCCGGAGGTGCTCGGTAGTGATAGAGGATCTTGCAAATCCTAAATCTGCCCAAAGTATGTTTTATATTCTTTCTTGTACAATTTAATGATCCGCCTGTGGATCTTCTATTACGAGCCTGTATATTATTTTGTATTTTCGAATATTCGGTTTGTAATAGTAATTTTACTCCAAGACTTCCGTTGTGCCGTGTTTAATTGACAATGATGTTATCAACTGATACTCCCCACCCGGGCCCACCGGTGTTTGGATTTCGGGGTTGGAAATCCGGGGGGTGACAGTTGGGGTGTTTTTATAAGTTATATTTCTGTTCTTTATAAGATTTATGCCTTCAATATACATGTTGTGGTGTTTTTATGAGTTAGGATGTTATTTCAAATTCAAAAACCCTACAATAATTGCCAAAAATTGGCTGCATATATTCATTCCATAGTTATATTTTATTAGTTAAATTACACTTATACCCTTAAACTTGCAAAATAAAAAGGGACACATGTCACCTCCATAATCTTTCTTATCCTTCTCACACTTTTAAATTTTCTCACATAAACCTCTACCTATATATATATATATATATAAGTTATATACTTGTAGATTGATAGGATCATATCGAATTATGGTCAGAATTTGAAATATAAGAATACTTATTATATAATTATATATTTAATATCAACTATAAAAAAATTATTATATCTTAGATAAATTGTCTATTTAGACCCGCAAGCCTATTAAAGCTCGATCTGTGAAATTCTTTAAACTCGTTTATTAAAGGATCTTGACTCTTTTAAAATTGGCTCTAAATTTTAGCGAGTGGGTCTCAACTAGCTCAAAAGCTTCACGACTTTATTTAGACCCCTAAATTCAAAAGAGACAATCACTTGGACCACCACATTAAGAGTGACATTGTCTTTTGGGTCTTTGGTGTTCTTACCATCTCTGGGTAAATGATCTTCACTCCACTCTTTCTGGGTTCATTTTCTTTAGAGTAAATATAAAATATGGTTCTTATGATTTGGTCTACTGGTCTAAGTTATGAAGTTTCTTTCCTTGTATACACATATGGTCTTCAATCACCTTTTTCTTTTTCATAAACGATTCGTGAATTAGGTAAAAGTACTTTTTCCCTTCTCTAAATGTTACACTTTAACACCTAGGCTATTTTACTCTTTTAATGAACCCCAAATGCTTATTGTTGTTGTTACTAATATTATTACTTTCTTGGTGAAAATTCCATAATGTGTTCATTTATATTCATATATTTGTGTTGGTTAATAGTCGTTCGTTCATGTTTATTTATTTATTTTTGGTTATTACAAGTTTTTATATTTATTTAACTTTTGTTTTATATTAAGGTTGTGAGATGTGGATCCTTTTCTCATCCTCCACCTAAACTACCTTCCCCACCATCTCCATCAGGGATGGTTTCCCTCATTCCCTTCCATAAATCAAGAGAGAGAAAGGGAGAATCAAGAGAGAGATAGATATGTATTTGCTCGGGAAGGTCGGGGGAATATCATCGAAGACATCGAAAGGGTGTTTCTCAAGGGGTCGATGCCACATGGGCTTCCCTTGCCCCTTCCTCATATCCTTTAGCCTAATTGTCACGTCATAAAGTGTTTGTTATATCACCATACCATTTCTTTCATTTGTTTGGTTTAAGTGGTTTTTAATTATCCATCATCCAATAAATAAAATTTAAATTATAAATTTAAAAATCAAAACAAAGAAAATGAGGTTTGTGGGGTGACTCGGAATTTTTTTTTATTAACCGCAAATATTAAATCACCACCCTCAAAAGGGTTTTACATTTCACCACCCTTAAGTTGTCGAGTTGTGGGCTCACACCATTATACACATCAACATTTTCACACCCACTACATCGCCTCAAGCCTCACAGTGTGAGGGATGGAAGGGGTAGTGGGCCTTATGGAACTAACCAATAAGATTTTTTTATCTTTTCAAATAATATTTTAATGGGTGGTGGATGGCAAAACTTGGGTTAAACAATTATACACCAAAGGTAAAAAAACGAGTGAAAGCTCATGCATGTATAGCATTGATGTAACATTCACTTTATAATGTGGCATTAAAAATAAATGAACCCATTACACATAACCTAACGATCTGAAGGCTTAACATGAGGCTGAAGCGGTGTCTAACCGGAGGTTATAGCCACATCAACAGGGGCATAATTCCATTATACATGATCTAACCTTTAAACTTCTTGTATTTATAAATTTTTATTTTACGCTTAATGCAACTTGCTTGTTTCTAATCAAATACTAAACAACCCAAGCTCATTTTACATATTAATAATTTACTATGAAACACTTTATATAGAATATCAACAAGAATGTTTTACTTTACCACACAATTAACTCTACAAACAAACCAAAAATGAGTGTTTCAACAACAATAAAAACTCTACAAACGAACAAACAAACAAACCAAAAATAGTATTTCAACAATAAAAATAAACATACTTAATCACATGCATTAGACATAAAAATAAGTTAAAAAATATAAAAAGTTTAAATGTTAAGGCAATAAACTAAAAATGATAAATATATGTACTTTTAATAAGCGAACATGTTAAGGCAATAGACTAAAAATGAATCAAATGATTATATTTTCAAGAAAATTTAAAAGTGTGAGAAGATTAAGAAAAAATCTAAACCATTAGATCTTTAATCTAATGGTTGAGATATTGATGACAATCTTGTAAATAGTGTATACTATTAAACTAATTAATTTTCTAGATTAAGGGTACAAAGGTAAATTTAACATTTTTAAATTAATAAACTAACATTAATGCACATGCAAGTTCCACCTTTTTTTAAACGTCAATAACTTTTTATACGTAACTCTTTTTTTTTTAAAATTACACCATAATAACGAGTGTTTTTTTATTTTTAATATGAGTACCATATTGATATACTTATGTAGAGAAAAAAATTACGTCTCGCTTGGATGTTTTAGTCCATGGTGTTTTTTCTATGTTCATACAATGGTGTTTTAATTGTAGAGTGTTATTTCTGTTACATTTCTGTTCTTTGTAAGATGTATGCCTTCAATATACATGTTGTGGTGTTTTTATGAGTTAGAGTGTTAATCATGTTATATTTATTATGAGGACAAAGGTCCTTGATTTATTAGGGTGTTATTTCTGTTATATTCAATGTTAGGGTGTTCCTTATAAGATGTGTGCCTTCAATATACATGTTTTGGTGTTTTTATGAGTTAGGGTGTCGTTTCTATTATATTTCTGTTCTTTATAAGGTGTATGCCTTCAATATACATGCTGTGGTGTTTCTATGAGTTAGAGTGTTATTTCTTTATAAGATGTATGCCTTCAAATTCGGAAATCCCTACAATAACTGCAAAAAATCGGTTACATATATTCATTCCATAATTAGATTTTATTAATTAAATTACACTTATACCCTTAAACTACCAAAATAAAAAAGGGATACGTGTCACCTCCAAATCTTTTTTATCCTTCTCACACTTCTATATTTTCTTACATGAACCTCTACCTATACACACACACACACACACATATATATATATATATATGAGAAAACCAAAAACCTAACTAAAAAGGCTTAAAAGTATATCAATTTTTTAATAAAATTCGCTATATATAATATATAAAAAAACTTTTTTTTCAAAAAGAAAAAGTTGTACTGCACATGTGTATTAATATGAAAAAGTCTAAACCACTTAACGCACCCCAAAAAACCTAAACCCCAACATCACTAAAAAAAACCTAAAACTAAACCTTAAACGTAAACCCCTAACCGCACCCCTTAAAAAACCTAACTTTTATAAAAGGGATAGACTAACCTTACTTGACACCATTTCTGAAAGAGAAAAAAGTGGTTAGGAAATATATATACCACTTGATAATTCCCATAACATACTATTTTCTTTATAGGAAAATGTTACAAAAATTAATTAAGTTTTTCAAGTGTTTTAATTAAATCATTTAAACTTTTTTTTTATCTAAAGTAACTAAACTTTAACTTAGAGTTCTCATAGTGTGTAATTACCAGATAACTAGGTTACTATTTTATCTGTTATTTTTTGTTTTCTTTTAATGCTTATGTGGATATTATTTATGGATTTTATAAAATTAAAATATATTTTAAAACCTAACGAACCTTGGACCTCTTAATTTTCAATCAATCGATCGAATCGGAAAGAATATGTTGTTTTTATCTTGTGGATTTGATTTGCATCGTTTCAATGATTGTGGCTTCTTAAATTTTATTTCTTCTAGTTTATGTTCTGTTCTTCTGCATCTTCATTGCAATATAATTGGAATCACTTGAAGTTGAATTCCATTTTGGAACCATACTGAAATCACTTCAATTTCTTCTATTTATGATTTACAAATTTAAAAATGTGATTTTTTTTGGAACCACTACTCCATTTTGAAACGTAACGGAATCATGCATTTTGGAACCAGAATGGAATTCCATTTTATGATTTAAGCTATACAAAAATATTTTGATTATGTAATAAATTTTTGAGAATAAATTTTTTTATTAAAAATTTCATGTTATTATTTATATTTCCCACGTCCTATTAAAAATTTTAAAAAAGTAATGAAATCTGACACATCATCATTGGTAACCTAGTAACATGATAATTACGTAATATTAAAACAACAAATGAAACTTTATGACTTTAGAGAGACAAAAAAGAAGTTTCAGTGACTTAATTGGAACAGACTTCAAATTTGGTTACGTTTCTGCAAAGTAGTTACCCCTTTCTTTATTGCATAATTCAATATTAAACATACTTTGGTACGATTGCACTCAAAATAAAATAAAATAAAATGCCAAGCATGTCCTTCGAACAATTACATTACATTCAGATGACAATGAAAGGACATGAGGATCACACCAAAATTACAACCTAGTTTAAACAACCGAATAAAACATTTAAACATGCCAAACACATTGGTCTAAGGTTGTGATATGATCATAGAACAAACTAATAAATAGCTAACAAAGCATACGTAAATTAATTGTTACGACACACCATGTGACTTTGCATTCCACAAATGTGTCTTAGGCCACACGACACACGGTTTGCTCCCCAGTCATCCCACTCTCCTCTACATCAACGTAACATTATCATATTTTCAATTTCATCTTTTTCATCCCAAAATGTGGCTATGTGTCTTTTTCTTCCCACCCATCCCACAACCAATTGAATAAATTTTAAAATTAAAAAAAAAAAGAGACGATAATTGTATGTGAAGAAATGGATGCTCGGTGATTTCAACACCACGTCCCCATATTTGCCAGTACCATATCCTGCAACAAGGTATAGCTTGTGACACCCTCTTTCCACGTATGCTTTTGTCTCGGTACCAAATGTGAAAAGGAGGTCATACCATGTGACCTTATAGTGTATTGTGGTGAATTCAGTTCCACATGGTGTGTAAGTTAGCAAGTTTCTAACGCATCGTGGTTTTGCTTGTTCCATGTATACATTAAAAGCTGTTAAATCCCTAATTCTTATGCTTGTATTATAAGCTTAACAACCACATGGATTACTTGATCATGGCATTTCGGGTTTGTCATGGTTAAATCAAAACATATCCACATTATATAACTATCAGTTAGTAACAGGCTAAGGCTACAAGGAGTTGTACTTCTTGCTTACTTTGTGTTTTGTGTGTTAAAGTCTTATATGTTGTGTTCTTTTGTTTGTAAGTTTTGGTTGTCTTCTTACTATTGGTTTATTTTGAGCGCGGTTGAGTCATTGACTCATTGCCAGCCTATACACGGTCATAATAAGAGAGAGAAAAGAAGATCGCTAAAGAGAGAGAGAGAGAGAGTTGCAATTTGATATCATACAAGGAAAACCATTCATTATACGTGATCTTAAGATTTTTGCATAGAAACTTAAACCTCATGGATCCTCCAAGGCTTCAATACATTACAAGACACAATAGAAGGATTTCAAATGCTACCTTCTGAATGTTTTGAGACATTAATAGTGATATCAATCAATGTAATATGTGTATACATACGTGATACATCAACACACACACATGACACATCAACACTAACCAATGTAGTGCTCTCGATGACTTTCACCAGTCTGCTCCTTTGAATTAACTATCTCCAAACAAAGACTTCCCGAAATTAAGGCTACCGTGATCCATAGAAAAGTATAGATACAAAGAAAAGAGAGAATGAGATATTCATCTTCGAAAGTTTCATCCAACCAACCTATGGTTTTTAACCATAAATAAATAGATAAAACTAAAATCATTGAGCCTCCAATACTTCTATCCATAAATAATTTCAGCTTCACTAAATTAGAAGCAGTGGTGAAGCTTGAAAATTTCCACCGGGGATCGAAGTCACCGGACCTAATAAGCAAAGAAAAATTTTATAAAATCAGGGGTCGAAAACGTATATACCTAAACAATTCAACACTACTCAGTGAAAAGTTCCCCCCACCTCGGCCCCTTGAAAGCTGCGCCCCTGATTAGAAGTATTATTTCGATCATCAAACCTTAAAATCAAATTACATAATAGAACAACATTTAATGGTTGATTTTATTAACAAGAAACTTTTTTTTACTACATATAATATACATTTAAAACAAAATTTTATATCAATATAATAAATACTATTTAGTCACTACAAACGGAAGAAAACCTTATATTTTGCTTTATACAATTTTGAGGAAAAGGTGCTCTAAACTTTTATGCTCAAATACAGTTTTTTTAAATGTAAGTATTTCTAATATTATAAATTATTTTTATTATTTTAAGTACTTCTAATATTATAAATTATTTTTAATATTTATTATACTTCCCTATAGGCTATGGGTATAGTTGGGTCAATTGTATTGTCTTGAAACCTCGTATAGCTCCGGGTTATATTGAAATTGAGGAGAGTGGAATGTAAATTTCGTAATTATTGGTTAACAATTTTAATTAAAACATATTATATAACTTTATGTTGATACTATTAAGAAGAGTTTACTGTCCCTATTTATATTTCTTTACGTTTGGGTCTTACTTTTATTAAAAAAAATGTATATAGAACCTTAAAAACTTGAAAGACCTGTGTGCCCCATTTACACCTTACAAATAGCTTCACACCATGAACAAGATGCAGGGATGACAATAGGTCGGATATGAGACTGGTTTTAGTAATTCCGGTCTCATACTTGATTATAAAACCGCTTCTCATACTTGTCGGATAGAGTCTACTTGTTACTTATACCCACGGGGTTCACAATGTCAAGTATACTCATTTATGGCCTTACACATTTAAAAATTACTCATTAGGATACTTATTAACCGAACCCCATTCTTGAGTAATCTCAAAAACCGATTTGAAATATCAAACACTCAACTACTTTTTAAAACGAAATACTATATCAGATATTCAGATTAAATACGGATAAATGAGTTCGGGTATCATCTAATACTTCTTCAACCCGTGATTTTTTAAACTAATTCTATACCCGAATACCATCTTTTTATCATTCTCAAATGTTTCAGGTTTTTTTCGGATTTGCGTTATTTCCATCCCCACCGGGCAGTTTTTGATGAAATTATAACATGGAGTGTATGTTGTATACTTGCATGTCGCCAAGTGAAGTTGAGTTGGGTGAGGTGGCGTGGGGTACATGTTTCTAAGAGTCGAATACCAACGAATGGTAAGGTTTTCATCACATATAAATCTTCTTTGGTTCGGCCCACTTGTGTAGCCTCTCCACTTTTCATTGTCCTCCCAACCCAACTAGGCCATCAGCCAATACCCTTTTTAAAAATGTATCCAAAATTTACAAGATATTATAATGTCAAGTTATTTATGAAATATAATTTAATATAACTACCAGTTACCTTTGGAATGTTATAAATTCAAATAACTAGATTTTTATACACTATAATAATAAATGATATATTTTCGCTCGATATAGAGTTTAACGATAAATTCATAATGTAAGCGAAAACAGTGGAAGAAATCAAACCCTTTAAAAAGACAGGATGTTAATCCTTTGGTTTTATACCATTGCAATTAATTCGATCTTCTCAAGCAAGTTTGGCACTCAAATTGCTCTAAATGTTCAGGTGTAAGATTCTTTTGACGATACTGTGAAAGGATTAATGTCGATGATTCATATGTATTTTTGTTTTACCCTAAAATTTGATAACTAAATTTGGAAACTGATATAGGAAGACATGTTAATCGACTTCGAAAGCATTTATCAAACGAAGTGAAAGAACTACTAAAGCAATTAGTGAGTTTTATTTATTCGTTCCGTATACTATACATATGATTCTAACCTATCACTACTATAGTGTATTATTATGATTTAAGACTGCATTGCTAGCCACATCGTTGTCTATGTGGCTCGCAAGCGGTCATCTGACCATGGTAGCTGGCGCAAATGGGTTGTTTTGAGGTGATTTCGGGGTGTTCGCTTGGGTTATCGGTGAAGTTATCAAAACAGGCTCAAGTGAGAGGGGAGTGGACAAATGTGATGAATATACGTCTAGTTAGCGTCATCTGTCGTAACATTCGAGAGATAAATAAGAGATCTTGCTTGAAGTATAACAATAATAATAAGAATCTGGAGGGGGCCAGACGGAAGAAAAAAACAAAAGAAAGGGAGAAAATATCGCTCGTTAACAACGTGCTCCGTCAACTGACGGCGATCACAGCAAAAAACGACAAACAAACCAGTTATTTCATATCTTTCCCTCTCATCACTGATCCCAATTACTCTCCATTCGTTCTCTCATACACTTTTAGTGAGAGAGAGAGAGAGAGAGAGAACAACAATGGCGGCCTCATCATTCTCCGTCACCAACCACATTTCAAAATCAAACATTTCCGATTTCCATCTCAGTTTCACCAGCCAACGTTCAAAAAACCTCTTATTGTTGAAGTTTAAATTGAGCAGGAAGTTACAGTGTAGAAGAAGGAATTTGTTCGTGTCTAAAGCTGTTAGCGGAAATCAACAGCTGCAGAAATTGGCAGATCAATCAGTTGAACAAGGTATTTGATGACTGTTATGTGAGATTTTGTATTTCAGTGGATGCTTCTTGTGAATTGGTTCATATAAAGTAGGGGCAGTAATTCTCGACACGAAAAAAAAAAAAAAGGTATTGGGTAGACTAACACGACCCGTTTAAAAAACGGGTTGTGTTTGGTTGACCGGTATAAAACCGGTTGACCCATCGTTTAAGTATTTAGAAAGTAAGAAACTTTTATGATTTTATTTTTGTTTTTTCCGTATTCCCTTTTATGTTATGGGTCATTGAAAAAAATGGGTTAAACGAGTCATGTTGGTTGACCCGAATTAATGTGTGAGCGGGTTAGGGTGAAATATCTTACATGAATGATAATAAAACTATGGCTCGGCTTAGTTTGAACATTTCCACCGATCAACACGACAACCTGACATGATTGACACCCTAGTTATAATGTTAATGAACAGTTGTTTATCTATTTTTATTTGTTAATTGTATAATAATGTGTTTATTTTGTTCTTATTATAGTATTGAAGGTTTATTAGGCTAAAAAGATAGTGTTCCTGATATAAAGATGTAAATGTTTTTAGTAGATAGGATTGTTCTGGTTTACTGTAGTGTTTAAGTTTATTATCACAAAGAAAAAGTAGACACAGGTTCCCCTGTCCCGTTGTGTAGGCTATCTACTTTTACTCATGTGTTGAACTATTTTTCATCAATAATATCTCAAACTAATGTGATAAGCCACATTATACCGCATATAGGTTTGCATCTATATTGTTATTCACGTATATAGGGGCTAGCCTTGGAGCAATGCTAAGGTTGATGACATGTGACATGGAGGTCACGGGTTCAAGTCCTGAAAGCAGCCTTTGTAGGGTAAGGATGTGTACATCAGGCCCAAGTTAGCTCGAAACCCCTTGGACAGGCCGACCCCATGCATGCAGGAGCCTCGTGCTCCGGGTTTGCCCATTGTTATTAGTGTGTATAATGAAAATATATAGGTTTTAGGCGAGTAAAGTGAATACAGGACCAAAGATTCACGTATCTCATGGCTATATGTGTGAACTGTAATAGCATATGCATAGAAATTTGGCTACTTTAGTGGTTTTCTCCTTAAAATTTATTCAAGACTCGTGTGCCAATTTCATTTCACATTTATTTTTGGACGGGTGAAGCACAGATATAAGCTTTTCAATAGTTTATTATCAATATGAAGTTAAAACCTTGAAAAGTAACAAGTTTGATATCAAATGTCACTCTATGTGTGTCCATTTCTATTACACAAGTAGTAATTTGCTCCAGTATTGTCAAGTTGATCATTCATTAAAAGCGCTATATAGAAACTGACTGATAATATCCAGCTTGTTTATTTTTTCTTCTCGAAAAAATTTATCTCATTATCATGTTACAGACTCTCAAGTAACTTTCATGCAGAAACAACAGATACTTTCGATAATGGTATCCTTGTTCCTGATTCCGAGTCAGTTATATCAAGCATCAAATACCACGCAGAGTTCACACCGTTATTCTCTCCAGAAAAGTTTGAGCTTCCAAAAGCATTCTACGCTACAGCTGAAAGTGTTCGAGATACACTCATCACTAACTGGAACACCACATATAATTATCACGAAAAGATGAACGTGAAACAGGCATATTACTTGTCTATGGAGTTTCTTCAGGTTCGTTGTACTCTTCTACCGTGTTATTATTCGACTTCATAGTTAGTAAACATTTTGTTCTAATGTTCTTATTTGTTATAGGGTAGAGCATTGCTAAATGCCATCGGCAATTTAGAACTATCGGGGGCTTATGCTGAGGCTTTACGGAAACTTGGTCATGATCTGGAGGATGTTGCTAGGCAGGTGAGCTCAACATAGATTTGACGCTCGATTTGTATAACTTATTATAGGAAATTATGTTCTGCCTGTAATCACTGTTCATTGAGTTGATCAGGGATAGTTGGAGATATGTAACATATGTAACACCTACGTAACATATTAGTTACAGAGAAGTATATAGTTTAAACTCTATTGAGTTGACTAAAGTCATAAACCCTTAAAACCCTATGTAACACCTACGTAACATTTCAGTAACATATGCGTTGTTATAGTGCAAAAATGCTTGTAACACCTATGTAACACCTACGTAACTTACGTTACATCCTATGTAACATATGATGTTACACATGTTACGTTAAAAAGTTTTATTGTTTATTTTAACAAAAACTTATATTTTTTTGTTTAAAACTGCTCGGCATTTTTTGGTTTTTTTTAAAAGCCTCTTGAAAATATGCATATTACGTGCCCTAAAATTTTTATAAACAAAAACGCTTTGTTACGCTAGAGTTTTCAGGGTTAAGTCAACTCAAAAGAGTTTAAACTTTAAAATATATCCTCCCCCTGTTAATTACTTGATTTATCTTTTCTAGTATTTTTAGTAAATTGATAGTCGACAGGAGCAAGATGCAGCACTTGGAAACGGCGGTTTGGGCCGACTCGCCTCCTGCTTTTTGGACTCGCTGGCAACACTAAACTACCCTGCATGGGGTTATGGGCTTCGTTACAAGTATGGTCTTTTTAAACAACTCATTACAAAGGATGGTCAAGAAGAAGTTGCCGAAAGTTGGCTAGAGGTTTATATACACATTTATCTTCATTTCAGTTACTAGATAAAAATAGTCCTTTTAACCTTCCAAGTTCCAATATCTTTCGGTTTCATTCTGGTAAATTTAATTTACTACACTTTGCAGATGGGTAATCCATGGGAGATACCAAGAAAGGATGTTGCTTACCCGATAAAGTTTTACGGTGAAGTTGTTACAGGTCCAGATGGACGTAATCAATGGGTCGGTGGAGAAAACATCTCGGCTGTTGCCTATGATGTTCCGATACCTGGATATAAGACCAAAACAACGATCAACCTTAGACTTTGGTCAACTATGGTTGGACCCGAATATTTCGATTTAAAAGCTTTTAATTCTGGAGATCATGCCAAAGCATATGAAGCTCTACAAAGAGCAGAGAAGGTTTATTTTTTTGGTTGATTATTCACTTGTGTTTTATAACTTTATTTCATATTTTGATAATCGAAAACTAGGCTTGTAAACGAACCGAACGTTCATGAACTTGTTCGGTGGGAATTTCGTTTAATTAATAAAAGGACGAAATGAACATTTCTTTTTGTTCGTTTAATTGTACGGACACGAACACGCGTTTTTTTCGTTCATTTACATCTTAATAAATACATAAGTAGTTATATTTATATAAATATAAACATAAAATAGGCTTTCTAATTACTTTTATAAATATAACTAATTGGTAATTGGGCTTTCTAGTAAAAATTTGGGTTTTCCAATGGAACTTATCGTAACTAATCACTAATTTATATATAAAAAAACTACTTTATGTTCATTTGTGTTCATATATGTGTGGTCTATTAGGTTCATTTGTGTGGTTTATTGTTAGTTAAATTTTGTTTGTTTATGTCCGTTTCCGTTCATTAACCGTTCGTTTAGGTTTTAAATGAACAAACATAAACGAACACGAACACTGTCATTGAAATGTTTGTTTTGACCAGATTTGCTACATTTTATACCCTGGAGACGAGTCACACGAGGGGAAGACTCTTAGATTAAAGCAACAATATACATTATGCTCTGCTTCACTCCAAGATATAATTTCACGGTTTGAAAGGAGATCCGGAGATGCACCGAACTGGAACGAATTTCCTGAAAAAGTTGCGGTACAGATGAATGATACTCATCCGACACTTTGCATACCGGAACTGTTGAGAATATTGATGGATGTTAAGGGTTTGAGCTGGAAAGAAGCATGGGGAATCACACAAAGGTGTACCACAAAGCGCACTCTAGTATCGACCTTTGCATAGTTGTCAATAGGTAATAGCGGTCGATAGTGACAAGCTATCTATATGCTATGTAGCAATAGTGACGAAATAGCGCCCGCTATTTCATGTTTAGTGATAAAGTAGAGAAATAGAAAAATACATTTTATCGAGTAGTGGAGATGAGGAAAATACAGAAAAATACATGTTATAATACCAAACCTGAGGTATCGACCAATGGAGATGAGAAATTTTTTTTTAAATCGTCGCTATCTATTGCTATATGCTATATAGCGACATATGACCTATACGCTACGTAGCACGCCGCTATAGCCGCTATTGACAACTATGGACCTTTGCGGATCAATATTTTTTCATTTGCTGCATGTGAAACTCTTATATCTGAATATGTTGAACTTGCGACAGAACGGTAGCATACACCAACCACACTGTTCTACCCGAGGCTTTAGAGAAGTGGAGTTTGAATCTTTTACAGGAACTACTTCCTCGACATATCGAGATAATTAAGATGATCGACAGTGAGGTATATAGTAACATTTTCTTATAGCTAAAGTCAGATATTGTGATAATTGCTGATACTATACGCAGCTGATTGATACCATCATTGATGAGTATGGTATCGAGGACCTTGAGTTGCTGAAAGAAAAGTTGAACCAGATGAGAGTTTTGGAAAACGTTGAACTACCTGCATCCATCTTAGAACTACTTGTTCAACCAGATGAAATCCCGACCGTCGATTCAGTTGAAGAAGAAGAAGAAGAAGAAGAAGAAACTGAACCTACAAGTGAAGATGATGCGCTCGAGGTGAAGGTGAAAAAGGATGCAGTTGTTACTAAAACAGTGTCGTTTGACCCGGACCCAAATTCAGCAAAGATGATCCGCATGGCTAATCTTTGTGTTGTTGGTGGACATGCTGTCAATGGGGTTGCGGAAATTCACAGTGAAATAGTGAAGAGTGAAGTTTTTAGTGACTTTTATAAGGTAATTTTTATTAGTAACTGAATTTACCAATAACCATTCACATTGTTTTTAGTTTTCTAACAGAAAAAAAAATCTGTTTTAAATTATGTAGTTATGGCCTGAGAAGTTTCAGAATAAGACAAACGGGGTGACACCGAGACGATGGATCAGTTTTTGCAATCCGGAATTAAGTAAAATTATAACCAAGTGGACCGGAACAGACGACTGGGTGCTCAACACTGAAAAGATAGATCAACTTAGAAAGGTGGGTTTGAATATTTTATTTTGAGTAAAATGCCATTTTCGTCCCTTCTTGAGGTTTAGGCAGTTTTGCGACTTTCATCCATAGGTTTGTTTTTTCGCATCTGGATCCAAAAGGTTTGAAATCTTGTCAGTTTCACCTGACACGTTAACTCCATCCATTTTTCTCCGTTAAGTTGGTAGTATTTTCGTCTTTTTTGTTAACTTAAAGGGCAATTCAGTCTTTCCAGGGGTATTCGGTCTATATACAGAAAGTAAAAAAGACCGAATTGCCCTTTAAGTTAGCAAGAAAGATGGGAATACCCATGAGAAAAATGGATTGAGTTAACGAGCCGGATGAAAATGGCAAGATTTCAAATCTTTTGGATCCAGATGCGGAAAAACAAACCTTTTGTCGAAAGTCGCAAAAGTGGCCAAACCTCAGGGACAAAAATGACATTTTACTCAGTTATTTTTCTGCAAAAAAGTTTTGAAATCAAGAAATTAAAAATAAGAAAATCATAACGTATTTACATTTTTATTGTTATATATGTTGCAGTTTGCTGATAATGAAGAACTCCAATCTGAATGGAGGAAAGCCAAAAGGATCAACAAAGAGAAAATTGTTTCATTCCTGAAAGAAAAAACTGGATATCTTGTTAACCCTGATGCAATGTTTGATGTGCAGGTAATGTTTATGTTTCTATTCTATCAAACTCCGATCATTGATTTATGGTATGCAAAATTTGACTTGTTATGCAGGTGAAGCGAATTCACGAATATAAGAGACAACTATTGAACATTTTGGGAATTGTTTATCGGTACAAAAAGATGAAGGAAATGAATGCTGATAAAAGAAAAGCTAAATTTGTTCCTCGGGTGTGTATATTTGGTGGGAAAGCGTTTGCTACATACATCCAAGCTAAGAGGATAGTGAAATTCATAACTGATGTCGGTGCTACCGTTAACAATGATCCTGATATTGGTGATCTTCTCAAGGTATGTTTTCACTGACTTTCACTTTTCTCCTTATTCTGTATGTAACGAAAATACAGTACATGATCTCAATGTTAAGTACAACAGTAAAAGTTAGTTAAGCTCAACTAACTATATAACTAACCTTCAAGAGGTCACTGGTTGGTTTCTGCCTTTAACCCTTTGAAGTAGGGGTGAGAAAAAACCGAAAAAAAAAACAAACCAAATAGCCTAAAAAATCATTTTTTTAGTGTTTGTTATGTATTTGATTTAGGAATTATTAATTATACTCTTAAATGTTTAATAATAAGAACATTAACATGTTTATCTATCTTTGAAATGATTTATCCATTGCGTATAAGAAATAACAAATTTCACCTAAAGATTAAATGATTTTTAAATTATTATAAAAGAAAATGTCTTAAAAAAACTTTGGAGAAAATTAGAAGGTTAGGTTTATATGAACAAATTAAAAGGTTAAATATATTAACTTAAATGTAAACATCCAAGAAAGATTCTTAAATCTTGGATTATACTTTTTATTTTTGAATCTTATGTAATGTGTTCCAAAAAACAAAATAACCGAAAAACAAAACCGAACCATCGCTTAAACCGAACGGTTTTTAAAAACTGAAAACCGAACATTTCGGTTACGGATTCGGTTTCACCCTACAACCGAACTGAACCAAACCGTGCACACCCCTACTTTGAAGGCTAACTTCCAGCACAAGCTGCGTTTTACCTGGCCTCATTGGTTAGCAGGGCATTGGTGGGGCCCGTGGGTTTTCCAGTCACTCATGGTTAAACAAAAAAACTAACTATATAACAGAAACTGCCATGTGATGGCTGAATATCTTTTGTTGTAGGTTGTTTTTGTTCCAGATTACAATGTTACAGTAGCAGAAGTTCTGATTCCCGGAAGTGATCTGTCCCAACACATCAGGCATGCCGGTTATGATTTATCATCCGTTTTTTCTGCTTCTTCTTTTTTTTACTGTCTGGTTTTACTTTGGATGAATGTAATAATAATCATCCTTTTTGACTCTCAGCACTGCTGGCATGGAGGCAAGTGGGACCAGCAACATGAAGTTTGCGATGAACGGCTGCATTCAAATCGGAACGCTAGATGGTGCCAATGTTGAAATAAGAGAGGAGGTTGGAGAAGAAAACTTTTTCCTCTTTGGTGCTAAAGCTCATGAAATTTCTGGGCTTCGAAAGGAGAGATCTGAGGGCAAGGTGAGCCCGTTTTTGGTTTGGGCCCAACGGGCCAACCCAAAACACATTTTTTCCAAAGTCTTTAACCTTTTTTATACAATCATGTTATTGTTTTAGTGAGACATCAAAACTGATTTCATTGCAGTTTGTTCCTGATCCGCGGTTTGAAGAGGTGAAGAAGTATGTCAGAAGTGGCGTTTTTGGCCCGTACAGTTATGATGAACTCATGGGATCGTTAGAAGGTAATGAAGGCTATGGTCGGGCTGATTATTTTCTTGTCGGGAAAGATTTTCCAGCTTATATAGAGTGTCAAGAGAAAGTTGATGAGGCATATAGAGATCAAAAGGTGCGTAATTTATCCTTTCCGCGAAAATTTTACTACCATTTTCTGATATTCTCCCCTTCGACAAGTCAATAACAACATTCTCTAACTTATAAATGTGACAGAAATGGACTAAGATGTCGATCTTGAACACTGCTGGCTCATACAAGTTCAGTAGTGACCGGACTATACACCAATACGCAAGTGACATTTGGATGATTGACCCTCTTGTGTTGCCTAATTAGAGGAGATATCGAGTCTAATGCATGTAAGTTAGTCCTTTTATTTAAGCCTTGCTTCTGTTTAATAATTTTCCATATTAATAAACTTTGCTTAGAAAATCATGTTTTGGAAGAGTATGTGTGTTTGTTTGACTCATAAATAATTAATTTAAATAATTTCTTATGGTTTCTTGCAATTTATTATTCATTTTATTTATTTGTCACTATTGTCGAAGCTCATACTTACCAAGCACACAAACTATATGTCTTGCTTGTTAGGCTGAAATGACCCAAAAATGAAAACCAAACCCTACAGGTTTTAACTTATTCGAATCAGACTCGAAAAAGTTGAAATTCAAACCACAATAACAAAGTAACGAAACTCATAATCATTTTTGTTTTACATTGTATATCTAAGTGTAAATTCACAATTATAAGTTTATTATTTTCATAGTTTCCTCGTTTAATAATAGGTAAAGCTTAAGGGTGTAAACAAGCTGAACTACCTAAGATCGGCATGCTAAAAGCTCGAAACAAGCTTGGGTTTAAACCAAAGTTCATTTAATAAATGAACTTGAGCCCTAGCTTCACATATTGACGATAGCTTCCTATACGTTTTAGATATGTTGTTTTAGCATCACCCTTACATACATACACACACGCACACATCAATATAGTAAAAAAAAATAAGCAATAAATGATGCTAGCATGAGCTTAGCTTAAACTTAAGAATTTATTAATAAGTCAAGATCAAGCTTTAAATATAAAGTTCGAAACGAAGTGCATTCAAGCTCAACCTATTACAAGTTAAACGAGTCAAAGTTAAACTTAGACAAACTTTAACTTGCTTTACTTGTTTACAAGTAGTACTAAAACTGTTCATGAGTGGAAATAAATTACATTGGCATTTTTAACATATAAAAGATTTCCTTCACTAAATCACAACTCCCTAACTTTATTTATGATAATGAGATGATACCAATTATAGTATTAGTAGTAGTGCTGATCACAGAAAAAAAGTAATTAGAATAATGGAATTGTTTGAAACAATAAATGCGTCTTAATCTAGTTTATTTACGTTTCAAGTGTATATACATATGCTATATGAGACTATTTGCATTATGTTACTTCCAAAAACATATATAAAAACCCTACATCTGGTTCCGTAAAAACATTTAAATGGAAATACTCATATTTATCCATATAATTTAACTAAATAACACCTTTACAGGTGTTTTATGCCTAATATTTGTTCAATCTTTAAAAAAACCTACATTCGATTTCTTATAATACTTTTTTATTATATTTTCTCTTTTCTTTCACACACAACCACTATGGAATAGACATATGGAATGATATATATATGGAATCACTATTTAGTCCATAATATCTATTTCTAATTTTAAGGGTTTGATGAAGTAAAAGATAAAAACCTTAAACTTTTTCTTAAATTATAAGTTTTAGGATGGTAAAGGAATTCCAATGTGAATACCCAAAGGAAGGAAAACAATATTTCAAATTGCTAGTTTTTTTAAGAAATATGAAAAGAAAATAAAAACTAAAAGCCCAAGCGAACAGAGCCTCACTGATTTGGACTAAAGACGGGCGGAATGGGCTGTATCCAGAACTTATGATAGAGGTGCACAAACTAGTTTCAAGGCCGAAACCTACTCAGGTTGATACCTAATCGGGTTAGGTCAATGATTCTTAAGGGTGAAATATGGAAACTTTTTCTTTAACCAATAATATTATGTTATGTCAACTTACCACTCCACTCCTCATTTTGCACTCAATCACTAGGGGTGCTCAAATACATAGAGAGTGGTAAACAATTTAAAAGAAATTGTGATTGGTTGAAAAAGGGTAGGGCCCACCATTAACCCCTCTTTCTCCTCCATTTCTTCTCTTCTCTTTTCAGTGAATACTCACCGATTTCAATCCTTCAAGCTTGGTCACCGATTACCGAAAGAGAGGTGGCAGCACCTTGCCACGCGGTGAATAGAGGTCACCGAATGGGTCACCGAAGGTGCCTTTTCCACCCTAAAACCGACTTTGACCAAACAAGGTCGGATTGAAACCACGTTGAGATCCAGTTTAGTTTTTTTCTAAAAAAATCAATGTAAACGATTTAAAGCTAAACCGAAGCATAACAATTATATTAGAGAATAATATATATATATATATATATATATATATATATATATTGAAAGTGTATTGTACAATTTTTCTTAACGTATGCTGCGTACGTTGATGAAATTATAACATGCGTAATTAGGGGTTTTGAGTTTTATAATGTGCGTAATTTCATCTCGTACACATCGTACGTTAAGGAATATTGTACGTTAACCAACCCATATATATATATATATATATATATATATATATATATATATATATATATATGGGAGGGATATAAAGAAAATTCACTTGAGTTAAGAAACCTTATGTAACAATTTTTTTTGTAAAAAAATTAGAAAATGTAAATAACATGTTATCGAACGTTTTGTAACCAAAAAAACAAAAAGCGCCGAAGGGATTTTTTATAAAATTTTTAGCATATATAAAAATTTAGTTTTTTAAAAATTTAGTTTTTAAAATTATTTATATTTTTAGTTTTTGATTTTTTATTAAAATATTTTTACATGCATTTATAAGAAGATGCGTCGAAAAAAAATTAAGAAAAAACTAATTTTTAACATGTTAAGTACAATTTTTAAAAGTGTTCCCCGATTCCCTACCTTTTTAATGTTCCTCAATGAACCATCCTATATATATATATATATATATATATATATATATAACACGATTAAAACAAAAATATGGTGCATTATCTTTTAGTGTATGTTTGAAATATTAACAGAAAATGAAACCTAATAATAAACAATATTGAGTATGAAGTAGTGAATGAAGCGGTAAATACAAATTTGAGAAGACATAAGTATTTTCTTTTTGAAAATTTGGTTCAATCATTAATTAATTTAACAGTTGGTTGTATAGACATTTCCCAATCAGAACAGTTGGTCCATTCCAATTCTGAGAACACTAAAACAATTGTTTCGAGTAAGTCCAATCCAAAGGCCGAAGCCAACAAAACCCATAGAACCTCTTTAACATTAGACATCGTCTCCAAAAAGGTTAAACTTCTCTTAAAAAACAAATTAAAATATTTTTGTATATTTCAAGATTAGATTAACTTGTAGACATTTTCTTCGATTTCAATTTCTATATGCGAATCCACATGTAAGTTGTAGATTTAATAATACACATAAAATAGCAACTATAACATTCTTTATTAGCAATATAATAAATTAAACAATTATATTAGAAGGTATTTATTACCGCCAAATACATTAAGGTGCGTAGTAGCATCATCGCCAAATACAGTGGTCGACATGGATTCAAGATGGCAAAGGGCAAGCTACATATGACACAAGTTTCGGGGGTGAAAGTTAGTGGCTACGGATCACTATAGACAATTGTGAGATAAGAGAGAGAGAGAGAGAGAGAGAGAGAGAGAGAGAGAAAGTTTGTGAAGACACCTTCCCTTGTCCTCCCATTACCCAGATACATCTGCTCTCATAATCTTCATATCTCTCTCTCGTCCCATGTTTCTAACTCTTCATGTACACATCACTTGCTTTTTCTATATAATACTAAGTTAATTGTTGGAGGATGATTATCGATGCTACAAACTAAATCCCATGTTTCTAACTCTTCATGTACACATATATGTCACTTGCTTTTAACATGTTCTGCGTTCGCTTATCTCTTAACTATGGATGACAAAGAAGGCTCACCTCGACCAACAAAAGAAAAAGATAGTTAATATTAGTCTACATGGCAAGTTTTATTTGTAAGATTAAATATTTATTTATATGTATTTAATCTAGTAGTCGTCATTATCATTTTATAAAATATAGATCAAAATATATTAAAACCTATAACATAATTAGTTGCTAATTCTTGATGGACCATATTACCCTTATTAACTAATTAGGGTTTCCTTCTGAGTATATATATATATAAGGAGATGATTAGAGATGTTTAGGGTTAGACATTTTACAATAACATCATCATCTTCATCGCCCCACCTCTCTCTCCATAACTTAAACCGAATTCATCCCTAGTTTGGTTATTACCATCATAATCTTACACCCTAAGAAGGAACCAGGTCAAGCTGACTATCATGTCGAACTCCATGGCTGCATTTGTATTTGGATTCTTGCTGTATCAGGTATTATTTCATTCATGTTTTCCATTATGTTTAAACAAAACTGATTAACATGTGGTATCAGAGCATATGTTGAAAAATCGGTTCTGTTTGTTTCCATGAATCTGGAATTAAAATCTGGAAAACAAACTTTATGAAAAACTGATAAAACTTAAGAACAAAAATCAGATAAAACCTTTAAGATTCACGAATTTTTTGTTCTAAAGGGATGTTTAATCACATTCAAAATTGTTATTGTTCCGAAATCCATATTACAAAACTTAAAATTTCAGATTTCGGATTCAAGATGATATTTTAATTTTTTTGGTTCATCACATATTCTTATGAAATTCGAAGAAATTCCTATATTTTGGGACGAATTTTGGATTATTGGGTGTTTTTCCTGTTTTGATCTATTTTATCTAATTAAAACTTTTGAAATCTATTATTGTTATAAAAGGATATAATTTTCAAAATAATTAGATAAACTTAATTGACATTAAAAAGGAAACAAATTATCCCATAATCCCTTAATTTTCGAATTTCAAACTTATCACAACTAACCGCCATGATTAGAGGATTCGAAATCTTGAGGACAAGTTTCGGATGGATCAGAGATCCATTCGAGATGCCCATCTCGAACTAACTTGAGTCTCATTAGAGATCCATTCAAGATGAACATCTCGAACTAATTCAAGCCTGTCTCATCAGAGATCCATTCAAGATGCTCAACTCGGACTAATTTGAGTCACATCCGAGATGCCCATCTTGGACTAATCCGAGCCTCATCCGAGATGCCCATCTCGAACTAATTCGAGTCTCATCCGAGATGCCTATCTCTGAATAATTCGAAACTCATCCGAGATGCCCATCTCGGACTAATTCGAGTTTCATCCGAAATCCAATACTTTATTCGAAATCTCATCACAACTCGGGGCTCCGCCCCGAACCCCGTGCGGGGACACGCTGTTAAATAAATGGTTTTGTAAATACTTAATTAATCATAATAAAATAACTAAACCAAATAGCTTAACTTGAATGAGCTTCTGATGTATCACTTCTGCCCAAAGGTGATTTGATGCATCTATTTATTGTTAAAGTATTACAAAAGCTATGTTAATTATGCATTATAAACGTGAATGTCTTATTTCTGGCAAAAGCTGATCTAATTTATTCATGTCTAGCATACTTAACAACTGCATAATTAAAGTAATTGTCTCATTTCTGGCCAAAGCTGATTTTTCACAATTACTTTGCACACATATACTTAGATAATTACATTTCTGGCCAAAAGCTGATTTATCTTCATTTAAGTAGAATTTTCAAATAAGTCTATTATTTTGATGTTAGTAATAGACAAATCACAACTTCTTCAAATAACGATCCTCACATTAATGATACTTCATTAATCTTATGATCATATTTTGTCTGCCTTATCTTTAACATCCCATAACATTACTCACTGTAACTTTCTTCTATAAATCAGTATCTCATCCACTCTAATTCCTAAACCTAATATGTTTTGCTTTACTTAAAGTTTTATAAAATTAGCTCTTGATGGAAATTCTTGATTATCCCTTAAGACACGATAATCCTATTGCTCTCTTCTGATAAAAGTGCTACAGAAGCAAAGTAGAGTATGATAAATTGGATAAGTCGAACACGATGTCGCTTATGATAATCAAGAACTCATTTAACATAACTGCTATCACTAAAGTCTTTCCAGATTATGTATTTCCTAAGACTAATCTAATTTTATGGAATTATCAGAGGAACTCCTAAGGTGCATGTCTTCATTTCAAATTCTAAACTATGAAGGTTAAATGGTATCCGTGAATAAATCATAATATACAATACCATAACCCATAAAATAAAGGGCTTACGCATGGAAATACATACATTTTTTTCCAGTGCATTACTACTAACTTTTCCACTAGTACAATTTGATGTCTTATGAATCAACTGTAACACTTAAAAGTACCAAAAGGAAAATGAGTGTGTTGATCAGCAACATACGTACAGGAAAAGAAATACCTAAAACTGAAAAATAAGATGCAATTCACCTCGCTACCACTAAAACCTAAAAGAGAATACTTCTAAAGTTCATAGACAAAATACAAGTTGTAATTCCAACTCTAAGGTTCTTCAAGGGAGAAACTCACTGCTTAATTATGCCATTAGGCATAAGCAAAGAGATTATCCATAATTCAAAAGAACAGTTGGATAAAATATGTAGTCGCCTTTTAATGATCTTTAAGTCTGATAATTTTAATATTCCAATTAACACTTGATAAGTTGACTCTAGTTCTAAATATTTCCAAATTAGAATTCAACAAATAACTAACATGAGTGTTAGTGACAAAATTAACTGTTAAGGCTATAAGAACCATGAAAAGTTGTCTTCTAATTACGCTTTATGATACATTACATATTCTGAAAATTAATCAGAATTTAGTATCAATACTAAAGCTATATTATGACAGTTGTGAGGTTTGCATAGTCAACATAAAGTCACGCTTACCTTAAACTCTTATATTCTTTGTTCTCAATATCTGAATAGAAACATTAATAAGATGAAACTAGATGATAACTTACACTTTCCTAACTTTTGTTATAATGCAAATGAGAATTTGATAAAAGGAAATGAGATCTATAATTTTCATCCATTGTAACCTAATTCATGAGAAATCATGACATGGTTAGTGAGGATGATTTTTTCATCTAATCTCATTCTAAGTGGATTTTAAATCATGATGTTAAAAGCCCTAAAAATATTATTTGGCTAAAGAAATAAGAATGGGTCCACTATAAGTTATATTTTGTTGACATTTGTGGAACTTATTCAAAATGAAATATTCAAACACAATTAATTTATCATTTAAAGACTATCCACTTGTATCTAAATTTGTCTCATATGACCCATAGTCTTAAAGAAATCTACTCATATATATACTTAATATGATTTCTATTAAATATGTCCTTAAGTTTCTTATGATATCTGGAGATTAAGGAAATCAAGTAAAGTCTAACATATATATGATAGGTTCCCACGTCACGTACCTCATTGAATTTTCTCTTGTAGCAATTTTAGAGATATCAAAGATCAGTGGGAGCATTAAGTGTCTTAATTATAACTTGCAAAAGTTGCAAGAGGTGGGGAGTGAAACTTTCACATTACTTCAATTTACACCTCTTGTACAAGACATTGCTCCAATTTTGGCACTGTTTCATCAAAGCTTGTCTCCTTAAAATCTAATGCTACTCTTACAAAAGTTTCATTGTTGCTTAATTGTGGGCACACTTAGATTTCTTACCTAAACTAATATATCCTCCACAAGAGAAGCTACAATGACGAACATCATTAATTTGTTTCTCTATTAGAATATGTTGGTCGTTAAGTATTGACCCAAAGCGACCCTAAGCATGTTGAGTTCCTAAAGACTTCTAAGGTCAGTGGGAGCTGTAAAGTCTTTATCATGACTTGCAAGGAATACAAGAGGCGGGGGGAAGAGAGTCATTAAATTTTACTCCGAATTTAACTCTGTTTACACCTCTCGTACAACATACTGCACCAACTCTTACACACTTAGAATCCTGAAAATGATAGCAACCTAACCAAGAGCTAATCCACAAAATTGAAACTTCTAATAAACCCAATAATCAACTCAGGAGGTCATCTAGGTTTAAAAACTTACTAACTTTGATGATTACATAACCTCCCTAACTAATGTTGAAGTGGATTTTGGAAAAATTTACTGATCCTATCTCTTCTAATTAAACCATTAAGGTTAGTCAATCTTCTCAACGGAATAAAATTGTTTTATAGTAAAACTGATTTTATGTGTTCGAATAACGTATGGGATTTGATTGAATTACTTAAGAGTGTTCATAATCAAACCAAATCCTAATATAAACGTTAAGACCAAAAGATGCATGATTGATTGTCAAAGGTTATACTCAGGTTAAGATAAATTATCAAAGAATCTTCTTACCTATATTACAAAAGATTTCTTTAAGGATCCTCGCCGTTCTAGTAGCTTATAACAATTTAGAGCTACATTAGATGAACATTAAAACAACTTTCCTAACAACTGGCTGACATATTTACATGTATATAAAATAACCTGAAAGTTCTAAACTTAAGGTTAAAGAACAGTTTATCTATAAGCCGATAAAATCCATGCATGGGTTAATGCAAACATCATAATGCGATAAAATCTTAACACAATTATTTTCATCAAGAACCAAGTGGATTAATGTACCTACCTCAAGATGAATGGGAACCACTAAAAATAAAATTGTCTATATAAAAGATGACATTCTTTTGACAAGTATAATAAGTCAAAGCATTGTTAAAAACAAACTTTGATATAATAGATCTCAGAGATATCTATTATGTAATAGATATCATAACATACCAAGATAGACCCAATGAGACATTATTTTCGTTCCATAAGTTTAACTCTAAATGGGTCCTTACATATGTAACAAACAAATATTGCTCTTATTTAGAGGATAATAGGGTAAACGAGATTATTTCCTTACGCTTCATTAATTAGAAGCCTTATGTAGTTTAAGTCTATACTCGTTTAGATATTACTCACATAGCAACACACTAGGTATGTCTAGATTAATGTGAAGAATCTTATGGAGTATTAAAAATATCTATAAAGGAAACGAGAGACTATAATTTAAAGAAGAAGTGAGAACCCAAACCGGTTGATTAATCTAACTTTGTAATATTCAAAGATGACAAAATGTAATTTCGGGGCATATCCTTATGTCAGCAGACAAAACATATCTCATGGAGGAGTCATAATAAACTGATAACAACAACCTAAGATATAATGACATAATATGTTGTTGATCACAAAGCAATAGTCACTGAATGTTGTTGAAAATTTATCAGTGGACTCATAAGTTTATTAACTCCATATAAATTATATATTGAAGACTTATTGTGATAAAGTCAGCTACCATGTCTCCTTGGACAGTAACAGTTCGAGAGGTGTTGCATTAAATTTCGATACACAATTAATTATTCGTTTATGAACGAATTGAGGAAACTAAATCTTTGTATCGAATACATTCATGATATGCTTAAGGATCCTATAACTGAAAGTCTATCACCCATAACTATTATGTAACGCTTATAATAATGACGGGTTTATTGATGACTATGTACAACTGCGTATCGTACTATGAATGATTAATTATTAATTTTCCTCATCAGATTATTTTGTATGTCTCTAACATATGTTCTGCCGCTATAGTGACATATAGACAAATATAAATACAAATCAAATGTTAAAGGGCTTACTTGCGTATTTTGATCATAACTGTTAGGTTTTAAATTGAGGCTGTAGTATGACTAATGGGGAACCGGAGTCGAATGATGATTCAAGGCTGTATTTCTCTCCTACGGTTCTTGGTTTAAAGCTAAAATGAGTATTAACTTCTGATCAGACTAATCTAATACTCATAATAAATGATTATTCGGCTAAGTGGGAGAATGCAAGATTAAATATTTATTTATATGTATTTAATCTAGTAGCCATCATTATCATTTATATAATATAGATCAAAATACATTAAAACCTATAACACAATTAGTTGGTAATTGTTGATGGACCATATTACTCTTATTAACTAATTAGGGTTTCCTTCTGAGTGTATATATAAGGAGATGATTAGAGAGGTTTAGGGTTAGACATTTTACAATAACATCATCATCTTCATCGCCCCACCTCTCTCTCCATAACCTAAACCGAATTCAACCCTAGTTTGGTTATTACCATCATAATCTTACACCCTAAGGAGGAACCAGATCAAGCTGACTATCATGTCGAACTCCATGGCTGCATCCGTATCTGGATTCTTTTCTGACTTGTCTGCTGTATCAGGTATTATTTCATTCATGTTTTCCATTATGTTTAAACAGAACTGGTCAACATTACTACAAACAAACAAATGAGACAATATAATTTTATAATAGTTATTGATATTAGATTTCTAAAAAATGTGAAACAGATTATTACCAAAAAATAAGTGGATTCAGCCAAAAGGATATATAGACAAGTTGGAGTACAAAAGCACAATACAAAATATATGGTGGGTGAGTAAAAAGATCAAAAGTGCATTCGAGTTTTTTGTGTAGATATTCTTTATAAGTAATCATTTTGTTTGTAAATTTGATGTATGTTATTTCCATTTGTTAACCCCTCACTTAAAAACTTCTATTGTAATGCAAGAAAAGCTAAAGTTGAAAAGTCAAAGTCCATGGACCTTTTTGGGGAAACTTTTTGCATCACAATTTGTACATCCTGCTTAAGAATTAGTACCTTAAGAATACCTTTTGGTTAGGGTAGTTTAACTTTAACAAAATCCCTTCTCTTCAAAACCATGTGTATGGTAATATAATTTAACAAATTAGGTCATAATCTATTTATTATAAAGCTTTGAATTTATCAATTTTAGCTCTAAAAGTCGGTTATCGCTCTAGGAACTATGCTTACACCACAACAATGAGTTGAGCAACGAAAACGTATCGATGCTTACATCTTTTTCCAAGTAAAAAAAGGCTTCTGTAAGCATAAACGTCTTTGAAATAACACTTTTGAAAAAACATAACGGCTTTAATGGTATGTATCTAAGTTTGTCATTTTTTCGGTTAACAAATTATGACAAATATACAAAAAGCTACATCGTTGTGAGATTCTAAACTAATAACCTCTTAACATTACTTTTAAACAAGTACAAACTATAAAACAAGATGCACCAACAGTTGAAACCTCTTACTAATTTTACATAACTCATTAAGTATAAAAAAAAACAGAATTACATAACTCATTAAGTATAAAAAAAATCAGAAATAACAAGATTTCACATTAGTAGGGGCTATTTTGTAGTTATGGAATGGAAGTAAAAGCAATTCTGTAGGGCCCATTTGGTTGCTATGTTCCAAAACAACTTCAAGAAAGTCCTACCTTTGGCTGCCTACCACACACACAAAAACACCATATAAACACAGTGTGCATCTAATACATGGAATCATGGTGCATTTTCAAAAAGTAAATCCTCATTATTCATAGCACTTACCACTAAAACAGATGTCACCAAATCCCAATATGAATGAACAAGTAAACCATAGCAACAGTGAACAGCAGAACACATAATATTCTTGAATTTCACTTTTCCATTTTCTTGATATTTAGGCATAAATTCAAGATTTTGATGATTGAAGAAAAGTAAACCATATCAATATGCAAAAGAAGCATGACAGTATCTTGAACAACTACAACAGAACTGAAGATATTTAGGAATAAATTCAAGAATTGGATGAAACAGAAACACACAGAATAAACATCACAAGATCTTGAAAACAGCTTTAACAAAAATGGGAATTTCACTTAATTGTTGTTGAGTAAATTGGAAAAAATGTCAAAAAGTTGAAAACAGTCTTAAACAGTAAGATGAAAGATAGAACTCTCACCTCTCTTTTGTCCTTTGATAAATTAACAAAGTGAAACGAGCGCACTTTGAATGGTTTACGACCCTAATCCTCTTCTGGAGCAGGGAGATTAAGATCAATCATATCTTTATACGTTGCAACCGCGTGTTCCATTGCTGCAATATGATCAATCCTATCTTCATAACCATTGATGAAATGAGACCTTTTGTGACCCCCTAAAGCTTGCCCAGATTTAAACATCCTAAAACAAATCGGGCATTCGTGCCCTTTGTTCTTTTTTAGTTTCGTTTTCTTCTCGAATTTAGTCTTTTGATCGCGAGTAAATTCGGCCTCTGAACGGTTTCCACTTGGATTAAAAGCGTTGTTCTTTTTGTGACATGGTCTATGTCCACCAAGCCCTTGAAATGAACTAAAAGTTTTGCTGCAATTCAAACATTCATACTTGTTTCTCTTGTATGATCCTTCAATATCATCATTTCGAATTCGTTTCTTTAACGAATTATCATACCCGAATTCCCTAAACAAGTTCCTTCTAATTTCTTGTTTTTCCTCATAAGACAAGTCTCTGTACTCGAAACCTTTCATTCCATTCCGAAGCAGCCCCTCAACCGAAACATCCGACTCCACTTTCTTGATTCCGTTCCTAGAATACTCGGAATTCGAATTCACAATCTCAAAACTCTTGGTATCATTCCTATCCAAATTCCATTCCTTTCTACTGTTGTCTGAGGATTCCAAAACCGAATGAACACCGGCCCAATTAGTAGAATCCTTAGATAACATCATCAAACACATTGCTACATCCTCTTGTTCAAACTCATCAATTTCAGAAACAGATGAAGATCCATAATTATAATTGCTATTATTACTATTAGTATTGGTTAAAGAGAAAGAAGGTGGTTTTATCACCACTTTCTTGTACCTTTTCGATTTCGACCTTGTAACGCAAACTGGATCCTGCTGCTCGATTTCTTCGGCATCCGAATAACTATCGTTAACCAACTTATCTTCATGATCAAGATTCTCACTAGGCCAAGAACGATCATACTCCTTCAAGCTCCTATCTTTCTCAGAGTGAAAAGCCATATGACCACATAAAGCTTTCAAAGATTGAAACCCTTTGCCACATTGTTTACAAATTCTCTCATTTGGTAAAGGTAAAGTTGAAGATGAAGATGCTCTCCAACTCTTTTTAGGGTTCTCTCTCAACCCATAAGAATTTGAGCTCAAATTACCATTCAAGTTCTCAACTTTATAATCTAATTCATCTGAATTAGCAGCAGCAAGTACATGAGACCTCATATGCCCACCTAATGATTTCCCACTTGGAAACCTTTTATCACACAACTTGCACACAAATCTCACTTCATCATGATCTTCATCCATCTTGAATTGATGATCTCTTGATGTCAAAATCCAATTTTGAAAAATACCCAATTCAGAAAATCAAAAAACAGATGGACCCACTTGACAAAAAGATCAGTTTAAGCTAACTACATTTGCTGATTTTTCACCCAACATCTTTAGGGCTCAAATCCCCAAAAAATTCATCAAACTCAAAGATTCTTGAACTTGTTAAACAGCCAGATCAGTTTAACTGTTTAAAGACAGTTCAAGATCAACCCAAGAAAGCAACACATGATAACAATTTCAACAAATCTGGAACCAGATTACAAAAACACACCAAAAAAAGAGTGAAAACACACACGCAACACTCTGTTTTTCCAATGCTGAAAATGGGTCAAAATTGAAATGAAAATCTTGCAAAAAAGGTTAAAATGTTTGGGCAATTAAGAGATGGGGAATTGAAAACAGACTGGACGACTGTTTCATATGTCTGTTTGTTTCTCTCTCTCTCTCTATATATGAGTAATGAGTTGTAGACGGGGAGAATTTCATGCATGGAAGCAAAGTACTACTAAGAGGGGGTGAGGAAGAGAGAGAGAGAGAGAGAGAGAGGAGTGGCACGTGTGATCAAGAGAGAGAAGTTCGTTGATTTGATCCGACGGTCAGTAATTTATAGAAACAGAGGATTTATTGAGTGAACAACAATTTGTTCCGCTTTGTTGGGTATACAAAACAGAGTTTCATTGTATTTATTGTTGTTAACGATAACTTTAAAACTTGTTACTTTAATTAGGTTTGATGACTCACTAGTCGGTCGATGAGGGGAGACTAACGACTACTCGGGATTATTTGGATCATATTTTTATATGTAATTTTCAGTTACTGATTAACGCCGATTTTTGGCCGGCCGACTAGAGCCAACTAGCGATTAATAGACTGATTAACGAAAAATTACTTGCTTACTGGCCGACTAGCAATTAATCGCCGACTGGTCGCGATTTTTATAACGCTGCATTAATATCATAACTTTTAAACAATTAGTCTTATTTACTAGGTTAAAATAAGTAGCGGATTGAATCTTACTCGAAAAAGTTCGTTTGAAATCAGACTACATAACTTTGGAGCCGAGTCGAGCTAGCTCTGGTAAATTTTAAGTCGAGGTGAACTCGTTTGTTGGTTTGCTTAAGCTAAGTAGGTCATTTAAAAAGCCTAAGTTTTAAAGGAGAAAGCCTCACAATATATCATCCATGTGTGTAAAGAATATTATTTTTATTGTTTTTGAGCCATTCCATATGTGTGATAAGTATATAAAATTTTTAAGGTTACAAATTATACGAGATGGCGTGAGTTTTATACAAGAGTCGAGCTTAAACGTGAGTTTTAGTTTGTTAAGAGTTTTTTATTCGAGTTGGCTCGTTTAGTTTTGAGCCAAAGTTTGAGATGAAGATGTCATGACTCGCTTGTTAAGAAGTCTTAAGATGATGCAAGGTATGTTTTCGTCCATCAAACTAATAGTTATCATGGAATTTAACTTATAATTGAAATGACTACACTATAGTTGTTCGTGTCAACTGACACCGGTCATTCTAATGGTTTTATGAAAAAGGAAGTGACCCCATTGAATATATTTTTTTACATTTCAAATGACCTTGTAATTTATTGTGTGTTTTTGAATGACAATGTATTTTATCATGATAATGTCTTTTATTATGTGATCTAATGCGACTAGGTCTGAAAATTTTAACGTTGGATTATTAGAAATTTAAACACATTAGAAAACTGACAGAGAAAAAACTTCTAACTCTTCCACTAGGATATCAAGTGGCACATTTTAATCGAAAGCCTAGCAGCTTATAGCAAATTCATTATCAATGCTAATTATATGATCTATCTTTCGTTTTGATTATTTATTTAACAATGTGAAAAATATAACCACGGCTGTTAATTCATTATCAATGCTAATTATAAACATAAAAAAAATCTTCTATGCATCAAAAAGAAGTTCCAACTCCTTTACCAATATAAAAAATAAATGTGAGTTATTTCTTTATGAGAAATAAAAATTGGGTCTATATATTCACACACCCACTTGCCTATTTAGACACCTTTAAGACGGGTCGTCTAGATCTAGACGGGGTGTCTAGGTTTTTTTTCCTCCGACCACATTCCTCCCTCGTACAACGTCAAATCGGTCATATCAGACGAGGCGCCTACCCCTATACGTACCCTGAAGACGACCAGAACAAGACGGGCGTCTAGGCCTAGACGACCCGTCTTGAACTTTAACGTTCTGCATGCATGTCAGGAAAATACTACGTGATACGCCCCATCTAGTACTAGACGGGGCATATACATCTTTGTTAAATAGACCCATGCAGAGCTTTTGTTGTCGCAGAAAACTAGGCTTCATCGCAGAAAACTTTCGATTCATCGTCGGCGTTATCTCCGTCATAAACTTTGGCTTATATTACTTCATCTGATTTCATTCAAAGGTGGTGAAATGTCATCAAACTGGGACGCCAACTATTTCTTTGGGGCGTATTTTGGCGAGACATGGGTGCCTGAAGCCAATACGGTAACAGTTATCAGGTTAAACTAGTTGTTTTAATTATTTACTAATGGTGGTATCGTTGGTAGGGGGAGACCGGTGTTCCCAAATATAACGTGCAAGAGGAGGTTTCAAGTGTACAACGAAATCAAAACAGACCGTTTCTAGACTTGAACGAGCTTCCTTCCGTTGAAGAAACAACCCATGTGGACGACTCGTACCTAGTTGATTCACCATGTTATCCTGCGCAACATGGGTTTTCGGATTATGGATACGGGTGTGAATTCTCGTACGTGCAACAACACGTCCGGATGGATACGGAGGAGACTGTTACAAAAGTTACAACGCAACACATTCTTTCGACGGTCAACAAGTCTATCCTGATGGTGGAGGATATGGTGGTGAGGGATCCCCATGCGCAGGCAATCCGTACCTCACAGAGACGGTATCAAAACTTATTTATTTAAGTTGTGAAGTTCAGTAAACATAAAATCTAACATAACGCTATCGATTTTACAGGTTTTCAACTCTCTAGATGAGGTAAAAAAAACTGGGCACAGGAAATGGCAAAGGCGGATGGTTTCGTTATTGTGACCCGACGATCAAAGAAAATCGGTGGAAGAACCGGGAGGGTATGGCTTGAATGTGATCATGGTGGTGAGCACCATACTACAGCAACGGTTAGAAAAGCTGGAAGCAAGAAAACCGGTTGCCCGTTTTACCTGTTGGCTGTGCGGGACCATCCGTATGAAACATGGGGATAAAAGGGGGAAAGACTGAACATAACCACGAAGTTTGTCAGGACCTGTCGGGCCACACGTTTGTGCGAAGGTTTGCTCCTGACGAATACAGAATGATCGAGCAGTTGACAGCACAAAACGTGGAGCCGCGCAGAATTTTTCAAACGATAAGGAAGCAGTTTCCATGTTCAGAAAGACGTCCAAAACGCAGTCCAGAAGATTAGGTCCGAACAAAGATACAGTCTGACTCCCATCGCTAGAAAACATCCTTAGTACAAACGAATTTATTTACGAGACACGTGAGGAACCCGAAACAGAGGTCGTTACAGAGATCTTCTTTGTTCATCCCTACTCAAGTGAAATGTGGCGTGCGTTCCCGCATGTTTTGCTGATCGATTCCACGTACAAGACGAACGTATACAACATGCCATTTGTTCAGATAGTTGGTATGACTCCCACCAACTACTCGTTTTGTATTGCGCATGCCGTTGTTTGCAAGGAACGTAGTGATAACTTTGTATGGGTGCTTGAGAGGATCAGGTCAATGTTGGACGAATGTATGGAGCCACGTGTTATTGTAACGGATAGAGACCTGGCCCTAATTAACGCGTGTACGAAAGTTTTTCCAAACGCCTCTCGATATCTCTGCAGGTATCACATTCAATAGAATATCTGTAAGCACTGCAAGAGTGCATTCACAGAAGAAGAATGGAAAAAAATTTTGTCATCATGGGGGATATTGTGTAAGTCTCCATCAATACCAATATACGAGTACAACTTAGGCCACTTGCAAAAGCGACTTGTGACGTGCAAACGTTCAAGTTAGTTTACGTTCAATTAAAATATGGCCTACCCATGTACATGTAACTAATTGTTGATACCTTGTAGGGGTCTTTGCATACGTGTATGACAACTGGTTGAAAGACTACAAGCAAATGTTTGTCTTTGCGTGGAAAAATCCGAGCCGCAACTTCGGGCAGCGTACCACCAACAGAGTTGAGAGTCAACATGCGAATTTAAAGAGATACGTCCAAGATAGGAGCTCGCTGGACCGTATAGTAGGTTGTGTCAAGGATATAGTCGAAACACAATACGGGTAAATAAGGCAGAGCTTTCGAGAAAGTATCGAAAAACTAATGAACCACCACAAAAACCCGTTATTTGACCACCTACGTGGAAAAGTTTCCCACACAGCGCTTGATCTGCTGAGTGGAGAGCTACTTAGGAAACTAGACGTGTTGCAGCGCTTGCATTCATCTTATGGATGTCAGATGTGGTACAGTTGTAGGTTGCCTTGTGCTTGCAGGTTGGAAAAGTACGTACGAGCAGAGCGTCCGATTCAACTCGAAGACGTAGACTCTTCTGGCGGAAGCTTAACTTTCAGCCATGTAAATTGACATCTGATGACGTTGACGTGGTAGAAGAGTTGAACATTGTTCGACAACAGTTAGAGTCACGCTCCCCTGCTTAGAAAAAAAGCTTGCTGAGAAAGATTAAAACGGTGTTGACCCCAACCAAATCCACAAAGAAACCACCGGTTGTCCAACACTCAACTCGTGGACGATCAACAACAAAGCAAGCACAACTTCAATTTGATGACGCCCCCCGCCATAGCTCGTATGTTTCATCGTAGGGTTCCCAATCAAGTACATACGATGCCCCCCGCCATAGCTCGTATGTTCTGTCGCAGGCCAGTCAACAGTCGGTCATCAAGTCGCAAAAACACGTAGCGGGCCGAAGCCGTTCAACGAGTTCTAAACAAAGAGAGGTTCGAGACGATTACAGTTTTTCGTTGATAGTGGGCGACGAGGATGTGTCAGCTATCAAACGGTTTAAGCCTTTCCTTCCCTCTTTGTTTCACCCGTACATCTCGTGCATACAAGATGTGAGGCCAGACGGTCATTGTGGGTTTCGGTCTGTGGCTGTGGGCTTGGGTATGGGAGAACGTGCGTGGAGCCACATTCGAAAAGACCTTCAACAGGAGATGGATCAGAACGCGTCGATATGGGCGCCAGTATTTGAAGTATGGGAGGAAGGATACTTTTACAAGCATCTTCAGAGCCTAATCTGGGATTCAGTGGAGCGTTGTCCCCCCACTCATTGGACGGAATTCCCCCACGCAGGGCTTCTTATTGCACAACGGTATGGTATCGTAGTTCACCTCTTAAGCATCGATGGTTCTTCCACGTTCTTCCCGATAATCAACCCTCTGACGGATCGAGAACCACGAACGATAACGCTTGCACATGTTAACAACAACCACTTCATACATATTAAGCTGGAAGGGCCAGTTTCCGATGCCTACAGTAAACGGTTTGTGGTTGACCTACCGAAGCACGGCTGCAGAACAATGGATGGACATGTACACGCCCCGTATAGAACGGTATACGTCAATAATGAATCCGACACCAAATTCAAACCCGAGTATTAACTGGGTCGACTGTGAATCAGAAGAATGAGGCTTTTTGCTAAATCTAATATGATTTTTTATATATTTAGTATGATTTTTTTTGTAATTAATACAAACATTTTGTATATAATTGAAAATTTTTTGGTATAATAACAATTTTATTTACCGAAGAAGTGTGTATTTAGTAAACAAAATCATATTAATTACACCAAAAAAAAATTATTTGGGCATAGACGCCTCGTCTAGACCTAGATGCCCCGTCTTGCTCTACGCAATGGTCCATTTTACCCCTGCTTCGCTGTCCGTCTAGGCTGACAACAGGGCAAAACGGTGATACTACAAACTTAGACGTGTCGTCTAGACCTAGATGAGTCGTCTAGGTTTTCTTTTTTTTTTTCCAACCACAGTCCTGGCCCGTACAGCATCAAATCAGTCACATCAGACGGGGCGTTTACCCGTAAACGGATGCTGAAGACGAGCAGCTCAAGACGGGATGTCTAGGCCTAGACGACCCGTCTTGGAGGTTGTGCTCTGCATGCATGTCAGTAAAGTAAGTGATACGCCCCGTCTGGGCCTAGACGGATCGTATATTTCTTTGTTAAATAGACCCCTTCCAAGCATTTGGTGTCGCAGAAAACTTTCAATTCTTCGTCGGAATTCTCTGCTTCATGAACTTTGCCTTGTATTACTTCATCTGATATCATTCAATGCATGTCAGTAAAATAGTAAAGTGATACGCCCCGCTTAAGTATGTCAGTAAAGTAGTAAAGTGATACGCCCCGCCTAGGCCTAGACGGGGCGTATTTTTATCTGTTAAATAGACCCATGCAGAGCATTTGGTGTCGCATAAAACTGTCAATTCGTCGTCGGAATTCTCTAATAATAGTTTTTACAAAGGAGCTGGTTCATTTGGAAGAATGTAAGGAGAAGCGTTTGGATTCAAGGGTTAAGAAGTAATGACTGCTAACTAATTGCAAGACTGTTTGTCGGGCTTCCAATGCTCACCCAGGGTGATAAACAACGTTGATCGCCCTAATTGGAGAATCGTTGTGGGTGGTAGTTACCTGGTCCCCTGCCGCCTTGGTAGTTGTTATCATATCCATTATCCCCTTGATGGTTTCTGTACCCATCCTCGTGTTAATAGTTATACCAAAAATAATTTAATTGTAAATGTACGAGTCGTCTTGACCTATTGTTATGGATGTACAAAGTTATGTTATATATGTTATATCTGTAATATTTAACTTTGTTTTCAGTTATTCGATTACTTGATGATTGTTTGTGTTAAGTCGACGTGTATTAAATTTTAATATATTTAAAAAAAAAACATAACGTAAAAACAATTAAATACTTAAAAGGATCGAAAAAGATAACTTATTTTTATACAATAAACAAAACTTTTTAAAAATATAAGATTACACCACAAAAATAAAAAATTAACCTTCAACAACAACAAACCAATTTACCCCACCAAAATACTATTTTTTTAAACTCCAACAACCAATCTACCCCACTAAAACACTCTTTCTCCAACTAAAAAAAACAAGTTCGTAGACGGGTCGTCTAGGTCTAGACGGCCCGTCTTAGCACATAAATTTGTGCATCCTGCCAGGTACTTGCTGACTCTTCAAAATCAGTTCTATTCGAGACGTCTAGACCTAGACGACCCGTCTTGACCCAGGGATATCCAAATAAACAGTAAAAATGTGTGAATAGACTACAAATTTCTATTTTGGGGCTACCCTGCAAGACTTATCGTACTTTTTTCATTTAAACAGAAGGCTCATTGAGGACAAGGTGTCAGACAATGTAGGTTGGACTTAAAGATGAGGTGTAGGTGAAAACTAGTATTCATGTGAGGTGTGTCAATCAAATAAATATGTTTTAGTGATTAAAATTTAAAAGAAAAAGAAGTTTATTGATAATACATATTTTAACGACAACTTTTTTAATATATGTTGTCAGACTCGTCTTCGAAAATTAAAAAAATGATCCCGTGTGATATAAAAATTTGAGTTTTATTTGAAAATTTTCATTTAATATAAACTCATCAATCACTAAAATTTATATGGATGTAATTTAAATAGTTACTTTTAGCTAAGTTTAGAAAGTAATTTATTAATTAAAAGGAAAGATACAGTTGACAAAATTAAGCATTAAATGACAATAACAAAAAGAACCAAAAAATAAGCTAAAATAAAAAATTTGGAGATACCCGGATTGGAACTTGCGTCTCCTTGTTATTTAAGCAAGGCAGTAACCAATAATACAAGGGCTCATTTATGTTATCTCTCAATTCAGTGCATATATATATATATATATATTCTATCTTACGCAGTGTAAATTCTATAAAAAATTAAAAATCTTTGGCCCTCAGAGGGTTTGGGCTTCGTGACGTGGCCTACCCCGCACCCCTTACAGGCCGACCCTGTCTGTTGTCTTTGTCATTTAATCTTTGTTGTCTTTAAGACTTAAACCCAATACCTCCTCCTCTTAAACACAAGTATTTAAAGGCTTTGTCTTTACCAATAAACCACTACCCCGAATAATACATATGTTAGATAATTATATATTGATTAATTTTGGTGGAAGTTATTACGTTTAATTATTTGGTTGTTAGTATCTGAGTTTGATTTGTTGTGAAAGTTAATATGAAATAATGAAAGAAGATAAACAAAGATGAAATAATGCAGCGGAATGATAAACTTTTAAATCACAATAAATGGGATATTGCTTTCATCAACATGCTTTTGTAAATTAAAATTCACGTATTCATGAAGATTACAACTCCCATCTCATCCTGGTCACTTCTAATTTGTTCATACAAGAATGTCAAGAAGGAAAGTGATGAATAGAACAGTACAAACATTGTTCTATTTATAGTACAAAGCAAACATCTGAAGCATCTAAGCTGATGTCACCTTGACAGTGACATTTAACAACCTAACAAACTCTATCATCTGTTGAGCATTAACCTATGTTGAGCTTTATACTCTGTCGGTCTTCAGCAGAGCTTTGCCTCAACAGTCTTTAGCCTTCATCAAAGGTTCTCTTTAGCAGACCTTTGGCTTCAAGCAGGGTTTAACTTCAACAGTTCTTTGTAAATAGACTTTGGCTTGAGCAGAGCTTAGAGTAGCAGATGTTAAATCTTTGCTATCAGAGGGAGCATATCTTCAAAGCATTGTTTATTTATAATAAGTAGTTATAGACTATTTTGGTTTTCCAACTATCTGTACTTTTGTTCTGTATACTTGATCTAACAGGTGTAATTTAAGTGAGAGTAAGGGTAAAAATAACATTTTTTTGTTTAAGAAAGTTTGGTCATCATTAAAGGTGTATAGAAAATTAAAAAAATAAAACAAAATGAAACCAAATTAGTCGGTTCAATGAAAAAGACCTGACAATACAAAAATCTGATGGTTTGGTTTTGTATTTTCTAAAAATCCAATTTTACGGTACGGCTTAGTATTTTCTAAATTGTGAAGAAAAAAACGAATCGAACCGAAAAAACCGAAAACTGTTTTTTTAAATGTTTGCCATTGAATTTGTGAATTATAACTTCTAAGAAATTTATAAAAAAATTAACAAATTGTGTAATCCAAAAAGTTTATATAATAATCAATTTTGAGTATGTTGTTATGATGTGCTTACTTTATCTATGTAGCTTTTACTCAAAACCGAGTTGGGAATAATAATGTACAAGTGCTCAAACACACAAGCGTATATATTATCAAAGTTGCGTTGCGGTTTAACTTTTTTTGATATAAGGTGAGGTCATTTAGTTTTTCATTATTTTAGTAATAAGATATATAATTTATAAAATTTCAAATAAACCCTTGCAACGTGTTTATGTTTATCCATAATTTGATACCTGTCAAATATACTCGATTTTGGTTTTCTTTACCATAGGGAACAAAACTGATATCGTTTGAACAACATCGGTACCGGTACCGTATTCATGTTTATGGTTTTCTCGATGTGGTGGTATATAGTTCGTTGAAAACGATGTTGTATTCGCAATATAGTATATTGTTTTGGTATCGCTAGCTATAGCGAATGCCGGTACGATAATGGTATTGTGACGAACCGAACTGATACCGCTACCGATATGCATATTTATGGTTTTCGATCGATATAAAATAACATGTGTTGATATTATTGAGCATATCTCTTTTAGTTGATATACCGAATACCAATATGAAACTGAATTGATACCAACTGAAAATCCGCTGTGAAGAGCGTGAAATCTTCACTAGTTAATCATTAACTAACAAAAAGTTTTGTGTACAAGTTTACTATATTTTGGCTATTTTTCCAGACAAAAAACTCAAGTTAAGTGAGAAAACCGAAATAAAAAAAAAATCTAACTAGAACCATTGTGAAAAGCGCAAAAACCCAAAATTGAATAGTTAAAAAACCGACTTTTCAGTATTTATTTGGCTTGAGACCAAAACCGACGATGCATATGAAAAAAAAAGGAACCATAAGACGGAATAAAGATATGTTATGCTCTATGGAACTATAGATTTAATAATCTTCCGAATAGAATTATAAGTTAACTAGTGGGTTCTTCGCGCTACAAAGCAGAAATTCGTTCGGTTCGTTACAATATCAGCACTCGCTATAACAATTAAAAGGGAAAAATTAAAAATAAAGTTGTGATATGCCAAAAAGAATATTAACATGGTTTTACGTTTATGTTTAGTATATTCATTTTTCAGATGACTATGTTAAAAAATAAATAAAAAAATGGTTTGAGTGAAAAGTGGCAATATGTGATGACTATTTCCAAGATTGATCTTTAAGAATACTTTTAACATTTTATAAAATTTTCATATGACATGAGCTCATACCCTACTAGTAATTTTATTGTGAGTGGATACATTTGTAGTTATTTCATATGACATTGATGGTGCTCATCTGACTTTCGTCTATAAGATAATTCTATGTAGGTTGTGATATCATAAAGATGTCTATGTGTTTGTCATGTCATGTTTCATAGTTTTCATTTTTCTTATAAAAAACCATTTACGTGTTCCATGTAGCTTTGTTTGCAACCACAAACTTCACATTGGTACCTGAATTAGTACCATGCAACTACAAAATGTAATACATCAAATTGGAATATTGTTGTGTGTAATATTCCTTCCTTTGTTGTGATATTTTTTTTGTAACATTTCAAATTTCTGTATTTCTATTTTAGAAAATTCGTATTCGTATTCTATTTTAGAAATCTTACAATCATACTCCATCCTTGTTATCTCAATTCGAGACGTTAATCATAATAAAATTCATACTTAATATATACATGTCTTACATGCATTCAATTATTAAATACATGTTTACATACAAACCAATACTTGTTATACGTACAAATACTCATACATACACTCTCGATACTCAAATTATTACTTACATATATGTTATACACTTAAAAACATGCCAAAACACCAAGTTTTAGCTTAAAATAAAGGAAAAATCAAGTTCAGAGACCAAATTGCAAAATCTGCCCAAATTAATCTCTGGCAGGGCGCGAGAGACTTGTTAGGAATAGATTCTTATGAGTTCAAGAGGTGTAAAACCTCTAAACTTTTTTTTTTGCAATAGTTTGTGCAACCCACAAGTGATGAAACCATCCGAGCTTGCCATGAAGTTGATGACAAGACTTGTGTTTTGGTATAAGTGTGAATACGTGGAAGCCTTGGCTCTCATAACTTCATTCGACCACCTCACGTGATGTTTTTACCTTGCTATCTTAAGTAGTTTGCTAGACTTAAAGTAACTTAACCTCGTCTAGCCTCTAACACTGAGTTAACTCTTTGCATGTCGGGAATGACTCACCCGGGTTAAAGCTTACTTTGCTACTTGATATAGTAAGAAGTTGTACATTTCCTTTTCATTCATGACTATCCAAATCATTCTTATGATGATTTGTGTATTGGTGAATCATACAATGAGGTTAATCCTCCATGCTTGACTTACATGACAATCTATGAACTCTTAATAGACTTGGCTTAGAATTATTATATAGACTATATAATATAATATATATATATATACGTATATACACATAACCGAATCCTTGATGATAATCGACATGGTTACTTGTCATGGTAATAGGTTATATTATCTAACACTTGAACCTCTCGTTACGATTCTAATGGGCACTTAACCCATGGAATCACAACAACCCAGACGTGATATATAGTGTCAAAAATGAGTGTTTAAGGCTAGATAATTAATTTATTGAATACATACTTTAATTCTGAATACGAATCCTCCGTTATTATCCAAATACTCACACACCTACGTTTCCTCATGTAGGATAACTCGGTGTTCCATCCTTCAAACTCTCCAACTTTTCATGGGATTACCAAAGAAAGATTTGCAAAACCGTGAGTACACTCGAAAGCCCTTTTTTTATACTTTACACTTTGGGTGCAATGTGTTTAACCTATCAAAATACACGCAAACACACTTATACTTTATGTAAATACAAACAATCCATTATACATGCTTAAATATGTGATACTTGATTTGTATTCTTAGAACATTCTTATGTGTTTCGCTTGTTATCAACTTCGTACGAGCCTCCCCTTAACATGTATAGCGCTATAGGAGTAACGCACCGCCCGTAGTCTTGTGGTCATGTTAAGTCTTTAATTCTTGTGGTAATCAGAGGGTTGACTTGTAAAATTGCATACCTTGATACATTAATCTAGTTAACTATTTTTGACATGTGGATTCGTTTAAACCTTCTTACATACTTATGCTATATTAAACTTGTGTACTCGCCAATACTTTGTGTGTTGAACTATACTTTTAAACATGTTGCAGGAATTCAATGATGATATTGACGAATGGAACTTAGTAGGAAAGACCAGAAACGTGCCAAAATTTAAATTCATTTGTATAGATTAGTCATACATTACTTGTTGTATTTTGTTTTCCAATTTATGTACTTGAACCGTTAGCAATGAAATGAAATATTATTTATTAAATACTTGTTACATTTAGTGTTATGAAGTCTCGCACAATCTATTTACGTCCGCCTCGATGATTCCGTCATCAGTTGGGGTGTGACATCTTTAGTTTTTTTCCTAATACCTTTCATATTCCAAACACGTAACTCTTATCTCATTTGTAGCTCATCCAATTGATCGATTTGATGAAATTTAAGCACTTGAATTGATTTGATTTGATTAACAACACATGTCTCTTGCTAAGTTATTTTTATTTATTTTTTTGACAGGCAACGGAAATTTCTTTATTCAACACATTAAAACAAACCCAACCTAGGAAGGTGCTACATTGGAAATATACATATCGAGATGAAGAAAAAAAAAACCATGCATTCAAACATTTAAAATGAATCTTCTCCATCCGCCCCAAGTTATATTAGACATCCTTGACATGTTAATTAATTGTTTATCAATAAGTGTAACTTCCACTTTGTCTCGATTTCATGTTTTCGTATTTTAATTTTGATTTTGGTTGAATTTCTAAAGATTTATCGAACGAAAATACAAATATAATTCCAGCCATCATAGGAGACTGCTAACATTTTGTATTTTCTTAATTTTACTCTCTTCTCCTGATCGTTATCCCTAGAATCGTATTAACAATTGTCAATTGATTCGTTCACCATTACATCAACTTCATATTCATCATTTTCAATATCTTCTACCCCATTATCTTGATCACCTAAGCAATCATTATGTTCATCGTAATCACTACTATATTAACGATCACCTTGTTTCGTTTCATCATGGAAGTATTTTCCAACAACAACACCTTCCTGACCAATAACAATACTTGTATCAACATCAATACCATCTTGAGCAACACATGTATATTGTTTAAAGTAAAACTCAAAGCTAAGAAATTCTTGTATAGCAACACTAAAAGTTTAAATTGAAAATCTTGCTAGTGTTCAACATTACCTTGATCATATATAAGAACTCAAACTCATAAAAATCTTGGGCAACCTTAGTAACTGATATAGTAAAATTCAAGGGTATCCTAATAAAATTTTGGGATCAGAGATATCTTTTGTATAAAACTGGAAAAAAAATTTACACTACTACATAAACAAAGTTGAGGAATATTTTTACACTACGGAGATGAAGTTGAGGGATAACATGGGCTATCCCTGCTTGTACACTACATCCACCCCAAAACTATGCATGTTATTAATCAACAACCTCAACCTATTGTTGAACAAAATAGCATCCTCTAATTGTTCTTAAGCAACATCCACCCTCAACTTGTTCATGAGAAACATCAATACCTATTTAATCAACAACAATGCCACCAACATATACTTGACAAAATGTGAAACCCTCACCTTTTATTAAATTCAAATCACATTAAAACATTTAATTGGTATAATTACTCTATGTGGGTATGTGACATCATATGTTTTAAGCAGTGTGATTTATAAGTTATGTCTTATGCACATAAATTTGACTTTAAAAAACCTAGCTCTTGCGTTATATAGTCAATTCAATAGACAATGAACTCATATGTGTCTACAAATCAACAACATATTCTAGGGAAGTTCACATGCACACCTCCATGATGTATCTTCAATAGAAAAAAGAAATGGATAAAGAAAATTGGCGACAAAAAAGTTGTCATTTTCAAAATGACTACGATAACACACAAAGTAATGGAACAAAAGGCTTACAAAGAATATGACTTTGATGGATGTATCATATTTCCCTAACCATGTTTTGAGGTCTAGTTGTTTCCCGATGCTTGCTAATTGTAAGGTTTTCTTATGGAGATTGAAGAAGACAATGTTAGAGGGAAAAATAGATATCGGAGCATCGTAAGGTTTTCTTATGGAGATTGAAGAAGACAATGTTAGAAGGAAAAAATAGATATTGAAGCAACTGACAAACAGGGCAATAAGTGAAAGTCGACCTAGACTTAAATCGACGACACAACAAAAATGGCGTGAAATGCCAGCTTTGGTCTTATTTGAAACTCATGTGAGGTGATTTCGTCTTATTTGCAACTCATGTGAGGTGATTGGACGTTAAAATAAATACATATTCACAATAAAGGCCAAACATTTTATATTGTGACAAAAATAGCCTATGCTAAGTCTATAATTACTTAAAAGTGAGGACCAAATTTGTAATATGTATACAACATATTAACATGCAGTGGTGGACCCATATAATATTTTCAGAGGTGTGAACGACGGATTTAACCAAATTTTGAAGGGGTGCGATCAGGAGTTTGCCCTATAAATACACTAATTTTTTTCAAGTAGTACGCCCGCCACCCAACCCTTTACGTAGGTCCGCCCCTGCATACATGCAAAATAATTCTTATATTTTTTTTAAAAGAACATTTGAATCTAGTTCCATATGATACTCAAAATTACACTTCAAGAAAGCTAAGAGAAAATATATAGTTTCCTCCATTATAAAAATTTATGATCAAATATTACTCTTTTCTTTTAGTAGTTCCCCTTCCATCAAAATAACGTATAAGTGAACCCAATATTAATCACAATAACACATTATACTTTCTACTTGGTTTAATACAAAGTACAACTTGAATCACATGAGACACGATGTATAACATCAACTTCCTTTTTGGATTTAGAATAATATTTTATATGACTTGAGCTAAACATGGTCTTATTGGAGAGGTGCATAACCACCAAAAATACAAAATATTATCTATGATTTTCTAATCTGATGAAATAATCAAATTTGTAAAAGTAGTTACCAATCGACCATTGGTTTAAATGCAAGGTGACTTCACTACACAATTAAAAAACAAGACACTATATATGAATGTTTAAAATGATACATCTATGTAACAAGTCCCTAAAGGATTTATGTAAGTCTAGTTTTTTTTTTAATTTTTTTGAGTCTAGATTTCCACTTATCAGGGTAAAACTAGATCGAACTTTTCATTTTACATACATAAATGAGAAGATTGTTTTGAAATTATATTAGATATTTCGAATTTTGTGACCTATTCTTTTAATGGCATACCATACCATACATAATCACCATTAGCCTAGGTGGTGTGTTCTCACGCCCAAGGGGTTTATCATGTCACGTAAGCGTCACGTAGATGACACATAAGCGGGGAGGCTTTATTGTTAACTTGCATGGCGTGAAATGACGCCCCGTATAAAGCCCTTTTAACTATATTAAAAAAGATAAATAAAAACAAAATCTAATTGGTTAATGGAGGTGAACCCCATTGCTTTCTTCCTCTCACGCCCACTATTCCTTTGGCGGAGGCCAAGGATAGCACCCCAATTGGCGGAGACAGGGTGGTGTAGGGGCACTAAAATGGGGGAGGTGGCACGGGACGCGAACCCACACCTTGACCTTGTAGCCTTAGTGTGTACTCTAAGATGGTGACATATATTTCCCTCTTTATGTTTGGGTTGTGATCAATCTTCTACAATACATGTATACCTATAACAACACAAATACGCATCTATTACAAGACTTTTTGTTAGCACGAACTAGACCGAACATTTATAACTTGTTTCAACCAAACCATTATGACTCAAATGGTCATGTTTGCACTCCAATGGGTCCATATAATACGATTATCATGGACCACCAATTCATAATTTTCCATTAATAGTTGGTCATTGGAAATGATGGACCAATAACTGCTACGTTAACCATTATTTAATTGATAAATTATGTAATGACTCCTTAAATACAAAATCAACTTTAACTATAAAACCGTATGAAGTTTGTCATTGACGTTTTAACTATGATACACAAAGCGATTATGTAGAGCTGTTTACCACCTTTTCTCTCTCTCGATATATATAACAAGCCCAAAAAATCTCTGTTTATTTTCATGTGCGGCGTACAAAAGTTGAACGTCCTTAGAGGTCAGTCAATGCAAATGTTATTTTCCATACAACCGAATAACACCTTCACAAAAGTGTTGTAGGCTTTCACATAAGGCCATTTCAGACATATTCATGTACTTATTATACGCATTAGGAGCATTCCCGTACGCTAGTTGACGTTTCGTCGATGCACAACTTTGTAATTACGTAAAACTCTTTTTCCGCATCCCTGCCTTTTCGAAAATATTCAAAGTTCCCCTCTCCATATCACCCAACTATATGTAGGAAGTGTGAAACCTTCTGCTAAACATATCATCACCATGTATATAGAATTATCAACAAAGTGATCTTGCATGAGACGTGCGTGTGCTTCTTCACGATCTTTAAGAACAGGAACTCTTGACCATGTCGTATCTTCAACTTCATGTAACGATGCATGAACAATGGTGGCGAGAGTTTAAAAGTTACCAACACTCGTCACAAAAGCTTCATTGTCTGAAACTTGTTGAAGTTTTAAATAGATCAAATGATAGATATAGATTGGTTTTAGATAAAGCATTTTATTATAAATATAACACTCATATCACCAAGGAGACACATGGATCATCAAGACTATACCATAACGAAATGAACATAAGAACAAGTTTTCTTATATTCAACATTTTAAAAAAAGTACCTTTTAAGGTTGAAACAAATTAAATAACAGAGCCATGTTATTACTGACATAGTATTTTTTGATAAACTTACAAAAAAATTACATCAATTTGACGTGGCATGGTAACAAAAAGAGAACCCAAAAAATGGCCCGGGGGAACCAGCCCAGATTTTTGGACCCTTTTTAGTTTTTGGTATACCTGGTCAAACAGTCGGGTTAGCATAAGTGTCAGATCGGGTTCGTGTTCCGGTCAGAAATAGACTGCTTCTTTTTTGCATCTTTTAAGACCAAGATACACCAAAGTAACGTATAAAGGATACCAACTCCAATTCAGAAGGCAACAACATACATTTCCAATTACAAAATTAATGTACAGTGGAATTCTTTAACTTACCATGGCATGAACAAAATTGCATACTGTCAAGTACTTTTGCCTGAAGACCCGAATATCTCTTCAATCATGCTGCACGTGGGCAACAGATCAACGCCTTTCGTTGAACCCATTGTCGAATATGGCGGGTCCCAATGCAAATACGATTCAGACTTTAACCCAACATTGTTTGCTACCACGGGCTTTTCCTTTTCTTGCTCACTTTGACTTGTAACTTTGTCATCGTGTATATTACTTGACGGGCCTTCATTCACTAAATGATTTTCTTTATCACCGATAACAACATCACCATCTTCAGATAATGAATCTTGATCATGATCTCCATGGTCAACAGAATCTTCGTTTTCTGTTGACCCTCTTTTGGTTCCCCACCATTCATCGTCATCGCTGTCTATTGCCAACAGTTGTGACCGATTCTGAATGGCGCGTCTTCGGTAGATAAAAACGTTAAAATAATAACTTACCAGTTCTTTTTTGTTCGTGTCGGGAATTCTACTGAAAGCACCTCCCAGAACTTTTTACCGTGAGAAACGGGATTGGAGTAAATAATATCTTGAAAATGTTGTTCTTCGTCAGTCCAGTTACAAGCGACTTCCTCACCCATGGTGTTAAATCCCAAATTTACGAATTTCTCAAGACCTAATGATTCTTTTAGATTCAAACAGGCTTCATTGACATGTTGTTGCACACATCTAATAGAACCATTATCCATGCATTCGCAATCTTTTTTGACAGCTACGATCTCATCCTCTTGACTGGAAATGACACAAACGCACGTCGAAATGCTCTCTCTTGCATTCTCGGAAATGTAATTTCGAGCGGTATCTGAGTCAAATTCGGGAACATTGGCTTGATGGTCTGGTCCAATGGGGACTTCTTTTCTCCGGGAGCAATTTAATAAAGACGCGTATGTATCATCAAAATGAACCAGCGATCGCCTCGGCATGTTGAATTCGAAAAAAATCCGAGAAAAGATTTGGGCAAAATGTGGGCCTGAGCCCAGGCCCAGACACTTCTTCACGATCAGTTATGCCGGAGACTGATGGTAAGGGAGCACTGATCTCAAACACGTTTTCAACCAAAACATTTTGAGGGGGTTCAGGAGATTGTTTCTCTTCTCCAAACGAAACAGGCGTATTCCCATTTTCAACATGCTTGGGGTACTTAACAAACTCTTGAAGGTTCTCGTCAAACGGGCGTTTAGTTCCCATCACAACCTGCCAACAGTTGAAAACAGTACAGCAAAATCAACAGAATGTGCAAAAAAAAACATGAATCTCTGACTGTAACCTTTATTAGCCTAAGTTTAGTATGCATTTATTTACATATGTTATGTATTAACTATTATGTGTGAGATTATTTGTATAAACCTAAGTATTAGTATGAAATTATGTACATATTTTATGTATTGATTATCTTACACATATACTTATCTGCATAACTGAAGTGTATATGACAAATCTACTGTGTTTGTGACACTTGAACATGGCTAATGATTACAATTAATTGATTTTTATAACTTTATAAAAATATATAAAAATATTAAAAAATAAATTCATAACAAGTTCATATATAATACATCAATGAACCTCAATTTTCAATTCCAAACAAGTTCAATCCATTATTCCTACATAATTTCATGTTTCCGGAGCTAAATTTCAAAAATAAAAAGACCATTTTTTTATTAAAATCAAACCCTAAGTATGAATTTGTACTAAAATCAATAAATGTTGCAATAAAACTAAAACAGAAACAAAATTAACCAACAAACTTACCGAATCCCCCAATAAATTCACAGAACCAACGAACTTTCCCAAGAGCGAGCACCTCAGAAACCCTAAAATCTAAATTCTACAAAATTCAATCACCAAAGGCACAAGAGTACACGACAAAGATTGACTAGAGTAATAGATTGGATGATAACAGGTCTGAATCTGGGCATCGATGAACAAACCCTAACCCTAAATTGAGTGAGATGGATGCATGAATTAATGAAAATATTTAAGCAATTAATGAAGGATGATGAAGTTGAAGGTGTAATAGATGAATTGAAGAGGTTGTATGGATGAATCTACAGTAATTGAAGCTTGATTTGAGAGATTTTGAGGAAGAAAATGATGACGAAAGGGGAAATTGGATACGGTTCGTGCTTATCGGAAACAGGAGAAGCGGTCTGGGTTGGAAAACCGGGTTCGTTGATATTAACACAGGCGACATAAGCCGTAAAAGCATGTCATGCGTTCTCTCTCTTTTTAATTAATAATTTTGTCATTTATCTTTAAAAATAATGATTTTTACACTTAATGTTTTAAAATAATATACGTTATGTCTTTTACTTTTAACCCAATTAATTTTTATTATAAATTTGATAAATGTGCAAGACGCATAGGACAATTTTATCATTCATCATTCCAAGTACTAATTATGATAAAAGATTAATATCTAACCATTTTATCTAAATAACTCTCCATCATCACCCACCTCTTTACCATCAGCAACCATCACCCATTCACCCTTTTACCTAGGGACTCAACTTTGAAGGGACAGGGTTCCATCCGCCTCCGTCAATGTTTGGTTAGAAGTGTAATAATTCTGATTTTTCATCCGAAAAATTTAAAATTATATAAGTACGCCCCTGCAAGTTATTTTGTCTGAAAATCCCCTGCCCCTACCAAGTTCATTGTCCAAAATATTTATACATATTTTTGCATTTAATTAAAAAAATGTGAATGGGCTATTACTAAGTTTTTATAATTGTTTATAAACTTTGAGTAAAGCTTTTTATGTGTAACAACGCGTTATTTGAATAAGTGAAGATTATGTAGTTTTATTTAGAGTTATTATTGTTTGACCCGACCCGAATCGAATATCCGACCCGAATTGAATATCCGACCACAACATATAGCCAGAAACATAGCGATAGGAAAAAAAATTGGTCCCTAGATATCCTCGTGATCCAAATGTTAGAATCCTATTTACTTAATAAAGTTAAATTAGTTCGTGATCCATATTTGAATCCTGACCTTCTTTCTAAAAACTCAAGTTTCTCTACCAATTTTTTTAAGAGCAACAACTGTTAGAAGTTGACTAAAAAGTTATAAAAAAAGACCAACACTTTTAGCAAAAAGGTGGATCGTTGAACAACTTTGAGTACTTAGTTAGCTTAGACGCACGTTATCTATGATAGCCACACAAACAACAGTGTTTTTGCTATTTAGGCTAGGCTATTGAGCCCAAATTACATAATTTAAGACTTACTTCGATATGAGTTTCCAATAGTTTCAAGATTTTTGTTATCATATTTCATTAGAAAAAAAAAAAAAAAAACAAATCGCGTTATTAATGGTTAGATAGCAAATTTCACTACTTGAGGCAAATTTCTGACTTTCACATTGTTGGAACCTTCAAAAATAACAACACCCTAATCTTATCACCCTGATTAACTAACAATAAAAACATTAACAAATATAAAACAAAGAGCAAATCAAACAAAACTCGTCATCAATAAAATTAACTTCAAAACAACAACATACTCTCACAACATACCACTTTAGTCCAATATGAACAAATTAACCTACTTAAATGATTGAACAATGAGAATTTAATGAAATCTAATATAATATGAATATGAATGAACCAATGTTGCAACCTGATAGTGAACATCAAATGCTAACCACTAGAAAATCGGTTTCACTAAATGTTTAATCTTTATACAGTTATCTAATACTTCTAGCGTTAAGCAACCAAGAATGCATAAAAAGCGTTACAATGTATCGAAGTGAAAAATATGTCTAATACATTTGCAAATTTTATATATGTGTCTTAAAACACAAATTAATATATTATGGAGCTATAAAAGCTGCAACAAAATTAAAATAAATCACCAAAATGATGAGTAATCAAACATTAATTAACTTAAGTCTAAGATCAAACATATTTAAATAAAATAAATCACAAAATTGAAAAGGATTTATGAAATTTAAGGCTTACTCTCGTTGATCAGTATCTCCAAGCAAACACGAGCATTGAAAATTAAGGCTTACACATTTACGAGTTTAATTGCACATGAATACAATCACTATAAACAAAACCTTCATCTCCCTCCATATCGCTGTCTAAATATCATAGTCATCAGTTGCCTCAACATGGATGGTTAAAACGAGCGTTGTGTGAAATGTCTCACGATCTCTGATAGAAACACCGACAAATTTCAAAACAAACCTAAACACCCGATTATCATCACAAAAGACGACACCAACGCACCTAGAAACTACATAATGTGACCTCTAGGATTAGGTTGTGACAATGGCATTTACCGAATATTAACAATGGTCAATAGAAGAAATGAGTCATTATAACTCTTGATTTTTTGGGAGGAGGGCATGGCCGTTCCAACATTTTTGGAGACCATAAGCGAACTACGAAGTTGAGGCCCTTTTGCAAAATTATCATTTAGTAACAAAACCCTTCGCCATCACCCAGGCTTGAGACCGGCAATTATAAACTAAAAAGTTTATAGGTGACAAAGTTAACATTTATCTTTGGAAAGTTATATGTTTTGTATAACTGGTTCACATTCATTAAAACACACAACTAGTTCACAAAATACTTAAATCAATGGCAATGATGTAGTTAAATACTAGTAAATATAACTAATAGAAAGCAGTCATAACGGGTTGATTGAAAGACATTACGAAGAAGACAATGATATAAAGACTAGAAGACACTATGAGGACGACCATGAGTAAGAGACCATAGAATCCGTACTTAATAATGAATAGAGATAACGGCAATAAACCTTGAGTTCAAATCAAACGTCGTGAAAGCCTACAATTTTGTGTCGTCTGTCATGTTTGCTAGCTAATTTCCGTAAAAGAATCATATAATAATATTGCTTGTGTATATTTTTTGAAATATTGAATTGCATGACATCGGTTCCCCAAAACCTACACTGGTTCACATTCATTGAGACACTTAAATCTTAATTATAATAAACTTAAACTATACTGTATGTATATGAAATTTTATTTTATTGTACATTTTTTCCCATTCAGTTAACTTTGTGGCTCATTAAACACTAAAATATCAAAAGTGTTTTTAGTTCTAAAATTGTTTTAAAAATCTGGTGTGTACATATGAATTCGGTGGCCAAAAATCAGAAACAGAAAATAGTTAAAATAATCAGCCCTAAACAACAATTGAAATCAGCCCTAAACAACTAATGAAATCAGCTAATAGCAATATGAAATCATTCCTAAACAACTCTGGTGTGTACACAATACATATGAATTTGGTGGCCAAAAATTAGAAACAAAAAATAGTTAAAATAATCAGCCCAAACAACAATTGAAATCAACCCTAAACAACTAATGAAATCAACTCATAGCAAATTGAAATCATCCCTAAACAAGAATTGAAATCAGCAAATCGACCCTAAAAATTTATCATTCAAATAGCCAATGTGCAATAGCAAATCAAAATCATCAACACTAAAGATTCAAATCGCAAATACTAAATTATTTTTTTTAAGTTCGAGGCTTTAAACAATAATATATAAAATTTGGAGGCCTTAATAGGCCCTAGCCTTTGCCTAGTGTCTAAGGCCATTGGGTCAGCCCTTGAGGAGGGGTTGATTGAACATATGTTATGTGGTATTTACATATTTGGTTAGGAGTTGGCGACAGTCGATAAATCCTAGAAATTGTAAAAAATGATAAAATACTACAATATCAACCACAAAACACATAAAAAAACTCACAAATAACATAATGAAGATTACTAAAACACCATAAATATGTATTTTGTTTTGTGTTTTGGATAATAAGGTTATGGGGTTATTAAATGACCAACATTATTGTGTTTTATGTTGATTATCATGATGTGTTTTATATTCATAGATCTATGATAGTGTGTTTGTAGTTTTTATGTAATGTTCGAATTAGAATATGACGTTTTAGTGATATTCACTATGTTATTTGTGGTTTTGAATATGTTTTATAGCTGAAATTATGATTTTTATGACTTTGTACACTTTTTTAATAATTTTAAACTTTATAGCTAAAACACACCCTTTTATATTTTATCATTTAGTAACATTAAAAGTAGTTTTTTTCCATAAACTTAACATACTTTTAAATAAAATAAAAATTATAACCATAAACTACTACAAAACAAAAACCACACGTAACCTACTGATAAAAGATTATTACGATCAAAACACATAGATCATCACTTGTGTAATAATCAACTCTTTTCATTTATAAAAGAAAAATTCAAAAGAAAGAGTAAAAACCGTTGATAAAAACGACCAATTCGACCCCCATTCATAACCCGACCCGACCCGTTTATTTCAGATTAAATCATCATCTTCTCCCAAAATCAAACCCTAATTTCAGATTTGCAATCACAGAACCACCAGCCATGGCGATCCGCCACCTCCTCAAGCTCTCCCGCCGCTCTCCCCGAGCCCTCTCTGCCACCAGATCTGCTTCCACCGCCGTCGCCAGCGTCTCCGACACTCCGGCACCAGCTCCACCGCATCCAAACCAAATGATCTACGACCACATCGCCGAACAAGTCAAATCGAAGCTCAAACGCCTCGAAAACCCTAACCCTAAGTTCCTCAAACACAACTCTCCCTTTCCAACCCTAACCGATCACACATCAATCCTCACATACCCCGAGACACGAGTCACCACTCTCCCCAACGGCCTCCGAGTCGCCACCGAGTCAAACCTCGCGTCGCAAACGGCCACCGTTGGAGTCTGGATCGACGCAGGGTCGAGGTTTGAAACAGAGGAGACGAACGGTGTGGCGCATTTTTTGGAGCATATGATATTTAAGGGGACGGAGAAGAGGTCTGTGAGGAGTTTGGAAGAGGAGATTGAGAATATGGGTGGGCATTTGAATGCGTATACGTCCAGAGAGCAGACCACTTATTATGCTAAAGTTATGGGCAGTGATGCGCCTAAGGCGTTGGATATTTTATCGGATATTTTGCAGAATTCGACTTTTGATGAGCGGTTGATTAATCGGGAACGTGGTGTGATTCTTCGTGAGATGGAAGAGGTATTGAAATGATTGTTATGTGTTTTCTTTTGTGGATTGATGATAAAGTTTTGAGCTTTATGTTGTAGGAGTGTTAAATTTGTAGTTGTAAGTAAGTGAATTTTTAGAGAAGAGATGGATGGTTATACAAAGTAGGCATGGATTTGAGATGTGTGGTTTCTATTTAGTATTTACTGGATTGTGGTTTGTTTTGGCTAGTATTTAAGATGTGGCCTTTTAAGGTTAGGGGTTCAAGGTTGGTGGTTGGGATGGTAGGGAAATTAGGCGTGTATTGTGTGGTGTTAATTTTGGTGTAGTGATTGGTGTGTAATGGTAGTGTATGTTGACACAGTTGCATGTTTGTAAAATTTATTCATAAACAAGATTCTGAATATGAAGTTATATGCTCTATCTCGGGAAGGAGTGTTAAATTTGTAGTTGTAAGTATGTGAATTTTTAGAGAAGAGATGGATGGTTATACAAAGTAGGCATGGATTTGAGATGTGTGGTTTTTATTTAGTATTTACTGGATTGTGGTTTGTTTTGGCTAGTATTTAGATGTGGCCTTTTAAGGTTAGGGGTTCAAGGTTGGTGGTTGGGATGGTAGGGAAATTAGGCGTGTATTGTGTGGTGTTAATTTTGGTGTAGTGATTGGTGTGTAATGGTAGTGTATGTTGACACAGTTGCATGTTTGTAAAATTTATTCATAAACAAGATTCTGAATATGAAGTTATATGCTCTATCTCGGGAAGGTCTTTGGACGGAGAGGTCATTTGAGTGACATTAGATAGTAGGTATAAGTAGCATGATTGCATTAAGGTTTTCACTATGCTACAACTAAGTTGGGTTTGTTATACACACATGTAGTTTTGGTATCACTAAGCCACTAAACGCCTAAGAGTCAGTAAGTTACATCTAAGCATGAGTATAGTTTGGCCTTCAAGTGATTACATTTCAACCTCTCTGCTTATATTTGTTTCAAGGAAAAAGGTGCTTACTTTTTAGAGTTTATAGTTTGTATAAAATTTTGCCGCAATGTTTGATTTGCTGTAGTATAATATTTTGCAGCTGTTGTACTGAATGTTTGTGGGTTTTTCTTGCCATGTTGGTTTTAGGTTGGAGCACAGACCGAGGAAGTAATTTTTGATCATTTGCACGCTACTGCTTTCCAATACACTCCTCTTGGTAGAACCATTCTTGGACCAGCTGAAAACATTCAGAAGATCACAAAAAAAGATATTCAAGATTACATTTCAACCCACTATGCAGCCCATAGAATGGTACTCAACTTGTATATTAAACTATTAATAATTTAATTCATCATTGACATTTAGTTTTTCAATCTCCATAGTTTCAATTATAATATATTGTAAAGAGTATCGTTTTTTGTAATTTATTTTTATGTCACAGGTAATTTCAGCCTCTGGAGCTGTTAAGCACGAGGACGTTGTAGAGCAGGCGAAGAACTTGTTCACAAAACTATCTGCCAATCCTATTACTACAACACAGTTAGTAGAAAAGGAGCCTGCAATATTCACCGGTTCTGAGGTGTGTATTATAGTTTTCTTTAGCTTGATTTTTTTATAGTTGAAAAAACATTTGCTTTTCGGATAATTAATTTCAACAATGTTGCTGAAAATGTGAAATAATCAGATCCGTATGAGGGATGATGACGCGCCACTTGCTCAATTTGCTGTTGCGTTTAATGGAGCAGCATGGACAGATCCAGATTCTATAGCTTTAATGGTCATACAAGCTATGCTTGGATCCTGGAACAAAACTGCTGGTGGCGGCAAACATATGGGGTTGGTATTCTTTTTTGTATTGGTTGGTCAAACCCAACAATATGCAATTGTAAGAGACTAGGGATCATATTCGTTTGTTTCATGGTCCTTGAAAAACCCTTAGCAGCATACTGTTCGCTATCGTGCGCTTCATAGTGTGTCGCCCATATCTCCCAGTATGTTAATTAGCGATTACATAGCGTGATTATAGCGGGATTCCGACGACCAATTCCAGCTCCGGTGGCTCTGGTGCTGCAATTTCTGCCATAAACGAGGAAGAAGAAGAGTGGCTGCGTGTTTTTGTGTTTTAGGGTTAAAATTTTTTATGTATTTTAACATTTAACCCCTCTATCTTTCACTAGTTTACATTTAGTCCTTAAAATATAAATTTATGCATTAAAAGTATAAAATCAACATTATATATGTATATAAAATTTATAAATAGCTATTTTTTATTTTTAAAGTTTTTAACTACCTTAATTGCTAAACACGAAATAACGGACACTATTTGCTATCGATAACTATGCTTAGCAGCTTTTCGTCTTGCCATTGCTGTTGGTGATGTAGGTGCCTTGACTGATTGACTGATTCTATCAGAAGCTTGACAATGATTTTCTTTTTTGCTAATTTCTTAGCTTCCAACTTGCATATAGATTTTTTTTGTTATTGCACATATATATCTGACTTGTTTTTTTGGAACTATAACAGGTCTCAGCTCGCTCAGCTGGTGGGGATTAGTGAACTTGCTGAGAGCATGATGGCTTTCAACACTAACTATAAAGACACTGGACTATTTGGTGTCTATGCTGTTGCTAAGGTGAGTTTAAGTTCACATTTCATTTAGGTTACTAATATTTTTTTGTGGGTGCTATATAGTACTTTCTTACGGCATATTGAGATTGGATTTTTGATTACTGATTGTCAGCTTAATGCTTTTTGTTTATTATGCAGCCGGATTGCTTGGATGATTTGGCTTTTGCAATAATGCAAGAGATAAGCAAGCTATGTTACCGAGTCAATGATGATGATGTTATACGTGCTCAAAATCAGGTACTTACGTTATTCCATGTCTTCACGTTGTATTGTTAGCGTTTTCATTTCCTAGTCTTATATACGTTTTTTTAATCTCATCTAATAAATCTTATAAAAATTCTATTCAAGTTTTTGTTTCCACCTCTATAGTGACATGTACAATTGTGACCAATAAAAGGTTTTATTACTGTCACAGTTGGTAAATGTTATTTGTACTTCTGACAAAGTACACCGGATACATAATATTATATAATCTTAAACTTTTGTAGTTATATGTTATTTTGAGATGCATAATATTATATAACCTTAAACGTTAGTAACTAATTGCAAGATAAAGTGGCATCAAATAACAAAGTTAGCAGAATATATAACCTTAATGTGTAGGTGCGATATATCCATAAAGCTTATGTAATAACAATCTTCACCTGTTTGCAGCTTAAATCGTCATTGCTTCTTCACATAGATGGAACCAGCCCTACTGCTGAAGACATTGGACGACAGGTACACCCAATACCTTATACTATATAACCTTAAACCTGTTTAGATTTATGTTATATTTTTACATTTTGTTCTTTTGTTCATTGCTTGCACATCATTGAAATTTAATGTCATGTTTTTTTAATTCTTTCTGGCCTGTTCATTGTATTGTCACGCGGTTTATCTTTAATAACCAAAAAAAGTTATTTTTAGCAATTATGTTATGTGTACAGGCAATCACAAAGTAGATTTTATCCTTGTAAGCATCATGCCTCATGTTTTTATAAACTACAATGGGATAATGTTATAATAATGTCTTTCCATGCAGTTGATTACATATGGGCGTAGAATCCCATTTGCTGAGTTATTTGCAAGAATTGATGCAGTCGATGCTGCTACCATCAAACGTGTAGCGAACAGATTTATATTTGACCAGGTAATATCTTTTTCTACACACCTTTTACACATGTTATTAATCTGACATTTTATTGATTAGTATTGGTTATATGGTCATTGCTTGACTGACTGATATAAATCTTTATACTTACCACTCTTTGGTTTAATGGAAAATTGAACAAACTATCTCTAGGATTCGTACCGAAAAGTCATTTTGTAGCGATCGAACTAAAAATACTCTGCTCTTGATAATAATAACCCGATTGAAACTAACTTGCTTTGGGCCGTTTCTGGTCCTACCGTTTGCAAATTTTAACTTCAAAATGGATATTCATCTCAACAATCCTAGATGGCTTCATGTATTTTGATTTAAAGTTGGATTATTATCTCAAGTATTCAAGATTTATCATTTACTATTTTGGTGATTGTAGGACATAGCAATTGCAGCATCTGGGCCTGTGAAGCTATTGCCAGACTACAACTGGTTCCGCCGTCGCACTTACATGCTCCGTTACTAGACTCTTATATTTTTGTTTTTATTTGTATGCTTTCCTCCATTTTTACCATAAATATCGCTGTATACGCATGTCTGTGTACGATTATGACCAATTTATGATTTCTTTCGGAACCAAAATAAATTAAAGGCTTTTTGGTTTTGCCTCTGTGTAACATGACACCATATCATCATTTTCTGGTTGTCTACTTGTGAGAACATTTTCAATGCACCCGTTTTCGAACGCATTGAAACCCACATCCACTGTCAGATTAGATTTCTATTAATATTTCAAATGTATCTATTTTTTTAATGCTATGTCTACTTTTAAACACCGTTCAAAAAAAACTATTAAAATAGTATTGTATGCGTTTGTGTGAGAAGCTCTATAAAACAAATAATTAATAGCATACAATATCAACATAGCATACAAACAGATAAAAAATATTTAGTCATTCATGTATATTTTACAAACAAATCCAAAATATTTAATGCTATGTCTACTTTTAAACACCGTTCAAAAAAAACTATTAAAATAGTATTGAACAAAATAGCCGAATCCTTAGCGTATCTTTTCAGCTTGTTATAGTCAACAAAATACAACCCGAATCGCGAACTGAAACCCGCAGCCCATTCCCAGTTATCTAACAATGACCATGGGAAATAGCCCTTCACATTACACCCATCCTCTGTTTGCAAATACCACCAAACCAGAACTTAAGGGCATTGATGAATGTAATGTACAAACATTTAAAACATTTTAAAAGTAAGAGGTCTAAAAGGGCTTACTTTATGGCAGCTAGCAAGTTCGTGAGATAGTCATTATAGTATTTGACCCTTTTTTCATCTTTTAGTGCTTTTTTGAGAGAGACAAATGGGCTGTTCGGGTCATCCATCCCTGTGGGAACAAAAGCAAAAACGTAACCATAACTTACATGTTGTGCTCTCGTGATTATAAAACTGGGTTGTTCGTGGTTTGGTTTGAAACCGTGAAACTGTCCAAACCGGTTTATAAGTTTGGTTTCGGGGTCAGGTTTTTTTACTTGGTTGGTTGGTTTAGGAAATTTTAAAGTCCAATCGTACCGAACGGTTTTGTTTACGGAATTACGGATAAGGCCCAACAAGTCCAAACCGTGAACCTAACCAAAGCCAAACCATTAGTCATAGTTTCGTTTGAGTTTGGTTTTGGTTGATAATGATAAAAACCATGTTTGACTTACGGCTTGTTCTATAAATAGTTAAAACCGGACCGTTAACACCCATATTACAATGTACAAGTTCTCATATTAAAAGGTTACCATTTTCAGTGACAATCACTAGATGATTTCCATATCTGTTATTGACATAATTTAATAAACCTCTAAACCCTTCTGGCACTATGTATAACCAGATTGAATTTGCCTGCAATATAGAAAAAAAATTAGTAAGTGAAGGTGACAATATTGGCCCCTACCATATAAGAAGTAGCGTATCCAGTCACCAATGGCTTTCCTGTTTCTCCACGCTGGAAAAAACGCAAAAAAAAATTGTATATTAGACAACTAGTATGAATTACAGAACCCAGACTTTTTAAAGCAATTATGTGTATATTATTGAGTTTGTACACTGCAACTCAACAATATACAATATAAAAAGTCTAGGTTCTACATATTAACCAAAATGAATAACTTTAAATGATATACGAAGGGTAATGGAACCCGAATCCGCAACAGAATCGTTGAGCAAAACGCCAATGATCCTAGTTGAGTTATGCCACGCGTACCATGTCGTGTAATGATTTATACCAACAAAATCAATCGAACCCTTAAGAAGAGCCGACTGAAGTTTAGAAAATTTTGGTAACCGGTCTCCTACTCTTGTCCTCATTGAACTTGGATAGTCTCCAAACATTACAGGATCGAGAAACCATCCCAACTGGAAATCTTGTGCTCTTTGGGTCGCCTCAACGTCCTTGGTTTTGTTTGTACCCGGCACGTACCAAATGACATCAAACGTGATCCCTATGCGTCCATTCTGCTTTGCCTGAACAACAAAACATGTTTTAATAAAATAAAAAAGTGTTGATCATCAAAAAACTAATATGTTTGTGACAATTAGTTTGGAAACATGGGTGTCAAAAATAGTTGAAACCGGTCGAAATATCCAAATTGAAGCAAGTTGGATGGTTGACTGATTTGAGATCTAAACAGTTTGGTTTTTGCGGTTTGGCGGTTTTAACGGTTCTGTCCGGTTTGAAACTTGGAACCGGCCCTTTGACTTCTATTAATTATATATTTATTTTCATTTTTGAAATCTGTAGTTACTTATATGTATTATAGGAACCGGCCCTTTGACTATAACTAATTAGTTGAAATAAGCTCAAACATTAGTTATAGTTGAAGACAACTCGGTTAGTTTTTATGCTCTAACATAGGTCTATTTGAAACTTGCCCGATATGTCGTAAAGCTTGTATGGATAAATACGGGGATCATGCAGTTCATTGTAAAGAGCTCCCTGGGTTCAAATACCGGCACGACTGAGTGTGTGATGCTTTGTGGGACATCTTAAGAAGAGCTGGGATTTCGGCTAAGAAAGAGGCCCCTGTGAATTTCCTCACGGACCCTATGGAAGGGAGATCTACTCTGCGACCAGCGGATCTGCTCGTCTTTGGCTGGGCTGGAGGGAAACATGCTTGTGTAGACCTTACGAGGGTTTCCCCTTTGGTTGGTTTAAGGGGAAACGGGTTTGTAGCTGGACAAGCGGCAAGAAAGGCAGAATCAAAGAAAGTGGATAAGCACGCTAAAGCTTGCGCAAATAACCAGCATGTCTTTGTCCCTTTTGCCTTTGATACTTTTGGCTCCCTAGCGCCAGAATCTATCCACTTCTTGACGAGGGTTCAACGGGTCGTCTACAACAATTGTTCAACCCCAAGGGGGCAAGGGTTTGTATTTAGAAGGTTAGGGTTTGCAATTCAGAAAGGATTGGCGGCGCAGCTTGTTGCCCGGCTACCTTCTGTTTTGATGTAACTTGGCAAGTTTTCTGAGTTTAAAATAATATTAATTAAAAAAAAAACTAATAAATTTTTACGGAAGGAAGGAAGGGCTATACTCATATAGAATTACAATACATGATGTTTCTTACTATAGTTATTTATATAAAAAAAACTATAGGTGATTTCTGGTTGTATATGCAGCGGCAGGTATACCTTCTATATAGGGGTAGCTCTTGCTACCCCTTGACGCTTCGGTGGTAGTGTAAATTTTGGAAAAATTTGATGTTTTTTCGATTTTGTTATCTCTTTTTGTTTGAAACGTTGCCCCTATAAAGATTTTCTAGATCCACCGCTGTGTATACGTGTATATAATTATAAGCAAACTAAAAACTTAGGTTATAATATAATCAAACCATTAGTATCTCATCTCAGTTAATTTTGATTCATGTTTCAAGTTAATGGTTCGATTATTCTATCATCATCTAAATAGAAGTGTTATACTGTTATTTGTTAGACTATACACATACCATGGGCCAATAAAGAATTAATAAGAGCGTTGTAATGATCAATTCCAGCTTGGTTGATTTGACCACTTCCATCTGTGAAACAAAAATTAAAAAACCAAAAATATTATTTGATTTCAACAATATTATGGAGAGATAGATAGATATATAAATGATCAAAATTTAAGAAATTATCAAAAGAATACTTTTTTAGGCATAGTTATGTGTTGATCATCTCTATTAGCCCCCATAATTTTAACTCATAAGTTAAGAAAGTACGTAAAATTATTTTACCTACTTTATGTTTACGTATTCTTATAAAATGATCAGACATTTTCTTTGTTTATGCACGAATAATTTGTCACATAAGTACCTAATGTTCTTAAAAAGTAGGTAATGTTTGTATATTTCATGACATTTACGATGATACTTTAAGATAAAGTAGATACGTGAAATTATTTTGTGTATCTCATGATTATAGAGGTATTTGAACCTAAACTACAACATAAAAATAGTTAAAGTGATTCAAGGGGTCATGTTCTTTAAAGTGGCTCATGTTTGTACATTACAAGACATTTATGATGATACGTGAAGACAAAGTAAATACATAAAATTATTGTGTGTGTCTCATTTATTATAGATGTATTTGATCCTATAACAACGACAAATAGTTATTTCCATGATTTCATATTGAATTTTAGTGATTTAAGGGATGTTATAATAATATTTATTATATAAAAGTAAATATAAAAAGTTGAAAATTCCTTACTTGAAAAAATTCTTGGCCATGAGATTGAAAACCTATAGGCATCCATGCCCATATCCTTCATCAACTTTATGTCACCCTATATTTGAACCATCAAAACAAACATAACTTTTTTACAAACAAAAACAATTACAATCACATCAATAATCTTCTCAAGAGAAGAAAGATTACTTGCCTGATACAAGTGGTATTGATCAACAGCCACATCAGCGTTACTGAAATCAGTCACCTTACCTGTCAAATTACAAGTTCAAAAATCGTAATTTCACTTTACAGTTAAAAATCTATGATTTGTATATAAAGGGTGTTCGAGATTGCTTACTGAATGTTTAACGTTGTTAATATTTTTTTTTGTTCAACAAGCAATCCTAAACACCCTAATGGTCAAAACCCCATAATTCTTAACGATGTGAGCCTCGATCCACCCCGTTCTCTATAAATATGAGGGTTAAATGTAGAAAATCTGATACTTGTTACACGATCTTATTATTAATAGGGTGACACCAATAATATTTATTTTTGTTTAATACTTATATCGGATTAAATTGAAAATTTACCAAATTTATGAGCAAATGTGTCCCAAATAGAAGGACCCCTTCCATCTTCCTTCACTGCTCCTTCATACTGCAAGAGTGCAAGTGATTAATTGATTATAGAAAACCAAAAATTAAAGAGAGCAAATCATATCAGCAACCACTGTGTAACATTTATGTTGCATCAAGTATAATAAATCAATTCTTTATAGGGTTGTCAACCATATAAGGTCAACGAGTACATGAGTTTCAGGTTTACAAGTTTAATTGATAGACCCAAACATGGCATATATATTTATTCAGTCACAGACATTACCTTGACCTGGACACACTTAAAATCATATAAAGTGAACTACTTGTGTAACCCGTGTATTTTAACCGTTACATAGGTAACGGGTTGACGGGTTGTAATTGAGCTGTAAACGTGTAATCAAGTTGTAAGGGTTAAAATGGTCATAAATGGGTTACTGGATTGTAATAAATGGGTTAAACGAGTCGTAAACAAGTTGGCCGAATGACGATATAAAATATAGATATTTTATAAACTTGTATTCTATTTTCAACCGATAAGTTAATCGAGTCGTTCGAAACACGACCTCCTTATTAAACGGGCTAGACATAACATTATTTTCATGTAAGAACCTATCAGGCTATCACCTCTGATTTATTACTTCTTACTAGTACTATTATTTATATGGTGATATATTTATTCGCGTATATTATATCAAAGAAAATTGATAATTCTTTTTATTTTCTCTTTTTTTATAAGGTATATTTTTTCATATCACACTTGAATCCAAAATCATACACTTAATCAACCAGATTTCGATAAAGATACAAATACAATGTCTTTAACGGTTACAACCAGCATTTTCTATTTAAAGATAGATTAAAAAAAAAAGAATAACAACAGAGAACAGAAATGTATGGGTCATATTTCTTGGATCGATTTAAATATCCAACAATTTTCAGAAATTCAAGTTAAGATTTTCAAAAATTTAAATAGAAACTTAATAATAATAACGGGATGTTCCGTTTTTTCAAAACCAATATAATATCGAAAACCACATAAGACACTAAGATGTTTTATGCGGTTGCGGGATAAAAATATGAGCGGTTACATAATACACGTTTCATGCGCTTTTCAACATATTTCTTGGTTTTGGTTCTGATTTATACACGCACCTAACCTACCTAATAATAAGAGAGAAGAAACCTGGTAAGCAGAAGAGGCGGTTCCGAAAACAAAACCATTTAGGCACAACATAGATGAAGAAGTAGCAGCCCCAAAGCTAATGGCACAATTGTTTTCACTCTAAACAACATTTCTTTGCCTGAGTATGGATGGGTGGTTTGATAATTTAACAAGGGTGTTATGGAGATACACCGAATAAGTAGGTAATGTGCATAAGGGTTTTAAGATTGCCACACACACACATATATATATATATGGGAATATTTGTTGCTTTTATACCAAATGTTGGAATGGAGGGTGGGGTGGGGATGGAAATGGAAGTGGTGCTACAACACTCTTTTAATCAAAATTACGTAAATAATTATAGTATTTAATATTTTCAAGAGTTAAATGTCATTTTAGTCCCTGTGGTTTGGGTTATTTTGTCAGTTAATCTAAAGGTTTTATTTTTCGTATGTGGGTCCAAAAAAGTTTCACCGTTACCATTTTAGTCCACTGGGTTAACTTCATCTATTATTTCTGTTTATGAGAAGGGCAATTTGGTCATTTTATATGGCCGAATTGCCATTCTAATTAACATAATTACATATAAAATGACCGAATTGCCCTTCTCGTTAATAGAAAAAATAGATGAAGTTAACCCAGTTGACTAAAATGGCAACGGTGGAACCTTTTTGGACCCACATGCAAAAAAATGAAACTTTGGAACTAAACTGGCAAAATGGCCTAAACCACAGGGACTAAAATGGCATTTAATTCTATTTCTAATTAAAAAAGTAAAAGCTATCGATTATATATATAAGATGAGAAGGCAACAAACCAAATAAAAAGATGGAGATGTCGAGTGCGATGGTGCATTAGGATCAAGAGAGCATAACACATATGTGATTATGTGAAAGAAGACAACGTGGAGAAATATTAATGCTATCATAAGCTTGTACGCCCTACTTTAATAGATCTACACTCAAGGATGGACCTATCTCGTTAATAGCGGTAGCCTCCGCTACCCTTTAACGATTCAACAGTAGTGTAAATTTTGGAAAAAAAATTGACTTTTTTTTTTTATTTCGTTGCCTTTTTATAATGTTGTCCCTATAAAGATTTTCTAGATACGCCACTCTCTACATTTACGTGTTTTCTCCTCACATAACTTAATTGCTTTTTAATAATTAACATACTTTGACTAATATTTAAACAAAAATGTTAAAAATATGTGTCCAAACAAAGATGACAACATGAAGTATGCAATATCTACATATATTTTATAGTATTTAAGTTTATCTACATATATTTTATAGTATTTAAGTTTATACAGAAATTATAGAACAATCATGGACAAAAATTCTCGGATCATGTGTTTGAGATGAATAATGAAGTAATATATGTCTTGTGACTTCTATAAATATGTAAGTAACTAGGCGACATGACATGAGATATTAGAAATGTTTTGATAACTTGTTACAAGTCATACTAAATTTAGGAGGGGGATAGAGACAAGTCAGACAACAACTTAGAAAACATGTTATTGACCAATTTTTGTAACAATCTAGTAAAAACTTACATTAGCTTTTACAGCAGCCATGAATACTAAGTTGTGTTTATAAGAAATGTCTTGTCTTAAAAATTTAAATATATTATAAGTGTGTTGGTAGTAGATGATATAAGAAAATATACTTGTGTGCTAAATAGAGTGATCTATGATATATGACCTCGTGAGACGTCTTCATCTAGTTGATATGAGATGCCTGATGTTAAAACTTACAATACGACTGTGTTTAAATTGTTTTTTTTTAATTTAATAGCTATCACCTAGTTGATATGAGATGTCTAATGGTATAAATTACAATACATTGTATTTTAAATTGTTTTTTAATTTAATAACTATCGTTGTTATGTATTGTTTATAAGAAATGGCTAAACTGAAACAAATGATGTTTTTAAACATAATATATATCCATTATTCAGATTTATTTAAGAGATAAAACGAGTCACAATATTGCGAAAAGCTTGACAAAAAATAAAGCTCATGAACAGTGAACTACTTGAGGATCGAGATTAAGCTCAAGTTAGCTGAAATCCATTCAATAAATATACATTGAGTTGGCAAGCTTAATTATACTTGAAATCATAAACGAGTATATGTAATATATAGTTACATAATGAATGTTGTATAAATAATAAAAATAAATATTAATTATGTCAAACGACAAACTTGAGCTTATAAAATTACTAATCACTTGAGTTTGAGATTAATGTCACGGAGTTGTTTTTTGAAGCCACGTACGACGTCCGCCTCAAAGAATCAAGGATGGTCAAGGTTCATCCAATCCGTCCTGCTGTTAATTATAATCTTGGAGTGTTACTTTAAAGTAAAAGTTTAATATATCGAACGCTCATAGGCCCAATGAATCAATAATAGACCCATCAAGTGTGCGACCACTACAAATACCAATAAAGTGAAACAACAAAGACTTGACCAAACGTAGATTAAAAAGAAAATAATTGCCTCCAAACTATTAAATAGACATCAGAAGATTAAGACAAAACATCAAAATAATCAAATGGCTTTCCACACAAGATGTAAACGAGATAAGTGACTCCTGAGCTACTTGAGATTGACTTGCTAAAAACTCCCATCAGTCAAACTAAACGAGGTTGAGCATAAAAATAAACTTATTTAATAAAGTATTTTAGTCTCAAGCTTCACTTATTGAGCTTGAGCTAACTTATGAGCACATTATTTATATAACTTTTTTTAATATATACTTATATAATACATAATTTATATATGATATTATAGTAAAAAATAACTAAAATATTTGTTATATAAAAATATAATTACAATTAAAAATAAAAAAATATAAATTAACTACTAAATATCAAACAAGTCGAACTTAAGCTTAAAAAACTACATATGAGCCAAACTAGAGCTCGAAACAAGCCAAACTCATGCTCTTTTAAATTAAACGAACCGAACTCAAGCTCGGGCTTGTTTACACCTCAACCTTCCTAATTTACTAGTCTTTCCCCATAAACACACTTTGGTGTGTATATATCGGTGGGTTTAAACAGGTGATCCATAGTTTCATATTAGATTTGACTTTCCTCTATATCAAACTATGATCCAACTCAAACGAACAAGAACAAAATTAACTAAAACAAAATGGAAAACAGAGAAACAACCATTGTTGCAAATCAAAGACGGCACTGAAAATTTGGATCAATATCAAATACCAACAAATCGGACGAGAACAATAGACATGAGAAACATAAAAACAAAATGAACAAGAAGTTAAGGCAGAATTAACATAGTGTATTCAACCATGGATATACTTTATAAGAATCTCATAATTGTTGACTTCAACACTAAATAACCAAAGTCATTACAATCTAGCATATTCATAATTGAATACACTAAACTATGATCATAATTGACACATAAGTTTACATTGATGAATGCACAAAACTATGTTTAGAATCTACACATAGTGTATGAATTAGTGAATACATTATATAAAGGTAGTGGGTGTCGTCCCTAAGATCCTGACACTCTCTTTCACATCAACGCTACGTCACTTTTCCCTCAATCATCTCTAACCTATTGCAATGGTCATCTTCCACATTCCTCAATTTTGTAGGTTGTAAAATGAGCATAACTACTTGTACATGAGCCATGGATACGTTGGACTTGTCATTATGTAAAAGTATTGCTTAGAATTCACAAGCCATTACATTTACATCAATTATTATAAGGTAACACATAAAGAAAATCTCACAAAACCCATAATCACTAACAAAAAAAATATTAGGGATAATAATCAAACCTAAATCATCGTAAGTTGCCAAAATCTCAAAAGTAAACCAAAAAGGAAAACTCATCATAGTCGGCTCCACGGTGATGAAAATGAAAGTCATAGTCGCCAAGAAATTCGTCTTTAACATGAGAAAGGGAATGATGTATGAGAGTGTCAATAAAACTATTGTCTTTAAATTATCACTCATTAGAGAATGAATCAAAGTACGAATCTACATTTCATGTGTAAGAACATGCCGATTCAATTCGATCATAAGCCAAAAGTAAACGTGCATATGATGTTTTGCTTTTTAGCTTCTAATAATCAATTGGTTTTGATTACAAATTGATGCAATGACGAATGGAACCCAAACTGGTTAAATAATATTGGTACCATTATCAGGTATTGTCAAAAGAGTAAATTGCACAAAACGTCCTTTATGTTTCCTCAAACTTGCAGGTTCCAGCCTTAATGTTTAAAACTTGCCAAAAACATCCTTTACGTTTATTTTTGTTGTGGGTTTCATCCTTTGTCACTAACCTAGTTATTAATCCTTGTTAAATGGCCTCACATGCATAGCATGTGAGGGTAAAACCGTCTTTTCTGCTAGTGAGGTTATAAAACCCAAATAAAATCCCAGACCCATGTGAGACACATATAGAAACCTCTACCTAACATCATCTCCCCAGACGCCACTAAGCTCCTCCCCCACCATCTCCACTTTCGCCACCACCCTGGTCGACCGCCGCCGCCCCTTGCTCGACCGCCCCCACCGCCTGCTCCTTCTACTCGACCGCCTCAGCCACCCCCTGCTCCACGCCACTCTGTTCAAACGCACCAAGCTCCTCCCCCACCATCTCCACTTCCGGCACCGCCTTGCTCGACCGCCTAAGCCGCGCCCTGCTCCTCCTACTCGACCGCCTAAGCCGCCCCCTGCTCCACGCCACTCTGTTCAACACGAAGGTATCGTTGTTCGTTCTTCTGTTTCTTCAATTTCAGTTTGTTCGATTGATGTTATGTATGATGCGACTTTGTTAGATGAATCGGATCTGTTGTTCTGCTTGACGGATTGAGTCATGTGAATAGATTGTGTTGATTAGTTTGATCAAGATGAATTTAGTTAGGAATTTGTGTTGCTTCAACCTACCACACCTACAGCCGCACCACCTCGCGTAGCCCCCTTCCCTTCGATTTGCTCAACCACGGAAGCATTCCCCTTCAATTCCACCTTTGAGACTGGTTAGTTTTTTCGATTCCCCTTCGACGCGGTTTGTATGTATATGTATTGTTGTTTGTAAGTGATTCTTTAGACGTTGTTTGGTTAGAAGTGGGTTTTGTTCTTGCAGAGAAGAACATGGGTCTGGGATTTTATTTGGGTTTTATAACCTCACTAGCAGAAAAGACGGAGGTGGAGGTGATGTGTTGGGGATTTTGTTCTTGCAGGAGATGATGTGTTGGGGATTTTGGGGGTTTTGTCGAAGGTGGAGGTGGTGGAAGAGGAGATGGTGGCAGAGGTGGAGGTGGTGGCAGAGGAGGTGGTGTCGGTGGAGGAGGTGGTGGCAGAGGAGGTGGTGTCGGTGGAGGAGGTGATGTGTTGGGGATTTTGGGGGTTTTGTCGAAGGTGGAGGTGGTGGCAGAGGAGGTGGTGGCAGAGGAGGTGGTGTCGGAGGTGGAGGTGGTGGCAGAGGAGGTGGTGTCGGTGGAGGAGGTGGTGGCAGAGGAGGTGATGTCGGAGGTGGAGGAGGACAGAGAAGATGGAGAGGAGAGCGATGATCTTGAAGGTCAGTCTGTAATTTTTTGTGGAGATCTTGGAGTCGCCATTAATGGAGGTCTGGATGGGTTTGATCTGAATGAAGAAGAAGAAAGGGGAGTGGTGGATGGTGTGATGGTTACCTGGATTTTATAACCTCACTAGCAGAAAAGACGGTTTTACCCTCACATGCTATGCATGTGAGGCCATTTAACAAGGATTAATAACTAGGTTAGTGACAAAGGATGAAACCCGTAACAAAAATAAACGTAAAGGTTGTTTTTGGCAACTTTTAAACATTAAGGCTGGAACCAGCAAGATTGGTGAAACTTAAAGGACGTTTTGTGCAATTTACTCTTGTCAAAACCCATATTGGTATTTGTTTTTTTTTTCGGTTGATATAAACATAACTTCATTTTTTTGGGTTATACCACTTTATATTTTGGGTTATATTAGACAACTTTTGTGGTAATGAAACCACTGTAAATATTTTTTTATTGCAAACTATACCAAATATCGTAGCGTAGCATAGTTAGAGTTGTATTTATAATATTGTACTTTTTTGTGTCGTATAATATACCGATTGCTAGTAGTTGTACCTGTTACGAAACGAACTGAATCAATACCGACCAACCAAAGTCAATATTGATATTGCTATCATTGGAACCAATACCGATGTTCGTTTTTATGGTTTTCAAGCAATATAACATATTTGGTTTCTTTTCAAATATATCGTCGCGACACACTTGTCTTTATATATGTTTTGATACTATTTCAAAACCAAACCGCCACAACTCGCAAGGACAACCTACTAGTTATGACCATATATCATTCACATGTAAAATGTACGTGTATATATGTGTGTGTCACAGTTAGGGCTGTAAATGAACCAGACGAACACGAACAAAGCCTTGTTTTGTATTCGTTCATTAAGGAAATAAATGTGTTCATGAACACTTACCGAACGATATATTTTATGTTCGTGTTCGTTCATTAAGGAATTGAGCGTGTTCACGAACGATTCACGAACACAAATAAATTTGGCGAACACTACGAAGGGTGGATGGCGGAGCGAGCAGCGCTGGAACTTGAAGCCCTAATCGTGGAACGGATGTAGATTGTATTTGTCGATGATGAATAATGAGAAAGAAAAGGGAACAATGCACAAAGAGGATAGAAATATGGTTTCTTAGTTTAATTGCTTTGGGGTAATAAAATAAATAAATAATAAAAGAATATAAAAAGTTTAGATAAAATATATGAAAATACAAAAATATTTAGTTAAAGCACCAACAAACCAACATGAATGAACACAAATGAATGAATGTTCACGAACACCTTACCGAACGTTCATGAACACAAGCAAATGAACGGGGCCTCTGTTTATGTTTGTTCATTTAACTGATAAAACGAAATTTATTGTTCATGTTCGTTCATTTATTAAGCGAACGAACGTCAACGAATTTCCCGCCAAATGGTTCACGAACCGTTCGTTCAATGTTCGGTTCGTTTACAGCTCTAGTCATAGTTAAACTCTCCATATCATTGTTTCACGAACTGAATCAATACCGACCAACCAAAGTCAATATTGATATTGCTATCATTGGAACCAATATTGATGTTCCAACACACACCTCAACATCTCTTCTACTACCCGTTATTCATATTTTCTTAATTTCAATTACAATACATATATTATATGTTTTCCTTTCTTATTGTCATTTGTTTATAAAATTATGAAAGTACTTCTTACAATAAATTTATAACCCGTCAACGAATTTTAACAATCCTTTCCCTTCCAATAAGAAGGACATATAACTTTGTTAGAATTACATTGTTTTAACTTTTAGGTAAGGTTGTTTGACAACTTTTGAATGGGTAAGTGCTAAACCAGTAAGATGTCCGAATCATTAAGAGCCAATATAATACTTAATCATTCATACACAAATATCTGATCAATTCAGATAAAATGTACTAACAATTCAGACTCAGTATACTTTTTAACCATTTATAGACAAATGTCTGAACTTTTCACACATCTGCTCGTAAAACAAAAACTATTAAATACTAAACTAGTAAAAAATATAAATCAAATGCTAGTAACAAAGAGTAAACTACCATTTTGGTCCCTGAGGTTTGGCCAGTTTTGGCACTTTAGTCCAAATTTCAAACCTTTTGCCATTTTGGTCCCTGTGGTTTCGTTTTTTTGCCATTTTGGTCCAAATTTCAAAGTCAGCTCAGATTTTCAAAAAAAACCCTGGTTTTTGTCATTTTCTTCAGGGGCATTTTGGTCATTTTAGGCTTTATTTTAACTGATTATCAATTAAAATATTTCATCTTCCCCAATCATCTGAAACTCAGTCTCTGCTTCCCTCTCCCTCTCTCTCTAAACTCACCAGCCTTAACACCCAAAAATGAACTCCACCATTCTCTCCGGTGATCTTTCTCTCCACAAAACCCTAGCAATCGCACAAAATATCCACCAAATCTCTACAATTACCCCTACAAATCCACTATAATCCTTTTCAATTCACTCAAATTGATCGGAACCGGATGGAGAGTCCGGTGTACACCCGGCAGTGGAGCAGCACCGGTTCATCTTCTCCGGCGATGTCACCGGTAAACAGTTAGAGAGAGAAACAAAGGGTTTCGTTTCGCCGGTGAACAGTTAGAGAGAGAAACGGAGGGTTTAGCTTGTACCGGAATCACCCACCACCACTGTCTCCCCTCCACCACGGTACACCCACCACCACCGTCTCCCCTCCACCACCGTACACCCTCCACCACTGTCTCCCCTCCACCACCGTACACCCTCCACCACCGTACACCTCTTTCCACTTCCCACTTTTCCTACCATGGATTCCGGCAACTTCACTTCTGGTAAAAGCATAAAACCACAACCGCCGGCGATGTACACTTCAAACACATCTCGATTCTCCAACTGCCGCCGTCAAAGCATCGTCGCCATCAGAGCATCGTCCCCATCAGAGCATCCTCGTTATCATCGGAGTACTAAAATTCAAACACCTCCCCGACCAAATCTGGACGTTTGATGGAAGGATTGGAGTTTGTCAATCAGATCTAAGGTGGTGGTATAGTGGTGGTGTTAATGGAGGTGGTAGGTGGTTCCATAGAGAGAGAGATTGCAGGTGTGTGTGATAGAGAGAGAAGAGAAGAGAGACATATCTTTGATCTAATTAGTTATATATATATATAATTTGATTAGTTATATATATTATTTTTAATTAATAATTAATAATAAGTTATAATAAAAGTATAATGACTAAAATGCCTCTGAAGAAAATAATAAAAACCAAGGTTTTTTTTAAATCTGAGCTGCCTTTAAAATTTGGATCAAAATAGCAAAAAAATGAAACTATAGAGACCAAAATGGCAAAAGGTTTAAAATTTAAATTAAAGTGGCAAACCTGGCTAAACCTCAGAGACTAAAATGACAGTGTACTCTAGTAACAAATGTGAATCATTAAAAGTTTATTAAGAGCGGTCAAAACAAACACCCTCTGAATTTAGATTTTAATTAATTTCTTTTACACAAATAAATAGAAAAGTTTTATATATTCAGATTAACTCGAATAAAAAGTTGTTCCATTTAGTGGAAAGATCACAAGACGAAGACGAAAAATGGAGGATGACGACGGAGAACCGCCACTCGCCGTCGCGATCAACGAAACCCTAGACACTCAAAACCACCAAAACGAAGACGAACTTCCGCCAGTCGGCGTCACTGTCATCACCGGCTATCTCGGCGCCGGCAAATCCACTGTATTATTTCTAACTCTATATTATCAATCCTCAGTTTTACACTACACTTTAGCGGCCTAGAGTTTGTGTATTTCGAATTATGCCAACTGTATCCTAAATTCTGAAAAAAAAGTATAGACAGGAACATTAAGTTAGGTTTAGCTTTTGGCAGTTTAATATCAGTTATGTTAGCAATTGAAATGATGAAATTAGGTTTTCAGTGAACCTTTAATTGGTATGCTACTTATCTTAATGTTTGTATGATTCATTGAGCGTGGTAATATTTTTATTTAAGTATTTTTCTTAAAATTAAAGCCACATATTAGAGATAATAAGCATAAACATATTTTTTTTAAATGATGTTTCAAAGATCTAAGTTTCTAATGATTGAACATAAACTAAACAAAACAAACATCCATGAACGGACATAAACAAACATATTACCGATCTTTCACGAACGCAATTAAACGAACACAACCTTTGTTTGTGTTTATTCATTTAATTAATCGAACGGAATTTCTTTTTCATGTTTGTTCGTTTATTAAATGAACGGACGTAAACGATATCAATTATGTTAGCAATTAAAATAGGTTTTCAGTGAAGTTTTAATTGCTATGCAACTGATGTTAATGTTTGTATGATCAAGAGTGATGACATTTTTATTAAATTTATTTATTTTTGCTTTGGAATAATTGATTTTGTTTCAGCTGGTTAATTATATATTAAACGGACAGCATGGAAAGAAGATAGCTGTTATATTGAATGAGTTGGGGAAGAGATTGGAGTTGAGCGAGCTATGATCAATGAAGGTGAAGGCGGTGCACTTGTTGAAGAATGGGTCGAGCTAGCAAATGGCTGCATTTGTTGCACTGTCAAACATAGTCTGGTTCAAGCTTTAGAACAACTCGTTCAGAGAAAAGAAAGGTAATACCCTTTTTTATGTCACTGACATATCATATTAGCTCGCATAGAAAATACGCAAATTTTGTGTGTGATTCTGATAAATATTATCTTGTATGTAGACTGGATCATATATTACTAGAGACCACAGGGTTAGCAAACCCTGCACCTCTTGCATCTATTCTTTGGCTGGATGATCAGTTGGAAGCAGCCGTCAAGCTTGACTCAATTATCACTGTAAGTTTCTTGTTCCAATGTAAGGTTAAAATGGTAAATTTTAACTTCAAGACGGGTTTTTTTTGGTCAAAGGCGTAACCTAATCATTCGTATATAAAACCACACATCTAAGATGTAACATTTGTATAAATCGGGTCTCCGAAACCCGCTCCGTTTTGTAATCAAATACCAAGATATGAAATTACATTAAATATTTATGAGTATTTCGAGTTTAAACGTTACATAATTAATATATAAACTAAACTATAAAAATTATATTTGATAAAAAGTTAAAATAAAATAAATAAAAAACATTTGTAGCTGACCGGACTCGAACCCGGGTCAACTGCCTTCAACGACTTATCAACCGATCTTTTAACCACTCCGCCACCAATTGTTTTCTGTTAACATTATGAAAACAATTGAATTTTATACGCAAACACGACTTAACGGTTAATGATATCTGAATAACGGAAATCGGTAAACCGAACCGCCAAATCAGTTTTTGTTCGCTTAGTTAACTTATAACCGATGAATATCGGTTTCCAATTAAAGTTCAGATTGAATAAACTTCAAGTTTTGGGTTTTTGAAACCGAAAGACATTCAAACTCCAAATAATTCAGATTCCAATCATTTATACGATTCAGAACCGTCTCAAATACACTCCAATCCCTTCTCGTCGCATTTTCAAGTCTTTTGAGCACAAGAAAACTGTCGCAGGAATTCTCTGCAAATCTCGCCGGAAAACCGTGTTCAACTCAAACCAGTAAGATTTTCCTCTCTTGCTGTTTCAATCTATTGTTAGGACACTACTAACATTAACCCGTCACTCAAAACCAGTCACAGAAGACTTTGCTGGATTTTCTGGGTTCGCCGGAGAAACTCTGGAATTTGCCGGAAACACGCTAGTTAACGGTAAACACATTCAATCGTGCTAATAATCCATGTACTCTGGTTAAATTTCAAATCTAATTCTTTAATTCTGTTGTTAGACTCTCTCAGCCGGAGGTTCAAAAACAGAGTTACCTGTTCTCGCCGGACTTTCTGAAGAAGACGACCTGTCCGGTATTTCTTTTCCCCAAACTGTTCGGTTTGTTCATTCAAACTAGTAATCGTGTTATTTAAGTAGTAGAACCCTGAACCAGTGGTCTGAGTAAAAACCGGTAATTATAGTGAAAAAGACGAACCTAAAAACGGGTTAAGAGTAAATAAAATTCGGATAGTTAACGGGTTAGACACACAGTCCAGCGGTGGACTGTGTGCAAAGTTTATATACGAGTCCCGAGTTCGATCCTTACTACACACACACTGCGTAATAACATTCCTTTTTATTCATAAAACTAACCGGGTTAGATCGAGTAGTTGTTAAGTATAATATAATTCAAGAATATAACCGGGTTAGACACACAGTCCAGCGGTGGACTGTGTGCAAAACAAACTGCACGTCGCGCGATCGAGTCCCGTCACAAACACCGATTCAATGAGATTAAGACGTTTTGCAAAATAAAGGAATTTTCGGTAAATTCGAATAAGTGTATAAATATAATTAAAACTGGATTTCTAACGGGTTAGTCACGTAGCTCAGTTGGTAGAGCTACGTGCGCGTGAACGGAAGGTCACCGGTTCGAATCCCGCTCGGCGCAAGTATTACCGCTGACCGAACCGGTCAACGGTCAACGGTCAAACAGAAAAAAAAAATATTATTTTTTTTAAATATTTATTTGTTTAATTTAAATTAAAAATCAATTAAAAATACTTAAAAATAACATTTTTAAGGATAGAAAATAGCCATAAGCTCACAAAAATATATCTAAAAATCCCATTAAAATCTTTAATAAAATCCATCCATTTAATATATTTTTCCCATTATTATTTAGGTCAGTGATCCCTCGTTGACTCGCTTCGTCTAAATCGTGCGCATCTCACCAACTCAAATCCAACGCACCCAATGTGAGTGAACCCTTCAAATTCCCCGTTTTAATCACATTTTTTTTGGGGTGTATCATGTGTCTTGTTCATTTACTTATTATAACTAAGTTATTGTGCATATATCATATCATGACATGTGTGTTAGTTGTTGCTGATAAGTAGTTATTATTGTTTGCAAATTATTATTTCAGTACATGCAATTGCTGAGGCCGTAGCTCCCCATCCCTCGAGGTTGAGTTTGATCCCCATTTTATTATGCGGTTGATCAGGGCGTGCCCGCACGATCGGCTCCGTTTGATTGAGCCTTGATCGGTCATTTTATTTACATTTCAATACATGCAATACGCTCGGCTCCGCTTGATTGAGCCTTGAGTGCACAGTTCAATTTACATTTTCAGTTCATGCAAATACGATCGGCTCCGTTTGATTGAGCCTTGATCTCACAGTTCATTTATGATAATTATCATATGATGTTGGTATGTTCATGTATGCTATCGATTGTTGATGTATGTTATAATTGTAACTGACGTTGCCATTGCTTGATTTCACACATATGCTCTTTTATGATTATGCACAATATTTTGTTGATAAACTAACCAGAAAATCATTATTGAATGTTTATCTATAAGGTTCACTCGCCAACTTATGTTGACCCAAAAACCTCCCATTTTACACATGATACAGGTGAACCAGCAGCAGCTAGGAACACGTAGGACCTGGATTAGAAGAAATAAAACGATTTAGTATTTGGATTATTATGTTTGGTTATTTTCCTTTGTAATGAATGAACATGTTTGAATGTTTGAGAATTGTAACTTTGACTTCATTTAATTATGAAACATAATAGTAAATGTCATGTGCTTTGGTGATAACCCAATTATGCCCCGATTCTTATTTCCGCTGCGGGTCGGGGTGTGACATAAGATGCTAAAGTATCTTGACTACTTAAAGCTTTACATTACTGAAATTTATTCTTGAACAGGTTGTAGATGCCAAAAATCTCCGTTTTCAACTCAAAAAGCATGAAGATTCGTCCACGTTTCCCGAAGCCTTCTTACAAATAGCGTTTGTAGTAAGTGATAACGTAACCACATAATTGTTTTTCTAATACTAATCTCCATAATATTAAGTAGGGGTGAGCAGAAACTGAAAAAACCGATTTAACTGAACCCAAAAAACCGAACGAAAATTGACGGTTTGGTTGCGGTTTTGCATTTTATGAATACCGAAAAAAACCGAACTGAATAACCTAAAAAATCATTTTTAATGTTTGTTATATTGATTTAGAAATTATTAATTTTATTCTTGAATGTTAGGTAATTAGAATGATAACACTAACATGTTTATTAATCTTTGAAATGGTTTATCCATTGCCTACAAGAAGTAACAAAATTAAACATAAAAAATTAATTGATTTTCAAGTATTATAAAAGAAAATGTCTTAATAAATACTTTGGAGAAACATAAAAATTGATTAAATGGTAAGGTTTATGTGAACAATATTAATTAAAAATGTTAAATACTTACATGTATAAGGTTAAATGTACACATCTAAGAAAGATTCTTAAATCTTGGAGTTTACTTTTTATTTTTGAATCTTACGTAATTTTGTTCGAAAAACCGAAAAACCAAACTGAACTGTTGCTAAAACCGAAAAACGAAACCGAACAGTTTTCAAAAACCGAAAACCAAACATTTCGATTTTGGTTTTGGTTTTACCATAAAACCGAACCAACCGAACCGTGCACACCCCATTATTAAGTATTTACAACTTATATTGCATGGACAAAAAAGTTTCTGCAGATCAATCCAACCCTACATACACTAAAAAATGTCATTTTTCAACTTAAACCCGTATTGAACTGTCATCGAACATGCACACCCCACCCATTTTGCCACCTGTAATATATGTCGACATTTACTCCAATTTGTTTCATCATCATATTGTATATACGCTCACTTTCTTTTAAATTTTTCTGTAGGATGTTGTAATTCTTAATAAGGTTGATCTGGTTTCTCCTGATTCTCTAGAGGAGCTAGAGAAGGAGATATTTAGTATTAATTCACTTGCTAATATAGTTCATTCCGTGAGGTGTCAAGTTGATATATCCATAGTATTAAATTGCAGAGCATATGAGGGTTCGGTTAGTGACATGACTTCTCTTCTCATTCCAAATTATTTTCTTTTATTATTTTAATGACTAAACTTTTGCTCGTGACTTTTATTGCCTTAACAGCATGGTGCTCATCTGGAACAGTTGCTAGAGGAAAATAAGTCACTCACTACCGAAGATTTACATGATAGTGGTGTGAGAACCATATGTATTTCTGATTCACACCCGCTTGATCTTGATAAGGTATTTTGAACAATGATTATAGTAGTCTCTGTAGAGCCTTTTGTTTTTTTTACCATAAGTTGCTTCTATATATTTGTCATAATAATGTTTAGTGACTTCGTAGGTGCGTTTATGGCTTGAGGAGATCCTTTGGGATAAGAAATAGGATGTTGATGTGTATCGCTGCAAAGGTGTTCTTAATGTTGTGAATTCTGATGAACTTCACACGGTACAGGTAATCTTTTGATACAACAACTTTTTAATCTCTTCATATAAATTTTCAAGTGAAAAAGAAAAACGTTTTCAATTTGCAGGCTGTGAGGGAGATATACGAGATAGTTCCTGGACGTAAATGGAGAAGTGGAGAAAAACAAACGAATAAAATCGTGTTCATAGGTAAACTTATAATCACCCTTCTGATTAGTACTAGCTAAAGATGATTGTTTTGACCCATTTTGTTGGTCCTCATCTTCACCTATTCATAATTTGTCAAGTAATTTGTAGACTGCCCTCAAAATCTGTCTTTGGCTTGTGCAGGCTGGTCACTAAATGAGGATATTCTTATGGACTGTCTTAGAGCTTGTACCTCAACAACTTGCTAATGAGTGTGTATTTTGTAATGTTAAGAACAAGTGATTGAACCTAAACTTAACTTCATTGTGATTTGTACTTGATTAGCCATGTACTGGCCGGACAGGAACTGGCCACTTCCCGCTTCGGCTAACAATGTATGGACCGCAGATGGTTGAACCGACCGGTTTTCAAGTTTTTCGATTGAACTGGCCAACAGATGCAAGAGATTTTCGTGGTCGGAGAGATGGTAGTGTTTTTGGGCTATATATACAGAGGATTAAGTTATGAATGGAGAAATAGATGGAACTTTTAGTTGCGGCGATGTGTGACGAGGGAGGGATGTTTTAGTGAACTAGTAAGGGTAGTAGGCTTAATAATTTGTTTGATTTTCAGAAGCTGCTTACTAAAGGTAGTCATCAAATTATGTCAAATACTAAGGAATATAGATGGGTAAGGTATTGTATTCACAAGAATGTGGTTAATGCTTAGTAAACACATCTTTTATGATTATTAAAGCAAATTCAATGAGTTTTGATTGAAGATTGAAATCGCTAAACTCGAGCTTGGCTTTTATACATGCTCATTGGAGATAGGGAGACACGACTGTAATTGTGTAAAGTAAGCACATATGAATATGTTGAATTTAGAGCAGTCACAATGTAGGAAGTCCATAAATCTTCACAAAACTGTCACCTAAGCGCCACATTAATTTTCCAAACTATTCTTAAAAATAACTTTCACAAACCCTGTTAAAAATGTTATATATATATATGTATGTATATGTGTGTGTGGGTGAACGGTTCCACTTAGCTTGTCCGCCTCTGGCTCGGGATTCCAATCTTTTTCTAGACTTCACCAACAAACTTGCTCACAATATTGTTGGACTTCATGTCCTTGTCCGTCCAAGTCCTCATCCGGAAAACCTAAACAAACCCACATTTTGGGTACTGAGATGAACACAAATGGTTCAATCCATGGGACATCTAATGATTCAAATATTTGGAATTTATAATATAGTACGATAAAAATTCAATCTTTAAGATAAAAATACATAAGTTTGTTCTCGTGTGATTGTGTTAGTAATTACACAAAAAATGGGATGTATATTGGTGATTTTAGTATCACCAATATTCATTATTGTAATTGGATTTACTTAAAACCAAAGTAAAATTGCACATATAAATACAAATTAGAAGTCTAAGAGTACATATTTCAGTACTGCTATTGTAATTTCAGGCATCAGGGAACCTCGGTGCTTCGAATTTACATAATTGATTAAAAATGTTTGAACTTACTCATCGATCTTAATTGATTATCAGTGGTAAAATAATCATCACCTGTAAATTACTACTAATCAATAGTAAGTTACTAGTTATCATGTCTAAGTTGGTCGGTAGTTAAAACTTGGTCATTAATGGTAATTTGACATCAACAAATTTGGTTTCGGTTTAAAACCAAAACAAGATCCAAATACGTAGTTTGGTTCATTTCAAACGATTTCACTTCAGATTGAGTTTGAAACCAAATATTGAAACATAATAATCCGAACTATTATTGAGCTTTAAATATATAGAATTATTTAACAAATAAATATAAATTTAGCGTTAAAAAGTAAAAAAGGAAAAAGTTTAAAGACTTGAATAGTGAAAAGGTAAACTTTGACAACTTTATACGAAAACAAAATTAAAATAAAGAAAAGTAAAATTTGAATAAGTTTGAAAATTCGGAAACTATTAACCGAAATGACCGGACCCATTCTCGTTCTCTCTCCCATCATCAATAATAATCACAACTAACCTTGAGCTTTATCCCCCCAAAAAGCTTAACTGAATCTACGCATATACATATATACGTATACACGTACCGTTGAATCTATTCTCCACTTTCAACCGCCTGTTAACCGCCCGAAAACCCTAACAATCACATTTATCGGTTCTTTCGAATTTCTGTCTATACTCTTGTATGATTGCTATACCTAACTGTACATTTATCTGTTTTTTCAGTTATTTTCATTCAATTGTGTGTCTTACATTTATCTGCTTTTCGCTCAGATCCGTTTCGATTCTATTAAATTGTGTATGTTATATTGCAATTGCATGTTGTAAGGTTGTAATTTGAAGCTCTGATGTCAACTGTAGATTAATTTGAAGATCTTTTTGCTGGCATTAGGTTATTGAACTGCAAACTGTTAGTTTTCTGGAATTATCGGTTGCTCGATCTACTTCAGTAGTTATGATCATTAGGTATTTGATGTAATGATTGTTGATAACTTTCATATGGCTTTGAAAATTGATACCTTTCTAAGCTGTACTTCTGAGAGCTTTTATGATATGATAGGGTTGATTAAATTTTTTTGTATATAATTGATTCAGATCTGTTTCAAGTATGTGAAATTGTGTATATTATTCTGCATTTTCATGTTGTAAGGTTGTAATTTGAAGCTTTGATAGTAATTATAGGTTGATTTCTGCTTCCATTAGGTAATTGAACTGGTTACTGTTAGTTTCTGGAATTAAGATCTACTTCAGTAGTTATGATCACCAGGTGTTTGATGAAATGAGATTTTGGAATTTGATGTAATGATAGGGTAGAGAGCTTTGCAAGTGATAGTTCAGAGAGCTATTATGATATGATAGGGTTGATTGCAGTTTTTTCGTATCTAATTGGTTCAGATCCGTTCCGATTATGTGATATTTTGTCTCTTCCTTTGCATTTTCGTGTTGTAAGGTTGTAATTTGAGGCTTTGATGACAATTGTAGATTGATTTGAAGATATTTCTGCTGGCATTTGGTTATTGAATTAGTAACTGTTAGTTATCGGTTACTCGCTCGATCTACTTCAGTAGTGATCAGGTGTTTGATGAAATGAGATTTTGGAATTTTGATGTGATGATTGTAGATAACTTTCATTTTCCTTTGAAAATTGAGAGTTTTGTAAGTGATAGTTCAGAGAGCTTTTATAGGATTGATTGAATTTTTTTTTGTATTTAATTGGTTCTGATCCGTTTGGATTTTGCAGTTTTTCATTTTCATATTGTAAGGTTGTAATGTGAAGCTTTGATGACAATTGTAGATTGATTTGAAGATATTTCTGCTGGTATTTGGTTATTGAACTGGTAACTATTGGTTTCTGAACTAAGGAATTTGAGGTTCATCGGTTACTCGCTCAATCTACTTCAGTAGGTATGATCATCAGGTGTTTGATGAAATGAGAATCTGATGTAATGATTGTTGATAATCCTAATTTGCCTTTGAAGTTAAGCGATAGAATCTTCTGAGAGCTTTTATGATATGATAGGGTGGTCTTAGATAGTGCTTGTAAAAGCCGGATTGCGGAAGTGGATTGGACATTTGGATATGATAAGGCCATTGATCAAAAAAATTTGTTTGGTTTTTGGCCCTAGACTGCAAAGGATATGGTTAATCCTTTGTGTTGTTAGTGTTTTTGTACTTATAGTTTTGTCGAGATCAACTTCTAGTTCAATCGATTCTGTTGCTACGTTGACTGTGAAACCAGACATTTATGCCAACTACCGGAGGCTAAAAGAGCAAGCACTAAACGATTATTTGGATTTGAGAAGTTTATCTTTAGGGGTTAGTAACTTGAAGGATCTTAAGGTTTGTGGAAAGGAAAGAGAGCACTATGTTCCTTGCTATAATGTGTCTGCAAATATCTTAACTGGGTTTACAAATGGTGAGGAGTTTGATCGGCATTGTGAAGTTTCAAAAGGGGAACCGTACTGTTTGGTTCGTCCTCCAAAAGACTATAAAACACCCCTGAGTTGGCCGGTTGGTAGAGATGTGATATGGAATGAGAATGTTAAGATAACCAAAGAACAATTTTTGTCTTCCGGAAGCATGACGAAAAGGTAACTTTTTAATATGAAGTTGGGCATAGATGAAAGGTAAGATATCTTAAGTTATTTCCTTCATGCATTAGAAACAATCGCTAGTCCTGAATATCTTAATCGTCAACATACGAGTTGGAACCATAAGGATCTAACAACCAGTCAACCACCCCCACCTAACACTCTCTAATGCATTAGCATTTATGAGTTAGTTATAGCTTCTTAAACTTTTTCCTTTTTCTAGGTTAATGCTAATGGAAGAGAATCAAATTTCTTTCCAATCAGATGACGGTTTGATGTTTGATGGTGTCAAAGATTACTCCCACCAAGTTGCAGAGATGATAGGGCTAGGGAGTGATGCGGAATTTCATCAAGCTGGTGTAAGTGTTAACATATAATCTAGTAATCTACATCTTTTCTTGGCTGCATTTATGATGACTTCAACGGTAGAGGTTTCCAGGCTGGTCTTATGATGCCAGCTGGATTTTCTAGATTAGCTTCATGTCACCTCTGTTTCTAGACTGCATGACTAGTAAACATGAAATTCTAGCTTAGTTGACATCTGGGCTGATTCATGTGAAATTCCTCCAACAGGTGCGCATTGTTCTCGATATTGGGTGTGGGTTTGGTAGCTTTGGAGCTCATTTGCTCTCCTTGAAACTAATGACCGTTTGCATGGCTGCATATGAGTTAACTGGTAGCCAAGTTCAAATATCTCTTGAAAGAGGTCTTCCAGCAATAATCGGCAATTTTAATTCTCGACAGCTTCCATTTCCGTCATTGTCATATGACATGGTTCACTGTGCAGAATGCGGTATTCTATGGGATGACAAAGGTACTTGAATTCGTAGATGTGAATTTCATCTTGTACCACTCTATAACTGGTGTGAAAGTACAATTTATTGTGTCTTAACAATATTTTCATGAATCAGATGGATTGTTACTTATTGAAGCTGATAGGATACTTAAGCCTGGTGGCTACTTTGTTTTACATGGAAGTTCGTTAAGTACAAAGAAGGGAAGCATGGCCTGCCCAATTGAAGAATTTGCCAAAAAATTTGTTGGGCTTTTATAGCTCAGCAAGAAGAAACTTACATATGGCAAAAGACCAGTGATCCACAATGCTACTATTCTAGGTGAGGCTAGTAGTAAAAGTATAATCAATACTTCTTTCATTTCCCAGTTTTAGGTAAAGATTAGGAATTCTATATATACTTAAAAGGCTATTTTGTCAACATCAATCAACTTTGGCCCCTCACCTTTGTCATCAATCAACTTTGGCCCCTCACCTTTGTCATCAATCAACTTTGGCCCCTCACCTTTGGTAATGACATATTTAGCCCCTCAACTTTGGTAATGACATATTTAGTAGCCCCTCAACTTTGGTAATGACAAGTTAGTAGCCCCTCAACTTTTGTCAACATCAACCTACTTTGGCCCCTCATCTTTGGTAATGACATATTTAGCCCCTCATCTTTGGTAATGACATATTTAGCCCCTCAACTTTGGTAGTGACATATTTAGCCCTTCTACTTTGATAATGACATATTTGGCCCCTCAACTTTGGTAATGACATATTTAGCCCCTCAACTTTAATAATGACATGTTTAGCCATTCAACTTTTGTCAACATCAACCAGCTTGGCCCATCAACTTTGATAATGACATACTTGGCCCCGCAACTTTAATAATGACATGTTTAGTCCCTCAACTTTAATAAGGTTTTCCTTTTTTCCAGTATTTACCCTTACACTTTATTATAGTTACGATTGAAACCCTCAACTTTTAGTTTTTTTCCATTTACTTATTTTCTGTGGTTTCTTTTTAGTTTTTTCTCAACGTAACGTTTTTCTAAATTTTCCATATGTACGGACGTAAGTTGGTTATTTCAATTACATTTCGAACCCTCCACCGATATTTGCTTTTATGGTTATAACGAGTGTCGATACCGTAACGAACTGAACCGATAACTTTTCTGTGACTTTTGAATACTGCCGTGACATGTTTTTTTAATCTTCATGTAGACTGGCCCGTCGCAATTTGCTTATTTTTATCTACATTTCAAACCCGCCGTGAAGCGCAGGTGGTAACCCACTAGTTTGTTATTAAATCTGGTGTGTTGTCAATCGTAGTGTGCAGGGTACACTTCCTCCTTGTATAGAAGAACGGGAAAGTGAGGATATTCAGTCGTACTATCAGCCACTTGCATCTTGTATGGGCGGGACCACCAGCAAACGATGGGTTCCGATTTGGAACAGGTCTTCCAGTTCCGTAATTATGCCAGCTGAGCTCGAAATTTATGGAAAGTATTAACCTTTTAAATTTTTATAACTCCAGCCAACTTTTATTAAGCCTATAAGATGTTGATGTTATTTATTGAAAATTTTAATCTTTCTTCAGGGATTCAACAGGATGACTTTAATGAAGACTTTGAATCTTCATTACCAGCATTAAGAAACTACTGGTCTTTGCTAACACCCTTGATTTTTTCTGATCATCCTAAAAGGCCCGATGATGAAGATCCGTTACCTCCGTATAATCTGATAAGAAATGTGATGGACATGAATGCGCGTTATGGTGGTTTAAATGCTGCGTTTCTGGAAGAAGGAAAAGCTGTTTGGGTGATGAATGTGGTGCCTATCAAGGCTCGTAACACGCTCCCAGTGATATTTGATCAAGGTATCGCTGGTGTTTTGCATGATTGATAAGAAATAGGTTTCTTATTCCTTTTTATATGTTAGCATAATCTTGTGTGCTTTTCTTTGATTTATCCACTTATGTGAAATTTTATGTTAAATGTAGGTGTGAACCATTTCCCACTTATCCGCTGACGTACGACATGCTTCATGCAAATGGGCTCCTTTCATACCTTATATCTGAACAATGCAGCATCACAAGCTTACTTTTGGAGATGGATCGTATCCTACGCCCCGAGGTACACATTCGCGTTTAACTCATCACAAACTTTCATGTCCCTTCACTCTGCATGATCCAGCTCAAAGTTTCATCCTTTTACAGGGATGGGTTGTTCTTTCGGATGAAGCAGGGTCCATAGATAAGGCACGTTCAATTGCTACACAAATTCGTTGGGAAGCAAGGGTTATTGATCTTGAAAACGGCAGTAACCAGAGAATACTTGTTTGCCAAAAGCCGTTTGTAAGAAAATGAATCCTGCAGCCAAACAAGGTCCATTGTTCCTCTGATCATCCGACGTTATAGACTCTGGTAACTGCTCTACATCTTTCATGTAATACGTCTTGAATCATTTTATTCAAAAACCAAATTTTTATTGAGAACATATAATTTTAATGATCATATTTGACACGCTAAGCTTTTGTAAAATATTAAAAAAATTGGGCAAATGGTGTTTTGTGTCAACCCGACCCGTTACCAAACGTGCCGATTTTTCCACTCGTTATAAAACCGTTCACCCGTTTTGAGACAAGATTTCTAACAATGTGTACCAGGCATAAGTCAGGTGAGAGGCTCTACACTCGATATTTGGCATGTCATATTTGTAGATAAATTGAAGCTTGAGATAGAAACCGAAGTACTTGCAAGATGTGTAGATTAGAAAAGTTTTGTTGCCACGTAGTACGAGTGTTTTTTTTTTTTTCCAAACATTTCTGAAGGGATTATTGCAATTCATTCATCCCAATTTGTTTTCTCTCTTTCCATGTGGGTGATCTCTTTATTTCTTCATCAATTTTGTAACCTGAATTACATATTGTATGGAAAACATGGTTATACTTAATTACAAATTCCTCAAATATACCAAGTGCATATTGTTTTTGGTGATTTAACTCCTAAAACATTTGCATTTTAAGTCGAAATATAAAAAGTGACCAAGAGCTGCAGTTATATGAACAACAGGAAGAAGTGATACAGAGCTGCAGTAATATGTGATGCAAATGAATGATTAAGAACAACTGGGCATGTGTAAGTTGATTTATTATACAAGGGTAAAATGGTCAAAACCAATATTTTGACGGTGTAAACCCTTGAAGGGTGAACAGTGGTAAGCCCCTAAATCAATCCAGCTTCCACTGATTTTTTGTCTTCAACCCCCTTAAAGACCATGCCTGCCCAATGCATGCTGCGCCGTGTGACGTAATCATTATTCGAGACTCTGAATGTCTTCTCTTCCCATATGAGTTTAATCAAGGTATAAGAAATCTCATGGGATATTGCAGGTGGCTATTTCAACCCATTTACTAATACGGGTCAATATGAGATATGTTTTTACCCCCACGGGTCAAGTCAGCCGAATATATAAACTTCTCTAACACCATAACGGCTTGAGCAAGTCAATCATGTTGAAGCTGATATATATGTTGTCAATCTTACTAGTCATTTTATTCTAACAAATTATATATTTTTCCATAGTTTGTGTAATAATTTTAGTACATCAACGTTATAGAAGTAAACTGTCTTTTTTACTTGTTACCGAACCATCTAATTTGCCAGATGTTATTAGATTCATGGAAAAATATTTACTATCAAGGTGCCGAGCGCTTCACCATTGCCATTGCGCGCAAAGGGCTCTCCCAACACATTGAAGTTGTGGTATGAGTCTTTTGCCGGTGATATGATTTGGCCTCATATGGGAAAAAGAGAGCTTTAAGGTATTCGCTTTCAATCTTTTAACCAATTTGAAGTCATTATTTCAAGCATCCGGCTTTGCATGTGCAACGATGAATGCATATGTGGTTATGAAATATCTCATGTGGTGAAATGGTAAATTCATTGAAGTTTGCTTAAGAGGAAATTGGTCAAGCGGGTTGAAAGTTGTCATACATCAAATTGTGGTTATGTTTTGTCTCTTACAATCAAAGGGTAAAATCAATAAAGGTAGGTTAAAACGACATGGATCCTACACTTCTACTATTCCAAAGTCCACAAATTAAACTAGTTGGCAACGTGGCAATCCATACGGGGATTAATAGTCCAACAAGTTTTTTATCGGTTTTATCTCTCGTCGCCGCTTTTGCTGCCAAACCTTTGTTGGTCCTCGATCCTCTCCCCCATTGCTCATGTTGTGCAATGACTTTCTTTCTAGGTTTGGTTTATTGTTCTCATGTTGTCATTGGGTCGCCACAACAACAGCTCATGCTGCCACAGTTGTAGCGCTTGTCACCATAGCACTAATGTCATGCCTCTTGCCGCCATCGCTATAGCCTTGGACCAGTTGCCGACATTTGCTGCCTCGAAATTTTAGTTTATTTTTTATGTGTTTGAAGACTGTGCTTTTCTTATAACAACATATTCATTGTTTTGCGCTCTAGTCTAAGCATTCGATAACCTTCCGCTCCGTCAGTCCAAATGCGAGGGAGGATTAGAGATAATATATTAGTTATAATTAATCTTTAACATAATTAAAAGATATGAGTTTGGTGTTTTCTTTTTAATATCAGCAGTGTGCTTACTGTTTCTATAAATAGTTAATCAATAATACATAGTATCTTGTAGTCAAAACATAATTTTCAAACACTAAAACTACATAAATAACAGTTCGATCTTTATCAGAACTAACATTAAGTATGCATGGGGGTCAACTCGAACAACGCCTTTGCTAGTTTCTTGTGTTATATGTTATCGCCGCCGTTCATAAGAAAATAATAATAATCATAAAATGTAAGGCCAAATAAGTAGATATCAAAATAGAAAGGGCCAAAGGAGGCAAAATGACAAATCATATATAGAAAAAATAGGTACACTCCGACTGTATGGGATCTGGAGTCCCCATAACTACCTCACGATTTGCGCGCTATTCTCCTTTAATTTCTTCAAACCAAACCGACGGTCCAGATTCACTCTTTCCCTAACAACCTCCATCGTCGTCATCATCTTGCTCATTTGATTCTGAACACTTTTTCGTCATTCAAATTTCAATCGATCGATTTCACTTGCAGAATCGATCAGCAAAATGTCTAACGAAAAGGAGAGAGAAACTCATGTTTACACCGCGAAGCTAGCTGAACAAGCCGAGCGTTACGAAGGTATAATTTCATCTGTTTGTGGTTTCAGATAGCTGTTATGGTGTTAGTTTGTTGTTGTTGATTAAGTCATGATGTAGATCGATAAATTTGGTGTGGAGTTCGTGTGTTTGTTTGTAGGTGTGAGTGTGTGTGTGTGTGTAACGTGAATTTGTTTTATGAGATGAGTTGGTTGATGTTAGATTGATTGGACTATATATATGATGTATAGAATGGATAGTAATCTGAAATCTGGTGTGCGATTATCAATCCGTAGATGTGTGTGTGTAAGGTGAATTTGTTTTATGAGATGAGTTTGCTGATATTAGATTGATTGGAGTATTGTTTTGATCTGTAAAGCTGAATGCATGAATCATGATGTGGCAGTGGATATCAGTTGAAATTTGTTAGTAGGTGAACAATTAATATCAGTTGTTTTGTGATATGCTGTTAAGTTCAACTGTCATCTGTTGATTTTGGATGTATGAGTGTAGTTTTTAGGACGTGTGATATAGATTTTTTTTCGATTTGTGGCTTTCACAATGTTGCGTTCTTTTGTGTCGATGTTGTATGCTTTATAATATTGATGATAGAACTGAAAGAGAGACAAGACGAGATTCGTGAAAAATACGTTTTTTAATAAATGGTAACCGGATCTAGTTATATAGAGAGATTACAATGACAAGAATAAAGATAAAGCTAACTAGCTAATGATAATGATAAAACGTCGATAACTATTCTAAAAATCCAAATCCAAAGGAAGATAATACAAAAGAATAAATCATGAAGCTGATGATACTCTGACCAAGGTTTCTTATATGCTCGATTTTCTACACTCTGTTTCAAGCTACACGTTGCTCTGAACTTTCAGCTTGAGGGTGCATGTTAGCCGAGTTTATTATCTTGATTATTATTTATTCTTTAAGTTTGTGTGTTAGTTGTTATTCATCTACAATTCTATTATTAGATCAAGTAGGAATGGAGTTTTTTGCAGAAGTGATGCTAGCTTTAAAAAATGTTTCACAACTAGTACCACTCTTAAAAGTTTTCCACAATTATTGCCATAGCCGTTCTAAATGGCGAATTTTAATGAATCGTAGGCTTGCGGCAGGGAGATTCAGAATGTGTAAGACACTAATCATTTGAAAAGGTACCATAGCCATTCTAAACGGCGAAAATTTTAAAATTCTGCACACAATGCCATTACAAATGGCGAATTCTGACAAAATCTGCACATGAAGCCATTACAAATGGCGAATTCTGCATTTGTACCCACATAAGCCATTCCAAATGGCGAAATGTAACGCTCCATATTTTCGCGTCTATTTACTTATTTATCTATTCATTTAAATATATATTTAATCATTATTTACTCATTCTTTATTTATTTATTTTTATATAAATGATTGTTTATTCATTAAATTAAAAAAAAAAGATTTTTTTTACTTTAAAAAGTTTAATTATTCATTAACTTAGTTAAGGTTTTTTTTTAGTTATTTAGTTATTAAACCCAAGTATTCCATTAACTTAGTTAGTTAAATGTGAGGGACTAAAAGTGCAATTACTGAAACTGTAGTACATGGACCGTTTGGGTAATTGCTGAAAGTATAGGTATAAAAGGGAGGAAAAGAAAAAAATAAATAAATAAAACTGATGACCGCGGGACTCGAACCCGGGTCACCAGCCTCAACAAACACGCGCACAGCCACTCCACAATGGTCATCACATTGAACAAAACAACCCTTATACACTTTTTAAAATGAACCTGGCAGTCGCGACCAGACCCCTTCTCAGCGCGTTTTAGCGGGATTTTTGGGTTTATTTTGAGTTTTAAACTTGTTTTAACATTAATTACTTCACCAAACCCAACCCTAATCCTTCCCTATAAAAACCCATCATTCTCCAAGCCTTTTTACACTTTTCTAATCATCAAAACACTCTCAAATCCTCCATAATCAAGCTGAAAGTTGCAAATTCGGACAGAATTACTCTTCTTCACTAAAGTGAGTGTAACTCACTCGTTTCTCAACGAAAACACTCGATTATTTTTCCCACTTGCTTGGTTTGACCTTGTGCACATCTCCAATGGTTTTCCATGGAAAATCAAGCCCTGGAATGTCACGAAAAAGGCTCCAAAGTGGACTGTTTTGATTTATATTCTTCAAACTTTTATAAAACTTGTTTAACTTGAGTTTAACTCATCTCAAACCTATGTCCTAATGCTTACAATACTATATGTGGTTGGTTAGGCTTATAAACAAGGTTGAGACACGTCAAACTAGCAGATAAAACCTCACAAACTTTCTGTTTTCGACTAGGGTTTACACCAACAAGTAGTGTTCAAGTTAAGCTTGATGAATGTGTGATATTTGGACTAGCTTAAGCTATCTATCATTGAATCCACACACTACTTGATGATTTTCATAGCTTAGTTGTCTCATTTCATTCCTTACTTGTAAGTTCATGACCTCCTTGTGTCTAAGACACATGTGTAGTGGTGAATCGAAAGAGGTCTTAAGTGGATGGTAAATCCTCCCACCTCCTACTTGACTTATGTAAACTACAAATAGGTTCCTAAATGGATGGTTCAACCTCCTACCTCATGCTGGACCTATATGACTTAATGTACACTATATAATACTTATATATTATCAAAGTAATGGAACTCTTGATGATGAACAAGTGGTCATTTGTCAAAATAGTAGGTTACATCATCTAAAGACCATACACTTGTTACGATTCTAATGGATCTTTGAATCCATTAAAACATACCAAACCCTTGAGGTTCTATAGTGTCAAGAACAAGTGTTATGAGTACAAGATGATTACTTTCATAATACTAATTTCACGTTATTTTAATTCCGAATCCATAACCTTCCGTTAATTCCCAATACTCACATGCCTATGTTTCTTCGTGTAGAAGGACAAGGTGCTCGAAACTAATCCATCAACCACCAACGTTCGCGGGATTTCAATTGGGAAAGCTTGCAAAACTGTGAGCATACTCGATCCCTTTTTCCTTTTTACACTTTGGGTGCAACATGTACTTTATACAAAATCGCACGACACTTAAACTATTTTAATCTCTATCCATGCTTAACATGAGACTATGTGATGCTTGTTTAGACTTGTTATGCTAATGTAAACTATTTGTGTCGATATATGCTTCATTAACTTTGCTAGCCTACCTTAACAATTATAGCGCTATAGGATTAACGCACCGCCCACGAAACTTGGGGTATTGTTAAGTTAAACATGTTAACCTCCCGCTACTCTATTGGGATAGGCTATTTTAACGCGTTGGATTATTGGGTTTGAACATATAATACACCGTTTCAGCATGCTAGTAAACTTGCATATTATGGTTCATGTTGGATATGAGACTTTAAACAAATTTATTCTATATTATGCTACGTAACAAAACTTGTATGCTCGCCAACTTTTTGTTGATATATTTTAATACATGTTGCAGGTTGATTGATGAGGTGATGTTACAAGATGAAACAAGATTTAGGTGGACTTAGATACACACCTAGATTAATTTATCTATTTTGATGTTATGTCGTTTTGAAACAATTGTTGACTATTATTTGGAATTTTTGTATGACAATTTAGTCTTGAATGAAATTTGAATTTAATCTATATTGTCACATAGCGTTATGAAGTTTTGAGCAATTTGTTCGTCTCATCCCGATGTTTCCGCCATCGGTTGGGGTGTGACACGAAATCTGACAAGTTCTGCACATATAGCCAACAAATCACTCTACCAATTAGGGTTCAATCAGAAGAACTGAAAAGAGGAAAAACAAACAAACCTGTGGAGAGTTGTAACCAGAGTATATGATGAATAGCAAATATATAAGCAGTGGCAAAAAAGACATCAGAAACCTCCATGTTCCTGATTCCATCTCAAAGTTTGGCCGGAAACAGTGATCTTGACCGGAAAACATAAAGGAATCTTCAGGATGAAAGAAGAAGATTCAGGGAATCTGGATCTGTTTTTATGGAAGAAGTGACCAATTGGAGATGAGTACCAAGTGGTGTATAATGCACAAGTGGCCTAGAGGGACCTGATCTGCCATTTTTTAAGAAAAATGACAAAAGTATATGCTATTTTATGTTATCTTCTCTTTCGTATATGCTATCATCATAATTCGCCATTCTAAATGGCTTTCGTACCTTTTATGTACAGAATTCGGCCATTATAAATGGCTATTGTACCTTTACAAATGATTTGTCTCTTGCACAATCTGAATATTCCTGACACAACCCTAGGATGCATGTAAATTCGCCATTTTGAATGGCCTTGGCGCTAATTGTGAAATACTTTTGACTATGGCATTAGTTGTGAAATAGTTTTTGAAAGAGGCATTATTTCTGCAAAAAACTCGTAGGAATGTTGTTCTAATCCGTATCACCTTAGACATGTCATGTGATAAATATTAACTGATTTGGTGTACAAAATGTTATGATTATTGATCAAAATTTAGTTACCCGAGATCCTTTATAAATGGCTATTTGCATGGAAACTTCATTTACTGATTTAATATAAATCTTATGATGAATTTTTTATTTCAGAGATGGTTGAATGTATGAAGAGTGTCGCAAAACTAAACGTTGAACTTACTGTTGAAGAGCGCAACCTGCTTTCAGTTGGATACAAGAATGTGATTGGCGCAAGGAGGGCATCTTGGCGTATCATGTCATCAATTGAACAAAAAGAGGAATCAAAGGGAAACGAAAGCAATGTTACCCTAATTAAGGGCTACTGCAAAAAGGTTGAAGACGAGCTTGCCAAAATTTGCAGTGACATTCTTGAGATTATAGATAAACATCTCATACCCTCTTCGGGTTCCGGAGAAGCTACTGTTTTCTACTACAAGATGTGAGTCATGTCGAATTATCTTTTTTATGCAGTTTATGTAGTCTTCTAAGGGGGTGTTTGGTTTTAGGGTATGGGTCTATTTAGTTTTCATTATTGGGTTTGGAGGAATGAGGTTGATACCCATAAATTTGGGTATCTTCTATAGCCATTCCTATTACATCCAGTTATGAAACCCAGCCCCGTAGTGATTCTTGAGGGCAAACCTAATGCCTATTAGCATTGTATATAAACTAAATAATTAGGATACCTATGTTTATATTTTATGTTCGTATTATGTGACAAATTTGATGTAATTAGGATTATTAGTGGCAGTAAATATCAACTGTTAACGGTTGGTTATTGGCGCCAAGAATAACTGACAATTAATGGCCTAACTATGATGTATTTAAGGGTGTTTGCGGCTTCAATTTCCGGAAACAAGATTAATCTATAAACTTTCGATTAATCCATTACTATTGTTCCCTGCAATCGCAACCAAAGTTTGATACAAAGATCAAACATTAGTTGTCTTTGATCTCGTTTTCACTTTCGATTCAATCTACACATTATGGCTGCCAACAACGCCACCTAAATGTACACAGATTTTCCGTACATACCTTTTGGTCTGGCAAGCTATTTTAGGCGGAGAAGTTATCTGTGGATATATAGGATGATAAAGTTCTTTTGTACTTACATGCAAGTAATGTATTATATATGTTGATATCACATTACAAGTTAGGAACTAAATGTTACCATTTCAGTTTTTAAATAGGAATCTTGCTAATGCAACTAAGAGTGCTGCAGTTTGACAATGATCCTTGATTCTCATCGAGTATCTTTTTTAGTTTTTAAGTTTGTTATTGTGTCCTGATACATGTTGATGCAGGAAAGGTGACTACTACCGGTACCTTGCGGAATTCAAGACAGATCAGGAAAGGAAGGATGCCGCTGAACAGTCATTGAAAGGCTATGAGGCATGTTTTTTCTTTTGTTCTATTTACCATAGTTATGAACAGATTATGTTATCTATATTATATGAGTTAAGTGCCATTTATTTACGTTCCTGTGGTTTGTCCACTTTTGCCATTTCAGGCCAAATCTCAAAATTGTACCATTTTCTTCCTTGACATTCTCGAAACGTGTCATTTTAGTCCAAAAAAACTAACCCTAGTTAAAAAGCTCAGTTAGCTCAAGAGTAAAATGGTCATTTTACATAGTTTTCTTATTTTTCATTTTTAAAGTTCTTTTTATTATTGTTACGGTGGGTGGTGGCTGAGATTGAAAAATAAAAACTATGTAAAATGACAATTTTACCACTGTGCTAACTAAGGTTAGTTTTTGGACTGAAATGGCACGTTTCAAGAATGTCAGGGAGGAAAATGGTACAATTTTGAAATTTGTCCTGAAATGGCAAAAGTGGACAAACCCAAAGACGTAAATAAATGGCACTTAACTCTATTTATATTGTGTTTGTACTTTGTACTAATTTACGCCTTTTCTTTCTTCTTTAAACGATTAATACCATTTATTCAACATTTTTTTAACTGGTGTAGGCTGCAGCTGCTGCTGCAAACACAGAACTCCCTTCAACCCACCCAATTCGTCTCGGCCTTGCTCTCAATTTCTCGGTTTTCTACTATGAAATTATGAATTGTCCCGAGAGGTGATTTTCATTTTTTATTAATGTAACTTATCATTCTTTATTGAAAAAATGTATATGAATTTTATATTGTAAACTAATTTACAGGGCCTGTCATTTGGCTAAACAAGCTTTTGATGAGGCAATTGCTGACCTGGACTCCTTGAGTGAAGAATCTTACAAGGACAGTACCTTGATCATGCAGCTTTTGAGAGATAACCTCACTCTTTGGACCTCTGATTTGCCTGAGGATGGAGGTACTTCTACTTCATACCCTTCACACACATAAAGTACACAGTTATTTTGCTTGGTTCATTTGTTGGTCATGCACGTTTGACCCGTTTAGATATGAATGAGTCGATTTGGGTTGTATTTTATTCCAAAACGGGTTAGACCAGAAAATGTTGCTAAGATGGGAATAGGTTGAAAGTCACCAAAAGTCTGTTTGATGGAAAGATCTTTTAAACCGTTTTATTTAAACATCCAGATCATAATCATAGGTAACGCATTAAATATTAGAGATATGTTTATAAGGTCAGTTTTCGGGTTATTTGAATTTAAAACTGTATCGAAAAACCAATTCAAGTTAGGTTTGATTTGAATAAAACGAATTATGAGAAAAAAACTAAATAATATATGTATACACACACACACAAATAAAAGATAATATTCTTTAATAAGAAAACATAACACGTATGTGTGTATATAACTTGATTCGAATATCCGTATCGAACATCACAAGTTTGAATTTGATTCTTAAACCGAGTTTGGAGTTTCTTATTTTCTAACTGGTTCAAGAATCCAAAACCAAATTTTAACTCTTCATTCAAATTTTATTCGCTTCGAATTTTGGTTTTTTTGAGTTCGATTTAAATCTGCCTAACCCAGGCCCATTTTGACCCAATGACGATCTTGCCATCTCTAGTCTACCTTATAATTGTACATGTAGCTTGTCATGCATACACAGTATATGAATACAAAGATGATGCATTTTGTTTCAGGTGATGAAAACCAGCCCAAGGGTGAAGAACCCAAACCAGCTCAACCAGAGGTTAGCGTTAGGCTTTAAGTTTATGCATGTGACATGCACGTGTGTCTCCAAACAACTAACTGATTCCAAAACCAACCGTTATGCAGGAGAAGAAGCAGTGATGGGTGAAGATAAATAGAAAGCCCAGCCCAGCCCACAGTAAGCTCTAAAGCATTCAAGCACTTGGGCTTTGTTTTGGTCAAAAGGGGATTATTGAACCAATCTTTTTGGGCCATCAAAATACCGAAGATTTTATTCAAATTGTGGTCCTTTTTATTTTAATATTGTTTTGGGGTTATTCTTCTTGTTCATCTTACTTCATAGTTGTCTTAGTTAGTTTCCATAAATGTTGTAATTCATTTTGTTTCTTAAGATTGTTGAAGTATTTTAAATAAATAATTGTTTATCAGAGCTTAAAAGTAAACAAAATATCGTATTTAATAATGAGCTTTTTAAAAGAGATCACTCTTAATGTTATACTAAACGTGTCAATGAAACTATTAGAACTCATTTAAACTCTTAAATTTCACTCTTTTTATGTGGGTCATCAACAGGTGCAATAACCCTCCATTGAGTGACTCAGTTCTTCAAAAGAACACAGGTTACACGTGTAAAAATGTGCTATACCGGAACATGCGCCAAAAGTTGTACACCACATGAGTAATGACTAGTTAACTAGATATGACACTTCACGGAGTTAAACAGGCTCCGTATCATAAACAGGTTAACACATTTATGGCACTATTAAAATCGTGTCTAAACAGATTAAAATCTGCCTAAGCCGTTTGTGGCACGTTTAGACCCATTTAACTATTGAACACCCAAATTCTTGATAAAACAATGATGTAAGAAGTAGTACCTTATGCAGTGAAAGGTTTAAATCACCAACATAATCCGTTTTTAGAGCAACACTCTCAAACTAGTATGTTGTGCAGGACATTTAGATTTTGTTTTCAATTGCCTTATTGTTGTTCTTTGTTTATGATCTACAGGTGCAACTTCTGCTTGTTATCCAGGGCACCCAAGGTGATTTCTCATCATGATTGGTGTTAAAGTTATGTGGGTATGTTTCTTGATGCAAAAAGGTCCACTTTTTCTAATATTATATGTTAAAATTTGTTTTTTTTTTCTTACTAAAAGAGGTGAAAAAGTTTTCATTTTTAAGTTTAGTGCTTGTGGTTGAAAACGGTCTCTCACTTGACTTGAAGGTTCCTAACTCTCATGGACACCATGTCACCACAAGCAATTTAATCAATCGAACAATCACATCAAAATCCAGTATATAATATTATTTATTGATATTTTGCATCAATAATTCTCAAAATAATAAGAAATGAAAAATAAACAACCAGATTGACAGACATCGGACTTGGGTCTAGTGGTATCAACGACTTGAATAAGTTTTTCCTTTTCAAATGATAAGGTTTCAAGTCACATGTTCTAAAAAATGTGTAGTCTAGAAGTAGAGTTAGAGTGTGTGTGAGTTGGCGTTCAGTTTGTGGTATGAATCAAGTCCACAATGTGTGGCATCAGTATGCCCCACGTATCGGAACGATCGAGCACAACCATCTACTCATGTTAATAGACAACGCAAGTGGTTTGGAGAAGTTACGTATTACCGTGTATGTAGTGAGTGGATTTGTGAGGTTGCTTTTTAAAAGGAGTGAGTTGCTAAGTGGTTTGATCAAAAGTGGTGTTGTGTGGGATCATGTTAAGATTGTGGGAGGGTTGGTAATTATTTTACCGAATAATAAATGTTGTTTTATTGAATTTAAATCGTTGTTTTATTAAGGTAGAAAGTTTTGTTAAACTATAAACTAACCAGTAAAACTAATAATTTTTAATACATGTTTTAAGACGAGTCTAAGTAGGGAGTAGCAAGACATCTAAGCCATATGATAAGGCAATGGGATGGGATTCTAGAATAGTATATATTTTTTTACTTAAAAGTTGTAACTTAAATAACTGAGGAGGTTATATGAACTAGTTGCCTATTTATTGTATTATAAATTAGCAAATAATAGTTTATTATATGTTGATTCAATTTAAATCCTTAAATCTGGATTATTAGTTTTAGACCAAGTTGGTCATTGCATTTTAAGATTGTTATTTCAATTATTATGTTCCGAATATCACGTGTTATTTTCTAGTGTTTTCTTATAGTAAAACTGTTATTTTCTTGTGTGTCTTCATTATTAAACTGATTAAATCAATGGTTTAGTAGTGGTTAAGGCACGGCAAACTATGATTATTAACTATCTTTTTATAACCTCAAATGATCAAAATCTGTTAAGGCGTTTGAACAACTGATTATGACATTCTTACAACTAATTGTGATTATTAGTTATCATTCTATAACCTTAAATGATCAAAAACATCGCCATTCGACAACCCAAAACTTATAATCGGTTTTAATGGATGGAACTTATAATTTTATCAAACTTAAAAAGACGTTATATATGAAACAGCTTTAAAATGCATCCCGAAGATAAAATAGGGACCTTTGCAACATTTATTCGAAACATATATAATGTCATATTGGGGTTGTAAACCAACCGAACCGAATCGAACAGAGCGATACACTGTTCATGTTCGTTCGTTAAACGGCAATAATTTTGTTTTTGTTTATCTAATTTTGTAAATGAACACAGACGAGCAAATACTAATTTGAAAAATAAAAACAACATTTCTTCTCAACCAACAGAAATAGCATTCCAAAATAAATATAAAACTAAGTACTTGACATATTTGTTTGAAAATACTTCGACAATAATATCACAAAGAGTAATCATTAAACCCGAAAGCCGATGTGAGTAAGCCACATGAACATCGTGAGAACTAGGTTTCAAGTTTACATGTAAGGGTAATAAACTAATAATTAACAAAATTGAAAAATATAAAAAGTTTAAATGTTAAAAGTAAAAAACAAAAACAAAATTAAAGTTCTAAAATATAAAAGGCCTTTAATAACCAAGTGTAAACAAAAGAACAAATGTAAATGAATGAACATCTACGAACACATTACTGAATATTTACGAATATGATCTTAGTCAGTTTAATTAATCAAACAGAATTCCTTGTTTGTTTTATTCAGCAAAAAAAACTTCATTTCATTTACGACCGTAGTCATGTTGAGTCTAAAAAGTCAAGTTATCAAACAATAACTAGCCCATTAGCAATTTTGGGCCATTCTAATGGGTTTACAATACCAGCCCGATACACTCTAACTTGAGTTTTAAATGCCCCATCTTACCTATATCATGTATTAAAATTTAATAATTTTGCTAACATATAGTAACAATGTATATCAAGTGCCTACATACTACATATATATAATATGAATGCTACATGATGCAAGTAATTTATGTAATCTTGAGTCAAGTTTGATCATGAAAATTGTTAGCAATTATAAATCTAAATTAAACTTGAAAGGAATACTGTTGTGGTTTGTATGTTGAAATTCTTTAGAAGTTTAAAACTAAATTTAAATTAGTGTTTGGTATTGTAAGATTCTCAAGTATAGAAAAGGCAACTAAAATTTCAAACCTTCAATGAACACCACACCTCACCACCATACCATCTGTCTTTCAACACCCTCTACTTTTGTAGCTAAAGTAATCTAAAAGCCCCCTCATGAAAATAAATTGGCATATTTTGGAGAATACTTCCAACTTTTATCATTCCTACTTTTGATTTTTTTTATGTATTTTATTCCTCTTTTTGGCTATTTAATTTGTCACTAGTTTTGTATTCTTTTAATTTTGTCAAATATATATATATATATATATATATTTATACCCATATAGTTATTAATTATATACTTTATCATAGAATAAGTCCTATACAAAACTTCTAAATTTGTTCAATCATTAATCATTTAAACGTGTGGCAATTTTAAAATTTAAAGGTTACCTAACCACTTTCTTTACGAGAACATCCGGGTTTTTAGAGTTTTTCTTAAAAAAAACCCCAAAAATGCCCCCTAATCGCCCCCAGGGCGGTTTTTTTTATAAAAAAAAATGGAGGAGCGTGTTTTTTAAACGCTCTCTTCTTTTTGTTTGGCCAATAGCATTTTTTGATAGTTTTTTTATTTAATTCTATTACACCCCTTTTAACATAATGTCCCACAATACCCACATCCCGACTACGCCCCTTTTAACATAATGCCCCACAATGCCTACATGCTGACTGGACCGCCACATAGCGCAAAATGCCAAGTGTCTTCCCCCTCCCACTACACATGGTTAAAAAGAAAAACTAGCATCGCACCTTTTCCAATTATCCCGAGTTTGCGACCATGTGTCGCAACCCTTCCCCGTCATCCCAACCAGGCCACCATCGCCTTCAACGTCGATTATCCATCCTCACCATCAAAGCGTTGTTGAAAGCGCATTCACTGTTCTCCCATTACCATTTACTTAGCCTGATCAAGGATCAATCCAGTTGTCGATCCCCACTTGCCCTTAGATGTTAAAACTTAAAACTGGACCATCAGAAAACATGAGACCCTTGATATCAAAGTTGAATGCACCCTAAGTTCATATGCAATTACAAAAGACCAGATGCTCATAGTAACATATAAACTGGAAGGTAAATTACTATATAACTTTAAGTGTAGATACAAATACAGTAAAGATGTGTCAATCATGTCGGATTGGCTAGTTGAGAGATCTAGGTTGGACGGGTTAAATAAGTAAGCCTGAACGCAACTCATATGCTAATATGAGATCCGAATATACTTAACACTGTGTTGTGTTTTTGAACCGCTATTTTCATTTGTAAACATGAGTAATTTGTACGGATTTATTTTTGTAATTTTTGCCAATTTAATTGTTTTTGTTTCTTATCTCTCATTGTGAAAACTTGAGTTTATATAATTAAATCAAGGTTAAAGGAACCACTTGGAAGTGAGAATGACTAGCCGAGAGTAACGAGTAAAGTTGCTGAAAATTAAGAGTTGATCGATTTTTCAATATATAATTAATTTAACTTATACAAGAGTTAAAACATTCACATCCTATCAGTCATTTCCTATCTTATAATTACACTAAATACAATTACATTGTCTGTCTCGTTTCAATTAAATAATAATATTTTATACCTTTATTTTTACATTTTTATCTCTCTTCTAATCACAATCACTTTTAAAATATATTAAAAAATTATAGAAGGTGAACAGTATTCCCTCAAATATACAGACGAAAAGTAACATTTTCTCTCTCCTCTACTCACAACCACTTAAACCACTTTTTATAATTTAAAAACCCCTCTCACAAGATTTGGTGGATAGTATGTGTATGCTCTTAGAGTGAAAGTATACATGTGTGGCCCACGGAGGGCAAAAGTGAAATTGCACTAATTTTAATGTTATTTTACTTATTTTGTGAAAATATTGTTAAAAGCGGCGGATGTTAATCATGCATCAGGTGGTGGCGTTGATAGCCAGAAGACAAAAGAGTAATGCACTAATCGGCCTTTGTCCCGATTGTTGAGTGTTGTGTGCCATATGTCCAAGGTTTGATGCAAAACTACTATGGAGTCAGTGGTCTCACTGGAAGCAGCTTCTCTATTCCTACAGGGTAAAGGTAAGGTTGTCTACATTTTACCATACTCAAACTCTATCTTAGCTTTGTTATTGGTGGGATTTACTAAGTATAATGATGAAGAGTTAGAGTGAAAGTTATAATTCAAACAATATAACTTTAACAATTAATACTTTTTAACGACAATTTTGGATCACTGACGAAACACTGGAGTACAATCATACCACAAGCGGAACCACCCGATCATATCCATCTCCACTAAGCATAATGTCTATACATCAGTTCAGGAGGAAACCTAATAAGTATTGAAAAACCTCCACTGTGGGAATCGAATCCAGAACCAATCGATATCAAAGTCTTATCTCACCTTAAAATACCACTAGGCTATAAAGCCATGGTAAACAATTAATACTTTTTAACTAGTCTCCTCAAAACTATGTATAGACTTCTTAAGAAGCTCTTAAACTTAAATGGGTTAAATAAGTTTACTCTGTTATTAAACGGGTCATGTTTAGGCTGATGCGTTTATCAAATGACTTGTTTTAGCCAAGCCAAAACTAGCTTTATGTATATATATTTATCTTTTCATGACGGTGGTATGATGTTTCGAGACATATCATAAATCAAGACGATCAGTAAACCACTGTAACAAAGTAATACTACACCTCTAATATTAAAACGATTAATAAACCATATTATAAAGTAATACTACAACTCTAATGTAATATAAAATTTTCATTAACGTTTGTTTCACTTTCTTCTTCCTTGTATACAATATAAAATTTTGATCACCCTGGCCTTCCTATTTCTCACTATAAAACAAAAGCTAAATCATATAAAAATAAGGTTCGGCATGAAATGGATTGGTTGGACATCATGTAACCCTCTTTTAACCCTTTTTTTAAATTATGAACCCAGACAAAACGTCACACTTTGGATCTTATGATCTTTTCTACATGATCCCAAATAAAAAATATACTGTCAAAATATAAACTTTAGTTTACATTATATAATTATACAAATATGGCCAAAAAGCACTATATAAATAAAGTATTGAGTTAGTAATTTAAGGTAGCATGTGAAACAAAAATAGATGGCATCTTCATACACATGACATCAAATAATAGATGTTGATCGCTATAAAACAAGTAGGAAGAATTAGGAGATTCTGGGATTCTTATAATTAAATCAATTTACAAATTACATTACATTACATTACAAATACATACAATATATAACTATTTATTATTTTACGTCCAACCCAAGTTTTTATTTTTAATTTAGGCTAGGGCCTGGACAATAGGTCTCACACGTAGCTTTCAAGATTCAACATGTTATAGGTTTTGAAATCGAAAACATTATGCATCATATTTCTAGACTCTTGTATTTTACCATTATCAATTCATTATTCCTTCCGTAGTTGGCTTCATATAGCGCCTAACCAATTCATAACCATATGACGTCTTCTCACACCGTCCTAAGGGGTGCTATACCACTTGAACCAATATCCTTTGCAAAAATTATAACGAGGTGAACACATTTACCTCTCTCACAAACACATATATATACATACATATATAACCCTATATCTATATAATCCCCCGCTACACACATATGTTATATAACATTTCTATAACCCCCACGTTTCACCTTTTTGTCAGTTGTCACTTAACCCCCCATAAAGGGGCTTAAGTGGTGTTACCACTGTACATAGCCTTATGCAGATTTCACGATTCAATATGTCCACGTCTAATAGCTTGTTAGCTACTACGATCTCTGGATTCTACACTCTATAGGTCGTGGTGACGTAAATTATTTTGGTCTCTAATTCTGGTTGTTTAGAGTTTCTTTTGTGTTCTCATGTTTGGTTCTAATTCAATTATTAACCTATATTCTTAAAATCCCATTTTATTTTATTACGTAGACTGTGTTTTAGATGGCTCGAATTTGGGCCATTTTGAAGGTAATTAGGAAAAAATTGTATATTATCTAATGTATCAGGATTCCGTTACTAGGCTTGTGTTTATATTTACTATAAACATTATACTTTATTTGACCCGTTTGACTTATTCGTTTGAACTTCATTGTAAGACCCTATCTTACTTTATTTAATTTATATTAAAATTACGCATTTTAAATGTGTACATGCGAATACACGTCCATACATATATTTTTTTAAATAAACTTCATAAACATTGAACATTTTAACATATCTTCATTATTTAGTTTCGTAACAACAAAAACCAAGTGCGGAAGCTTGAGCTTTGATCGTGTTCGGTTCTTCATAGAGCTTGGTTCTCCTCCGTTGCTCTCAATCATTACCTATATTTCATAATTTATGAAATACGTTAGTTATAAATAGATTATAACATAACCGAATAAACCCGAAGGCCCAAAACATAAAAAACAACATTTTTTAAAATTACCCGCCGTAAGCTACGGCTCCGGACCGTAGCTTACGGTCTATGGTTTCTATCTTGATCAGCAGCTGCCTACCGTAAGCTACGGTACCGTAGCTTACGTGGTCTGCTGCAGCCTTTTTCAAGTTTGCCGTTTTTGTTACGAAAACTTCCGTAACTTATTCAATCTTCATCCGTTTCACTCGAAACTTGTTCCTAAATGTCTGTAAAACATTTCCCTACATATTTAACTAGAAATCCTTAACCCGGATTCCTAGCTTTTATGAATTACGCAACCATTACCCGGTTTATACGCATAATCATTTTGACCCGTTAAGGGATTTAAGCATTTAAGTTTAAATCTTGCTCTTTCTTTCCTTATCTGCGATTTCCACCCTAAGACTTCTATATATCTCCACCACAACTATATTTGTGGTGGATTTGTTATCGAAAAACCATTTAATCCGAATTCTACCATTCGGTTTGACAATTTACGAAAAAAGACCCGTTAAGAGGCATAAACCAAAATGGCTTGTGCCTTTTGCTTTTACACTACTGAAATGGTATACTTACTTATAAAACTCATTTTTAAACCACCTTCAAGGGCCGTTTGCTCGATTTATCATTCGAGCGCGTTTTGGTCAACTTTAGTCCTTTTTACGGTGAAAGTTTTAAAAGCATACTTTGACCAAGTGAGCCTATTTAATCCATATTCTATTTAAAATTCATTATATTCCCAAGAACATAATATCTACAATTCAAATTATTAGTTATACCGTACTTTAAGTGATCCAATGTCCACCCGGTTACTTGTTTAACTCTCTTAAGACCTTAAGTCCTCATTAAAAGTTTGACCCATTACACATACCTGGCTCGGGTCATAGTATTGACCCGTTTTACTACCTTGCACTATTAATTGCCAATTAATAGCATTACAAGCCATACGCTATTCTCCCTGTGAGCACAAAATTCGACAAGCAACTATTAGTCATTACTGTCAGATGGTGATAACATCACCTTTTTAACTCGTTTGGTCTAAATGACCAATTTATCATTATGAGGTGGTATTTATTTGCCATCTCATCCACGTAACCCTTTTCGTTTTATGTTGTGTGATCATATTACTTAAAAATCGTTTCTTAATTTACTTGACCCGTTATGGCTTACGTCATACGGTGTCTTTTTCAAACTCTTTGTTTATTTATCCGTCAACTCGTGGCCGGATTACCAATTTGCCCCTTATTATCCATTATGGTTTTACCATAAGGTAATGCTTTAAAACTCCTTATTTATTTGTCATCACATGACTAATTTACCGTTTAACTCCTTTTACCATCACCATTTTCACTTATTCCAACCCGTACTAATTCGCATCGGAACATCATTTTTCAAATGCTAATCTACCATATTCTTAACCAATACTATAAGTAAGTGTTCTACTTGAAAGATGTAAGTTTTACTTACTTTGCATCCGATTATGCTTTTTCCCGCGTACTTGATCCGTTTGACCCGCTTTCTCCCAAGCTTCCACCTAGCTTGTCAAGCGTCAAACTATCATTCATCATTCACAATATGGTTAGATTAGTCATCTTTTATTACGACTATCCAATCTTACGCACTTTATATCAAAATTACCATTTGATCTTATTATAGATTAGTTTGACTTTTAAAAGTCAACTGTCTATTAACATATGTATATGCGCAAATAGGTTCAACGAAGTTTCTTAGGCATTTTGTCAAATACTCGGTAGGCGTCATTTATGGGCCACCGTTTTAACTAAATTTCTCTATTAAGTTCATACAATTGTTACTTCAATATAACATGATTTCAATCATTTTATGCTAATCTATCGATCTCATACAAGAACTTGTGATTGTTTCATCACCACAAAACAACCCTTTGCATCATATATATGGAATTTACCCAAACATCAAACTTAACCAAATACTTTGTGAAGAAGCACAGGTTGAACCTAGAGATATCCGAGGATATATTAGTCACAACCAGGGTGTTTCTGCAAAAAGTGTTAACCTCTCACTTCGCCTTTGGGTTTGCAAGCTCGCTCCAGATGGTTTATAAAACTAGCAATGCCGTTAGTCTCGTCACGGGGAAAAGAGTGCTTTTCTCCGTGACCACACTCCAGCGTGAGAATAAGTATTTTTGGGTAAGGAAAGTCAAGAGATGGCAGATGTAAGCGAAAGCTTAAGTGTGTGTTAGGTGGTGTAGCAGGTATATGCCTTGGTAAGCGTGTTATTACCTGGAGATCTGATACTTATTTATAGCCGAGAGAATGTACGTTTAGGAGAAATGCTGGTGGGCCTTTGGCCCGGCCCATACAGCCAGAAACATCCCTTTGGTCCCTCGGCGGCAGACATTAAATGCTCCCTGCAGGAGAATTAATGCTCTCTGTTGGGTGTTGATTTTACGTGATTATCGTAGTCTCACGTAAATTTAATCCAAATACTACTAATAGCTAGCGGAAAGTGGGTATCGAACACAGGGAATTGTAGAAATTGTGTTATCTAGAGTTTGTAATACTTTGACTAATTTACCTAAATTTCTAGAAATTAAATTCAGAGCTTTTGGTTTGTGGTTTTAGATTTTAACTAATAGCAAATCAAAGTTGGTTGTTTAACAGATTAAAAGAGAGTGACCATCTCAAGTTTCGGGTTTAAATTAACGCATGTGTTTCAAATTCAACTAGAAAGAGTCACATAGACATGACTCGTGTTTGATTACTTGTTTGTGATAAAAGGGAACTAAGTAGTCGGATTATTACAATGCGAGGTTGTTACCCGATAACCATTTGACTAATATCCAACCCGTAAACCTCCCCGTGATATCTTGTCAATGACACCAAGAACGTACGATTAAGGCAATGTTTCAAACATCAATCAACAATTTACTAACAAGAATCCAAACACCATAACAACTACAAATATAGCAAGTTATTATTCTAGAGATGAGAATTCAAAACACAATTGTTCAAACAAACCTTCCACTCAAGATGATCACAAAGAGTTATAGCCACTCATGGTCTTGCAATACATCACACCTTAAGCTACGGTGCTGACCACCGTAAGCTACAGTGGTCACCATAAGCTGCGGTGGTCAAAATTTCCTTACGGCCCCAAGAGACTGGCTTATGGTGCATAGAAGGATCAGATACCACCGTAAGCTAGGATGCCCACCATAGCTTACGGTGGACAGCAGATTTTCCATTTTTGTTCTTTTATCAACTCTCCAAGTCTTCATCCTTATTTAGCCAAGTGCAAGCTCCCATCAAAGCACGTTAAACCGCTTGTTTATGCTCTTCTGTACCTGCAAAGCCATATACACCGTAGTTATCAAATCATAACAATTAACCCAATTAAGTGCAGAATATTGATTGTTTTAAAGCACTTGAGGGTTGTCCAATGGACCACTCGTTAGGTACGTTTGGGAGAAATGCCTTTTGTCACTCGGCAGCAGACATTAAATGCTCCTCGCAGGAGAATTAATGCTCTCTGTCGGGAGGTACGCTCTGTCGGGTGTTGAGTGGTGCCACGTGTAAAGTAGCCATTTCTGGTGTCAGGCCTGCTGCCAGCCGAAATGGAGAAAGTGGTACAGTTACTGGCAGGACAGTGGTTGGTGTATGGTCTGACACTTGCCCTATTGTCATGAAGGCTGTCACACGCAACTTGCCAAGTAACCTTTGGTCACAGTTCTGCCATTCCGTACCCTGAGGTATAGTTAACATCTCTTATTGCTTACTCCCTTCTGCGAGGCTGTCAATGTTTTTCCCGCCAGCGCAGGGTGTCAGGGGTGTATTCTTTTGTCTTAAGACTATGAGGCGCTTCTTATGTGTGTCTTGTCCTTGCAAGGTTTTAGGATTCGCAGTTTAGAGGAATGTTGTTGTGCACAGGGTCTAGTAGCCTGCGCACATGAGTCTAACTTGCCGTTGTGGCAAGTACACAAGGCTCGTTGTGTGACTTATAGAAGCTGGTCTAATTCACCGTTGCGCTGAGTGCGCAAGGCTCATTGTGTGGCCTCGAAGTTGTCGGTCTAATTCACCGTTACGCTGAGTGCGAAAGGCTCATTGTATGACCTACTTGTAACATCCGTCAAAAAAGGATTTACCAAACCCGCTCCGTTTATGAACCGAACAATCAGTTAAAAATTTCGTTGCGAATTTAATGCCCAAAATAATTTTAAACGATACATAATTAATTATTATATTGGAATATATAATTTGTTTTTGAAAAATTGTTAAAAATAAGAAAATAAAAATAATATGGCACTGCCGGGTTTCGAACCCGGGTCAACAACAGACTTAACACACACACACTCAACCACTGCGCCACTTGTATTTTTTTGTTAATTATTAGAATCAATTAATTCATATCATGATTCTCGAATTCAAAATCGGCGCGACCAAATGCAGTCGTCGGAAATCCCGGCGATCTCGCGAGATTGGACGGTTACTTCAGTTATAACGTAAACCTTAAACACTACATCGGTTATAACCGACGCCTGAGTCCGTGACACAAGCTATAACCGCCGGAAAACGTAATGACTTTGAATCAAGTCGGAAATTGGACCAAATTCATCGATAACCTGCCTTATAAATACCCCCTCGAACCTCTGCAAGCTTTTTCGCTCAAAACCGCACCTTTACCCGACGTAATTCCATTCGCCGTAAAACTTCTGTACATCGCCGGAAAACCGAACCCTTCACTTCTGAGCCTTACTGAACCCCCAGAGCTTATACCGAAGTCACCCACATCCTTTTCAAGCTTGCTGAAGACTCTCTGCCGCAAGACACACGACGCCGGAATCTTTTGCTGTCACCGGAGTTCTACCGGAGAAACAGAGAAGTCCAGTCAGTATACCTTTCGTTTAAATCTTTCATTCTTTTTATATATCTCACATGTAATTAACCACCAGACACTAACGAACATGATTAAAACTTCGAACCAGTCAGTCATCGTTTCTGGTTAAGACTGACGAAGAAGACGAAGTTTCGGTAACATATAAGTTTAATTTAAATCAAGTTATAACTCGGGTTAGACACACAGTCCAGCGGTGGACTGTGTGCACATTAAACACGTAAACGTCTCGAGTTCGAATCTTGTCCCACGCATGCTGCCTTAATAAAAATGTCCTTTTTGTTAACCGAACCGGAGTCACCGCTGTTACATGTAAAGTTTATTAATAACCGGAATAATAACCAAGTTAGACACACAGTCCAGTGGTGGACTGTGTGAATGTTTAATCACACGTCACGAGTTCGAATCCGGACTACCGCACCGGTCCGGACAATTATCCAACCTTTTTAAATAAGGCAGAACTGAAATTATTTAATTGTATATAAGTATAATAAAAATTAGGTTATATAACAAGTTAAACACACAGTCCAGCGGTGGACTGTGTGTTAACCTAAACCACAGGTCCCGGGTTCGAGACCTGTGGAACGCACCGAGTCACTGATTAAAATCTTTTTAGAAATAAGTTGATTTTCGGATTAATCTAATTAATATATAAATATAATTAAAAACAGAAATATTTCGGGTTAGACACGTAGCTCAGTTGGTAGAGCTGCGTGCACGCGTACGGGAGGTCTCGGGTTCGAGCCTCACTCAGCGCACACATACACGCATACAAACCGGTCAAAGTCAACAGTCAATGGTCAACGGTCAATGGTCAAAAAAAGTCAACTTTTTTTTATTATTTTTATTTATTTATTTTAATTAAAAATACTTAAAAATAACATTTTTAAGGTTAGAAAATAGCCTTGAACTCACAAAAATACACCCAACAATCCTACTAAAATGGATTAATAAAATCCGTTTACTTACCGAACCATAATGCTATTTATCTAGGTTAATTTCACTCGTGGTTAAAACCACTTCGCGTGCATTCAACATCATCAACCGAACGCACCCACTGTGAGTGAATCTTACAACTCCCCCTTTTTTAATTACACGTTTTGGGGTGTGTCATGTGTCACAAAATAATTAACTCGTTTATTTAAACTTGTGCCATACCATATCCTGATCTAAACTTAGATTGTTTATATTGTTGTGATTATGTATTTCATTTTGTCAACTTATATGAAATTCATTCATTAAGCCCATCAGTTTCCTTGTGTGAGACGAGTTGAGCAACACGTGCCTCAAAACAAATCCATTATTGTTCGTGTGTGCATTATTGAGTTTATATTGTTTGTAGTTATGTATTTCATATTGTCAAGTTTATGCAATTCATTCATTAGGCCCATCAGTTCCTCGTGAGAGACGAGTTGAGCAACGCGTGCCTCTAAACGATCCATTATTGTTCATGTGTGTAATGTTTAATATTAAATTGATTGGTGAATGAGTTTACATCTATTTTTACTCATGTGTGGTTGTGCACTTTATTTTAATTAAATAAACTTGTTCAAATGTTTTCCATAGGATTCACTCGCCAACTTTTTGTTGATCCAAAAACCCTTTTTACACATGATACAGGTGAACAGGATGAAGCAAGGAAAACATAGGAAATGCCTTAGAAGAAAACAATGAAGCCTAGATTGATATATAGGACATGATGTAATATTGATTGTAATTTTCCATTAAAGTGTATTAATGAATATGAAACGTTAAAATAAATGTCATGAACTTTGATGATAACCCAATCATGCCCGGTTCTAAGGAAAGCGCACCATTGCATGTTGCATGCAAGGTTATCCTTGTGAATTGTAGTCAAGGGTATGGTTGTTTGGGACTATACCTCCTCAAGTCCCCCCCAAATACATGATGATTTCAAATATCATTTAACATGAATATATCATCAATTTCCTCATATCGTATAGAAACTCATTTCATGGCAATATGAATTGTAGTCAAACACTCAAATTGTTTAAGTATCTTCCTATTATTCTATACATAGGTTTATCATCAACTTCATCATATAATCAAAACCCACTTCATAATCTACTTGTTAATCACTAACAAGTAATCTTACATCAAATAGTGCATAATTTCTTTATGTCTAACGAAATCAAGCATACACATACACTTAATTTCATCTTTGGATCATAATCCAACAACCTAATTGCAAGTACTCTACTTGACTTAAATTATAACTTTCACCAATTTATGTTTTTAGACATACCTTATGATTCCCTAATCAAGGTGATCAATAATTCATGTTCATGCAAAACTTTGAGGTCCAATCTCTCCTTTAATTTGATGTTCTTGGTTGAACAAGGGTTTGCCCTTGTTCCATCTCCTGATGATCGACACATACACACACTAAGTGTGTGTTATGTGTTAAAGTTTATGTTTTAATAAAACAAGTTTCTTTTTTTTGGCAGCTTTGGTCCCTCAAGTTTAGTTTTTGATTATAAATCAGACAACAACTCATTGTCTTGTTACTTATATACATGTTATTAACTAGGTTAATTTGTTCCTAGTTATTTTGTTTGCGGTTTCACTCTTACCACTAACGGTATTTTACCCACTCTTTTATATTAACGCGGTTTGATTACCAAACCCGTTTTTGGGGTGTTACATCCATCACTTATAAACAATCAAACTTTATTCTTTATCTGACCCGTTTGACTTGCTCGTGTGAAATCCATCACTTATAAACAATCGAACTTTATTCTTTATCTGACCCGTTTGACTTGCTCGTGTGAAATTCATCACTTATGAACAATCAAACTTTATTCTTTATTTGACCCGTTTGAGCTCCTTTTTCATTCGTCCTATTAGCCTCATCTTTACTACATCGGACGTAAATGCCCTCATTATAAGAAGTTCATGGTATCATGTGTTTACTACTTACTTGGCCAGCGTGAGCGATCAAGGCATGGTACGCGTGACCTTATTATAATTATCACATTATTTCTCATGTAAGTAAATCCTTGATTCATGTCCCTATTTATGGTTTATTTGGTAAAACCTTATTTAAGTGTTATTTAACAATTATTAATTTTACATGATTTATCCCCTAAAACATATAGAATGTTTATCCTTTTAAAAAAAAAACTTTTATGCAATCACATTCGTTAATGTGATCGTTATTTTTTCTCAATAATTTTTTTGATAATGTCTACTTGGATTGTCACCCCTATTCAAGTTTCTAAACCTGGATTCTTTTAATGTTTTGTTATTCACGATTGTGAATAATAAGTATTTCTACTTAATTTCTCTTGGAAACATCATCCTGGATAGGTATTCTATCCAGGTTTTCCAAGTTTTTATATTCCGTATGCAACAGTCATTCACTACGTATTTGTTGTATATTACTATTTGTGCAATAAATTTAAAACGTGCACCTAGTAGATACTCGCCCTAATGGGCTTTCATCATCGTTTGACCTTTATTAGATATCTTTACATGATTTAGGTCCTTGGTGAGCATGCTTTACTTGTCATACTTCGGACCGTTCCATCGCCAGTAAGTCATTAAACTCTCGCCATCGTCGGATGCGATCGTCTTTCAACTAAAACTTTCACAAAATATTAGTAACATTGAAATTAGTAAGCACCCGTACTAAAATACAAGGTTTTCTACAATACTTGTTAACACAAGTAATTCACTATTTATACTGGTCTTTTATCAATTTATTTGAGGTAACATGTGTTTACACGATAGTCCCATGTGTTGTTTACAACACTTTTAACCATTCAAGACCGTTAATATTCGTAATAGCTTACTAGGTGTCTTGATCAAGTCTTGAACCGAACACATTTAATCTTTAACCTTGAGCTCTGATTACCAACTTATAAGACCCAGCTTATATAACTGAGAATTTATAAAAACTTTTGCATTTTATAAAATAAAGGAAATAGACGTTCATACAAAGTTTCGAGTTTAATAAAAGTTCATAAATGTTTAAAACACCTTAACAATTTAGCATAATGTAGAACACTTATAAGGTTCACAAGTGTTTTGGTTTGTAAATAACGAAACTAAGCGGAAGCTTGATCTTTGGTTGTATTTGGTCGGTTCTTTGCTATACTTAATCATCATCTAAAAAATCCTAGCTATCACCTATACACCAATAACAACTCATATGTTAGTTATATGGTGCTTCGACCTGGATTTATAACCCAAAAATCACAAACAAACAATCACATTTATTTTTGGAGAAACCCGTCGTAGGCTACGGTTTGTGTACCGTAGCTTACGTCACACATAAACAACCTGGGTAGTAACTGGTTACCGTAGCCTACGGTTGTCAACCGTAGGTTACGGTTCGGCCAGTCTGCATCTTTTCCAAACTTGCAGTTTTTACGAAAAAATTGCGTAACTTTCGAAATACTTATTCGTTTTACACGAAACTTGTTTCTACGTGTTCGTAAAACGTTTTGCCACATCTCTAACTTGTAAACTCATGATCCGGATTTACAAAATTTCGTTTTACGCTATTGGTTCCAATTTACATATTTAAGCAAACGATCTCACGTAAGTTATATCTCTTCGCAAGAGCATTATTTTTACGATTGTAACCCATAACCCGGGGTATAATTCTTGCGTTTTAATGCGACCACTATCCGGGTCGCGGTTATGCTAATTGACCCATTCAACCTTTCAAACGACAGGCTTTGATTTAATCCGAATTCTTTTTAAGAATTCTAAACTTTTCAATCATGACTCATTAACATATATCATTTATATATAGTTCGCGTTCCCACTTATGATTTTCTTTTATATATCATCACAACTTCAAATGCAATGGATCGTGGATGGGAAAAATTATTTTATTCCCATTCTACCCGTTAGACATTTTACGAAAATGACCCATTATGTAGTTTTAAACCAAAATGGTTTAAGCCTTCCATTTTATACTATCGTAAGGATTGACCGAATTATAAAATTTATATTTAAACTACCCTTAAGGGTCGTTTGCCCGGTTTATCATTCAAGGGCGTTTTGGTCAACTTTAGTCTTTTAAATCACTAAGGACATTTTGAAAGCTTGTTTTGACTAAGAATACTCTTTTTAATCTGTATTCCATTTTAATTTCATTATGTCCGTAAAAATATAATATCTAAAGTTCAATTCACTTGATATGCCTCACTTTAGGTAATCCAAAGCCCATCCATGACTCGATTAACTCTCGTCGGACCTTAAGTCCTCATTGATAGTTTGACCTATTACACATACATGGCTTGGGTCATAACATTGGCCCGTTTTAATACTTTGCAATATAAATTGCTAATTAAAAGCAATGCAAATCATACGTTGTTCTCCCTGCGAGCACAAAACTCGACAAACAACCATTAGTCATTATTATCAAATTGTGATAATATCGTCATTTGACCCGATTGGCCTAAATGACCATTTTATCATTATGAGATATTATATATTTGCCATCTCATCCATGTAAACCGTTTCGTTTTACACCATACGATCATATTATTAAAAAAATCATCTCATAATTTGTTTGACCCACCATGGCTTACGCCATAGGGTGCCTTTTTTTCAAAATTATTATTTATCCATCAACTCATGGCGAAATTACCATTTTACTCTTTTTACTACAAAACATGATTTCTTACCATTTTTACTTGTTCCAACCCGTATCAATTTGTATCGAAACGTCATATTTCGAGGACCTATTTCAATACTAAGTCACCTTGTTCTTAACCAAATACATGAATAAATATTCCATTTAAAGATGCAAGCTTTACTTACTTTGCATCCAATTATGCTTTTCTCGCGTACTTTATTCGTTTGACACGCTTCCTTCCCAAACTTCCACCTAGCTTGTCAAGCGTCAAACAATTATTTATCATTGGCAAGATGATTAGATGTCACACCCCGACCCGCAGCGGAAAAAGGTGATCGGGGCATGATTGGTTTTTCATCAAAGCTCATGACATTAATTATAATGTTTCATATTTATTATTACAATTTAAAGGGAATCTTACAATCAAATCATACAAGTACAACATGTTTTATACATCTTTCTAGACTTCATTATTTTTTTTCTAATGCAATTTCCTATGTGTTCCTTGCTTCATCATGTCCACCTGTATCATGTGTAAAAATGGTTTTTGGGTCAACAAAAAGTTGGCGAGTGAATTCTGTGAAAACATTTAAACGTGTTTATTGTATTGATTATAAAATAAAGTGCATAACCACATATGAGTAAATGTAGATGTAAATTTATTCACACAACACATAATATTAAATATTGCACACACATACAACAAATGATTGTTTTGAGGCACGCGTTGTTCAACTCGTCTCCCACGAGGAACTGATGGGCCTAATGAATGAGTTTTAAGGCACGCGTTGTTCAACGAACTGATGGGCCTAATGAATGAGTTTTAAGGCACGCGTTGTTCAACTCGTCTCCCACGAGGAACTGATGGGCCTAACAAATAATTTGCATACAACTTGACAATATGTAATACATCACAACAAACAATATTTACATTCTAAGTTTAGATCATAATATGGTATAGCACGAGTTTGAATAAGCGAATTAAATTAAGCGACACATGATACACCCCAAAACATGAATAAAAAGGGGAATTTGTAAGAATTCACTCACAGTGGTTGCGTTTCTTGGATTGATGATGAACGCGCACGAATTTGGATTTAATCGGCAAGGAAACTAACCTAAATAATAACATAGTGGTTCGGGAAATAAAAGGATTTTATTTGAGATTAATAATTTTAATTCATAACCTTAATAGGATTTCTAGATTTATTTTTGTGAGTTTAAGGACACTTTCTAACTTTAAAATATTATTTTTAAGTATTTTTAATTGATTTTTAAATTAAATAAATAAATAAAATAAAAAATATAAAAATGTTGACTTTTTGACTTTGACCGTTGACCGGGCGTTGACCGGTCGGACCGTGTTTATTATATGCGCTGAGTGAGGTTCGAACTCGTGACCTCTCGTATACGTGCACGCAGCTCTACCAACTGTGTGTCTAACCCGAGATATAACCCGATTTATATTAAATATAAACACAATCTAAACTTCATCTTCTTCATTAAAACAACCCAGAACTCCCAATCCCGACTGTTAGCCCACATATTTTCGATTCCCAGTTTAAACAAATGCATATAAACAATATTGAAGAAAATTAAATGTTTGTACCGATTGGGCGAGGTGTTAGACCTTTCGGTTAAACTCCGACAGAAGATTCCGGTTGACTTCCGACGATAGCAGATTATTCCGGCGAAGTGTAACTTGTGACAGAGGATCTACAGAGAGTTTGAGGTGAGTGTGGTGCTTTCTGTCTGAGCTCTAGAGGTCTTATTTTAGAGTAAGCAGAAGGGATGAAATGGATTCGGTTTTCCGGCGACTTGCAGAGAATTTTGGCGATGTATTTCTTGCGACAGAGATTCTACAGGGAGTTTAAGGTGAGTGTGGGTGATTTCGGTATGAGCTCTAGATGTCCTGTTTATAAAGTAAGGCAACAGTGGGATAGTTTCTTCGGTTTTCCGGCGATAACTCTCGGTCAACTCCGGTGAAACAGAGACTTGTTTTCGAAATGTGGTGAGGGTTTGGGTATGAATTGAAAGAGATTTACAATTCTTCGGACTTGATAACTAACATGTTCGACAGTTTCGGTCAAGAGATTAATCATCCTTCGGTTATGATTTTGACGATTTGAATGAGTGGCTTTAAGGTTTTCGGTTATAACTGACGTTTCTCATCAGTTACACTCGTTTAATCATAAGGAAAACGTCAATTTGAGTTGATTGCAAACGTTTAGTTTCCATCAGTTACCGGTATTTTGCGAATTTGAACTTGTAGGTTTTTATGCTTGTTTCTATATAAAACTAAATTGTTTTCTGGTTATTACCAAATGTGTGTGTAGCGCAGTGGTGTGTGTTGCGTGTGAGTTCGATGGAGACCCCGGTTCGAAACCCGGCTATCCCATTTATTTTTTTTTATTCAGTATTTCTTAGAAATTTTAAATTCTAGTTTTTAAATTCTAATATATATATTAATTATGTATCGTTTAGAATTAATTTGGGCGATAAATATATAATGAAAAATTTTAACTGGGTATTCGATTAATAACGAAGCGGGTTTGGATAACCCGGTTTTTGACTGATGTTATATTAGATTAGTCATCATTTATCATGACTATTCCACATTACGAATTTTATATCAAAATTAACATTTGATCTTATTATAGGTCAGTTTGACTTATAAAAGTCAACTGCCTATTTACACCTACAAACCCACAAATAAGTTCAACAACTCATTTAGTCATTTCGTTAATACCCGGTAAGTACTATTCTTAGGCCACCATTATAGCTACGTTCCCTAACCAAGTTCACGTAATTGTTAATATCAAGTTAACATAGTTTCTACCATCATATGCTAATATATCAATCATTACCCAAGAACTTGGAATTGTTTCATTATCACAAAACAACCCATTTCATCATATGTATGAAATCTATCCGAACATTAAATTTTGGCCAAAGACTTTAAACATTCTCATACACATGATGATTTCTAGCATCTAATAACATGAGTATTTCATCAACTCAATCATATCATCAAAACCCGCTTCATAGTCTACTTGCTAATCACTTACAAATGACCTTATATCACATTTCATAATTTCCTTATGTTTAACGAAATTTAGCGTACATCTACGTCTAATTCATCTTTGGATAATCATCCAACAATCTAATTGCAAGTAATCTACTTGTCTCAAATTATAACTTTCACCAATCTAGGTTTTAAGACATACCTTATGATCCCCTTGTCTAGGTGATCGTTAAAATGCGTTCATGCATTGACTTGGTGAATTGATTCAATTTGGATTATTGTACAAGGTCTTTTGGACAGTCTCAGTTTATTTTGATTGATGTCTCATTGTTTATTTTATTTACGTTTATTAATAGGTAAATTCTATTTTTTTATTACTTTTACATTTATTAACAGTAATTTTAACTATTTACGAGTTAACTTTTCCAGTTATTTTACCGTCATTCAGTTATCATTAATTAGTAACTTTTATGTTACAACATTGAGTAATAATTCACAGTCTTAATTTGACAGTGTAACTCTTGTTTTCGAAAATAATAAGGTTATTGCAGATCAGATTAATTTGGTGTAATTCGAAAAAAGAGGATCATTAAATTCACTAGGGGCGTAACATAGTTGAGCGAAGCCAAACTTCTTTAATGAGCTCGACGTGTTTAAGAGCTCGAGTTCTAGACTTCTAATTTTAAAGTTTGAGCTCGGCTCGTGAGTAATTTTCAAGCTCGACTTGCTAGGCTCGTTTTTTATAATTTATTTATTTTTTATATTTTTTACTATACATAACAAATGAATTTAGTTATCTTTTTATGTAATAAAAATTATTATGCGTGTGTATATATAATAAAAATTTGCTTAGGCCCATGAGTTATTCATTCATGCTCGATTGGTGAAGCTTGAGGTCAAGCTTATATAAACCTCACTTGATTCAAGTTTTTAATGATTTGATCTCAAATAACTCATAAGTGACTTCACTCATTTATACCAATACTTACTCGTTCTTGTTACAATTATTAAAAAATCCAAAAATAAATAAAATAAAATAATATACACCCTTTGAACTAACCCACCACCAAACACTTCATTTTCTTCCCCACCACCACCACCGCCCTCCGTATGAATTACATCTCTTTTGGAGTCGGTGGAGAGTTATGACGAGGAAGTGAAATGACAAATTGGGAATATATAGATTCTATGTTTGAAGTTCAGGGGGGTGGTTTTGAGTGTGAGTTTAGAGTAATGGGCCATTGTTGAGGGGTTTTATATTATTCCATTGTTTTTCTTTTACTTACAAAAAAATATATAAAATGATCATTTATGAGAAACTAACTTAATTTTTTAATGGGAGTTAGTCGAAATGAGCAAAAAGGATGCTATTAAAGATTATATAACACAAAATGTATAGATATAAAAGTGAATTAATAGGTGCATGAGTTTGCCCTTTAAAAAAACTTAGTGGAAAGTACGAGATTGTGACAAATCTTTTGAAGGATGGTTTGTGTAATAAATGAAGATAAAAAAATTAAATATGTAAATTGCTATATAATTTAAAGAAAAAAAGCTTAGTATTACTACTAAAATTTGAAGATTTCAACAAAGATTCACCAAGGATACATACAAAACTCATAAACTTGAAAAGATGATTGTCAAGCCTCTCCCACCTTCTATCAAACCTCAATTTACCTATATATTAATTTAGTGTTTTTTCCATCTTTGTTATTTTTTTCTCGCTAACACACATATACACGCACTTGCACAACTCTAGAAGCCAACAATACGTGGCTTCTTCCTAACATAATAAGATTTTCAAATCAACTTTCACTGCTTACCAAGTTTAGTCCTTATGGTTTTATCATTCACAACTTCTCACCTCAAGTTTGTAGAACTTTCAATAATAGTCCCAAACACTAATAACCACTCATATTTTAAACCCCATTTTTTGTGTGAAATGCACATCACAATCAAAATCACCAAAATGAATACAAGCTTTATAATTTCATAAACCATACACAAGTTTTAATAAAATCATGGTTGCAAAAGTCGTAGGCGCTCTCTAGTCGGTTAACCAGGAAGTTGAGAGTACTCAGCCTAGGCGGAGAGTACTCTGACATGTTTAATTATAAAGAAATTAGTTTTTTGGAAATAAAATACATGTCAAATAACATAAGTTTACTAATATTTATAACAAAATACGTGAAAATGATATTCATTCTTTAATATGATAGACATAGAAATTATGTTATTTTAAGTCAAACTCGGCTCGAGTTGAGCGACTAGATCCGATTCTTGCCGAGGTTGACCGCGTTTGATAGAATCTTAGTAATTAGTCTAGTTGAGCGACTAGATCCGATTTTGGCTCTTAAATCGCATGTTGAATCAAAGTGAACAATGAAATTGAAATCATTAACCTCGCTCGATGGTTGGTGGATTTTGGAGGATTAGTGGGTTTGTAGAAGATCTTGACTCATACACTATTCACCGTAAGTGTAGTAGTGATTTGTTTTGTTTATGCATCTTAGTCAAAATGTTTAACTTTTATTCTGATTTTGATTGCTGCCGATGGTCCTACACTTTTCTTTTTAAAGATTTTCCATGGAGGTGAGTTCTCTATGTATCCAGGTAAAGCATACATCGATGGTAGAGCAAACTTCATTGATAGTGTTGATTTAACTGATTTTGGTATTGATGTTTTAGGGGGTAATGGTTAAGGAAGTAGGATATCCATGTGATATGGTATTTTATTATCATTTCAAGGTTACTTGTTTGTCTTCGAATAAGGGTCATAAAGTGTTAGGTAACGATGATGATTTTGAATCTTTGTTTGTTCATGCATGACAAAGAGTTAAACTTACAGAAATTTATGTTAAACATTGGCATTCGTGTGAGTGGGTGAACTCATTAGAAGGGTGTTGTGTAATATCTAAAGATGTTGATCTATCTAAAAATGGTATTGAAAATGCTGAATTCAGAGAAAGTTCAAATGACATCGAAACTGAAAAAGGTAAATAAAATAGTGATTGTGGATCATTGGAGGATAATGATAAAGATGATCCTGATTATATGGTAGATGAAGATAATATTGTAGAGAATGTTTAGATCTTTTTAAAGCATCTACTTATACACTTATCTTTTTAGCGACAAACTAATATACCCTTTACTTTTTTAGCGAAAAATTAATATACTCTTACATATTCATATATCTATACTTTGCATAATTTTAACCCCCCACCTCTTAAGTAAAAAATGTCAAGAAAACACCTTATCATCACAATACCACATCGTGTCCCTTTCTAAACTATTCTTAATTATACTTCAGAGTCCACGTGAAAACTCGAACCCTCAAATCACTAAAGAAAAACACTATTCAACACACCAAAATATTATAAGGCTAAATATATATATATTGGAGTAAACTGTCATTTTAGCCCTTGAGGTTTAGTCACTTTCGATATTTTAGTCCAAAACTCAAACCTTTTGAATCTGGCTCCCTATGGTTTCAGTTTTATTGTCATTTTGGTCTAAAAGTGAAATCAGCTTATAATTGTCTAATAAAATCCTTGTATTTTGTCATTTTCCTCAGGGGCAAAATGGTCATTATAATTTTATTATAACACATCATCTTCTCCAAACCCAAACTACTCATGAACCGGCGTTCCCGCCTTCCACCGGCCTGCAACATTTAAAACCTCACCGGATCTCCATTTCTTCTTCGAAACCTCATTGGAGCTCCGTTTCTGTTCAGATATTAACAGCGCCATCGACTCCTTACCTCCGTTGTTACTCCACCGGAGCAAATACCGGATCCGGTTGAACTACTCTTCACCATTTCGCCATCACCGCTGACGATATTTCAGTTTCACCGGTTATGTTAGGTCTCCATACACAGAATGTTCCACAAGGTATGTTGTCTAACTCATCGATTTCTAACGATGAATACGAAGAAGATTCATCTAAAACGTCAACAAACAGCTTTCATAACGCATTAATTTCACGATTTTCGTCAGTTTTCGGTTTAATTTCAAGATTGACTTCATCGCTTACTAGATCTACTTCATCGTTTACCAGATTTTCATTTGTTTCTGCTTCGAAACCTCACTAGAGCTCCGTTTCTGTTCAGAACTTAACAACACCATCGGCTCCTTACCTTCGCTGTTACTCCGTCGGAGCAAATACCGGATCCTCCACCGCTTAGATCCGGATCCGGTTTGGGAGGTTTGGGTTTGGAGAAGATGATGTTTTGGGAAGATGATAATTCGGATTATTTAATATTATTATTTTAATTAATAATGTGTTATAATAAAAATTATAATGAGCATTTTGCCCATAAGAAAAAAGACAAAATATCAGAATTTTATTAAACTAATACGAGCTTATTTCACTTTTAGACTAAAATGACAATAAAACTAAAACCACAAAAATACAAATTCAAAAAGTTTAAATTTTGAATTAAAGTAAAACTACGGTGTAGTCGACATATTCTTTGGTTTAAAACACACATACATAAAACCACCGACGCATTAAGTGTGGGCCTCTGATTCCTATATAGGAAAACAAAACGCCACACTGCCCACTGCTGACTCTCTCTCTCTCTCTCTCTCTCTCTTCTCAATTCTAGCACCAAAACACCTTTTAACACAACAAACCGTCATCATCAAGCAACCATCTGACCCATCTGGCTACAACCATGGCTGTTTCTGCACTTTCCATGGTGGTTCTCCTTCTCCTAGCCATGCTCAGCTACTCAAGTAAGATCTCTTTGTTTGCTTGTTGAATTTTCTTGCTTATTCTCAAATGGGTTTCTCTTAGATTTGCTTTTAATCTCTTAAATTCCACTCTTTTCCATGTGGGTCAACAACAGGTGCATTATATTGTATATGCAACTCTGCATTAAGTGACACAGTTCTTCAAAAGAACATAGATTGGGCCTGTGGAAATGGAGCTGACTGCGCTCAAATCCTTCAAAACGCTGCTTGTTTCAACCCCAACACTGTCAAAGATCACTGCAATTATGCTGTCAATAGCTATTATCAAAGAAAAGGTCAAGCTCAAGGGAGCTGTGACTTTGCAGGCACAGCTTCTGTCAGCCAAACAGCACCACCTGGTAATCCTCTTCTTCTGCTATACTGTGTTGTACCACATGCACCAAAAGTTGTACTCTAACTACTACACCAAATGAGACACACATTCTTGAAAAGTTGTACCTTGTGCAGTGAAAGTTGTATAGCACCTACATAATTATCTTTTATTGTGTAATGACTAGTATTTTGTGCAGTAAATGTTGTACATTATGGGTGCTTAGATTCTTTTTTTATGATCTACAGGTGCAACTTCTGCTTGTTATGCTGGGAGCCCAAGGTGTGTTTTTTAAGTTCTGGCCACTTTTAATCTTTTCCAGTTTTTAAATTTGGGATCTTTTTAACTAGATCTTGATCTTTTTCTTGTTAAAGTTATGTGGGTATGTTTCTTGAAGCAAAAAGATTGCATTTTTGCAATTTTTGTTTGTTTAAATTTGTATTTTTCAACTAAAAAAGTTGAAAATCTAAAGAAAGTTTACTTTTTGATTGATCCAAGAATTCAAAAAAGGGTGTGATTACAAACTCCAAGAAGCTCATCTTTTTATTGTTGATGCAATTCTTTGATGTTTCTGGGGGAAGCCCATTTTCCAGAGCAAAATTTTCAAATTCCAGATCAGTCCAAAGTTTTTACTTCTTTTTATGAATAATGTACAAGTAGCTTGCTCTGTATCTAGAACTTTCAGCTCTGGAAAAAAGTTTGCTTTTTTAGTCTAGTGCCTGTGGTTGAAAAGGGCCTCTCACTGTCTCACTTGGCTTAAAAGTTCAAAAACGTTTTTAAGTTTTTTTTTTTTTTTTTAAAACTTTTCATGGCTTGTTCATTATTCATCTTGTGCATTATGCATTAGAAGTAGTACTATATTTTTAGAGCTTCTTTCAAGAATCATTTGGTAGATATACAACATGTAGGATTAGGTACAAATTATTCAGTACACTCATGTGAGCAGTCAAGGAGCAAGATATTGATATCTCATATTCCCATATGTTTGTTTGTTTGTTTTCATTTTTTGATAATATATCAAGCAAATGTCATGTTAGGTCACTTTGTGCTTTCAGTTGATATAATTGGGTATTTCTTTATTTCAAAAAAAAAAATCAAATAATAATGAATGTGAATCAATGGGCTGGAAGAAATCTATCTTTGACTAAGTGGTCAAATGGGCCCCACCAGAATGATTAAACATGTTACTATGTTAAACATGATAAAATAGTAATAATAAATTGGGCCTAACAGCACATTGTAGAAAACAACCTTGATCTCTGTGGTCAAAGGTTTCTTTTTACAGATTTATATGATCAACTATAGAGAAACCGACCAAAGCGATTGTGATTTTATCTCGATGTGCATTACTAGCAAGATGATCACCAAATGGTGCGTGTCGGCATAAAATTAGAATCCTTTTGGTCGGGATTTCTACTAGATTTGTGTGATTTATTGTGTGTAAATGTCGATGGGGGTAAAAATGTACACACAAAATTTACTGCTGAAATAGTTGAACTGTAAAATCTTTAATAGCACTCAAAGACAAATCAGAGTTTATGAGTTTTCTGTTTTAAGGATATTTATTATGGGGATACCACTAGATTTTCAAAAGAAGGATCACACCTTTTTGTTGAGTGTGAATTTATGCATTAAGCAGTTGTACACTCTGCTTCACGTCCCTCATTCCTTCTAGTTACAAGTAGGTTATCAAGTTTTATTTAATATCAAATCCCGTCAAAAAACACACTGGATGACGTTTTGTTATCCAGCATGTTTTTTGTCGGATTCGATATAAACAAATCTAGATATATTTCTACTTTAGAAATCTTTTTCTTAAATGTTTAGCAACCTTTTTACAACCTTCTACTTTTAGAAGCATCCTTTCCTTAATATTTTATTATGATTTTTGTTTTTTTTTTTCAGCTCTACAACCCCAACCACTTCATCACCACCCGGTCCCAGTACGGGACTGGAACAGGAACCGGAACGGGGACAGGAACCGGGACCGGGATTGGGACAGGAACCGGAACAGGTACGGGTACAAACACCGGCACCGGAACCGGAACAGGCACGAGCACAGGGATGAACCCGTCGCTAGGGCTCGGTCCTACAGGCGACACGAGTGCGGCCGAGTCTTCCAACTCATTCACCCTGCTAACGCTTTTGGTTCCGGGTTTGATGTTATGGTTAAGGTTGATCTAAAAACAGTTGGTTTCGAGGTGTGGTTGTGATCTATCCACTAATCCAGATGTAATTTTAAGTGGTGGTTGGACTGTAGTATGGAATCAATTATCAGCTGTATTCCATTATATTTTATTTTTTGTAATCTACTTTTTGTATGTGGCGAATTTATGCCTTTTAAAATGAGGCTGTCATCTGTGAATGAGTGTTTGTGGGGGCACTAATCTTTTCATTATTCCTTTTAGAAGTTCACTCTTTTTATACATAAAAGGTCACACCCTATGTAACTGGTTTTGTTGATGTATTTGAACCATTTGAACCGGTTGGTTACTGATCGCACTTGAACCAATGAATTTATTAGACGGCTGGTTTGGTTTGGTTTAATGATTGGTTTAGTTATGCAAACATAATAATGCAAAGGTTACAAGTTGGTCACCGAGTCTACGACTGAGTCATGATATCATGGATTTCTCAGTTAGGTAACATGATGTTGGTGCTTATTTATAGAAAATGATGTCTTTGTTATGCTAGTAAGCGGTTCGACCAACAGCACGAGTTTGCATCAAAGACACTACAACGCAAACTAGAGAAGTTGACCGGTTAAAATATCTTCTTCCTGCTCGGGAAATGAAGGACAAGTGCGGTATATCCCATGTGACATGAAGTCTGTGATCAAACCAGCTACAACATCAGGTTTTTCAACATGTGGAATGTGACCGCAGTTTGGTATTTGGCGAATGATGGCGTTCGGGAGCTCACAATGTAATCGCTGCATAAGACATGACAAGGCAACGTTAGAGGATAATTTCGTACCATTTACACGTGGAAATAGGACTCATAGAAACACATCTAGCAACAGGGATAACAAAGAACTAGAAACATTCAAGACGGATACTAGGATAAGACTAAATTAACATTTTTGTACATATTATACAATCTTAGTAAATATACTAAAAAATATGTTAACGTTAATAGAAAGTTGAAATTATTAGAATTACGAAACTCTTACAAGTGTAGTTGAGTAATCGATATTTCAAGTTGTTTCCTTTAGCTGAGTTTAAAATTGAGTTTCAAGTAATGAACATGCTCATAGGTAACTTTAACCACATAAGACTGACCATTAACCGATGGGCCACATTTTATAAACCTGGCCCATTGCCATTGCTATCCGCCGGCTAAATCATGTTAGACATAGGGGTTTCATTTCATGTAGGAAGTATTATGATGTTGATTTGATGATGACAAGAAGGATTTAAATACTAACCACTGCAAGTTTGCTGTCAATTATTCGATCTTTTGCACCGTATATTATAAGTATTTTCTTCAGAACCTGATAATGACAACATTATAGACATATAATAAGAAACAGAAAACAACAAAGTCAATGATAGATACTTAGTTAGGGGTTTTCATGGCTCGGTAAAACTACCCAAACTGGTCATTGGTTTGGTCTCCGTTGGGTTTTTAAAAAAAATTCAAACGATATCCCAACAGTTTAGTTTAAATTTTACTTGGGCGTTTGATTATTTCTATACACATGACTGGGCTTTGCTTAACAGTACAATACATTATTAATCGAAAAACCGTCAAACTAAGTGGTAAGCTGAAGTAGTCACAGAGTGTGCATCATAATTGAATGTTTATAAGAGAAACCTGATGAATCTGGGAAGAAACATTGTATCCCCCACTGCTCATGAAATCAACTGTTGCTTCTTCCCACCATGGTAGCAGGCAATGTAACCGTGCTATCTACAACACCAATACATTAATTTCTAGAAATCAAGATGTATTTTTGCCTTGAAAGAAAGTTGGAACTTACTTTAGTCCATTCCAAGCATGTTGCGAATGGCAAATCAGTAAATCCAAGATTAGTAGCATAGAAGCGCAACGGCAGGAATTTTAACAATGAAACCTGCATAAACAGGCACTTATGTAAAAGGTACACTTTGAGTTTCTGGGTCAAACTCATAATTGACAAATCTAAAACTGATACAAGTTACAAGCCATACTCATCACCAAGTCTGGTTAATTGGTTATATTTGTGATGACGTTTGATGTGTCAATTGAAATTTCTTATAAATTATAATAAATATCTATATCAATTTGGTAAATGAAGATCAGCTCATTTGACCATGTAAGTCAAACTAACCAAAATACACGTTATGGCTAATAATTATTATTTTTTTGAACAAAGGGTAATTAGGTGCATAGTACTCACCCCGGCAAAGGCTACATTTCTTGGTAACTTAGAGAGATTCCCCGTGCCTTTTGCATACACACTTGCATTAATCAAGATCAGCTTATCAACCTGCAACAACGACAATAAATTGAAAAAAGTTAAGTATTTTGACTTTCGAGAGTCAAACTAGTTACTATGTAGCTCTTTCCTTTAGGAGAAGGCCTTGGCTAAAAACACACCACTAACACACAATCTAAACACTACACGTGTCCAGTGGCGGATCCAGGGGGTGCCTGGGTTCCCAGGAACCCCCTCGGTTTGGAAAAAAATGGAAAATTATTGTAAACCTTGTATGATTTAGAAAAAATTAGTGAGATTCTAGCAAAAAGAACCTCCTCTAAAAATTTCTTGGATTCGCCACTGCACGTGTCATACAGCCCATATGACCTTATACGGGCCCTACAGCACGCAAAAACGGTCATATGGGGTATTCAAATGGTCATATAGGTCGTATGCAAACCCGTATAAGATGGTGTCTACTACATCATATGGCCATATTATGTGTTTGACTAACAGAAAAGAAAAGACTGACGTGACCACTGGCAAAGTCATATGGCCCGTATGACCATATGACACCATACGACCTATATGATGTGATAGTTGTACTAATGGTGTGGTGTCTCTTTACCATCACCCCATGAGAATTGACATGATAATGTTGAACTTGTCAAACACTTACAGCTTCAGGTAGGTTGATAGCAAAGTCAACTGCAGCTGCAGCTCCAAGGCTTGGGCCCACTAGCAACATAGGCCTTTTAATGTATGACTTCCAGAACTGCTCATTAAGGGTAGTTTGAAAAAAGATTAAACAAAATAAATTAAATACGTAAAAGAACAAGACTATGAACGTTACCTGGTAGAGGTGATCGCGCTTGGACTCCATGTTACAAACTGGAAGTGTTTCTGATTAAGGCAAAAGACACAAGAAGAAAATGAAAAAGGACATGAAAACAAAAGTTGAATATGGTTCTATAGAGTTTGTAAATGAGTGGGTTGGGTAAAAGTTGAAAACGTTGTTTTAGTACGGGTCAAAACGGGCCAGATGCTGGCCCGAACGAGCTTTTAGTCCCGTTTTAATGATTTACCATTTTGCTAAAAACTGAAAGAAATAGAAACAAACTTTATACTTTTCGCCAATTATAGCAAACTACTTAAAATTAGGCGAAAATAGAAACCAACTTATGCTTTCTTACCGACTATAGCAACAAATTAGCTTGTCATTTTTTTGTTGATTTTTAAAAAAATGCTAATGTGCCATCTTATTTGTCAATTTTGTGTTCATGTACATTGCTTTAAGTAGTTCCAAATCAATAATTGACAAGTAAAGTCAGTTAAAATGATGGCAGTTGCTAAAATTGGTAATTAATTGCAATTTGGTTTTTGTTTTGCATCTAATGTAAAGTTGACTGCTCAAATCAAGAAAAGCTTTTCTTCTATTTCATGAAGTTTCTCTTTTTTTTAATCGGCCCGTTAAAAGATAAATCACAACCCAAAGCGACACATTTATAAGTAAATTAGTACAAATTGTTACGTTTAGTTATAATTATAAAAGTAGAAATAATAAAAAGGCAACCTAAGTTGGAGAAGCCCCATCCCAGAATGTCAATTGCCCAAGCCTCAAAACCGGCTTGCTCTAGCAACGGGAGTGTGTATCGCCATTCTAAACACGAACTGAAGAATAAGATGTAATTAAATTTAGAAACTGAACCCGAAATGTAAACCGTTTATGAAATGAAAATAATTTTTTTTATCTCTTATTTTGGCATGTTTAAAGAAGATTGTAAAGTTTCCATTTCGGCCATCTTTCAAGTAACTTAGTGGGGGGATAAATGGTTGTGTTTGTGGGTTGGTGGGTTGAACCCGGCACAAACCCGAACATGACACGACCCGAGTTTTCGCGAGTTGACACGTAGACAACCAGTTTAACCCGAAAGTCTTTTTTATTCTATTTTTTCGCACATTAGTACTCTAAAATTACATATTTAAAGAAAAATATAAATAAGTAAAACGTGATGCTCATTTATATTTGACTTCTATATGTTCACACAAAATCCTATTCATATTGAGTTACGGCTTAAAACATGATTTCTTGATTTTTTTAAGAAACGGGTTAAACAGGTCAGCCTGCGAACATGTAGGTCCACCGGAGTAGCTCAACACATTAGTGGGTTCAACCTGAACCCGTTAGGTCTGTGTCGTGTTTTCATGTCGTGATCAAAATTCACACCCTGGCTAAGATAACTTATTTGTCCATCTTGTTCAAGCTATTGCATTTGGTCCATAAAAGTTCTATTTTCGCCGACATTGGAGGGAATTTTAGTCCTTTAACACGTCTATTAAAAGCCATGGAGCAGAACAAGTGGATAAGCAGTCACATATTGCTACACTGTTGGACTTAACATACTGCTATGCTGTGGGACTTATTTACTGCTATACTGTGGGTCAAAATAAGCCACATACCTGTCAAAGCCATGAAGCAGAACAAGTGGATTGCCTTTTTCCTGAACTGTTGGTTTCACACAACTTGTCATTATGCGGTTCTTCGAGACACTAAGCTGCGATCAATAACAAGAAAAACATATAATGTTTTCACCCGCTTTCTTATATAATCATCGATAAATTATATAGAAATTACGAGTTATAAATCATGTTATATTCATATGAGCATCATGTTTGGATGTGACATGAGTAATCCAAACGAAATAATAATTAAGTTACTTAAAACACCAATAAGCATTTTTCTTTTTACTTAAACACTCAGAAATGATTTATCACATCCAAAACATAACCACATAAGTCAATATAACGTAGCAAAAACTAGCAACAAAATTCATGAAAATGGTAAATTAGCAATCCCAGGATGAGTGACTTCCGGGAAGTCTTCACTTGGTAACCAAAAACAAATCCGTGATTTCTTCGATGACAAACCAGACGGCAATATTGGTTGGTCAAAGGGCAGAAGTTACACATTGTTTCACCAGACAAATACATATTAATGCATTTTACATTTTTTAACGGCAAATTTCTTTTATTCCTGTCATCTGTAGGACTTGAACCCAATACCTCTCCCTCCCAAAGTGTTTAAAGACTTTGTCTTTGCCAATAAATAGTTAAAACCTCAATAACTACTATTTATCATGAAAGTCAAATCTCAAATGAACAATTGCTAAAAAAAGTAAAAATTTTGATAAACATAGTGCGACAAGCCAAATCATTGAAGATCTTCTCAATAATGTGCTTAAACTCCTACATATCATTCGAGAGTGCATAAAACAATAATCTAATGTGTGCCGAAAGTGTTTGCACTTCTCGGCTCCTACTGGTCAGGAGTTAGGCCACTCTTGCAAGTCTATGGCATGACGAAACCAGTTATCCACTGTCATAAACAAAATGGATTGATAGATCCAAGGATACCTCAGAGGCTATGTTTAACTGTTCCTGCTTTAAGTTATTGTACTTTAACTACCCATTTCCCAATATCAACCACCACCTTAAAGTGGTTATGCTTTACTTAATGTACTTTAACCACCAAAACCACCTTAATCTTATTACCCAATGTAACAGGAACCTTGCATGCAACTTAATCTTAATGGAGTTGACCACCCTTTAGTCCGTTGAGCTCAAAATAGTTTCCATTAAACACACACACACACACTATTTTACCTCAACAGGCAGCATTTCAATCCTTGAAACTAAGTTTCTGGCAAATGGGTCTACAATTTTCTCCATTTCTTTGAGGAGAAAAGGCGGGAAAACGTCCGGTGAGGCTCCAAAAAACTTGGAGGATTTTTTGTTGGAAACCGGCAGTGTTCCGGTGGACGGAACGGCGGCGATGACGGTGGTGATCTTCATCATCATGGCAGCTGAATTAAGAAAGATGTTTTTGTTACCGACGGCTAGTGGCCGAGAAGGGAAAGATTTAAATGGGGGTTGTCTCTGCATTTCAAAAAAGTTGACATAAATAAATGTAACATTTATATTTTTATTTGTTAGTAGGTCACTAGAAAATTGCTTAAAACATGTAACTGATTTTCTATTGATAAAAGTATTTGGCAAATGTCATGTTTCAAAATATTCTGTAATCTTTAAACTTTAAAATCTTAAAATCGTTATAAAAATCACTTCACATTCCATTTCCTATCTCTATGTATTAAGGTAAATAGATTGAAAACCTTGAATATGAGGGGCTTTTATTTAAAAAGAAGTATTATATATCTATATATATATATATATATATATATATATATATATATTGTTTTATATAAATTTGTATATACACTTGTAATGCGTTTGTTTTTATCTGTTCTTCAATATAAATTTATAACAAAATAAGTTGTATCTGTTTATAAAAATTTTCATAGCATATGATTCAAACTTTTATAAGTTTTATATCAAATTATAGATAAAATTAAACATAAGGTAATAACGAGATAGTTGACTCGTTTAACTTACTAAAAGCTTTAGGATGAATCCTAGGCGTCCTCAGTTTTCATGATCAACACCCAATTAACTCGAAACCCGAAAAGATGTGCAATCAACATCCATAAAATAGATAGTCAAACTTTTATATAACTAATTATAGAAATAAAGGCTAGAAGAAATTGATTATAAGACAAAATAGTAAGTTAAGATTTTAAATGGTACAAAGTGAAAAAATAATAATAAAAAATAGTAAGTTAAGTTAGTAAATGGTAAAAAATATATATATATATATATATATATATATATATATATATATAGATAGATAGATAGATAGATAGAACGAGGTAGAGAAGAATTTTAGAGTATCCAAATTTGAGTCTTTATTCTTATACATATATTAAAATTATAAGGAAGGTACAAAGAAAACATTCACCTTTACTTCTATATTAGCTTCCTTATTCTTATTCCTCATTGAATTTTTAGTGAAAACTACAATCAATCTATATCTTTACAGCTCATTCTCCGTTCCTTATTTATTTGTGTGTGGAAAAGAAAGAAAGAATAGTAAAAATATTATTCTATTGAATATTATATATATATATATATATATATATATATATATATGCATGTAGGGGAATAATCATTTGAGAAGAAACTTAATGTGAGAAGAAAAAAAAAACATAATAGTAAAAACAATAAATAGTTTATAACTCACCCTCTTAATTATTTTCTCACATTATTTAAGCAAAAACACTTTAATTTACATTTTTCAAAATTTATCCCACACATATCGAAATTTATTTTATGCGAGCTTTTTCTTTCTCAAATTGGTGTTGGTGAAAAAAGTATTACCATTTGTTGTTGTTTGAAAACTATTTACCAATGTTCTTTGAAAACTATTTACCAAAATAATGTTTTTAATCTATTTGACTTTTACCTTTTTTTTGTTTTAGTTAACATATTAGACTTTATTTTTTCATTGAATAAGCCATTGACTGTTTTTCGTATTCCTTTAAATCCATTCAATTATCTTTTAATCGACCAACACATTATTACAAAACAGTGTCTGTCTCTCTTTTTTCGGTTAACCCATGGCATATATGAGAACTATAAAGATCATCCCAAATAAATTTAAACAACTAAGAAATATATAACTAATGATAAAACATTAATATTTGACTTTCTAGGTTCAAATATAGGGAAAGGTGTAATTTAATTTTATTGATTTAATTAGTAGGAGTAAAATTTACCATTAAAAAAAAAGCTTGACGTGCTATCAGTCTCAATATCACATAAAAACAAAAATAAAAATATCAAATAAAACCCCTCGCTTACTATCCTATAGAAGCGAAAATAAAAATGTGAAATGAAAATAAATCGTTACCCGTCTTAATATTAAGCACAATAAAATGTTTAATCCGGTTCATATTAGAAACATGTTTGGTCATTATTTAAAGCAAACCCAATAATGAAAGTTCTAGTTTATTATAAAAAAATTATGTAACTCACCGTACAATCTTTTAGTTCGATATTGTTGTTCCATTATAGAAAATTATGAAATCACAAATAAGGCAAACATTAAAGCTATGTAATCCTAGTGCTCTATATATTACTAATTATTATTATATATATAATTGAGCAAATGCTTAGTTACAGTAAATTTGATTTTTAGTGCATGAAAATTATAATAATTTTTCTTAAAAGTAAAATAAGATAAAGCAAATGTTTAGCTATAAAAAAACGAAATTTGTCTTTTAGTACATGAAAATTATAGGATTTTTCTTAACTACAATAAATGATTTGTCTTTTATTACAAGAATTATAATGATTTTCCTTAAAAGTAAAATGAGAATTTTGATAACACCTTTGTTGAGGATTAAAGATGGTAAATTATATTGACTAATCATTTTACATTTATAATATAACTCTGATTATTTTATTATAATCTTAATCATGCCCGTATTCTTTAAATAACTTGTGTTCGTTAATTATATTGATTGCCGGTACCATATGAACTAGATCGATACCAACCGAACAACATCGGTACTGGTTTGGTATTCTTTTGTATTGTTTTCAATAGGGGTGTTCATGAGCCGATCCGATCCGAGCAAGGGTATGCTCGTGCTCGGATTGAATTACAACCGAAAAAATCGGTGCGGATCGATTTTGCAAAACCGAGCACAAAAGTGATGCTCGTGCTCGGTTCTATTTTTAATCGAGCCGATCGTTTTCGCTCGATTTTTTCTCAACACAAAAAAAATGTGTAGCAGTACAAAAAAACTGAAATTAAGACTATTATAAGGCAAAAATAACTGAAATCATGATCCTAAAATGTTCTTCACTGAAATCAAATCTGAAGCACAAAATAAAGTGCAAAATACAAATTGTCATTTAGCTCAAAAGTCATAAAAATCTTCTTAAAGCCGGAGCTAGGGATAGTCGCTGGTGTCTCTGAAGTTCAGTATTCACAGTTCATTCAATGTTGCACAGTCGCGGTCTCGCAGAGTGCAGACACAAGTCGGCAAGTCGTTGGGGCGTAGGGAATCGGGATTTAGGAATAAGGATAAGGACTTAGTATTGAATTGGGCTAAATCTAATTCTTGGGCTTTTTATTTTTATGGGCTACTTATAGTTATAAGTTATAAATCTTTAGAATCTATAATATATATATATATATATATAATTTAAAATAATAATTCGAGCGATCGACGAGCGAGCGGACCTTTGCTCATGCCTGGGCTAAACTGAGCGGGAAAATCGAATGAACATTTTTCGAGCAATCATCAAGCGATCCTCGAGCGTCAAACAGTTTAGACAGCCCTAGTTTTCAATCAACATTCGATTTTATTGTCTTTGATAGATTGTTTTTTTATTTCTGTTGTTATAACGAGTGCTGATACTGAAACAATCCAAATCAATACCAATAAAATTTTGTTAAAAATTAGGGGCTCCGCCACGAAGCGCGGTATAACCAACTAGTTAATTTAAAATTTTCAATCTTTCTATTCGTTCAAAAATGATGATATAACAAAGTCAACAAGGTTCACCGACAAGAATGCAAAATGTGAATCAAATATTTAGCTATATTGAAAAAGAAATGAATCGAATGTATAGAAGCGAAAAAAATACGAAAAAGTACATGGATTGATTGAATGAAAAACAAAAGTAAGCTGATATCTCAATTATAAAAAAATAAGTGTAATTTTTTATACTAATAAATAAAAATAATTTTTGGACACTTGTCATTATATGATGCATTCTTATCTTATTTCTCTTATTTCTCTCTCATTTTAAATAATAATAGTAACAACAATTTTAAATAATAAATTAATTAAATTTAATTTAGATAAGAATAAAAAAATATTTTTTCTATATAATCATAAAATTATATTCGTGTGATTTAGATATATTTTTTCAATAAAATTATATCTCATGTGAGTAGATATGTATACTTTGATGATTGAATTACGGTAATTAGGAATCAAAGGTTCCTGTGTGATATATGCATAAAACTAACTAAAATCATTTGTATCTCATAATTTGAATTTATCACAAAAAAAGAATTTAACCCCGTTTAATACACGTACTTTTAAACTAATAATAAATAAAAAAGTAAAATATTATAATAAGTAAATAGACACATAAAACTAACTAAAATCGTCGTATCTCATAATTTGAATTTATTACAAAAATAGGATTCAACTCCGTATAATGCACGTGTTTTTAACCTGATAATAAATGAAAATAACAAAGTAAAATGTTATAATAAGTAAATAGTACATTAGTGTATTTATTATAAATGTGTTAACATGTGACATTATATTTTATTACGCCTGTATAATAGATATTTTATTCATCGCGTGCAATACAAGAGATTTTTTTAAAAGATATAAGATTTTTATTAGTTAGAATATAAAATTATATTTATACAACCCGTGTAATACACGGGGTTCTAAGTTAGTATGTTAATTACAGAAAAAAGGTAAAAGCCAAATAGATGAAAAACATTATTTTGGTAAATAGTTTTCAAAGAACACCAAAATGGTAAATATATTTTTTTCATCATAAATTAGGTTGTCTTAAAAGAGTATATTTTAAAAATAAGTTATAAGTTTAATTAGTTAGTTAATTTAAGGGAATACAATAAATTAATTAAAATTATAATTTTACCCATATGCATTTACAACAAAATTAAATACACATATTAAATAAAGTGTTTCTATTAGTTTAAAACTTATTCTTACAAATCTTATAAAAAATCATTTGAACCTGTCATTATGTATTTTTAACGACTTAAATTACACCAAATTCGTCTTTGACAGGGCTTGGACCTTAGACCTCAAAGGGAGCAACACCTTAACTCCAATGAATTTGCTAATTAGACCTAACCTCACCCCATCACTATGCATGTATGTATGCGTGGTTTAATATATACTAGTGCTTTTCCACTACGCTAAGTGACGTAAACTCAGTTGGTATCGATTCCATTCGTTCTGGTATCGGCCGCTCACTATAGCAGCTGACAGAGAAAACTAAAAAAACAAAGTCATGATATGACCAAAATGATATCAACAAGTGTTTTATATCAATTAAAAACCATAAAAAAAATACTGGTTCTGATATAACTGATATTGGCACCGATGCTCGGTTGAAATTAGTTCGGTTTGATTCATGTATTGATACTCCAATAGTTTACGATTAAAAAATCCGTTTTTAGTATTGTTATTGGCACTCGTCTGTTTTTCAATAAACATAAATTAATTATCATTTTCGGTTTCCATTCAATTTGATACAATAGCGACACGATATCTATTTCCAATTAAAACTCAAAATAAATATAATTCTAAAACTTTAGATTTACCGTTTATCAAGACTTCTTTTAATATATAATAATATTAATAATAATAATAATAACAATATAATAACTAGTGGTTTCCCCATCTTATGCGACGACAACTCATTTGTTATCGGTTTGTTTCCTTGTGGTACCGGCACTCGCTATACAAGTTGAAAGAGAAAACTAAAAAATAAAAGTCATGATATGCTCAAAAGGATATGTGTTTTACATCAATCGAAAATTATAAAAAGAATACTTGTTCCTATATTACCAATATTGGCACCAATGTTGTTCGGTTGAGATCGGTTCGGTTAGTCATGTATCAATACTCATATAGTTTACGATAAAAAACATTTTTAGTATTTTTGTCGACACTCATATGGTTTACGATGATAAAAATATATGACTATTTATTGTCGGTTTGAGTTCAATTTGGTACGATAATGACACGATATTCATTTAAAAAAATCAAAATAAATAAAATATTAAAACTTTAGATTCACTATTCATAAACACCTTCTTTTAATATATGTAGTATATATGTATTTTAGTATTTTTTTATCGACACTTATATAGTTTACGATGATAAAAATAAATTACTATTCATTGTCGATTTCGGTTTAATTTGATACGATAACGGCACGGTATCTATTTTCAACAAAACACAAATTAAAAAAATCAAAATAAATATAATATTAAAACGTTAGATTCACTATTCATCTAAACCTTTTTAATACATATATAATAATTAAATTCACTATCTAACACCACCTTCTTTTAATACATGTATCTCGCGTATAATTAAATTCACTATTCATTAACATTAGCACTTTCTTTTAATGCATGTATAATTAAATTCACTATTCATCAAGACCTTCTTTTAGTATATGTATAACGGCACGGTATCTATTTTCAACAAAACACAAATTAAAAAAATCAAAATAAATATTATATTAAAACGTTAGATTCACTATTCATCTAAACCTTTTTAATACATATATAATAATCAAATTCACTATCTAACAACACCTTCTTTTAATACATGTATCTCGCGTATAATTAAATTCACTATTCATTAACATTAACACTTTCTTTTCCATGCATGTAAAATTAAATTCACTATTCATCAAGACCTTTTAGTATATGTATAATATAATTTAATGAATATATGTATGTATATATTTCTCTATTCATCATCTTCTTTTAATACATATATCTTCTTTTAGTATATGTATAATACAATTAATTAATATATGTATATGTATATTTCTCTATTCATCAACATCTTCTTTTAATACATATATAATTAAATTCACTATTCATCAAGAACTTCTTTTAGTACATGTATAATACAATTTAACTAATATATGTATATGTATATTTCTCTATTCATCAACATCTTCTTTTAATACATATATGTATTAATACATGTATAAATTAAATTCACTATCTATCAACACCTTCTTTTGGTACATGTATAATACAATTTAATTAATATATGTATATGTATATTTCTCTATTCACCAACATCTTCTTTTAATACATATATGTATTAATACTTGTCACTTGTTTGTAATTTGTTACTTTGATATTTTAATGAACAAATATGTTCATATATATAAAAAAAACTTATAAAGAGACACAGCTTTGAAGTCGGTTGGTAACAATTAAACCACGCATATTAAAGGGCCTCATCTAATCTTCTTTTTTTCACACTTGTACCCATGTGAAATAATTAATTTCTTCTTACATTTTACAATTACAAGCGATACAAGTACATATACAGCAGCAACAATAATATTGATATTTGATAACATACATAATAAATATATAATACAAAAATCAAGTTTTTCAATTTATAAAGAACAAATTACTACTTTAGCCCTTTAGGTTTAATCTGTATAACCATTTCGACCTAATTTTTTTTAACATAATAGATTCTGAGGTTGTATTTTGTAATGATTTTGATTCATAATACTAACTTTGTTTTTTTTCTTTTGTTAAATGTTAAGTATTTTGGTCATTTTACATCTCAGGGGTTGTTTATGTAAATTTCAAAGTTTTTTTTTAATTTAATGGGCTGCTTGTGTTATTACTCAAGTAGTTTTATTATTTCGTTATTCTACGAACATTTTAAGAAAAGTGTTTATAAAAACGGAAGGTTTAAAAACAAGTTACAAATGATCGATAAAAAAATGAACGATTTTTATTAAATAAAAAGTTAAAAAATTAACGAGTTTTGAACAAATTAATGATTTTAAACAAATGAAAATTTAAATAACGATATATTAAAAAAAGATGAGCGGTTAAAGAAAAGTTTGAAAAACAACCAATCATAAAAAGATATTTATAAATAGGGGCCTTTAAAAAAGACGCACTTTGTCACACCCTGACTTGCAGCGAAAATAAAAGTCGCGGCATAATTGGATTTTCATCAAAGCTCATGACATTTACTATAATTAAGTTTCATATTTGTTACTTCAAATTTAAAAGAAAATATCCATACACATAAAAACAAACAAACACAAGAAATTTGTTCACAACAAGAAATGTTTTATTCTTCATTCTAAAGCCAAATCCTAAGTGTTTCTCTCCTGAGTCTGTCCTCTTGTATCATGTGTAAAATAAAGATTTGGGTCAACAAAAGTTGGCGAGTGAATCTCATTTAACATTTGAAAGAATTAGTTATATTAATTAATTAAATAAAAATGTGCATAAACCAAATATGAACAAACATGTATGTAAACTTATCCACAAACCACATAATATCAAACAATGAGCATGACAAATGATGAACTGTGAGATCAAGATCAATCAAAGGGAGCCGATCTAATGAGGCACGTGATGCTCAACTCGTATCCAACGAGGAACTGATGGGTCTAATGTGAATGATTGCACTGAAATGACAAAATGTAACCACATATAACAACAAACAACATATACATAACACGTTAGATCATATTATGGTAATAGCACAAATGTTTGAATAAACGAAATATGTAAACGACACATGATACACCCCAAAACATGAATAAAAATGGGAATTTGCAAGGATTCACTCACTGTGGGTGCGTTTTCTTGAATTGACGACGAACGCGCACGATTTTGGATTTAACCAACTAGAGGAACTAACTTAAATAATAACGTAAAAATTGGATAAATATATAATTCTTATTTGGAATTAGTATTTATAATTTATGCTTTTTATTAGATTTTAGATCTATTTTTGGTGGTATTTATTATAATTTTTATCTTAAAAAGTCTTATTTTAAGCATTTTTAAATAAAATAATAAAGAAAAAGAGAAATAAAAAAATTATGGACCTTGTCAGGTCTTACCGGTTTATTCGCATGAATTTTGGCATCGTGTGTGGTTCGAACTCGTGACCTCCCGTATACATGCACGCAGCTCTACCAACTGAGCTACGTGTTTAACCCGAAATAACTCTAATTTTAATTATATATAGACACTAGTTAGGTTAATTCAGAAATTTATTTAATTAAAAAGATTTTTATTTTCTTCAAAATACATTCGACCTTTACCCCAAACCCGGTTCGAACCTGTGACCTTCGGCTTATGTTGCACCCAGCCCTACCAACTGGGCTGGGTGTCTAACCCGGTATAAGTTGAGTTTATATTATATTTATATACTTATTGAAAAATGATCTGAAAAGGATTAAAAAGGTTGGTTTTTATTTCAGAAAATCGGTGACAAGAGAGACTCGAACCCGGGACGTGCTTGATGATACTGCACACAGTCCACCACTGGACTGTGTGTCTAAACCGGTTTAAAACTCATTTTTAATTATACATACGTATTATTTGAACTTCATCTTTTTCAAAAATTTAAACCCAGAACATCAGATCAATAGCTTAATCTTGTTAGATTAAAATGCTTCATACATGCTTCATTATTGAATAATAGAATATCAGCTAGGAAAAGAATAGTTCGAGTGGTAATACCGAGGGCTGTGATCTTTGAATGTTTCCGGCGACTGAGAACAATCTCCGGTGAAGTGTAAAAACAGAGAGTATCCGAGAGTATTTTAGAGAAAAAATCGAAGGGAATGGCGAGTTCAGTTGAGGTGAGATGCATCGATATTTATAGTGTGGATAATCAACACAGAATTTTCGGTTTCAAGACCCAAATTATGGGTTATTGATTTCCGAATGATTTCAGTCGGTTTTCATGATGATTGAAACGGATTTCAGTTATAATCTGAGTATTCAACATTAGTTACCTTTGATCCACCTCAAATAAAAACATAAATTGCAACATCATTTATATTTTGGCGGTTACAGCCGGTGTCTTGCAGGTTTGCTTCTTATTTTGAATATAAGAATTTATTGTTTCAAGATTACAACACAAAAGTATGTGTATCGTAGTGGCGTATGCAGTGTGTGAGTTAGATGGGAACCCGGTTGTCCCTTTTTTTTTTTTTATTATTTTAAGGTTTTATTTATTATCCTTTATTTAATCTTTCAATTTATTTAATAACTATAAATTAATAACGCGTATTAAATGAAAAAAATACTCATTGAGACTTTAAATTCAATACTTGAATTATTTAACGAAGCGTGTTTGAAACCCCTTTTACAACGAATGTTATACACTTACTTATATATTTAAAATGAGTTTTATTAAATAATAATCATAAAATAACAATAAAAAATTTAAAAATAAAATATATTTTAAATATAAACAAATAAAACTCATTATATAGATAATGAAGAATCAGATTGTGCTTTTATAACACCCCAAAAAATTTAAATATGTTATTATATTAAAACAAGATTTAACTTAACATAAAAAAAGATTGAGCTATAAAGTTATGTAGACCATACTTGAGGGGCTAAACTTGAATAAGTGAGAAAATGATTTAATAAAACACTGATTTAAAACACAAACACACATATCAGAGATGTGTGTGTGTGTGTCGACTAGAGTAAGAAAAAGAAAGAAACACCCTATAACATCACAAATCAACAAAATTAAAAGGGGAGATGAAGTTTAAGTGTATGCATAGACAAAGATTCATGATCATTTAAGTGTTCTTAACACCAAGTAAGTCGAGTTTTATGTTCTAGTGATGTTTGATGAAATGGGTTATGTATATAATGTGAATATTTTATGAAATTGAACATGAATGCTAGTTAATGTCAACATATAGAAGTTGTAATGTGCTAAATTTTGAATATATTGGTGATTTGGAGTAAAACCCACTTGTATGCTATAGAATAATCAAGTTTAGTGAAGATTATGGTAATTAGTGTAATGTTAATGTTTAAAGTAATTGGTAGTAGATACACTGTTGAGAAATTAATATAGAACAAAAGATATATGGTTATGGTGATGATTTTTTATGTTAAGAAATGTTATGTAAATTATGGATGAAATGGGAAAATATGCTTAATTTACTTGTACATTATGCTTAATTGATGATACGCACATCACGTGTTTGATGGCATCTCTGATTGATTTAAATTGTGATTTGATACGTATGCTTGCTAGATTGGTATTATAATGATGATGGAAGTGTATATGGTTAACTAACACCATAATGTGCAATGAAGAATGTAAAAGTAATAAAATTGTATGAAGGCTAAATATGTGAAGTTGTAATGTATAGGAGTAAAGAAGGAAGAAAGCACGAGTCATTCCAAGACACGAGTAGCGCAAGACCACGGTAAGTTCATGTGAACTTCACTTTATACAAATGTAGATTATGTTTTTGGTTTTATTATACTGCTACTAGTTGTAGATTAAGGCTTTAAAAGTATGGTAAATGTGATGAATTGTACAACGAGGAACACGAAGTAAGAATTATAACATGTTATAGACGGGTCAAAAAGAATACATAACAAGATCATGAAATGAGTATAAATGATTCATTGTAAAAGGGTCAAGATGTATAAAGTTATGTGATGATGGAATGGTTTCATATTGACCCGTTATGAATGGGTCAAATTAAACATGAATGATAAACTACGTTGAAGGTTCAAATCTTTGACTCATCATAAACGAGCCGGATGAATTAAAGATGTTGATGATGAAATGGTAAACGCAATATACATTTCAACGGAATTGCTATTTGTAAATAAATAATTGGTAAAATGATGAATTATCTTTATGACCTTGTTAACGGGTCGTATAAGGAAGCGAAATGGTAAAAATAATGGTTATGTTAAAAAGATTTGTACTAATGAATTTGTGTTATGAATGTTAGGTAAATCTCACCTTTGACGATGGCGAGTTTGGATTGAACACACATCACCGCCTTTTACGCGCTTTCGATTCATGTCTATTTCGAAATGGGTCAAAACACTTTTGGTTTTGTAAATTTTAAACTAAACATCTAGGACTTTCGTAAGTAAGTTTAGGAATCACTTTCTTGATATGGTAGTTCGAGTAAACACTTGTGATGTATTTGATGTTTGTGTTTGCTTCGAACTACTACTACCAGGGTCTTTTGGTAATTATTAGAATTTCGTAATAAAAGTTTAAAAATTTAGTGTTTTTATTGTTGGTTTTTTACTTATGAAATTTTATAGGTTTGGTTTTTTTTGTTAATTTGGGTAATTACTTAAACAATCCCTAAATATTTAAAGAAACTTTATAATTTACATAAACAACCTTTGAGGCATAAAAGTACTAAAATACCCTTACACTTAACAGAAAATATTAACAGAGTTAGTGCTATGGATCAAAACCATTACAAAATGCAACCTTAAGGTTTGATATGTCAAAAGACTAAACCTTAGGGGCCAAAATAGTAATTTACTCTTTTATAATTTATTAATTTATTTTATTAAATTCATTTAAATATTTTCTAACAATTAATTAAAATACTATAAACTCTTAATTTGTCTCGTTATTTTAGTTTTTTTATAAGTACTACCACTAAATGATCTTAAATGGAATATATTATTCTTTTTAAACTCTTTCTGAATCCGGAGGTTTTGTGAAGAAAAAAAATCATTTTTAATTAATAATAAAGTTTTACAATTCTTATATTTAGTTCATTTAGTTTACATGAAATTCTTAAACAATGTAACAATATTAAAATTTTAGCGGCTTTACTATAGTTAGGAAAAGTTATAAGTTTATCGGACCGACATTAATGCTTTTACTTCTATCACGATTAATTAAGGGTCTACATATTCACACATCCACATGTCTATTCCCACACCTTCGAGACGGGTCGTCTAGACCTACTTGTTGTTTTAATTATTTACTAATGATGATACCGTTGTTAGGGGAGACTGTCGTCCCCGATTCTAACGAGCAAGAGAAGGTTGTGTCAAGTGTACAAGGAAATCAAAACACCGTTTGTAGATTTGAACGAGCTTTCTCCCGTTGATGAAATATCCCATGGGGACAACTCGTACCAAGTTGATGCACCATGTGATCCTGCGCAACATGGGTTTCCGGATTATGGATACGGGTGTGAATTTTCGTACGTGCAACAACACGGTCCAGATGGATACGTAGGAGACGGTTACGAAAGTTACAATGCAACACAGTCTTTGTACGGTCAAGAAGTCTATCCTGATGGTGGAAGTTATGGTGGTGAGGCATCCCCATGCGCAGGCAATCCGTACCTCATAGAGATGGTATCGAAACTTATTTATTTATGTTGGGCAGTTGAGTAAACATAAAATCTATCATAACGATATCAATGTTGCAGGTTTTCAACTTTCTAGATGAGCTAAAAAAACTAGGCACAAGAAACGGCAAAGGCGGAAGGTTTCGTTATTGTGACCCGACGATCAAAGAAAATTTGTGGAAGGACCGGGAGTGTATGGCTTGAATGTACCGTGGTGGTGAGCACCATACTACAACAACGGTTAGAAAAGCTGGAAGCAAGAAAACCGTTTGCCCGTTTTACCTGATGGTTGTGCGAGACCATCCGTATGAAACATGTGGGATAAAAGGTGTAAAGACTGAACATAACCACGAACTCTGTGAGAACCTGCCGGGCCACGCGTTTGTGCGAAGGTTTACTCCTAACGAATACAGATTGATCGAGCAGCTGACAGCTCAAAAGATGGAGCCGAGCAGAATTTTTCAAACAATAAGGAAGCAGTTTCCCAACAGTTTCCATGTTCAGAAAGACGTTCAATACACAGTTCAGAAGATCAGGGTCGAACAAAGACACGGACTGACTCCCATGCATTCGCTAGAAAACATCCTTATTACAAATGAATTTATATACGAGACACGGGAGGAACCCGAAACAGAGGTCGTTACAGAGATCTTATTTGTTCATCCCTACTCGAGTGAAATGTGGAGTGCGTTCCCACACATTTTGCTGATCGATTCTACGTACAAGACGAACGTATACAACATGCCATTTGTCCAGATAGTTGGTATCACGCCCACCAACTATTCGTTTTGTATCGCGCACGCCGTTATCTGCAAAGAACGTAGTGATAACTTTGAATGGGTGCTTAAGAGGATCAGGTCAATGTTGGACGAATGTATGGAGCCACGTGGGGTTGTAACGGATAGAGACCTGGTCCTAATTAACGTGTGTGCTAAGGTTTTTCCAAACGCCTCTTGATATCTTTGCAGGTTTCACATACAACAGAATATTTGTAAGCACTGCAAGAGCGCATTCACAGAAGAAGACTGGCAAAAATTTTTGTCATCCTTGGGGAGATTGTGTGAGTCTCCATCAATACCCATATACGAGTACAACTTGCGCAACCTGCAAAAGCGACTTGTGGAGTTCAAACGTTCAAGTAAGTTTTTGTAATAAAATGTGACCTACCTATGTACATTTAACTAGTTATTAATACCTTTTAGGGGTGTTTATGTACGTGTATGATAACTGCCTGAAAGACTACAAGGAAATGTTCGTCTTTGCGTGGACTGACCAGAGTCGCAACTTCGGGCAGCGTACCACAAACAGAGTGGAGAGTCAACACGCGAATTTAAAGAGATGCGTACAAGATAGGAGCTCGTTGGACCGTATAGTAGATTGTGTCAAGGATATAGTTGAAACACAATACGGTGAAATAAGGAGGAGCTTTCGAGAAAGCATCGAAAAAATAATGAACCACCACAAAAACCCGTTATTTGACCACCTACATGGAAAAGTTTCCCATACAGCGTTTGACTTGTTGAGTGGAGAGCTACTTAGAAAACTAGATGTGTTGCAGCGCTTGCATTCATCTTGTGGATGTCAGATGTGGTACAGCTGTGGGTTGTCATGTGCTTGTAGGCTAGAAAAGTACGTACGTGCAGGTAATACTTGCTAAACCTGAAGTGATGTGTGTTTTATATGTCCGTTATTCATGTGACTTTAAACAGTGCGTTGTTTTAACCGTGCAGAGCGTCCGATTCAACTCGAAGACGTAGACATGTTCTGGAAGAAGCTTAACTTCCAGGCATGTAAATTGATATCAGATGACGTTGACGTGGTAGAAGAGCTGAACATTGTTCGGAAACGGTTAGTCACATTCCCCTACTCAGAAAAAAGCTTGCTGGGAAAGATTAAAGCGGTGTTGACTCCAACCAAATCCACGAAGAAACCACCGGTTGTCCAACAAAATACTCGTGGACGACCAACAACAAAGCAAGCACAACTTCGGTTTGACGACGCCCCCCGCCATAGCTCATACGTTCCGTCGCAGGCCACTCAACAGTCGGTCATAAAGTCTCAAAAACCCAGAGCGGGCCGAAATCATTCAACGACTTCTAAACAAAGAGATTTTCGAGACGACAACGGTTTTCCGTTGATAGTGGGCGATGAGTACGTGTCAACAATCAAACGGTTTAAGTCTCTCCTTCCGGCATTGTTTCACCCGTACATGTCGTGCATACAAGACGTGAGGCCAGATGGTCATTGTGGGTTTCGGTCTGTTAATGTGGGATTAGGTATGGGAGAACGTGCGTGGTGCCACATTCGATAAGACCTACTACAGGAGATAGATTAGAAGGCATCGATCTGGGCGCCAGTATTTGAAGCATGGGAGGAAGGATACTTTTACACGCATCATCAGAGCCAAATCTGGGATTTAGTGGAGCGTTGTCCCCCCACTCACTAGATGGACTTCCCCCACGCAGGGCTTCTTATCGCACAAAGGTGCGGTATCGTGGTTCACCTGTTAAGCATCGATGGTTGTTCCACATTCTTAATGAATCCTCCGACGGATCGAGAACCACGAACGATAACGCTTGCACATGTTAACAAAACTTCATACATATTAAGTTGGAAGGTCATTTTCCAATGCTGACAGTAAACGGGCTATGGTTGACCTATAGAAGCGCCGCTGCAAAACAATAGCTATACATGTACGCACCCCATTTAGAACTGTATACGTCGATAATGAATCCTCCACCAAATCCAAACCCGAGTATTAATTACTTCGAAAGTGAATCGGAAGAATGAGGTTTTTTGTATACCTAATAAGAATTTTTGTATACTTAATACAATTTTTTGTATATTCAATACGATTTTTTGTATAATAAATACGAGTTTTTTTATAATTAATATGAATTTTTATATACTTGATACAAATTTTTTATAATTAATAAGATTTTTTTTATAATTAATACGAATTTTATAAGTGTGTTAATAAATAGTATGATTTTGCATCTAAAAGGAAAAGAAAAACAAAAAAAAATGGTATATACGAGTCGTCTAGATCTAGACGGACAATCTTTTTTTTTTGCCACAAGACCTTTTTACCCCTGGATTTCTCTCCGTCTAGGCCCAAACCAGGGGCAAAAGGGTAATATTGTCGAATTAGATGACACTTCTAGACCTAGACGCCACGTACAATTTGAGCGGCAACTTTGAAACTAGACTTTTTGAATTTTAAAGGTAAATGGTGAATTACCATTTTACCCCTAAATGGCCACCTGTCTAGGCCTAATTCAGGGGTAAAATGGTAATTAACCACTCTGAGTTGTAAAGGACTCAGGTGGTTAATTACCATTTTACCCCTGAATTAGGCCTGGACTGATGGCCATTCAGGGGTAAAATGGTAATTCACCATTTATTCCATACGTACTGTCTAGACCTAGACGGACCGTCTATGCCTCATATATGACTGGCCAGCCTAGACGACCAACCACATACGATCACCAAACATACACACATACGTATTCTAGCCTTTTTACCGTATTTGGAGCGTATTTTTGAGGAAATCAAGCATCTCTGGTACGTATTTTCACCTAAACTTCATTTATCTTTAATGTATTATGCATTTAGACTGTAGGTTGTGTTTGAATTTGATGAATTTTAGAGTTTTTGGGCTGTGATGTTCAAATATTTGAGGTTTTTGTTGAACAAGACGGGACATCTACCCCCAGACGACCCCAATAGACGACCGTTTATTTTTTTATTTAACTTATATAATTTAATGTTTAATATTATGTGTTATTATTTGGTTTATTTTTATTATTTGTGCTATATTGTTATTATTATCGCAGATTAGTGTTGGACGAGATTGCAGATCCAATACACGGGGACCCACATCCACATGGTCCGCGACGGGCTCCGCCAGCGCCGGCGGATCCACTACACAGCCACCCCTATCTTGAGTTCCCGCCCGACACCAAGGCTGCCCGTTTTTGCAGGAAGCTACGCCGGATGCACATCGGATCGCACGCGGCGGTCGACTGGGATGCGATCGAGGCGATTGGTGAGACGCCAAGACTGCGATTTTTCGTTCCCGTTGATTTCCCGTGGCACCGTCTGTTTGACTTGGCTGGCATGCCGAGTTATAGGGAGCTGCTCATCGATTCCTGTCGACATTCACGTTTCACCCTCCACGGGTCGACCAGCCGCCTCCCCAGCCACAGGGTCCTCCCGCACCGCCTGAGGTTTCATTTAGGCTTGCCGGTGTGAGGCGTTCGATGACGCTTGCTGAGTTATCGTTCATAGCGGTATATACCTGCAGTAGGAGATTGCTACGGATGTTTATACGGAGGGGCTAGTGGTGGTGGATAGACCCACTCTCTTAGGATTTTGGGAGGTGGTCATAGGAAATGACACTTGGGAGCATGTCAAGGCGAAGGAGATGATTTCACACGTTGCTAATGTCACACCCCGACCCGCAGCGGAAATAAGAGTAGGGGCATAATTGGGTTATCACCAAAGCTCATGATGTTTACTAATATGTTTCACATTTATTAAATCCAAATTACATTTCAAAGTTCAAATTCATACAATACAAGGAAAAGAAAGATTAACTAAACAAATTCATAATCTAAACTGGTTTATTCTTCTAGGCCGCCCTAAATGTTTCTTGCTTCAACTTGATCACCTGTATCATGTGTAAAAATGGGAAATTTTGGGTCAACAAAAGTTGGCGAGTGAACCTTGTTTAAAACATTTGTTTTTGATTAATTATTGTAATTTAATTTAGGAAAAACTGTGCAATAATCATATATGAACAAATGTATGTAAACATAACAATCACAAACCACCTTGCTTAAACATGATATAGAAGTAACAATGTATGTGTTGGCAACGTCCCGTTCACGCTCATAGGTAATGGGGAACGGACGGCCTATGCTAATGTATGTGAGATCAAGGCTCAATCAAACGGAGCCGATCTTATGTTGGCAACGCCTGGTTCACGCTCATAGGTAATGGGGAACAGCTCACGCTCATAGGTAATGGGGAGCGGCGGCCTATGAAATGCATGTACTGAAATGACAACATTAACCTAGCCTTTAACCATACAGTCAATTGATACACCTTGAATTCACATTGATCATAAACATGATGGATGCACCATGATTAATTATAATAAATAAGTACGACACATGATACACCCCAAAATGTGATTAAAACGGGGAATTTGTAGAGATTCACTCACATTGGGTGCGTTTGCTTGAGGATCGCTGAATGCGCACGAGTTTAAGGGATAGATCGACGAGAGATAACTAACCAAAAAAAATAACGAAAGGTAGAGTAAGTGTGTGGATTTTATTAACTATTTTAATAAGATTTTTGGGTATAAATTTGCGAGTCTAAGGCTACTTTCTAACCTTGAAAACGTTATTTTTAAGTATTTTTAATTGATTTTTAATTTAAATAATTGATTAAGATAAATAAAATAAATAAATAAAAAAAAAGTTGACTTTGACCGTTGACCGAGAGCGTTGACCGTTGACCGTTACTGTTGACCGGTTTAATTGTGTGAAATTGTGCGCTGAGTGAGGCTCGAACCCGAGACCTCCCGTACGCGTGCACGCAGCTCTACCAACTGAGCTACGTGTCTAACCCGAAATAATTCTGTTTTTAATTATTCTTATACACTATTTACTTTAAACCGAAAATTATTTATTTTTTAAAAAGCTTTTAAACTCATCGGACCGGTGCTGACCACAGGTCTCGAACCCGGGACCTGTGGGTTAGCGTACACACAGTCCACCGCTGGACTGTGTGTGTCACTTGGTTATTAACTCGGTTTTTATTATACTTAACATATACTGTGCGTCGACCTGGTTCAGTTAAAAAGGCGGATTTTTATTTCAAACGGGTAAAGCTGGGACAGGTTTCGAACTTGCGTCTCGTGTATGTTTGTTGCACACAGTCCACCGCTGGACTGTGTGTCTAACCCGTTTATTAAACCGATTTTAATTATTCTTATATTATACCGCACTTCGTCTTCTTCATTCAAAACATCATCATCGATTAAAGGACTGTTATTTGCTTAGATTGTTCAATGAAGGTTATGAGACATCGAAAAGAAAATGAATGGAAAGAGATTGGAGAGTTGATTGTACCGACTGCTCGCTTTTCTTCAGACGTCCGGCAAGGTCGTCGGCTCCGTCTTGGTGAGTTGCGGTTGATAGAATCTACCAACAATTTGGAAGGATTAGATGTGTGGTAGGACTACTGGGTAATGACTAATCAGTGAAACAGAAGAATCATACCGATAATCAGCAGTTCCCCTGAAATTTCAGAAATTTCTCCGGCGAATCAGATAATCCGGCAGCGTCGACTACAAAGGATTCTGGGTGAGGGATTTATATTAGAATTTGTCTAATAAAGGAATGAGCCAGAAAAATCGAAGTATTTACCGTGCAGGAGGAAGTCTCGGTTTTCCGGTGACTTGCAGATGTTTTCCGGCGAGTTAAATTCCGTCGAGAAAAGGTGCGATTTGAGAGTGAATGGTTTTCTGGTGAATTGTGGGTGAATTTATAGGGTAGCATCGAGATGAATGGGGTCTGAATTCGGTCTTAATTCGAAGTCAACCATTCTCCGGCGATTAGGGATGATGACGCGGTTTCCAGTCGTTGGCTAGCTGTCGCTGGAGTCAACTAATTGGCTAAATTGAGTGATTGCGTAATTTATGGGCGAAGTCGTCGGAATTTCCGACGACAGCTGTTTGAGCGCGAGTTGATTGAGTTTGAATTCCGAACATCATTATTTGATTTAATAAATCTATTATCTTCACAGAAAATCAAAGTGGCGGAGTGGTTTATTGAGTGAGGGTTAAGACCTTGAGGAAATATCCGGCTGACCCGGGTTCGACTCCCGGCAGCCGGTTTTCCTTTTTAATTAACTCATTTTTATATTTTTAAACTTTTAATTTATATCTTTTGATTTATTGATCAGTTATGAATCGTTTAAAATTAAAATAAGCCGCAAATGAACAACAAAAATTTAAAACTGATTGTTCGGTCATTAAACGAAGCGGGTTTCGAAAACCCGTTTTTCGACAAATGTTACAGTATCCCCTACTTTTAGGAATTTCGTCCCGAAATTTAAGTAGTAGTAGATACAGGGAAAAGGTGTGGGTATTTTTCACGCATTGAGTCTTCTCGTTCCCAAGTAAACTCAGGTCCTCGTTTCGACTCCCAGCGTACCCTGACAATTGGGATGCGGCTTCTTCTTAAACGTTTTTCTCCGAAGTCCATAATTTCTACTGGTTTTTCAGTAAAATGCATAGATTCATCAACTTGAATGTCTTCTAGAGGAATATGGAGATTTTCATCGGCGAGGCACTTCTTCAAGTTCGATACGTGGAATGTGGGATGAATTCTATTGAGTTCCTCCGGTAAGTCAAGCTTGTAGGCTACAGGTCCTACCCTCTCGAGTATTTTGAAAGGACCTACGTAGCGTGGTGCTAGCTTGCCTTTCTGGCCGAAACGAACTACTCCCTTCCACGGCGATACCTTTAAAAGTACTTGATCGCCAACGTTAAACTCCAAGGGCTTTCGTCGCTTGTCAGCATAGCTCTTTTGACGACTTTGTGCCGCTAATAGGTTGTTTCGGATTTGATGAATCTTGTCAGTTGTCTCTTGTATTAATTCTGGACCGGTGATCTGAGCTTCTCCAATTTCGTGCCAACATATCGGTGATCGGCACTTACGACCATATAAAGCTTCGAATGGTGCCATGCCGATACTAGAATGAAAGCTGTTGTTGTACGAAAATTCGACTAATGGTAAGTGAGAGTCCCAATTCCCCTTGAAGTCTATGACACATGCCCGGAGCATGTCTTCAAGAGTTTGAATGGTGCGTTCAGATTGACCATCAGTTTGGGGGTGATAGGCAGTGCTGAGATCCAATCGCGTACCCAAAGCGGCTTGTACAGCTTGCCAGGTTCGTGAAGTGAAACGACCATCGCGATCTGATATAATGCTTAAAGGTACACCATGACGGCTTACGATTTCACTGATGTAGATGCGGGCTAGCTTCTCATTTTTGAAATCCTCGCGAATTGGAATGAAGTGAGCTGATTTTGTAAGGCGATCAATGATTACCCATATTGTGTCATACCCACCAGGAGTGCGAGGTAACCCGGTGATGAAGTCCATGGTTATATTTTCCCACTTCCATACGGGTATTTCAGGTTGGACCAGAAGTCCTGAGGGTCTTTGGTGTTCAGCTTTCACTTTTGAACAGGTAAGGCACTTGGAAACAAAAACAGCAATATCCTTCTTCATGCCAGGCCACCAGTAGGTGTATCGAAGGTCTTGATACATCTTGTCGGCTCCTGGATGTACAGAGTATCGTGTCTTGTGTGCCTCTTTCATAAGGGTATCGCGAAGATTGTTGTGATCAGGAATCCATAGGCGATCGAGATAATACAAAATGCCGTCAGATTTTGTTTCGAGTTTAAGTTCTGCTCCACAAGATAACTCATTGCGTATGTCGTATTCTGTTATGGAAACATGTTGAGCTTCTCGGATCTGGTCTTTGATGTTGGTCATGATTTGCGAACATAGAAGACGAATGGAGTTCGCATAACCTTTTCGACTGAGTGCATCAGCCACCACATTTGCCTTGCCAGGATGATACCGAATTTCGCAGTCATAATCATTAAGAAGTTCGACCCATCTTCGTTGCCTCATATTCAACTCCTTTTGGTTAAAGATATGTTGGAGGCTCTTGTGGTCAGTGTAAATCTCACACTTGGTACCATAGAGGTAATGTCTCCATATCTTAAGAGCGAATACAACGGCGCCAAGTTCTAGGTCGTGAGTAGTGTAGTTCTTCTCATGAGTTTTGAGCTGCCTAGAAGCATAGGCTATCACTTTTCCCCTTTGCATTAAGACACAGCCTAATCCCTGTCCTGATGCGTCGCAATATACTACAAAGTCTTCGCAACCTTCGGGGAGTGTGAGGATAGGAGCGTCACAAAGCTTTTGCTTAAGAGTTTGGAAGGCTTCTTCTTGTTTAGGTCCCCATGCAAAGGGTTTTCCTTTATGTGTCAAAGCCGTGAGTGGTACAGCGATACGAGAGAAATTCGATATGAAACCGACGGTAGTAACCAGCCAACCCAAGGAAGGATCGTACCTCGGTTGGGGTACGTGGCGCTTGCCACTCTTGTACTGCCTTGATCTTTGCGGGGTCGACATGAATTCCTTTGTCATTTACGACATGACCAAGGAACTGTACTTCTTCTAACCAAAATTCGCATTTGGAGAATTTAGCATAAAGCTTTTCGGTCTTCAAAAGTGAGAGGATGAGCCGAAGGTGTCGTTCATGATCAGTCTTAGACTTTGAGTAAATGAGAATATCGTCTATGAAGACTATAACAAAACGATCAAGATAGGGTTTACAAACTCTGTTCATTAAGTCCATGAAGACGGCAGGAGCGTTGGTGAGACCAAATGGCATAACCATAAATTCATAGTGACCATATCGCGTTCGGAAGGCGGTCTTTGGAACGTCTTCTTCATGTACTCTGAGTTGGTGATAGCCGGAACGAAGGTCGATCTTTGAAAAACAAGAAGCACCCTGGAGTTGGTCTAGAAGATCATCGATACGAGGTAGCGGATAGCGATTTTTGACCGTTAATTTGTTGAGTTCCCTGTAATCAATACACATGCGAAAAGTCCCATCTTTCTTCTTTACGAACAGAACAGGTGCACCCCAAGGCGATGAGCTAGGACGTATGAATCCCTTGTCGGTCAGTTCTTGCAATTGACTGGCCAGCTCTTGCATCTCGGATGGGGCTAACCTATAAGGGGATTTCGCGACAGGTGTAGCGCCAGGTATAAGGTCGATACGGAATTCGACTTCTCTCTTGGGAGGAAGTCCGGCGATATCGTCGGGAAAAACTTGCGGGAATTCCTTCACTACGGGTATATCTTCGAGTCTCTTCTCTTTGCCTCCTTTCTTGACAACGTGGGTTAGAAATGCTACATAATTTTTGCGGAGATACCTTCGGGCTTGAAGACAGGACATCAGCTTGAGTCCTTTCGAAGGGGTTTCTCCAAAGATTCGTAGGGTTTGACCGTCTGCAAGGGGGATGCGAATGAACTTCTCACGGCATACTACTTCAGCCTGATGCTGGCTGAGCCAGTCCATGCCGATTATAATGTCAAAACTTCCCAACTTCATAGGAATGAGGTCAACAGAGAAATCATGATCGTTTAGAGTAAAGGTGCAGTTCTGGATAATGGAGTTTAATGAGACCGGCTTTCCGTCAGCAATTTCTACCGTTATGGATTTCATAAGCTCGACACGAGTTTGATTGAGGAGGGGTTCGAATTCTAAGGACACAAAACTCTTATCCGCGCCAGTATCAAATAACACAGATGCATAACTACCATTAACGAGAAACGTACCGTTAACCACGTTGTTGTCGGCCCTAGCTTGGTTGGCGTTGATATTAAATGCTCTCCTTCTAGCAGGTGGAGGAGCTTGGTTAGCTTGGTTCACTGGATTCGCTTGAGCTTGAGCATGTATGATGTTTACCAAGCGTGGACACGTGTTTCTAAAATGGTTTGGGTCACCACAATTATAGCAAGCCCGCATGGGTTGCATCATGGGGTAGTTGGGTTGATGGTAGGTTTGGGTTGTATGTTGTGTAGGCGGTGGTTGAAAAGGTTGTTGGGTTTGACCCATCATTTGATGGTGGGTTTGAGTTGTGGGTTGGTTGTGGTTCATTCGTTGCAGTGTGCGGCAGGCTTGAATGGTGTGCCCTGCACGGCCACAGCCGGTGCAGTATTGACAGGGGTAATCGGGGAAGTGATGGTATTGGCAACGGGTGCACTTTGGGTAAGGGCCAGAGTATTGCCGTTTGTGTGGTGCGGGTGAAGGAGTAACTTGTGTGATGGGAGCAACAGAGGTGGGGAAATTTGTTTGAGTAACGGCAAAATTTCTGGTATTTCGCTTTCTCTTGTTTGAAAATTTTGAGGATGAGGTGGGGTGGTTGGAAGTTGGGCCCTCAACGGGGGCTTTCTTTTTCTCCTCTTTGAACTTACCGTTTCTGATGCGGTTCTCGGTAAGTTCGGTGGCTAACTCCATGGCGGCTTCGAGAGTTGCAGGCGAAGCGCTGAGGACTGAGTCCTGAATCTTCGTGGGAAGGCCTCGAATATAGTGTTCCACCAATCGGTACACGGGGGTGAACAAGTTTGGAACCATCTGGTTCAGCTCAAGAAATCTTTTGTTGTAGGAAGTGTGATCCCCTTCCTTCTGCTTCAGTGAGTGGAATTCGTCCTCTAACTTCTTGAGTTCGCTTCTTGGGCAGAAGCGTTTTGTCATTACTTCCCTTAACTCTTCCCAAGTTAAGGCCATCGCGTCTTCCACTCCTCTCTTACCCTTCTCGGTGTTCCACCAGGTCAGGGCTACCCCGAATAATCTCCCCGTCGCGTAACGTACCTTGCGATCCTCGGGACAATCGCAATTTAGGAAAGTGTTTTCCATCTCCTCAAACCAGTGGAGTAGAGCGGTGACACCTTCGGTCCCTTCGAACTTCGGGGGATCGCAAGACTTGAAGTGCTTGTAGGAGCACTTCTTGGAGGAGGGGTTGTCGATGTTTTGATCCTCTTGGTTTGGTGGATTGACTGAATTTGCGGTGAGAGCTTGCTGAACTTGAACTACAATATCAGGAAGTACTGTGGCCATTTGTTTTGCTATCTGAGCGGCCAAGCGTTCGTTTGACCTTCCTGACATCCGTCCTCCACGTAGCTGCCTACCCGACATCTATAGGAATATACATAGGAAGATGGTGAGTTTATGGAATGTTTAGGGGTCATGTGTCAAAAAAAAATGAAATCAACATAAATATCAATGATGCAATCACATCCATTGGATGTCTTGGGTTAGCTCATGTTGGGCCTCAAATGTCCCCCATACTTCACCTGTATAGTCATGTGGGCCCCCATGACTATTGGCTTGGTAGGATTCACATTAGTATTGGCGATTTACACTCACATGACCCGAATGAAAACCACAAAATATGTTTACAAGATGTATGGTCGGAATGTGTCCAGGTGTAGACACAATGACAACTCAAAGTGGGGTTAGTTCCTGCGACGTTTGGTATAGCATGCTTTGGCCTAATAGGTACTTCGTACTCTCATCGTTAGTCCCCAGGTAGGCAAACTGGTCCTTTAATTTGGATTTATACGAATGCCAAGCCTAGACAGGACGTTCCGACTACCGGTACTGGTACCCTTCCAGTTACTACATGCCCGTCATGAGAACTCACTTTGATGAGATTTGAAAACACGAAAATCATTGTAAAAGCAATCATGATGTGGTGTGTGCTTTCATGGATGTGATATGTTATAAGAGTATGGTTCATGATAAGCAATATATGATAGTATATACTTATGAATATGCTTGCATAATATTGAATGTAACAATAAACATAAAGCATACAAACATCATGAATTTTGCATGTAACACCAGAATTTAAATTTTCTAAGCAACTATAGTATAGGCTCTAAGGGTCTAATAACCTATCCTATATCCCTATAGTCATGGCTCTGATACCAATCTGTCACACCCCGACCCGCAGCGGAAATAAGAGTAGGGGCATAATTGGGTTATCACCAAAGCTCATGATGTTTACTAATATGTTTCACATTTATTAAATCCAAATTACATTTCAAAGTTCAAATTCATACAATACAAGGAAAAGAAAGATTAACTAAACAAATTCATAATCTAAACTGGTTTATTCTTCTAGGCCGCCCTAAATGTTTCTTGCTTCAACTTGATCACCTGTATCATGTGTAAAAATGGGAAATTTTGGGTCAACAAAAGTTGGCGAGTGAACCTTGTTTAAAACATTTGTTTTTGATTAATTATTGTAATTTAATTTAGGAAAAACTGTGCAATAATCATATATGAACAAATGTATGTAAACATAACAATCACAAACCACCTTGCTTAAACATGATATAGAAGTAACAATGTATGTGTTGGCAACGTCCCGTTCACGCTCATAGGTAATGGGGAACGGACGGCCTATGCTAATGTATGTGAGATCAAGGCTCAATCAAACGGAGCCGATCTTATGTTGGCAACGCCTGGTTCACGCTCATAGGTAATGGGGAACAGCTCACGCTCATAGGTAATGGGGAGCGGCGGCCTATGAAATGCATGTACTGAAATGACAACATTAACCTAGCCTTTAACCATACAGTCAATTGATACACCTTGAATTCACATTGATCATAAACATGATGGATGCACCATGATTAATTATAATAAATAAGTACGACACATGATACACCCCAAAATGTGATTAAAACGGGGAATTTGTAGAGATTCACTCACATTGGGTGCGTTTGCTTGAGGATCGCTGAATGCGCACGAGTTTAAGGGATAGATCGACGAGAGATAACTAACCAAAAAAAATAACGAAAGGTAGAGTAAGTGTGTGGATTTTATTAACTATTTTAATAAGATTTTTGGGTATAAATTTGCGAGTCTAAGGCTACTTTCTAACCTTGAAAACGTTATTTTTAAGTATTTTTAATTGATTTTTAATTTAAATAATTGATTAAGATAAATAAAATAAATAAATAAAAAAAAAGTTGACTTTGACCGTTGACCGAGAGCGTTGACCGTTGACCGTTACTGTTGACCGGTTTAATTGTGTGAAATTGTGCGCTGAGTGAGGCTCGAACCCGAGACCTCCCGTACGCGTGCACGCAGCTCTACCAACTGAGCTACGTGTCTAACCCGAAATAATTCTGTTTTTAATTATTCTTATACACTATTTACTTTAAACCGAAAATTATTTATTTTTTAAAAAGCTTTTAAACTCATCGGACCGGTGCTGACCACAGGTCTCGAACCCGGGACCTGTGGGTTAGCGTACACACAGTCCACCGCTGGACTGTGTGTGTCACTTGGTTATTAACTCGGTTTTTATTATACTTAACATATACTGTGCGTCGACCTGGTTCAGTTAAAAAGGCGGATTTTTATTTCAAACGGGTAAAGCTGGGACAGGTTTCGAACTTGCGTCTCGTGTATGTTTGTTGCACACAGTCCACCGCTGGACTGTGTGTCTAACCCGTTTATTAAACCGATTTTAATTATTCTTATATTATACCGCACTTCGTCTTCTTCATTCAAAACATCATCATCGATTAAAGGACTGTTATTTGCTTAGATTGTTCAATGAAGGTTATGAGACATCGAAAAGAAAATGAATGGAAAGAGATTGGAGAGTTGATTGTACCGACTGCTCGCTTTTCTTCAGACGTCCGGCAAGGTCGTCGGCTCCGTCTTGGTGAGTTGCGGTTGATAGAATCTACCAACAATTTGGAAGGATTAGATGTGTGGTAGGACTACTGGGTAATGACTAATCAGTGAAACAGAAGAATCATACCGATAATCAGCAGTTCCCCTGAAATTTCAGAAATTTCTCCGGCGAATCAGATAATCCGGCAGCGTCGACTACAAAGGATTCTGGGTGAGGGATTTATATTAGAATTTGTCTAATAAAGGAATGAGCCAGAAAAATCGAAGTATTTACCGTGCAGGAGGAAGTCTCGGTTTTCCGGTGACTTGCAGATGTTTTCCGGCGAGTTAAATTCCGTCGAGAAAAGGTGCGATTTGAGAGTGAATGGTTTTCTGGTGAATTGTGGGTGAATTTATAGGGTAGCATCGAGATGAATGGGGTCTGAATTCGGTCTTAATTCGAAGTCAACCATTCTCCGGCGATTAGGGATGATGACGCGGTTTCCAGTCGTTGGCTAGCTGTCGCTGGAGTCAACTAATTGGCTAAATTGAGTGATTGCGTAATTTATGGGCGAAGTCGTCGGAATTTCCGACGACAGCTGTTTGAGCGCGAGTTGATTGAGTTTGAATTCCGAACATCATTATTTGATTTAATAAATCTATTATCTTCACAGAAAATCAAAGTGGCGGAGTGGTTTATTGAGTGAGGGTTAAGACCTTGAGGAAATATCCGGCTGACCCGGGTTCGACTCCCGGCAGCCGGTTTTCCTTTTAATTAACTCATTTTTATATTTTTAAACTTTTAATTTATATCTTTTGATTTATTGATCAGTTATGAATCGTTTAAAATTAAAATAAGCCGCAAATGAACAACAAAAATTTAAAACTGATTGTTCGGTCATTAAACGAAGCGGGTTTCGAAAACCCGTTTTTCGACAAATGTTACAGCTAACCCGTTGTACAGGTACGTACGTTTATTACAGTAATTATTTGATTATTATTGCTATGAATTAATTTCCATATTTCGTTAATATTTTGTGCATGTATCAAATCGGATGCTGGCTACGTCTATTACCGCTCGCGGACATAACCATGAGTGGTGTACGAGCACCGATTTATTTTTCTATGATTGCCTATTGTATAGGAGGTCGTGCGCACTTGCGCACGGTCTCGCCCAGTACTTCGCCTCCGCCCATCACCGGCAGGAGCGCGACTTTTTGTTCGGCGCGGCGTATGTCACCGTGATTGCCCGGTCGTTGGTTCTTCTGCCGGAGACAGACCCACACATGCAGTCGGCCATACCGTCGACGCGGATGGGTTTTCAGACCTTGCGGAGGATGAAGCTGGTGAAGAGGTTTGGTGTGCTAGGCGAGCGGTTTAAAACGCGCAAATGTGAGCCATGGATTTCGGAGTCGCTGCCAGATCAGTTCGATCCAGTCTATCCGCCGGCAGATGAGGCAGTGGTCGTCAAGGAGCCTCCGGTGGATTTAGACAGACCGGCACAGTCACCCGCCACCACCGCCTCACGGGGCGCCCCAGTTCCGCAACACGTTATTCCGGGTCATGCCCCGAGAGGTGCAGCATACACGCGCTTACGAGCCGACGTCGACATGATTATGGATCTCATGGACTGGGTGGTTCGGGAGTTACAGGATAGACGAGAGAGAGACGGGTTACCTCCCATACCGCTCCCACCACCTTGAGCACCACATCATCAACAACAGCCGCAACAGCCAGATCCCGACTCCGACTCGTATACATAGACGTTTTGTATTTAGTATTCAGCTGTACAGATACATATTGTTATGGATGTACAAAGTTATGTTATATATGTTATATCGGTTATATTTAATTTTGTTTTCAGTTATTCGATTACTTGTTGATTATTTGTGTTAAATCGACATTGAAATGTAATAAGGAAACAACATATACTTCTTGCATTCTTCTTAAAATGTTGTAAACATTATTAAATTTAAATATTGTCTTTTTTTATAAAAATACAATGTAAAAACAACTAAATATTTAAACGATCGAAAACGCTAACCTATTTTTATACAATAAACAAAACTTTTTAAAAATCTCAAATTACACCACAAAAAGAATCACCCTCCAACAACAACCAATTTACCCCACCAAAACACTTTTTTTTCAACCTCCAACAACAACCAATTTACCCCAACAAAACACCTATTTTCCAACTAAGAAAAAATCATGGTCCTAGACGGGTCGTCTAGGTCTAGACGGCCCGTCTACACACATAAATTTCTACGCCCTATTATGCACCTGTTGACCCCTAAAAATCAGTGCCTAGACGACCTGTCTAAAGTTCAAAGGTGTCCAAATAAGTAATAGGGATGTCCGGATAGATTGAGCCTTAATTAAAAGACTAATTCCTCATACAGAGGAAAGAAAGAAAAAACAACATTAGGTAAAGAACTTTACAACTACAGCAAGTGGACCAATCTAGCGATAACAACTTGAACCTCGTTTTTTTTATCACTTGTAGGAAGTCCACAGCATAAGAGAATAACCGAATAAACATTTTTTTTAGTTTTTTTTACCTCTGACCGGTGCACATAACAGTGAAGTCTAAGAACATTTATAATGGTGGGTGAATTCCAAGCCTCTTATTTAGACATATCTGACATGTGACAACATAATCAACAAAGAGATATTATAAGCCTTGAAATTAAAATTGATATAGTGTTATAATGCTTTATGCAATAATTACTTAATTATTTATTTTTTATATTAAAACAAATAATATTTTGTTAAACAAATAAAATTACATTATCATTAATTAAAATATTAAAAAATAAAGACGAAACATGCAAATATAGCTTTAAAGTCCATCTTTGTCACGAATTTGTTTCCTACGCATTTGAGCTAGGAGCAACGCTTCTCTTTGAAAGTGATTGATCGGTTTAGACATAAACTCGGTATCTTTCTCCATTTGCATTGATTCTTGGACCGTGACGAACTTTTTGTTTTTGGCGTTTTTTTCTTGCATTATTTCCAAACGCCTATGGCCAAGGTCTTCTATGTCTTGAAGTCGTTTCAAAATCTTGTTTCATTTGACACTCGCCGAAGATGACTCCGCCCTTCCCCCTTTTTTCCCAATTCTTCTACCGGGCGGTCTGGGCAACTCCATTTCCTCATTCTCGTCCTCATCATTAAGATTAATAGAATTGTTTAAATCGACATTCCGAACATCGAAAGTTGGTGTTCCCGAATCAACCGAAGAGGAGGTTTTGGACCGTTTCTCTTTACGCCTACTACTAGACGTCATGGTCGGTACATTAGACCATTTAGGACTTCCACGTAGAAGCTCCCAACACTTCATGTATGCGAATACCCCTCTCGTTGCGTTGAACTCCTCAAACGCTTTTTTTAATAAATCCGCATCGCTTCGATTGCTACCTCAATTATCCTTCATTCGTCTGAAAACTTCTTAAAACGCATGGCATTTAGCATTTATATTAGTCCATTTGCTTGATAACGAATCTTTCTCCCGATAATCCCCTTTACCCATCGCCTTAAAAAAGGTTCATCGAATTTTAATCCAAAAAAGTGGTAGTGTTTGATAGTTGGCTACAAAAAATAACACATATAGATTATTATACTTTTTTAAAGGAATTATCGATTTTAATAATTTCAACTATTAGTTGTTAGCCGACAACGGTCTCAACTTAAAAATAACCAGTGGTGATCCCACCTTTTCACGTAATGTAACCCAATGGACTTTTGCTAAAAGAACTTTAAATTATTTTTGTCTCCTTTTCCTTTTCTATTAGCAAACATCCATTGGTTTAAAATATATGAAAATGTGGGACCACTACTGGTTATTATTTAAGTTGGGACCAGTGCCAACCAACATCTAATAGTTGGGATTATTAATATTCATTATTCCTTTTTAAAAATAAATACTACTTAAAAAATAACGCTTACGAACTTCGGGATCCTCTGAGATGTCGAGCCAAGCTCGTGCTAACGTATACTCCTCGTCTTTTGTCCAACCTTGATAGCTTCTTCTCGCATGTGGAGCGTTAGGATCTTTTTTTATGTGAGTGTTTTCCATGTTGAGAGCCATAGGCTTCGCGCTCTGGCTGTCTCTCTGGCACCCTGTCGATCGCGGGCTCGGCTTCTTCTTAAGGTGGGGTTTTTATAGGTAAAAGTTGGATTAAAAAATGATTTTTTTATTACCGTGAATTCTCAAAACCTTCAAAAGTTTTGCCGTTTTCATTGTCTACGCAAAAAAGTCTTAAAAAACGCCCGGGGGCGAAGGAGCCGTCGTTTTGGACAAAAAAAACCCACTCCACCCTCCACTAGAGATGGGCATAAAAACTGGTTTCGAACTCGAACCGGTAGAACCGAACTGGACCCGGTTCCAGTTCCTACCCGACATTAAGTAGAACCGGTTCCGGGTTCAAAATACCCGTTGGTTCCAACCCGGTTCCACAATTTTACCATTTGAATCGGGTCGTACCCGGTTCCTACCCGTACCCGGTTTCACTAATACCCGGTTCCACCAGTACCCGGAAATGCAGTTCTAGAAGGAACCGGTTATAGCCGTTATAATGTTACCGTTGGAACTGGTTATAGCCGTTATAATGTTATCGTTGGAACCGATTCTATATATATTGTTTAGAAATCTATTGTTTAGCACACAATTTCTCATATCTATTCTTCTTGTTCAATTTATTTCTTGTTCTTTTTCACATTCTAATCAACAAATGGCCTCAAAGAGTTCCAAAAACGCAAATTCCCAACCCGTTAACAATGTTCCTTAAGATCAATCGGTTCCATATGTGGTTGGAACATTGTCTCATAACCGCAATAAGGAAGTTTAGAGCAATTGGGAGTTGGTCGAGATGAGTGACGGCTCGCAAAAAGCTCAATGTAAACATTGTGGATCGTTATTAGCCAAGGAATCAAACTCAGCGTTAACGAAGCATATTAATAAGTATTGCAAAGCTTTAAAGGAAATGACATCCGGTCAAGTTCCACTATCCAAAGATGGTATCATTTTTCGTTATGAGCAAAAATTAGCTCGCGATCGGATGACGAAGTTGGTGATACAAAAAGCGTTGCCGTTTGGACACTTCGACGACCCCGATCTTACTAATCTTATTTGGGAGACGCTACAACCTCGCTATAAACATGTAAGTCGTCGCACTTTAAAACGTCTTTGTTTAAGTTTATGGGAAAATGCAAAAAAAGATTTAATTGTTTTTTTAAGAACTTAAAAACTAGTGTAAACCTAACTAGTGATGTCGGGTCGACTCCACATGGTTTACCGGAATCGTACATATGTGGCACCGCTCATTGGGTTGATCCCGATACATGGCAAATGTTGAAGCGTACGATTGCGTTTGACGAGTTTCCTTCTCCTCATACGTTTGACAATCTTTGCATCTAGCCATCTCGTGGCTGTCGGACATTAAACAGAGATCAAAATTCTTCCATATAGCTGGGTTTCTTTTCGTTTCTAAGTCCGTAACAACTTCGTCGTTGCATGCCATAGGTATTTTGCAAGAACTTAGAAGTTGATTGATTTTGTAAGTTGATGATGGTGAGTGTTAAGTTTAGAAATGGTAAGTAGGAAGGGGTTTATATACAAAAAAAAAACCGATTTTTTAATCAGGAAACGGTTTCCAACGGTAACATTTATCAGGAACCGGTTCCAACGGTAACATTTATCAGGATCCGGTTTTGAACAGTAAATGGCAGGTTTGACTGTGAGGAACCGGTTCCCAATAGTAAAATGGCAGGTTTGACTGTCAGGAAGAGGTTCTGAACAGTAAAATGGCAGGTTTGACTGTCAGGAACCGGTTCCCAATACTATCAGAAACCGGTTCCGCACCATACCCGGTTCCATAATACCCGTACCCGGTTCTACACGGTTCCATATTCTTGGGTGTGAACTGGACCCGGTTCCACACCATACCCGGTTCCAATGACATCCAAGCAGAACCGGGTCCGGGTTGGAACCGGTTCCGGGTAATAATAAAACCCGATTATGCCCATCTCTACCCTCCACTACGGGTGGTTTTAGAAAATCAGGGACTCTGAAAGCAAAAATAGGAGGAATGTTGCACCAATCCGATGTTGGTTCTTGTACAAATATTTAAGAAAAACTTATTGCAGCGAAAATGTGTGTGTAAGTCGTTCCAAACCAAACTTTGGCTCACCTATCAGGAATTCAAATGCAAACCAAATAGAACAAAATACTTTCATAGGGTGTTTCAAAAACAAGTACCTTAAAATGATTGTAGCAAACTACAAATTACGAGACACCTGAATTCAACAACTCTGGGTACCGTATGAATATTGTAATCAATTGAACCCATACTGACCGAACTCTCCCCGCAACGTGCGGGAAATGTTACTAGTTATAAACGTTATATATAAAATATGTATATACACATATTAATTATGTGATGTACTTTGTATAGAACTAGTTGGATGCCCCACCCGCGTTGCGGGGCGCTAAATTGAATATTTCTTAGTTTCATAACATGTATGCATGTATTTTACTTAGTTGTACATACTACTTATAACACGATCTCACCAAAAAATATATCGAGTCAACCAATTAAACCAAAACACTATCATAGTTTTGCAAAAAAGAAAAAACTAAAACGATTGCAAGTCTGTAATTTTGAGCTGGGTGCAAAATAGTAATTTGTCAGAACCATTGAGCAAGTGCTAGACACGTGACTGACACAAAAGTTAAATTGAGCCAACCGAGTAAAATAAAAAATACTATAGTTATGCAAAAAAAAGACTAAAACGATGGCAAGACAACAAATTTTAACTAGGGACAAAATCGTAATTTTTTAAATGAGGGCAAGCTCATAATTTTAATCCGAGGGCAAATTCGTAATTTTAAGCTAGAGGTAAAACCATAATTTTAATATGAACTGTGGCAAAATTATAGTTTTGAACTAAGGATAAAATCATAATTTTTAACTGTGGGTAAAAGCATAATTTTTTTTGGAATTGAGGGTAAAATCGTAATTTTGAACTCAGGGCGAAATTGTATTTTTTGAAAAGGGGGTAAAATCATATTTTTGAACTGTGGGCAAAATCGTAATTTTGAGCAAGGAAAAAAAACTAAAACGATGGCAAGACTACAAATTTTAACCGAGGCAAAATCGAAAATTTTTAAATGAAGGAAAACTCATAATTTTAAACTGAGGGCAAATTCGTAATTTTAAGCGGGGCAAAACCAGAATTTTATTTTGAAATGGGGCAAAATCGTAATTTTAAGCTGTGGGAGGGTGGGGGGGGGGGGGTGCAAAAGCATAATTTTCTTTTAAAATGAGGGCAAAATCAGAATTTTGAACTCTGGACGAAATCGTAAGTTTTGGAAGGGGGGCAAAATCATATTTTTGAACTGAGGGTAAAATTGTAATTTTGAGCTAGGGGCAAAAGTAAAATTTTATTTTGAACTGGGAGCAACACCGTAATTTTAAACTGGGAATAAAATCGTAAATTAGTTGGACCAATTTGGTTGTCTATTGAATTTGTTTGGTCATATATATATCAAAACCACTTAACCACGTGCACTTTTGATAATGCTCAATTTATAATTATATTAAACTTAAAAATGCAAAAATAAGTAAAAAAAAAAAAAAAAAGAGACAGCCTCTCTTTTCCATCAATAGGGTGGTAGAGCTATTGCCGCCCATGTTCTTTATATACCTTGGTAAATTATAATTATATTAAGCTTAAAAATACAAAGAAAAGGAAAAAAAAGAAAAGGAGACGCAACCGCTCTTTTCCATCAATAAGGTGGTAGAGCTATTGCCGCCCATGTTGTTTATATACCTTGGTAATGGTAAATAAAATACATATTAAGAGTATAGATGGAGGGTCATAAGACTGGGGCCTTGCCCTTAGGGGGCTGCATGTTGTCGTACACATGGAAGGGTGTTGGGCCATCGGACATTTGATCACAGTGGGCCCATCTCTAAAAGAAGGGCCCCAAGCTTTTAATAGATTTACTTATACAAACCTACAATTATTATACGGTTAGACTTCAAAATGGAAAGAGGAAAGACCAAATTGGTAAGTGACTAAGTGGTAACAGTAGTAGGCTAGTCTGGTCCATACTACCGGTCTGTGTTCGTGGGCCTACCCACCGACTCACAACTCACAATAAGTTATGAACTCGTTTGAGGTTAGATTTCACTCAAAGTGACCACTTAAAATCGTTTATAAGACTTAAACCTAATATCTTCCTCTTTCAAATCTAAGAGGTTTGTTTGGTTTGTGAAGTATCTCTTAAATAGAAATTGAATTGAAATAAAATCCTTTAAAAATTGATTAAGTATTTGGTTTGTAAATATGATAAAGGGATTGGAAAGTTTAAATACTTTAAGTTGCTAAATTACCCTATATTCCAGAAACCACATGGATGTTTCCCATGTGATTTTTTTTGTTTGATATTGATTCTAGTGATCATTCTTTTCATCGGATATTACAACAATTATAAATCGTGATTTTAATAAACAACATAGTTCAATGTTGATTTATTCATGACTTTAACATAATAATAATAATAATAATAATAATAATAATAATAATAATAATAATAATAATAATAATAATAATAATAATAATAATAATAATAAAACCGTGATTGTAATAAAGGATCTGTTTATTTATTATTATTATTATTTGTAACAATTGATGTGATATTTTTAGAAATTATGGGATTTTTTTTGTCAATTTTAAACATTCCATTGTAAAGTAAAAGGAAAGTGAATTTTATCAATTAAATGAAAATTTTCCGATTCTAATTACATATACGGATCAACCAAACAAGATTGCCAAATCTAATTTTAGACATGCATCCTTATGTTTTTTGGGCAATAGGCAAGAATAAGAGTGAAAATGACATGACACGATATAATTGGATGGGGGAAAGTTTGCTTCATAGACATGCACCCCTTACACCCTAATATATAATACCTTATTTAAGTTTTACAAAATAAAATTTTTAACCTTTTTTTTACAATTTATGATATTATACCTCATGTATAAGGGTTAGTGATAAAACCGAACCAAACCACTATTTACACATCCAAATGCGCAATTACCTCCGTGGTATAACCAACTTCTATTCAAAAAGTTTCTATCCACATAACTTATACTTAAAACATTATAATGTTGTTATTTTATATTTTAGATAAATATATATTTACTCTTTTTAAGTACTCATTAATATATTTGTTATGAGCACCGTTAGGCGTGGCCAACTGAATTGATTGAAGGTTTACGCATATGACAAACAAATGCACGTGTTACTCTAATTATTAGGTCGTTTGTTACATATTATTTTTTCCCCAAAATTAAGTGTTTATAAGTATGAAAGTCATACAAAATGATATCCCTGGTCAAGCTCAACGTTTGGACTTATTCCAAGATCCAATCCAACCCACATTCATATACAAGAAAGGATGATCCTCGTAGTCTTTTCAATGATTCTTCGTAGTCGCTAGCGCGCTCTCTATCTATTAGAACCTCTCTCTCTCTATATATATACATATAATATGGTTAAACCATAGTTGTTAAAAGCGTTAGGCGCACTCAAGACGCATCGACCTCGCATGGGGCCTAGGCGCAAAAAAGTGTGGAAATGAGGAAAAAAAAGCGTACAACAAAATAAAATTAAAATATTATTATATAATAGAAATTAATACTATTCTTCGAATCAAATAAACTAAAGCTATCATATAACGTTTAATAATAGTCTTTTTAGTACCAAAAGTTATAAATGCTAGTTTATTAGTGTAGAAAAGTAGAAATCTAGCAGCAATCTTACCAGAATTTGGCTGAAAACTCTCAAGAATGTAGGAATCTCGTTAGAATTTGCGCGTGAACCATCACCTGGAGAATTAAAGCGCAATTTCCTTGACTTAAGGCAAAATTGCCTCACCTCGCTAGGAAATTGGGCCTAGACGCAAGGGACGATGACTTTTAACAACTATGGGTTAAACGTTTACATAGTTCATATTCACTCACATAACTTGTTTGACCCTCTACTTACAATCATCCATCTCTCCTACACATCACTCCCATTATCTTTCAAGCTCTAGCTTAACATTTTTACCTAAAAACATACCTATTAAGGATGCTTAAAGCATGCATTGCTATGCTCTAGTTTGCCACTCAATTGGGCATCAAATTACAATCTTAGTGTAATATATAGATATAGAACAATGAAAAACATCTAGACATCATGCATGGGTAGGTCCTAGAGTACAAATTTATATAAGCATCTACCGGCTTGAATTATTGTCATGTGGTACAACTTAACAAAGCTTTTATCATCACTAAACGTGGCATGTCTAGACAACATGTATTTCAAGGAGTACAACTAACTCATTCATCCATCAAATTCCATGTATTCTTGTTACTATGTATTAAAATACATTCAATTTAGGTTCCATTTACTACAAACCATCAATACATCTAATTATGACTTCACATTTTACTAAAGGAATTAAAATAATTCTTATTCTAACAAATATACCTTTTTGCCAGATTATCTTGTGTTATGTACCAAATTCAATTTATTATTGTAATATATGGTACAACTTAATAAATTAAACAAGATGGAAGTTGAATATGCTTTGGATAACTTTTGACCCGTCTCAACTCATTCAACTCGTTTCAAGTGTAACTAATTCCTTAAGGGGTTGAAGCGGTGGTAAACCCCTTCAACTCAAAAAAAAAACCCACAATACAAGCCAACAAAAAATTCCACCTAAAATAAACCTAACCAACCCAATTTGATAGGGGTGGATGTGGTTACCCCCCACACATCTTTGGGACCATATCACAAAAGTCAACCAATTTGACTGAAACATGATTGGTTTGAGGGGTTGGGTCCACTTCACGGAAGTCTACAAAACACCCCACGCCCCCTCATTCCTCTCCAATCCACCGAGTTCCCCAACCAGGATTGCGAACCCCCCCCTTGAACTCCGACGGACCCACATTCTTGCGAGCTGTCGACCCTGTTCACCCTAATGTAATATGTCTTGACTCATATATAGTTAACTATTGTGCCATTCAAAAAAAAAAGTTAACTGTTGTATTTCTCACCCGTTGATTCATTTAGCCCATTAACTTTTGATACAGCCCATTCGTTGACAGATACAAATAAAATAGCCGCAAAAAAGAAGAATAATAGAAACCGTTAGAAGGAGGCTTGAACCTCCGACCTTGGGTTCACAGCCACACGCTCTAACCAACTGAGCTATTCAAGCTTTTTTATTTTATGAGTCTACAATCTTTATTACTATTTAATCGTTTCCGTTCTGGACTATTTCCTTCTGCCTGTTGCTTGTTGCGCAACACGACGGTGACTTTCCCCTTTATTCCGAAACCCCACTTCGAAAACTTAGAGGTTTGGATAATCAAGAAATCCTATATCTTGAATCCACTCACCAACGCAGATGAAGAAGCTTCGAAATGCTTAAAATACGGTGTTACCAAGTAAGCGTTTAGTTATTGGTAAATAATTTATGTTAGATCAGTAATGATACACAAGGGTTTTTGCTAGTTAGGGTTTTTGGTGATATCAGTGGTAGATATGTGTTAGGGTTTTCTAGGGTTGCGTAAGGCAGATACACGGAGGCTTGATCTGGCTGCTTTGGAGGGTGAAGTTGAAGCAGTAACTGGTGCACACAAGGTGCTCGACGTAATGCCTGTGCTTGTTGGGTGTCTGGCTTGGTATAGGGGGTTGGTTAAGAGTCAGATGTGTAAATTAAAAGGGGTTAAGTGTAACGTTTGTTATATCCGGTTCGTTAAAATAGACTAACAATGATTTGGGATTAACAAACAAATAAAAACATATCTAGTAAAATGTCACTCATAGTAGAGCGATTGGTGGAGGGTGGGATGAGGGCAAACGTTTCCTCTATTATGAGAGGCTGCTGTTCCCATTGAGACCCCCCCCCCCCCCCCCCCCCCCCCCGCGGCTCCAACGTGTCTTGAAGAAACATAGTGCAAAATAGAACAAGTATGCATTAAAAGGGTTTTGGATTTTTAATGCTCTAAGCTTGATAGTTCGGCTTGAGAACTGTAATAGTTAAAAAATGTGTTGGTTTAATCTTGAAGGCTTTTGGTAAAGAAACAACAAATAACTGAAGCTGCACGATTAGTATCTGAAATCTGCAGTTTAGGGCTTGAGAACTTATGGCACGTTGTTTGGATGAAGTAGTTAAGGAGTAATGAATTGAGGGTCAGTGTCAAACACACAACATAGGTACAGAGACCTCATGGTAGGCTTTTTGAACTAACCTATTTCCTGTTAATAGATCTTATTGATTCAGAGATAGGAAAGTTTTTGATTCATTTGTGATTTCTCAAGATTGTACCATGTGTTGCTTGAGTACAGCCCTAGCATCCTTAAGATTACAATGGTTCGACTAATTGGTTTCCTCAATCGAGCCTCAAGCAATCTAGGAAAGAAACTGGTTTAGTCCTTGGCTTTATTCTCCGAGGTTTACTAGTAAGAGGTTTGCGAAAAGATTATCAAAATCTATGCAAAATAAAAGGACATTGGCCCAAACCCACTGACACTCTGATAGTCTGATGGTTATATTCCTTTTTATAGATGGGCCAACCTGAGTCGGGCCTAAACCCGTTGGGCCAGACCTCCTGGTTTACTATTTCATACTTTTGCCTATTATTATCCATGGATTTGGAAGGATAAAATATATCATTATGTCAGTTTCAAAGATTATTATAAAGTTATGTGGCTAGAAATGGAAAAAGATCGATGAGGACCTCATTAATTCAATCCACATCATGTGGTTTGGTTTGGAACATTGCAAATAAATATTGAAAACGACCATATAAACAAGACCTTTTCAAACCAAGCTCTTACTCATCAAACTTTATATTTTTCTTTTTCTTTTCAAGTTTTTAAACAATATACACCGCCAGTTGTCAACACATATCAAATCAACTATTAAATTCATTCACTTTCGCAGGACACGAATTCACCTTTAAATAAACGGATCTATCAGAGGACATGGAATTCTGGGTGGTTGCAGCCGCTACTGGTGCTGGTTATGTAGCCAAACACTGGCAGAACTTAACAGGTGAGAAAGACGGTTCATCGAAGCCGTCGCCTGTGCTATCACCGCGGGTGCAGCGGGACGCACGCCAACTGTTTGATAGAATTCCCTACTCAGTTTTCCCATTGCCGAAGCTACCAACAAGTTGCTTGTTAGATGGTGATTTTTCTTCTGTTGCAGAAGAGAACAACAAAGAGGAATTCGACGGACAATACGAGTGGTTTGACTTTGACTCTTCTAGGCATCATTTACATGAACGCAGAACCAAGAACTCAAATAGAAAGGCTTTCTCGAGCCTAAGGCCGCTAGTGGTAACTAGTAATAGCAGAGATTATCAAAGAAAACAGATGATCGAAGTTGATGATGTGAAAGATCAGGCGATTGCGTTCATGGACGAAAATGAAGCACCTACAGAAGCAGAGTTCTTTGAACCAACTGGATCGGTGAAGCTTCCAAGACGACCAGAACAAATGCATGTCAAGAGACTTGGTCCAAGAGATCTTCATTCACAAGGTTCATCATTGCTAGCTAATTTCTAAAAGAGTAAAATGTCATTTTCGTCCCTGAGGTTTGTTTAGTTTTGCGACTTTCGTCCAAAGGTTTATTTTTCCGCATCTGGTTCCAAAAGGTTTAAAATCTTGCCATTTTCATCCAACTCATTAACTCCATCCATCTTTCTCCGTTAAGTCAGAGGTATTTTCCGTCTTTTTTGGCTAACTTGAAGGGCAATTTGGTCTTTTTGACTTTATGTAAAAAGACCAAATACCTCTGAAAAAGACCGATTCCCCTTACTTAACAGAGAAAAATGGTTGGAGTTAACGAGCTGGATGAAAATGACAAGATTTCAAACCTCAGGGATGAACTCTTTCTATAAAAAAACAAAGTGTAAATCTAAGCACACATGACAATCTTAATCCTTCTACTTGTGAATGAGTCGATTCAGAGTCATGCATTAACCATTGTAGTTTGACACAGGCAACGACATGGTGTCTTTGTTCCTCGGGGTAACAATCGGCATATTATCAACTATTGTGAGTAATCAGCGGGAAATTGAGCATCTAAATGAGCTACTGGAACAAGCTGAGAATATGGTTAAAGATTTACACAATAAACTTGAAATGAAAGACGGTTTGATACCACAAACGAGGATGCTACGGAGTCAGATGTGCCTGTGACCTATAGCCCAGAAGCCAAAAATTTTGAGTTAACAAGTGACATTGAAGCAGAGCTCGAGGCCGAGCTTGAGAGGTTGGAAGAAAATATGCAAAGATCGTGTAGCGTACCGGAGGTAAGGTACTCATAATCGGGTCGAATCGGGTATTTCTCTAAGGGGCAATTTCATATATACCCCTTCAAACTTGCAAAATATATATACCCTTATAAAGTAGTTTAAATATCATATATACCTAATTCATTAGAAACAATTTAATAAATGACAATTTTACCCTTACTTTTCTAAAACTTTGAAATCTCGTATATGACCCTTAACTTTAAATATTTTATTTATTCATTTCTAGCTTAATTTATTTAGCTTAAATATTATATATGAAGAAGGGGAAGGTTAACTTACAATATTCTTTAACGTGCGATGGTACAATATTCCTTAACGTGCGATGGTACGATATGAAATTACGCATGTTATAAAACTCAAAACCTAGGCTCGATTGAAGAAGGAATATTGTATTTTACACTTTCACTATGAATAATGCTATTGTTTATGGGAAAAAATAAAAATAGAAATGGGTAAAAATAAATTTAAGCTTAAATATAAAATTGTGATGTTAAAAGCTGAGCATATATCAAAATTTGAAGTTAAAAAATAAGGGTAACATGATTATTTATTAGATTGTTTTTGATAAATTGGGTATATTTGATATTTTAACTATTTTGTAAGGGCATATATGATATTTTTAGTTTTGGTTGGGTATATATGAAAATTTTCAAGTTTGTAAGGGTATATATGAAATTAATCCTTTCTCTAATGGGTCAAATCGGTATAGCTAAAATGGAAACAATTAAAGTCGTCTGAAATGTATGTTTGATGCATAAAACCTCATAAATAATCTCAAATGTTATTTATTGGAAAACTAATGCTCTAACAAAAAGCATTCGGGGTCAACCTGTCACGCTCCAAATCGACCCAAACAAATTACAAGTCAGCATAACATGAATCGGTCTTATCTTGCAGAATGATTCAGACTTTGAGGCAGACATAGTTAGAGGAGACTTGAACCTAGATACGCTCACATGGCAACTCGATAGCCAATCGGAATCCAACCACGATGACAAATGGGTCAAAAGTGAAAGCACTGGGAAGCCCGATTTCACTCCAAATTACACTGTTTCACCACTTGATTTGCGGTTACGTCTTCATGAAGTAATCGAGTTAGAACTCAGAGCTCGTATCGAGGAGCTTGAGGCAGTTCTTGAGGGTAAAAGTGGTCAAACTTATCCGGACTCTCCAGAACCGGAAGAAGATAACTCTTTTTGGGACTTTGACCACACAAGAATTGAATCTTCTTCTTCAACTCCTTAATCTGCATACAAGATCATAAAGTACAGCCATAGAAGCATAATGTACATAGCAGATAATATCAAGTGTATAGATAAAGAAATGAGAAGATAATGTAGAACTTATATTGTTATCTGTTTTTATAAATAGAATCTACTGAGGAAGAACTTTCTTATGTTCCAAATAAATCAAGAAACAAATATATAGGGATTCCACATAATGTTGCACTTACATAAACTTTGGTTTAAAAAAGCGTGCCTAGACACCGGTCGCCTTTTGACGCAAGTGGCTGCGCTTTGATGAGGCGAGGTGATGGATGTACAGGAGGCGCATGAGGCGAGAGGTAAAATCGGCTCGAGGCGTAGGCATGAGTTGTATATAGGCAGATTTTGTGGCCACAAGGAAAAAATGGAAGATACTATTTTCAACCAAATGGTAGCGTGGTCCATTTACAAAAAAAATATCAACGGTTGAAATACGGCGTTAAGAGTGTCGGACTGATATGGCAAAAATTTTGAAACCCATTTGCCAGGCAGTATTGTAAAAATCGGTATTAACCGGCGCTTAGATGCTAGTCGGGCGTTGGCTGATTAATTTTGTGCTAGTCGGACCATTAGTCGGTAGTCGGTCCAAGTCGATGCAATGCGGCCCAAATCAGCCCAAGTCGGCCAATTCGTTTCTAGTCGGCCCACTTTTTTTAGTTTAAATCTGACCCAAAAAATGTTTCTAACCCATTAAAACATATTCCATGAGACCATGACTAATATGTTAATGTTTAAATACTTAAATTGCTATGTTTTAAACTTTTTTGTTTGAAATTTGAATTATTTTTAAGTATTATATTGATATTAATGTGTGTATTGAATGTTTAAATACTTGATTTGCTATGTTTTAAACTTAGTTGTTTGAATTTTGAAATATTTTTAAGTATTATATTATACATATAAATTTAAAAATTATATAAAAAAATTTCGATCCGATTAATCCTGATTAATCTCTAGTCAGTACTCCATCACCCGACTAGCGCCTAGCGATCTCTACAACACTGGTCCCAGGCAAAAAGTAACTAAATAGGCTAAAACCGGTAATTCCACGAAACTATAGGGATAGAAATCATAATTTACTCTAAAGTATAACTTAAAATTATGGATAAATATATATAGAGCATCCACATTTACAAACCAACAAAACCTAAATAAACCATCATCTTACCACCACATCAAATTTTCAAACCTTTCAAAAAACTCCCATTTTCCGACGTTGTACAATCCTTCACAAACTCCACTTCACCCTCCACATCATAATCTACTTTTAGAATTAATTATATATTTCAATTGATTTTATGTAACTTATATTTATTTTTTCGTTTATAATATAAATAAAAAGATGTAATTAAATTAATTAATTATATTAAATTACACATATAAAATACTTCTTAATAAAAAAAACCATAACATTATTTTGAAACATTACAAACATACACAAAAAAAACACCCCTAAAATTAAAAAAAAAAACACACATAGGATGAACTAAAACAAGCCTAAAATTAAAAACAATCCTCAAAAATAAACTAAAGACATCGGGGCGCCTTGATTCGGCACACAAACATGCATGAATTTTCCGTTGGTCCTTTTCCATTGCCAATGTATCCCTCATAAGCATATTAATGTCTTGCACATATAAAAATTGTGTTCCATTTGACTTTGGAACGTGTCTATCACGCCCTCTCGTTTCGTCATAATCACTTTCATCCGCTCCTGAAGCTCGTCGATGACGGTTTCCGCGTTGACTTTGATCCTTCTTTTCCTTTGCTTTGGCCCACCTCGTCGCCTTCACTTTCTTCTGGCCCATTGGACGAGGTAATTCTTCATAATGGTCAACATACAGATTAATCCCAAAATCCGCAATCGACTCAGGAGTTTCTTTAGCGTTAATGCCTGCGGCATCAACGTCTTCGACGCAGAATGTGTTCGCGTCCGAAGCAGTAATTTAACTGTTATACTGGCTGGAACTAGAAGACTTTGTCCCTTTGATCGCATTGGTGGTGGTGAGCGCCATTTTGGCTCATTTTTGACAATGTTGAGCATGTGGTCATACTTGAGCTCAAGACCGTTGCTTTCTGATGTGTATTCTTTTCTGCATTGTACCATAACCATATCATCCGACCACCCGCTCGGGTGAGTAGATATGTTGTTGTTCCATAGATTGTCAAACTGAAGGTAGGAGTTTGTATCATGTGCAAGTGTGACTTTAACTGGCTTGCACTTCGGTCCGTTTTGGGTATTGGGTTAACAAACTACTTGTGGGTGCGAGCCCATAAAACATTCCCTGTTTGGCTGTTTCTGACGATCAAGTCCTTCGAGGTGTGAAAATAGGCACGTGTGAGAACTTTTTCTTTAAGCACCGTCCATCTACGTTGTGTGATGCTTTCCCGAGTTCGTGTTGGTGTTGTTGTAGGTTTAGTTTTGTGTTGTTTTCCCCTTCTCTTTCTAGATAAGGATGGGGGAGCCATCGTGATGGGGTTGGTATTATCTCTCTATACTATAGCATAAGAGAAAAAGACATTTTATTATACCAAAAATTAAATAACTTTTTATTTGCTTTAATGCATATAAGGTACTACTTTGGTTAAAAATGACAATAGTGTATTACTAACCAAATCTAAGTTTGATGTTTAGGATCCTAGATAAACTGTCAGGATCCTGAGTTTAGAAAATGAGTTGTAAGGCAGTTTATCTTAGTAAAACTATTAAAGTGTAACAAACAAGTATCAATATGATGAATAAATACGAACACAGGTGATATGTTACGGAGTAAAAACCCTTGAACTCTTCGTGAAGACGATCTCCGGCACAAAAAACCTCGTGAGCTAGAAACTACATTGCTCTGGTCTATTAATAACTTGAAAATATACAAATGTGAGCTTTTATCGATCGAGAGTTATGTGTTACAATGATAATTGCAGTAGTTGCGAGTGTGTTGTGTGTTTATCTCGTCCCTAACTCCATCAAACCTAGCTAATTTATAAAACGAATCCTAACTACAATTCTAAAATTCCCGGAATCCTGTGAAGACCAGGCCAATAACCGTTGCATCCTTCAAGCCTCTTTCTACACGTTTTCTTTAACATGTTCCACGAGAAATCCGCAATAGGCCATCCACTAGCCGTTACGGGAGAATATACATGCGAATTATTCTTGAAAGGGACAAGAAATTGATTAGTAATAGTGAGGTTTAGGATCCTTAGTTGAATCAGGATGCTGCCATATGCTAAGGATATCAGGATCCTAAGTATATAAAAAATTATTCCTAACAGGTACAATCTAAAATAGGATAAATTCGTCTTTCAAACACAAATTACACTTTAATCCTCTCATCTTAATTACACGTTATTCCTTTATCTCTAACAAAATTATAAATAATTAGTTATTAGTTACACTTTATTTCCTTATAGAAACAAACTACCCCCACGATTTTATATGGACATAACCTTTTTGTACGTTAATATATATATTTTTTTTAAATTACAACATAAAACTATTATTTTATTTTCTTTAGTTTGAGTATAGTATTTCTATAGGTTTTTCGTTTAAAAAATTGATATGTTACGTGATTAATAGTGTCTAACGAGCCGGGCAGAGCCCGACTAGGCTCGAGCCCGACTAGTGATGTTTTTATGAATCTCGAGCTCGGCTCGATTCAAGTCTGCTTACTTGAGTCGCGGCTCACGAGTACAAAGCTCAAGCTCGGCTCGAGCTATTTTGAGAACAATCTAAAAAGAGCTAAAAGCTCGGCTCGAGCTCACTTTGGTATCACTTAATTGAGGCAAACCTCAGCTCGAGCTCGTTTTATGGGTCTAAGTTGAAAACCAATTGGGCTTTCTACAATTGGGTTTAAATGGGTTATAAATATTCATTTTCATTATATTGTGCACAAAAAAAAAACTAAATTTTGTTTCGGCTCGTTTAGGATCGCGAGCCTAAACGAGCTTTGTATTTCAGACTCAAGCTCGGGCTCGATAACTAAACGAACTCTATTTCAAGCTCGAGCTCGAACTCGTTAAAGCTCGGCTCGTTCGAGCATTAACCGAGCTGATCACAAGTAGCTCTCGAGGCTCTGGGCTTGTGTACGCCCCTAGTGTCTAAGGGTGAACAATAACTTAATCGTTAACTGATAACAGACGAAACTGAACTGAAATCAGCCATAAATTGAATTAACTGAAAACCGATGAACCAAAACCCGAATTAACCAAAATTGATTATCGATTTTTTTTGATCCCTCGTTTAAGCAAAATTGACCGAACTGAACCTTTCATATTTTCATATATTTCTAACTTTTATACCTTCAATTCATGTATTTCATATTTAACCCCCCCCCCCCCCCCCCCCCCGCCCCCCACATTTTTTGTATTTATATTTCCATTTCATGTATTTATACCTCAATTTCATATATTTCAATTCCAAACAAAAGTTTTAGCCTAAGTTTTGTTTTGGCTATTAACCGAAATTAAATGAATCAATCCAAAAACCATTAATCTAACCAAATACACCAAATCGGTTAACTGAAAACCGATTTGTTAATAAAATAAACTAATCCATGACTTCGGTTGAGGATAATAACCGAACCAACCAAACAATACACACTCTAACAGTGTATGTGTTTCCCACCACATCGTGCGAATACCTTATAGTATATTAATAGTGAAGCGTATGAATAGTGCTCCATGCCGCATGTCATTAAATGATTGGAGCCTTTTTGAGTTTTTTAACCTCTTTTAGGGGTGAGCTTAACCAAACCGTAAATCGAAACCGAACCGAAATTAACCTAAACCGAACTAACTGAATGTCGTTATCGGTTATTTTTTAAATCATCGTTAACCGAAATTAACCGAACCAAACCATTTATATTTTCATATATTTCTAGCTTTTATACCTAAATTTCATGTATTTCATGTTTTATACTTTTATTTCATGTATTTATACTTCCATTCATTTATTTACACCTCTATTCCATGTATTTATACTTTAATTTCATGTATTTATACCTCCATCTCATTTATTTATACATCAATTTCATTTATTTATACATCTATTTCATGTATTTATGTCTCCATTAATGTAGTTCAAAGCAAAAATTTAGCCCTTGTTTGATTTGGTTACTAACCGAAATTAACCAAACCGAACCGAAAGCTGACAAATTAACCGAATTAATCGAACCGGTTAACCGATGACTTCGGTTACGGTTATAGCTAATGCTAATAACCAAACCGAATCAAACCATGAAAAAGGCCTTCACATTATAATTAAATTTTTTTATCCTTTTCAAATCATCATTTTCCTTTTTTTAAAATTATATTTCTTTTATCATTTAATTTGATATATTTTTTATCCTTTTCAAATCATCATTTTCAAATCATCATTTTCCTTTTTTAGAATCGAACTCGGGACGTAAGCGTGTTTTATTTGCACACAGTCCACCGCTGGACTGTGTGTCTAACCCGGGATATATCTTGATTTTAATTAAACATATACACAACTGATAACTCCGTCTTCTTCGTTAAACTTAACCAGAAACGGAAGTCCGACTGGTTCGAAGATTTAATCAATTTCTTTAGTGTCTTGTGATTAATTACAGGTGATATTAATAAAAGAATGAGGGATTAAGTGTAAGATATATCGAACAATGGCTCCTCTGTTTCGCCAGCGAAACTCCGGTGACAGCAGATGATTCCGGCGACGTGTGTCCTGCGGCAGAGGGTCTTCAGGGAGCTTGAGATGAGTGTGGGTGGCTTCGGTATGAGCTCTGGGGGTTCAGTAAGGCTCAGAGGTGAAAGGCTCGGTTTTCCGGCGAGTTGTAGAAATTCTCCGGCGAGTGAATTTACGTCGGGAAAAAGTGTGATTGTGAGCGAAAAAGCTAGCAGAGGTTAGAGGGGGTATTTATAGGGCAGGACATCGACGAATTTAGTCCGGTTTCCGTCTTGATTCGTCGGTCAATAAGTTTTCCGGCGGTTATGACTTGCGTCGCGGGTTCAGACGTCGGTTATAACCGATGTAATAGTTAAGGCTTCGGTTAAAACAGAAGAAACCGTCCAATCTCGGCGAAATCGTCGGGATTTCCGACGACTGCGATTGGGCGCGTCGGTTTTGAATTCGAGATTTATGTTATGTATTAATTGTATCTAATATTGAACAAGAAATACAAGTGGCGGAGTGGTTGAGCGTGTGTGTGTTAAGTCATTGCTGAATTCGCTGGCTGACCCGGGTTCGAAACCCGGCGGAAGCCTTTTATTTTTATTTCCTTATTTTAAATACTTTTTCAAATATAAATTAAATATTCCAATATACTTATTAATTATGTATCGTTTAAAAATAATTTGGGCGTTAAATACGCAACGAAATTTTTAACTGATTGTTCGGTTAATAAACGGAGCGGGTTCGGTAAATCCGGTTTTTTACGGATGTTACATAAGGAAAAGGGATATTTACCCTGTCAGTATCCTATTAGTAGTTAATATTATTTGAGTTGTTTGGGCCGGCTATTTCAATAGTATAAGCAATTAAAACTTTAATTAGCAACCCAAGAAACCCTAGTCCAGCGATCTTGAACCTCGGGTTCGTTATTCATTCATGTTGTGATTTGTTTCATAACATATAAGATTAGATTATATATATGCATGCATGCATGCATGTGTTATAGGATATCAATCCCTTTGAATAATGTTGTTCACATGTGAAGAACTACATTTGATCCATCCAATTGCATATCATTTAATTTGGTATTTTAGGAACATCATTTCTTTTACACTAAAGCGGTGTAAAAGCACCTGTCAACTTTCACATGCAAAAATTTAAACACACACCACTTTTACGAAGAAGTAGTCACCATATATACCGCTAATTTGGTTAGAGTTTAGACTCCATCAATGTACACAATTAGCTTTTTACACTTGCGTGTTCTTTCAGCAATCAAATCACCTTGACGATATGATGGTTAGTTCAATTCCAATGTCCGAAAAAGAATGCGATCTGATGCTAGCATCAAAGATAAGAATGGTGGAGAAGTTAGGGATCAAGGAATACGCGAGTGCCAACAAAACTAAATTGTGTGAGGTTGTGGACATGGTTTCTGAATTTCAAATCGACATAGAAAAACGTTCACAAAGGTTGAAGAAGATGATAAAAGATGCCTCTACATGGGACAAGGCTCAGAAAAATGCCGTTACATTTAAGAAGAAGCATCAAGTTTGAAGAAGTAAAGTCTCTACTTCATGGAAGATTTTAGAACAAGCATCGGATTTAAAGAAGAAAGTAGAAGTAGCCTTAAGTCTTTGGAAAAGTTACTTACTCTAGTGTCCAAGTTTTAATTTATTTGTTCTCTTTTACTACTTATGTTATGTTAATAGAATAAATCTGTTTGCTGCTTATTATGTGGAAATCAGATGTTGCCATCTTCAAACAAGTTAAGCTCAACTGTATACGAGGTTAAGTTATACCTATTTGCATCGGCGTGTTTAGCATATTATTCTGTATGTAAATTTATCTATATAAATACGTATATTGAATGTACTAAAAAACGTAATATAATATAAATATAATCTCAAATTTGTGACACCTATAATATTATTAGATAGAGTTATGTAAAAAACACTGAAAGAGAATAATTAAGTCAGGTGATTATTTACAACAAAATGTTGATAGGGTTTGAATCATTTTATAACTTATAAAAAATTAAAACTTTCATGACTCTTGAAAACCAATCATTTTATTGCATTTCTGTCATCTTTTAAGATTGCATTGGTCGGCGAGTCTGTCACTTACTCCGGCGATATTGCATTCCCGTCATCCTTTAAAATCATATTGTGCCAGTGGATTAGGTATGCTGGATCTAGGTATTAAAACCTCGTTTGGCATCTTTTCTTGCCGACTTTTGCACCTTGAACTTTATTCTTTCTTCAATTGGAATGCAAAAGATTTCACAAAAACAGACGAGCTGGCTCCCATCTACAAGATAGTAGCCACGTTTGTATTGTCGCCTCTTAACCTAAAATGGACACCTCGGTGTGGTTCCACGCATTTCATTGTTAAATAAAGGAGATTGATTGAGAACATTGATGTCGTTATTCAAAACGACAATGCCATAGTACGCATTACCAAAGCCATAAACCATTTAACACTGCCACTTCAAGCATGATTGTTGGGTATCGCTTCGAGTTGGGATGAAAATCAAAGCCACAAAAATCAGACTTCAAAGACAACCCAAGACCACTAGAATCAAACGGATTATCTAATTTGTTAGATCGAATGGATTATGGTTTGAAAGGAAGAAGAGAATGAGTACAAAAGTATGATTAAAAATAGGTAAAAAAATGTGAAATGTACAGTGTAAACAAAGAGGGGTTTATTAATATTTTTTTAATATAACGCTATAAGGTCCTTAGACAACGGCTCTTCCGCGGGTTATGCAACTCGCCATCCCTACTCGCTTGGGCTACCCGGGTTGGTTGCGGTGGTGTACCAACCCGCTGAAACCGGGCCATACTTGCACCCCTCCGAGTTACATGCCCCCTCCACCCTGATAATAAAAATAAAGATATAAATATAAATATAAATTGGCCTAATAGCTCTCGTCCTTCTTTAACCCTGCTCCTAATTTTGATGATGTCTCTCTCAAATTGATTGTCCCTTCCACCATCCAGTTGCGAAGCTACAAGTTTGTTTTTCACATTTGAATTGTTTTTTTCCTTCAGTTTTTCTTTATAAAATTTGTCCATAGGTTAACGGTTTTTTATTATTATTTTGGGGCACCCAAATATTGCATGTATTACGAGGGGGCAAAATCTTGACTACTGTGCTTAATTTTTGTTAATGACTACATCAAACCTTGTATGACATACATGTTTAGTTGATATATATATATAAATAAACAAACAATATAACTAAATGAGTCAAGTCATTTATGAGCTGCTCGAGTGTCACATCCCGACCCGCAGCAGAATAAAAGTCGGGGCATGATTGGGTTATCACCAAAACTCATGATATTTACTAATAAGTTTCATATTTATTAAATTGAAATTAAACTTCAAATATTCAACAAAGAATTCATACAAACACAAACAATAAACCAAAAGATTGTTCCAAACGAAATAACTTGTTTATTCTTCTAAGGCCATTCCTGTGTATTTCTTTCCTCAGCTTGTTCACCTGTATCATGCGTAAAAACAGAAGATTTGGGTCAATAAAAGTTGGCGAGTGAACCTTGGTAAAACATTTAAATGATTGAATTATATTGTTGTTAAATAATAATTATGCATGAATCATATGTGAGCAGATGCATATATATATAACCAATCACAAACCACGTTATATGAACACATGACATGATGAATGATGTATTTGAGATCAAGACTCAATCAAACGGAGCCGATCTAATGAGGCACCTGATGCTCAACCCGTATCTCACGAGGAACTGATGGGCCTAATGAAATGATTGCACTGAAATGATAAAATGTAACCACATATAAACCACATAATAAACATACACATTTGATCACGAGATGATATTAGCACAAGTGTTTAAATGATATAAAAGAAAATATACGACACATGATACACCCCAAAACATGATTAACACGGGGAATTTGTAGAGATTCACTCACATTGGGTGCGTATTCTTGATTGAAGATGAGAGCGCGCGAGTTGGGAATTAACCGATGAAGGAGTACTAACCTAAAATAATAACGCGATAACTCGATAAATAAATAAACTAGTATTTTGGTAAAAAAAAACCTTTGTTTATATTTTTAAGTTAATTTTATGATTTTTATTGATATTTTAAACCCTTCAAAATTATGTATTTTTAAGCATTTTTAATAAATTTTCTTTTAATATAAACCATAGAATAAATTAATAAATTAAAATAAAAAAATTAAAATAATAATAGAAAAATTGTCAGTCTGACAAGCTGTCTGTCAGACCGGTTCAATCTAATTTTGGCATGCGTGTGTTGAGACTCGAACCCGTGACCTCTCGATTGCGTGCACGCAGCTCTTCCAACTGAGTTACGTGTCTAACCCGAAAGAATCTGGATTTTAATTATACTTATACACATTTTAGTTTCATTCAAATTTAATTAAGTTTAAAAAGGAATTTAAATGATCAGACCGGTGTGAGCCAAGGGACTCGAACCCGAGACCTTGGTTATGTTTTGCACCCAGCCCAACCAACTGGGCTGGGTGTCTAACCCGACAATACTTGCATTTTAATTATATTTGTATACACGCTGCCACTGATGTATTTTATTCAAAATAAAAACGGTTGTGCGTATTTATGCGGTCATGAGCCGGATTCGAACCAGGGACGTGAAGGCCGTGTTTGCACACAGTCTACCGCTGGACTATGTGTCTAACCCGGTTAAAACTCAGATTTTAATTACATAAAAACACATATTAAACTTCATCTTCTTCCCATGAACAACCCAGAACATGATCTTGATTTCAAATTAAAATGAACTTGATTTATACCGAAATGTTTAACATATATATATATATATATATATATATATATATATATATATATATATATATATATATATGTATGAAATTAAGAGTTTGAGAAACCATTACCGGTCGACTTGACTTTCTTTCCGGCGGATTGAATTCCGGTGACTGATTTCCGGTGAACGGGGGGGGGGGGGGGTGTTGAGCAGAGGAAAATGTGAGTAAATTAGAATGAAGTGAGCGATTTGGGAGTGGGATTTCGATCAGTATTTATAGACTTGGAAATAGGGTGTTCGGCTTTCGGTTTTAGAAACCGAGTAAATTGATTGATTTCGATTTTGGTAATAACACAGATTGATTTGCACAATTAGAATGGATTGACACTGGTTTTTGGAAAGTTTTTACGCGGTTTGCCAATTTGATTCCGGAACAGAGGCCTAACAGGTGGGTTCGCTGATTTGAAGTTGCAGGAAAAACAAGCGGTTCGTACATATGTATAAGTTGTTTCCGAATTCTACCAAATGGTGTGTGGCTCAGCGGTGTTTGTGGTGTGTGTTGACCCGGGGAACCCGGGTTCGATCCCGGTTTACCCTCTTTTTGAGTTTTTTATTTATTTTATCTATTTTAAGTTAAATCATTTATTAATTATAAATATTTAATATTTAATTGTTTAATTATTACATTATTTCTTTAAACTTTAATTATTATTATTCATATAAGAAATATTTAAATATAACAATAATAAAAATAACCGAAAGACATTAATAAATACACTTTGATTGATAAATTGGGGCGGGTTTTCGAAACCCGATTTACACAAATATTACATCGAGATCGGCTTATTTGAATCTAAACAAGAACGAAAATAAATGATAAGTTAAAGTTGTTTAATAAATCAGTACGAGTCCAAGCCTCAATATATCAAGTTTGATTAGACCCTCGAACCTATTCTATATAATAACAAAAGGAAATGTGAACACTGATATATATTATTTGTTTTCTTTTTTGCTAACAATTATAAGACTAAAATAACATTGTTTTTTTATAATTAATTTATATTTCTAACCCTGAACTTTAATAGATTTATCATATGATCCTTGTAGTGTTTTATAAAGGATTTACATATACCTCTGAACTTTAATAGTTATTTATACGGAAATTTAATTATAATTCTTTTTTCCATAAGCAATTTACATTTTGACCCTCGAACTCTAAGAGAGTTATCATACAGCCCTTGAAGTTTAATAAAGTTATTTTTTTAACAAATATTTGTTCTTTTATATTTTTATTTTACTTATTATAATTAAAGTTAACTTTTAACTCTAGATATATTTACTTAATCATGTTACTTGCTTATTTTTACTGTCGTTTAGATTAAAGCTTACATGGTCTATATCAACCCTTTAATACACAATGTAACAAATATAATCATTTATTTATCATCTTATAGTTAAAGCTAACTCTTAGCTCTAGACATGTTCAATTAACCGTGTTGTTGCTTATTTTACCATCGTTTAGATTAAAGTCTGCATCATTTGTGATAACTCATCGATATATCATGAAACAAGTACATTCTCACCAACAACCTCCAACCAGTCCGCCGCGAAACGCGGACGCCAATTCTAGTTATTTATATATAATATTATAACTTTAATCTATGTAACAAATATTATTATATTATATTATTAAGAACCAAAAATAATAAATATTATGATATATAATTATATATATATATATAAATAATTATATGTGCAAGTACCTAAAATAATTAAACAACTAACAATATAATTTTTATATAACAAAATAATTAAGTCAGGCTCAAACTAATTAAGCCAGGCTTAAACTTAAGCTTGAAAAGCTTTCTCATGGGTTAGCTCAAGCCTTAGATATGAAACGAGTTGATCCCGATCTTGGTTAAGCTTCATTAAATTAAACGAGTCAGTTTTTGTCACACCCCGACCGGCAGCGGAAATAAAAGTCGGGGCATGATTGGGTTATCATCAAAGCTCATGACATTTATTATAACGTTTTACATCTATTATTCCAATTTAAAAGAGGAATTACAATAAACATACAAGCATAACATGTTCTAAACACAACATTCATGAACTCTTTATTTTTCTTCTAAGGCAAAGTTCCTTGTTTCAACCTGTTCACCTGTATCATGTGTAAAAATGGTTTTTGGATCAACAAAAGTTGGCGAGTGAATCTTATAAAAACATTTGAACGAATTTGTTATATTGGTTATAAAAATGTGCATAACCACATATGAGTATAGTATATGTAAATTAAAGAGTAAATTGCATAAAAAATCCTTTATGTTTCCTCAAACTTGCAGGTTCCAGCCTTAATGTTTAAAAGTTGCTAAAAACAACCTTTAAGTTTATTTTTGTTGCGGGTTCAATCCTTTACAGCTAACCACGTTATTTTCTTCAGTTAAGTTCCCTCACATGATCAACCAAAATGACGAATATACCCTCACATGTTATGCATGTGAGGGAACTTAACTGAAGAAAATAACGTGGTTAGCTGTAAAGGATTGAACCCGCAACAAAAATAAACTTAAAGGCTGTTTTTAGCAACTTTTAAACATTAAGGCTGGAACCTGCAAGTTTGAGGAAACATAAAGGATGTTTTGTGCAATTTACTCTAAATTAAATCACAAACCACATAATATCAACAATGAACATATGAACATGATGAATGATGAACTTGAGATCAAGGCTCAATCAAACGGAGCCGATCTAATGAGGCACCTGATGCTCAACTCGTATCCCACGAAGAACTGATGGGTCTTAAATGAATGATTTCACTGAAATGATAAAATGTAACCACACATAACCACAACAAACAAATATACACATTAGATCACATAATATCGACAATGAACATATGAACATGATGAATGATGAACTTGAGATCAAGGCTCAATCAAACGCAGCCGATCTAATGAGGCACCTGATGCTCGACTCGTATCCCACGAGGAACTGGTGGGCCTAATGAATGATTTGCACGTAACTTGACGAAAATGTAAACACGCAATACAACAAATAACATTTACATCACACGTTAGATCACACGATGGTAATAACACAAGTGTTAAATAAAAAGAAATTGTACGACACATGATACACCCCAAAACATGATTAAAAAGGGGAATTTATAGAGATTCACTCACATTGGGTGCGTATACTTGAGTGGTAATGAGAGCGCACGAGTTGTGGGTTTAACCGGCGAAGGAGTACTAACTCGTGTTGAAGAACACTTTAGGAACTCAAGATAGGAGGCTTCTAAAGGTTGGAAACAAGCTCCAAGAAGGATAGAAAGAAGAACTTCACACTTTGCTTTGAAGTGTTTTGAAGTGGTGTGAAAAAAATGGAAGAATCATGGGGTATTTATAGTATTTTAGGATTAAGGAGGTGATGACAAGTGTCCTCAAGTATGGATTAGTGTCCTAACATGTGTCAACACCATATTAAGTGTGGCAAAGTGAGTGCTAGGTATCAAAAATTGGAGACAGGTGGCAAACTTGGTGAAGAAGCAAAAATATTTATTATTTTTTTGACATTTTTGGCCCTTGGACTTGTATTTTCACTTGTTTGCCATTTTAACCCCTTTAACCTAATATTTAGGTTATATAAAGGTGTTAAGACATGTGTAACTTGGATTATACCCGAAAAATGTCATGGATGTCGGTTCGTTCGGTTGTACGTTACGTGTTTCGCAAAAATGCGTAAAACGCTTTAACGAACACGAAAATGATCGAAATTGTGCAACGATTCACATTTTTGCATTCTCATCAATAAAATACAAGATTTTATTGAATAGAAAAATATTTGGAAATAAAACACAGGGTTTCATTGAATACGAAAGTGTTTGTAATTGTGCAATGATTGAAAAGACACAAATGTCACAGTATCCCCTACTTTTAGAAATTCGTCCCGAAATATAAGTAGTAGTTGTAACCGAAAAAAAATGCGGGTACTTTTCGTGCATTGAGTCCTTGCCTTCTCAATTGAACTTAGATTCTCGTTTGACTCTAACAAAAGTTTGAATATTTTTTAACAGAAAACGGGGGTGTGATGCTTGGATTGGACGATTACATACCCAGAGGAGTGTGAAATTTTGGTTTTTAATTGAGGCGGTAACGTTCCTAGTAAAGGTTGAACACCTTGCTACAGGAATCGCTTTTTGATGCCTAAGATGAGAAACGATGATACACAGAATTGATTGACTGGATATGATCTCATGCACAAGAGTTTTTAGAGATTTGATGCGTTGAAAGGATAAGGTTTATATCACAAAACAAAAACTTCAATCATGACGATATTAAAACCTACACGGAACTTCTCATAACCGCCTGACAATGCTTTTGATCCTTTGACAAGAATACTTATATATAGGAAGTACCAGCGGCGTATCCACCATATTCTTGTCAATTTTTTTCGTTGGCTTTGTCAATAAGTTATGATTAGTTCTATGTGACTCTAAATTCTACAAAACAAACACAACAGCCAAAGTTTGAGTCTCAAATCTGAAGGAATAAATGACTGAATGACGACGGTACCTCTCTCGTTTGTTATGATGAAGGGGTCAGTCTATGAAAAAGTGAGACACGACCCAACTTCTTTAAATGATGAGAACGAGATGTGTCGTGATGTGTAATGATATTAAATCAACGAGTACAGATATATGAAATAAAACAGTAATATCAATTTGCGTTAGGATTCTTGAATGCATAAATTCCCAAGTTAAAACAGGGATACAAAGATTGAGAAAAAAAACGTTAAGAACTAGACGGTTGGAGTTGAGTCTTGACTCTTGGTAGTGGAGGGCTAGTTGGGTTGTTCATTCACACCATTATTGGCTTCAACTGGATTAACGTTGATGTTGCAGGCTCTTCCTCTCGCTGGTGGTGGTACTGGGTTTGCTTGATTTGCTTGGTTAACTGGGTTCGCTTGGGCTTGGGCGTTAATGATGTTAACCAACCTAGGGCACGCGTTTCTAAAATGGGTAGGGTCATCACAGTTAAAGCAAGCTCGAACATATGGAACTATGGGGTTTTGGGGTTGTTGGTAGGGTTGAATCATGTTTTGGGTAAGGTGAAGCTTGGTTTTGAGGGGTACGACAAGTTTTGCTCAAATGACCATAACACCCACAATTAACACACAGTCGACAAGGTAGGGTAGTTGGATGGTGATAAAAACATGTGTTGTCTTGAGGGTGAGGTCCAATGTAAGGTTTCTTATTTTCGTAAGAAGGGTTGGGTGCTACTTGAGTGATTGGGATAACTTGGAGGGGTACGGCTTGTGGAGCTGGTTGATTGCCTTGGGTGATAGAGAAATTTTGCCCATCTCGTTTTCTCTTAGAAATGGGTTGAGAAGAGGATTCGGTTTGGGTTGAGTTTGAGAATTTTCTAGGTGTCATATGTCGTAAAAGAATGAAAAACAACATAAATATCTGAAAACAACTTAACTACATCCATAGGATGTCTTGGGCTTGCTCATGTTTGGGCCTCCAAATGTTTCCCATACCATAGCCTGTATAGTCATGTGGGCCCCCATGACTATTGGACTTGGTAAGGTTCACATTGGTGTCGGCTGGTTAACACTCGCATCACCAGAATGAAAATCGTAAAACATGATTGCGAGATGTAAGGTCGGAGGGTGTCCAGGTGTAGACACAATGACAACTCAAAGTGGGGTTAGTTCACAAGACGTTTAGTATAGCATGCTTTGGCCTAATAGGTCCTTCGTACTCTCATCGTTAGTCCCCAGGTAGGCAAACTGATCCTTTATTTTGGATTTATACGAATGCCAACCTAGACAGGACGTTTCTACTACCGGTACTCGTACCCTTCCAGTTACTACATGCCCGTCGTAGAACTCACTTTGATGAGACTGAAAAATGAAAACATCACAAAATCTTGAACAAAGAGATATGAGAATGATTTAAATATGTGAGAATTCAAACGTGCGTGATGAATGTATATGTAAGAATGTTATGTTTGACAATATGTATAACTCACTAAGTATCACACAAATGATAGTGGAAGTGCTTGCATGCATTTGCGTGTGTAACAAATATGAAAACAAATAAACATCATGAGTTCGCATGTAATCACATAAGCAATTTAAAATCTAATCGACTATAGTATAGGCTCTAAGGGTCTAATAACATATCCTATATCCCTATAATCAAAAGCTCTGATATCAATCTGTCACACCCCGACCCGCAGCGGAAATAAAAGTCGGGGCATGATTGGGTTATCATCAAAGCTCATGACATTTATTATAACGTTTCACATCTATTATTCTAATTTAAAAGAGGAATTACAATGAACATACAAGCACAACATGTTCTAAACCCAACATTCATGAACTCTTTATTTTTCTTCTAAGGCAAATTCCTATGTGTTCCTTGTTTCAACCTATTCACCTGTATCATGTGTAAAAATGGTTTTTGGATTAACAAAAGTTAGCGAGTGAATCTTATAAAAACATTTGAACGAATTTGTAATATTGGTTATAAAAATGTGCATAACCACATATGAGTATACGCATATGTAAATTAAATCACAAACACATAATATCAACAATGAACATATGAACATGATGAATGATGAACTTGAGATTAAGGCTCAATCAAACGGAGCCGATCTAATGAGGCACCTGATGCTCAACTCGTATCCCACGAGGAACTGATGGGCCTTAAATGAATGATTGCACTGAAATGATAAAATGTAACCACACATAACGACAACAAACAAATATACACATTAGATCACATAATATCAACAATGAACATATGAACATGATGAATGATGAACTTGAGATCAAGGCTCAATCAAACGGAGCCGATCTAATGAGGCACCTGATGCTCGACTCGTATCCCACGAGGAACTGATGGGCCTAATGAATGATTTGCACGCAACTTGACGAAAATGTAAACACGCAATACAACAAATAACATTTACATCACACGTTAGATCACACGATGGTAATAGCACAAGTGTTAAATAAAAAGAAATTGTACGACACATGATACACCCCAAAACATGATTAAAAAGGGGAATTTGTAGAGATTCACTCACATTGGGTGCGTATTCTTGAGTGGTAATGAGAGCGCACGAGTTGTGGGTTTAACCGGCGAAGGAGTACTAACTCGTGTTGAAGAACACTTTAGGAACTCAAGATAGGAGGCTTCCAAAGGTTGGAAACAAGCTCCAAGAAGGATAGAAAGAAGAACTTCACACTTTGCTTTGAAGTGTTTTGAAATGGTCCTCAAGTGTGGATTAGTGTCCTAACATGTGTCAACACCATATTAAGTGTGGCAAAGTGAGTGCTAGGTGTCAAAAATTGGAGATAGGTGGCAAACTTGGTGAAGAAGCAAAAATATTTATTATTTTTTTGACATTTTTGGCCCTTGGACTTGTATTTTCACTTGTTTGCCATTTTTAATCCCTTTAACCTAATCGAAATTGTGCAACGATTCACATTTTTGCATTCTCATCAATAAAATACAAGATTTTATTGAATACAAAAATATTTGGAAATAAAACACAGCGTTTCATTGAATACGAAATTGTTTGTAATTGTGCAATGATTGAAAAGACACAAGTGTCACAGTTTCAACTAGCTTAGATAAGTTGCACTCAACACATTTGCAACCTAACCATTTTATGTTACACTTGAAATGTGTTGTTAGTTAATAATAAAATATAACTTGATCAGATAAATTTGAAAACAAAATGATGAATCATATATAAGCAATTATTAAACTGTAATTGGCAACCCAAGAAACCCTATCCCAGCGATCTCTCTCAGTTAGGTCGTCCACGTTCATTGTTTTCACGACAATTCGTTTATTCAATCTCAGGTATGTTCTTCCTTCATGTTGCTGTCATTGTTTCATAGTATGTTTTCATAATTACATGTGATTAGATTATCAGATTGACATCACAATTGTGATTTTACACAAAATGTTCAATGTTACATTGCGTTGATGTAATATATATATATATATATATTAGTTTTGAGCGGCCATCTAATATACTAGTTCTACATCACTGTACAAGGACTCAAGCCTTCGACCTCGTGAGGAGGGGCACCATTGTATATCGACCCATAGTCAATCAGTGGCGGACGCATGATCTATTTTTCAGGCGTTCAGTCCATACATAATTCTTGTTAAACCCGACTGAACCAGACCATGACCACCCCTTGACCTGCTACCTAATAACAGGCCAAGGGGTGGTACATGTACACAAATTTTTACATAATCTACACTTGCATTTTGTGTTGTTCTTTCAGAAACAGATCGTCAACTAACGATAATGACGGGTAGTTCAAGTCATATGTCTGAAAGAGAATACGCCATGATGCTAGAATCAAAGATGCGAATGGTGGAGAAGTTGGGGATCAAAGAATACGCCCATGCCAACGAAACTTATCTGCCTGAGGTTGTGGACATGATTTCTAAATTTCAAATGTCGTAGAACATCGTTCAGAAAGGTTACAGAAGATGGGTAACGACGCCTCTACTTGGGACAAAGTTCAGAAAAAAATCTCTAGATTGAACAAGAATCTAGAAGAAGCATCTGGTCTGAAGAACACTCTAGAAGGAGTTTCTGCTTCAAAGAAGATTCTAGAACAAGCCTCGGATTCGAAGAGGAAAGTTGAAGCCTCTGCTTCTTTGGAGAAGTTGAGGAAGATGCTTATTTTCTTTAAGTGGTTATGCTGTTAGAATAAATTTGTTTGGCTGATTTTATGTGGTCAAAATTAAATTCTTTCTAGAAATGAGTATTTTCCAAGCCTTCTAGTGACTATGGGGTATTTTTTAACCATTTGACAAAGAGGCGTGTCGCAAGTAGACCTTGCACTATCTCCTTCTTAAAACCGTGCTATGTAAGTTTTTATAAACCATTTGACATAGGGGTGTGTCGCAAGTAGACCTTGCGAGATCTCCTTAAAAACTATGCCATGTAACCATTCATCTGTTGTTTTCTTTGCTTCTCAAATAAATCACTGGAGCAATGGAAAGTCAAATTCATGATGAGAGTCTTTCTGAAGGGTTTACAATGTTGTGAAACCAGGGTCAGACCTATTGTATAAGTAACCTAGACTTGGACCTAGGGCTTCCAAATATTAGGACCTTCAAAATTTATATGTTAACTGTTAATATTCGTGTAAGTTTGTTGATTTAGATTTGTTTGATTTCTTATATAAACAAATCACTCTGTGCTAAAGTTGTGTTAGATTTTTGCTTGGTTCCAAACACAGTACCGTTTATAATAATCAAAAAAGGAAAAAGAACCCTAAATATTTATTTCGCCTTGGGGCCTCTAAAAAGGTTGGAAGAGTCATGTGTCAAACAGGATTAAGTTAATAGAAGGCTCGAATAACATCCATTTACATTAAAAAAATGTCATCAGTTGAGAGGATATAATCTAGTGTACACATGCAAAGCCGAACTATACACCTATTTTCACGGTCGTGTACAGTATATTGTTCTCCATATAAATTTAACTATATGAATACATATATCATATTCACTCAAGAGAATCGTAATGTCATACAAACATAATTTCAATTTTCAAATTTGTGACATTTATAGTACTTTTTTAAATACATTTATATATTAAACACACTAAAAGAATATAAGTGAAGTAATTATCTAACACTAAAGAATAGCATAGATTTTTTTTTTTTTTGTAATAATGTAAAATTCTGTTAAAAATCAAGCATCTAAGTAGAATGACCTAGTTATAATTATAAATTATAAAATAGATTAAAGTTCATCTTAATAGAATAAATGAAAAATACACCACCGAAAATAAATAACTCCTTTTTAAATTGTTTAACATTATTTATTCTGTTTATAAAAATAAAATATTTATCAGATTCATGGATTTGGAAAATCCCGATTGACCGTTATTTAACGATTTATTACTCAAATGCTCTTTTCGTTGCTATTATTGGTTTCAATGGCAAAACTCTCGTATTCTACGCTTGTCTGTCGCACTGGTCAAAACAACATCTTTGTTGGAGTCACCGTGGTGGCAAACGATACTCTATGTGCCTGGTAATATAAGGCAAAAAGATGTTGAACTTTTCTCCTTGTGGGGAATGGTAAGTAACATATTTATTTCGTTGTTAAGTAATTTCTAAAATGTTTTCAACCGTTTGTGCTTATAACATGTGTGTAGTTCCAATACGCATCACCATTAAAAAAATCTGAAGCTCTAGAGGATATGAGAGCCGCGTTGGAATATATGGCGGATTTGGATACGACCATTAGAATGATTGAGTTGCTTCTTTTTGGACCACGCGGGGTTCAGATCAGCACTCCGGTTTGAGATCCCAAGCTACCTGTAGACGGGACATGTTTTCGTGTGTCTTCCTGTAAACTTTTAGCTACTTTTATGTTTCACTTGTGTTTACTGACTTGAGGTTGTTTATTTGGTTCATCATAGCATGACTTATTTCGAAAGCATTGTGGTTCGTTGTGGCGATACAACTTGGACCACACGCAAACCATAGGAAAGATTTGCGAAAAGTTGGTTGGCAGGGACGTTGTTGAGGAAGCGTTTAAGGTTACTTGTAGGAAGAGGATGGATAAACCTAATTTAGGTAACTCCTTTTGGTCATGTTTACATGCATAATCACTTCATATGTGGCATAACCGGAATCTTTTAGTCTAATAATATTTGATTCTCGATTTTTTTAGATGAAAACTTATATGCATATAATAAAAATGAACTTGTTTGTGTTTGTTTGTTAACAATAATGCAGACAAAGACGATTACAAAAAAAAATCTTATGTTTTTCATTGAAAAAAGAAAAAAAACTTATATTTTATATAAAAGTCTAACAAGCTCTGATGACCTGGAGTTGGACCCTCTTGCTCCCTTGGTTCCGTCTCTCGAGGCATTAGATCACTTTTGGCTTCCTTCTTTTAGGAAAATGATAGGTGTTTTTTTTCTTCAGGTATTATTTTGGATTGAAAGTCATGATGAAGGAATCGGAGATATTAGTTGTCATGTAATTACTAGAAAATGATGGTTTTATTTTTCTTTTGTTACAAGTTTAGATGAACTTGCAAAGCTCTTGATGAATGATATGATAACTCTGGAATGAGTTTTTTTTTTTTTTTTTTTTTTTGTTGAGGGAGTTTGGGAATGCTGAAAGTTTAATATGATGTTTGGTTAACGTAACTTTTTATTTAATACTTAAAAAGGTAATTAAGTTAAATCAAATTCACCCTCACACCCACGACTCCTCTCACATCCACCACCTAGAGCTCCTTCACGTCCCACTAACCATAGGGTTCGCGCCTGGCAAGGCTTATCGGGTTATCATCCCTTCAAGCTCTCCATAACGCTCAGTCTTTATATTAAACCTAGTGGTAAAATATTGTTTAAAAACCAAATAGTACTTTAGAAGCCTACTCATCGAAGGAACATGGGTCCCACAGACGTCCAAAGTCCGCTCATTTTACCGACTTTTTTACCGTTGACTAGATAACCACCCTACTACTGTTGACTTTGACTACCACCCTTGACTCCGTCGGGTTCACCACCAGCAACTAACAAATCAAATCACAAGTTCACAACACAACATAAAACAAATATATAAACAAACCCAAGAAAAGGTGTTTGCGGCGATGCTCCAGCGAGAGGGGCGGATGAAGGAGGCGTTTGCGGTCGCCATGTGGGAGTCGGGGCCGGAAAAGGTGTTGGTGGATTTGTTGGAGTTATGGTTGCATTGCACGGCGGAAGCAGCCTCAGGACGACCAAGCATGAGGCAAGTTGTAAGGAACTTGAAGCAAATTCAGCAAGCCTTTGACCCTTGACTTTGTCTTTCCCATTACAAACTTGTACAAATATAGATATATCAAATTTAAATTTGTACGACAAACCAAGCAAACAAAATATGATTTTTTTTATATACGTTTTGAGTTTGAACTTTTCGAACGTAAAAAATTAAATGAATAGTGTTTTTTTTAGTATATGTTCGTTTCAAAATAGATTTTTTATATGTTTGTTTATTTAATAGATAAAAGAATAGAAAACATACGTGATAATAAACAACTATAAAAATATAGAAGAGAAGTCTCGATTATAAAGGTAAACAATCATAAAATCTTATAAATATTCGTTCGTTGAATAAATAGATGAACGTATATGGATTTTCTTTTGTTGTTCGTTACAACTTACAAAACTGTCGATTACAGTTTGACACTTTGATTATTCAACGTCAACGAAAGACATGGTTAATAATTGTTTTATAAAGAATAAGTTATCAACTTGTATAACAGATTTAGTATCCTAAAAGTATATTATTTTTTTCTTACATATTTAGGTTGTAGTATTTAGTAGAGATTAACACGTAATCAGGGGCGGACATATCTTAGACGCAGAGATAGCCTCCGTTACTCCTTGGCGCTCTGGCGGTAGTGTAAATTTTGGAAAAATTTGAATTTTTTTGACGTTTTTTCGATTTAATTACTCTTTTTTTTATAAAACGTTACCCCTACGAATATTTTCTAGATCCGCCACTGCACGTAACTAAAAGCCAAATTTTGTTATTAAGTTATTGTGTAGGTGACTTTTTACATAAGTGGTAATGGAATAAATTGGGCATTCAATTATCGTTGGTATTGTTAACACGTAATTATACTTTGTTTGACTACAGACCAGGTAACAAGCAAACAAATGTCGTGAGTCTTGACGACAGGGGGAGAAGAAAACGGAGGAGGATTTTAGTTTGACCGATAATTTGAAATTTATTTAATTTAAAATACGATAGTCTATCTAGTAATTTTTTGTTATTATTAGATCTTTACCCATGTCACCCGGTGCGGCGGCAATGCATGTTTGTGAGTTTGTTACACGCATTATGATAATCACATTAACATGTGGTGCTAGCGTGTAAGTGACGCTTTTTTGAAAAGTAGAATATCTTATACGTTGTGGTGTAAATTCATAAAAGTAACTTAAACAAAAGAATTTAAATGTTGGACAAGACAAAGTATGAAGTTATTAAGTAGAAAATATAGTTCTCAATTATCAAAAGTTATGGGTCAACGTGTCACTTATCAAAAAATGAAAGTTGAATGTATTAAATCACAAAAGTTGGTAGACTGTCTAGCACGTTACGGTGTAAATTCCTCAAAAGTAATTTAAACAAAACATTTGAAATGTTGGAGAAGACGAAGCGTGAAGTTATTAAGTAGAAAAAATAGGGTTTAAAGTTGGCAAGTATCAAAATTAAAGGGTAAATGTGTTGCTTACCAAAAAAGAAAGTTAAATATATTAAATCTATAAAGTTGGATGTCTTGTACGTTACAGTGTAATTTTTTTAGTCTTTATCATGGTTGTAAAACAAGGTTTCAAGGCCGAGCACTCTCTAAGTAGTCGCTACAAGGTAGGCTGCCGAGATGACTATTTTTGAGTCCGCCTAATTACTCGAACCGGTCAAACGCGGTCAACCTCGGCTAAAATCGTATCTAGTAGGTCAACCGTCCGAGTTTGACTCAAAAAATAATAAAATATAATTTCTATGTCTATAATGTTAAAGAATGAATATCATTTTCACGTATTTTGTTTTAGATATTAGTAAATTTATGTTATTTGACATATATTTAATTTACAAAAACTAATTTATTTATAGTTTAACATGTCCGAGTACTCTCTGTCTAAGTTGATACTCTCAACTCTCATTTCGACCGATTAGGGAGCGCCTAACAACTTTTGCAACCATTGTTTTTATTACATTATTTTTTATTATTTAACTAATATTTTTTCCAAGTTTTTACATTGAATTGAAATATTTTAAGATATATAATAATGAAAGGATGTGTAATTTATAAAGAATGAAAATTTAAGATGTGTCTAGGAATGGTAATGGGTAGGGCTTGGGTCGGGTATTGGTAATTCCAGACCTGTACCCGGTCCGTTACTCGTCGGGTATTTGTCTGGTAATTACCTGTCAGGTATCGGGCATATCCGTGGGTATCGAGTATACCTGTTAATTTCTTAAAAATACTTGTTTGGACAAATGTGTTAGCCTCCATGATTTCAGGTTGCAACTATTGCTCTATTGATCCAAGGGTTTAAAATCTTTTTTACACTTGCAATTCTAATATCTACTATATAAGTCTCGTTATTTGCTTTTCAAGAGAGAGAGACTAGATCTGTTTATTATAGTTTCTTGACTTCTAACCATCTATTTATAATAAAATAAACGAGTAAATTACAAGTTTGTCATTTATGTTTAGATCAAATTGTAGACGGTGTCCTTTGTATTTAAAATTGATAGATTTTGTACTTTATATTACAAAATCTTATACATTATATCCTTTAACCCTAACTTAATTAATTATTTTGTTAAACCCGTTCATGTGCAAGGCACATGAGGAAATCTATTATTTAAAAAATATATATCTTAAAAGAAAAAAATAAAAATATTTTATATTAACTCTCTCTTTCTCTCTCTATGCATCAGTTCTACCACCAATCAACGTCACCACCACAAATTCATCAACTGAAATACAGAACACCAAATCCACAATTTAGTATCCCAAATTTAACAGCGCCCACATACAAATAACTACTAAATCAATAAACTTAAAAACTTAATTATTCTCTCTCTCTCTAACTACACATCTTGTTGCTCTAGATCCGATGACCTCCAAGCACCACAATCTCTCTAGTCTCTACACATCTAGAAAATCACCATCTTCATATGTGGGGTTCGATCTTCATTTGTGGTTAAGATCTGAGTTTTTGGGTTTCCATCTTCTCCAACCAGAGCAACAACACGAATGTTTGTTTTTTGAGGGATATCATCAACAACAAGAATGTTTCAGACGACAGAGATGACAGCCCGGATGATCAGAGAGACGTGTATTGGGGAATTTCAGAAACCCGATGATCAGAGAGGCGTGTATTCACTCTCAGATCAAATTATTTCGATGGTTCTAACGAAAAATTCAATCGGATACAACTATGATTTTTAGAATTGGAACAACAGTATATGTGTTTGTATGGAATTCGTAGCAACCGGGGGTTGATTAAAAAAACACACCACGAAATTTAGGGGATAATTCTAGATAACTGTCATTTGACAGCTATTGGCAGTTATTAGCAGTTAGACTATCTCCAACCCTTGCCGCCCGTCCAATTCTCTGCCCGTTGCCACCTCACCTTGCTCGCCCTCCCCCTCCTCTGCTACGGGCGACCAGCCAAGGCCCACCTCCCCTTTCACAATCTCCGTCTCTTTCCTCCACGGGCGCGCCATTGACGACGTGCGGCTCTCCTCCCTCTCTCTTCCACCTCTCACCGTCCACGTTGATCCACATCGGAGAAGCTTGCTACGGGCAGCTTCTCTACGGGCGTGATGGACACAGTCTTATATTTCAAATTTTGAATTTAATTAAATTGCCGCCTTAATTTTTATCTACAAAATTGACAGTTATATTTCAAGTTATTGGCAATTATTAGCAGCTCGACCCCAGCCAGGGGCTCTGCCCCTTGGAACCCCCTTTTCGAGGCTCATCCCGAATACTTGGAATTACAACAACTCGAACAAATGTGTGCTCCTGCACCTCCTAACTTGTTCGATGTGCATCATAATTCCCTTTGGTCACCAAGTTAATCTCGATTACACTAAAATATCTAACACAGCGGCGGGTCAGATCTATAGTTATCCTGGCGGTGGTGTTTGTCACAGGGGCCGGCGACGGTCACAACGATTGTTGGTGTTGATTTAGTGATTGTGATAGTTGTGGAGGTGGTGGTTTGGGGTAACGGGGGCAGTGGTGGTGACGGGTGGTTGTTGGTGGCGATGGAGGCCGAGTTGATGAGAGAAAGATAGGTGTAGAGAGAGGTTAAGAGAGAGAAGGGGTGTGTGTAATACATATATTATTACTTTTTAAACTTTAATTTTGTTTTATTTATTAATTTTTAAAATAAATGAGGAAAAAGACTAAAATACCCTTTTGTTACCTGAATTAACAGAAAAAATTTAACTACGTTAGAGCTAAAGGACGTAACGTGCAAGACTTTGTAATATAAAGTACAAAACCTATCAATTTTAAAAGCAAATGACACCGCCTGCAATTTGTTACAAATATGAAGGACAAAACTTGTAATTTACTCTAAAATAAACCTTACTAAGAGGGTCTGATCGAAACTCATTCATAAAATAAGGGTTTGAAGAAGATAGTTAATACAAACCGGTTTTTTACAAATATAGTCACCAACAAAAATACATATAACAAACAAGTTTAAGAACAAAAAAACCTAGATGAGTTTGTTGCAATCCGATGATTATATCGAAATCGTATAAAGACTGTTACGCCTTAAAACATGTGCGGTATCGAAATCGTATAAAGACTTTGATGCCTTAAAACATATGCGGTATGCCGACTCGATATTTTGGACAGGAAACAAAAATAACGAGCCAGTGTATGTTTTTGAAAAAGAGGGAAAAAGATGAGCTATCCTGATGGTTCATATAGATGAACGATGTTAGAAATATATAAAGTGAAAATAGCCTCCGGTGAGGATCGAACTCACGACCTTTCCCTTACGAAGGGAACGCACTGCCACTATGCTACGGAGGCATTTTTGAATGTTTTGGTGCTGAAAATATTAAATATTGTTTTTTCAAATAATAACCAAACATCTCCCAACCGGTTTTATATATGTTTTTCTCTAGGTAGTTAAAGAGGCACGTTCGGCCCATGCCATTTTTAGTTGTTTACACCCTCTTTTTTTTTTTTGACAGTTTGGCAAAATTCCATATGATTTTAGCTACTTTGGTTGATTTTAAATTTTTATGCGTTAATTACATTGTACTATTAAAATGGACAAAAAAGGTATTTACGGATCAATCCAACCTGGGATGGACCAGCCTGTTTTGACCCATACTAGAAAAAAAAACAATTACAAAGGTTCATTATGAATAACATTATCAAGCTGATTGATTCCTAAATTAAGTGGAGGTGGCCCCTCAACTCGTGTCACCATTCATTAACATTGCGTCACCTCGTTTCAACCCACTTCAACTCACTACCCTAGTATTTTTATTAATTAAAATTATATATACACATTTTCATTAATTAAAAATAAAACAATATTACAATAATTAAAAATCTCCTTTTATAGAATATTATTTAGGCATGGAGAGAGATCAGAGGAAGAGAAGCAGGGTGGCGGACGGAGATAGTGATGGTCTGATGGAGGAGAGCGTAAGAAGGAGAGAGAAACAAAGGGAAGTGATGTTGAGAGGAAAATAATAGGATTAAACAAAGTATAAAATACAGAAAGAAAAAATCGGATTAAACAAAACTAGTGGCAAAGTAACGCTTACACTTTGTGGTTATTTTTAACCATATCCCTGGAGTCTGTATACGAGTTCGCAGTACTGAAAATATCGGTATTGAAAATTCCAAAAAAATGGGTACGGGTATCGAATCGGTACCAAAAATCGAGTCAATTCGGGAAATTCGGTACTAGTTCCGAACCACTATCCAATATCATTTGCTTATCCCTAGTCTACGGTTAGCGAAACCCACAAAGGAAAAAATTAAAGTTAAACGGGTATCAATTAACTAATTATTTACCCATCATTTACTTGTGTTAATCAAAGTTATGTCTAGTAAATTCAAATTCGATTAGGATGCTAACTCGATTTGAAAGTTAAAGAGACAAAATCCTTGTCAGATATGGAGATAATGGCGATGGATGCTTTGAGAGTAGTGGCCAAGGTTCTTGGTGGCCCGGGGGGTGCCCAACCATCACGGATTTTTCGCTCATGATGTTAATTTTATCGAAAATGTTTTTGAATTAAATATTGGATTTTTAAGAGTCCAGGCCCCACTGATTTGGCTTTTGAGAGTTCCACCATTGTTTGAGAGTGTAGATGATTATGTTGATCAAAGGCAAGAAGGGGTGCGGTGGAACAAGGGTATTTGTTTTAATATTCCAACATAAGTAGATACAATTATTGTTATACTTAAAGTTAAAAATAATGACAATGCATCAAAGTTAAGGATCATATGTGTAGTCTCATAAATCAGGACATTTATCTATGCTTAGCAAGATCCTCTGTGATACAAACATGTTTTCACCAAACAGCTTGAAATCATACAATTTTAGGAAACTTTTCCTTTGCATAGCTAGGTGTTTATATTAGATTCTTTTAGTTGGTCGTTCAGAAAAAGTATCACTAAGTTAACCACCAAGTGTGAACCCATTGTAATTTGTTTGCTTCGATTCAACACCCGAAGACAAAAACAGAAATATCAAGTCTAGATTAACCAAAGTCGATCGGACGTAACTGTCTAACCTCTAAAAAGATCCAAAAGTGAATTTAACATTTTCTTTACATATCAACAATCTACAACTTAAACATTTAGCCATTAAGATTTTTCACAAGAGCTCAGGAAGATGAGAATTGGTGTCTTTTGTCCTTGCACTGATCTTTTTGTTTAACATAATAGCATTTTGACATCAACAAGATGCATTATTATTTTTATAAAAAGATAACCAGATGGGTGTCATAGAAAGATAATTAATGTTACCTTATAAGAGAAACACTTTCCATCGTAACTAACTTTTGGGTTCTTTGTTAAACTTCTAAAGACGGCCCGATTGCCTTTGACGTCAACATTGCATGGTTTATGCTTTATTACATGCTTAAATCTCTAATATACGACATTTTGTTATTATTATAGGTTGGTTTGGCTCTAATATACGCCTTTATATTGTTATTATAGGTTGGTTTGGCTAATGTTTTATATATAATTTATTCTTAATACATGATTATATCTGAAACATTAGGTATTCTATATGAAATATTATGTATTATATGTTTTTGTTGTTATGTAATTACGTAATCACTCATTGGGGTTTCACATAAATACTACAATGAAATCACGTAATCACGAAATGTTTATTCAAAATCATGTAATAATACATAGTCAATGTGTATTCAAAATCATGTAATACTACATAGTCAACTATTGTTACATAATAACTTAGTGGGGTTCACATAAAATACTATAATGAATTCAAGTAATCACATAATGGGTATTCAAGATCACGTAGTCACTTACTGAGTATTCAAAATCACGTAATCACGTAATTGGTACAAAATCTTGTAAATTGTTTTTTAAGAAAATTGTAGGAATAGACTGCTCGAATTAAAGAGAATGAAATGCTCGTTAATACGGTGGAATTTTATAAAAAAATATTAACGTATAAAAAGATTATAGCCGTTTGAAAATCAAGGAGGGAAGTTGGTTTGTGAGTTAGCCAACAATACTGGATTTTCCGGTTTTGTCATTTTCCTCATGTTTCCCTTGTTTTTAGTTATGTGAATTCTATAGTTGAGACCAGTTAATCTCAACTATTAATCTTGGGCTAAAATCTCTTCTACACCTTGTATATATTTATTTTTTTCTGTTGTACAGTGACCTTTCTCAATGGATACGTAGTTTATTTTATTCCAGGCTGGCAAGGCATGAGAATTGTGGCGGGAATATTATGCTCATAAAGTTCACTTGGTCAAAATAGTACAAGTTTACCCAAAATAAATAACATTCACCTAAAAACAAAAACTAAATACATACCCAAAAGCAACAAGTATATTAGACAACAATTGAATAATTAGAAGTCGTCTAAATAAAACGCAATTTAGATAAGGTGTTAGTCTGTTAGAGAAATCTTAGTTTCTTAGAATGATCTAAATGTAGGTAAAAGGTACATACTGAAAGTTACGAGTGGACTGCCTCATCCACATAACCCACACTTGATTTGCAACTTCTTCTCTTATTATCAGGGGTCGTTTGGTTTGTAGGTTTCTTTTTTAAGGAATTGGAATTTTGAAAAGGAATTGAAATTCAATAGATTTGGAATTAATTTCAATTTAAATTAATGTTTTGTTTGGTTTATAAATTTAGTAATGGAATTGTAATATTCAAAAATGGAAAAGACAAATCTGCACTTCACATCTTCCCTTGAATTCCACGAACCAAACGGACCCTAAGCATTAAAGCTCTCTGTTAGATCAACCACCATGAACCTTGGCCAACAATACGATTATGAGTCTGAACTTTTTGATCCTGGTTCGGACTACGAATACGTTACTCCCCTTCTTGAAGCCGCTTCGGAAAGAAAAATGATTGTAAGAACCCTATTCATTCATAAGGAGTATTTTGAAGAATTCTTCAATGGTTGGGCTAAAAAGAGTATGGCCTTTAAGAAAGCAGATGATGCCTATGAGAAAGTAGAAGAGATGATCAAGAAAAGTAAGGAAGATTTCAAGCAAAAGTTGATATTTTTAAAAAGATGGACAATGATGATGGATTTTTTGAACTTTATCTGTTGGTTCAAGTTTTATATGGAAGAAATAGGTCCTAACAATAGAAGTCGCGTTAATACACAAACAATAACGACGAGGAGCTTCCATTCTCTAGAGAGAAAAAAGTAGACCCTATTATATACGACCCATACATGCATTTATACGACTCGTAGACATGTATACATCAGCCTTGTCATGTGAAGTGATTGTATGTGGGTTATATACATACCCGTATACAACCTATAAACAAGGTATCAAAATAAGTTTTTGTTTGGCCCTTAGATGACCCCTAAAGTCCAAACATTAGTAAAAATGTGACCAAGAACAAAACCGACAAACATTAAATATGCACAATTTCTATGGCGGTGTGGGTTGGTTAAGTTAAGTTCCATATGTTCTTGAAAGGGGACATAGAAGATTGAGGCTACCACATTTAAAAGCTTGAAATCTATATTGATCTTGTAAATAACACACCATTTTATAACTACTATTAAATCTCCACCGGTGTTTATCTATACTACTTTATAATACATGTGGGCAAAAAAGTAATTTACTATTTAAAATTAAGACGCTAGAAGCAGTCGGATTTAAGACGCCTCAGAACCTATGATGCACGGAAACGTCTGGGAACAGCCGACGGGACTGCCAGGGGACGGAAACACCACGGGGACGGCCGGGAAACGTCCCCGGCAGTTAGGAAACGGCGAAGAAACGTGCAGGCGCAGGGGACGGCGAAGAAACGTGCAGGCGAAACGTTTCCTGCAAGTTTCCGGATTTTTGGAGCTTACAGAAACTGTCTGTCAATGGCGAGTATTCCTTCAACCCCATAAACCCTAAACCCCTCTCTTCATCTCTATCTCTCTCTGTTTCACTTCCCAATCGACCTCAAAGGCCTAATCTTCTCATTTTCCGAACACAATCCGCCGTTGAATCCCCTCCAGTTGACAACTTTATCCCACAATCAGAAGAGGAACAAGAGGATGAAGGGTCTAGAACGAGATTGCTCGCCCAGAATGTTCCCTGGACTTGTACTGCTGATGATATTCGTCCCCTGTTCCAGAAGTACGGCACCGTTGTTGATATTGAGGTTTGCTGTTTTTGTATATCTTTTTGTTTGAGAGCCACATCTGTTTTTGTATATCTTTTGATATTGAGTACGGCACCGTTGTTGATATTGAGGTTTGCTGTTTTGATCATCTTTCATTAGATGAACCGGAACTTGAAAGCGATTTGCTTGTTAACGTTTGATTAGATTAGTAAGATATGGGATTTTTTAGCTTTACATCAATATATAACTAATTTGGGTTTTTGTGTTACATTATCTTTGATATATATTTATTTTTTTATATGTTTTTATTCCCGTACCCGTCCCGTCCCCGCTTCTTAATTTTTTTAGTTTTGCCGTTTCCCGTGCCCGTGCCCGTCCCCGTACCGGTACCCCGTTCCCGTACCCGTCCCAGTGCATCATAGCTCAGAACTCTTCGCCGGTGAGTAATCCCACTGGCTAATTAACGATTCATACTGATCCATGATCCATAATAAATGTCCCAGATAAATCAAGAGTTGTGCAAATTGAATATTAATTGTAACCGATGTGTGAAGGCGCGGGATGATTGAAGTGGCCCTTCGCTTCCAGTCCTCTTTTGTCATGCCACTCCTTCCAGTCATTCGAGTACAAACATTCTAACTTTGTTAATTGTGAACCAAGCCCACACAGCTGCGACTGGAACCTGTCTTTTGCAGGTGCCAATTCTATACGTTTCTTTTGTTCTTTATAGTTCTGTATTTGATGGCTTAATTAGTTATTACTCACCCTTATATGGCTTCTTGTTAGTTGATGATTCTTAATTACAGAATAGTAGATAGACCCTCTAGTTTTATTTGCGTTTAGTTGCAAAACATATTATTGTTTAGTACACTAAACCTTGGACCTTAGTTGATTAGTATATGTTTAGTTTGTTGCTTCATTTAGTATGCACTCTACATGTTTGAAGAAATGTCTAAATGAAAATGTATAGCAATTTGTTACATTAATCTTGATGAATGTATCGGTGCGTTTTAGCATCCGTAAAAAAGTAGGCTCTTGACAATGGAGAATCTTTTTATAAAGCGCAAAGCGCTCCAAAACAGTTACGTCCCGAAAGCCTTTTTATAAGTCATGCCTAGGTGCTCAGGTGAGGTTACCTCCTTAGGTTAGTGGATTGATGCCGGCAACAACAACATACATACCCAGTTTCCCAATAGGAATGTCGATACCCTAAACTCCAATATCATCTAAACGTAGAATACCACTTCCATACGTAAGCACTATCATGTCTACCTGAATGTCACTTGCTCCTACATGAATTTTCATAATTATATTGACTGCTATACAAAGCACCTATGTAGAACCAAAAGAAGGGTTAACAACGTTTCCTTCTTAAATAGATTTGCTTTACAAAGTTGCTCGGATTAGCTTTTTTTAATCTTAACAGTATGTGCACAACTTAGGCTGCTGGTAGGGGGACCTGAGGAGCGGGTGATGATAATGGGTATGAGTTTCGGGTTGAGGAGGCGGTGGCCGGAGCTGCACCTGCGGTGCAGGTGCGGGACATGTTGTGGGTGGCACAACACAAGAGTGGTGGTTGATATGGAAAAGCGTAAGGAGTGTCTGTGTAGACGTGGATGGTCAGCATCATAACTCGGATAAGTTACAGTTGTTGCCACATGTTCAAATCTTTTTATTTTTTATTTTTAAATTCTATTTGAAGACAAAATATGACTTAACATATATTATACCTTCTACATAGAGGATAACTTTTCATGTATGTTGATTTTTGACCATCAATTTTTCATTTAAGATGACAATGGCATTTTAGCCTTTAAGCATTGGGGAGAATTGTTATTTATAGTTTTTATCATTGCTGACACTTTAATAGAAAAGAAACTATCATTTCCAAAGATTACTCTCTAGGTCTCTTTCTGAAACTTAGACGTTTGATTGCTTTTTATACATAAACGAAACCAGAGCCTTAACTTGCTAACGTGTCATAAGTAAATAACTTGAATTGACCCAATCATAACTATGTGTAAGCCGCAAAGGTAACAACGATAGATAAACCTTCTGTTCAGTTCTTACAAGTTGATCATATGTAACAAGCAAAGTAGATATTGGCCAAGTTCATATCATATGATTATATCTAAATAATATAAGGCCAACACAAGAGTTGATGATGATGGACTGAACTTTAAGTTCACTGTTTATTAATTTGGCAAGGATTGAGCTTAACAGATATATAAATAAATATATACAAACACACCAACCTGACATCCAAAGATAACTTACTTTGCTTGTTTGACAAGTCAAAACTAAGCTGGTCAATCTTTTACAAGTCAAAATTATTTGATGATACTAATTTAAAACTACAAGAGCCTTACACTGTTAGCCCTTTTATTTTGAACGATAAACTTGCACAGCCAGTAAATCGTTTATTTATAGCGCACAATCCTCCAGCAATCGCACCACAGTGTAATAGGAAAACACGTCGGGAACTTATGCTCCGGTGTCCATACCGATATGGATGAGATAATCGAAGTGTTCAGATTCAAGCCATGTCAATATTTTTGTTGCATATGTACGGAGCTTTCGTTGCAACGCGCGGGTTCCCACTAGTAATATAAATAGAATCTTCAACCATTTGAAGATTTCAAATGAACACTTTTATATGTTTAATACACATTGAAGCTGCTATGCTAAAAGTCCTTCGGTAAATTTTAAGTAAATAAAATTTTATGAAAGTAAAACAAAAGGTCATGATCCACACAATTTGGATATGTACGTCAGCTAATGGTGAGGACTTGGCCTCTTTGCAAAGAATGTTGCTAAATGTACCGCTCTTGTACCTCTCTTTTTCTTATTTTTTTTTCTAGTTGTAAACACCCCCTCCCCCCCTCTTTTCAGTTTTCTTATAAAAACAACAAAACCCATTTAGAAATGTTTTTTTTAAAATTGCATTAAAAAATCTTAAAATTTTATAAGAGTTTATCCACTTCCCATAACTTGAATTTTGAATACATACGTATTATACAGTCTGATTCCATTAAACAAGTTACTACATCTTTGAGTTTCATCCAAGAAATTTTAATCAATTGTTAATATGTAAAGTCAGGAGCCTCCCACCCATTCCATGCCATACTGATATCTTGGGTTATATTATATGGATTGTTTAAATGTAGATGGTCAGTTCAGTTAACTATTATTCTACCAAATGATGGATTGGTATGATTTTTCAATGATGAAAATATTAACATTCACAATCGACCCATTGATTTTTTTTTCCAAAAAAAGCTGCAAACCGACCCATTGATTTTTGGTTAGGTTCGGTTTCATCGGTTAATTTGGTTTTATACACATTTATATGTATTAAAAAATTTCTTATAAAATAAGTAATTTTAGTATTGAATTCAAAGTCTCTAACTTTGGTATCTATTATAAAAGTAAAGATTTTTAGAGGGATGAAATTTGATAACTTAGCCGACCAGATTACAAGTCGAGCCAAACAAACTCGTTAATCTTGTATTGTCGAGCTTACTGGGCTCATGAAAATGAAATAGGGACAGACAATCGATTCACAGGTTCGATTGGAAGCCCTAATTCTCTCAACTAAAGGGTAATAATTTCTTCTCTTCCTTCTTCTTTTTCACTCTTCTAAGTTTTGATATTTGTTGATCTTTGTTTCGTTTCTTTGAGTTCTATCAATCGAGCTTTTTCACTTGAATTAAGCCCAAAAACGCATTTCTATCAGTTTGAACAATAAACCCTAACTCTCACTTTTCTCTATTTTTCGATAATCATTTTGTTTGGTATTTATTGCACATCCATTGAAAATGAAATTGTTTGCTCTGAACTTTGAAATTAGATGTGTTATGTTACTAATAACGTTTTTGTAATTAAGTGAGGATTTGATGTTCAGTTAGTTAACCTCATGATTTTCTAAATGCTAGTTATCTTTTTGTCTGGGTAGTTAATATTAGATTATTAGGTTTAGGTATCTTTGGATAGCACACAAAACGAAAATAATAAACTGAGAAAGCGGAACACAATATTTGCGTGGTTCGGTCGGTGTGACTAACATCCACGGGCTACTGCCTACAACTAGCGGCATATTATTATTCAGGTGCTCAAGGAATTACAAAGGCCCTACGCATGTATATATAGTATATAGATTAGAGTTTACAGCTTCGGGAACAAGAAACGTTAATTTAGGCATTAGTGTTGGCTGCCCCGAGGTTGAAGCCTTCACAAATCCCAACAGTTAAAGGCTCAAGGCGCAGTAAAGACCCAAAGAGTGAGCCTGTCACCTAGGTGCAAGGATCTTAAAAAACGCATGCCCGATGGGCCGAGACAAGCAAGGCGGGCATCCGCCCAGGTCATTTTTAGCTGTTTTTAAACTTGTTTTCCGGCTAGTTTAGACTGGGTGTGGGGTTGTTTGGACTGTTTTTTTTTTCTGGTTACCTTTGGACGGTTCGGACAGGTTTTTGCCCTTTTTTTGTTCAGTGCGCCTTGCTGCACTCAAGATGGATTTGTTGTGCCTTGCGTTGCCTGGGCGCCTAGGCACGCACCTTTGGCGCCTTTTAACTGCATAGGTTTTTGTAGCTAAGTGGGAAGTGGGAAATTATGTTCTGTTGTATATTTGTGTCTTTTTGGTACAAAAAGATAGTAAATAGTAGCTACTGTAAACATGAGATTTTAATGCATTCCTTCATCTGAATTTAGCCAACCAAACATCGGTTTTGGAAGTGATATCTAAATCCGGTACATATACCAAACAACAAGAAGTAATCATACCCATAATTTAGGGACGGGATTGGTACAATACCCGTACCCATACCCATACCGGCACCAAAAATAGTGGTACTGAATTTGAACAAAACTGGGTACCAAATATATTGGTACGGGTACGGGTATTTAGTATGGCACCCGCTTTGGTACCATTTTGTTTTTATTTATTTTTTAGCACTTGTACGGTTACTAAATAGGTAAAATTGACAGGAGTACCAACATAGTACTAGTACCAAATAGGTAAAGTTGGTACGAGTACCAATACGATACGGGTACCATATAGGTAAAATCAATACGAGTGTTATAAATACCATAATACGAAATAAAACATAATATAAAAAAACTTTTAAAGTTCTATATAAAATTCGGTACCCATACGCGTTTTTACCCGTACCCTACCAATACCGAAAGTACCGAATACCAATATCAATAAAACTGGGTACCGATACATGTACCGAATACCTAAAATCGGTACGGGTACGGTATGGGTACGAGTACGGGTATTTGGGAAAAAAAATCCCATCCCTACCATAATATAAATTAAAGCAACCTAGGTCTAGGTGACAAAAAACTTTAGGAAATGAATATTTTGGACCAAGAACGCAGCAAGAAACGTAAATGAACTATTACCATTAGTGCAAAAAGTGAACGACTTTTAAGACACTAACAAATGCTTTTGCTGGAGTGGAGTTCTGCAGTGTATAGTTACTTAACTCTTCTCCCTTGAGAGTCATAAAAGTAGAAACGGTTAAAGCCTTGTATCTTTGTTTATCGAAAAAATTATAATATATACCTTCTCAGTAGTCAGTTCAGTTGCATCATATTAACCAGCCGGGTGACCTGCATTTGGATTCTCAGCCCATTTGGCAAAATTTTCAGTTGTTAGGATTGTTATGGATTAACAGTCGCAATTCAGTTTTATATGATCACCTGTTGTTGCTAAACATATGTAAAGCATGAGGAAATCTGAGATCTAGGTGTGAGGTTTATGCTAGCGTGTTAATGGATTATTATCATTTTGATTCTTCATATGTTTTTAGGTTTTAGGATATATTTTGTAAGCTTATTGATGTGTATCACATTCCATGATGTTTATGGACAGAAAAACGGGTGTGCGAGCCAGAATTTGGCCCACTTGAATGACTAACAGGACAAGCCAGTTATACACATTGGCACAATCGAGACTCTAAAACTCAATCTATAAATAACATACTTAAAATGTATGCTTGATTGAAGATGAAGTAAACATGCCTGATTGAAGTAAATTCTGGCTATTAGTAGTTCATATGTGATGTTGCTATAAAATGGTGATGATTATATGGTCCTTCCGCTTTTGACAGCGGGGGTTCAATGGTTCATACAAATACAATCACACAACTTAAATTTGAATGTGGGTCCAAACTGTGTATTGCTAATAGTCACATATGAGGACTGAAAAGTGATTACTTAGTATGAACTTCTACTAACTGCTTTTTTTGAAACTTGTTTCCTTTTTCATATTAAAAGGAATAACCAAGATTATTTGATTGAAGTTATATCTGGGATCATTTGGTTCCTTATTTGAAACTGAGAGAATTGGGTGACTGTTATCCTTGTCTTCATGTTAGCGGTTCATAAAAACGTACCTTTTTTTAACATTGGCCTAAAATACACACTAACGTGAATTCTTTGGCAGTGAGTAATTTTTTAAGCTATAGCTATATTTTCTTTGAAGCGATCATATTTAAATTTTCAGATAACATCACCATGGTAGAAGGTGCCCGAGTCCGACTTAGGGGTTGGCAGCAGGCTGCAGTTGCCCTTGGGTCTGCATTTGGTGCGTTAGTGGATCCACGAAGAGCCGATTTAATAGCTGCTTTAGGGGAAACAACTGGGAAACCCGCTTTTGAGAGGGTACTTGAAAGAATGAAAAGAAATCCCGAAGGCAGAGTATGACTTCTGCCTATTTTTTATGTAGATACCATTTCCGCTATTTGTTAGTCAGGGATACCAATATGGCAATATGGGTGGGGCGGGTTGTGAAAACGGGTCTGCTTGAAACGTATTACCCGTTTTTGTTTGACCCATGACTGGTAATAGGGGTGCTAAACGGATCGTGTTCGTGGGTTGGAGGGTTTAACCCGACCCGAACCCGAAAAATAGATGAACCCGAACACGACTTGAACCCGGAAATCATGTCATACACATGAACCCGAACACGACCAAATATTTGCGGGTTGACCCGAACATGACCCGCTCAACCCAATTTTTTATTATTTTTAAATCTTTTTCGGTAAATTAATATATTAAAATTAAAATTTACTAAAAAAACACAAGTGTATATACTGCAATTGCATTTAAATTACAAAATCTTATGTAAATTTTGCTTTCTAAATTATGGTTATGGCATAAAATACACACTCAATTTAATTTGTGACATAAAACGTATTGTAAACAAATATAATATCATTTAAATGGGTTAAACGGGTCAACCCGCCAACCCAACCGGGTTGACCCGAACCCGACCTGTTTAGCTAAACGGGTTTGCAAGTTCAACTTGAAATTGACCCGGACCTGTTTAGACTAAACCGAAACCCACGAATTTCATGTTAGGTTCGTGTCGTGTTTTCTGGTCGTGTCAGAAATTCACACCCCTAACTGATTACGACTAACGTCCATAATAATTCCTTATATTCCAGGAAATACTGCTGGACCGTCCACGTGTCATTTCCAGTAACGTGGGCCACGCGTGGGACCTACCAGCAAACACATTTGGTGCCGCATATGCGAAATTCATGGGATCAAGAAACTTCTCACCTGACGATCGACCACCGGTAAGATTCATGGAAACAGAAGAACTCGCATATGTAGCAATGCGCGCACGCGAAGTGCATGATTTCTGGCACACCCTTTTCGACCTTCCAACAAATTTGATCGGCGAGTCGACGCTAAAAGTCATAGAATTTGAGCAAATGCTGCTTCCAATGTGCTTCTTGTCTGTCATAGGAGGAACTGCACGGTTTAATGAGAAACAAAGATCGTTGTTTTATAAGCATTACTTCCCTTGGGCCGTTCAGGCAGGTATGAAGTCAACTGATTTGATGTGCGTTTATTATGAGAAACATTTTCATGAAGATTTGGAGGTAGTGAGGCGGAGATGGGGAATAATACCCGCTCCTTCCATTCAACAGTAGTTTGGTTAAAAAACAATTTCGTGATGATGCAAGAGAGTTTGGAAATAAAAGTGTCTTTTAAGTATTTAAATTTGTACTGATGTAGATGTTATCATATAAAGTTTTGGTTGAACTGTAGTGAGAGCAGTGTTATTCATAACAAAGTTTTGCTATCAGTTACAATTTTTGAATAAAAACCATATATTTAGTTACAAAAGGTCATAAGAGCATGACCATACAAACAAATTATATACACTTTTTCAATTTCATATTAGTAAAATTCTATTTTAATTTAGAGTCTTGAAGTTACTTTAAAGCAGTGTATAGTGTACTAAATAAAGTCTACTGCCACATGTATAAAGGATCTGTTTTAGGATGATAACTGATAAATATGGTAAACACATCATGTTACACCATGTGAGACCCCCATTCACACATATATAATAATTTTAACAGGGTTTGTGGACGTCTGTACATATTGTGGGGAAAATTGGAGTTTGAAAATCTGATGTAGTGCTGATGTGAAGATTTGTGGAACACCCGCATTGTGAATGCTACTTCAAGGAGGTTTTACCTGGAATGAAAATAAAAATGGATTCATGAAGGTTTAATTACTGAATCGGTTCTCAATGGCATGTTCCGGGTTCGTTTAGATAATGAAGGTATAATTCTAGGTTATGTTTTAGGAAAGATCTGACGTAGTTTTATACGAAGATAATGCTCTTAACAAGTACTATTTTGGATTGACTTAAAAAGGACCTACCTAAGAGAACAAATGAGATAGAAACAAAAGTTGCAATCAATTCGGTTTTCCATTTTTTAATTGCTTTAGTAATTTTGCTACTTGAACTAAAATTCTTTTACTTGTTTAATAAAAAAATGATATACATTAAAAACTTATTCGCGTTTCACTTTCGTATGGTCCTCAAACTGCTATGACTTAACTCATTTAAACCAGGTCTACTCACATCTTCTCAACTTTGAAAATGGATTCGGGTTCGAAGAGACCCTGAAATTTTTACTATTTTTGCTTTGAAAGGTGATATGTTTTGTATGAAAAGGAAAAGAAATAGGTGATGTCTTAAGGAGGCTAACACTATATATATTTATAGCTATGAATCACAAATAGTTGGTTAAAATGAATAGAAGATAAACTACTTGTTAAATATGAGTGGTGTTTCCTAACACAACATGTATGTCCCGTTTAATAAATGTATTATATTTTTGTTGACTTGTTTAGCCTGTTTATTTAAAAGTGTCAGGTGACATGTTTAACCATTTACTTAAACAAGTCAACTCATATAATTAAATAGGTCAACCTAGCTACTCATTCACAGTATGTTTTACTCATTTATAACTTGTTTAACAAATTTACAACTTGATTACAACAATTCATTTACAACGTGTCAGTTTGTTCGACTCATTTAGATTAATGAGTTAAAGACATAAAGAGGTTGTGTTCGAGTTACTTCGAATTTAAATGGGTCTAAGTTACGATTGGTTCTAACGAAACACAAAAAAATGGATCATGTCTGCTCATCAGATACTCAAATATTCACTACAAACACAACTCAAAGGTCTATAAATTAATACGTAACCTGTTAGATGTTGATAGTTGTTTTGTTAGTAATAAGGTTAGCTAGTGCACATGATGTGTTTTGCATTCCTTTAATATTGTGAAGGCTTTATAATGAAGACTCAATCCTTTGGTTCATTTGTAGCAACTTGAAACATTTGATATACTATTTATTAAAAAAAATAAGTCTTTAGGTGTTTTAATGGTTTAAATTGCTGTATATTGTAAAAAATAAGGTTTTAAGTGTTACAATTATGATATCAAGAAGGGCTCAAAATTGTTTAACAAGCTTATAAAAATATCAATATCCACATAATGTCATGCGATATGCCTTGACTATGATTTTAAATCTTAAATTTAGGAAATTACATCACTGGAGCCAAAGTCCCACACTATACACGAACGTAACACGTTTGGTCCGTGAAGTGGATGGTAGTAATTTATTTTGTCAAATATTTTATAAATGACCAAATACCCTTGTGCTAAATGCAAAATAAAAATAATTAATCCTGACTAAGAGCATTCATATCGCTTTCAGCTTTTTTACTCTATGATTTCACTAAAAACAACTACATTTTCTCTTTTCTTTCACTTAAATAATATTTTTTATAACTTTGTCATTACATTTTCTCTCTTCTTCGTTCACGCCACTTTCAAAATATATTAAAAAGTTATAGAGGATGGACAATATCCCCTTAAATATACAGATGAAAAGTAATATTTTCTCTTTACTCTGCTCGCAATCACTTCCAACCATCTACAATCACTTTTTAAAACATAAAAAGCTACCTCACAGAATTTGAGAGACAAATTGAAAATGCTCTAAGAATTAAGGTAGAGTAAACTGCCATTTTGGTCCCTGAGATTTGGGAAGTTTTGGCATTTTAGTCCAAATCTCAAACTTTTTTGCATCTGGGTTCCTGTGGTTTCAGTTTTATCGTCATTTTGGTCCAAAAATGATATTTGTCTTCTAAAATCCTACTATTTGTCCTTTTTCTCAGGGGCAAAATGGTCATTTTAAGCATTAATATATATTATATATATAAATAAACCTTAAACTCTGCTTAAAATGACCATTTTTCCCGTAAGGAAAAGGACAAAATAGCATGATTTTAGAAGACAAAAATCACTTTTGGATCAAAATGGCAATAAAACTGAAACCACAAGGACCTAGATGCGAAAAGTTTAGGATTTGAACTAAAGTGGCAAAACTGCCCAAACCTCAGGGACTAAAATAGCAATTTACTCATTAAGGTATTTTGATCATTTTATAATACTTAAACAAAAACTTTAACTGTCATCCCCTCCAAAGATCAAACATGTTACGTTTATGCATAGTTTTTTTAATAATTAAACAGAAAATTCAACTGTCATCAACTCCAATGATCAAACATGTTACGTTCGTGTATAGTTTTGAGTCCTAACGATGTAATTTCGCAAAGGGGTTATCTATGCAATTAACTCTAAACTAATAGATTCATCTATGCAAGACTGTATGAGCCAACTTACAAAAGTCAAAGGACCAAAATACAAATTATAACACCCCTTCACGTTGAAAGACTGTATTGACCATACCGTTTAAACTCCGACGAACATACACACACACTCGCCGGAGATATGGATTTCTCACCGTCATCTCGCCGGAATACCAAAAAACCGACAAAATCAGACCTCTACTCAACGTTCGTAGTCCACAGTGACGACGACGAAGACGAAAACAACAACAATCAACCACAAAAAAACCCTAAAAACTCAGATACAGGAGATATTTACGCCACAATGCTCTGTAAAGACGATGACGATCCAAACGACGACGAATCACTACCTGCGCTCCTCAAACACCTTCCGAAGGACTTCGGAGCCGCTGTAGATTCAGACGACGACGGCGAAAGCATCTCCGGCACGATGATTGTGAAAACTGACCGGAGAAGAGTTCAATCGACGTATCGGCGAGAGGAAGAAGAAGATGAGGATGATGAAGATGATGATGGTGCTGGATTTGGAACGTTTGTGGTGAGATCGGAGGAGAGAGAGAGTGAGTCGGTGTCCGGGACGTTTGTGCGGCGGAGTAGTGGTGGTGGTGGAATGTCGACGATGAGTAGGGCGGTGGCGAGTATGCAGGCGGTAGGTGAGGGATTTGGGAGGAGGAAGGGGAGTGGTACGGCGAGTTCGGTGGATGACGGAGGGTGTTCGCGGCAGCAGACGAGTAAAATGTCGTCCGGTTCGATTGCGGATAGTGTTACGAGAGAAGATCCGTCTACTAAGTATGAATTGCTTCATGAGCTTGGTATATTATTCTTTCTGTGAATTGGTTTTATATTTATGTTGTTATGTGAGTTGTGGTTTTTGTAATTCAGTTATTGACATTTGATGAAGTACTTGAGCTCGGGTTACATATAGCAGCTTACCGAACTAAGTTAAGAGAATAATATTGTATAGTTGTCTAGTTTCACTAGTAGGATAATTAGGATAACAGTTTGTAGAGTTTGATACTTAGAGCAGTTCTGGTTTCACAGAAGAAATTGTGAGGATTTATGGATCTTGAAACCGGACTTTTTCTAGGCAAACATAAGAAAAAAAAGGATATCTGCATTTTTGATTTGTGGACATTCTAAGACCCTGTCTTATAGCTTTAAGATTGTATTCGTATTAGTGCTTTATACTAGGCTGTTAAAAGGATTCTGTGCTCAAACTTTGTTTCTTTGGGTAAAAAGACGTTCAAACTTCTTTGTTATATTGGAAGCTTTCAACCTTTAGTGGTTGGCAACTTGGCATGAGCTATTTTTTGAGCCACTGCCCAATGGGTTCTGACTTGTTTGCATCATATGTGCACTATTGCAATATGCAAATGTTGTTAACTTATAGTTAAGGCTTGGCAAGCTTCTAATAAACACTGTTAAGTATGCAATCAGGACTAGTATGTATATAGTGTGTGGGTCTGTGAATTACCTTACATAGCAAAGCTCGAGCAATATAGGGCATCAAAGCTTCTATCTGTTCAGACATCTCAAGCCACTGACCCTACTTGTATTAGCTCCCTATAACTAACCAAGACTGAAAGTAGAGATAAGTGTTGATGATACTAAGAAATAATGATAAAGGTAAACACTAACAGTCATCATCTTAGTAGTAATCGGGCTTATGAACGCCAGCATCCATCATTTGAGTAGCAATTGTTTGAGTAGTAATTGGGAAATCATCCAAAAGTATTATAATAGTAAGTATAATAATCAGTAGTTATCCTAACAGCAAATGGGCTTTGAGCTATTACTAAGATAATAATCTTGTCGTAATTGGATTTAAGCTAACTAAAACCACGATGAACCTACTATTTGTCCTACCCTGCAGTCAGCATCAATCTGTTTCACTCGATGCTCTTTAGAATTTAGGTACTAAAAGGTCTAGAGATTAGTCTCTTGGCAGTCTTGTATCATTTCTATCTGTGTAGAACAAAGTTACTAAAATTATTCTTTTGGGCAATGACAGGAAAAGGTTCTTATGGGTCTGTTTACAAAGCTCGTGATTTGCAAACTTCAGAAATGGTTGCAATCAAAGTGATATCATTATCTGAAGGGGTATGCTACAGTTGCATTTTGTCCATCTTGAGTTTGATTGAGTGATTGACTTCTCAAATTTCTTTTGATGTTTTATTTATATGTCAGGAAGAAGGGTATGAAGAAATTCGTGGTGAAATAGAGATGTTGCAGCAATGTAGCCATCCTAATGTTGTTCGTTATCTAGGAAGCTATCAGGGTGAGGAGTACCTCTGGGTATGAAAACTCTTTAATATACTTCTAGCTTTACCACAATGATAATTTATGTTGATTTTATAATCTATGTAATGTTGTAGAAAGCTAGTTGTTTACCGTGCATTCCCACATTTACTATATTCACATGACATTGATTATATCAACCATATTAGGTCTCTATATATCAAAACTAGTTTTTTTTCTTTTTCCATGTGGAAAGCAGTGGTTGTGCGCTTTCTCTCCCTTTTATATTTGATGATGGTTCAAACATCTTGTTGGATTTCAATTTGTTGGCAGATTGTAATGGAGTATTGTGGTGGAGGAAGTGTTGCTGATTTGATGAATGTTACCGATGAGCCTTTAGAGGAGTACCAAATAGCATATATATGTAAAGAAGCATTAAAGGTACACTTAGAACTGATTGATCATTAGAGGTGGCCAGATGGGTTGGGTAGCTTGCTGGTCAAAACAGGCCTGTTAGAATTGGGCTGTTTTAATACTCATCAAAACAGGCCGGCGCGGATTGGATTGACCTTCCGTTTTGTAATTTTTTAATAAATATTTTTGAACCGTCTAATTATGATTACACTAAAATAATAATCACGAATTCACAATCTTTAAACAAAGCGATTTAGGTTAACTCGCTTGACCCATTATTTATTTAGCTAAGCTTTTTGATTTGATCCATTTGAGATAATACTGAACCCGAGTTGACCAATTCATACTAGTCCTCATGTAACAACATGAGGATATCTTTTTGTCATATATTAGATCTAGTCTGAAACTATGCCCTATATTATGTGAATAGGTAGGTTATAGAAAGAAAAAAGAACAGATCTAGAAGCTCTAACAAAATCTCTTAAGGGGCCATATATTATAGTTACCTCTGACCCTCTGTTGCCTTTGATGTAGGGTTTATCCTATTTGCACTCAATTTTCAAGGTGCATCGTGATATTAAGGGTGGTAATATCTTGTTGACCGAACAAGGAGAGGTCAAATTGGGTGAGTTGTAACTTTTTTTAATTAGAAAATATTCCATTAATTACTTATATCAAAAATACATGGTAAATTCTTTTTACAACATAAACAGGTGATTTTGGTGTTGCTGCACAGCTGACAAGGACGATGTCCAAACGTAATACGGTATAGCCCTTCAGTTATCATTCACTCTGATGTTTTTTCATGATCCATGATCCACTAATTTATTTTCACATAAATGATGATTTTCTTCAGTCCATAATAGTTGTATTGTGTTCGTGTTTCTGTTATTAATTTATTCATATTTTATTTTCAGTTTATTGGTACCCCCCACTGGATGGCTCCAGAGGTTATTCAGGAGAGCCGATATGATGGAAAGGTAAAATGAACATTTTATGGCTAACATGACATGTTGTGGTAAATTAAAAAAGGGAGAGAACTATATTCGATATCTTATATTCTCACTTAAAGACAGTTAAAGTTGATAAGATGTTGGTTGATTTTTTTAAGTTGCTGTGAAGAATGTTCTCATTCGAACGAACTTGTGTATAATGTACTTTCTTTCCCCAGGTAGATGTGTGGGCGCTTGGGGTGTCCGCAATTGAAATGGCTGAGGTATATCTACTGATCCTTTTCCAAAAAGTAAAAGTAAATTCAAGCAATGCAAGTGGTTTTTTAAAGTCTCATAATATATATTTTTCAGGGCCTTCCTCCAAGATCAAATGTTCATCCAATGAGGGTGAGTGTGTATATATGCATTGTGCTCGTGTGACACTTTTAAAACTTAAAAGGAACTCTTATAACTATTTCTCTTTATAGAACATGGGAAGTCTGGTAGTTAAGTGCATTCACCGTCTTTCCATGTTTATAAAAGCTATTAATTGTAGGTTGGTTGGTCCCTATATTTCTTTCAATTCATGATGTCATTGATTGCATATATTACACACACATATATATACGTATATATGCATATATTGCTAGCTCAAATGCTCTTTTATATTCTAAAATTTCATGGCTGTTGTATTACTGATTTTCTTCTCCTCAGCACATTACATGTCTGTGACACTTGCCCATGATAATATCGCAATTTACCCTGTATGCCGTATGTGTTAGTATATACCATTCTAACTTTTATTTTTCATTATACTAGCCATGGTTTAAAAGGGCATTCCGAGGCCTGCCTCGAGGCTTACGCCTCGGCTGAGGCTATGAAAAAACGCCTTAAAGGCTTAGCCTCATAGGAGTCAACTGAAACCTAGGCCTCAGTCATCCGAGGCTATCCGAGGCTGTCTGAGGCGGTGAGGTGAGGCAGTGAGGCTTAAGCCTCACCTGACCTTGTGAAAATTAATTTAGGTTTTCTGGACTTTATTTTAGACCCATTTAGTGTTTATTAGGCTTAATTGGTGGGCCAACCCAATAGTTCACTTAAAAAACATCTATTAGGTTTAAAAACCTAATCTAAAAGAAGAAATTGGTTGGGCACAGATAGGATGAACAAGCTGATGTAAGTTATGTACAATAGGAGATTGAAGCAAAAGTTTATAAAGAAGACGAATCTAAAAGATGATGAAGACCCGATAGTTGCCGATGATGTTTTGTCGGATGATGAGTGGATAGCCAACCCGAGTGCGGATGAAGATGGCATTGGTGGAGTTGGTGGGTCAAATGAGGAAAAAGGTGAGAGTTCATCATCTAGGAGGAAAAGGAAAAGAGTTATCAATTTGGTTGATGAAGATGACGATGACGATGACGATCTAAATACGCTAGATGAAAACTTTGAGAATGATGATGCAGAGGAAAACGAGTTCTATGATATTTAGATGTCATAACATTACTAATTTAAGTTGTTCAAACTATTTTATGATGTGTGTTTTATGTTAAACCTTGTTTGTTGAACTATTTCTATTTATGATGTTTGTTTTATGTTAATTTGTGATTTTTATGAGATATATATATATATATATATGTATATATATATATTTAATTTTTTTTAATAATGTTGCGAGGCTTACACCTCGTTAGGCTAAGGGAAACGCCTCAATACCCATTTCCGCCTTTTTAAACCTTGATACTAGCTAACAATGAAATTAGTTGACTATAGCTTTAAATGTCATCCAGTCTTTTGTGTTCAAACCTACCGTTTTGTAGCCTATATGAAGTTATTCTATATCTAATGATGTTGGGAAACCGCCCGTTAATAGGCATGAAAAATAGAAATATGTAGTTCAACATTCTACCTATTATCTGAATCAGGTTCTCTATTTTCAACAGTTGACATGAAGATTTGACTTTTTATTTATGGTCAATATCTTTTGTACTAGTATATCATGTGATCATGCATCTTTCTATTTCTTCTCTATTCTTTTTATTTTATTTTTGTATTCATATTTCTGGTGTTTAAATTATTCATTGACTCAATTTCAGAAGACTAACATGCTTAATACTTGTAATAGGTGTTGTTTATGATCTCCATTGAACCAGCTCCAATGCTTGAAGATAAAGAGAAATGGTTTGTTCTTGTCTCTAATTAATATCATTTGTATTTGTATTTTTAGAATGCAGTTAGCTCACATAACTCATGTTACAGGTCTCTTGTGTTCCATGATTTCATTGCAAAATGTCTTACAAAAGACCCTCGTATACGCCCCACTGCATCTGAGCTGCTAAAGGTATGTAATATGTTAAAGAGTAGCTTCAAGTTTCACGTTATTGTAACTATGCTTTTCTTAAACCTGCATTTTAGCCGTAACACAATCTAACGTTTATCCTTCATCTTCTCACTTTTTGGGCTAATGGCTGTATAAATATAGGTCATTTGACATTTTTAGGTTTTTTAAAGTGAAACTCAAACCCTGTGGTTTATGATTTACACTTTTGTCTATTCTTTTCATGATACGTGTTTCTAAATTATATCTATACTACCCAACGATTTTTAAAAGGCTAATAACTTTTTTATACGTTAATACTTAAAAAAAAATTGCACTATAAAAATGAGCATTTTATTCGCTTTAATTTGAGTATTGCTATAGTTCTTTAACTTTACAAAAATTGATATGTTACGTGATTAACAGTGTCTCTGGGTAAGCAATAACCGAACCGTTAACCGAAAACTTATTAACCGAAAATTGGTTATCTGCTTTTTTTGTACCCTTGGTTAACTGAAATCTAACCGAAAACCCACAATCTAACCGAATAAACTAAACTGTATAACCGAAAACCAATTGGTTAATAAAATAGATCAACCATTGACTTCAGTTTCGGTTGAGGCTAATAAGCGAACCTAACCAAACCGTGCACACCCTGGCAGTGTTTGTGTTCCCCGCCGCATTGCGCGAACACCCTTCTAGTATGGTATATACGTGTTCTTGTATGGTAAGTACTAGTTATGTTGTTATGTCTTTTCACTATGTCCAGCATGTAATATGATTTGTTTTAGTTTTTATATCATCTACTGGGATATATAAACTATAAAGTATGATCTTTTTTGGTTTAATTACGTGTTTAGACCAACCGCTTTAAATTAAGCCATGGTCTAACCAGATCAATAACATTCTTATTTAGCTTTCATAATTTTTTCAATAAAAATTTGGTGTCTGCATGTGTATAATGTATTCTGGTCTAGAATGTATGGGTAAATTTATTATACGTACAGATCAAGTCAACAATTTTCTACTATGTCATACTTGTTTATGCTCTTTTCACTTGAAACAGCACAAATTCATAGAAAAATGCAAAATCGGAGCTTCTGCAATGGTGCCTAAGCTTGAGAAGGCAAAACAAAATAGGGCAGACATGGCACGGGAAGCAGAAAACGCTCCTCCAGAGACCATACCAGGATACGGGGTATGCAAGTACAGCTATATATATAATTTGTGTGTGTGTGTGTGTCTCAACTTGTACTTTGGGTTATATAATGTAGACACTTGGAGCAAAAGTGAATGAAGACTTTGGAGATACTGTTCCATCTAAGCCTCATCAAGTGCCTAATGGAGTACCTGTTGTGGGTGGTACGGTAAAAGCCGGTGGTCCGGAAGAGGCTGTAGAAGGTATTAATGTTATATAAGCTTGCATATATACCCCTGCTAAACTCGAAAATATCACATATACCCAAAACACGATTTTGTTGGTTAAATATTAAATATATGAAGCCCGTAATTTAGTATAGACTAACTCTAAAAAAGACTGATTTTTGAAAGTGTTCGTACCAGGTGATTTTGGAAGTGTCGTAATTCATAAGACAGCTGTCAAAACACCGGTTCCAGCTGCGAAGGATACTACATCCTCATCAGTACGTGGTCAAAGTTTATCAACAGTTGACCCTGGAGCAGATTCAGTTAGTCCATGGTAATTTCTTTGCTGTAAAAATTCTTTTCATAAGTACTCGTTTAGTAGAAAACCATGTTGAGTGTAAATGTGTAATTAAATAAATATGTTTTTATTTATTAGTATCAACCTTTCTTAATGATTTGTAAGAAATGTTTTATAAAATTGAAGTATAAGTTTTCTGCAATGCAAAAGAATATGGATTGATGGACCATCAAATGGGTAATTGGGTATAGGATAGTAAATTTAGTGGTCATATTGTCAAAATCAGTTTCTAACAGTTACAGTATTACATTTCCATATGAACATGTAACTACATTATTTATTGTAACGAATGGTACTCTAGCCCATTAAATATCATAACTTCTGTACTCGCTTATATTGTCTTTATTCTATGGTTTTAAAGCATTAATGTCATTCTTCTGTATGATCCCCGTTTATTGTTAAGATCAATTAACTTCGCTTTATAATTTAAGGCTTCAAGCATGAATATAATCAGTTATTATTTCTCTCAGGTTGACCAAGAAAGTTGGCGCATCCGCAGATACATTTCGTACTACCGAATCACCAACTACTCAACAGACAGCACAAGCTAGTGGAGGCAACAGTGTCATCAGTGGCACAACTAAGAATGAAGGTGTTAATCGCAAAGCATTAGACAAGGTAAACTTTTAAACGTTGTTCTTTTTCTCAATACACATGAACTAGGAAGTTATTTAGTGGTGAATGAAATGTTTTCTCTTACTCGCTTACATGTACTGTTATGGAGTTTTTCTGTTTAGTCAGTTAACAAGTTCTGTTACACTCATTTTTGTTTGTTGTGCCTTTGTAGCTATGGTCCATATATGCAGCTGGCAACACAGTACCTATTCCGTTTTTGAGGGCAACTGATATATCTCCTATCGCATTGTTGTCTGAGAATGTGCTTGGAAGTCAACATGTAGATAATGTTGGAAATGTAGCTGTAGAAGCATTGCAAGAGCTTTTCACTAGCGACGCACAATCTAAGAAGGGCCGAAGACAAAATGAGGTAATTGGTAGTTTTCTGTACGGGCCGAGTTGGGTCGGCCTGGGTTTACTCTGAAATATTTTTTGTTTAAAATCTTAATTTATAAACCATTAGTGTGTTTAAAATCTATATAAGTTTCATATATCCCCCTAAAAAGTTTCATAATATCATATTCACCCGACAAAAAAGATATCAAATATGGCAATTTACGACATTTGGAATTTCGTATTTATCAAATTTTAAATATTTTAATTTATAAAATGCCCATTATACCCTTTCCCTTCTGTCCTAAACCCTAAATGTCCCATAACACATAATCTGTGGGAGTTAAAACATCTCTATATTTGGGGGAGAGGAGTATGAAAGGGTATTAATGTCCTAAATTTGAAACTGGGTAAATTTGATTTATATGAGTTTTTGTTGGGTAAATATGATATTATGCAAGTGAAATTATCCGTAGACATTATTATTTATTTATTTATTAATCATACTATGTGAATTAAATGATTTAGACTTTGGATCTATTTAACTTAACTAATTTATCCAACCCTTTTAATGTAAACCATTATATAACAATCGGACCGTTTATAAGTAAAGGGGTAGGATAATAAAATTGCCATTCGTAATGGATAATAATCTGCATTTAACTTATAATTTATTGCAGCTGCCTCTTCCTCCAAGTGTATATCAAAGACTCACTTCAAGTCCAACATTGATGAATCTTGCACAGGCTTTATCATATCATAAAATGTAAGCATTTCCACTGTCACACTCGAACATTCACAAACTTCTGTAATTACACATGACAAACTTGTATATTTTTGGACAAATGGTGTTTTGGGTCAACTTGACCCGGACCAAAAAGTTACTCGTTTGACCCGCCCATTTTGGTGCACGAATGCCAGTCCAAATATATTTTGATACATGATATTCGAGTCATGTGCTGATGTGGCAGGTGTTATGAAGAGATGCCACTGCAGGAAGTACAAGCAACTCAGGAACAACAAACCATTCAGAACCTTTGTGATACCCTTCGAACCATTTTACGGTTATAACAGAACAGGTATGTGTAGTGTGTTTATTTTAAATGTTTTGCTTAACCCACCACTCTGTAGTATTGTATTGGTGATCCATCTCATTTGTGCTTTGTGCTTACATAAGAAAGTTGTTTCTAGTCTTACGCAAGCTCGTCGCGCTTGGTTTTCCAAGTAGTCTATTGTGCGTCTAGGATGATTTGTTGTCACATGTGTTGTAGGTACGTTGTTTTGACCAAGTATCTCGCGACTAACTTTATGAGTTTTAGGTCCAAGCTTTATGTCATTTCAATGTTAGGTTTATCATGTGTGCCATCCATCCTCATGACTATATTATCACCTCTTATATAATGATGCCATTTTCACACGTTGCTTGTACATTCAAAGTTGATGCAAATGCACCCTATCCAATTTAACCATAATTTGAGAATTGATTGTTCTCATTGTCAACATATTGAAAATTATAATTTTTTAATGACATATCATTTGATTCAACTGTGAAATTCATGAATTCAAAGCTACCCATGAGTTATACTTATACATAGTGAAAATCTTGGTTTTCAAGTATACACATGTGAGAAACTAGCGAGATTACTCGCGCTTCGCAGCGGGTTTCGGTCGGTATCGGGTCGGTTCAATATGGTACAGGCACTCGGAATAGCAATCGAAGAGACAAGCACAAGAGGATGTACACATCTATTGAAAACAAAAAAAAAATGAATATCGTTACCGATAGCAATGTTCAACTAGTATTGATTCGATTCATCGCGGTAAAGTTGCTATACCAAACTCGCCATAGCTTATGGTACCAAAAAATCTTTATTGCAAATACAACTTCATCTTCAACAAACTTTATACCGTCGCCTCGAGAAAGCCATAAAATTGAATACGTTACTCGTAGCGATACCGATGTTCAAATAATCTCGGTCAAATTTCTTACGGTAAAGTTTGACTATATTTGACTTGTTCGAATAAAATTATAAAGGAAAACAAAATATACTCAAAAAGTATTATAAAGATAAAATAACAAATAAAACTAAGTCTAATAATTTTTTAAATAATATAATTAAAAAACTAATAGTTAAAAGATAAACTAAAAGAAAATATTAGTAAAATTAAAGAAATAATATTAAAATATTAATCTTCTTTTTATCTACTTAGAAAATGTAAGATATAAGAATAAGAATTGTTTATTTTAAATAATATAATTGAAAAAACTAATAGTTAAAAAATCTATACTATATAATAAAAGAAATCAATTAAGGGACACTTGTCATTATTCTAAACTATCCTCAATTATAGATAAATATTTTATTTAAATTATACATTTTATGTTTCAAACATTTAAGAAATTACGGATAAAGTTTCATAAAATATCTTATTATTTATTTATTATATTAGTTACTAGGTTATAAATTATATCTTAATTCCTTAATGGTAGATTATTCTTTTTTAATTTAAATTATTGAATTTAATAAATATTCAAACCTTTAAGAAATTACGAATAAAGTTCCATAAAATATCTTATTATTTATTTATATTAATTACTAGTTAAAATTATAACTTAATAATTAAAACAAATATCGAGCATTTTCGGAACGATTTTCTTGCTTAACAAATTATTTATTTATATAATATATTTAAAATGCAAGAAGAATAATAACTACATTTATCTTACTAATAATTTATCGAAAAACAACCATCATTTTAAAATGCAACTCACGTCCGGATATTTAAAATTTAAAGTTATGTAATTTAATAATTACTGATAATTTATACTTATCTAATTAATTTATATATTATTTTGTAGCTATAAGTTTATCTAATTGGCTAATTGCTATATGCCTAATCTGGACATTTCAACAATATTTTTAGAATTGATAAATTAATACCACTATTATTTAAATAAAACTTGGGTTATTAAATGTATGTTCACATGACTGTTAAAACTCGTGAGAAAGTAGATGATACATTTTATCTTTTAATCGATGGTTCAAATGCTTTCATTTTTGTAAACTTGACAAACATCACAAGTTTTTATCATACATGACACAAAATTTTGTTTGAATATCAGACTAGCGTCTTAAAAATATGGTTTTATAATTGTTAAATCTTTGTTATTAACTATTTGAGTTTTTATTACTTAACCCGTATAATACAGGAGGTTATAACATAGTAAAGTAATAAAGAAAATATTAGTAAAAGTAACAAAATAATATATAAAATATTAATCTACTGTATATGTGCTTGTAAAATTTAAGATATAGCAGTAGTAGTAACATAGTTATAAGTTGCCCTATCTAAGCTATCGGGTGTCTTTACCATCACAAATATTCAGAAATGTTACACATGGGTTCAACACATACTTATAACTAGAGAGAGCGGTGGGAAAGTAATCCTTGTCAAATTAAGGTTAATCACTTTTAATTACTTATCCGTGCTTGAATAACGCTTTAAACACAGTTTTTTCCGACATAAAATTTTCAGCTAAAACCAGCCTAATGGGTCTAAAATGTCTAGATGTTTAAAGTTTGGTTAAACTGCAAATTAGGTCCCTAATTGCTTAGTTTAGACATTAAACCTTTAATTGGATTTATAATTATTTTATAAAATAAAGTATTACCAAGATGATATATCAAACTTTTATGCTACGGTTTACTAAATATCATTCTCTCTATAGATTAGTTTTGCTTACTCTCACGTCAGAACTTGATCACGAGGGCTAACCCTCGGAGCAAGGCTAATTGTGTACTTTTTCTTGTGTTAAGGCACTAGAACATTTGATGTCATCCAAAAACTTCAATTAATGTTGTATGGATTTTTAAAGCTCACTTTGTGAATTGGATATGTAAATAAGGAGAAACCATATATTCAGAATCAACTTGGCACAAATAAATTTCAATGATCAGTGGCGAAGATTTTCGACCGGGGGTCGAAAACGTATATACCCAAAAATTTCTATAAAACCCAGGAGGTCAAAATTTATATACCAAAAAATTTCTATACGAAAACTACATACTCTATACTACTGAACGAAAAGTGGGAGTCAGCCGCCCCCTCCCGCCCCCACTCTGTTGCGCCCTAGACAATGATAACCTTCTACACTATACACAAAACCTAAATAAACAAAAAAAAAAAATTAAGAGTGTTTCTTGTAGTTGTTGCATTATTTTTTGTTGAAAGACATGTCAAGTTGCTAGTTGGCTCAGTCCAACAAAGAAAGTCACGAGCCACTTTGGGCATTGCTGAGGCGGACTTGAGTTAATACTGATGTGTTAGGGTCAATCTTAAAGGTGCACATTCAAACTGGTTTGGGATCCAAAAGGTATCCAATCCGATCCAAAAGGGATAGTGAAAGCGGACCCAATTTGATTCCATCCGCCAATTGGAAATCGGTTTAAGAATATCCATTGCAACCGGGTAGGTTAAAACTGAACGTTTTTCCCTCCTTATAAACCGATTCCTAATTCGAAACATTGTGGTCCGATCTGGTTTTGACTTTCTTTGACTCTATCCAACCGGCTTGGTCCAAAATCCGGTTTTATGTACCTCTAGTCAAGCCATCAATCTTAATGGCTTGAAAAGGGTTTGCAAATGTGTACTCTTGACCCCTACAAGTTAGATGAACCAAGCAAGTAAAAAGTCTTAAAAAATGTACTTACAATGTAAGTTGCCGAAAAATGTATTCAAATACAATAAACTTTCTAGATCGATGGACTTTTTCTTGTGAGCATGATAACTCATTAGGGAAAACTTACAAATCTCACTAACGTAATGCAAACCAATTGGATTAGATATTAGGAACTTGCACCCACAGATAATACTTCAAAAGATTAAGACAAAAGGTCAATGAAAACTAAATTCAAAGTTAGACTATGGAGTGTGGTTTTCCACACCTTTTGAAAACGACGACATATGTGACATCATTTCCAGACAGGTTCCACATATGGGGGGCTTCATGTCCATTTTCCACTCCCATGGAAAGTGCCACGTGTGCACACCTCCATGTTCCACTTATTTCTTTAACCAATTACATCGTTTCCACTCCCGTGAAGATCTTCACTCCAACCCACCACACACGTGGTCCATGTCATAGGGGTCCACGCCGTGGTTGGGTGTCGCATTGTTTCCACGCCCATTTCACGCTTCCACACCTGATAGTCGTGTATAAGACATATTCGTTATTAATAACAGATATTATTACATTTACTATGTTTGCTTTGGTTAATATGTAACCCTTATTATCTTATTATTTAAATATTTATTTTATGTTTTAATCTCCTTTATTATTTATTATCCATGGAAATTAATGATAAAAACTATATTCCACGTCACTATCAATTTAATCCAGGAAAACGTATAAACAAAAGGACATGTCAATTATGATGCACATGATGTGTAGGTGCCAAACAGTTAATATCAACTTACAATAACGTATACAAATAGAATAGCATGGGACAAAATTTGACCCCTATACCGATTATAGAAAAACAAACAAACAAGAACAAAAATACAATTTTAAAATACAATAAGTGTTTATATAATTAAATTTTCTTGTTTGAATATAGACTTCAATTAATTTTCATTGTAGTTTTAGCCATTAACTTGACATACACACGGAGAGAACTAGAGTGGGGTTGGAAAGCTTTAGGTTGTCATCATTTTCTACTTCCCTTCAAATTATAAATAATAGCATATTTGAGACGAATGTTTAAAACATTTTATGTAATGTTACTCTTAAAATTTATGGATCCACGGCAGAACTAATCAAAGAAAATTCGTTTCTTTGGGTCATGAGTAGATCAAAGTTTTGTAATATTATTTGGTCTAGATGTGTTAATTTCAATATTCATGACGTAATTTTGTAGCTACAACTTGCAGTTTCTTGTTTACCCGGTTTCTATATTTTTATATACAGAAGTTCCACCGTTAAAAAGAACTGAACATAACTAAGGGCTTTTCTGTTAGCGTAAATCCCAACAAGGAGGCGATGACGATGGAGACTTTTTTTTAATCTGAATCTCCAGATCGCCCACCAAACCATAAATACAACAAACCCAATAACAAGTTTCTTTTGTTTTTGCACTTTAAAGCCCTGAAGCTAGTCCATCAATGAAATCGGAGACTTATCAGTTGGAAGTGGTAAACCTAGCCAAGCGGTCACAAGATCCCAAAGACGAATGGCCACCGAACAATCACCAAATATATGAACATTTGATTCGCTTTCAACATTTACAGCAAGGGAATAAAGAGGAAGGAATGTCTAAATCTTTACCTTCCAAATTCTCTCTTGTTGGAAACCTGTTTTTGAGAAACCTCCAAACGCAAATATTAACCTTCCTAGGGATCCAATAATACCAAATGGTAGGCTGTGAACTCGTAGGCAATAAATAATCATCAATCAATAACCCGACTCCTTTAACTGAAAAAATTTTTCGTAAGCAAAAGAAGCTAATAAAACTGAACCTGTTCAACCCCACCTCTGATTGGACGACACCAACTCCAGCTCATCCTGTCAATGCATTGGTCAACCGTACTATCCTTGTCACCCTCCAATGCAGGAAAAGACGAGGAAATTTGTATTGTAACCGTACTATCCTTGTAAGCCTTATTATTATTATCTTTGACTATCATCCTCCGCATTAAAATGTTTTGCCTACACACATCAAAAGTTATCCTACACATATTGATATTTATCCTACACAACTCGTAATTTATCCTACACATTATTTAATTTATCTTGCATTCTAATTTCTTTTTGAAAATAAGTTACAAAATTAATGATCTATCTAAGTTTACCAATGTACACTTTTCATAATATTAAATACAAATATATAATGAAGTAAAATGAAACATTCTTATTGGTTGATTTTTTTTATTCCTACAAAAAAATTCTTCCTATTTAAACCCCCTCTAATATATATATCTCTTTAAACCCTCGACTATATATATAAAACTCGGTTTTAGCAAAGATTTGTTTTTAATTGTGTGTATGTGTTTTAATTGTATTTATGTATGTTTTTTATATATATTACTTCCAGTTTGTTTTAATTGTATGTATGCATGTTAACAAAAAGTTGTTAATGAGACTTATGTGGAGTAGCTATGCAAACATGTGTATGTATGTGTTTTATGTATATGATGATATTACACAACCACTAATTTGTGGTTTAATTGTATGTATGCATGTTAACAAAAAGTTGTTAATGAGACTTATGTGGAGTAGCTATGCAAACATGTGTATGTATGTGTTTTATGTATATAATGATATTACACAACCACCAATTTGTGGTTTTTAAAACTAGAATTGCAATCACATATACAGTTAGGTTTGGTAGTGTGGTATAAACTCATTATGAGATTTATCACGCCACGTAGACGACATGTAATTGATGGACGTTATTGTTAACTTGCATGGTGTGAAATAAAGCTCTTTAAAGCCCTCATTTACTACATATAAAAAAAAGAAAAAATAATCAAAAAAAAGAAGGAATCCGATTGGTTGTTACTTTCTCTCTCCTCTTTCACGCCAGCTAACCCACTGGCGGACGCATGCCATAGCGCCTCTTTTGACGGCCAGGCACTATAGTGCGCCAAACTTGTTGAGTTAGCCAGGGACGTCATACCACACCCCCTGGTCTTACAGGACAAAAACATTACTAGTTGTGCTTGTAGGCCAATAATATGATCTTGTTTCATTTGCCCTATAAAGGTCTATTACAAAAAAAAACGCTTCTTGACAATCAGACACTTTAATTGACCCATCAAGACCATTTAGGATCCGGAACTACACAAGCTTATAAGGTTCGGTTCTTGGTTCCCAGTTATATGAATAAAAGATTATACAGTTCTGGAGGGTCCGGGTCAGGTCGGTTTTGACCCTTTGCACAGCCCTAAAACGAAGAACATATGTTAGACCAAATCGAAGATCTTAGACTCCCTAAAATCGCTGAGTAAGAGAAAAGGACTGGCCATATAACCAAACAATAACCCGAGTCCATAAACCACCACCCTCAGAAACGATCCTCGACTGCAATTTTTGAATCAAAGCTTTTTTAAAAGCCTTTAAAGATCTTATCCCAAAATCAATATTTCTTTAATTATATGATTTCAAAAGCTACGTAAATCAAATGTGCAATCGAGAGAGATAGCTGAAAGGAGAGGGGATGTAGACTATCAACTCAATTTACAAACTAAACACAATACATTGTTTCTGTAATAAAATAAATTCTAGCTTTTTTTATTAAAACTAATTTAAAGTAAGATTTGAACAAGCCAAAACCGTAAATTCAATATAAACGGAGGGTCAAAGAATCAACTAAAACGAAATCAACATCAACAAAAAGCTTAGGGTGAAAGAGGACGAGAAAATGTGTAGTAGATAAAAATGGACCACACTACTCTTCTTATCACCAAAAAGAAGTAGTCCTTATCATTCTGATTTTGACACTTTTTTACCTCTCAAATTACACTTATACCCCTGCATGCATACATTGGTGAATGAATGGTACTATTGTCCGTTGATAGCAGTTGTAAAAAAATAATAGAAAATATAAAGACTAAATTCAATATTATGTTACAATATAAAAATATAAGAATGATGGATAAATGAAAAGTTTGAAAGTAAAAAAATATTATTTTTTATACGAGAGCTCGAGCTTAAACTCGGAATATGAGTAATTTTTCAAAATCGAGTCTGTCTCGGACTCGAGTCCTTTATTGTTTATTGATTATTTGATCTATATATGTTTCTTATCACCTTTTATATATTTCTTATTATAAATATAAATTATATAAAACATAACTTATATCATTTAGTTACTTTTTTATAATTATATGTACAACTGTAGTTATTATTATGTAAATATATATTTAACATAGTAAATAAAATTATATAAATAGCAGACTTATTTAAGCTAGCGAGACTAGTTAATTACGGAAAGTAAAGCTTAGGCTCGACTTGTTTTATAGCTACATTAGAGGCTAAAGCTCGAGTTATAATTTAATTAATACCGACTCAATTCTTGCTTTTAGCAAAGTGATCTTGAATAGCTCACAAACAATTTACTCGTTTATGCCCCTATAGATGCTTATATGTGTGTGTGTAGATGGTTAGAATTGTGTGAGAAACACTAAGCTAATTGAGAAACTTGAGAAACATTATAGACCATATATTTTTCCTAAACAAAAAATGCAAAAAAATGAAAAATGTTTTTGGAAAAATCGCAGCTCTTTTCTCTTAGTTTTTTTGGATATATACACATGTGTATATTGTCAATCTTTTAACTATGCATATATGTATGTACGTGTTTAAAATTGAAAAAAAAGTATTGAAAAGTAATAGCTTTAGGGTTTAGCATTAGTATTTAGGGTTTACTTTTAGTGTTTAGCATTAATATTTAGGGTTTAGCTTTAGGGTGTAGGGTTTAGCTTTTGGATTTATCATTAGGGTTTAAGGTTTAGTTTTTAGGTTTTAGCATAGGGTTTAGCCTTACGGTTTAGGGTTTAGATTTAGGAGCTTTGGGGGTTAGGATTTAGGGTTTATTTGTGTGTATTCGATAAGCCAGTTCCAATGCAGCTGGAATGAGCTCAATCGAAGTTCGTTTGACCTGGTTTCCTACACTTCTTAGGCTAAGGATATATATATATATATATATATATATATATATATATATATATATATATATATATATTCATAACACACACACACACACACACATATATATATATATATATATATATTTTAAAATTGAGTATACACATATGTGTATAATTCAAAATTGACAATATACATGTATTTATATATATGCAAAAGAAGCTCTTAAAAACGTGCGATTAGAAGTAAAAAAAAAACGTTTTTTTTTGTTGGAGAAAATGTTTAGTTAAGAATGCTTTCAAGTTTCTCAAATAAGGTGCATTTAGGGTGCATTTCTCTTAGGATCCATCCATCCATCCATACATACATACATATATATAGGGGAGGGTTTAAATAAGAACGCTAAATATCGGGAGAACCGTGAGAAATAAAAAAAAACCACTAGAACTTGATCAAAAACAAGTGAAATTCAAAATTTCTTTTTACAATTGTCATTATTATTCGAATACAATTCTAGAAATTTGATTTACACATTTAAATTTACATGAATTCGGAAATAAATAAAATTTACACATGTGTAAGTCTGCCATTTGCACATGTGTAAATTTGTTATATTTACATATGTGTAAAAAATCTAATAAGAGTGATTTTGAGAGAAGTAATGAATTATTGATTTTGTAATTTCTTTTTTTGATGTTGTATTTAATTAAAATGATGATTGTATTAAAAAATAGTTTTGATTTGTTTTCTCATTCGTTCTCACGGTTCTCGCAATATTTAGCGCTCTTAAGATAACTCTCCCCTATATATATATATATTTACATATATAGGGGAGAGTTATCTTACATTGCATTGTGTTTTAACTTGTAATCATTGGTGTTTTACTTGCCAAAACAACCAAAGCATCAGGCCTAAGTCCAAAACATGATATCTATATGTCAATCCCTATATATTTTCACACTTCTTACTAAAAATATCATTTTTACAAGAAACTCACCCTACATGTCAATTCCTGTATAGTTTTACGAAAAAGTTTCTTTACATATGATTCATTATTGTTATACATATATTAAGTTCATTATTTAAATTCGCATTAAATTCGAAGTGATGGGTCATTTATGTTTGTAAGTGTACCAATCGACTTAATTGAATCAAACCATCTCCAGTTGACTGATATAATAAGAAAAACTCCTCAACTGTAACAAAATTGAACCACAAGCCAAGTCAATATCAAGATAATGGCGTTATCATGACTCTACTTAATGAAGCCAAAGTATGAATGCCGGAGTTGGACTTTGAACTCCACAATTAGTATATAACATGGATCCACATTACGTCATTACTCACAAATGGTGTTTGTAGGTCAAGTTTTTCAACAAAAAAAGTTTATATGTTGATTTGAAATTTCATCAACTAATCTTCTTTTTTACCCCTTTTAAGCTAAAAGGTTATTGGTACTATTTATTTAAGTGGATTAATGGGATTTTTATATTCAGATTCGTTAATGGTTATTATATTAATTATTTTACCGGTTTTTTTATTGGACTGCTATGAAAGACCGGATTAGTCATATATATAATTATATAAATACACAGATAGGGCTTGGTTCAAATGAGAACCACCACGAGTTGTGAAAACCGAGAGAACTTTTTCTTCACGTGCGAATTGGGTCAATTTTTTTTTGCACAAACGTAGATGAAAATATTATAAACACATCTTAAAAAAACGAAAAAAAATTGTTGAGTCGGTTGTTTTGACTAATTCAAGTTTTTTTACGTGCTGGTGTAAATTTTGTACGAAAATAAATATTTTTTTACGCCTCATGTAAATGTGGGTATGCGGCATTTTTTTTAATGTTCTTTTTTTTGTAGAAACAAGTGATTTTTTATGACTTTTGAGAAAAAAAAATCAAAAAAACCTTTTGGATGGCCTAGTTCTCACGGTTCTCACAACTTAAGATGATTCTCATTTTAACCCATCCCAACACACACACACACACACACACATATATATATATATATATATATATATATATATATATATATATATATATATAATTAAAACAAAATATGAAACTACTTTATCTTTTATTGACTTATTGTATGGATTTATAATAAAAATAAGTGGCAAAATTTGAAGCATAAAACTATAAACAAATTTTGAACCATAAAGTGGCAAATAAGTCAGCAAATAAGTCAGCAAATAAATGAAACCTTCGAAGCAAAAATTTTTTTTTAAACGAACACAACTGTTGCATAGTTACTCCTTTGTTTAGTACATTTTGCAATGTATACCAATTTTCTACGGGAATCACACTCTCTGTTTTTTTATTGAATGGTCAACAAAATAAAATTCGAGTATTCTTGGGGCATCCACTTGATCAAACGGAGGACTACGAGAGTAACCCGAGTCCATCACCAATTTTGGGGAAAACCCGGTAACCCACCCGCCCGTAGGCATGACAGTGAAACTACCGATAAAACCCGTTTGACTCAAGGATCAAACTCTAGTCTCCTATCATTGTCTACCAGTGTCTCACTCTACACACTATACCAAATAGAAGTTGAACATGCATCTGTTAAAAGAAATACAAATCTTCCACCACTTGATCTAGAAATCATTGGTCACACTCTCTATTAGTGATTGATATTTTCTTCATTACTATATGTACATGACTAGAAAATATATTTATAAAAAAAATTAAATTAGGCTTTTAATTATTTAAAAAGGGAATATTAAGCTATAATTAAAAATAAATAAACTACAATAATAAAGGGAATCTTTGGCTTGGATTCAAGGTACACTTCACATTTTCATGTTATCCAAGATTCTAACCTAACATTGCGCATTTTCTACATTTGTCATTAGCTTTAATAATTTGATGCTTGATTAAATGTTAATATGACTTTCATGTCCAATTTTCTTTAATGATACCTTTAGCAACTTGTTTAGAAATGGGTTCACACCATGCTCATTTTGGTAGATTCATCTCATTCTTTTTTACCGTTTGCCACATTTGGACATATTCAAAGATGAAAATTTCCATTTCGGCCAATTCTAAATGCCTGATAAAGAGCGATGGATTCTTGAAACCCATGGTCTTGGGGGCTTCATCCCTTGCACCCCGAATTTCATCGGTGTTAGAGACAAACATATTAAGTGAGTACGTTTTCATCACCTTTTAGCACATATCAATTTTTATTTTTATTTCCCTTTGGTTTTAAGAAAATCTAACTTATTAAAATGGTTTGATGACACTAAAATCATCAACTATATTTATCTCTATACAAGAAAAACATAATGAAAAAAAAATTCTCTTAATATTTGGCCAAACCGTTGTACATTTTTTTGTGTAACATTTGTTTTACCTAATTTCTTTGCTTATCCTTTCACGACGTTGAAGATTTACAATATACATATATATATATATATAGAGAGAGAGAGAGAGGTCGGTTTACGTACAAGAGCCCTTTAACGTGCGACTGTACACGAGTAAATTACACATGTTCATTATTATATTACGCACGTTATAAATTTCAAACTGTAATTACGTATGAAGAAGAAATCACGCATAGGTTGGTTTTTAGTTTTTTACCCTAATTGCGCATGTTATATCATAAAAATGCACATTATTTTGTTGGTCACACGTGCCTTTTGTATTTTAAACTTTCTCACTGTCTCTCTCTCTCTCTCTATGTGTGTATATATATGTGTGTGTTTAACAATTATTATTTTTTTTCTAATGTTTATCATTAAATTGTAAACATCATATTCACGCTCTATAGTAAGTTGGTTACTAACCTACTTAAATAAGATAACATATGCATCTCACCAAAGTCCTCAAAAAAGTTTTCACGAATGCTACCCAAACACTGAAAGATAATTGTTGAAAAAAAAAAACTGTAATCCCCCACATGGATCTAACGTGTGAGGGGGAAATTGACGATCAACAAGGTTTTCCAAACTGAAAGCTCGTGTGAAAGGGCGTCCACCATTGCAGGATAAATGCTTTCTGAGAGGGGATATCCTTCACTATCCCAGCTTATCTATCAACTTTACAGGGTCTCAACTATCACTATTCTTACCTTTATGTCAATTTCGATTTTAAAAAAATATATGTCATCATAACATAATTAAATTACATAATATTGTCTCACATTTGAATCTATAAAACGATAACCAATACTAGCAAATCTACTCAAAGGAACTCCTTATAGTTTAATTATCAAAACATATTTACATCTTTAGATAGATCTAATGGCTTGTTCACATTTCATAAACTATAAATGGAACAAACATTTTATATTCAAAGCTCTCCACACAAAAAAAAAAAAAAAAAGAATGCTGGAAAGACGAACAAAACACAATTGATGAAACTATGGGGTACGGTTTCACCCTCTATGAGGTGTGAAAATGCAATGTAAGCATCAAATCATTATCATACGCTTTTTATATGTGATGGGTGTGGTTTCACTTTTCACATCCAAGCTCCACGCCCATAAAATTGATTAAAAAAAGAAACAAAAAATTATTCAAGCTTCCACACAGCAGACTTCTACACACCAAACCGATCATGTTGTGGCCACACGATAGGGGGCATGGTGTTCCTCACCATGGCTGAAGGCCATGTGGGATCACGTTTGTTTAAAAAAAAGGATAACGATATATAAACTATGTTAAAATAATAAAATATTTTTTATCCTTTTAAATTTACTTATATTCTATGCTATACAACTGAAAATAGATAAGAGAAATGTTATCACATAATCATTGTGTGATTGTGGTATCATATCAATCAATTTTTTTTAGAAATTATTACAAGGGCCTAAACTGGTCCATTCATCCTTTTTATCCTCCTATAAATTTAGTGTGTTTCATTATTGAAAAATATATCTAAACCTATAAAACTACCCTTACTTGTATCTATTCCAAAAGAATGTAATTTAGTGTACGGGCTTGTAGGAAAGATTACCAACCATTGCTATGTTTATTGTAATACCAATTACTTTAAAACATAACTTTTATAAAAGATTTTACACCAATGAAAGCATAATCCAAATATATAATAATCTGAAATTCTAAGTTAATTTAAACTTCACAAGTATTTCCAAATGTCTTAACATATTAGTATAGTTCGATTTGATAAAACGATTTAATCGAAATGCGGAAGCTTGAACTTTGATCATGTTTGGTTCTTCGTTGAGCTTGATCATCATCCGGTACTCAAATCATTACCTACTTTTCATAAATCATGAAACACGTTAGTTATATGGGGTTTATAATTAATCTAGTTAAGCCCGAAAGCTCAAAACAATGAAAACAACAATTTTTATAAAGACCTCGCCGTAAGCTACGGCTCTTTGCCGTAGCTCATGGTACATACATTCTGTTTCATTCAGCAGTTGCCAGCCGTACGGCTGGCCACCGTAGGGCTGCTGCAGATTCTTCGTTTTGTCGTCTTTGTTACGAAAATTTTCGTAACTTGTTCAATTTTCATCCGTTTCACTTGAAACTTGTTTCTAAATGTCCGTAAAATATTTGCCTACATATTTAACCCGAAATAATTAACCCGGATTCATAATTGTTATAAATTACTCCATAATTAGCCGATTTGCGTACATAATTATTTGACATGTTTTGGAGATTTGAGCACTAAGCTTAAATCTCGTTATTCTTTCCATACCTCCAACTTCCATCACACTAAGATTTTCAGTTATCTTCCAACACAACTATATTTGTGGTGGTTTATTATAGTAAAATCATTATATGTCGATTTTGCCCTCCAATTCGACAATTTACGAAAATGACTTGGTATGAGGCATTAAGTCAAAAGGGCTTACACCTTTAACTTTTATACCACCGACAGAATCTACCCAAATATTGAACTTATTTTTAAACTACCCTTAAGGGTCGCTTGCCCGGTTTATTGTCCGATGACGTTTTAGTCAATTTTAGTCCTTTTAACAATGAAGGATATTTAAAAACTTGTTTTGACCAAGTGACCAGTTTTATCCCGTATTCCATTTGAAATCATTGTACTCCCAAGAATGTAATATCTCAAATTCTTATTTATAAGATTTACCTCACTTAAGGTAATCCAATGTCCACCCATGACTCGATTAATTCTCCTCGGACCCTAAGTCCTCGTTGAGAGTTTAACCCCTTTATACATACCTGGCTCGGGTCAAAGCATTGACCCGTTTTAATACCTTGCAATATTAGTTACCAATTAAAAGCAATGCATACCATACGTTATTCTTTCCTGTGAGCACAAGACTCGAAAAGCAACCATTACTCATTATTGTTAATTGGCGATAACATCACCATTAATCCCGTTTGGCTTAAATGACCATTTGTAATTGTGAGATGGTATTTATTTGCCATCTCATCCATTTAGCCCCTTTTCAGTTTACACCATATGATCATATTACTATAAAATCATTTCTTAATTCATTTGACCCATCATAGCTTATGCCTTAAGTTGTCTTTTTCAAAACTCCTTTTTTATTCGTCGATACATGACCAATTTATCATATTACCCTTTTTACCCATTATGATCTACACCATTCGGTAACTTTTCAAAACCTTTGTTTATTCGTCATCACATAACCGAATTACCTGTAACACCCTGTAAAATCGTGTCCAAAAATTTAGTGACACGTGTTATATTTTTATATATAGTCTACTAAAGACCAATGAGGACTAAAGGCGTCAACATGCTCAATCTGAGCCTCTGAGTGATGGTTCGATGTCAACATGCATAAATAACAACCTCTGAGTGACTGATGTGTCAACATGCCCAGCCTCTGAGTGACATCGGAATCAACATGCTTATAATAAGCCTCTGAGTGATCCTTTACGTAGTCCTGCCTCTCATTTGTCCCGTTTATTGGACGAGAGTGATTAAATCCATTATTATATGAAAGTTGGATAATGGAGGGATTAAAAGTGTCAACATGTTAATTCTTAACTCTTAGTGACCTTTTAACGAACCGAGAGCTCGACAAGTCCGGGCATAATCCCGGGTACACCAAGTATTGGCTACGTAGGGCTAATTGTGCCAAAACGGTGTTTTAGAAGGCTTTTATAAGCTTTAATAAGTTAAGGGGCTAAAAGTGACAAAGTTTGAAAGTGGCCATGGGGCGGTCACGGGCCACGAGAGACATGTCCTGTGTCTCTCGCGTGTCACACCCCGACCCGCAGCGGAAAAGGTGACCGGGGCATGATTGTGTTATCATCAAAGCTCATGACATTTATTATAACGTTTCACATTCATTAATACAATTTAATGGGAAATTTACATTCATAATTACATCATGACCTAACATCAATCTAAGCTTCTTTGTTTTCTTCTAAGGCATTTCCTATGTTTTCCTTTCTTCATCCTGTTCACCTGTATCATGTGTAAAAATGGTTTTTGGATCAACAAAAAATTGGCGAGTGAATTCTATGGAAAACATTTGAACAAGTTTATTTAATTGATAATAAAATTGAGTGCACAATCATACATGAGTAAAAATAGATGTAAACTTATACACCAATCACTAAATATTAAATAATGCACACATGAACAATAATGGATCGTTTTGAGGCACGCGTTGCTCAACTCGTCTCTCACGAGGAACTGATGGGCCTAATGAATGATTTGCATAAACTTGACAATATAAAATATATAACTACAAACAACATAACCTAAATAATACACACACGAACAATAATGGATTTGTTTTGAGGCACGCGTTGCTCAACTCGTCTCCCACGAGGAACTGATGGGCTTAATGAATGAATTTCATATAAATTGACAAAATGAAATACATAACCACAAACAATATAAACAATCTAAGTTTAGATCACAATATGGTATGGCACAAGTTTAAATAAACGAGTTAATTTTTGGTGACACGTGACACACCCCAAAACGTGTAATTAAAAAGGGGAGTTGTAAGATTCACTCACATTGGGTGCGTTCGGTTGATGATGTTGAATGCGCACGAAGTGGTTTTAACCACGAGGTGAAACTAACCTAGATAATGGCATAATATTTCGGTAAGTAAACGGATTTTATTAATCCATTTTAGTAGAATTGTTGGGTGCATTTTTGTGAGTTTAAGGCTATTTTCTAACCTTTAAAATGTTATTTTTAAGTATTTTTAATTGATTTTTAAATAAAATAAATAAATAAAAATAATAAAAAAATTGACTTTTTGACCGTTGACCGTTGACCATTGACTTTGACCGGTTCGAATGTGTTATTGTGTGCGCTGGGTGAGGCTCGAACCCGAGACCTCCCGTACGCGTGCACGCAGCTCTACCAACTGAGCTACGTGTCTAACCCGAAATATATCTGTTTTTAATTATATTTATATACTAATTAGATTAAACCGAAAATCATTTATTTTTAAAAACGATTTAATGCAAGGACTCGGTGCGCTCCACAGGTCTCGAACCCGGGACCTGTGGGTTGAGTTAACACACAGTCCACCGTTGGACTGTGTGTCTAACTTGTTAAATAAACTGATTTTTATTATACTTATATACAAACTAAACATTTTCATTTCTGTCTTAAATAAAAAGTTTGATAATTGTCCGGACCGATGTAGTAGTCCGGACTCGAACTCGTGACCTGTGTTTTAAACGCGCACACAGTCCACCACTGGACTGTGTGTCTATCTTGGTTATTATTCCGGTTTTTATTATACTTAACCACTATATGAAATGAATCCGGTTCAGTAATAAAAAGGAACATTTTTATTAAAGCGAGGGAGCGTGGGACAAGTATCGAACTCGAGGCGTCTGCGTGTTTAATGTAAACACAGTCCACCGCTGGACTGTGTGTCTAACCCGAGTTATATCTTGATTTATATTAAACTTATACACTACAGAAACTTCGTCTTCTTCGTTGAATTTAACCAGAAACGAAGTCCGACTGGATCGTCGATTTTAATCATGTTCTTTAGTGTGTTTCAGTTAATTATAGGTGAGATAAATAAAAAGAATGAAAAATTAGGCGTAAGTTATACCGACTGGACTCCTCTGTTTCTCCGGCGAAACTCCGGTGACAGCAGAAACTTCCGGCGACGTGTGTCCTGCGGCAGAGAGTCTTCAGCAAGCTTGAAATGGATGTGGGTGACTTCGGTATAAGCTCTGGGGGTTCAGTAAGGCTCAGAAGTGAAAAACCCGGTTTTCCGGCGATTTGCAGGTATTTTCCGGCGAGTGAGTTTTCGTCGAGAAAGGGTGCGGTTTTGAGCAAAAAGGCTACCAGTGGATTGTGGGTGAATTTATAGGGAGGAATCGAGATGTATAGAGTCAGATTTCAGGCTTGATTCAAAATCATTACGTTTTCCGGCGGTTATAGCTTGTGTCGCGGGTTCAGGCGTCGGTTATAACCGATTGCAGGTTTAATGTTTACTTAAGACTTGAAGAAACCGTCCAATCTCGGGAGATCGTCGGGATTTCCGACGACTGCAATTGGGCGCGTCGTTATTTGAATTCTATATATATGATATGAATTTATTGTTTCCATTAATTAACAAGAAACACTAGTAGCGCAGTGGTTGGATGGTTATGTGTTAAGTCTGTGTTGACCCGGGTTCGAAACCCGGCAGCAGCATTTTATTTTTAAAACCACTATTTTAAGACTTTTTCAAATAAAACTTTTATAACCCAAAATACTTATTAATTATGTATCGTTTAAAATTATTTTGGACATTAAATTCGCAACGAAATTTTTAACTGATTGTTCGGTTAATAAACGGAGCGGGTTTGGTAAATCCGTTTTTGACGGATGTTACATCGCGGGGCGCGAGAACAGGTCTGCTACAAAAAATTTGGCTTGGTCCCTAAACAAAGCTCCAAAACCATTGAATCGAAACCATGGCTTCTCCAAACTGCTATGCCAAGTTTTGGGACACTTGTAAGCTTCTTCTTACACCCCTAAACACCTGGCTTCACATCCTTTGAGCTCTCCAACAATAAATAGGTGTTCAAGTGCTTCATTTCAACTTGCACCTTTCTTGTTCATACTCTTCTCCCTCCTCTGGAAGTTACTAGCGGAAAGAAGCATCCAACTTAGTTTTCTTGCATCCTAGGAACCTCTTGTAAGTGTTCCTTGCTCTTGCATTTTCGTTTATAGGCTTTTATAGCAAAAAGTCAAGCGTTTTACGGAAAACGCTTTGACTTTCGGCTAAGACCATTATGGTCCAGCCATTGTTCGAAATGAACATGGCTAAGTGATCGTAATAAGGTAGGTGTTAGTCCCTATAAAGGGCACCTCCTGAAGATCACGTTTGCTAGACCAATTGACGGTCAAAGTTACGATATTAAAAAGTCAAACCGGCCATTTTTCGGAAAAATCATAATTGAACTTATATATGTTATGAAACCTGTTTTGACACTTAAACAAGTTGGTAATAATTATTAGAACATGTAGGAACATGTTCGGCTCGTCAATTTCAGTTCTAGGTTCGGTTCGCAACCGAAAGTCGCAAAGTTTGACTTCTGCTTTGATTTTCGATTCTGACCCGATTTAGATTAGTTACCTACTGATCTAAAGTTGCATTATGATCATAATATAATGTAACATAACCCTCTGAGGTTATATTACATGATCATAATCAGAATCCAAGTTTATGCGCAAGTTCCATAATTATGCCATATTTGACCAAAATGCCATTTTTTGCTTAAAACACGGTTTTAAATAATAATGAACTTGAAAATGAGTTTCCTATTAATGTAATATCATAAGTAGGATTATTTGAGATGTTAAACCAAGTTATAAACAGAGTTTTCAATCAGGTCCTTAAACTATGTCGATAATTAACGATTTTAGCCCTTGTGGCTTATAAAATAGTTTTAATCAAATCTTTTCAAGGTAAATTATCTACTTACTAATATGTTATATTAAATAACATATTTTAAACATTTTAATCTGACTTTAACATGAGTTTTCATAAAAATCACTTAAAGACGTCATATTACGACATAAGCGCCGTTTCAGCGCATAGTATGGTTTTAAACCATATTAATTGACCAAGACTTGTTACCTACTGATTTTGAAACCTTTTTTAAACATATTTACAGTAGGTACATCTTATAAACTCAGAATCCCAAATAATTTATAAACTATGTGTAAAATGACCAAAATGCCCCTTCGGTGCATAGTTTGGCATAAAAGATAAATTACACATACAACTGATATCCTACTGATATTATATCATAAATAAAATATTTTTCCAGAATACTTATGATTATAAACTTAAAATGTATTCAAGTTCCTTTTATACGGTATATAATTACCGAATTGCCCTTACAAGGCATAATTTCGTTTTAAAACCTTAACGAGCATACAAGTTGATATCCTACTGATATCTTAACTTATTTAAAATATAATGGCATATAGAACTTGTCCATGACTTATCCGGTTACCCGATATCGCTAATATGCGCACGGTTACGTATATGTAACTACTTTACGGAAATTAACCGAAACGGGTTTAACGTTATCATTTTAATCTCAAAATCCAGAATGTTAATTGTTTACCCATATTATACAAGTCAAGCATTATATCCGATCATCGTTTAATCAAGCGTTATACGTAATGATCATGTACCTTATTGGGTTTATAAGACTGTCAGTATTTAATTGGCTAGCTTATGCCATAATCCAGACTAGAGCATTCCCGATAAATGCTATCTGCACTTGGTACTTTTGTATACGGCTGAGTTATTTAAAAATAAAAGAAGAAGACTAGCTCAGGTAAATACTATCGACTTATTTTCCCTATACAGACTTGGGATACGGTAAATTATTACCGCTTGGTCCAAAATGAGGTCAATCGAATGTCCGCTTGTGGTTAGTAAACCCCATATTTCGTTTTAATCAGTTTTGTTTGATAACTTAAACATCAGGGGTTAAATTACCGTGTCCTGGATATCCTCGGCTCAATACATTAGTTATTGGCCACGACTTTAGCACGGGGTGTAGGCATACACCCTTTGATGCTCATATGCAATATACCCAAGACGTCGGGGATGACTACTTCGTGAGTACCTAAGTGGTGTGTATTTAATCATGTCTCGGTTTTTGTACTAGGCCCTGTATGTATTGACAAACATGTGAATCTGATACAAGGTTGCAAGGTCAACTTTCCCAAGTTAATAAAATATTTTGTGCTGTTTTGCACTTAAAAATCATTTTAAAGTTTTCAAAATGAGTCAGTTGGGTGTATTTACCAGCGTAAGCTGACGTATCGTCCAAAGACTAAACTGCAGGTACAATACAAAATAGGCCGGAAGCTGCTCGGTAGTTAATAAGAGGATCTTGAAATCCTTAGATCTGCCCTAAAGTCTGTCTTATATTCTTTCTTGTACATTTTAATGATCCGCCTGTGGATCTTCTATTACGAGCCTGTATATTATTTTATTTTTGAAACATTCGGTTTGTAATATAAATTTTACTCCAAGACTTCCGCTGTGCTATGTTTAATTGACAATGATGTTATCAACTTACGTCACGATACTCCCCACCCGGGCCCACCGTTGTATGGATTTAGGTTGGAAATCCAGGGTGTGACATTACCGTTTTACCCATTTTTACCATCAAATATAGTTTCTCGCCAATTTTCACTTATTGCGACCCGTATCATTCCGCGTCAGAACGTCATATTTCAAATACTAAATTACGTTGCTCTAACCAATACAAAAAGTAGGTTTCTGCTTAAAGATGTAAGCTTTACTTACTTTGAACTTCGATTATGTTTTTTCACGTATTTGATACGTTTGACCCGCTTCTTCCCAAGCTTCCACCTAGCTTCTCAAGCGTCAAACTATCATTTATCATTCGAAAGATGGTTAGATTAGTCATCAGTTATCACGACTATCCCACCTTACGCATTTTACATCAAAATTACCATTTGATCTTACTATAGGTCAGTTTGATTTTTAAAAGTCAACTACCTATTAACATATGCAAATACACAAATAAGTTCAACAACTCATTTAGGCAATTCGTCAAATACCTGATAGACGTTATTTTTAGGCTACCATTTTAAGTAGATTCCCAACCAAATTCATATCATTTCCTTCACTTTGACAAGTTCGAGCGATCATTAACACCAAGTTAACTTAACCCCCAATTATCAATGCTAATTTATCTATTCATTGTGCTAGAACTAAAAGTTATCATCTCTATGTAAAACCCATTTTATCATATTACTAGACATTCATCCGAATACCTTATATAATCAAGTTCTACATACAAACTAGTAGACAACATGATTTCAAGCACCTATTAGCATTCATATAACATCAATTTCATTATTTCATACAAAACTCATTCCATGGTAAGTATAAATATGTACTCAAACTCATAAATTGTTTAAGTATCTTCCTACTATTATCATGCATGATGATTTTAAACATAGATATATCATCAACTTCATCATATTATCAAAACTCACTTCAATATCTACTTGTTAATCGCCTACAAGTAATAATACCTCAAATATTTCATAATTTCATTATATGAAACGAAATTATGCATACATATACACTCAATTTTATTTTTGAATCATAATCCAACAATTTAATTTTAAGTATTCCTCTTGTCTCAAGTTATAACTTTCACCAATCTAGATTTTTAAACATACCTTATGATCCCCTAATCTAGGTGATCAATAATTCATGTTCATGCACAGTTTGAGCATCAATTTCCCTTCCAATTTTGATGATCTTGGATGAACAAGGGTTTCCCCTTGTCTCCACCTCTAATGATCGACATACATACACACTCTATGTGTGTGTTATGTTTTAACTTTTGTTTATAAAACATAAGTTTTCTTTTTGACAAATTTGGTCCCTCAAGTTTAGTTTTGATTAAATCCTAATGTTTACGGGTTAACTTATAACACTAACGGTACTTTACCCGCTCACCACAATTAACTTAGTTAATTTATAAGTTCGTTTTTGGGGTGTTACATTTATCGACGAATTTTAATATTAGTTAAAGTCCTTTAATTTGTAGAGAATGTAACAAATATATCTAAATATTATCTCTATCACGGGTGCACCTACCTTTTAAGGTGGGTGGCAGTCGCCCCTTTGAAAAATGTTTTTTAGTGTATTAAATGAAAATTCTATTTGCCTCTTAAAAATTCTGTTAAGTTTCCTAGTTGCTCCTATAAGAATGTTTTTGTTAAAGTACTTGCAATGAAAAGAAGAGTGGAAAAACATTTATCGGAAAAATGTTCGTCAAAAATTACAGAGGCAGCTTAGTTCTAGAAGATGTAAAATGATGAAATGAAGAAGTGAGATTTGTAAAAAAGGTGTTCAGTAAATGTTAAAAGGTGATGTAGAAACATGCTGACTAAAAGTAAAAAGGTGAGATAAGATGTGTGCTCATTTTCTATTCCAATTACCGTTTTAATTGAATTTTTTATTTCTAAAATATTAAATACCAAATGATTAAATGTTTTTATATAATTTTTTTTATTTAACTTTGATATAGTATGTTGTATGAGTAATTAAATAGTTTGATAATGTTATATGTTATTGACTTGAATGAAAATAATGATAACCAATAGACGACAACTTTAAATGTAATAGATCTTCGTTGTGTATTTGTAATGTGTTTTGATATAATTTTATTAATTATTTGATTATCATTTTTTATATGATCCGATTTGGACTGGACCGAAAAAAATATTATATAGCAATTGACAAACGTCTTTTAGAGATTTTTACCCCCATAAAAAAATTCTAGGTACGCCACTGAACTCTATCACCTTTCTTAAGTCTTAACGCATCGAGATCAAAGACTCTTGCTGTTATACTGATATCAATTGAATCAGAAGATCATCAAACCAAATCTTTTTTTGTTTTATTACTTTTTTAATTGCAAACTTCATTCTCACCGGCTGCCCTACCAAAATAGAAGAGACAACAGAAAAACAACAGCCAATGAGTTAGTGGTGGAGTGGTTAGGGAAAAATTTGGTGTTCCTTGTAACACAGGTTCGACTCCTACTCTCCCCTTATTTTCTGCGGCATCCAGGCGAAGGGCGAATACGGGTGGCGCTGGTTCGTCTTGGATGGGAGGCGAGGTTTTACCGATTATTCTATTGTCGTGCCTTCGGGCGGGTTGAGGTCGGGTTTCCGCGCATCTGGGAGCGCCAAGAGGCTGGCGGCGGTCGAGTAGTCGCCCTCGGCCACAGCGCCCGGTGTTATGGTGGTTGGCACATTGTTCCTTACCGTTAAAAAAACATAAAAACAACAGAGAAACAATCTAAAAACAATATTTTTAACGGCAAATTTGAATCACTGACGGACCACTTGAGTATCATCGTGTCACTAGCAGAACCCCCTGATCATATCAATCTCCACTAAGCAATAATGCATATACACCAATTCAAAATAAAACTAAATAAATATATGAAAACCCTCTTGTAAGAATTGAAAACAGGACCTAATGATCCCTAAACATTATCCTACACCAAAAAATATAAAGAAAACTTAAACAAATCTCTCCATTAGAGAGTTTTATACTTGAGTCCTCTCCTTAAAACCATAAAACCATAGATTTAATCTCTCTCCGAAAATGTCTACTACAATATTGCACCTTTCATTCAACTATTATATGATCTAAAATTTTCAATAAAAAATACAATTATAATTATGTACACAGTTAGGAGAGCCCCTACTATGATGATATGTCAATTTTTTAGTAGTTGATGCTAGATTCCTGAAAGAAGAATAGGGGGTAGAGATATAAAAATAGTCATGAATTTGATGATGCGGGGTCTTGATAATTATTCTTGGATCATTAAGTTGAATTTGATGCCCAATGAGAGCTAGCAATTACGTAGGTTTATGCTTTATAAAATTATTTTATTTATTATATATAACTAATGTATCCGAAGACGTATTCAAATTCAATATGTTACCACATTTAAAAAAGGTTTTGATTATTAAATATCAAGTGACTTTCACTTTTGTCTTAGTGAGATGTATGTACCAAAATTTTGTTTTCTTTTGTCATGGCAACAAAATTTTATACATGATAAAAAAACTTAAAAGAGCAAGAAAATGAACAAATAAACAAAAGACCATGTTGATGTCTCCATTGCCCCTCTTCATTTGTCATTTTCTTTGTGAAGTCTAACCCATATTTAAACATGCATATATATAATCACGATTAGGGTTAGAGAAACAAGATAGGCTATCGTCCTCCTCGTACGTCACCCTCATTTATTCGTCAAACATGCAATGATGACGAATTAGCTTAGCAATGACTGGATTTCTTCAATTAGGGGTAAGGGTAGGGGTGGGGTGGGAGGAGGGACAGGTACCGCTCCAATGATATTATTTATTGACATGGGTGAGATTTTCCCGAGAAGATGGTAGAGAGATAGGGTGGGGGTGAAGACAACGATTAGAGTTACCGAAATCTTCGAAGAAGGAGAAGTCCGATGTTCTTTATTTTTTCCGCATGAAAATACTTACGTGACATTCATTTAAAAAAACATACCTATTTATTGATTACATATTTTATACGTATATGTTTTAACCATATGAATTATAATTGATCGAGTTTTAAAAGTTTTCGTAACATATTGGTATCACAACGGTCTATTCATCCATTGAGAGAAAAGTAAGAGTAGTGGTTATTTAATAAACTTAACTCTTGAAAATTTAACCACTTGAACAAACATAAGTGATTAAATAATGCTTTAACAGCTAAACTTTAACAACTTGAACAAACATAACTGATTAAATAATGCTTTAATAGCTAAAATAGTTGGATGTATAACCATCTTATGCATACTTTTGTCCATTTCTAATATGGTATTTAAATTATGATGTAATTGATTTTACATCAACAACAGAGTTCACATTATTTATTGTAAATTTGTGGTCTTAAAAAGAACTTCACATGACCAAAAATATAAAATATGATTACGTCTTCTTTTCTTGTATTTGGAGTGAAAGGGGGATGAATTGTATTTGATTGATACATTTGCACTTTGAAACGAATCTAAAGTTAAGTGACGTGAGAAAAATCGCAACTTAACTTTGTATAATAATGAATTGTTTTAAATAGTACGTTCCAAGGTTTTTCATTAGTTAACTTTCAAAAAAAAAATTATTATTACCGTGTAATATAATTATCTTTACCGGATCCGTTTAGGCCTGACTTACTTTTCAAATAACCTATTTTGACTTTTAAGGCCCCTTGCCATTAGGGCAGAGGGTACACTTCAAACAACTCACTCCATCAACAAATAGGATTGTGTTATCTCCGTTAACCTAATTCTACTTACTTCAACCCAAATAGAATGAGCACGCTCCTAACTCAACTCATTACCCATTATTCAATTATATTATGCCACCTAACAAATCCCCTCATCTAACTAGTTACATTGTTTTTTTTAAGTATTTGATTTTTAATGGTATTTTATTAGTTATACATTTTGATCTTAGTAATTTTATAGACATACCGCTGTTTATTTATATTTTATCATTCTACTTCACGTTTTGAGGTTCATTATACCGGCATGATTCATTATTCGATTTGAACTTTTAGTAATTTTAAATTTTAAAACAAATAATAGAAAGTCACGATGAATAGTGCTTTAATTTTTGTTAATATTAATTTTTTTAACATTTAATTATTTTACTAATATATTTTTAATTTGAATAGATTTTGCATGCTTTTGTCCTTTTATTTTGAGTACAACTTTGTTTTTAACAAAACCTATAACAGAATGTCAGGGAAAAATAAGTACAACTACGTACTTGAGCTTTAGAATAAAAGTTATAAACGTAAATTATTAAAGAAGTATTAAATTAATCGATAAATTAATATCCTTCTAAAAAATAAGAAAACAAAATTATTGAAAAATGGTACCAACATCTCTGATTTAGCTTTCTGCTCATCTCCAAAGTCCACAAACTTGCTAAACTTACCCACCACCACAATCCAAGTAGGTTGTGGTGGTGTACCCGCCTACCCAGGCAACTCTCAATAACTAAGGGGTGGGAGAATAAAGAGCCCCATTCACCCTTAGAAAAATGTCACACACACACATTTGTAGTATACTAGCAGGATGCCGTGTGATGCAATGAGAGCGACACATCGCATTGTGATACTCGTTTTTTGGTAGTTTTCTTATTCATATATAATATTTATTGTAGCATTATTGTGATAAATATAAATAAAAAACTAAGTAATCGGGTAACCCATTTCATTGTCCTGTGCATGATTCGGTCGATTCAGTTATTATACTCAATCGAAGCCGAAACCAAAGTCATCGATTAGTCTATTTTATTAACTAATCAGTTTCCGGTTAATCGCTTCGATTTATTCAGTTAGATTACGGTTTTTTGTTTGGTTCATTTAATCACTTCGGTTCAGTTCAACTAATTTTTGTTAAATGACAGGACAAAAAAATTGATAACCGGTTTTTGGTTAATTCGGCTTCCAGTTTTTTGTTGATTTCGTCTCATTTATTTTCGGTTTGGTTAGCTTAACGATTTAGTTATTGCTCACCAATAACTGGTTTTGGTTAATAACCGATAGGCGCGAGCGCGATACGGCGGAAAACACAAACATTGTCACGGTGTGCATTGTTCGGTTGGTTAGATTATTATACTCAACTGGAATCGAGGTCATCGATTATTCTATTTTATCAACCAATCTGTTTTCAGTTAACCAGCTTTGTTTATTCAGTTAGATTGATGGTTTTTGGTTTGATTCTTTTAATTTTGGTTAATAACCAAAACCAAATTTGGGCTACAACTTTGATTAAAACCCATGAAATGGAGGTATGAATACATAAAATGGGGGTATAAATATGAAATATATGAACTCAAGGTATAAAAGCTAGAAATATATGAAAATATGAATAGTTCAGTTTACTTAATTTTAGTTAAATGAGGGTACAAAAAATCGATAACCGTTTTTGGTTAATTCGGGTTTAAGTTTTCAGATAATTCAGTTTTGGTTGATTTCGATTCGGTTCGGTTAACGATTCAGTTATTACTCACCCATAGACACTGTTAATCTCGTAACATATAGAGTTTTTAATTAAAAAAACTATAATAATACTATACTTAAATTAAAGAGAATAAAATACTAGTTTATATGGTGTAATTAAAAAAATATATTAATGTACAAAAAATTATGACCGTTTAAAAATCGGGTGGGAGAGTTAGTTTTTTATAAGGGGATAAAGTGTAACTAATTATTTATAATTTTGTTAAAGATGACAGATCAAAGTGTAATCTAGATGAGATGATTAAATTGACGTTATTTTATCAATTGACATTCTGTAGCTATGAAACATCCTAGGATAATGACTAACTACGTTGGGTTTTAATCACTTGTACAGTAAAGCATCATCTACTTATACCTTTTAATCCACAAATAAATATTGACCAAGACAACCATCAAAACGTCGAAAAAAAATGAGTAGGTCGTCACGATACTTTTAGATTTTTTTTAAACATTATAGTTTATAAGATTTAACAAAAATACGTAAAAGAATTATAAATTTGTTGTAAAGGGGAAAACTGTAACTAATTACCCATAATTATGTTAAACATTCATGGATTTAAGTGTAATAAAATAAGGGTCTATAATATAATTATTGTTTAAAAGACCAATTTACCCTTATTTTAAGGGTATATTTTAAAATTTAGAGGGAAAAAATTCTTATTTTGTGGGTATCTTAAAATGTCATCTCTGATGCATAGTATAGATTATAATAGATATGAGTAGGGCAAAAAGATAATTTAACAAATTTTAAGAGTTTAAGTAATTATAACTTTTAAAAAATATAGTACAATCCTTTAAGACATATTATTAACTTTTAAACTAAATTACCTCGAGAATTTTTTAAAGGCCACAAGTGCATCACACGTTAATACTTTAAAAAAAAATACACTATAAAAGATAGACATTTTATTCTCTATAGTTTGAGCATAATATTACTATAGTCTTTCTTTAATTTAAAAAAATTATAATCTTATATGATTAGTAACGTATGTATTCCTTGTCGCATTACACGAACACCTCTCTAGTATATATTAGCAAATGATCAATTTAAAACTTCGCTTAAACAAGAAAACCAAATAAACTCTTAAGGGTTGTTTGGTTGGAACAATTCAAGGGAATTGAAATTTAAATTCCTTCCGTATGATATTTGGTTGGCTAAAAGAAGTAGTTAGGAATTAAATTGATTTCCAACCAAATGCTTCAATCAATGGAATTCATTATCCTTTCATACACCTAAATAAAGTTTGAAAAATCACTGGAATCTATATAACATTACCTAAATAACCCTAGTAAGATGTAGAAAATTGTTGTTCAATCATTGGATTGGAAGGGGGTGGGTTAGTTGAATTGATTCATGAGTTACTTTCAAAGGGTAATTTTATCCTTTTAGTATTTTTTTTTCATTCTAATTCAATTAACAAATGTGTAACCAAACATATTATGGAATTTCAGTGGAATCCTTGAATTGAAAATTCAACTTTTCAAATCCTATGCAAATTCCTCTTTCAATTCAAAAACGTTTCGTGAACCAAATACTTTCTTAGAGATCAATCATATAATCTTTTTTATTATTATTTTTATTTATATAGATAAAATAAAGAGCTACTGTTATTGACTTTTATCGAGTTCTTCCTTAAAAAAATCGTGTATTACCTTTTTATATGTTATTATTATTTTTAAATGTTACACAAACACTTTTATTTTTAATTTAAGTATAGTATTACAAATTTGTAATATTATAAAAAATAACTCAGTTATTACATATATGTAAAATGACATATTTAACATCATTAATATTTGTATCTATATCCGACTTACTATTACATATGTATGTAACTAGTGGGTTAAACCCGCGTTTCCTGACAGGGGCGACCCAATTTTTAACAAAATTTAAATGGAAATGTAGCGCATTGTCGTGGCGTTGAAATGTAAAGTATCTCGAATTTATACCGTCTAATGAAAACGTATTATATTTGACCTGACTCATTTTCGAAAAAAAAATTACGTCGAAACGTAGACCAACTTAAACATACATAATAATAAGCATCAAAACATATCATATTTGACCCAAGTTAATTAAAGAAGTATTTGAATTCTTTTGTGTGTACCTTGTATTGAAAACATGGTATCAAAGCGGTGTTATCGATCTTAACCTGATCATTTGTCAATCATTTTTGTGTTTCTTTCCATTCAATCAGGTTCAATAACCAAACATGTCCGATGAAAACAAGAATGATGATCTCGCAGTACGGATCACAAATCTCCTCAAAATTAGTGTCAATAACCAAACTCAAACCCAAAGAACAGAGTCTTTTAAAATCAGCCTCAAAACTAAACAGTCAGAATCAGGCCTTGTGGTCTCGAATGATTCGAGTCGCAATCGTGGTAACATCTCCTGAGCCATTTGATGGGAGTTCCGAATCCGTCCGACAGCCAGTATGAACAATGGGAACATGACGACTTAGTCCTATTCTCATGGTTGATACAAAATATCGAACCCGCCCTTGCGAGTAATCTAACCGAATTCCCGACAGCAAAAACGTTGTGGGGCGCGTTAATCATTACGCGGGAAAGACAAACTTCAAACTTTTGATCTTCGTGTATAAAAGAGTATGGATCCCCGGATTGGAAGATTTTTGGATCGTTTCACCTGGAGTAATAGAAAGAAGAGTCCCAAACCCCATAACCTGTGTCATTGACATAGTCACGTACAATAAACAAAAGTATTTTCAGTTCTTGAACGCCCTTGGTTGATAGTATGACCCGATAAAGAGGGAGATTCTCCGATGGGACCCGCTACCCTTGGTCGCAGTCGTTCGGAAACATTAGGGAATCTTAGGAACCATCACTAATAACACATCTCCTCCAAATGGTGTGGCAGCAAGACTGGATACTAACAATCACGAACCAGAGAGAACACATCAAAAGAGCTCAAATCATGGTCCATCATCCCGGATCGATAAAACGAAGCTAAAATGCGACCATTGTGGCATGACCAAACACACCAAAAAGCAATTATTCCAACTCGTCGGTTATCTAGAATGGTCTACCGATAGTCATAAAAAAAAAGGGCAAGGAAGGGGGAAAAGTTGTTACTACCATCGGAATAGAGATCAAAGAAACAAACAAGGGAGGCAACAGCGATCGATGAACAGTGGTTTCAGAAGTGGAGGTGATGAGAACAACGGAGGTACTGGGTCTTGTGATTATATCTCACACCCCTCTTTTCCTTTTCTCAGTAATTCACATTTAGATTTATTGACTTTAAGGTATTCAATTATGATATATCCCCTCCAAGAATACAAACATTATGATATTGGCCAAGAGTTTTTAAAACAGCCAATGAATAAAGTTCTTTTATGAAACTAATACCAAAATAAAGTTAGTAGTGGGTCCAACAGAAACGTTGGACAAGTTAATATGGCCTAAAATTGTTGGAAATTAGATACTTATTGCATAATTGATTGTCGTGCTACTCGATATTATGACGTTTGATTTATTGGATATAGTTTCGCAATATAAACCTAGGGTTAACTACATTAAAACAACTAATGGAGGGGAGCTCCTGTAAAATGGGGAGGAACAACTGAAATATTACCGACATTAAAACTCTCGAATTGTCTCTATGTTTCCTCTTTATCACATAAATTATTATCTATCAGCAACGTCACAAAATAATTTAATTGTACTGTTTTGATGCACCCCACTTTTTGTATCCTTCAAGATATCAAGACGGAGCGATCATTGGGTGTGTCACTGAACGTCAGGATTATACTATGTGAAGGAACTGGCTTAACATGGGAATGTGATGCTTGCGCACAGGACCATGGATAGAGAAGCTTGGCTTTGACATAAATGATTGGGACACCTATCTAGCGGTTATTACATCTTTTATTTTCGAAGTTATTTCCTTCAAATAAACCCTTAAGTCGTGAGACTTGTGTTTTAGCTAAAATCCATCAAAATACTTATAATTTTAATAGCACGAAAGTTGATACACCTTTTTTACTTATTCATTCTGATGTTTGGGGGACCGTAGAAGTTATTGGAGGTCAACATTTTTGACATGATGTTTATTTTATTGATGATTGCACTTGTATGACATGGATTTATATTCTAAACACAAATCAAAAGTTTTTGATAAATTCACTATTTTTATACCATTGATATAAACACAATTTAAAACCAACATTCAAATTCTTCGATCTGATATGAGGGGTGTAAATGATTCAATGAATTTTTTTTGTTAGTAAAGGGATTATTCACCAAACAACTTGTCCACATCTTTTTGAACAAAACGAGATTGTTGAAAGACAAAAAAACGTATTCTCCTAGAAATAACACGAGTCATTCTATTAGAGACTCGGGTCACTAAGTCTTTTTGGCCAGAAGCTCTGGCTAAAGCCACGTATCTTATTAATAGGGTTCCTACCAAACTCTCGATTTTAACCCCCCCCCCCCCCCCCCCAAAAAAAAAAAAAAAAAACTCTATCTGATTTCACAAAATTCCCACCTATCCTTACACTCGAACCGTAGGTATTTGGATGTTCCATTTTTGTCCATATACCTTATATGAACCCAGGGAAGTTCGGTCCATGTGCTGAAAAGTGCGTCTTTTTAGGGTATGGGATCAACAAAAAAGGATACCTTTGTTATAGCCTCCAAAAGACGTCATATGTATACTACCCTAGACTGTGAATTCCTTGACACTGGATTCTTCTACACGGCCCAACATTGTGGTTAGGGGGAGAAAGACATCGACACCCTAAGTTGGCAAAAATGGACTCCATCCTCACAAGAAGCTGTTCACAAAGCCCAATATAAGTCACTGGCTTCCAAGAACCCAACAGTGTCACAAACCAAGATTCCTCAGTGTTAGTACCTGTGGTAAGCAACTCTTAACAACATGAAGGTGATCCTTAAACCTTTGAGGATTGTGTATTCTCACAAACTCATGATTTTCAAAATAATGATACCTCTGATGATCTTCAATATAATATCTCTAATAACCATCAGAATAATAATATATCTGACAACCAAGAGATACATATAGAACAACATGTGCAGGAAGAGCCAATACCAAGAAGAGACAATGGAGAAATACGTTTGACATCCTAGAACCTGTAGGTTGTTCCCATGAAAACGATATTCTCCAGAAAAGGAAACAAAGTCATCTAGGTACCCTATGGCAAACATCGCCAAACACAACTTATCCAAAGACGCACAAGCCTTTAATTCATCCTTATACAATGAAGAAATTCCCAACTCTTTAGAATAAGCCTTAAACTCAAAAAACTGGAAGAAAGCAATGGAAGAAGAGATGAGAGCGCTTACGAAGAATGAAACATGGGAGAAGAGTGCTCTTCCTCCATGAAAGAAACTTGTAGGATGGCGTTGGGTCTTCACAGTTAAACACAAACCAGATGAGACCATTGAAAGGTACAAAGCTCGTCTAGTTGCAAAGAGGTACACTTAAACGTACGGGATTGGTTACTTATATACCTTCTCCCTAGTGGTGAAAATTGATACAATCCGTGTTCTTCTATCCATTGCTCCAAATCAGGGATTGCCTCTTCACCAATTTGACGTTAAGAATGTCTTCCTACATGAGGAACTAAAAGAAGACGTTTATATGGAACCTCCGCCTGGGTTCATAGAAAATTTCAAAAAAACAAGAAGTGTGAAAACTGAAGAAAACTCTCAACGGGCTTAAACATTCCCCTCAGGCTTGGTTTGGCAAGTTTACTCTAGCAATGAAAGGACATGGCTTCCAACAAAGCAACTCCGATCATACTTTGTTCCTCAAACGTAGAGGTAAACTTATAACTTTCTTAGTTATATATGTTAAAGACATGGTTATAACAGGAAATGACGAGAAAGATATGAACAAGTTAAAAGCAAAGTTGTTCACATAATTAAAAATGAAGGTCTTGGGAAGACTAAAGTACTTCCTTGGGATTGAAGTTCTAAGATCTAAGCAATGAATCTTCATTTTCCAAAAGAAGTATAATCTTGATCTCCTAGCTGAGACGGGAATGATTGACTGTAAACCATCTGACATTCTGATGATAGCCAACCAAAAGCTTTATATGGAAGATGGAACAAAATTGGTCAACAAAGAGAGATAACGTCTAGTTGGGAAACTTATTTACCTTTCACTTACTCATCCTGACATCACATATACAGTTGGAGTCGTCAGCCAGCTTATGCATCAACCCCAATATGCCCACATGGAAGCGGTATGGAGGATTATTAGATACCTCAAAGGTACAATAGGACACCTGGTTCTCTTTCAACCCAACAAACAACTAAAGGTTCAAGCATATATAGATGCAAATTGGGTAGGAGATAAAGAAGACCGAAGATCAACATCTGGCTATTTCACCTTAGTTGGTGGGAACTTTGTTAAGCAAAAAACAAAAAATTGTGGCTCTATCTAGTGCAAAGAAGATTCCGAAGGATTACAAGGGACTTAGCAGAAATTTTGTAGATACACAAACTTCTAAAAAAATTGGATTTACTCGAAAGAAAACTAGTATGATAATGTTTGATAAGAAAACGGCTATACAAATTTCAGATAATCTTTTCCAACATGATCGAACGAAGCATGTGGAAGTTGACATTAAAGAGAAACTTAAAGCAGGGATTATGGAGCTCCCGTTCATTCGGTCATGTAAGACCCTATCCTTATTTTTACTGAGTTTCTATTAAAAGTTTCGCATTTAAACATGTAATTGCGAATACGCGTCAGTTAAATTTTCAATTTTATTAAAACTTTTTCAACATATTTAAACAATCTGACATGTTATCAATGATTTGTTTTGTTATAATCAAAACCAAGTGCGGAAGCTTCGTCTTTGATCGTGTTCGGTTCTTCATATTGCTTGATCCTCCTCCGGTGCTCCAAACATCACCTATATTTCATATTTTATGAAATACGTTAGTTATAAATAGATTATAACATATCCGAATAAACCTGAATGCTTAAAACAATAAAAACAAAGCAAAACTTTAGTTTTAGGCTCCACCGTAAGCTATGGCTGGCCACCGTAGCCTACGGTCCAGCCTTACGGTCTGGACCTTCTGTCTTACGGTCCAGACTTCCAGTTCCATTACAACAGCTGCCCACCGTAAGCTACGGTAGGCCACCGTAGCCTACGGTGGTGTGCTGCAAATCTTCTCTTGTTTGCTATTTTAGTTACGACATTTTCCGTAACTCGCTCAATTCTTCTCTGTTTTACCCAAAACTTGTTTCTAAATATCCGTAGATTATTTTCTTACATATTTAACCCGAAATCCTTGACCCGGATTCTTATTTCATATAATTTATGCATTTATCCCCGGTTTATGCTTCTATTTTCCGATTTTGCCCTTTAACCCCATTTAAACCAAACTATACATTTACACATCCTTTTCGGTATGCATTAACACTCCATTATTACCGGTGTAGTTGTCTTATTTAACTAAACCTTTATTTATTTATTTATTATTTGACCCATTTGGTGTTTATAGCGTAATCCAACGCTTATTCAACCAAACCTTATCTATCTTATTGCTCCCATAATAAGATATCTATCTACTTCCAACTGTCCGAAATTTGTTTATCTACGTATTTAGTCTGAAATCCTTATCTCGTATTCTTGATTCTTATGAATTACGCATCCGTTCATAGTTTATGCGTATATTCATTTTGACCCGCTAAGAGATTTAAGCGTATAAACATAAATCTCACTTCCTCTTACTTTGTTTCTGGTTTTCATACAAAAAATATCTATTTACATCCCACCACAACTATACATTGTGGTGGATTAATTATAGAATACTATATTTTCAATTCTACCATTCAGTTGACATTTTACGAAAAAGACCAATATGAGGCATTAAGCAAAAACGACTTATGCCATTTGTTATTACACTACCGCAAGAGTAAACCTTCTTATAAAACTCATTTTTAAACTACCCCCAAGGTCGTTTACTTGTGTTATTACTTGAGGCATTTTGGTCAACTTAGACCTTTCTTTTACGTCGAAGGTATTTTAATAACATACTTCGACCAAATATGAATATTTAACTATAACCTATTTAAAATCATTATGTTCTTAAGAACATAATATCTACTATTATATTATTAGATTTACCTTGCCTTTATTAATCTGTTGTTCATTCAAGACTCATTTAACTCTCATCGGACTTTTAAGTCCTTGTTGAGAGTTTGAGCCGTTAGACGTACCTGGCTCTGGTCATAGCATTGACCCGTTTAAATACTTTGCACAGCTAGTTACCAATCAATAGCGATGCGAACCAAACGTCATTTCCCCGTGTTTACAAAACTCGACAAACGTTTATTAGATATTATTGTCAAATGGTGATATCATCACCATTTGATCCATTTGGCCAGAATGACCACTTATAATTATGAGATGACATTTATTTGTCATCTCTCCCATTTAGCCCATTTCATTTTACAATGGGATCATGTTACATTAAAATATCATTTCTTAATCCGTTTGACCCATTATGACTTATGCCATATGGTGTCTTTTTCAAAACTCTTTACTTATCCATCAATTCGTGACCGGGTTACCATTTTACCCCTTATTGCCTATTATGGTTTACACCATAAGGTAATGTTTCAATACTCCTTATTTATTCGTCATCACATGACTAATTTACCGTTTTACCCTTTTTACCATCATTCATGATTTCTTACAATTTTCACTTGTTCCGACTGAAATCACTTCGCATCGGAACATCATATTTCAATACTAATGTATCTTTTTCTTAACCAATACTACAAGTGTGTATTTTACTTAAAATATGTAAGCTTTACTTACTTTGAAAGGCAATTATGCTCTTTCTGTGTACTTGATCCGTTTGAAGCGCTTCTTCCCAAGCCTCCACCTAGCTTGTCAAGCGTCATACTATCATTTATCATTCGCAAGATGGTTAGGTGAGTCATTATTTAACACGACTATTTCACCTTACGAATTTTACATCAAATTTATCATTCGATCTTATTATAGGTCAGTTTGGCTTTTAAAAGTCAACTCCCTATTTACACATACAAACTCACGAATAAGTTTAACAACTCATTTACACATTTCGTTAATCACCTGGTAAGCACTATTCTTAGGTCACCATTTAAGTTATGTTTTCCAAACCAAGTTCACATGATTGCTAATATCAATTTAACATAGTTTCTACAATCATATGCTAATCTATCAGTCTTATGCAAGAACTTGGGATTGTTTCATCATTATGAAACAACCCATTGCATCATATATATATAATTACCCAAATATTAAACTTAGCCAAATACTTTAAACATTCATATTCACATAATGATTTTAAATATCTATTAACATGTGTTTAACATTAATCTCTTCTTATCATCAAAACCCATTTCAAGTCATGTATGAACATTTATTCAAACTTCTAATTTGTTCAAATATCTTACACATACATACAAGTATGATGATCACGAACACTTATGTATCATCAATTTCATCATATAATCAAAACCTACTTCATAATCTACTTGTTAATCACTAACAAGTAATCTTACATCAAATTGTGCATAATTTCTTTGAGTTTAACGAAATCAATCATACACATACACTTAACATCATCTTTGGATCATAATCCAACTATCTAATTGCAAGTAATCTACTTGTCTCAAATCGTAACTTTCACCAATCTGGGTTTTAAGACATAGCTTATGATCCCTTCGATTAGGTGATCGTTTATATGCGTTCATGCATCAATTCCAAGCTCAATTCGCCCTTCAATTTGATGATTTAAGCAAAACAAGGGTTCACCCCCTTTGTTTTGCTCCTGGTCGCTACACACACACACCCCTTTTGTGTGTGTAGTGTTTTAGTTAAGTTTTATTTTATATATTCAACTTTTCAACCTTTCTTCTTTTGGCCCCTCATATTTGAGGTATTATTTATTTAGAGCTACAACTCATTGTTTATTGCTATTTCCATATTACTAACTAGGTTAACTTGTTCATAGTTATTTTGTTTACGGGTTCACTTTTACCACTAACGGTCTTTTACCCGCTCTTTAATATTAATGTGGTTTGATTACCAAACCCGTTTTTGGGGTGTTACAGGTCAAAGATCAATTGGCAGATATTATAACTGAAGCCATTAATGGAAGAATATTCAATCATTATCTTGGCAAGTTAAGCATCGGAGACTCACTACTCAACTTGAGAGATCGTGTTAAAAAATAAAAATATTGTGTGATCAACATTGCAAGATTTCTCTTTTTTGTGTCCCCCAGACCGTTCTTCTACAATCAAGGATCGCCAACTTTTGTCTTTTGTCATAATGTAATTCCAAATCGATAAAAGAAGTATTTCAATTATCTTCTTGTACATTGTATTGAAAACGTGTAACCTTTTCTTTTTCTTCTTATTACAACGATACATTTAGTTGATTTGAACAATTGATAAGTATGATCAATGATTCACAATTTTTTAAAGTTATTTCATGAAAGCAAGTTTCTTAGAGAGCATCTACCTAAGGTTGTTACTTTGTAATATAATATAATATAAAGTTCATTAATCCTTTTTGTAAAAATTTGTTTGCATGAAAAAAAAAAGATTTACAAATGTACAATGTCATAAATTCTTTCCAGTAATTTTAAACTATATATTATTAAACCATAATCAGTATTGCCTTGGAAACTCAAATAGATGGTTTTAAGGTGACAACCAACTAAGCGAATAAAACAATAAAAAATGAATATTTTAATATGAATAAAGAAAAAGCTTCATATTGTTTATTTGTCAAGGAACAAATTGTATATTCTGGAAAAATAAATAAAGTATTAACTGGATGAAGTAAAGTAAAATAGTGGCACCAGCTTATGAATATAGTAATATGTTTGAAGCTTGCAAGTCACCTTCCATTGCCATATGGGTCAAATATTTAAATCAAGTGGCAAACTTAATCTATTATTAAATAAATGTTGTAAGAAGTATTATATTGAATATACAGAGTATTAGGTTAACTTTTTTATAAAAAAAATTTCTAAAAATAAGCATTATCATTTTTCTTTTCATCGCATTCCAGAAATGTGAACAATTAAACATTTACACGACTATGTGTTGGTTCATTTAGTTTATCATGAAATGAACCTAATATAAATTTTGCAAATCTGTGTTTAGTCTAAATGGTTTAAGGTCGGTTGTGGTCTGTAAACATGTTTAGCAAAAAGAGGGGTCAATATGATGTTTTCGTGTTTTGACACATTTATTTTTATAAGTTTTTAAATAGTATTTTAATTCAAAACTTAAGTTGTCTCGATATCATATGTCAAAGCTCAAAGTTAGAAGATATTTGGTTCTTCACAATTACTTCAAGTACAATAATTTTAAATATATTAATGTTCTAGGTTTGATGCGTAAATTAACAAACTAATGGGTTCAACAGATTGTGTCCGTATTGGCCTGTAAATACGTGAGTCGTGTTCGGATATGTGTGTCTTATATGATTCGTGGATTCTAGTATAAAATTTCTAGATTTATGACAAGCTATACTATCACGTAAACAAGACTTGTTTAACACCGCCTTGTTTAGTTTTTTTTAATGACAAACATTTCTCACTCCTAAATTACATCAAATTAATCATAATCTACTCTTCGTTTAAAATTGAACCCAAGACCTTCCACTAAAGAACCTCTACCAAGTGAGCTAGTCGCACATTGACGCCTAGTTTAGTTATAATACCATGGATCTATAAACATTTCAAATTTTGACTACTCATTTCAGTTTTTCTAAAATTCATAGATATTGTTTGTTTTTATTAAAAAATACGTGTTATGTTATTGTTAGTCTAATATATTAATCACAAAAATTGATGAACAAAATTAGTAGTTGGCTACATAAATAGTATGAAATAAGATGTCTTCATCTTAAACATCACATATTTTTGACAAAAAAAATCAGAAACAATGATTGACAAAAAAGTCAAGTTTAGTTTTATTGTTTCTTTCACTCATTTTTTCATGTCAACATATTGTATTAAAGTTAATACATTTTTACGAAGGCCTTGATAATTTTGCAAGTATTGATTATTAATATTTAGTTATACTGTTGAAAACTATATTTCTATTGTTCTGTTTTGTCATATTTCAAAAAAATAAATAAATAAATAAATAAATAAACATAGACATAACATGAAAAATATATTTCATTTTAATACTCTAAAAGTGCATATATATTACTGATATATCATGTGAAACATAACCTGAGTGCATAGTATAAAGTTAATATTGGTGATTTAACGATAATATCGGTCATATCGGAGTTCTATATATTTAAAATTATTTCACTTGACCGATATACTATATTTTACCGCATTACCTGCGTATATAAATTATGATCAAAATATCTCTCTCAATTTATAAAACCATATAATTTTCTAGAAACACTCGTATACATTTCAAAAAATCTATGTATATTAAAAAAAGGTATAATCACGAAAATAGCATTGGAATGGTTAACTTTACCAAAATAGCCCACTGACACGGCTCTATGAGCCGTTTCAATATGCTGACACAGCTTAAAAAATCCTTTCAAGTCAACCAACCTATGATTGCCACGTATCCAGTTGAGCCGTTTCAGTGTGACTTGAGCCTTTTCAGTGTGGCTTAAGCCCTTTCAGTGTGGCTTGAGCCGTTTCAACCATAGACTTAAGCCGTTTCAGTGTGGCTTAAGCCCTTTCAGTGTGGCTTGAGATCTTTCAGTGTGTCTTAAGCCCTTTCAGTGTGGCTTAATCACTTTCAACCATAGACTTAAGCCCTTTCAATGTGGCTTGATATCTTTCAGTGTAGCGGCTTAGCTTGGCTTAAGATCTTTCAACACGGCTTGAAAACTTTCAACAAGGCTTGAGATCTTTCAACATAGTTTAAATATAAATGGAAAATTAAAAACATAAACGAATAATTAAAAATATAAACGAATAATTTAAAAAAATCTCAATAAAATGTGATAACTTGAAAATCTCAATTAAAAAAATCTGAAAGTTTTAACTTGAAAATAAATGTAATTTTATAAATGTAATTTTTGTACCAAATAATAAAAAAATATAACTTAAAAAACCCCGTGTATTGTACGAGTTGAATAAATGTATTACACGGGTACAATACACGAGTTTTTTAAAGATATTACTTTTTTACAATACACGAGTTTTTTTTAAAGATATTACATTTTTATTATTTAGTATACAAAATTACATTTATTTAACGCGTGTAATACACAAAGTTTTTAAAGGTATAACTTTTTTAATTATTTGGTATATACAATTACATTTATTCAACTCGTACAATACACAAGACTCTTAAATATATAACTTTTAATTACTTAATATATAAATTTATTCGACTCGTGTAATAAACGAGATTTTTAAAGTTATATTTTTATTATTTAGTATAAAAATTACATTTATTTAACCCGTGTAATACACAGGCTTCTAACCTAGTATTTTTTATTTTCAAGTTAAATATTCTTTATTTTCAAGTTAAAACTTTCAGATTTTTTTAATTGAGATTTTCAAGTTCTCAAATTTTATTGAGATTTTTTTAAAATTATTCGTTTATATTTTTAATTATTCGTTTACGTTTTTAATTTTCCGTTTATATTTAAACTATGTTGAAAGATCTCAAGCCGTGTTGAAAGTTTTCAAGCCGTGTTGAAAGATCTTAAGCCAAGCCAAGCCGCTACACTAAAAGATCTCAAGCCACATTGAAAGGGCTTAAGTCTATGGTTGAAAGGGCTTAAGCCACACTGAAAGATCTCAAGCCACACTGAAAGGGTTTAAGTCACACTGAAAGGGCTTAAGTCTATGGTTGAAACGGCTCAAGGCACACTGAAAAGGCTCAAGTCACACTGAAACGGCTCAACTGGACACGTGGCAATCATGGGTTGGTTGACTTGAAAGGATTTTTTTAAGCCGTGTCAGCATATTGAAACGGCTCTAGAGCCGTGTTAGTGGGTTATTTTGGTAAAGTTGACTATTCCTTGGGTTATTTTCGTGATTATCCCTTAAAAAATGGGACAAAAGAATAACAAGAATTTAATGCAAATAAATTGCTTGTCAACCTCCATTGATGGCAATAATATTTCAAATAATCTTATATAATTTACTACAATAGACGACCTTTGAGAGATGAGTTTCTTTTAAAATCAGTACCGGATTACCGATCAAAAACACGGATAACTTTTTGCCTGTGAGTATATCCGAGTGGCCGAACTTTATTAAACGTTCAAAAAAAGTGATTCACACCACTTATCTACAATTCAGTTTTAAAAAACATGAAAACCGAAATTGGGGGGTTTCATAAAGTCTCATAAATCCAAACTTTATCCGTTTACTTTTGTTCAATTCAGAGTTCTAGAGAGAGAAACATAAGTTACAAGTGTTTTAACTTCAAACTGTTTATGAGTTTTTGTGTGATTATCATTGGATGCACGTGGGATCCCAAAGGCAAAGCTTCTTTCTCTTTCTCTTTCAAATTTTTTTTTTTGTAATGGGCCCCTCATTATTCCAAGTTACGACATCTTGATTAATCTTTTATGCAAGTTTATACCTTTAGTAAAACTGTAGCATCAAGATCAGAGTCAATTCGTTGTATGTATATGTATATATATGTGTGTGTTGTCATTGTGTGTTTATGTGGTTGAGTTTTTTTATTTTATTTTTGTTTATATAAATCATAGTTGTGTTCATAACCATCTTATACTTTAATCTGTCTCTTCCTTCCTCTGCCCACATCCCCTTTGTTTCTTATTTGTAAGCATCTCTCTTTCTCTCTCTCCTCTTTCTCTCTCTACATGAATTATGATGTGCTTCTTCATGAATGTATGTGATCAAGATTATTATATGCTTGAATTTACACTTAATTATGATATTGGATTTGCTTATTTTATTTTTTACTTTAGTTAGTTGTTATCATTCCTTTGAATTATTTGATCTATTTTGCTATGAAATTTAGCATCTTTCTTGTGGTAATTCATGCAATCTAGAATCATTCTTTTTTATTTTGAATTGTCATAATTTTGATTGTATATCACATTTTCTTGATTTTTTATAGGTTTTTTTTAAGAATTGGGTTATGATTGTATGATTTGTACCCAAATCTTGAAATGCATTTCTTGATTACATTGCATATGTGGGCACTGTGTATTAATGATCTTTTTTGTCTAAAAAGATTATTATTTTTTAATTATGTTTAGACATTAGTGGAATTTAAGAAGGATGGCTCTTCTGGAATCAAACAAGAACAGAGGAGAGTTGAGAATTCATGAAAGTTTGGATGAACTCAGCACAGATTTGGCTGATTACATAGCCGAATTATCCGAGGCATCGGTTAAAGAACGCGGTTTTTTCGCCATTGCTTTATCCGGTGGTTCAATCATTACCTTGATTAGGTAACAAATGATATTTAAATTAATATACTCAGCTGTTTATATGTCAAAATATACATGTGTTATATAGTTTTGAGTTGAAAACAGGAATCTGTGTGGAGCTCCTTATAACAAGACTATTGATTGGTCCAAATGGTATATATTTTGGGCCGATGAACGCGTCGTTGCCAAGAATCATGCTGATAGCAACTATAAGCTTGCTAAAGATCATCTTTTGTCTAAGGTAATTAAGCTTTTTGCACATTCTTAATTACTGTTGATATCTTCATATGCTATATAAAGTTTGCAATAGTTGATGGAATTTGCATAATCAAGTGGAGCCCTAATCTTGATTTTGCCTTTATACATTTCTTGATCATAAGATCTTAATCATATATCCAGCTATTACCTGCATTATCTTCTTGTTTGTTTAATTGGTATTATATTAGGACAAAAAAGTTCCCAACTTTATTAAAAATATTCACTTGAGCCTATAGTTTAAGTGCGCGTTTGTGTACATTGGTTCGTTATCAGTATGTATTTTGTTTGACTTTTGGTATACGGTGGATGGGCAACCTTGATTTTGTATGACAGATGTGACAGTTTTGACCCATTTACTTATGAATAGGGTCTGGGTTATGTTTTACTTTTATCTCTACCGGTATGTCAACAGATTTAGCTAAATGAGAAGTAGTTCAAACGGGTCTCTCATAACTTTTTTTATTTATTTTGAAAATATATTCTTGTTGAAAAAATGTAGTTTTTCTAGACCGGATTTAAGAAACTAATTATATATAATAGAAATTTGACAAGAAGTGATTCGGGTCAAACTGACCTGTTTCGACACCTTCTGACACAAACCCGTCTTGACCTACTACCGACCCATTAGCCCATATTGTGTTTTGTACTAAGTGTGCAAGTTGCATTTGCAGTTGCCTATTGTTCCAAGTCATGTACATTCCATCAACGACTCTCTCACAGCCGAAGAAGCTGCTAACGAATACGAGTTTGTGATCAGACAACTCGTCAGGACCCGTGTGGTCGACGTGTCTGACGTCAGCGACTGTCCAAAGTTTGACTTAATCCTTCTAGGGATGGGACCAGATGGCCACGTGGCGTCATTGATCCCTGACCATCCGGTTCTCGAAGAAAAAAACGAATGGGTGACATTCATCACCACTTCCCCTAAGCCACCGCCCGAAAGAATCACCTTCACCTTGCCCGTCATCAACTCTGCCGCCAATGTGGCGGTCGTGGTGACGGGTAGTGGGAAAGCAGAAGCTGTCCGGCTGGCTATAGACGATGTGGGACCCGAATGCGCGGTGTTGCCGGCTCGGATGATTGAACCAATTGTAGGGAAACTGGTGTGGTTTTTGGATCACCAGGCTGCTTCAAAGCTCAAAGGCTTTTCTCAATTTTCCCATTAGAGTTTAATGGAGGAATTTATAGTTGTTTGTTCCCTTTTTTTTTTGGATAGTTTGATGTTTTGGGATTTTGGTTATCAAATGTTTTGAAGGGCCTAGTGGCAACATTGTGATTTATCCTTTGTTTGTTTGTTTTTTTTTTATTGGAAGAGGTGGTTAATAAGATTAATTTAGTGACTTAAAAAGACAAGATTTAATTAATGGAAATGATTTTTGTAACATGCATTCATGTGTATTATCTTATCCTTATCCATTTCATCAATAACCATTACAAGTTAGGTAAAAGTGGGCCACTAGTTTAACTAATTCAAAACAACACAAACCACTTGATAGGTGTGAAAATCACAACTAATTGATATGTATGATTTTTATATTTAATTCATTTACTCTTTTTTTTTATCTTTTTGATTAACAATAAAATATATATTCATATAAAGGCTAACGGGTGACTAGCAAAAACCCGAAATAACACGGCTTGAAAACCTAAAAAAACCACAAGAAAACACAAGTACATAAGCCGAAAACAATCCAATTGAGAACACCTTAATTTTTAGAGAGCCCAAGGAAAAGACTTAACCGCCATCTCTCCTAGTCTTAACCGCCATCTTTCCTAGTCTTCTGAGCTGAAACCTTCTTGTTGGAGAACTTCCATTCATTCCCCGATATCCAAATAGTAGTATACACAATTATCAAGGTGACTTTTCCTATCGGAAATGAACATGTTAACGACTAACGATAACTTTAGACAAACTTATTGAAAGCAACCTTGATATATCGTCGGTTGGACGTGTTGGTTTCTAGCAAGTGACTGTTGGTTTCTAATGAGCGTGTGTTGACTTGATGACCTGATTAAGTGGTCGGTTTTTTGTTTTCTATGAAATATATATATATTTTTAGATTATAAGATATAAATTTAGGATGTGTTAAGTAAATGAGTGTTAGTCACATTTCTTAAAAATGAAATGTTAGGTGTTATAGTTCTAGATGTCTAAGTTAAATTCACTCTACATATCTTTAAAATCTTTTATCAAAAATATTTCTTGTACATAACATGATTTAAACTCGAACTTTTCATACATATATTGATGTTTACGGTTTGTCAACTCATTTAGAAGATGTTTTTTGTTTAATTCCGTGTAGCTAAACAAAATTTTTTCCCCTAAATACATTTTCTTCTTTTTCTTTCTTTTTAAGAAAATATATATTTCCTTTATTCTTTTAAATACAACCAACAAAACAATATAATAATTAATATTTATGTAATATTTAAAACTTTTTTTAGAGTCAATTATGATTATTAGTCCGCTTTTCAAAGTGTTGATAGAAAATTTGATCGGCAGGATGCATGATTAACGGATCCCTGACCCATGGGACGCGCGTGAAGGATGGATAATTTGACAAGTAATTATAAAAGTCACTATGTGGCCAAGAATATAACTTAAAAGATGAAGCTTTATGCACAATGAATTGCTCAAAACTAACGGGCTAGGTGCATTATGTATTACTACGTGGAACAATGATAGGTGCATTACAAGGTTTCTAAAAAAAGCACTTTTCACATGTCTACATCTAAGTAGGCTATGAAATTAGCAAGTAAGTTTAGCTAACATTAACTGGGGCTAAAGTTTATAACCATTAACTCGGGCTCAAGCTCATAATCATGCGAGTGTATGATTTGAGTTGGCTCCGTTTATTATTTTTAGCCCAAGTTGACTCGTCTTGTAATCTCTGATGCGAGTTGGTTTGGCTTGTAGTAGAACATGTAATCTCCAATTTAAGTTAGCATGGATTTAACCTGTGATCATCACATGACCGTGTCTTCGTTTATCGATAAAGCATGTAAATTATACATAACCAAAGGTAAAACACATATTTTGGTACCATTTTTACAACCTTCAACAGGAACCCTAATCTTGATCCTGCCGTTATCCATGTTAAGATCTTAATAACATTTCAAGTTGTTATCCACATTATCTCTTTAATTGTTTAAATCGTTTACGTTAGTTTCATGTTTGATTTGTAGCTTGTTCGATTCTTTTGTATAAAGTTGGTGGTCCACCTTTATTTCGATTATTCATTGCAGGTTACGGATTGTGTTTTACTTTTCTTTTACGGTAGATGAAGATAATCATGAATTGTGGGGATGAAAAGTGTTACATATGACGTGATGGACCTAAAGCATTTTTTCGGGGGCAAACGGTAGATGAAAGTGATCATGAATTGTGGGGATGAAAAGTGTTACGGACCTAGAACATTTTTTCGGGGGCAAAGATGAAAGTGAACATGAATTGTGGGGATGAAAAGTGTTACATATGACATGATGGACCTAGAATTTTTTTTTTCAGGAATAAAAATGAACAGAGACAAAAAGGATCGAGTCAAAACTTGTTAAAGAAAGTATCAAATAACCTCAAGTCCTTAATAACATTAACTGATAGCAGGCCCATATGACTATGACCAACCCAACCAAATGTGTAAAACACTAATTGATAGAAGGCCCATATCAAACGGAAAATATCATGTACAAAAGCCCATTGATAATATTCCAACAAAACTAGGCAAAGAGACAATTACAAAATTGCTAGGCAAAGAGACAATTACAAAATTGCACACCAAAACAGAAACACAGACTGACCCTACTAGAGGTGTACATTTATCTTTAGTAAAACTGGTTTGTGCTGTAAAAAGAATCGGTTCAGTCAACTTTGGTCAAAACCAATTTCAGTCGAAACGGGTTCGCGCCATAAACCGGTTTGGTTCCAAACCAGTTTTAGTGATGGGAGTAGGAATCCATATACAAAATGGCGGTTTTGGTCAAGTTGGAATGGGGTTGGGTCAAACCGGTTTCAGGTGTGGCATTGGGTCGCTTTAGGAACTGGCTTCGAAATCCAAACCAATTCTTTAAACATCTTTAGACCCGACCTGATTTAACTGTAAATTATCCCTTTTAACCCGCTACACAATCCATCTCAAGTGCCCCTTGCGTCTTGCGTGTACCAAGTACGCAAGTTCCATTAGTTATAGTTAGGGGGTCCGTTTAGTAGTTCACATGTGATTCGTGTGTAAAGTCACAATCACGGTTCCATCTATAAATAGTTTACATTGTAGTTATTATTAGAGGGGCCATTTACATGTGCTTCATCAGCCCTATACATTTTGTAAAATATCATAAAAGTGTGTTATTGCAAAAATCGACAACTTAAAACTTGTCTCTTATACCTACCTATAAAACTTACTTTTAGCGACGTACTTACGACACTATCCATTAATTTTTTTTTAAAATCTTGAACTCTTACATATAAGTCTAGTGAAGATCCATCTCCATAAACTTATATGTTATCCGTAACTAAAAAATATCGATGGGCCGTAATTAAAACTAATACACATGGATGATTTCCCATGGTTTACCAAAAGTCGTATGGTTATGGGTGATAACTTAATGCTATGCATGTTCATAATGACATGTTGTCTTTAGTCTAGTGTACATCGACACAAAGCTCATGCAAGAGTTTGACAAATTCATACTTGGAGCAACTTGATTGACTTATAAAATGACCCAACTAAAACAACATAACGTATTATTTGTCCTATAAAATATCAACGATAACGGGGTAACTGGTCGAACGTCACATTTTGACTTTGATTTATTTCGTTTGCTTTGTAAAAATGCATGAATGAATAATGGGTGTCATTAATTCCCACATAATTTGAACTTATACTTTCAGTTTCAACTTTTCAATACTTGTTAATACTTCTTGAATCTAGATCTTTTCTACATAAATAGGCACAATTTACTAATTATTTGATCTTTTGTATTTTGTGTTTTCGCTTTGCGTCCTGCAAGCATTTCTCACGCGCATTGTAATATACACACACTTTAATTGTAATGAAAATTAACCCTTTTCCATTTGGAGAAAAAGAAAAACAAAAAATTGAGTTTTCTAGGATAACTCTATTAGGGTTAGCATATCGTGTCAATACGACACGAAAAGACACGCACTCAAACAGGTAAACATGAACACGACATGAAATTTGTCATGTCAGATTTTCCAAACTCGAACACGAACTTGATAATAAACAGGTTACACGAAATGACATGTTAAGATACGAAAAAATTACCAGCGTATCATACGACCTGTTAAGACACGATCACACGAACACCCAGACATTTTTTATTTAAAACTAGGAGTCCTACATATTTTTTATTTAAAATTATAAAGGTGTCATTAACGGATCTTAGCAAACTAACATGCATTTAATCTGTTAAGACACGAAATTAAACGGGACGTATTGACCTGTTATAAGCAAGCAACCTGTTAAGGTGAACCTGAGGGTTAAAATGTCAATAACATTTCTTTGGGGTATTGTTTGTTCGTAGAGCTTCAAGGCAGCCAGCCAGTAGCATCCTCTAAATCCCCAAAATCAAGATGGTAGGGTTTTAAATTTTTGCGATCAAACTTTCTATTAATGTTGACATTATCTGATCCGTAGTCAATCTAACTTTTCAATTTGAATTTGAAGGCTCAATCAGCAAAACCGATAACCAGCCCCGTTCCAGACGTTTGGTATCCATCGTTAGCGGTGCTCATGCTCGCCGTCGGCCTCGTAATCACCGCATCTTTCTTTATGTAAGTGGATCCGACTGTTAATTCACTGTGTGTCAAGTTTTATAACTGATCGAGATAATGTAGGTGGTTCGTGTTAAATTTTTGTGATGATGTTATACAATTTGATTGTGTTTTGCTTGATTCACTTTATTAGGTTTTGTTCTTGATATAGAAATATAATACAGGGTCTTAATTGTAATATTGAAATAGTTGGGGGGCCTAGATGTTAGAATAGTAGTTAGTCGTTAATGAGTCGTTAATGGCAGTTGTACTTAAACAGATGGGTAATAACTGAATGAGTAGTTAGTTGTGTTGGTATCTTCTTTGTTCTCTCTCTAACTCTTTCTCTCTCTAACATTCACGTATCAATTGGTATCAGAGCTACCGATCCTCGGTACTCTGCAACTCCATTTGATTGAGAATCTGCTGTATCGTTTCAATCTGGTAATTTGATCCTAATTCGATCAAATTTCGTTCCAATTTGCGTTGTTTCACTTCGGAATTGATCATTGTTCGGTCAATTCTATTCGTATTCTTCGTTTCATCACTTGAATTGATCATTGATTCGATCGATTTGTTCAACAAATTGAATTCAAAAATCTTTTATAAAACAGAGTGTTCATAATCTGGTTCCTATGGCGACAACAAGAGGCCAAACTGAGATTGAGAAGACTTTGAAGGAGCATGTAACTTCGTTGCTTAAATTGATGCTTTTATGGCGAAAACGGAGCATAATTTTACTGACCTCAGGCAGTTATTGGAGAAATTGGTTAGCAATAACAACAATAACCAAACAAGTTCCAGCAATATGGTTAATAGTATTCAAGAATTCAATAATCTCAATCGAAATGACAGATTATTCAGGTTGAGAAAGATAGAATTTCCGAAGTATGATGGGACTGAAGATGTTGAAGATTGGGTGTGTAAGTGTGAGCACTTCTTTGATGTGGATGATACACCAGAGAATTACAAAGTCAGGTATGCTGTGATTAACCTGGAAGGTAAGGCCATGAAATGGCACAACAATTTTGTAAAAACAAGGCCTATTGCTAGTGTTACATGGGCAGAATATGCTAGAACAATCACTGATAGGTTTTCTAAACTACTGTTTAGAGATGCTATGGGAATTTTATCTTCTACTGTCCAGAATGGGGAATTAGAAACTTATTGTGATGAATTTGATGAAAATCTGTTGAGGGTAACTATTGCAGAAGAATGTGCAATTAGTCTTTTCATTAAGGGTCTTAAACCAGAACTAGGGGGACCAGTTAGTATGTTTGACCCTAAAACTATGAAGGAAGCATATATGTTAGCTAAGAAACAGAAACTTGCTAATGATAAGATGAAATCTCCGTTCAAACCTTCATTCAGTTCCAAACCAACACCATCCAATTTTGTTCACAATCCTAAACCTGTGTCAACCTTTAAACCACCAGTTCATACATCACACTTACCATTATTACCTAATCCTCCTACAAACCAAAAGTTGACCACTACTAGAAGACTGACTAGTAAGGAAATTGAAAGTAAAAGATCAAGAGGGGAATGTTTTTGGTGCAATGACAAATTTACCCCTACCCACAAATGTCCTAATAAACAATTGTTTGTCCTAGAAGTTGTTAATGGGGATGATGAATTGCCACAAGAAGGGGACTATGTGACTGATGAACCTGTTGCTGATACAGTTCAGGACACAGTCATAGACACTACAACAACTGATCCTCTTATTTCTATTCATGCTCTAACAGGTATTCCTTCTTTCTCTACTATGCAAGTAGTAGGGAATATTGGTACAAAACCCTTACAAATTTTAATAGACTCTGGGTCTACTCATAATTTCATTGATGAAAAACTAGCTGTCAAACTAAACTGTGTGATGAAAGATATAGAAGGAATGGAGGTGGGGGTAGCTAATGTTCTCAGTTGTTGTGTGCAAAGGTTTGTCCAGGGTTTCAGTGGCAAATGCAGGGTTTGTGGATGAAGGCTGACGTGTTAGTGCTGCCATTGGCTAGTTATGATATGGTGTTAGGGGTGAAGTGGTTATCTTCTCTTGGGAATATTGCTTGGAATTTCCAAGATTTGACCATGTAGTTCAAGGTAGATGATAAGGTCTATCAACTGAAAGGAAGTAATACCAATAGAGTGTCATTATGTTCAACAGAATTGATGAGTCATTTGTTATCATCACAGTGCAAACAAATTGTCCAGTCTCAATTGTTTAGTTTACAAAAGGAGGAAGGGCATGATCAGTTTCAACATAAAACTGTGGTTTCATATGGGGCGACTCCTAGAGTGATTCAGTCCTTATTACAGGAGTTTGAAGATGTGTTTGCTATTCCTAATAGTTTACCACCTTCCAGAGCCTATGATCATAGGATTATTTTGAAGGATGAGTCTATGGTTATCAGTCAAAAGCCCTATAGGTATCAAGCTGCACAAAAGGATGTTATAGAAAAAATGACCAAAGAATTGTTGGATACAGGGGTTATACAGGGCAGTTCCAGTCCTTTTGCAGCTCCTGTAGTGTTGGTTAAGAAGAAAGATGGGTCGTGGAGAATGTGTATTGATTATAGAAGGCTTAATGAGGCAACTATTAAGAATGATTATCCTATACCCCTAATTGAAGAACTATTGGATGAATTAGGGGAGGCTGTAATATTTTCTAAGTTGGATTTGAGATCAGGGTATCATCAAATTAGGATGTATCCTGATGATGTTCAAAAAACAGCTTTTAGGACTCATGATGGTCATTTTGAGTTTTTGGTAATGCCATTTGGCTTAACCAATACTCCTGTTACCTTTCAGTCCCTTATGAACCATACATTTAAAGAGTTTTTGAGGAAATCGGTACTTGTGTTCTTTGATGATATATTGGTATACAACAAATCATTTAGAACAACATGTGGATCATTTGAAGGAGGTGTTGAATGTTTTAAGAAATGCTAAGTTGTATGCAAGACTTTCTAAATGTGCTTTTGGTGGGGAGAGAGTGGAATACTTGGGACATATCATTTCAAAAGAAGGAGTGGCTACTGACCCAAAGAAGATTGAAGCAATTAAGCAATGGCCTAGACCTGCAAATGTTAAACAGTTGAGGGGTTTTTTGGGATTATCAGGGTATTATAGGAGGTTTATTCAATCTTATGGCATTTTGGCAAAACCTTTAACTTCGCTTTTAAGGAAAGATAAGTTTGTATGGACTGATGAAACCACCAGTGCTTTTGAAAGACTTAAAGAGGCAGTTTGTTCACCACCAGTGTTGGCTCTTCCAAACTTTACTAAACCGTTTGTGTTAGAGACTGATGCCTCTGCATTGGGAATTAGGGCTGTATTAATGCAAGACAACCATCCTTTGGCTTTTATTAGCAAAGCATTATCTCCTAGACAACAAGCTTTATCCGTTTATGAAAAAGAGCTTTTAGCTATCATCTATGCAGTGAAGTATTGGCATCACTATTTGTCTATCAATCACTTTGTTATTAAAACAGACCAAAAGAGTTTAAAATACTTGTTGGAACAGAAGCTAACTACACCTTTACAGCATGCTTGGATCTCTAAACTGATGGGATACGATTATGAAATAGTCTATAAGAAGGGAGTGGAGAATCAGGTGGCTGATGCATTGACAAGAGTTCCAGGTCCTGCTTTGTTTACTATGTCTCTATCTACATTAGATATGAGTCTTTGGGATAGGATTAAGAAGTCATGGTAGGAATATATGATGGTTAATGATAGGTTGGGGAAATTGATTAGAGGGGAAACTGTGACAGGTTACAAGTGGAATGGTGAAGTGTTGTTTAAAGGCAACAAGGTAGTTGTGGGTAATGATGAACAGTTGCAAAGGGATATTATTAAGTTGTGTCATAATTCTAGTATGGGGGGACATTCTGGTGTACATGCCACTACTCAGAGGATCAGGGGAATGTTCAAATGGAAAGGGTTACACAAGTAAGTTAGACACTTTATTAGAACCTGTGATGTTTGCCAAAGAATTAAGTCAGAGAATGTGGCATATCCTGGTTTATTGCAACCCCTACCTGTACTTAAACATATTTTCTCTGATATTTCCATGGATTTCATTGGTGGGCTGCCTAGGGTGCAGGATAAGGATTCTATCATGGTTGTTGTGGACAGGTTGACCAAGTTTGGCCATTTCATTCCCTTAGGGCATCCTTATACAGCTAATATGGTTGCTCAGGCTTTCATGGATAATGTTTTCAAGCTTCATGGGTGGCCTCAAACGATTGTATCAGATAGAGATCCTCTGTTTTTGAGTAATTTTTGGAAGGAGACAAAAATGCATGGTATACAACTGGCTATGTCAACTGCATACCATCCTCAGTCTGATGGCCAGACTAAGGTAGTGAACAGATGCATTGAATCCTATTTGAGAAGATGACACTAAGTACCAACTTGCCTTGGATTAAATGGTTAACTCTAGCTGAGTGGTGGTACAACACCAATTATCATTCTTCGATCAGGACTACACCTTTTCAGGCTCTGTATGGGTATCCATCGCCTATTTTTGTACCTTATATTCCAAAAGATTATGCTATAGAAGCTGTGGATCAATTATGTTTAGAAAGGGAACAAACAATTAAGCAATTGAGACGGGCTTTGTCAATTGCTCAGAATCAAATGAAGCATGTGGCAGATGGTAAAAGAACTGAGAGAGAGTTCGACGTGGGGCAATGGGTGTATTTGAGGTTACAAATTATAGACAACACCCTTTGAGGGGTCATAAAAACAACAAACTTAGCCCTAAGTATTTTGGGCCTTTCTTAATCCTAGAAAAAATTGGTAAAGTTGCCTACAAATTAGACTTACCAGCAGAAGCCCAGCTACATCCCACTTTTCACGTATCATTACTGAAACCAGCTCAGGGTGATCATTCCACAGTTCTTCCTTTACTGGTGCAGCCTCGTTTCTTGTTTTACCCAGCTGCGGTGACAGACAAACGGATGGTTAAGAAAGGCAATCGTGTAAGTATGGATGTATTAGTTCGTTGGAAGACTTACCATTGACTGATTCGTCGTGGGAGAATGTGGAGGAGATGCAGGCGAGATTTCCTGATTTTGATTTCGGATTTTAATGACTTGTGGGAGATCAAAATTTTGGGGTCAAAATTTTCTTAAAGAGGTAAGTATTGATATAGAAATATAATACAAGGTCTTAATTGTAATATTGAAATAGTTGGGGGGCCTAGATGTTAGAATAGTAGTTAGTCGTTAATGAGTCGTTAATGGCAGTTGTACTTAAAAAATGGGTAATAACTGAATGAGTAGTTAGTTGTGTTGGTATCTTCTTTGTTCTCTCTCTAACTCTTTCTCTCTCCAACATTCATGTATCATAGCTCGACATTGGTGCACCTCTCTTGAGTCTTGATTGTCATACCCCGACCCGCAGCGGAATAAAAGTGGGGGCATAATTGGGTTATCACCAAAGTTCATGATATTTACTAAGATGTTTCATATTTATTAAATTCAAATTACAAACTTAAATATCAAAAAACAAAATTCATACAATTACAAAGGAAAATGATACTATAAATTTATTCCAAAGCATAATCTTGTTTATTCTTCTAGGCCATCCTAAGTGTTTCCTGTCTCGGCTGGATCACCTGTATCATGTGTAAAAACGGGGGAGATTTTGGGTCAACAAAAGTTGGCGAGTGAACTTTGATAAATCATTTTGGACTAATTTCTTGTTTTATTTATTAAAGAAAAGTCGTGCATTAATCACATGTGAGCAAACATATATATATAAACAATCACAAACCACTTTGGATGAGTATATGACATGAATGATGATGTAATTGAGATCAAGGCTCAATCAAAAGGAGCCGATCTAATGAGGCTCCTGATGCTCATCCCGTATCCCACGGGGAACTGATGGGCCTAATGAAATGCATGCACTGAAATGATAAATTTAATCTACATATAATTCACACAACAATCAACACACATTTGATCACGGATATGATGTATGCACAAGTGTTTAAATAAAATAAAAGAATAGTACGACACATGATACACCCCAAAACGTGATTAAAACGGGGAATTGGTAGAGATTAACTCACAGTGGATGCGTTTCTTGATGACGATGAATGCGCACGAATATTATGATTCAACCGACGAGGGAAAACTAACCTAAATAATAACGACATGATTCGATTAAATAAATAAATTTTATTTGAGATTATTATTTTTAATTAGTGTTCTTTAATGAGATTTTTAGATTTATTTTTGTGAGTTTAATGCAAATTTTTAACTTTAAAAACCATATTTTTAAGTATTTTTAAATAATTTTTCAATTAAATAAATAAACAAAAAGAAACAAAAATAAATAAAAATGGGTTGACTTTGTCAGGTTTGACCGGGTCTGACCGGTCAGACAGCATGTATTCCAGGCAGCGAGTGAGGTTCGAACTCGGGACCTCTCGTATACGTGAACGCAGCTCTACCAACTGAGCTACATGTCTAACCCGAAATATTCTCTGTTTTAATTATATATATATACTAACTAACTTTAACCTTATTTAGTTTTTATTAAAAATGATTTAATATGGCCGAACCGGTTACAGAAACCCGGAATCGAACTCGGGACCTTCGGTTCGAGTGCACACAGCCCAACCAGTTGGGCTGTGTGTCTAATCTGCTTAACTACTGGATTATATTCCTCTTATATATATACTGTGAATTGATCTGAATAGGTTTTAAAAATGTTGGTTTTATTTCAGAAAGTCGGAAACATGCGTGATTCGAACCCGGGACGTGTGTTTTATATTTGCACACGGTCCACCGCTGGACGGTGTGTCTAACCCGGTTAAATACCCGATTTTAATTACATTAACTTAGGCTTCGTCTTCTTCACTAAGAAAAAACACAGAGCAGTGAACCCGACTGTTTTGCTTAATCGACCAACAACCTTATACTCGATGGAAATAGAATAGAAAAATAAAGATTAAGTAATATGATATACCAAAACAGAGAGTTTTTTTCAGATTTCCGGCAAGTTTCGTCGACCCTGATTTGCGATTTCCGGCTGAATTAACTGATTTAACAGTTTTGATTATTGATTTGAGCAATTAAATTATCAATCAAGAGATAGTAAGGAGGTTTAGACAATTATACCGTCTGAAGAACAACTGCGGTTTTCTAATCAGTGATTCCGGCGATATTCCGGCGAGTGCGAAAATCTCCGGCGACGTGCTTTGGAAGGAATAACGCTTTGGAAAGAGAGTGCGGTTCTGAGCGAAATGTTTACAAGGAGTTTGAGTGGGTATTTATAAGGGGGACAGGCTGATTGGGTTCGAATTAAGGGTCAAGATTCGCGGTCAATGATTTCAAACGGTTTTGACTGAAATTGAGTGTCAGGCAACGGTTATAACTGATGTCGAAATCCGTTTATGCGTTTCAGTCAAAGGAAAATAGCCACATATGCGGAGTTTCGGTTATTCCGGCGATTGCGAGTTCTGGGCGCGCTGATTTACAGGTTTTGACTTTCGGTTTTTACTATAAGTGTTATTTGTTTCAGTATTTAACACAAATGATGCGTGTGGCGGAGTGGTGTGGTGTGTGTGTGTCTTCGCGGGAGACCCGGGTTCGAGACCCGGCTACCCTGTTTTATTTATTATTATTATTTATTAATTATGGTTTTTAAATTCTAAAATATTTATTAATTATGTATTATTTAAAATAATCTGAACAATAAATACGCAACGAACTTATAACTGAATATTTGATTATAAAACGAAGCGGGTTTTGAAACCCGTTTTTCGACGAATGTTACAGTATCCCCTACTTTTAGAAATTTCGTCCCGAAATTTAAGCAGTAGTGGTGACTGGAAAAAGATGCGGGTATTTTTCGCGCATTGAGTCTTCTCGTTCCCAAGTAAACTCGGGTCCTCGCTTTGACTCCCAACGCACCCTGACAATTGGAATACGGCTTCGCCTTAAAAGCTTCTCTCTGAAATCCATGATTTCTACTGGTCTTTCAACGAAGTGCATTGATTCATCGACTTGAATGTCTTCTAGAGGAATATGGAGGTTTTCATCGGCAAGGCACTTTTTCAAGTTTGATACGTGGAATGTGGGATGAATTCTGTTGAGTTCTTCTGGTAGGTCAAGCTTGTATGCTACAGGACCTACTCTTTCGAGTATCTTGAAAGGTCCTACGTAGCGTGGTGCTAGCTTGCCCTTCTGGCCAAAACGAACCACTCCCTTCCACGGTGATACTTTTAAAAGTACTTGATCACCAATGTCAAACTCGAAGGGCTTTCGTCATTTGTCAGCATAACTCTTTTGACGACTTTGAGCCGCTAGAAGATTGTTTCGAATTTGAAGGATCTTGTCGGTTGTTTCTTGAATTAATTCTGGTCCGGTGATTTGCGCTTCCCCAATTTCGTGCCAACATACTGGAGATCGGCACTTACGACCATATAAAGCTTTGAAAGGAGCCATGCCGATACTTGAATGATAGCTATTGTTGTACGAAAATTCAACTAATGGTAAGTGAGCATCCCAGTTCCCTTTGAAGTCTATGACACATGCTCGCAACATGTCTTCAAGGGTTTGGATTGTGCGTTCAGATTGACCATCAGTTTGAGGATGAAAAGCGGTACTGAGGTCTAATCGTGTACCCAAAGCGGTTTGTACGACTCGCCATGTTCGTGAAGTGAAACGACCATCACGGTCTGAAATGATGCTTAATGGTACACCATGACGGCTTACGATCTCGCTGATGTAGATACGAGTTAACTTCTCGTTCTTGAAGTCCTCGCGAATCGGAATGAAATGAGATGACTTTGTAAGACGATCGATTATTACCCATATGGTGTCATACCCACTGGAGGTGTGAGGTAACCCGGTAATGAAATCCATGGTTATGTTTTCCCACTTCCATACAGGTATTTCGGGTTGGACTAGAAGTCCTGAAGGTCTTTGATGTTCAGCTTTTACTTTGGAATAGGTAAGGCACATGGAAACAAAAACAGCGATATCCTTTTTCATGCCATGCCACCAGTAGGTGTATCGTAGGTCTTGATACATCTTGTCGGCTCCTGGGTGTACAGAGTATCGTGTTTTGTGCGCCTCATTCATGAGGAAATCACGAAGGTTATCGCGATCAGGAATCCATATGCGGTTTAAAATAGTATAGAATACCGTCGGATTTGGTTTCGATTTTGAGTTCAGCTCCACATGACAGCTCATCGCGTACATCATTTTCTGTTACAGAAACATGTTGAGCTGCCCGGATTCGATCTTTGATGTTGGTTATGATTTGCGAACATAGAAGACGAATGGAGTTCGCATAACCTTTTCGACTGAGCGCATCGGCCACCACGTTTGCCTTGCCAGGATGACACCGAATTTCACAGTCGTAGTCGTTGAGAAGTTCAACCCATCTTCGTTGCCTCATATTCAACTCTTTCTGGTTGAAGATATGTTGGAGACTCTTGTGGTCAGTGTATATTTCACACTTAGTACCGTAGAGGTAATGTCTCCATATCTTAAGAGCGAACACAACGGCTCCAAGTTCCAGGTCGTGGGTGGTGTAATTCTTCTCGTGAACCTTGAGTTGCCTAGAGGCATAGGCTATCACTTTTCCTCTTTGCATCAATACACAGCCTAGCCCTTGCCCTGATGCATCGTAATATACCACAAAGTCATCGCAACCCTCAGGGAGTGTGAGGATAGGTGCGTCACAAATTTTTTGCTTTAGAGTTTGGAAGGCCTCCTCTTGCTTAGGTCCCCATATGAAGGATTTTCCTTTATGAGTTAAGGCCGTGAGTGGTACAGCAATACGGGAAAAATTGGCAATGAAGCGTCGATAGTAACCAGCCAAACCAAGAAATGACCTAACTTCGGTAGGGGTACGTGGCGCTTGCCATTCCTGCACTGCCTTGATTTTTGAAGGATCGACATGAATTCCCTTGTCATTGACGACATGTCCAAGGAATTGCACTTCTCCTAACCAGAATTCGCATTTTGAGAATTTAGCGTAAAGCTTTTCAGTCCTTAAGAGTGTAAGGATGAGTCGAAGGTGTCGCTCATGATCAGATTTAGACTTGGAGTAAATAAGGATGTCGTCGATGAAGACTATGACGAAATGGTAGAGGTAGGGTTTGCATACCCTATTCATTAAATCCATGAAGACAGCGGGGGCGTTGGTTAAACCTAATGGCATGACCATGAACTCGTAATGACCATAACGAGTCCGGAAGGCGGTTTTTGGGATATCTTCTTCGTGCACCCTGAGCTGATGATAACCAGAACGAAGGTCGATTTTTGAAAAGCAGGTGGCACCTTGAAGTTGGTCTAGGAGGTCATCAATGCGAGGCAGTGGATAGCGATTTTTAACCGTTAACTTGTTAAGTTCTCTATAATCAATGCACATGCGAAACGTTCCATCTTTCTTCTTCACAAAAAGAACAGGTGCACCCCAAGGCGATGAGCTAGGACATATGAATCCTTTGTCAGTCAGCTCTTGCAGTTGACTGGCCAGCTCTTGCATTTCGGATGGGGCTAACCTATAAGGAGATTTTGCGACTGGTGTAGCGCTAGGTACAAGATCGATGCGAAATTCGACTTCTCTCACAGGAGGAAGTCCTGAAATGTCGTCGGGAAAGACTTGTGGGAATTCTTTCACAACTGGGATATCTTCGAGTTTCCAATCCTTGTTTCCCTTTTTGACGACGTGAGTTAGGAATGCGACATAGTTCTTGCGGAGATATCTTCGGGCTTGAAGGCAGGACATTAATTTGAGTCCTTTCAAAGGGGTTTCCCCAAAAATACGTAGTGTCTGATCGTCTGCAAGAGGAATGCGAATGAACTTTTCGTGGCACACCACTTCAGCGTGATGCTGGCTGAGCCAGTCCATACCGATTATAACATCGAAACTTCCCAACTTCATAGGAATAAGGTCAATTGGAAAATCGTGATCGTTTAGGGTGAGAGTACAATTGCGTATAATAGAATTTAATAAAACGGGTTTTCTGTCAGCAACTTCCACCGTTAGAGATTCGATGAGATTAACACGAGGTTGGTCGAGGATAGGTTCAAATTCTAAGGACACAAAGCTCTTATCCGCACCAGTATCGAATAATATGGATGCATAACTACCATTGATGAGAAACGTACCGTTGACCACGTTGTTGTCAGCCCTGGCTTGGTTGGCATTGATATTGAAAGCTCTCCCTCTGGCAGGTGGGGGAGCTTGGTTAGCTTGGTTTACCGGGTTTGTGTGAGCTTGGGCATGGATGATGTTCACTAGGCGTGGACATGCGTTCCTGAAGTGGTTTGGGTCCCCACAGTTGAAACAAGCTCGCATGGGTTGCATCATGGGGTAGTTGGGTTGGTAGTAAGGTTGGGCTACGTGTTGTGAAGGTGGTAGAAGTAAGGGTTGTTGGGTTTGGCCCACTATCTGATTTTGGGTTTGGGTTGGAGGTTGATTGCGAATCATTCGTTGAAGGGTACGGCAGGTTTGGATGGTGTGACCCGCACGGCCACAACTTGTGCAATGTTGGCAGGGATTTTCGGGAGGGTGATGGTATTGACAGCGGTTGCATTTTGGGTGTGGGCCAGTATACGACTTTTTGAATGGTGCAGCTGGAGGAGCAATTTGGGTGATTGGTGCAACAGTGATAGGAGGGTTGGTTTGAGTGACGGCAAAATTCTTGCCATTTCGCTTCCTCTTACCAGCAAACTTCGAGGATGAGACTGGGTGGTTTGGAGTTGGGGTCTCAATGGGTGCTTTCTTCTTCTCATCTTTGAACTTGTCGTTTCGAATGCGATTTTCAGTGAGTTCTGTAGCTAACTCCACTGCGGCTTCAAGTGTTGCAGGCGATGTGCTTAAAACCGAATCTTGAATTTTCGAGGGGAGGCCTCGAATGTAGTGTTCAACTAAGCGGTACAAGGGGGTGAACAAATTTGGGATCATCTGGTTCAACTCGAGAAATCTCTTATTATATGAAGTGTGGTCTCCTTCCTTCTGTTTCAGTACGTGGAATTCGTCTTCCAGCTTTTTGATTTCGCTTCTTGGACAGAAGCGTCTTGTCATGAGTTCCCTTAACTCTTCCCATGTTAAGGCCATGGCATCTTCAACTCCTCGCTTACCCTTTTCCGTGTTCCACCAGGTAAGGGCTACCCCAAACAGTCTTCCAGTAGCGTAACGTACCTTACGGTCCTCGGGACAATCACAATTGAGGAAAGTGTTTTCCATTTCTTCAAACCAGTGAAGGAGGGCGGTAACACCTTCGGTCCTTTCATACTTTGGGGGATCGCAGGATTTGAAGTGTTTGTAGGTGCACTTGGGGGTTTTGGAAGGAGGGTTGGCGACGCTCTGGTCTTCTTGGTTGGGAGGGTTGATGGGATTAACGGTGAGAGCTTGTTGAACTTGAAGCACGATGTCAGGAAGTACTACGGCCATTTGTTTAGCAATTTGTGTGGCCAAGCGTTCGCTTGACTTTCCTGACTTTCTACCTCCACGTAGTTGCCTAGCCGACATCTACAGGAACATATATAGGAAGATTGTGAGTTTAAGAATTTTCTAGGTGTCATGTGTCGTAAAAAGAATGAAAAACAACATAACTGACAATAATTTAACTACATCCATAGGATGTCTTGGGCTTGCTCATGTTTGGGCCTCCAAATGTCCCCCATACCATTGCCTGTGTAGTCATGTGGGCCCCCATGACTATTGGGCTTGGTAGGATTCACATTGGTGTCGGCGGGTTAACACTCGCACCACCCGAATGAAAATCGTAAATATGATTGCGAGATGTATGGTAAGAGGGTGTCCAGGTGTAGACACAATGACAACTCAAAGTGGGGTTAGCTCACACGACGTTTGGTATAGCATGCTTTGGCCTAATAGGTCCTTCGTACTCTCATCGTTAGTCCCCAGGTAGGAAAACTGGTCCTTTATTTTGGATTTATACGAATGCCAAGCCTAGACAGGACGTTTCGACTACCGGTACTCGTACCCTTCCAGGTACTACATGCCCGTCATGAGAACTCACTTTGATGTGATTTGAAAAATACAAAAATCATTGCAAAAATCATGGAAATCGTGAGGTGTGTGCTCTCATGGATATGATATGTTATGAGGATATGATTCATGATGAGCATTGCATAATAACATGTATTTATGAGCGTGCTTGCATAACATTGGGTGTGAAAATAAACATGAAACATATAAACATCATGAATTTTGCATGTAACGCATCAACAATTAAAATTTAATCAACTATAGTATAGGCTCTAAGGGTCTAATAACCTATCCTATATCCCTATAGTCACAAGCTCTGATACCAATCTGTCACACCCCGACCCGCAGCGGAATAAAAGTCGGGGCATAATTGGGTTATCACCAAAGCTCATGATATTTACTAAGATGTTTCATATTTATTAAATTCAAATTACAAACTTAAATATCCAAAAACAAAATTCATACAATTACAAAGGAAAATGAAACTATAAATTTATTCCAAAGCATAAGCTTGTTTATTCTTCTAGGCCATCCTAAGTGTTTCTTGTCTCGGCTGGATCACCTGTATCATGTGTAAAAACGGGGGAGATTTTGGGTCAACAAAAGTTGGCGAGTGAACCTTGATAAATCATTTTGGACTAATTTCTTGTTTTATTTATTAAGGAAAAGTCGTGCATTAATCACATGTGAGCAAACATATATATATAAACAATCACAAACCACTTTGGATGAGTATATGACATGAATAATGATGTATTTGAGATCAAGGCCCAATCAAACGGAGCCGATCTAATGAGGCTCCTGATGCTCAACCCGTATCCCACGGGGAACTGATGGGCCTAATGAAATTCGTGCACTGAAATGATAAATTTAATCTACATATAATTCACACAACAATCAACACACATTTGATCACGGATATGATGTATGCACAAGTGTTTAAATAAAATAAAAGAATAGTACGACACATGATACACCTCAAAACGTGATTAAAACGGGGAATTGATAGAGATTCACTCACAGTGGATGCGTTTCTTGATGACGATGAATGCGCACGAATATTATGATTCAACCGACGAGGGAAAACTAACCTAAATAATAACGACATGATTCGATTAAATAAATAAATTTTATTTGAGATTATTATTTTTAATTAGTGTTCTTTAATGAGTTTTTAGATTTATTTTTGTGAGTTTAATGCAAATTTTTAACTTTAAAAACCATATTTTTAAGTATTTTTAAATAATTTTTCAATTAAATAAATAAACAAAAAGAAACAAAAATAAATAAAAATGGGTTGACTTTGTCAGGTTTGACCGGGTCTGACCGGTCAGACAGCATGTATTCCAGGCGGCGAGTGAGGTTCGAACTCGGGACCTCTCGTATACGTGCACGCAGCTCTACCAACTGAGCTACGTGTCTAACCCGAAATATTCTCTGTTTTAATTATATATATATACTAACTAACTTTAACCTTATTTAGTTTTTATTAAAAATGATTTAATATGGCCGAACCGGTTACAGAAACCCGGAATCGAACTCGGGACCTTCGGTTCGAGTGCACACAGCCCAACCAGTTGGGCTGTGTGTCTAATCTGCTTAACTACTGGATTATATTCCTCTTATATATATACTGTGAATTGATCTGAATAGGTTTTAAAAATGTTGGTTTTATTTCAGAAAGTCGGAAACATGCGTGATTCGAACCCGGGACGTGTGTTTTATATTTGCACACAGTCCACCGCTGGACTGTGTGTCTAACCCGGTTAAATACCCGATTTTAATTACATTAACTTAGGCTTCGTCTTCTTCACTAAGAAAAAACACAGAGCAGTGAACCCGACTGTTTTGCTTAATCGACCAACAACCTTATACTCGATTGAAATAGAATAGAAAAATAAAGATTAAGTAATATGATATACCAAAACAGAGAGTTTTTTTTCAGATTTCCGGCAAGTTTCGTCGACCCTGATTTGCGATTTCCGGCTGAATGAACTGATTTAACAGTTTTGATTATTGACTTGAGCAATTAAATTATCAATCAAGAGATAGTAAGGAGGTTTAGACAATTATACCGTCTGAAGAACAACTGCGGTTTTCTGATCAGTGATTCCGGCGATATTCCGGAGAGTGCGAAAATCTCCGGCGACGTGCTTTGGAAGGAATAACGCTTCGGAAAGAGAGTGCGGTTCTGAGCGAAATGTTTACAAGGAGTTTGAGTGGGTATTTATAAGGGGGACATGCTGATTGGGTTCGAATTAAGGGTCAAGATTCGCGGTCAATGATTTCAAACGGTTTTGACTGAAATTGAGTGTCAGGCAACGGTTATAACTGATGTCGAAATCAGTTTATGCGTTTCAGTCAAAGGAAAATAGCCACATTTGCGGAGTTTCGGTTATTCCTGCGATTGCGAGTTCTGGGCGCGCTGATTTACAGGTTTTGACTTTCGGTTTTTACTATAAGTGTTATTTGTTTCAGTATTTAACACAAATGATGCGTGTGGCGGAGTGGTGTGGTGTGTGTGTGTCTTCGCGGGAGACCCGGGTTCGAGACCCGGCTACCCTGTTTTATTTATTATTTTCTTATTATTATTATTATTTATTAATTATGGTTTTTAAATTCTAAAATATTTATTAATTATGTATTATTTAAAATAATCTGAACAATAAATACGCAACGAACTTATAACTGAATATTTGATTATGAAACGAAGCGGGTTTTGAAACCCGTTTTTCGACGAATGTTACATTGATGCTACCCATATGGTTGGTTTTTTAAACAGGTAAACCTCTTGAATGATAAGCCAAATCACAATTTGTTAACTCAAAAAAATCAGAACTTGAATCATTGTCCGCACCATCATCATCATTATTAAACTTCTTGAATTCTTTGACATCTTCTCTTGAAACATACTTAAAAGGATGATGTTCTTCTTGTTTTTCATTAAGAATCTTTACTTTCTCCACAACCCCATTTTGAAAACTCATGTTTTTCTCAGGAAAATCACTCTTTATGTTGAAAGTTTCAATCTTGTTGAGGTTTTCAGTGAGGGGTATTTTTGTAATTTGACATGTAGGAGGCTTGAGATATGCATAGCTTATTGGGTCTATGTAGCTTGTAATCTTTGAGGAGGTGTGTGTTACATGATAAGGAGGTGGTGTTCTAAAGCCTGAGGTTGAAAAGGAAGATTTATCATTGTTCACAATGGTGGCGGTTCCAACGGTGGCGGCGGCGATGGTGGTGGTGGTGTTTGCACTACTCAGATGGCTCATGCTACTCCTCCTCTTCCTTTTCCAACCACCAGGACTCTCATCTTCATCCTTTGTTGACTTTTTCTTGGACTTTGACTTCTTTGAAGATGTTTGGTTGAAAAGAGAATTCAAGAAATGAGCCAATTTGCCTCCTGGTGAGCTTGGTTGCTTGAACTTCTTCTCTTTGCCCATCATAGTGGGATTCTCTATCAACCTTGCTTGTAACGGAGAGGAATTCCCTCTATGGTTTGGCATGTCAAGGCTCATTCTTCTTATAGGCCTCATGTTATACTTTTGTGTATGGTTGCTAAAAGTGTTGGATCCGCTACTTATGTTTTTATGGGTGTCTTTGAAGTTTTTAGTGACACCCGAGAAATAACCAGCGGCTTCAAACACGTCAAGCTCGTCTGAACCGTTCCTATGATGAATCGGCTTCTTGGGTTGGATGAAAGCATGATACTCACGGGCATTCTTGAAGTAAAATGACAAGCTTCTCTCTAAAACAAAAAAGATTGAAGCTACCAACGAATCGAAATTGTGTTACAACCGTTAATATAGGCTTCTTCGCAATGAAAGGCGTATCTTGAGTTGGGTAGGAATAGATGAGAAGCACAAAAATTGTAAGGAAAAGAGTGTTTCATAGAATGATTTAGGGTTTGGTAGATAAATTCAAAAATCTGAGTACTAAGGCTTGCCTTTTATCGTAATATATTTGCCATCCATGTGCTCTAGATATGTGAATAGTTTTTATGAAAGTATAAGTGTTTAATGCATGAAGTACAAGTTTGAATCGAGATAATAGTGAACAAGGGTTGGTTGGCTGTAGGGTATTGATTGTAGTGGCTATGGTGTTTCGTATTGAAGCAAAAGGCTCCAATAGAAGTGGAACAACCGTGTGAGGTTTGAGTGTAGGGGGACAAGTAGGGTACAACTTCAAGAATGGATTGCATATGGATCTTTATATCACTTTCTCTTTAGTGGTGGATTTAAAGTCTTTTTGCTATGTATTGTTGGGGAAAAGGATTCTTTTGATTATTTTTTCAAACTTATACTTTTAAGATAAGGACTAGATATCAAATGTGGGCTTTGTAGTTTGTATCAATCCTTAGATAAAAGGTGGAGGTTGCAATAAGATGTGGTGATCATAATAACCAGATTCATATGTGGGTCGATACTAGGGTTAAAGAAAAAGGACAGATATCTCAACTTCAATCGAAAGTTTTTGTTGTTATTGATTAATGTAGTTTACTAGTTGTTAGCATTTAATTCTCTGATTGTCGTATTTAATTTCTTACTATTCGTTTAATGATACTTGATAAGAATCTACTATAAAAACAACATACTATAACCTTTTAAGAACCTTAAATTGCATTCAAGAATATCTATCATATTTGTTGCCTTCAAGAAGGTGTATATATGTTTTCTATAAAATCTGATACTTGTCGTTTGCATGAAATGTATCTAATTTTCTTCACTTCCATCTAATGTGATACGTGACACGTACAGTTTCGTCTTGCATCAATAATTAAAATACTTATCTCAATACGTTCTAGTAACTGAAATGTTAAGGTCGCAAAACCGTGACATATACAATTACTTTATGTCGCTAATTTTAAAACAACCATAATAAATTTTTTAGAGAAGAGATGAATGCCAGAAATCTCTCTTCTAAAATCTCCTCGCTTTCGTGCATCTAATCCTCTTTCTAGTTTGTGGTTTTGGCAACCAGCTATGCCTGTTGTGTTATTTCTATTTTTACTTCCACTTGTATCTAGTTCAGTACCTCGTTGGTTTTCTTAGTTTATATATATATATATATATATATATATATATATATATATATATATATATATATATATTTATTTATTTATTTATTGTGTTGCTGTGCAAAACAAAACATCTCTCTACGCTTGATTTTTTTCCATGTAATCAAATTCTTGTTAGATAAATGATTTAGAAGATAAGATAATATATTATTTTTACAAAATAAAAAAAAACACTTCTAAAAAGTTGATAACTTATCTAAATGAGAAATTCGAGCCTTTTTTTACAAAGAAGGCCTAAATTTGATAGTATTATCAGATCTTTTAAAATGAAAATTGACAGTCTAAAACTGAAATTTACTGACTGAATAAACACGAGAAATAGTGACATGATATCCATTGTTCACATGTTTTTGCAAATAAAAGGAATATTATCAAATCTTATAAAATGAAAATTGACAGTCTAAAGTTGAAATTTACTGACTGAATAAACACGAGAAATAGTGACATGATATCCACTGTTCACATGTTTTTGCAAATAAAAGGAAATAAATAAATAAATAAATGGTGACAAAGGCAAAATTGCAACTCAAGTGGAAGAAATTTGGGTCCTAAGGCCTCCGGAAAATTACGCCATTTCCATCTATAATTTATGCCACCATAACTCTAAACGATCAAAAACGGTGTTGGTTTAAGTTTGGTTGTTGAAATATGAGTATGTGAATCTTTGGAGTTGCTTCGAGTACGATATGAATGATAAACAAGATAAGATATTTTACGTAATTCATGTTGCTAGTCTAAATAAATAATATTGATGTTTGGGGTTTTAACTTTTGAATTTTGATGGTTGCAATTTATTCGTGAGTGTGTGTCCACACCTGGTGATGGAAATTGCTCCAACTTTGTAGGACCATTCTTGATGGCTTTTGATTGTCAAGATCACTTAAGATATATAGCCCATTGAAGCTGCATTGTCACGATCACCTTACACTAATTTTTGGTATACATCTGCGTATTCTGGTCACAAATTGCTACCCAATTAGGTATTGTGGTCACAAATTGCTACATAATTAGATATACGATATATAATTTGATATTGATATATGTGTTAAAAATATAACACATGCATCGTGTAATATTTTCATTAATATGTTTATAAATAATGTCACGTTTTATAGTGTTTGTGCTGAGTATTAAACAGGTTGAAATGTTAAGGGACCAGTGAGTCCTAATTATACACCTGGAGGGACTGGAGTTGTAAGTATTGAGGGACTACGATCGTTTGTACACATTCTCGAAGGGCTTAAGTGTAACATTGATTGGAGCTTGTAGAAAAGGCTTAGGGTTTAGTGTTTGAGATTCATTTTCTCACATTTTTTCTTACATATCACTCTTTGTTAGGGTTTGTTAGTGATTATTGTTCTTGATCTCACATCGATGTTCATGTGAGATCTTTTGTATTAGTGTTGATGATCAGTTAATATGTGGATATTGTATCATTTGAGATCTTACATTTTGTAAGACCTAGGGTTTCTGGGGGTGGGGGGACTTCTTTTGGTTTGGGTTAATAAGATTTTATGTCACTATTTTTGTCGTTATACTCTGATTTATCATTCTTGACATTGTATCAGAGCTATTAGGCTCTTGATCGTTGTTGTTTCCGCTGTTATTTGCATCAGATTCGTGTTTGTTGTTTGTTTTTTAAGGTTTCTAATCTCGAAAACCATATTTGGAGTATATTGTTACAGATCTGTTTAGATCTGTTTATTGGGAGGAGTGCAGTCCACACCTGAAGGCGAAACCATAATCTAGGGCTGGTGGTACTTGAAAGTGTTTGCTCATATTTGACATTATCAGTTTGATTTGCTTTAAAGTTAAACGTTGTTGTGAGATTGTTCTAACCCTATCTAATATATTTTTTGTTACACTTGCATTGTGTATAGACATTCTTGTTTCCGAGCTAGCTGGGCTGGTGGTTGATCAAGTCTCTGTGGTTTATTGTTGCATTCTTTGTGGTCTTTTGTTGTTATTGTTGAATTTTTAGTCTTCAGCTTCTGTGTTAAGACTTGTTCGGGCACCATAAGAGTGACGAACTTGAAATATGGCCCCTGACACAATTTCGTTGCGAGGGTTTGTTACACTACTTGTTGATTATTTAGTTTGTTTTTTGTGTGTCAATATGGTAGATGGTGAAGGTAGTACATCTCAGACTCTGATTAGTAAACTGGACATTGGTTATCATTTATATCTACACCCTAGTGATTCAAGTAGTCTCACTAATAGTTAGTATAAAGTTAAAAAGGACTGAAAATTATAAAGTATGGTCTAGTGCAATGAAACTTGCTTTAGAGGCTAAAATAAATTTGGTGTTATAAATGGGAAGTGTGAAAAATCAGTAGATGATGATGTGTTAGGAAATCAGTAGGATCGATGTAACTCAGTTGTTTTAACCTGGTTGTTGAATTATGTGTCTAAAGAGTTATATCTTGATCAGGTTTTTTTTTTCTAAATTAGCTTCTGAAGTTTGGGTGGATTTGAAAGAAACCTATGAAAAAGTGGATGGTTCTGTTGTGTATACTCTTTGTAAAAAAATTAATTTTATTTCCCAAAATGGTAGTTCAGTTTCAGAGTATTATCATAGGTTGAATTACATGTGGAAGCAATTTGATGTGGGTCACTTTGAAATTTCAGAGTATTACCATACCCCTCCAGATGCTATACTTTAGCTTCCTACATGTTCTTGCTAGGCTGCAAAAGACTATAATGATTTCAATACATTAATCAAACTAAAGTAGTTCCTCATTGGGCTTCATGATGTAATGTGAGGACAAATTTGTTAACAAGATAACCATTTCCTTATATTAAGGTAGCTTTCTCTATTGAGAAAAGTCACATAGAAATACTAGTAATGTTTCAAAAGGTCAAATTGTGGCTTTTGTTTCTAAAACTAATTAGTCTTTTGATCAGAAGAAAAAAAGTCTTTAGAGGTCCTAACCCAAATCTTAAATGTACTATTTGCAACATGTTCGGACATTTTATGGATCGGTGTTTTGAACTAATAGGGTATCCACCTGGTTCTAAAAACATAGTGGGAGTCAATTGCCATAAAGTAATAATTTTGTTTTAAATAAAAACCAATGTGTTTTCTGTCTCTGTTGGTTCTCTTTTTTACTTCTGAGCAGATCACTAAGTTGTTAAGTCTTGTTGGTGAGAAGTCTGGAATTAAGCAATCAAGATCAAATTTAGGCGGTAAGGTTTGAAATATGTCTATTAGTGTTGAAAACTTTATGACTTGTTCTAGTTCTAGTATGTTTGGGTCTGATTGTAATTGGATAATATACTTTGGTGCTAATTAGCACATGGTTAAAACTGATAAGAATATGTTTAATTGTATTGATGTGTCTGAATTTTATTTAAAGGTTAGTCATCCAAATGGAACAAGTACTAAGGTTTTTAAAATAGGTGATATAAAACTTATCAATAATGTAGTTTTGAATGATGTGTTCTTTGTTCCTGGGTATAGTGTTAGTTTATTGGGCTGTGTTCAAGTTTGTAACATCCGTCAAAAAACGGATTTACCAAACCCGCTCCGTTTATTAACCGAACAATCAGTTAAAATTTTCGTTGCGAATTAAATGCCCAAAATAATTTTAAACGATACATAATCAATTATTATATGGGATTATATAATTAGTTTTTGAAAATCTGTCAAAAATAAGAAAATAAAAATAGTTTGGTTCTGCCGGGTTTCGAACCCGGGTCAGTAACCGGTCCAGCAACAAACTTAACACACAACACTTGAACCACTGCGCCACTGATGTTCTTTGTTAAATGTTAGGATCATTTAATTGATAAAGTGTCATTCCGAATTCAAAACCGGCGCCCAAATGCAATCGTCGGAAATCCCGACGATCTCGCCAATAATTTAACGAATCCTTCCGTTATAACGTAAACTTTAAACCTATATCGGTTATAACTGACGTCTGAGTCCGCGACACCATCTATAACCGCCGGAAAAATTCAAACCAACGAATCAAGTTGAAAATCAGACCAAGTTCATCGATAACCTGCACTATAAATACCCCATCGAACCTCTGCAAACATTTTCGCTCAAACCGCACCCTTTCTCGGCGAAAAATCACTCGCCGGAATATTTCTGCTCATCACCGGAAAACCGGGTTCTTCATTTCTGAGCCTTACTGAACCCCCTAAGCTTATACCGAAGTCACCCACATCCTTTGTAAGCTTTCTGGAGACTCGCTGCTGCAAGACACTCGTCGCCGGAAGTGATTGCTGTCGCCGGAGTTACGCCGGAAAAACAGAGGAAGCCAGTCGGTATATTTCACGCCTAATTTCCATTCTTTTTACTTAATCTCATCTGTACTTAACCTAAAAACGCTAAAGAATCCTGATTAAAACTTCGAACCAGATCGTCATCGTTCCTGGTTAAAATCTAACGAAGAAGACGATGTTGCAGTAACATATAAGTATAATTTAAATCAAGAAATAACTCGGGTTAGACACACAGTCCAGCGGTGGACTGTGTGCACATTAAACACACTAACGTCTCGAGTTCGAATCCTGTTCCACACACGCTGCCTTAATAAAAATGATTTTTTTTGTTAACCGAACCGGATTCACACTGTTATATGTAAAGTATATTAATAATCGGAATAATAACCAAGTTAGACACACAGTCCAGTGGTGGACTGTGTGTATGTTTAATCAAAGCGCACGAGTTCGAGTCCGGTCTACTGCATCGATTCGGACCATTATTCAAACTTTTTAAATACGGCATAAATGAAAATGTTTAGTTTGTATTTAAGAATAATAAAAATCAGTTTAGTTAACAAGTTGGACACACAGTCCAGCGGTGGACTGTGTGTTAGTATAAGCCATAGGTCCCGGGTTCGAGACCTGTGGAGCGCACTTGGATTAAATCGTTTTTAGAAAATAAAGAATTTTCTGTTTAACATAATTAATATATAAATATAATTAAAAACAGAAATATTTCGGGTTAGACACGTAGCTCAGTTGGTAGAGCTGCGTGCACGCGTATGGGAGGTCTCGGGTTCGAGCCTCACTCAGCGCACAATTATACTAACGAACCGGTCAAAGTCAACAGTCAACGGTCAACTGTAGCAAAAAAAAAATCAAAATTTTTTATTATTTTTATTTATTTATTTTAATTAAAAATCAATTAAAAATACTTAAAAAATAACATTTTTAAGGTTAGAAAATAGCCTTAAACTCACAAAAATACACCCAACAATCCTACTAAAATGGATTAATAAAATCCGTTTACTTACCGAACCATAATGCGATTTATCTAGGTTAATCTTACTCGTGATTAAAACCACTTCGCGTGCATTCAACATCATCAACCGAACGCACCCACTGTGAGTGAATCTTACAACTTCCCCTTTTTAATTACACGTTTTGGGGTGTGTCATGTGTCACAAATTAATTAGCTCGTTTATTTAAACTTGTGCCATACCATATCGTGATCTAAATTTAGATTGTTTATATTGTTGTGATTACTTATTTCATTTTGTCAAATTATATGAAATTCATTCATTAAGCCCATCAGTTCCTCGTGGGAGACGAGTTGAACAACGCGTGCCTCAAAACCAATCCATTATTGTTCATGTGTGTATCATTGAGTTTATATTGTTTGTAGTTGTGTCATTCATATTATCATGTTTATCCAATTCATTCATTAGGCCCATCAGCTCCTCGGGAGAGACGAGTTGAGCAACGCGTGCCTCTACACGTTCCATTATTGTTCATGTGTGCTTTATTTAATATCTAATGATTGTTGAGTAATTTTACATCTATTTTTACTCATGTGTGGTTGTGCACTCATTTCATAATCAATTAAATAAACTTGTTCAAATGTTTTCCATAGGATTCACTCGCCAACTTTATGTTGATCCAAAAACCTTTCTACACATGATACAGGTGAACAGGTTGAAGCAAGGAAAACATAGGAAATGCCTTAGAAGAGAATAAAGAAGCTTAGATTGATAGTTAGAACATGTTGTAATATTTATTGTAAATTTCCATTAAATTGTATTAAATGAATATGAAACGCATAATAAATGTCATGAGCTTTGATGATAACCCAATCATGCCCGATCACCTTTTCCGCTGCGGGTCGGGGTGTGACAGATTGGTATCAGAGCCATGACTATAGGGATATAGGATAGGTTATTAGACCCTTAGAGCCTATACTATAGTCTGCCTAAATTTTAATTGATTAGGTGGTTACATACAAACTTGTGATATTTATTTGTTTCATATTTGTGTATACTTACAGTCAAACATACATACTTATATAAATATTCATTATACATATATCGATGTTCATGAATTCAATTTATTTTTATACTCTCATTATTCAAAGATTTTGTTGCAATTTTCAAATCTCATCAAAGTAAGTTCTGCGACGGGCATGTAGTAACTGGAAGGGTACAAGTACCGGTAGTCGGAACGTCCTGTCTAGGTTGGCATTCGTATAAATCCAATATAACGGACCAGTTTGCCTACCTGGGGACCAACGATGAGAGTACGAAGGACCTATTAGGCCAAAGCATGCCACACCAAACGTCGTTCGAACTAATCCCACTTTGAGGTGTCACCGTGTCTACACCTGGACACATTCCGAATATCACACGTTGTATACATATTTCTCGATTTTCTCCGGGTTTTAGTGTACGCAACCAGGCAAACCCGTGCGAACCATATGAAAAACCGGTATTCATGGGGGCCCACATGATTACACAGGTAAAGTATGGCGGCATGTAGGGCCTAATGGCGAGCAAAGCCCAAGACATCCTATGGATGTAGTAGATTTATTTTTCTATAATTATTTTATGAATGTTCATTCCTAGTGCGACCCATGAACCCAAAAACATCCAACTCATACTCTTGACATGTATTCCTTGTAGATGTCTTCTAACCTCGCTCGTAGGAAGATGAGAGCAGGAAAAGCCCGCGAGCGCATGGCTGCCCTAATCGCTCAACAAATGGCTGCAGTAATACCCAACATTGTAATCCAAGTTCAACAAGCACTTGCCGCTAATCCTGTCAATCAAGCAAACCAAAACATTATCAACTCTCCTTCAAATACCACTAAATGCACCTACAAGCATTTCAAATCGTGCGACCCTCCAAAATACAAAGGGACTGAAGGCGTCACCGCTCTCCTCCATTGGTTTGAAGAAATGGAGAACACCTTTCTAAATTGCGATTGCCCCGATGATCGCAAAGTGCGTTATGCTACTGGTCGTTTATATGGAATAGCACTTACTTGGTGGAATACAGAGAAAGCTTAACGAGGCGTCGACGATGCTATGACTTTAACTTGGAACGAATTGAAGGAAATCATGACCAGACGATTTTGCCCAAGGAGCGAAATCAAGAAATTAGAAGATGAATTTTATTCGTTGAAGCAAAAGGAAGGAGACCACACCACATACAACAAAAGATTTCTCGAGTTACATCAAATGGTTCCCAACATGTTCACTCCCCTCTACCGTTTGATCGAGCACTACATTCGTGGTCTTCCGTCAAAGATTCAAGACTCTGTAATCAGTACCTCGCCTGCAACTTTGGAAGCAGCAATGGAGCTCGCAACAGCACTCACCGAGAACCGAATCCGGAACAAAGACTTCAAGGAGGAAAAGAAGAAGGATAAAGAATCGATTGAAACCTCCGACTCCACCCAAACCGAATCCCCTTCTCAACCCAATCCTAAGAGAAAAAGAGACGGGCAACTTTTCGCTGCTATCCAACGAAATCAACCAATTTCACACGCCATACCCATCCAAGCTATCCCAATCACCCAAGTGGCACCCAACTCAACTTACCCAAATAAGAAACCATATCTTGGACCTCACCCTCGATGCAACAATTGTTTTTATCACCATCCCCATACCTTACCTTGTCGTCTATGTACAACTTGTGGACGCTATGGTCATTTGAGCAAGGTTTGTCGCACCTTTCAAAACCAAACCTTTTCCCCTACTCAAAACATGGCCCAAACCTATCAACAACCCCATTACCTCGTGTTCCCATATGCTCAAGCTTGTTTCAATTGTGGCGACCCTACCCACTTTAGAAACACATGCCCTCAATTGGTTAACGTCATCAACACTCAAGCCCAATCAAACCCAGTTAACCAAGTAAACCAAGAAAACCCAACCGCTAGGCCACCAGCAAGAGGAAGAGTCTTCAACATCAATGCCAATCCGGTCGAAGATAATGACGGCCCAAACGAAGATACCCAACTAGTCCTCTTCACCGAAGATCAAGATTCAACTCCTATCGTTTAGTTTTATGTTTTCTTTATCACATAGAACCAAACATAACTTAAGGATAAAGCCAATGAAACTTTGACTAGAATACGGTGGATACGCCGCTGGTACTTCCTACATATAAGTATTCTTGTCAAAGGATCAGAAGCATTATCCGGCGGTTATGAGAGGTTCCATGTGTAGACTGTTAGAGTAATTATTGTTTATTATTTTCAGTATATGCAATTGCCGAGGCCGCTGCTCCCCATTTATGAGGTCTGAGCTTGTTCCCCATTTTATTATGTGGTTGAACCTGGCGTGCCCGCATACAATCGGCTCCGTTTGATTGAGCCTTGATCGCACAGTTCATTTTACATTTTCATTACATGCAATACGCTCGGCTCCGTTTGATTGAGCCTTGAGCGCACAGACATTTTCATTTTCAGTACATGCAATACGATCGGCTCCGTTTGATTGAGCCTTGATCGCACAGACATTTTCATTATCAGTATCTTGTGGTTGTTGTGTTTGTTGTAGAGTCGCGTAGAACTAATCATAACTTGCGGATGAAGTCAATGAGAATTTGACAAGAATATGGTGGATACGCCGCTGGTACTTCCTATGTATAAGTATTCTTGTCAAAGGATCGGAGGCATTATCAGGCGGTTATGAGAGGTTCCATGCATAGGCTGTTTGTGTGATTGTTGTTTAGATTAAGTTATTCATTTTCAGTACATGCAATATGCTCGGCTCCGTTTGATTGAGCCTTGAGTACACAGACATTTTCATTTTCAATACGATCGGCTCTGTTTGATTGAGCCTTGATCGCACAGACATTTACATTATCAGTATCTTGTGGTTATTGTGTTTGTTGTAGAGTCGCATATAACTAATCATAACTTGCGGATAAAGTCAATGAGAATTTGACAAGAATATGGTGGATACGCTGCTGGTACTTCCTATATATAAGTATTCTCGTCAAATGATCGGAGGCATTATCAGGCGGTTATGAGAGGTTCCATGCATAGGCTGTTTGTGTGATTGTTGTTTAGATTAAGTTATTCATTTTCAATACATGCAATACGCTCGGCTCTGTTTGATTGAGCCTTGAGCGCACAGACAATTTCATTTTCAGTACATGCAATACGATCGGCTCCGTTTGATTGAGCCTTGATCGCACATACATTTTTCATTTCAGTATTTTATGTTTGTTGTATTGGTTGTAGAGTTATATAGGACTAATCATAATTCACTGATAAAACCAATGAAAATTTGACAAGAATATGGTGGATACGCCGCTGGTACTTCCTATATATAAGTATTCTTGTCAAAGGATCAGAGGCATTGTCAGACGGTTATGAGAAGTTCTATGTAGGATTTATTAGTTTCTTGGTAACTAATCATAACTTGTGGATAAAACCAATGAAAATTTGGCAAGAATATGGTGGATACGCCGCTGGTACTTCCTATATATAAGTATTCTTGCCAAAGGATCAGAGGCATTATCAGGCGGTAATGAGAAGTTCCATATAGGATTTAGTATTGGCTTGGTTGAATTTTGTGTTACATTTATATCATCTTGCTATTTGAAGAGATTTGATTGTGTTCCATTTCTACATAAACTAACCTCTCCATCATAACAAACGAGAGAGGAACTGTCACCATCCAAACATATATGCTATCAGAATGTGGATTCAAATATTAGCTGTTGTGTTTATTTATGTTCAAATATTAGCTGTTGTGTTTTATTTATGTTCCATGTAGGTTATAGTATTAGAAGTTTTGCCTTAGGATATAACCATACCTTTCCAAACATATCCAAACTTTTATGCATGATATCATAGTCAGCGAATAAATTCTGCTTATCAATACTTTTACAATAGGCAACAAAAAGTGATTCCTGTAATAGGGTACTTAACCCTTACAAGGAACGTTACCGCCTCGAACAAAAACTTAAACCCTTATTTCTTCTAAACATGTAACTGTCAAACTAAACACCATCATTCTTTTAGTTAAATATATCACTATTTAAATTTCGGGACGAAATTTCTAAAAAGCAGGGGATACTGTAACATCCGTCAAAAAACGGATTTACCAAACCCGCTCCATTTATTAACCGAACAATCAGTTAAAATTTTCGTTGCAAATTAAATGCCCAAAATAATTTTAAACGATACATAATCAATTATTATATGGGATTATATAATTAGTTTTTGAAAATCTGTCAAAAATAAGAAAATAAAAATAGTTTGGTTCTGCCGGGTTTCGAACCCGGGTCAGTAACCGGTCCAGCAACAAACTTAACACACAACACTTGAACCACTGCGCCACTGATGTTCTTTGTTAAATGTTAGGATCATTTAATTGATAAAGTGTCTTTCCGAATTCAAAACCGGCGCCCAAATGCAACTGTCGGAAATCCCGGCGATCTCGCCAATAATTTAACGAATCCTTCCGTTATAACGTAAACTTTAAACCTATATCGGTTATAACTGACGTCTGAGTCCGCGACACCATCTATAACCGCCGGAAAAATTCAAACCAACGAATCAAGTTGAAAATCAGACAAAGTTCATCGATAACCTGCACTATAAATACCCCATCGAACCTCTGCAAACATTTTCGCTCAAACCGCACCCTTTCTCGGCAAAAAATCACTCGCCGGAATATTTCTGCTCATCACCGGAAAACCGGGTTCTTCATTTCTGAGCCTTACTGAACCCCCTAAGCTTATACCGAAGTCACCCACATCCTTTGTAAGCTTTCTGGAGACTCGCTGCTGCAAGACACTCGTCGCCGGAAGTGATTGCTGTCGCCGGAGTTACGCCGGAAAAACAGAGGAAGCCAGTCGGTATATTTCACGCCTAATTTCCTTTCTTTTTACTTATATCTCATCTGTACTTAACCTAAAAACGCTAAAGAATCCTGATTAAAACTTCGAACCAGATCGTCATCGTTCCTGGTTAAAATCTAACGAAGAAGACGATGTTGCAGTAACATATAAGTATAATTTAAATCAAGAAATAACTCGGGTTAGACACACAGTCCAGCGGTGGACTGTGTGCACATTAAACACACTAACGTCTCGAGTTCGAATCCTGTTCCACACACGCTGCCTTAATAAAAATGATTTTTTTTGTTAACCGAACCGGATTCACACTGTTATATGTTAAGTATATTAATAATCGGAATAATAACCAAGTTAGACACACAGTCCAGTGGTGGACTGTGTGTATGTTTAATCAAAGCGCACGAGTTCGAGTCCGGTCTACTGCATCGATTCGGACCATTATTCAAACTTTTTAAATACGGCATAAATGAAAATGTTTAGTTTGTATTTAAGAATAATAAAAATCAGTTTAGTTAACAAGTTGGACACACAGTCCAGCGGTGGACTGTGTGTTAGTATAAGCCATAGGTCCCGGGTTCGAGACCTGTGGAGCGCACTTGGATTAAATCGTTTTTAGAAAATAAAGAATTTTCTGTTTAACATAATTAATATATAAATATAATTAAAAACAGAAATATTTCGGGTTAGACACGTAGCTCAGTTGGTAGAGCTGCGTGCACGCGTATGGGAGGTCTCGGGTTCGAGCCTCACTCAGCGCACAATTATACTAACGAACCGGTCAAAGTCAACAGTCAACGGTCAACTGTAGCAAAAAAAAAATCAAAATTTTTTATTATTTTTATTTATTTATTTTAATTAAAAATCAATTAAAAATACTTAAAAAATAACATTTTTAAGGTTAGAAAATAGCCTTAAACTCACAAAAATACACCCAACAATCCTACTAAAATGGATTAATAAAATCCGTTTACTTACCGAACCATAATGCGATTTATCTAGGTTAATCTTACTCGTGATTAAAACCACTTCGCGTGCATTCAACATCATCAACCGAACGCACCCACTGTGAGTGAATCTTACAACTTCCCCTTTTTAATTACACGTTTTGGGGTGTGTCATGTGTCACAAATTAATTAGCTCGTTTATTTAAACTTGTGCCATACCATATCGTGATCTAAATTTAGATTGTTTATATTGTTGTGATTACTTATTTCATTTTGTCAAATTATATGAAATTCATTCATTAAGCCCATCAGTTCCTCGTGGGAGACGAGTTGAACAACGCGTGCCTCAAAACCAATCCATTATTGTTCATGTGTGTATCATTGAGTTTATATTGTTTGTAGTTGTGTCATTCATATTATCATGTTTATCCAATTCATTCATTAGGCCCATCAGCTCCTCGTGAGAGACGAGTTGAGCAACGCGTGCCTTTACACGTTCCATTATTGTTCATGTGTGTTTTATTTAATATCTAATGATTGTTGAGTAATTTTACATCTATTTTTACTCATGTGTGGTTGTGCACTCATTTCATAATCAATTAAATAAACTTGTTCAAATGTTTTCCATAGGATTCACTCGCCAACTTTATGTTGATCCAAAAACCTTTCTACACATGATACAGGTGAACAGGTTGAAGCAAGGAAAACATAGGAAATGCCTTAGAAGAGAATAAAGAAGCTTAGATTGATAGTTAGAACATGTTGTAATATTTATTGTAAATTTCCATTAAATTGTATTAAATGAATATGAAACGCATAATAAATGTCATGAGCTTTGATGATAACCCAATCATGCCCCGATCACCTTTTCCGCTGCGGGTCGGGGTGTGACAAAGTTAGCTAAAGATAACAAGATTTCTATGGTGTTTATTGAAGATAAATGTATGCTACAGGATTTGAAATCAAAGAGAGTCTTGGTGACTGATAAACAAGATAATCGTCTATATTATGTTGTAAACCGGTAATGATGTTAATATGTGTTTTAATAATTTTCATTAGTTTAATATGTGGCATAGTAGGTTAGGTCATCCCTTAGATCATGTCCTAGCTGTATTAAAAGATACACCTTATATTTATGTTGTTGAAAAACACATGTGTGAAATATGTCATAGGGCTAAACAAGTTAGGGTTCCATTTCCACTTATTGAACACAAGTCTAAAGTTGTAGGGAAGTTAATTCATCTTGATCTTTAGGGTCCCTACAGGGTTACTAGTCGTGAAAGGTATAAATATTTTTTAACTGTTGTAGATGATTATTCTAGAACTATATGGTGTTATATGTTAAAAAATAAAACTCAAGCTTTTGAAAACTTATGTAGCTTTATGAGTTACTTAATACTCAGTTTAGCATCAAAATAAAGGTGTTCAGAAGTGATAATGGAAGAGAATTTGTAAATGGTCAAATGAATAGTTTTTGCAAGTCAAAAGGTATTTTTCATCAAACATCTTGTGCTTATACTCCACAGCAGAATGGTGTGGTGGACAGGAAACACATACATCTTTTGAATATAGCTAGGGCTTCGATTCAACATCATGGTGGTCTACCACTTAGGTTCTGGTCTGATTGTGTTCTGACCGTTGTGTACATAATTAACAAGTTGTCATCTTCTGTGTTAGATGCTAAGAGTCCATATAAGTTGATGTTTGGATTTAAACCATCCCTTTCTCATTTAAGAAACTTTGGGTGTTTATGTTTTAATACTGTGTTAAATGAGTCTGATAAATTTGCTTTTCATGCTGAAAAGTGTGTTTCACTTGGTTATTCTAATCTGAAAAGGGGATATAAGCTGTGGAGTTTAGATGAAAAGAAGTAGTTTTATTCTAGAGACGTAAAATTTTATGAAAACATTTATCATTTTAAGTCTAAACTAGTAAATAACCAAGAAAATGAGGTTAATAAGTCTTTAAATCATATTAACTTCTTTGATTGTTATGAAACATTGTCACCTAAAGTTTTTGAAATTCCCAATGATGAAGAGTGGGAAAATGGCTCTCATGGTTCTTCTAGTGATGATCAGCAACTATTCAATCCCTTTACATCTACTACTACCAGTGATGTTGACAAAAGTCAACAGTTAAGTACTAGTGCAGTGAGTAGTAGCGGAGAAGATACTCACAGGGCAAAGGTGTAACGTTTTGCATTGTTGTACTTTCTTTATTTATAAAGTTATAATCGTATTGCTATTTTTGTAAAATTTGTATTTGTAATGTATTCGTACTTCACTTCCAAACTTGTAATCCGAGACTTCGCTCATAATGGAAATTCACTTTTATACTTACATTTGTTATACGTATACTTATACGCAACAATCTTTAGATGCATGTTTATGTGCAAAACGAGACTTATTATACTATCAGCTCTCATTTATACATACACGATACGTAAACCATAGATACATACGCCTTGCGTACTCGAAAACTTGTTAAAAACGTAAGTTATAGCATAAAATGATAAACAATACGTAGTTTGGGGGCCAAAGTATGAAAAAAACTAACTTGGGCATGGACAAGGGCTCCTTGTGGGGGCGAAGGAGAAGCCCTTTCACACCGCGGGTGGCGAGGAGGCCTGATCCACAGAAAGTTGTTGCTAGCTCTTGTATTGGCCAATTCTTCCCACCTTCTTCTTAACCCAATCACCTTATAACTTCATTTAAACCCAAACCCTAATCCGCCATTATAAAACCAAGCCTCCTACACCTCCATTTCACTTTTCCAACTCTCTAAACACTTTCAAAACACATTCTAATTAGCTGAAAATACAAGTGAAGGCAAATTATACTTAAGTTCAAAGGTGATCTCTCATCTCACTTTTTTTTAAGTTTCTTCACTTCTTCTTCTTCTTGAAAGCTTGGAGCACCTCTAGAAGTGTTTTCACAAGTTTGTCATGGTAAACTAAGATGGAACATCACCATTTTGAGGCCCAAAGTTTCTGTTTTGAAGAAAACTTTACTTCAAATTTTATAAACTTGTGAAATCTTGTACCTACCTTGCTTCTAACCAAGTCCATAGTTGGAGAATTTGAGTATGGTTGATTTCTATAGAGTGTAGAGGTGCAAACAACCTCTAAACTTTCTGTTTGACAAGGTTCCAAACAACCCTCATGTGTTTAAACCAATCCAAGTCTCCAATCCTCAATATTGAAAGACTTGTGTTTTGTTAAGGTGTGAACAATGAAACCCTAGGTTCTCCAACCATGATTCCACCTACCTCACTTGCTAATTTGTCATGTTCATACTATTAAGCCTCAAACGATTTCCAACAAAGGGACAAGACTACATCATGTCCCCAAACATTTTCCATGTTTTGGATACATGTATCTAGTTTGCTCACTTGGTCGTTTGTAGTTTAGTAGGTTAATGTTCTTATTATTATCATTCATGACCAACCATATTTATCAGCGTTGATAAACTTGTGATTTGGTGAATCATATAATGAAGCTCAATGGATGTTTATCATCCTACCTCCTTCCGTGACCATCTTTATGGCTCCCTAAATAACAATGGACTAAACATGCATGCATAAACCTTAAACTGAATCGTCACTTTAATCAAACTCATGGTTAAAAGTGATGTATTATGGTATATTCATCTTTGGATTAAGTTTCCTCATGATTTGAGATCAGATTGGATGCACGACAGAAGAAAGAGATGTATATCATCGGAGAAGTTGTAAGGTACGGTCAAATCGTCAGTCGCGGTGGTGATGTTTTTTCACTGGTGACGAAGCACGGTGGTGATTTCATGTCGTCGTTGACAAATTAGGGTTATAGGTTAAATGACAGTGTCGCAAGCTTATTTGTTGAAAAGTATATTATATTTACAAAAATGCCATTTGTTCACACTAGTTCTCGGGTTCTCTACCTAAATGCTAGTTCCTAAAGGATCCTCATCCTATATATATATACAATTTTATATGCAGAAATATATAATTGTTTTTATAACTATAGTTATCACCGTATTGAATATTGAAATTTAAGTGAACTTAACCCAAATTATCAATAGCCCAACACAAAAGCTAAGTCACTAAACTTAATTTCTTTGGTTTTGACATAACACATTCACCGATTTTTGCTTGGACTTTAAGATGTTCTTTTCTTTTTGTTTTTCAATGAAACAATTTTATTTTTGCATTTTTTGAACTTACATATATATTGAGTGAATGGCAATTAAGTGAAAACAAGCTACATTTTGAGTGAAACAATTTTGAATAAACCAATGGTGAAACTTATATTTGAAGTTTTTATACTTAAAATTATTTTTAAATTGAAAATGAGCGAAAACAAGCAAAACCGAGCTGCTCGGTTGTACACCAAACGAGTTCGAGCAACCTTTTTTGCTCATTTTCTTAAATTCTAATAGAGCCGAGCTGCTCGGTTTCATTAGGAGTAGAGTACGAGCAGACGCTCGCTCGACTCAGCTCATGAATAATCCTACCTGAAAATAAGAAGTCATAAAAAGGGTGTCAAACGGACTTTGATTGACCTCATTCAAATGACATTGGAAGCATCTCTCAAACTCTAGGATATGAGGTTTAGGTTTTCACTTTTGAATTTATAGCTTGTAGATTTTAGAATTTTTGTTTATATAATTTTGTAGATTTTAGAATTTTGTTTATATCATTGTGTATTTTCTATATTCAGTATGTGTGTTTTGTTTCTGCGACTCATTGTGTCTTTTATCCTCAATATTGTGTTAAACATCTGGGCATTGTGTTAGATTTTGCTCGACATTATGCTCTATTTTACGATCCATGATATCTATATACACTTTCTAAATTCAGAAGACTTTACGATCCATGTTATATTTTACCCATATAATTATATTAATTTTATTGTATAACCCCATCTAATACACGACTCAATAACCTACCATCTTTATATTAAAAAAAGTTAACTATTTGAGCTCATTTAAATCCAAAACCTACTGGATTCATGTGCCAGAAATTTCCAATTGCATAAAAACATATTACATAGATTATGAGCCCCCTATATAACGATTGTATGGGCAATGAAGGCGACCTACTTTTTTGAACTACCTGAATGTTTTATTTGAGTAATAATGATAATGATATATATATCTCCTTCTCTCTCTCTATATATATATTAAAATCTGGTCTTAGTTATTAACTGGTGGCAATATACAAAAATAAACAGAACTAATAAGTTCTCATATAATTTCAAAATAAATGTCAATATTTTATTTCATAGCAAGAGACTTTAAAAGTTAAATTGCAGGAAAACAGTTTTATAGTTCAATGTTTCACAAGGTATACAATTTTTATAAATAATTTTGGTTGAAATATCAAACCGGTCAAGTTTGGTGTCTATAAAACAAATTTAATACATATCGTATTTTTTTATAACAAATTTAATACATATAATATTGTTTTTATCTTTCTCCTAAAACATGTAGGATAATTACCAATATCTCTTGCAATCAAATCTATCAAAAGAGAAACTTAATCTGGACTCTTTAATGACATAGTGAAGGTTACTTATGCTTAAAAACAATGTACTTACATGTCCTGAATTTTGATATTTTTTATCATTATTATTATTATTATTATTATTATTATTATTATTATTATTATTATCATCATCATCATTATTATTATTATTTTTATGTCTCGATCAATAGTATGGCTCCTAACGCTATATCTAGTTTACCGTTAAACAAAAACAAACATACAAAGAACAATTATCCCTAATTTATATACGATGGATTGGTTTGATCGATCGAAACACATTAATCTTAATATAGCATATCAATCTATCCTACACCAAACCCAACATACATATATAGTTGAACAAGCCATTGCTCGTCGGACACGTGTCATGAGCACCCACATTGCTACCCTGGTCCAATTCCCATTGGAGCATGCTAAACATTTAGATACATGTAACATGGTTGGTTTTTGCTTGTTTTACTGAAACAAACGAAATTGTTTGGTTGCTTTCTTTTGCTACACACCATATATGCTAAACTCACAATTCATGGCCACCATTTGTTCATGAGTGCGTAGGGGTTCCTCTTTGCTTGTGTCTTGTGCCCTCTCATTCATTGGTGCTTGCTAGGGTAACCTTTTTGTTTAAGGACAAAAGGAGATGCCTGATTACAACAAGAAGCTTTATTTATGGGCTTAAGGTTTCGATTTAACTTTAACAAAATGTGACCGTTAGGCTTTTGTGTAATTAAGATCTCTCAATCTATGCTATTTTCAAGATTATTGTACGTTAAATGTAACATTGACTTGTCACAAACTCTAGAGATACATGAATACTTTAGGAAGTCTTGTTTAAGGGCTTAATATTTCGATTTTAACTTTAAGAAAATGCGACCATTAGGCTTTTGTGTAATTAACATCTCTCGATCTATGCTTTTTTCAATAACATCTAACTTGACACAAACTCTAAAGATACATGATTACTTCAGGAAGCCTTGTTTATGGGCTTAAGGTTTCAATTCAACTTCAAGAACATGCGACCATATGCTTTAATGTAGTTAACATCTCGATATCAATCTATAATTTTTTAAAGATTATATTACATTACATTAAATGTGACATCTGACTTCTCGATCTATGTTTTTTTTAAGATTATATTACATTGAATGTGACATCTGACTTCTCGATTTATGTTTTTTTAAAGATTATATTACATTAAATGTGACATTTGACTAGATACAGAATCTAAAAATAGTTATATATTTTGATAATAGCTACAATATAGACTATGAGAGGAAAAAATGTATATTTTACCGTGAGACCATGTATAGTAGGGTTTGAAGATCAAGCCTCTCCCTTGGGTGTTATGTGACATGTGCCATCAAGCCCTTTCCTTCAAGATCAAGCCCTTCACTGGCGTTTTTATAACCATGCCAAGACCAAAAAACCAAAGATCACACCCTGGGGGCATTGTTTGGGCGTTTTCCGGCGTGAAGTGACAAAGAGCACGCCACTTCACACTACCACTACACATGATGTGAGTATGTTTTACATATAATTCTAACAAAGCTTCATTAGTTTTTTTTTTAATTAAAAGAATAGTTTTTGGTGTTCACCCAATCAATTCACGTGGAACAACAATCTTCATGTGAAAAAAGAAAGAAAAGATAATTTTGGTGTTCAATCACTTTCGTTAAAGTATTTTCAATGGTTGAAGTTTAAGTAGCAAGACTAGTAAAGAAACTTCGAGAGTCTACCTTCCTAACACTACCGATGACACGATCTCGTATGTTACATGTCCTTTCTCGCTTGCTAGCAATAACATCGATGGCACGTGAAAACTGACCAAATACAAGGGATCTCTCATTACTAAGACGTATACTTTCACACTTGCCCTCTTATAAACACTACAATGTTACTACTAGTAGTGTTATACTTGTAACAAGTACCTTATAAGAACACTTCATCTTCTTCAGACACACTCTCAATACACACACTAGAGAGATGCCTTCTCAGTCATGTCCAACCTTATCATCATCGAAGACAACCAAGGCTGTTCCAATATTTTTGGAGACCCTAAGCAAGCTACGAAGCGGAAGCCCTTTTGCAAAATTATAATTTTCAACATATTCAGTTACAAAACCCTTTTTCTTTACCCAGGCTTGAGACCGGCAATTATAAACTAAAAAGTTTATAGTTATGCCTTTTTTTCCTCAACATTTTTTAAATAGGTTCCTTTAATAAAAGAAATTGGTTTACTTTTACTTTATTTGGGCCTAATGCATCTATATCCATTCTACACTATACAATAAAATAAATTAATATTGACACGTGTCATTCACTGAAAACATCTATGTTTTAGTTTTCCCGTCTTTCTATCCTACTTAATATAGATAATTAGTTTTTTATCATTACTTTTTAATAAATGTAAAAGTTCATAAATCTTTTATCTATATCTAAATTTGTACACTTATACTTGTCTTCTAATGTATATAATTTTTATTTTTATTTTATCTTATTCTTATCTCTTATTTATTTAATATTTTTTCTTAACTATTTAACAAAGCAAAATTATTATCATATGTAAATACTATATCAAAGTTTATTTTTTTCTTAAAAACGTATCTTGACGACTGTTTGTACACGTGTCATTCCCTGGAGACATTTGTTTTTTAGTTTTCCAGACTTTCTCTTCTACTTAGTTATAGATAATTATTTTTTAATTAGTAAATCTAAAACTTTATAAATCATTTATCTATATCTATATATTTTTTTAGTTTTCCAGCCTTTCTCTTCTACTCTTGATAGTTTTGAACAAATATACATGATAAATTTATAAGTTGTCACAAACAACATCGAATTTCATAGGATAAACCTTCTAAATTTACAAATAAAAAACAAAGTCATCAAAATTCACACCAACAAAACTTATAAAAGGTTGAATAAAAAAACATGAAACTATTTTAATTTTTTTTACTCAATTACACTCATTATAATTTTTTTTACTCAATTACACTCATTACATATTGAAAAAAAGTCATGATATCAATAGTATCTCAATACAATAAAAATCATTCCATAACGCCCATAACGTAACAAATGTCTTCATTTTATTTGTTTTGTTATATAAATTATTTAAACATCTTTCTTTCTCTTTCTTTCTCCTCTTTTATCTTTTCATCTCTCTTTCAGTCTTTCTCACTCATCTATCTCAACCCTCCTTATCAATAACACCAACACCTTAAACGACTACTTCCTTGTCTCTATCTTTTCCTTTGCTTTACTCTTTTTATTTATTTGTTTTTTCTTTTTTTTTCTTTGATTCTTTGATAAATCTTATTTTTATGAAATGATTTTTATATAATGTATTAAGCTTCTTCCAAATCTTGTATTTTTAATTTACACATTTAGTTTACATTTTATTTTAAAGCTATTTCAGTTTGTCCTGATTTTATTTATTTAGTTTACCTTTTCTTTAAACGAATATTTTGATTTCAGTAAAGGAAATTACTAGTAATTAAAATATCAAAAAATGAATTGCATTTTTTGTGTTATTATTGTTACAATTTATTTATCCCATTTTTGCTATTATTTCTATATATATAATTGAAAAGTGATGATGAATAATAATATGAATTTTATAATAATAATAATAATAGTAATAATAAAAATACAACTTTATATATATTTTTATCATTTCAATATTACAATATATTATTATTATACTTATTTTTAATCTTAAACATATTTTTTTTAATTTTAACCTATAATGATTTTGTTTTCTTAATATTACTGATACTCTCTGAATAACATCGGTGTCAATACCATATAACGTCGGTATAGTTTTTTATTATTAACTTCAATATGTGCCTATTATTATGTACGATTCGATAAAAGTTCAACTCGAATGGGTCATATATAGTTGAATTATTTCTCATCACAAACCGAACATATACTGACCAAACAACATCGTTATTGGACAAGTCTGTAACACCTCGTAAAATCGTGTCCAATAATATAGTGACACGTGTTGTATTTTTATTTAAGTCTATTAAAGACTAATAGGGACTAAAGGTGTCAACATGCTCAAACTGATCCTCTGAGTGACTGTCTGATGTCAACATGCATAAACGTAAGCCTCTGAGTGACTGATACGTCAACATGCTTAAACTTGGCATCTGAGTGACTGATATGTCAACATGCCCAGCCTCTGAGTGACATCGGAGTCAACATGCTTATAGTGGGCCTCTGAGTGATCCTTTACGAATTCCTAACTCTCGTATGTCCTATTTGTTGGACGAGAGGGATTAAATCCGTAACTAAGTTGGATGATGGAGGGGTTAAAAGTGTCAACATGTTAATTCATACCTCTGAATAACTTTTTAATGAACCGAGAGCTTGACAATCACAGGGCATATTTCCGGGTATGCCAAATATTGGTTAAGGAGGGCTAAATATGCTAAAAAGGTGTTTTAGAAGGTTTTATAAGTTAAGGGGCTAAAAGTGTCAAACTTTGAAACTGGCCATGGGGCGCTCGCGGGGCGCGAGAGGCCTGTGTCTACAGGAAATTTGCTTGGCCTCCACACAAATTGCCAAAAACCATTTGATTCGAAACCAAGGCTTTCCAAACTGCTATGCCACGTTTTAGGACACTTGTAAGCTCCCTCTTACACCCCTTAGCACCTGGCATCACTGTCACACCCCGACCCGCAGCGGAAAAAGGTGATCGGGGCATGATTGGGTTTTCATCAAAGCTCATGACATTTATTATAACGTTTCATATTTATTATCACCATTTTAAAGAAGATCACACAATCATATCATACAAGTTCAACATGTCCTATACATTTTTCTAGGCTTCATTATTTTTCTTCTAAGGCACTTTCCTATGTTTTCCATGCTTCATCCTGTTCACCTGTATCATATGTAAAAATGGTTTTTGGATCAACAAAAAGTTGGCGAGTGAACCTTGTTAGAAAACATTTATTATTTATTTCTTATTGTATTTAATATGGAAAAATTGTGCACTAATCATACATGAACAAACGTAAATAAAACATACAATAACAAACAAATAGCATATAATAACAAACCACCTTGCATGAATATGTAATATGAATGACAATGTAAATGTTGGCAACGTCTCGTTCACGCTCATAGGTAATGGGGAACGGCTCACGCTCATAGGTAATGGGGAGCAGACGGCCTATGATGAAATGTATGTGCGATCAAGGCTAAATCAAACGGAGCCGATCGTATGTTGGCAACGCTTGGTTCACGCTCATAGGTAATGGGGAACAGCTCAACGCTCATAGGTAATGGGGAGCGGCGGCCTATGATAATGTATGTACTGAAAATGATAAATTTAATCTAAACAATAATCACACAAACAGATGATACATGTTGAATATACATTTAATCATGAATATGATGGATGCACAATAGTTTAAAAGTAATAAATAATAAGACACATGATACACCCCAAAAACGTGATTAAAACGGGGAATTTGTAGAGATTCACTCACATTGGGTGCGTTCGGTGAATGATGTTGAATGCGCACGAGTTTAGAGGATTGATCGACGAGGAAAAACTAACCTAATTAATAACGAAAAAGTAAGGTAAATAAATGGATTTTATTAACAATTTTAATAGGATTTTTGTATATATTTTTGTGAGTTTAAGGCTATTTTCTAACTTTAAAAATGTTATTTTAAGTATTTTTAATTGATTTTTAAATAAAATAAATAAATAAAAATAAAAAAAATGTTGATTTTTGACCATTGACCGTTGACTTGTTGACCGTTGACCGGTTCGGTCGGTTATATGTGTGCGCTGGGTGAGACTCGAACCCGTGACCTCCCGTACGCGTGCACGCAGCTCTACCAACTGAGCTACGTGTCTAACCCGAAATATTTCTGTTTTTAATTATATTTATATACTATTTAACTTAATTCGAAATTTATTTATTTTTTTAAAAAGGTTTTACTGTATCGACTCGGTGCTCTCCACAGGTCTCGAACCCGGGACCTGTGGTTTAGTTTGGCACACAGTCCACCGCTGGACTGTGTGTCTAACTTGGTAAATATTCTAGTTTTTATTATACTTAACATCTTACTGAGTTAACCCGGTTCGGTTAAAAAAAGGCATTTTTATTTCAAGAGAGTGAGGTTGGGACAGGAATCGAACTCGCGACGTGTATGTATTTGTTTGCACACAGTCCACCGTTGGACTGTGTGTCTAACCCGTTCATAAAACTGATTTTAATTAATCTTATAACATAACCGGACTTCGTCTTCTTCGCTCAAGAACACAGACAATGATAATTCGACTGATTCATGTCTAATTCGATTAACAAACATTATAAGTAGTTGAAAGGTAATGAACGGAGAGAGTTTGGGGATAGGAGGTACCGATCAGTGTCTTTCACAGAACTCCGGCAAAGGTCCGTCGGCTCTGTTTGTGAACTTCGGCTGTTAGAATCAATTAACAGTTCTGTTCGATTAGTTATGAAATTGAGGTACTTAAACAAGGATTAACAGAAGTCTGAATGATCATACCGACTCTCAGCGTGATTCTGGACATTTCAGAAGTTTTCTGGCGAATGCAGAAATTCCGACAACGTCGTTTAGGATTGATTCTGGATGGTGGATTTGTGTTAGTAACAGTCTAACAACGGATTGAAACAGAAAGAGTCGAGGTATTTACCGTGTGGATGTGAGTCTCGGTTTTCCGGCGAAAGTCCGGTGATGGCAGGATATTTCCGGCGAGTGAAATTGCGTCGAGAGAAATTGCGATTTTGAGCGAAAAGGCTACCAGAGATTTGTGGGTGAATTTATAGGGAAGAATCGAGATGCATGGGGTCTGATTTCAGTCTCGATTCATGGTCAGCCGTTCTCCGGCGGTTACGACTGATGTCGCGGGTTCAGACATCGGTTATAACCGATGTAATAGTTATTATACGCGTTAAGTCACAAGAAACCGACGGTGTAGAGCGAAATCGTCGGGATTTCCGACGACTGCGAATTGGGCGCGTCAGTTGCCTGATTTGAAATCGAGATTTTGATATTTGAATTAGTTGTTTTGATACATTACTAAAGAACACAAGTGGCAGAGTGGTTTGGTGAATGAGAGTTAAGACTTTGGCTGACCCGGCTGACCCGGGTTCGAATCCCGGCAGCCTTGTTTTATTTTTTTTTCACTATTTTTAATACATTTTCAAATATAAATTTTATATTCTAATATACTTATTAATTATGTATCGTTTAAAATTAATTTGAGCATTAAATACGCAACGAAATTTTTAACTGGTTGTTCGATTAATAAACGAAGCGGGTTTGGTTAACCCGGTTTTTTACGGATGTTACAGTATCCCCTTCAAGCTCTCCAACTATAAATAGGTGCCAAGGTTCACCATTTGAACTTGCACCTTTCTCATTCACAACTCTATCTCCCTCCACTGGAAGTTCCTAACTTAAAGGAGCATCCAACTTAGTTCTATTGCATTCTAGGAACCTCTTATAAGTGTTCCTTGCTCTTGCATTTTAGTTTATAGGCTTTTATAGCCAAAAGTCAAGCATTATACGGAAAACGCCTTGATTTCGGTTAAGATCATTATGGTCCAGCCATTGTTCGTAACGAACATGGCTAAGTGATCGTAATAAGGTAGGTGTTAGTCCCTATAAAGGGCACCTCCTGAAGATCACGTTTGCTAGACCAATTGACGGGTCAAAGTTATTATATTAAAAAGTCAAACATGTCATTTTTCGAAAATGTTATAATTTGATCTTATATATGTTATGAAACCTGTTTTGACACCTAAACAAGTTGGTAATGATTATTAGAACATGTAAGAACATGTTCGGCTTGTCAATTTTAGTTCTAGGGTCGGTTCGCAACCGAAAGTCGTGAAGTTTGACTTCTGCTTTGACTTTCGATTCTGACCCGATATAGATTAGTTAGCTACTGATCTAAAGTTACATAATGATCGTAATATAATGTAGCATAACCCTCTGAGGTTATATTACATGATCATAATCAGAATCCGAGTTTATGCACAAGTTCCGTAATTATGCCATTTTGAATAAAATGCCATTTTTGCATAAAATGAGGTTTAGATGATAATGAACTTGAAAATGAATTTCCTACTGATATAATACTATAAGTGAGATTTTTTGGGATGTCAAACCAGATTATAAACTAAGTTTTTAAACAAGTCCTTGTATTTGTCGATAAATGACGATAAGGCCCTTGTGGCTTATAAAACGGTTTTAATCATATCTTTTTAAGATAAATCTTTTATCTACTGATATGTTATATTAAGTAACATATCTAAGAAATGTTAACCTGACTTTAACATCAGTTTTCATTAAACATCACATAAATCATCATTTTTCGACATATGCTTTGTTTCGACGCATAGTTTTTAAACCATATTTACCAACCAAGACTTATTACCTACTGATTTTAAAATTTATTTTAAATATTTCTGCAGTACATACATGATATGAACTCAGAATCCCAAATAATTTATCAACTATGTGTAAAATGACCAAAATGTCCCCTTCGGTGTATAGTTTGGTCATAAAAGATAAGTTACACATATAATTAATATCCTACTGATATTATATCATAAATAAGTTATTTTTCCAGAATACTTATAGTTGTAACATTAAATTATATTCAAGTTCCTTTTATACGGTATGAAATTACCGAAACGCCCTTATGAGGCATAGTTTCACTTTAAAACCATAACAGGCATAAAAGTTGATATCCTACTGATATTACAACTTAATTAAAGTGTAATGGCATATAAAACTTGTCCATGACTTATCCGGTTACCCGATATCGCTGATATGCGTACGGCTAAGCATATTTAACTAGTTTATGAAAATTAACCGAAACGGGTCTAACCTTATCATTTAAGTCTCAAAATCCAGAATGCTTATAGTTTATCCATATTACACAAGTCAAGGTACTTGTTGGGATTAAACTACATTCTATCTGATCATCGTTTAATCTAGGGTTATAAGTTTTGATCCTGTACGCTACTCGGTCTAAGTCTACGACTTAAATAAGACCGTTAGTATTTAATTGGTTAGCTTATGCCATAATCCAGACTAGAGACTTGCCGGTAAATGCTATCTGCACTTAGTACTTTTGTGTACGACTGAGTTAATAAATCTTGCGTTTAAACGAAGAATAGCTCAGGTAAATACTCTCGACTTATTTCCCCTATACGGGCTTAGGTTACGGTAAATTATTACCGCTTGGTCGGAAAAGGGATCAATCAAATGCGGGATTGTGGCTAGTAAATCCTCATATTCTGTTTTAATCAGTTTTGTCATATAACTTAAACATCGGGGGTTAACTACCGTGTCCTGGATATCCTCGGCTCATTACAATAGATAATGGCCACGACCTTAGCGCGGGTGTAGGCATACACCCGATAGACGCTAAAAATGGATTTCCCACAAGGTTGGGAAGAATTGACTCCTTCGTGAGTCCAGAGTGGTGTGTACGTTAATCATGTCTCAGTCTCCGTACCGGGCCCTGTATGTATGAACAAACATGTAAATCTGTTAACAAGGTTGGACTCAACTTTCCCAAGTTATAAAAGATTTGTGCTGATACGCACTTAAAACATATTTTTAATGTTTTCAAAATGAGTCAGTTGAGTATATTTACCAGCGAAAGCTGACGTATTTTCAAAAGACTAATCTTGTAGGTACAATACAAAAATAGGCTGGAAGTGCTCGGTCGTGATAGAGGATCTTGCAAATCCTAGATCTGCCCAAAGTCTGCTTTACATTCTTTCTTTTTACAATTTATGATCCGCCTGTGGATCTTCTATTACGAGCCTGTATATTATTTTATATTTCGAATATTTGGTTTGTAACAGTAATTTAAATCCAACACTTCCGTTGTGCTGTGTTTAATTGTCTATGACGTTATCAACTTACGTCACGATATTTCCCAGCCGGGCCCACCGATGTTCGAATTGGCTGTGGTAAAGCCGGGGTGTGACAAAGTCGTATATAGTTTATCTTTTTTTATCATCACAAACCGAACATATACCGACCAAACAACATCGGTCGTATTCGTTTTTATAGAATTTTCGACGATGCGGTATTAAATTCATTGAACGCAAAGTAATATTCACAATAAAGTATTTTTTTGGTATGTAAGATATATCGAGTACCTGTACGATACCGGTATCGTGAAGGATCGATACCGACCAAACTGTAACATTCGTTGTAAAACGGGTTCTAAAATCCCTCCGTTTAAATAATTCAAATATATGATATGAGGTTTCGTTACGTATTTATGTTAATCGTTCAAATTCGTTATATTAATGTCATTAATTAATAAATAAATTGAAAGGGGTATATTTTTAAATAAACTTTTCTTTATTTTCTCTAAAAATCCCTAAAAATATATATAAAAATAAGACTTTTTAAGCATTTAAATTTGTAATAAATACTATAAAAAATAGTCTAAATAGCCTAATAAAAGGCACTAAATAAAAATATTAATTTCAAATAAAAGAAATATATTTACCGAATTATTACGTGAATATTTAGTTTAGTTTTCTCGTTAGTTGGAATCTATAATCGTGCGTGTTCGTTATCAATTCAAGAAACGCACCCACTGTGAGTGAATTCCAACAAACTTCCCCTTTTTATTCATGTTTTGGGGTGTATCATGTGTCGTTTATTTATATTGTTTATGCAAAAACTTGTGCTACTACCATTATATGATCTAACGTGTTATGTAATATTTGGTTTATTGTTATATGTGGTTATATTTTCTCATTTCAGTCAAGCATTCACATTAGGCACACCAGTTCCTCGTTGGATACGAGTAGAGCATCGCGTTGCCTAATTAGAGCGACTCCGTTTTATTGAGCCTTGATCTCAACATCATTTATCATGCTTATGTGTACATTGCTAGATGTTTATGTGGTTGGATAGGTTACATATACGTTTGCTCATACTTGGTATGCACATTTTTATTAAATTAATCAACATAATTATTTCTTTCAAATGATTAAACGGGATTCACTCGCCAACTTTTGTTGACCCAAAACTCTATTTTTACACATGATACATGTGAACAAGTTGAAGCAAGGAACACATAGGGGTTGTCCTTAGAAGAAAAATAAAGAGTTTACATAAATGTCATGTTTAGAACAATCTGGTGCTTGTATGGTTTATGTGTTTAATGGAATTTCTCCTTTTAATTTGAATTAATAAATATGAAACTTTATAGTAAATGTCATGAGCTTTGATGAAAACCCAATCATGCCCCGACTACCGTATCCGCTGCGGGTCAGGGTGTGACAACACTGGTACTGATATGGGTATTCGTTTTTATGGGTTTTCAGTCGATTAAAAAAGTGTCGATTGACAAGGATTGTTAAGCTGAATGCTAGTATCTTGTTGGTATTATAATGAACTAGACCGGTAATGACTAAAGACCCGCAACGAAGGGCGTGGGAATCCCACTGTATATATTGAACCAACTTGGTTTATTTCACTATTCGTTGTGGTCACTTAAAGCTGACATGTGGTAGACTTTATTTTTTTATTAATTTCTTCTACAAAAATCTTTTGTCTGTTATGAATTATTATCTTTAATCTGTGACTATCCACATGACTTCATTTTTCATGTACTTAACTCTCATCTTTGTAAGCTTATAAATAGAGGCATATGTAGTTCATACTTTACATCAATAAGAATGAGTTCTTCGATTCTTCTTTCTATCTATATGATTTCTATAATTCTTGTTTACATATATCATATATTGGTTGCTATTAGGCCGTTGTTTTACAACACGTTATCAGCACGAATTACTTGTAGACTCGGATCGCATTGCATATTGTAAGGTAAGTCATCTTTTACCTATCATTATTCTTAATTCTTTCTAAGACCATAATGTAATTCATACAATCCTGGGTTGAGTTAAAGATCTTTAGTTTTCTATTGAATCTCCCAAAATATGGTGACTATCTTTAATGTGTGACTATCCACATGACTTCACAATATGGTGACTCTCCAGGTACTTAACTCCATCTTTATAAGCTTATATAGAGGCATATGTAGTTCATATTTTACATCAATAAAAATAAGTTTTTCGATTCTTCTTTCTATCTTTCTCTCTATATGATTTCTATAATTTTTGTTTACATATATCATATATTGGTTGCTATTAAGCCGTTGTTTTACAACATTGTCATTTTAATTCCTTAATTTTGTTAATAACATGTTTAGTCTCTTTACTTTAATAAAATTTTAAAATTCGTTTGGTCTCTTACTTATTTATTCCAACAACTTTGGTAATAAAATGTTTAGCCCTCTACTTTAATAAAGTTTTCGAATTCCTTTATTTTCATTTTTAACTTTACCAATATATATACATGTTTAGTCCCTCAACTTTAATAAAATTTAATCAACATAATTTAATCTCATAACTTTGCTAGACATGAACAAAATAAATATAGAAATGATTCAATTTAAAAAGTGCATAACCTATTCTATGCTAGAGTTACAAGATCATAAGTAACCATGAATCAAAGCGTCTTAGTGGACCAATATGCTAGAATCACAGGATCATAAGTAATTATGAACCACAACGTTTTAATAGACCGTATCATGTTGCAATTTAACAAGTTTGATGTAAAACATATAAATCTTTGATTTTGAGTTATCTAGGCGTGAGTATCACAATTATGCAGTGAAATTCAGTTTTATAATATATTGACTTGCTCTACCAAAATTAGATTCACATTATAATGTAGAGCTTGATTTAATACTCTAAGCACAATCAATATCATATCAATTTAGCTCAAGAGATATCTTTGTTCATTTTTAGTTTCAGGTCAAAAGAATACAAAGTAGATTAGATAAAAGAAAAGTATTTCTAGCCTTTTGGATTAAACATTGAGGGAAGCACGACCTTTCTTCTTCTTCTTCATTCTTTCTTTAACGGTAACTAATCTACTCTTAAATACTTTGATACATGTGGTTTGCAGGATTTGAACCCTTCATTTCTAAGATAAAAAGAAAACACCACCGCAGATCATGTCCCTTGGTCAAAGACAATCTAAAGCTTGATTTACATTCCTTATTCAAAAGCAATGCTAACTATAGTACATCCTACATGTAGTAGATTTTAGAAATATATGGCGTGTGTTAGCTTATCTCGTTTGCAAGATATTTTCGTTCCTTATAGTTGTCCACTTCATGTGGATGTGGTAGGACTTGTAGTTTGGTGTGTTGAGTAATAAATACACAAGAAAAGACATCAACAAACTCTCTAAAGTGATATAGAAGTTTGTTAAAGTTCTTAAGTGCTTGTCACGTTCTACTTGCACGTATATTGTAGTAATAGTAGGAAGAATTCATAATGTATACTAAATCTACTTCTTGACGTATTGTGTTGTGACTAGCATTATTTGAGCCAGTGTTACAAAAATCATCCTAGGCGGTCTATTAATTGGAGCCTATGGGCTAATTGGAAGTCCACCGCCTCGATTTTGACTTAGTCGGTCAAAAAATCGGTCAAGTGTCAAAATTGGTCTATATATGTTAGTGTCAAAAAATCGGTCAAGTGTCAAAAATCGGTATATTAGGCGCTAACTGGACGATGAGGTACCACCTTAAGGTTAATATGGATTAATCAGATTGAGATTTTGTATGTCTCTTATAGGTGAGAAGATGGTTTCTTCATCCTACAACTCATCCAACATACCGTTCAAATGTTGTTGCAAACGAATCCACGATGGAAGACGTTGAAAGCTTCAAAAGCGTTTGTATAAAATATTTATATTTCTATTGTAAATATTTTCTTTACCATATATACAATTCCCAACATGCACACGCCAACTTTTATGTTCGAAAGTTGTTGCGTTATGAAAATAGTGTCACGTTTGCTTGCCTCATTAGAGGCAAGGTAACGACCTACTTCTATAACTTTACGACGAAAGCTTCTTGAATAAGTGTATTTAATAATATAGTATACGGTGAAACATTATATGCTATAAGTTCATAATACATGGGATCATTACGAGGTGTAAGAACATTCAAACCTCATATCTTAACTCTAATACTACTATGCCCTATAGATATAACTTATGGATATTATATATATGTTTTCGTTTATAGAACCCTAGATTTAAATTTTGATTTAGAAAACAAGCAAAAGGAATGAGCACCACACCTTTGAGTTGTCTTCAGGCCTATGTATATATCCTGCTACGCATTAGAGAGACATGATGAAGCATACAACGAGCAACACGATCAAATCGTTGGAAAGGATAAAACCTGTAGGGGTTATCTAAAACGTGGCAAAGCTATTTTCACAAATAGTGGACTCATTTAGTTTCCTTTTTATGCGTGTTATCCCAAAAGTAGAAAGTTAAAAGAAAGTAGCTTTTTGAGTTTTGTTTCTATATAATATACACTTGAGAATTGATTTTAATAATTGTTCAATTGCTATTATAAAAAATATTATTTTTTTCTAATTATGCGAAGATAAGGAATTGAATAAAGTAAAAATATCCACAAGGACTTGTACCCATAAGGTTCTTATCCATTAAGCCATGGTTATTTACTAATATATATTATATTCAATTAAGTAGAAGTTTTCTGAATATTAATTTCATATTTAAATAAGAGGTGTTCGATCATTTTAGAAAAGTAAAAACCTAAAAAGAATGGAAGATGAGACTCGTGGTAGAAGTGTCATCTTTTTATGATAAAACATATGTTATTTATATGGGTTGAGTTATAATACAAATGGTTTAAAAATAAGAAGTGTAAAAAGTCAGTGACAAGTGTCTATGAAAGAATTAAGTGGGAAGTGTAATTTTGTCGATAAGAGAAGCACATGCAAGTCACATGCTTTTCCTCTCCCCGCCCCTCCCCATTTTTTAAACATCCGTAACTTTGTTATACGTCATTTGTTTTTTTTAAATACCATAAAATCAAGCGTCCTTTTATCTTTAATACGAGTACCATATTGTTATACTTTTCAAAAAAAAAATTAAAAACCTAGTTGCATATAACACAATGGACATGACGTAAAACACAATAGAAAGTAGACCAAAAGCTCAATAGATGACAACAGATAAAAGACATATTAGAAAACAAACTAAAACACATGGACATAATGTATAACACAATTGACATAACATATAACACAATGAGTATCAAACTAAAAATTGCAATGGAAAGTAAACTAAAAACACAATTGATGATAGCAGATAAAAGTTGTGATGACAACAAATAGAAAACACAATAGACATTAGACTAAAACACAATGGATAAGAGATTAAAAACACAATGAACAACAAACTAAAACACTATGAACAACATATTAAAACACAATGGATAACATACTAAACACAATGACATGAACCTATAACACAATGTATAACCTAGATATAATACCATCTTCATTATGTCATACATTGTGTTATAAGTTCTGATAAAAACGCAATGGATAGAATCCATATTAACAGTGTGTTATAAGTTTTGATGATAACAATATGTATAGAAACTCTGGTAAAAATGTAATGACCAAAACCCAGCTGAAAGACACAATGAGCAGAATATTTAACACAGTACAAAAAAACCCAGTTAAAATGAATTATTTTATTTTATTTTTATATGAAAATATCATACTCATATTAAAGATAAAAAAACGTTTGTTATTATTGTGAAATTTTCTATTAAAAAGAATGTCGTAAGAAAAATATTGTGGACGTTTTAAATTGATGGAGGAATTGACATGTGACTTGCATGTGAAGAGAGAAGGTTCATAAACATAGGATCCTCTTTATGCTATTCCATTATATTCTTTTCCCTAAAACTAATCTCAACCCTTCAAATTTAAGATCAATGGACTATAATCCTTCTACCCTTCTTACGTATTTTACCCTTTACGATAAAAACATATATTATTTATACCAGGTTGTGGACCCCGTGTGTTACACGGATTGAATAAATAAAATATCTCACGTAAATAACGATGATAAATACCATAAAAAATTGCTTAAGACCACCCATAATTAGAAAAATATCAAATTTTTTGAACTTTGAAAAAAATCAAATTAAATTAACACAATTTAAGATACTAATATATCGTAGGATAATTATTCTTATTTATCAATATATACATAAGTTAAAACACACAATTACGACAACTTGAATTATGAATAATTTGGAATGTAAAGCTACACATGATAAATCTGCTACTACACCTAAATCTTAATATAACTAGAGCACATATTTCCTTAATTAGTTTCATTTTGATATCTTGTTTTGTTTTTTTGTGCAAATAATAGTATAATTTATTTTTTTAAGTTACCACAAGATTTTATCCTAATTTTAAGGATTTTATTCCATTTATTTTTTAGGTTGTTATACCGACAGTATCGTAGCGAATCAAACTAATACCGATCTAAGCTGAATTCCTGCCGTATTTTGCGAGGGATTCCACTATTTATAACTTTAAAATATATATTTATTATTGTTAATTGCTAAAAAATGTAATTTCATGCTATAATTTATTCCACCGATCAAAGGTAAACTCAAGTCGTTATATAAATAATAATAAAAAATAGCTTATATTTATTTTTAATAATGAACTCCCAATAAAGATACATACAATAAGTTCTATAATATTTAACTTGTAAATTATGTAAATATAGAACACAACTATGATTGTATGCAAAACGCCTACCAATTTACTTTACAAGTCTATCCCATCACGCTATATTCCGTGAACACCTATACTAGCATAAAGTAACTTTAACAGGCATTTTGCATACACTTTGATAATAAAATTCAAATAGCAAGCATGAATAAATTTAATTTAAATGTATAACAAACTCTACATCTTGACAATTTCATGTATTGTAATAAAAAAAAATAGAAAACCACATAAATGTATAACAAACTTTACATTCTGAATATTTGTGAGTATGTTATTATATTATAAAAATGATTATAAGTAAAGGAGATAAAAACATTATTATTTATCTGTATATTTGAGAAAACATTATTTACTTTGTATAATTTTATAATTATATTATAATATATCATTTCTTGAAGTCTCTTATAATTAGTATATTGATTGCATATTAATTGAACATTAATTACAATCGTGCCATCTCTTTTGTTTAATTTATAATCTTATTCTGTTTTTGTGTTCCACAGCAACATTTGCCAAAGCGAATTGATATGCTATATTATAGATCAAATTTAATTTAATGTAACAGATTTGTATTATTTACATTATGTAATTGTAAATTTTAAATTTACTTTATTTTCTCAATGTAAATCTAGATAAAATTTACTAGATAAGTTTTTATATTTAGTAATAAAAACGTGATTTTTTATTTATTTCTTTTTATTCTTTTGATCAAAGAAATATTCTAGCCTTAAGTTTTTTTTCCCGATTGCTATGGCGAGTACCGGTACCTTAAATAAGTGAGATAACACCAATCAAATTTCCGTCGCAAAGCGCAGAGCCCTCTACTAGTTTTGTAGCATATTTGAAAATGATATCAGTGAAAGAGAGAGGAAAATATTAATCTTCTAATCTTCTAATCTTCTAACTTATAATAAAGTACTCGAATAAATGTCACGTGTCATTTTCTCCTTCAACTTATTAATAATAATATTATTAATATATAATTTAATCTAATATCTTTCTATATACTGATTTTAAAGATATATCAAAATAGATAATTCTTATATATATCTTTCATATGGTATTTATTTTGATATATTATGGTATCTTCCTATATTAATCTTATATCTTATATATATATAAATGAAAATATTTGGGCTTATATGACACTTAATTAGAGCTTCTTAGATGTGGTTTGGGAGGGAAAATATTCGGGTTTCATATAGAATTTATTTTGATATATTATGGTATCTTCCTATACTAATCTTATATCTTATATATATAATAAATGAAAATATTTGGGCTGATATGACACTTAATTAGAGCTTCTTAGATGTGGTTTGGGAGGGAAAATATTCAGGTCCGTTGCAATTTCAGATTACTGGTGTTTTGTTTCGGTTTAGGTATGTTTCGGTTTATGGTTAGCTTATCATTGTTTTGTTGTTTTAGTCAATGTATTCAGTTAATCAAATTGTTATGTTTATTCGTTGCCTGATTGCTTATGGGATATTTTTCAGATGTACAAAGAAAAAGAGGATGGCAAGGATTGAAATGTCTTTCATATTTGTAGGCATCTCACTGGTTTGGAATTGAAATAAACTTTCTTTTTTTACTTTCTGGTTTTTTTTTAAACATCAATTAAGCTCGATTTTGTCTTGACTTTTTGGTAATTGTTTTAGAATTTTTATTATTTACATCAATCATGTTTAATATGCTTTCATCATGTTTAGATTTGATTTTACTGCAATTAATAGAAGACAAAAAAAGGCGGATGTCCATTTGTGAACCTTACTCTTATAGATTCTAAGCAAGAATCCCTGCAACCAAGACATTTAAATTCTATCTAAAGATTACACAACACATCAGCCACTATGTTACAAAGGAACTAGGAACCCAAAGCCATCATTTTGTAAATGGCTTCTTTTGGCTTTCTAAACATCATCCTTCATTTTCAAATTACGTTTGCGGCAACTAGAGATGACCAACGTTTTGAAAAAAAAAAGTATTGTTTGAGATTAAAACAATAACGATTATGATAAGTTTAGTAAAGGAGGTGATCATTCTCATCATAGAATAGTAGACACATCTGGTATGACAGGAAGAGAAATCCAAAAGTCACTTCTAAAGGCAATTGAAAATGATCCAACATTTCGGTTTAAAACATTATTTTGCGATTGACTTGGTGACTTCTCAGGTTTGCGCTTTATTTAAATCTATATGCTTAAGCTTGCTGTAATGTTGACTATTGTATGACATGCGTATTACTTGGATTGTAGGATGGAAATGAGATGATTTGCCATGGTGTTGACACTATATATACAAAAACACACAAGGTGATGATCAGTTGATCATGTTCATGTTCATATGGAATCATATTTGATATATACTCATCTACTACAAATCCACTGGTAGGATCATTTATAGATGTGGAAAATGGGCGGGTTGGATAACGGGTTAAAAAGTCAACACGGTGGGTTTAGGCTGTCTAGTAATGAATTGTGTGAATTTTTTTAAATTATTTGTAAATAACAAAATTACTTACTTGTGATTACATTTAAAAATATCATTACAATATTAATGTTTAGGGTTACTGGAGATGGAATAGCCATGGCACCGATTTGTGATTATGGCTTCTAAAAGTGTTTGCTAATTAAAATGTTCCCAAAACTAATGCAAATACACAGTGATTAATAGGACATACTTTGTTATACAAGCTTGAAAAGCATTATAAGCTTTATCGTAATGATGAAAAAGGTTTGTGTTGCAGATGTATCATGCAATTGAAGGTACTCATTATAAACATATTGTTTTCAACCATGGATCAACATAGGCAGGTACCGGTTTTATCCATTTCTTGCACACATGCATGTTTATTTTCTTTTGCTACCATTTAATGTACACTTTTTTTACCCGACCCGTTTTGACATATTTTACCTCAAAAGGGCCAATGATTTATAGTTTGCTTTGGGCTCCTAAAATGGTTGAGTCGGCCCTGCTAATTGCTATTTAAAAACTATGCTTCATAAATTTTCCATAAAGCTCGAATTTTTTAAATATAAATTTTAAATATAGTTATGGGGATGCCGATTTATAATTTAAATGAACCATTCATTTATTTATAAGCTAATGTACAGATAATACATTAATAAAGTTGTAACAAATTGTATAATACATTACATGTTCGGTCCCACTCGAGAATCCAATTTTAAGTAACATCTTCTATTTATTAAATGCTAAGTTTGTGAATTTTGGGGGTACATTATTAGAAAAAGAAAGATCAAGCATGATATTGTGATGTTCAATTTGTTGATGTTCAAACACACCGGCATGATATAAAGGGTTGCAGATGTGTTTTTCGGATTCTGTACGAGCATGACATTTCTGAGGTAATTACATAACATAGAACCGAGTTTGATTTTTTGAAGCAAAAACAAAACTGTTGATGGGTCATTGAATCGTCTAAATCTATACACGAGAAAGGAAAGAACGCAAGAGATGAAGCTGGTTACATTTATGATTATTGTAAATCAAAATTTTTATGTTTGAAAAGTTCACGGGTTATAACCTAGTTTTAAAGATATATGATAATAGATACGATATATATCTCTTTACATGGAATTTATTTATATATATTTAATATATTATGGTAAGACATAGTGAACAGAAAGATCTACTATGTAAGATATATACGAAAAGGTATTGGAATTAACTTTATATTTTATAATCTACTGATAATTAAAAAACGAAAAACAAAGAAGAATGTTATAGTAAGTAATTACTATATCATTTTATTAAATACTGTATTGACAATTGTATGTGTTAACTAATTATATTATATTTATTCAACTCGTGTAATACATGGGTTTATTCACCTCGTGCAATACATGAGTTTTTCTAAAAAGATAACCTTTTTTAATTAGTTGATATATAAAATTATATTTATTTAACCTATGTGATACACCGGATTCTAACCTGATAAAAGTATAAAATAGTGTACTATAACACACACATATCTCGTTAAGACTTTACTCAAAACTCAAAAACTTCATTTACGACATTTACGAGAGCATTCACAATCTTTCCATCAAATTATGTGAGAAATTTTTATATTAAAAAAAGTGGTTGTGAGTAGAGGAGAAAATTTTTTTATTGTTCATCTTTATATTTGAGAGGACACTTTTCATTCTCTATAATTTTTAATATATTTTGAAAGTGTTTGTGAGTAGATGAGCGAAAAAAGGTAAATGTATAAAAAATTATTATTGTCAATGAGTCCCAAATCAATTGGTTTGAGAAGTGGTAGCCTCATGACCTTGCAGTGTGGAGGTCATGGGTTGGAGTTCCACTTGGTGCAGTTTGCTTGTAATAGTTTCAGGTGGGCCGTGGGTTACCACAGTGGGTCTCCGGGCGGTGGATTTCCCCTAGAATAGTGGGTGGACAAGGTCACCAGCGTACATAGGGTGTGGGTTGCCTTTCGCCAATGGGTTTGCCCAGGTGACCGGGCTTATATAGTATTCGTCGGTCATTAAAAAATAAAAATATTATTTAATTAAAATGAAAGAGAAAATGTAGTTTTTAATATAATTATAAAGTAGAAATAATGAAATACATAGGCAGTTATTTTTTCAAAATTGGTATATATAAGCTATCAGTTGATCCTGTAATAACTTCCAATTTCCTTTTTCTTATCTTTCATCAATGACATTTATACCCAACAAGTTTTATTTTCTTATCTTTCATCAATAACATTTATACCCAACAAGTTTTACATCTTAAGGTGTACGATGCCTTGATCTAAGAAGTGTTTTTGTTTTGTAATAAGATAATTAAACGCGTGCTTGAATTACGTCTTTCCACCATAAACAATTATTTATATAGTTGTTTCTTAGACAAATTGTGGTTCTTCATATATAATTCCATAACTACATTATATGCAAAGGTATCATGGACTCGATTTCATTTTATTTTATATAAGATACCTGAATCTATTTATTTTTACGTACATAAAGCGTAGGAGATCCGTTCATATAATGGGTTGAGTTATAATACAAATTGATTTAAAAATAAGAAGTGTAAGAAGCCACTGTAGAGTGACAAGTATTCAAAAAAGATTCAAGTGGTAAAGATAATTTTATCAAAAAGAATAAAAAGATATATGCACATACAAGTCACATGCTATTTCCTTCTTATTTTTTAAACGTTGGTAACTTTTTTATACATCATTTGTTTTAAAAAAAATTATACCATAAAATCGAGCGTGTTTTTATCTTTAATATGAGTACCCTATTGTTATACTTTAAAAAACTAATTCGAAAACCCAATTGCATATTATACAATGGACATAACATAAACACAATTAGTATCAAACTAAAAACACAACTGAAATCAGACCAAAAATACAATTGATGACAACAAATAAAAGACACGATGGACAGCAGAATAAACACAATGAGTATCAAACTAAAAACATATTTGATGACAACAGATTAAAGACACAATGGACAGCAGACTAAAACACAATTCACAAAAAACTAAAACACAATAAACAACGGGTTAAAACACAATACGCAACAAAATAAGAAACACAATGGTCAACAGATTAAAACATAATCGATAGCATAATAAACACAATGACTAGAACCTATAACACAATGTATAGAAAACCCAAATATAACACTATCTTCATTGTGTCATATATTGTGTTATAGGTTTTGCTAAAAACGCAATGGACATAACCCAAATTAACATTGTGTTATAAGTTTTGGTAATAACACAATGTATATAAGCCTTAGTAAAAAACAAAAGGACCAAAACCCAGTTGAAAGACACAATGACCAGAACCTTTAATACAATACAAAGAAAACCCAGTAAAAATGAAATTTTTTATTTTAATTTTTTATAACAATATGATACTCATTTTAAAGATAAAAAAACGTTCGTTTTTATGGTTAATTTTTTTTAAAAACAAATGTCATACCAAAAAGTTATGAGCATTTTAAATTGATGTGAGAATTGGCATATGTCTTGTATGTGGAGAGGAAAAATCAATAATAATGAGATTTCTTTTATGCCCTTTCATTATTTTTTTTCTTAAATTAATCTCAACCTTCCATAAAAAAAATACAACACACACAGTTTAAGGTTGATTTCTTTTTCTCTGAAATTAATTCTATAAAATTAATCGCAATCCTCAACATACTCACATGTTACAGTTTAAGGTTGTTTTTTAAAAAAGATGTATTTTCGTCATTTGACATGTTCTTTAGCTGACATTTGTTTAAAAATGAAAAAAAAGTTGAATGCTTTAGTTATCTTCAAATAATAATCTAATCATCTTTCATAAGATGATTTGGTAAGTTCTAGCACTGTACGCATTTGAAAACAGTTTTGAGGACTTGCAACCTGTTTAACAAAATTTGACCCATTTCCTGCCAGTTCATAAGTGAGCCATCCCATCGAGCTGTTGAGACCAAAATACGACACACTCACGGTTTCAATAACCGTGTTTAGAAACAATGTTTTAAACATCGATTCAAACACGAAAACCAGTACTCCTATACAGTGATATATGTACATAACCTACAAAATATATAAGAGATCATGATAAACAGATCTCCTCAAGGCTAAATGGCAAACTCAACAATCACAGAGCATATATCTTTTCATGGTCCTGGTCAGATTCATCATCGGAAATATTAACTGAATACGACCACGAGAAAGATTTGCTTCCACTTGCCCTCCTAATCCGCCTCTGAGAATCGTTATTCCCATAACGCTGTTGAAAAATAGTATAACACAGACTCGCAAGTGTCCCGACAACAGTCACGACACCAACCACGGTCATTGTAATAGCCATCCATGAATCCCTTTTCCCAACCACCACAAACGCTATCGAACAAAACGCACCACAAGTACTAATCCCAGCTGCCCACATTAACTTATTCACAACCGAAACAATCTGTCTCTGGGCCTGCGTGTCCCACGCTACCAACGTGATTTGAACCACCACAACCGCTAGAGATATAAACAGAGATGTGGCGTTAAAAAGACAAAAAGCCCGAAAAGCTGTAGTGCGGGAAATATCGGCTTCACCCGCTTGTTTACCCGAATCCTTATACTGGCCTGGGAGATTGAAGATTGCCAAAAAAGCTATGGATGCGAATAAGACAGCAACGACTGTTAATGAATTGATTGTGTTTTGGACAGCTTCCCTGTGAATCTTTTTGAGTTCTTTAGCTATACCCGAAACACGTCTTTGTGTTTTTTCATTTTGCAAGAGTTGTGAATGGACATCATGTTTGATGTCACTAACGGTCCTTTTGAGTTGCATTTCTTCATCGATTCTACCGACATGACGAGCGTGTTTGGCACCAGCTTCAGTTAGGGCTTCCATGATTGCTAACTTTGGTGGGCCATAGCTCAGCTTATCCGCTATATCCATGGCGGTTTCTTGTTGAAGATTGATTACATTGACACTTATTGTGTTAAAGCTCAGCAACATGCTTACAATCTGAACAAATTAAAATTCAAAAGTTTAGAAAAAGCTTCTAATGGTTCTGGTTGTATTGACTGAAATTTTATAACTCCTTTATTTTATTTTTATTTTTTTATAGAATCTCATTTACTAATTTTATTTACTATTTCAGGCTCCATATTTTCTTTATTTCAAGCTTCATAGATTGTTTACACTATAAACCACACCAAAAGATAAAGTAACTCCATTTTTTTCAAACTAGTATTTTTTTTATTTATTTATTTATGATGTCATCCGGTTTTTGAACCGGTAAGACGACCAGTTCGATGACCAGTCTGATTACGAAAACACTGATTCTATGGTTACAAAAAGTATACTACTAAAATAATAATATCATATATCATAACGCTACAATTAATTGTTTTTAGAAATAAAAAACTAACTTAAAAATTCAGTTATATACTTATATATATATATATATATATATATATATATATATATATATATATATAGGTCTGTATCAAATGCAGACGAGAACGAGCAGGCCAACCGAACCAAATCATGACCATTTTAATTCGAGCCCGTTTTAGCCCGTCACCCAACCAGCCCATTTCACCGACTCTAAGTTTAGCATTTAATACATGATAAAACAAAAGAAATAAGCGACGAGTTAAAGAAAGTACCGGTGATCGGGATTTCCTTGTAGCTATATGAATAGCAGTGTTACCCTTCTTGTCACGCTCGTTTAAAATGGAGTGACCCGCAAGCAATAACTCCTCCACGACAGCAGTACTCTGCCCTTTTACAGCCATATGAAGTGCAGTTTGACCCTTTTTATCTTTAATAGGTACGATTCCTGAATCTCTTTCAATAAGTGTTTTTACCATATTTATTTTACCATATCTTGCTGCAGTATGCAATGCAGTTTTACCGTTCTTCCTCACTATCCTTATGCAAGTAACATCTGCATCTAAAATGGCATTCACAACTTCCAGATGATCCTTCACGGCTGCTAAATACAACGGGCTCGTGTTCTTCACATCACATGCTTTACAAAGCTCGGGCCATAAGCCTAAAAGCTTGTTAACAATTCCTAGATTATAAGAGCAAACATTGTGAGACAAAAAACATTTAATCTTTATATTGTTATGACGTAATCCACAAAAAAATTGGAAATTTTGTTGTATTTTTCATTTTTTTAAATAATTAAATTAGTTATGACGTCATACGGTTCTTAAATCCGGTCCAACAATCCGACCAGTGGACCGGTAAAGTGTCTGGCTCGATATCCCGTCCGGTTTTGAAAACATCAATTAGAACTGTTTATTTGCTTATTGTGTTTCGAGTTATTAATAGAACTAGTTTTTAGGATTTGTGATTGATTGTTTATCAATCATTTGTAAGGTGAAATCAGATACTTTTGAGCAAGCAGAATCTCAAAATCCTAATAATATGCACCAGAATCTGTGACCGAGGGTTTACACAATCACAAAATCCTACAATTCTAACAAATTGAAAACATCAACAACTCAAATTTCAACCAAATTGTCAAGATCTAGGGCAAATAAACAATATCATAAGCTCATAACATAAATTACCTAAATAACCGCGTTCAGCCGCAACCGAAAACACATCAAAATCCGCTTTATTCCTAATCTTCACAGTTTCCAGAACACAAAACCTAATCAAGTAATCAAACACTTCCTGAAAGTTATTCTCCGCCGCGACATACAACGCCGTAGCTCCGCCGTCGTTCTGCGTCGCCATTAATCCAGAAATCGCCGCCGTATCGGAACCTTCACCGTCGTTCACCATCAGTTTCACCGATTCTAGGTCATTCGATCGTACGGCTGTGAAGAACGACTGGTGTGAGATGAATCTCAGTGATCTCGGTGACAATGATGATGATGATGATTCCATTATCATCGACCGGATGATTGGAAATCGAAAGGTTGAAACCCTAGCTGTGTGTGTATTGTGTATGTGTGTGTGTGTTATGTAACTGAAAATTCAACGGTGAGAGGAATAGAGGATCAATAATTGCATGTGGGGTTGGTTTGAGTGATTAATTTGTTGTTTTGTGATGTGAAACGTCATGAGGTTTGAGTTGAGGGGTTTGATATTGATGGAAGGTTCTTTTACTGTGTGTGTGTTTTTTTTTGGTTGTTGGGAACTCTGGTGGTTGGTGGTTAAGTTTGAAGGTTAGTGAATTGTTCATGCTTCAAAGAAGGTCAACGATTCTTCAAAGAAGGTCAAAGGTGCTTTTTTTAAATCCAAAACTAATCTTTTTATTTATGAATTTTACGTTTGGTAGCTCAATTTTATATATTTATATATATTTTTTAACGGATAACTAGAATCTTATTATAAAACCAATCAACAAAAGATTGTCAAACACGCTAAGTTTCACACCAAAACAAAAGGTATCAAAATCACTCCAATTCTCCCACGTTGATGCCGTCGCTTTGGCTCTATGTTTTAACCACAAGAACCCCATGACCTTCACTACTTCTAGCACTTTTTCTGGCGAACACTTCCTTCAGTTAAACACCATGTTATTTTTGCACGACCAAATACACCAAATCGTCGTTTGAAAGACTGAATATATCAATTGTTTCTAGATTTCGAGCCCCATACATTTACGTGATAATTTATCAGATCATCAGGCCAAAAATATATATTTATATTTCTATTTTATGTACTTCTAAGCAAAAAAATTTAGCCTAAGTTTAGGTTTGGTTATTAACCGAAATTATCTAACAGAAAATAATTGGTTGATAAACATAGATTAACTGACGACTTCGATTTAGTTTTAGTTAAGGCTAATAATCAAGCCACACCGCTACCTCTCAACTATTAACATGTTGGATTTAGATTAATTTGCCTGTATATGTAAGGGTTCAATTTGGTTGATAAAGTGTAATAATGGGTTCAATTTGGTTGATAAACAAGACGCATAAGATGATGTATTTAATATGATTTAAAACATCCAATTAAAATACTACATGACATAAATATTTTTAAATTAATTAGAATATATAATTACCTTTTTTTATAAATACGTTTTGAGTGTGTAGTGTTGACTCTTAACCCTATGATTATATGAATGTTTTATACGTGTAATTAACAGTTTAGATGGATTAAATTTGTTTAGGCATGTCTTTAGGTTTGTTTTTTCCTTATCGATTTTACCCTAAACCCTACCTATTTTAACTTTGGGTCGAGTTTTGTTTTTTTTTCCTTATTGACTGGTTTACCCTAAACCCTAACCATTTTAACAATGGGTCGAGACATGAAAACAAACAAACATAGTAAAATCTCACTCGTGAAAATATTGAGAGGGTTTGAAGCGGGTAAGGAGAAAACAAGCATGCCCTCTTCCCAAGGGCTAAAAAGGCTACTTTCACTAAGATATTGACTTCAAAAATGTTTTTCAAACATATAAAGTGTAGTAAAGTATAGTAGTTTAGATGACATATAGTATGGTTGATGGTATAAAAATCAAACAAAAGGCAAAAAGTAATTATAAATATAGTAATATTTCATCGATAACTTTAATTGATGGGAAAACTATAGTAGTAGCAGATAAAGAAACAAAAAAAAGGAAAATGAAGTATGAGCCCCCTTAATAGTACATATACACTCCTCTAAAAAGTCTATACGGCGAGACAAAGCAGATTTGTTGTTTTGTGATGTTAAATGTCATGAGTTTTTAAGGGTTTGAAATTGATGGAAGGTTCTTCTATGTGTGTTTTAATGGTTTTTGGAAATCTCCGGCAGTTTGTTTATGTTCGACGAGTAAACTAAGCAGGTTATTTACTTTAACACTGGCACATAAATGTTTAAACCAAATGTTATGGTCTAATACCACAGGTGAGGTGGCAGCCCTGGGGTGTGACTAAGGCGTTAAACACCGCTCCACGAGGTGTGACCGACCTTGAAAGGGTAGGCATGTGAAAGCTTTAACGGGTGTAAGAGAATGATTTGAGGGTGGTGGGCCATGGTTTCAATCGATTACATGCATTCATTTTGCTTTTTTATTTATTTAACTTAAACACTATTTTAATGGGTGGTCGAAAGTGAAATCATTATATAGTCTGAAAAAAATGAGTGAAAGCCCCAAGTGATATGAAAGTCATTTTTTGGCTTGACAGTTAAATAATGAAATCATAACATATAACCTTAATAAACAGGTTACATGAGTAAACATAGCGATATTACCTTGAATAATATATATTAATATTACAAGAAGTTAAAAATGTATAATTATGTTTAATACATTTGCATAAAACACATATATTAATATAATAAGAAGTTAAAAATGTATAAGCTTTAAATTATAGTTAGTCTAAGGGACTAAAGGAGAGAATTTACTTATTAAACTATGTCGTTTTTTAATACACGGGTCTTTAATGTGTCATGTTGACTATTAATCTTTTTTTAACATGATTAGTTAAACATGTTATCTTTATCATAAACAAGTTTAATCAGTTAAGACATGACTTAAATTTTGTCATTAACTTATCGACCCGTTTACACTAACTCTTTCCACTTTGTGTCGGGTCATATTGTATTTGAGACATGTTACTTTGGATGAAAAGCTACCAATAATCCACCTGAAGTGTTGATTGAATTTCGAACATGGATAAAAAAAATACATGTATATAACCAGGGCAGGCCAAAATCTAAACTAGTAGTGAGAATAAAAACATTAGATCATAGTCTCCGGCGGCCATTTTATGGCCGGTATAAATGTATAAACATGCGAATTATGTAAAAGTTCTGTACAAATTTGAGTTGAAACAAACAAAAAACATGCTAATTACTTATTTTTTATGTTTCGGAAATATACGAATAAAATAAATAAAAAAGAGCACGGCAATAGATAAAATATTGGGATAAAGTTAGGGGTCCAAATTCCAAAGAAACATATGTCACATTAAGAATTTTGTATGTCGTTTCTCCCACATGGGTAGGTCAAGTCTTTGATATTGCAATTAAAAATTATGATATTTATATTGAATTTAATTATACGAAAAAACAAATATTTTTTTGGCAAACTCTACAAAGAATGAAAGTTGAACCTTAATCCTCAACCATTGACGATGTGGTACAAAGAAGCATCATAAGAGTTTATAAGACTAAGAGAGAAAAGAATATGTACCCGTAAAAGTTGAACTTATAAGCTTTAAATACGCGTTAGAGAAACGATCACATGTAAATTTGAAGGACGTGTATCTTTTAACAAGTTTTCATTTATTGTTTGGTTTGTTATGTTTGATATGGTTATGAGTTAAACTTGAATTATAAACTTCTGAATTTTTTTTAATAGAAACTTTTGATGATTAGTTAACGATAAGTCTTATTGATTAATATCCACAAGTATATCGTTCTAAGTCATGATCATCTTTGTAGCTTGCATATTACAATGACCCTAGGTCGTATAAAGACATGATTACATGTTTTGATATATAGTAATAGGATACGAAAATTAAGTTTTAATAATATTTTAATCTAGACAAAAAGAATCACCCGTGATCCTCACATTACAAACTTTCCACTTTAGTAGGACCAGTTTGCAATTCAATAAAGGGTTTTGGCGTCGCAGCTTGTTGCCCATTTATTTGTCGTTTCTTTGTAATTCTTTGGAATGCCCGAAAAATTAAAACGAGAGAATCCTTGATGACCATGTTAGAATAAGTGGTTTTCAAAGAATGAAAAAAATACGTGGAAATATGGTATAAGAAAACGGGTTAAATACATGCAAAGTTTCACTGAACTCCTGAATCAATCTTAATAAACTCCTCCTAAACTCTCCATGAGCATCTCCTGATGTATGTATAAAAATGATGTGAAGTATGTCTGTATGTGATCAAAATTGGTCAATATATGTTATAAAACTAGTATGTATTTATGGCAAGCCAACGACCTATTTATAGTCCCTAGACATTTTGGTAGTTAATCACGAGATTAGGGTAGTTGTAAACAGCAAAACGTTAAAATATAACATAAAAAGGTCATAAAAGTTCATCAAGCCAACAAAAAAAAAATTGATCAAATCCTCGCATGATGCTCCTGCCTATTACTCCTAGTCTAAGTAGTTGATGCGGTCAAATATCATATATTGGTCAATAACCGATAATTAAGATATCAGTCAAGGAATGATATTTGAGATATTGATTATCGCGGTGAGATATCGTTAATTTTAATATCTTGCTGAATTTATATATATATATATATATATATATATATATATATATATATATAGGGTATGGTTCTAGAGTGAACACTAAGTTGAGAGTGAACTGTGTGAACTAATCTGAGCCATCGGATTATATCATCTAGAGATTTTTAAACAATGATAAGATTGTAATTATAATGTTGTAACTTCCCTTTAAATTAACTGACAGAATGGTATTTGTGTCTTTTGTAAATTGCATTTATTAAACAATATAATCAAAATTCCTAAAATCTTGCTAGTTTCCGTATATACAAGATACACAGTTGTTAGTGTATACACATGTGTACAGTCTCGATAGTAGTAGTTTATACAAGATACACATATGTTAGTTTATACACATGTGTACAGTCTCGCTAACTATCAATTTATACAAGATACACAACTGTTAGTTTATACACATATGTACTTGAATAATACACATGTGTATAAATCTGGTTTATATTGACCTGTGGGAACAAGATGTAATTATACATGTCACACCCTCAAAATCCACATGCGGAGTTTTACCGCAAGGCGTGCGACTGACCAGGATCTAGCCACTAATCATGTTGAACCAACCATTCAAATTATAAAAGCATCACTATCATCATGATTAGCGATAAGTTTAAAATATCCAAAACACAGTTTATGTTGCAACGGAAAAATAAAGCAAAGGCCATCAGAACTTAAAACCAAAAGTTTAATAAATGATCGAAACATAAAGCGATAACAAACAACACACTCAGCCGATTGCAACGCCCGCCCATAGCTGTACCTAACGACCTGCAAAGCATGTAATAGTATGTCAACTTAAAGTCGGCAAGTTCACGGTTTTTCAGTATTGTTTTCAAAATAACTTAGGTTGTTAAATTACTCAATTTATAAAACATGTCACGGGGAGCTACCCCATCTTTAAGCTACTAAACTGTGTGGTACCGAAACTTTGACTGTTTAAGTTTTTTGTGCCCCAGGTCAATGTCTATCATCATTGACCAGTTGCCAAGGCATAAAAGTTCACGCCCGTCCTCCCAGGTACGGTGTGAGGTTTGTCGAACCTAATAGCGCTATCAACTAATATCCCATTCGCTAGGCCCCGGCGATTAATTGGTATAATGTGTGGGGACTTTCAGATAGAGTTCGTTTAGTCCGCTAAAGACATGAAATATAAATAGCATTTAACAGTATTCCATCCCCAGGAATATTAGGCAATCCCCTAACCAGGGAAAGTGAAGTTAACAATATCCCACACCAGGAATACTAAGGCATTCCCATACCCGGGAAAGTGAGGTTCCCAACCACCGGGAATACGTGCTTTTAGTAAAGGTGTGAACTCACATTTGTTTTGCTCGGTAAGAAATAAAGTGCAAATAGTAACGAAGATGATCAAGTGCGTCCTAAGATGGTTACCAAGAACATTAGGGGTCGTTTATGTAATTCACGCAAGCCTTACACGCATCTAACAATTATCATGCAAACAAGTTATCACAACATAATACCGAGTAGCTTTCAAGCATAGGTTCATAATGTACACTATGACATGCCATTCATCAACTGTACAATTATCATACACGCGCGGACACTAAAATTAACAAATTCATCACTTAACAACTTAAAACCATGCATAGGTAAAATCACTGAAAACAAGCTGTTTTGGGAAGCTCGTTTTACATACTTACGATGCTGCAAAAATTATGATATTTTTATATGACGTGCCCCTCAGAAGGTTTTGACTTGTATTAAAAGTTTAGAGTCTAACTCCTAACCAAACATTTAATAAAATCATTTACTAAGCAGCAATCAGATTCGTCACTTTCTGACTGCAGCTTACCGAAAAATTCATTTAAAAATCCTCAATTATCCGATTGACGTAATTCTAGGTGGAGATTTTTGTGACCTCCTGGGACTACCTACAGTAAAAATTTGAGATCATAACTTAATTCCTAAATTGAGTTATGACATTCGTAATGGGCTGTAAATTCTGCCAGAAAATGCAGCCTGAACCTTCGATACGAAAAAATTCATAAAACATTCAATTTTCGTCGAAAAATGCAATTCCAGTGGGGTTCGAAACAACACTTTTTGTTAACTTTTGACCCGGTTACAGCCGATTAAATTTGCTGTAACGTTCTGGACAGATTCTGTTTTATCGCCTAAACCCCACAAACGATTATCTAATGCACCAAACGACTTAAAATCTTTAATCACAGCAGATTATCATTCTAAATTAAATCATATAACAATTAGTTCATCACAACCACAAGATCCAACCCATAATCAAAACCCTAGCGGCTTAACTGAACACATAAACAATCTAATCATCGATTAACATGATTTCTAACAAACCCTAACACATAGCATCCATGTTATCATGCATCAATAATCACAACAAGATCAAGAATTCATGTAGAATCAAGAAACTCAGTCATGAATAACAAGTTATGAGTGTATGTTAGAGCGATTACCTGGAACGATAGAGATGAAGATCAAGAACCCGAAAAAGATGAGTTTTCCTAGCTTCTTCTTGAGTTTTCTAGAGAGAGAGGAGGAGAGGTCGACGTCTGGGGAATGGGGGTGATCTAGGGTTGGGTTTGGTTTTATTATATATTTTTTAAACAAAACTTTAGTAAATGCACAAAAGGTCCTCCAAGTTTTCCAATTCTCAAACTTGGACAAGAAGTTATCAACATAACTTTATAGAATGACATACAAGTCCCTTGTTTGCCAAGTTAATCAAATTAAATCCGTTTATTTGTTCGCGTGTTACTAACTTGTGCGTTTAAAAATTATAACTAACAGAAAAGGGTTAACGTTAACCCTAAAGTACGGGATGTCACAATACACAAGTGTATAAGTCTTGTATATACTGATATGTATACATATATGTAAAAAAACATAATTTAATTAGGTTTAATTTTTAATTTTAAAAAGAACATAAGAGTTTATTTAAAAATAAACATTAGCCCTTTAATCTCTTATAATTAAAATAATAGAGAAATAATTAAAAAAATGAGAGAGAGAGAGAGAGAGAGTTAAGATATGAGAAAATTAAGGGATTTTAATTAAAAGTACTTGACTAATATCGATCTTACCCTTTTAATCTAAAAAATGATCAAAGGCCAAGATTAGTTCACTCAGTTCACTCTCAAGAAGTTGTTTACAAATGATTCTAATCCTATATATATATATATATAATAATTCAATACTAACAATTAAGGTTTATAACACTAATAGCAGCAATAAGAAGAAAGATGAACGGTAAAACTAAGAAGAAAGGTATTAATATCGAGAAAATCGGTGATATGTCGGTTAAATATTGGTCCAATATCGGTCAATATCACTGATATTATCAGTACCAATATTCTTACCCATGTTTTGCACCGATGTATCACCAGGAAACCAATAACTGATATATTGAGATATTAACTATATGGCCTCAAACTTAAACAATGTCTTTTTCTCTGGTTTTTCCAACACAATTATACTTTTCTATGTTAAAATGTGTATACAATTTATTGTTATAAAGATCATATTTCGATAATCCCCCATTTTAATATGATTCAATAATGACATGATGAAGCAGCCTCTCTATCCTCTGAGATAGAGGTAAGGCTTGCCTACATCCTACCCTCTCCAGATCCTATCAATAGCTTCGTTATAGATGAGATTATACTGGGTACGGTTGTTGTTGTTCAATAATGACACGACATAAACTCTTTAACATGATCAACTTTAAGAAGTTCAATAACTATGTCGTTTTAATATTAACTTTAAAAAGTTCAATAACGTTTAAGCAGTTCAAATACTATGTCGTTTTAATAAACAAGTTTTAGACTGTAGTGTCAAATATTAACCTTTTGCACACGATTAGTTAAACATGACATATGTATCAGGTGGGTTAAATAAGTTTAAACATGTCTTTAATTTTTTCTTTAACTTGTCGACCTATTTACTCTAAACCATAACCTTTTTGACTTTGGGAACTAACAAACGAACATAACACCAAAATTCTCATTTATGACAAAAGCTATTAATGGGGCTAGAGGAGGTTGAGACAACGTAAAACATTTCCTCTATCTCAATGGCTGACAAGGCAACTACCACTTAGACTTCCTACTTCAAAAACATATACTTTCGGGAAAATATCCAAAATGGCAATTGACCAATTCCTATTTTCAAAACGGTCACCTCCTAAGTCTTGGGAGAGACGTTTCACGGATCCATGTGCATGGGAAGAGCCATCCAATACAAACACAACACGTGGCGTCTGAGACATCTAGTAGGCGTATGAGATTTATGGGAAGCGTCTGAGACTTCTGGGAGGCGCCACGTGTCATGTTTATATTGGATGACGTTACAACCTTAAAATGACACTTCCCATGCACATGGATCTGTGAAACATCTCTCCCAAAACTTGGGAGGTGACAATTTTGGAAATAGAGATTGGTCAATGGCCATTTTCAAGATTTGCCATTTTTTTTTCACACATGTAAAGTGTAGTAAGAATTGTAATCCAAATAACATTGTGGGTAAGGGAATTAAAACCAAACAAGAAGGGAAAAAAGTACTAATAATTATAATAACATCCTACATATAACATAAACTGGTGAGAAAACTATAGTAAAATCAGGAAATTCAGATAAAAAACAGGAAAATGAATGACAAACAAAACTATAGAAAAATTGAAGTGTAGAATGAAATGAAAATCCCAAGACAAAACTAAGATAAAATCAATATATTCCTCTAAAAATCCATAACATTTATCCGACGACGCTATAAGCTACTATCCTCGAAGAAATGAAAGTCTATCAAATCTTACTTAATCCGTACCTCTTACCACTAATCCACCTAAAATATGGATTGAATTTGATAATGAACATAAATCCATCTATACAATCGGGGCAGCCAAGATACCATTTCCCGCCGGTGGCTGTCACTCCTTCCCAAAGGCCAATAATATGTAAAGTGATTAAAAGAAAGAAGAAAAAGAGTTGAAACAAACAAAAAACATGCTAATTACTTATTTTTATGTTTTTGATAACATAAGAAAATAATAAAGAAAAGAACACGGCAATAGAGAGAGAATAGACACGGCAATAGAAAGAGAAAAACACGAGTCGCATTAACAATTATGTATGTCTTTTCTCCACATGGGCAGGTCAAGTCATTAATATATCAATTAAATAATATGATATTTATATTGAATTTAATTATATAATTATTCTAAATAATAATCGTCTTTGAAGCTTGCAAGTTATAATGATCTGACAGGGCCGGACCAGTGTTGTAAAAGTTAGATTCAAAGGTCGAGTACTCGGCGACTACTCAGTACTTGGAATTTTGGAGACTTACTACAAGTCGGCCTATATAAGTTGGAGACGGTAAAACTCGACTTATTCAGCGACTACTCGGAATACTCGGCCACTACTCAGAATACTGGGTCAAATACTTGGTGGGAACCTTGGAAAACTCAACGACTACTCGCTCAACTACTCGGCCTACTCAGGGAATGCTCAGGATTATGCTAATTTTGACTTGAGTTATGCTAATTTTGACATGAATAATGATAGTTTTGACACGCATTACGCTTATTTTGACACATATAAAATATCCAATAATTAATTTTTATATATTTAACATGTCCGAGTACTCCAAACTCCCCACTTGGCCGACTAGGAAGCGCCTAGCGACTTCTGCAACACTGGGCCGGACCTAAAATTTAGGTAACCTAAGTTTGGGCTTAGGGTCTCAAAAAAATAAAAATAAATAAATAAATAGGGCCTTCACCTAAAAGAAATTTAATACGCTAATTATTAACATTAGAACAAACTTATAATTTGAGATTTGTTTGGTTCCTTATAAAAGCAAACAACTCTCTTTTATAGTTTTGTTAGATTTTTTGCTTAGTTCCAAACATGGATAAAAGATTATCTTTTATAGCAATTAAAAAAGGAAAAAGGGCTCCAAAATTTCATTTCTTTTGAGTCACTGAAAAGGTTGGACCGACCTTGAACCTATATCGTATATAGGCCACATGAACCTTTCGTTTTCGATCTGCATAACTGGTTCTCAAGACAACAATAAAGTGACTAAATCCTCCCATTATGCTTTTTCCTAGTGCATCACATGGCCTCAAGCTTAACCAACCTCTTTTTCTCTAGGCTCTTCAACATATATTGATTTTTCTATGTTACTATGTGTTATACAATTTATAATTATAAAGATCATATTTTGAAAATCCCACAGATATACCCAACAAATTATGCCAACCAAGATAGCTTTTGCTTTAAATCTTGACATGGTGTATACCTCTCAAATACCCTAACAAAAAAGTAGTGACATAGCATTTTGGCCATAGTCTCAAATGTTAGACTCAAAGATTACACACAAATTTGTTAGATAGATGTTCATAATATGATAGCAATGTCATCATAACATTTTATTCAGATTTCATGGAACGTCTACTGAAGTAATTTTCACTCTGTTTGAGCAAAACCAATCCTAATTTATGCAGAGTTACTAGCTATTGCTTGCCTACATTCCACCATCCCAGACTCCCTCAGTAGTTTCACTATCAGTGAGATTCTACTGGGTAAGTTGTTGACATTTGTACGTTGTTTTTGTTGTACAATTAAACTAATGTCCAAGTGAGTTACTAGCTATGAAACGTGATTTTACCATGTGAACCTTTATTTAGATTTTTATTTATTAAGATCTTTAATAAATGGATACTCTAGATTCTAACATTTGGGTCGAACATTTAAACCGACTCGGAATGATGTAGACTGTAGAGCATAAGAATTAAAGCATATTATTCAAATGCAAGATGGACCTTTCCAAATTCGATGTTCCTTATCTTCAACTATGCTAAAGTGCTTAAAATGAGTGGATGATAAACAAACTATGGACAACTATAAAACTATGGTACTTTGCATATGTATGCATTCAAAATACGATTGTACGATTTCAATAATCAAAATAAAAGATTCCATAAAATATTTCAGATATTCCACATTCATTCTTTAAAAAAAAACTATTTTCCCTTGATAACAGTTTATTATTTTATCTGACTTCAAATAAAAAAGGTACTATACATACACATCCAAAATTAATTTATACATTTTTAAATTAATTCCTTAGAATTAAAAACGAAAAACTATTTTCTCGTGATACAACCATACTTAGTTTTTTTAGAGCGGTGAATTGTTTTAATCATTTTATCTGTAGAACTTAAAACAAAAACCTACAAACCTAAGTGTTTTTAAGGGTTTTATCTTTGCCACCTTACTTATTTAGTGTGACTTCAAATATAAAAAAAGGTTCAATATACATATACAGAATTAATTTATAAATTTTAACATTAAATCCGTAGAATAATGCAAATTTGCAAGGACTTTACAACAATGATTTCAATGCATTATGTGATTTTTGTATAATTCAAGTAATTTCCCATTTTATGTGATTTTTGTATAATACAAGTAACTTCCCATTCTGAATGTCTGATCATGAGCTTAATTAAGCATTGGTTTCTATATCCAAACACCAATTCTATAATCTATTAGTATTTTTATTATCCATTGAAATCGATAGAACTGTTCACATTCACTACTAGAAAACTGCTACTATTCTAATGTCAATTTCTGTAGAAAATCCGTGGGTAACTGCAGTTACCCACAGATTTCCTACGAAAATAGGCTGCAGGAATTCTACTCGTGGGTAATCTTTTTCTGACGCATTTCTTACGGATTTTCCTACTCCTTTCCCACACAAATGTTTTGTTAGAATTCTCCTACTTATTTCTTACGAAATTAATTTTCTTAACTTTCTGACGCATTTCCAATGGAATATTTATTTCTTAAAATTTTGTGTCTAAATCAATTATATTTATATTTATTATCTTTTAAATTTCTTACGGAATTCCTAAGAATTTTTTTTCTTGCTACACAATTCCAACGTAATGTATTCGTTTTCCCTACACAGTTCTTACGGAAAATATTTTTTTCTACACAATTCCAACTGAATGTATTCATTTTTCCTACGCATTTCCTACAAAACTAATTTTTTTTTCCTACACAGTTCTAACAGAATGCATTCCTTCTTCTACGCAATTCTAACATAACACATTCTTTTTTTATGCATTTTTCTATGAAACCATCTTTTTTTCCTACACAATTCGAACGGAATCTAACAAAACTTACACTACTAGAAAATAAAGCTTTAATGACACGCAATATGTGTCATTAAAAGGGTACAGACAATTAATGTCTCGTAATACAAAATAAATTACATATATATATTTTGTAATTACTAATTTCCACGTTAAAAGACAATTAATGTCTCATAATACAAAATAAATTACATGTATAGCAAAACCATCAACTTTACACAATTTTTTTGATAAATAATACAAAATAAATTACATATACAGCAAACAATTAAGTTTATACAATATTTTTGTAAGATATTAACAAACATTATACAACTAGTTCTATACCCGTCTAGTGGACGGGCATATTAATGGTATAATAAAATTAGTATTTTATTGTTTGTATTATAAAAAAAAACTTTATTTGTTTAAAACAAAAAAAATGTGTATAATTTTTAATCGAAAGTGTTTTGTATGCTATGCCTTAAAAAACATAGCAAAGCAAGGTTATTAACAATTTTAATATGCATTAAGTTTTTAAATTAACCACTGAGTACTAAAGCATTAAAAAATAGACAGGAAGGTGAACAGACAATGTTAGTAACAATCATGTAAGCTAAATAACAACCATTTGTTAAAATATCATGAAACACACATGTACTCTATGAATTAATTTTTTTTGGCTTTCGAAGTGATTTCCAAGGCCTTAGTCTCTCATGAGAGTCAGCTGCAACACGTTCATTAGTCGATGAGGTGGGAATGCTGGCATCATCAGTATTCACCTCGCATATAGAGGTAGCAGAATTTAGTTCATCGTTAGTAGACACAATAGGCTGCATTTATCAAAAAAACATTAGAATGAAAAAAAATCAATAATAGAGTCATTGCCGAAACTTAACAAAATATACCAATGATATCGTCGTAATAGATGAGACTAATGAAACTCGTGGTCCCCATAACGCTTCCTCTGCCATTTCCCACTCATCAGTTGTGATCCTTGCTATAAACGCAACATCGTCAGCTTCAATATCTTCAGTAGTCTCTTTTGTATGATGTGTACTTGTACCAACAGTAGATGTAATAGTATCTTCGGTTACCAATGCCAAATTCTCACGAATGTATTTTGACACTGTAAAGCGTTGAGAACAGTGAGGTGCCGCTTTATATCTATCGATCTCAATCCTAAAAATGACACTTCTAGCACATAAAGCGTCAAGCAAGTAATACTGAGCCCAAAAAGGATCATCAACACCCTATACAAAACACATAAATGTTAGTATATTATTATTAATATTAGTGTGCAGAAACACGCACATGAGCAAACAAAAATAGAGACATGCAAGAAAGCGCGCACACACACAATAAATAACACACCGACACACACATATATATAATATACACACACATACAGGTATACTTAGGTATACATATATGCATCTATAATCAAATGTTTGAATTAAATCTTAATAGATAACCTCTGATAAACTCCTAACAACCAACTCTTCTGCAGTTATGTCAAGAAGAGCAACAACAACATCGTCGAACAGAACACATGTCATCTCAGCACCATTATCAAGCACACGAACAACCAATGTAATTGTGCAAACATCATTGTCAGAATCTTAGCAATATAAAAAATAAGGAGAGTAATGTATAAAAACTTACGCCTGGTGTGGGTTGGCAACATCTTTTTTACATGCTGGACAATAATAAGCAGCATCAACAAATTGGGTCTTCTTACGACACGTAGAGCATCTAATATACTTCCAGTCGTCCGTAAAATCAATATCAATTATTGTTGCAGCGATAGTATACATTGTGCCCTACGATTAAAAAAATAAAAAAACTCCAAGAAATGAAATACAATAACAATTAGTTGAATATATAGTTACAAAAAGAATACCTCGGGAACCGCCTCTTCACGTAAATAGCGATAAACATTAGAAACACTATTGACATGAAAGACTTGTTTCATTTGTACGTTTGTTTCACAGCATAATTAGTTTTTTCACTCATAAATGAGCATTAAGGTAATGAAGACTGTACATATTCTTGAATACGTCACAAATTGGAAGTGGCAGGTTAATATATAAATGAGAAGAGATTGTTGACGTCAAGCATGGAGAACCTAGTAGAATAACAAACATACTACATGAAGTATACATATAAGAAAAAAACTATATACGCGTATTTTATTTTGTTAGATAAACATACCTTCAAACAATTTAACTTTACAAGAGGTCAAAACGATGACAACTGTATTAGCGGCATGACGCCTCATGTCCTCATCACTATACTTAAATGCGATTTTGCCCTATAGAGATACGGTGAGATCTGTAACATTTGTCAAAAACGGGTTTTCCAAACCCGCTCCGTTTTGTAATCGAATATCAAGTTATAAATGTCACGTTGCGTATTTATGGCTATTTTGATTTTTAATGATACATAATTAATAAACAAACTAAACTATAAAAGTTATAATTGATAAAAAGTAAAAAAAAATAATTAAAAATAAAATAAGGCTGTCGGGACTCGAACCCTGGTCAGCCGGAAGAGAATCCAAAGACTTGACACACACACATAACCACTCCGCCACTTGTTGTTTTCTGTCAACTCTAGGAAACAAATGAATTTTATAGTCAATCATAGATCAACCGGTTGCGCAACTGAAAACCGTAATCGGCTATTCAACCGTCCAAAACGTTTGAAGTTATCGCGAATTCTGGTTTATAACCGATGCACCGACGATTCTAATCAAGTTTGCCTTGAATGAACTTGAATTCTAGAAGTGAATCGGTTTTTATAACCGAAAACTTTCAATATCAGAATTACTTCAATCTTTGCTCTCTCTCGCGACTCAGAAACATTCTACAAACCTGCATTTCACTTTCGCTATACATTCAGTTCATCAGAAAAGGTTTTGTTTACTCGCCGGAAAATTTCTGCAAGTCGCCGGAAAACCGTATTCTTCATCAAAACAGTAAGTCTTTCAATACCTTCGTGGTCTATCAATTGTTAAGCTATTGCTAACTCAGACCCTTCAATCGAAATCAATTTCAGGCGTCAATATCAGATAATTCCAGTTCGCCGAAAAACTTCTGGAAATCCTTATCTTCAGCTGTGAAACGGTATAGACTTTCAAACCTTCTGATAACTCTTGTTTAATACTTAAATTCCTCTCGTAGCTAATCAAAACTGTCAATTTATTCATTCAGTAGAAATCCGTAAACACAGAGCCGACGACTCACCGGAATTCTGAGATAAATCGCTCTCCGGTATGTTTACCTCTAAATATCATCTCTGCCATTTCATATTAGTTTGTTCAATGTTTGTCAATCGAATTAAACAAGATAAAATAGCGTAATCGCAGACTGTAATTTTGTAATGTAGAAGACGATGATAGTTTGATTATAAGTTTATTAAAATCTGGATATTATCTCGGGTTAGACACACAGTCCAGCGGTGGACTGTGTGCATATACATATCACACGCCGCGAGTTCGATCCTTGATACATACACACACCCTCTGTAATTAAAATATTATTTTTTTTAACTGAACCGGATGAACTTACGTTAGATGTTAAGTATAATAAAAATCTGTATATTAAACAAGTTGGACACACAGTCCAGCGGTGGACTGTGTGTAGCGTTAAAGCACAGGTCCCGGGTTCGAGACCTGTTAGTGTCACCGGTTCAATGATTTAAAATGTTTTTGAAAATAAAAGAATTTTGAATAAGCTGAGTTAATATATAAGTATAATTAAAAACAGAATTATTTCGGGTTAGACACGTAGCTCAGTTGGTAGAGCTGCGTGCACGCGTACGGGAGGTCTCGGGTTCGAGCCTCACCCGGCGCATACAATTACACAATAAAACCGGTCAACAAGTCAAACGGTCAACGGTCAATGAAAAAGTCAACATATTTTTATATTTTTAATTATTTAATTTAATTTAAAAATCAATTAAAAATACTTAAAAATAATGTTTTTAAAGATAGGAAATGGCCTTAAACTCACAAAAATATATCTAAAAATCCTATTAAAATTATTAATAAAATCCACTCATTTACTATATTTTCCGTTATTATTTAGGTTAGTTAATTCTCGTTGTTCAACTCTTCCAACTCGTGCGCATCTCACCATCTCCAACTAAACGCACCCAATGTGAGTGAATCTTTACAAATTCCCCGTTTTAATCACGTTTTTGGGGTGTATCATGTGTCTTGCCACTTATTATACTTAAATCATTGTGCATACATCATATCATGAACAAATGTGTATTCAGTTTGATTCAATTGTTTGTGTGGTTATTGTTAGATTTAATTCATTATTTTCAGTACATGCAATTTCATAGGCCGCCGCTCCCCATTACATTATGAGCGTTGAGCATGTTCCCCATTACATTATGAGCGTGAACCTGGCGTGCCAACATACGATCGGCTCCGTTTGATTGAGCCTTGATCGCACAGACATTTATAATTTTCAGTACATGCAATACGATCGGCTCCGTTTGATTGAGCCTTGATCGCACAGTTTCATTCATGTTATATATTTATGCAAGTTGATATGTTATGGTATGCTGTTGGTATGTTATTGTATGTTATAGTTTGTGGTTAACATTGTTACTGATTGATTATTTACATTTGCTCACTTATGATTATGCACAATTTTTCCTTGATAAAATAACAAGAAAATCAATAATAAATGTTTATCTAACAAGGTTCACTCGCCAACTTATGTTGACCCAAAAACCCCCATTTTTACATATGATACAGGTGAACCAGCTGCAGCCAGAAACACATAGGATTGGCCTAGAAGAATAAAATGATTTAGAGCTTGGAATTGTTTAGTTGGTTATTTTTCTTTGTATTTGTATGAACATGTTTGGATTATTGGGAATGTAATTTTGACTTTAATAAATATGAAACATATTAGTAAATATCATGAGCTTTGGTGATAACCCAATTATGCCCCGACTCTTATTCCGTTGCGGGTCGGGGTGTGACAAGATCCTTGCCACTATATATTATTAAAACATAACCATGGAGAAAATGAGAAACCTTACATCAGTGGTACCAATGTGTAAAGAACTTACAATTCATCACATAGAACGATTTGTCGTACTTCCCGGTTACATGATTGCACTTCTTCCAACCCATTGTCAACATAACCCCACTCGCGGAGAATACCGATCACATCTGCTTATGAAGTATATTTAGATAGAACTATGTAAAGTGAAGAAAAAACAAAGGTAAATTACCTGTTAGATATGTGTCGTTGTAAGCACTTGATCTAAGGACATTGAATGGAGTAAGCTCAAAAATATAACGTCTAAATGAACACAGTTGCACCATGGAAGGACTAATGGATGTATTTCTTGTAAACTCAACATGGCAATCCTGTCGCAATGGCCGATACCCCTTAGTATAACCTTTAACAACAAATCGATGCAACCGATATACACAACCCTCATCCAAACGGTTACTAAAAAGATGCATCAGATGATAAGGAATTCTTGCATGAATTGAGCAATCCTGAAAGAAAACAGCTTGCATTATCTAAAAAGAAATTGGTGTGAAGTATTTACATGACAATGAAAATGTTCACTTACACGCTCATCTGAAAGAACGAGATCAAATGACAAAATGCGATTTGTTTTAGGATTGTACGATGTCCAAGAACGTGAAACCATTACAGTGACTTGCCACCTGTCAGTAACATCAGGGATCAACTCTAAAATATAATGATACCCCATTTGTAGACGATGTGAACCTAAAACATGTGAGAACAACAAATGACTTTGATAAGTTTATAATTATAACAACTAAGTGCATCTAATAAAAGATAAACAATTTTTTTAAACATATAAATTTAGCACACCACCGAATATTTTACAACATTTGGAATAGCGCATTATGCAAAGCATTAAATAATAGATGGTCACAAAAAAAAGAATGTAATTTGGTACCTTTTTCGAAATATGAGTCTTAGGAATTTCGTGTTTCAATGAAGATCAATATTCAAAAAATTACTCACACCGACTCATTTCTTGACATGAGAGGTAAGTTGTAAAATACTTCTTTATACACGACATTTCTCGTTAGATTGTTAGCGCACTTGCCATCATTGTCAATATAAAAGCGCAGTCCATCACGACATGTAACTCGGGAGGCAACAACATAAAGTTGGCCATGCATAAATACGGGTTTTACCAAGTAAGCACAAACATGATTGAATGTTTGCCCTTGACTTTTATTGATAGTCATGGCAAAGCAAAGTTTGAAAGGAAACTGCCTTCTCCTAAGATGAAAGGGCCAACATGTTTCTGTTGGAGTCATATCAATTCTTCCAATAAAAGCTTTTTCTCCAACATGCGTACCCATAATAATAATTGCCTCAATAACACGACGACTTACTTGACTAACCACCAACCGAGTACCGTTACACAATCCTTTTTTCAAATTCAAGTTATGTAGTAAGATGATTGGTGCACTAACCTTTAACTTTAGTACATGATTCGGAATACCGGAAAATTGCAAAGTGTTAAGAAACTCGACCGGATACATAGCCTGAACTTCCTCAAAGTTATTCGTACTTGGACAAATGGCATCAACACTTAACAACTCGTGAATCTCGCCTGGCAACTTATCAAGAACATGTAGATTGATCTTATCCACCTCATCGTTAGTAGAAGACAAAATACAACGCTCTTGTAGGTAGTCAATATCATTAAATATTTGTGATATGTCAGGGAAAGTATTAGATACTACTGCTTCCATCGGATTATTTGAAATGGGGATCAAAAGATCACGAGGGATACAAATCCAAGTGCTCTCATCTTCCCCGTCAACAGAAACTGTACGAAGATGGCCAGCCCCCATATCTAAAATCCATTTATTGAATTGTTGTTGTTGTATTAGAGCATCACTACTAACACTTGGATGTCGCAAGTGCATATTAATTGTTAGACAAAACACCTTACACGCACCCATTATTATTGATGACTTATTTACAGACGAAGCGACAATCTCATTACGTGGAGCATGCGGAATTACCGGAAGAATTTGTCGAAAATCACCTCCAAGAACCACACATTTACCGCCAAAAACTCGATGGTCTGCATCATGGGTGTGATGCTGACAAATATCTCTAAAAGTGCGGTCAACAGCTTCAAACGCATATCGATGTTGTAACAGTGCCTCATCCCATATGATAAGTGCAGCATCATTAATAAGCTTGGCTAAATCCAACTCAACATCTATCAAGCAGCAAGAATCCTTATCAATATCTAAAGGGATTTTAAATCGAGAGTGTGCGGTACGACCACCAGGTAGTAAAAGAGAAGAAATCCCAGATGAGGCAACAGACAAAACGATCTCGCGACGTGCATGGATGCAGGAAATGAGTGTCTTCCATAAATATGTTTTCCCTGTCCCTCCACTTCCAAAAACAAAGACAATGCCACCTGTCCCACTATTGACAGAATCAACTACATAATCAAATATCTCCTTCTGTTGTGCAGTCAATCCATGAAGTAGATCAGAGAAAATTGTTTCTTCTTCTTGAATGTCGTATGTAAGCTCAGCTGCCATCAATCGACTAACAACTCTATTTGTTAAACGAACTTGAGGTAAATTAGGAAAGTCAGCTAGACATTTACCATGACCAACTAAAATTTTGTCAATCTCAATTAAAGTGTCGTTGCAAATTTCCGCGTCCGTGAATACTATATTATCATTACCTAGTACTGTACGACGCTTGTAAGGAATATCTTCTGATAAGTAAGGTAAGCAATCCAAAAAAAATTGTCGTTGATCGCTAACAATACAAAACAACATAATTGAGACGAACAAATCACGAAGTTGATCTCCGTACTGCCACTGGTAAGCTTCACGTATTGAATCAAGCCACTCAACATCATCTCCTAATAACCCTAACGCCTTGCAAGCAGACATATAAGTCGGATGCTCAACACCATCAACGGTACGAATTTCTTTAAAGCTTAATGGTCCACGCACAACATTTAATAACATACGTAGGTAATATTTTTCACCCATAGAAGGACTCACATAATAAATGCGACCAATACACTTCCCCCTATGTCGTGGCATCCATTTCTTGTCATTTTCATGCCATGTAAAATGTGTTGGAAACTCCACGTATGTGAGTGAACGACCCCATGGATACTTCTTATTTGCACACATCCATTCAGTAAACTTTGACATGGCAGCCGTAGGACGTTGTGCAACATCCTCAAGCTGGTCATTATCACGAAAATAGACTCTTTGACATCCTTCTTCATGAAAAGGTAACCGTTCAACAGGAATGTCGCGGTACCTCATATAAAACTGAAAGAGCTTCCAACACGCTTCAGAGGAGGAAATATATCGACAATTTAGGTATTCCTCGATCTCATTTTCATTATGTAATAAGGATTCAAATGATTTTCTACTTTGAGCACCTTCCAAAACCACAATTACACGATCAGGGCCTTTATTTATGTTACCAAAAAGGTATTTGACTAACATACCTTGATTACACCACTCAACGTTAATGTGGCAACCATATTTTACCAACAGGTCACGGTTATAAGGGACCACAAACCGATTATCAAGCTTAATATCTTGAGATCCAACTTTAACCACTTTTGAATTTTTAGGCCTTTTATAACATGGCCATCCATCATATCTGATGAATGTTTGGTCACAATAATTCTTTGGGTACCCCTTATCACATATACCGTTATGCATACAAGAACTGGAAGGATTAAGTGCACCACATGGTCCGTGCATCATTTGCTTACGAACAACATCAAAGGCCACTGGGTCATCCGATTCCGAGGGAAGCTCAGCTGAAATGTATTTATCAATATGTTGTACTGTACTAATCTTATCTTCGGGTTGTAGGAAAAGCAAAATGTGACAATGCGGAAGTCCTCGTTTCTGAAACTCAATTTGGTATTTAACTGCAAAAAAACACACACAAAAAAAATCTTACATTCAGGAAGGGAATATTGACTAAATTTGACATATATAAAATTCAAATGGCAGTAACGAACCTGCTTTTACTCGACCGAAAATACTCCTTTTCTTTATGTCCCTAATAAGTTCATCGAGTTTTATTTTAAAAACACGTGAAACAATGTCAGGTCGATCAGATGGTGACATGCCATTGCATTAATGTGTCGCGTAATTTCTGGCCACTTTGGATTGCATGTCATGGTCATGAATAGATCTGGAGCCCCGGCCCAACGACAAACTGCCATAGCATCTTGATATTGTTGGATCATGTATCTAGGCCCACCAGTGAATGTCACTGGTAGGATAACACGTCGCCCAATTGACTCACAAGTTGATTCACCTTCAGCAACACGATCACATATACCGCTATACGAATCCGAACGGATGGTATTTTGGTTTCTTCTATACTAATTTAAATCATTTTCAAGAACTTGAGCATAAGCATTCTCTACATATGTCAGAAACAAACGACCACTTTTGTGCAATGTCTTAGCCTCATACCTCCTAACATGTAAACGGTAACCATAAAATTCTCTTGACGAAACAGTTTTTCGCCTACTTGTCTCCATTGCATTGCTTAGAGGAATATTGAGATGGAACCCATCTTCTCCATATGGAAATAGCAAAGGATACTGCAGTGGCATAAAACTTGGGTGAAGTTCGGATATACGCTTTGCAGTGCAGCCTTCACGTCGATAATAATATCACGTGAGTCTGTAGGATTTTCATCACCTGGGATCAATGCAGCTACTTTGCAAGCAGTAGGCAAGCCATATTGTCTTTGTCCTGTGTTTCGTGTGCTAATCAGGCGAAGTCTTAGAGGTTACATTGATGCATCATTAAACCTTTCCCTCGCCATCCTAAACGCTTGTACTAATGCATTACTCTCATCAAGCATCTTCAATAGGTCGCTCACTAAGGTACGAAGTCCTGCTTGGTCAGAATTTGCCGAAATACAATTTCGTAAAGCAAAAAAACGATTGTCAATCTCATTTTCCGTGTCATAATTATACAATTGTGCGAATCTAGGACGAGAATCAGGATGTGTAGGTAACAAATTCCCAATTCTATGGCGGTTGTGTCCATTTAAAGATAGGTATAAGGCCCACGTCCATCATTTAATTCCGTAGATATTTTCCCACCAGAGTTAAATGAAAATTTGAATTTAGAAGCTTGATATTTTGTCTAAACACCCTAGATCATGGCTCGCCGTTGTAATCAAGAAGGCTACGCAAAGGTTCAGGAGGATGTCGCATGAGTGGTAATTTGACATTTCCTTCTCCACAACATTACGAAAAACATGGAATTGGTGGAGATAGAGATTTAATAGTTCGTTCCTCATACCAAACCATAGCTCCACAATGCACAGATATATGGTCTGCATTGCCGCAATCCCAGTACGATCGAATTTGTCCTATAAAAAAATCAAGAGTAAGTAAACAATCTCGATATCATGTTACGTTTCATATATAAAATATGGTGTGCAATGACATGACCCGTACGGGGTCTATTCTCATCTTGATGGTCGTATGATCGGGAAATCACATTTTGTTGAGGAGGACGTATTCGTGTAGATGGCTGCAAAACCGTAGAAGTGCCGGAAGATTGTACAAGTTTATTTGTGGTACTAAAATAATGTACCACATTTCTGTTGGTATTATCATCTGCACATGAATCAAATGTAACTTGAGGGGGATTTCAATGCAAAAGGGCTACATGTTCGTTATTATCATGCAAACCCCAATTACTATAAACTGAAGGTCACAAGTAAAGCCCACCGTATCGACGTTGGTTTGTAGCTGTAACCACAGGCGTCGGATTGGGAGGTCGTCCACGTAATCTAGGACGACCCCTACAACGCCTACTTGTATTGGCTTCTCCACGAGCAAATGAAGTTGTGACGTGAGAAGGTGTTGGTGAGACTATATTAGAACCACTAGACATAGGATGATCTCCATCGACACCGTCCATTACAAAATTCTAGTTTGGAGAAATAATCACAAGAATTAGTTATAATATGACTTGGTTTCTTCTATGTTTCCTATAATTCAGGGTTTTGCATTTGTATAATGGTGTCTTCTATGTTTCCTATAACTTAGGGTTTTCCACATCATAATAATGAATTAAAGATAATATAATGATTTTTTTAGAATGGTAAGGAGTATTAATTATGCTTGTATTATTAGTATTTTTTGGTGGACAATTACATTTTGTTACACGGCTGGTGCCTTTACAAATGTTTTATGGGGAACATAAGAATATATCAATTTTTTCCAAGATTATAAATTCCAAGGTGGACTGGTGTTTAGAAGCCACTTATCAACAAAACCTCAAATAAGAATTTCTAAATCTTGATTGCATAAATCTTTACTAAAAAAACAACATTTACATGAATATACGTACTATTATATATAAAATATGGACGACACATTAAAAATGTTTTTTATACGATACTTATTAATTTAATACCACCATAGACATGTGTGTATAATTATAATAATAGAATATTGTTTGAGATATTTATATAATTATGTTTGGTAATTTATATAATTATGTTTGGTAAATATAAAATTGTTTATGCAATTTTGGTAAAAACCAATTAAGGCAAATTTTCATTTCGTTGTAAATTATCAAATATGGTGTGTTTAAATAAATAAAAAAGCAATCTAAATACAAATAGTAAGTTATAATGGAAATTTATAAAGTGATGGTTGATAATGGAAATGCGTAAAGCAATGGGTATGGAAACGGATCTAAAAAACAAAGGGTTCTCATCTAATTATGTGACAAGAATGTGAAATAACTGAAAGTATAAGGGGTAAAAATGTATAATCAGAAGGGGTGCAATCAGTTTGTGGAATTCTTGTGGACTGGAGTGTAAAATTGTTGTGACGGCATATAAAACACCTCATTAGTCACTTAGGGTTTCATCCTCTCTTACACTTGCACATCTACCTCTCTGGATTCGTTCAAAGATGATACGACCTGATGGAGATCCGTTCTGGATCTCGTTTAGTCGTTGATCCGGTTGTGGATCAGTATTGTTATTAATCTGGTAGATCTCTATATTTGTTGTTCTTCAGTCTCATTGGGCTGGTTGTTGTTGATCCAGTGTTGGATCTTGTAGTTTGATGTTTTTCTTTCTATGATCAACTGATATTTTCTATAATTAGAAGGGTTGCAATCAGTTTGTGGGATTCTTGTGGACTGGAGTGTAAAATTGTTGTGACTGCATATAAAACACTTCATCAGTCACTTAGGGGGTCATTCTCTCATTCACTTGCACGCCTACCTCTCAGTATCTCTCTGGATTCGTTCAAAGGTGTTACGACCTGATGGAGATCCATTGTGGATCTTGTTTAGTTGTTGAGCCGGGTGTGGATCAGTATTGTTATTGGTCTGGTAGTTCTTTATATACTTGTTGTTCTGCAGTCTCATTGGGCTGTAGTTTGATATTTTATCAGTTGTTCCTGTATTTTTTATATGTGTTGATTTAGGTCTTACATAAGTAAGATCTAGGGTTTGGAGAGTGTTTTCTGGTTTGGGAAATCAATAAAAAATTTGTCAGCGTTTTGTCGCTTCTCTGTTGTTCTGCGTTGTTTCTTTAAGTTGTTTGTTGTTCGTCTTGATTCTTCATACCATTTGACTTGAGTTCAGAGCTGGGGAGTGCATTCGAGCAGGTGTTTGTGTGTTGCTTATGAGACGCTGAGGGCTTCACAAGAGGTAGTTTCAATAGCTATTTTGAAGCTGCTGTGAAAGAAGAGGACGAGAAGGAGACTAAGAATGGAAACCCTAAGTTACCGGTGTCGAAATCGGAGGAAGATGGAGTGGCTGAGACGTCTGGTGAGAAGAGTAGACGGAATGTAAGTCATTGTTAAACAAAGTTTCTCTTGAATTCAGATTGTTTCTTTTGGTGTATGTTGATTTGGTTACTTGATTTAGTAACTCGATATCATGTATTAGCTACAACGATACCACCTAAAAATGTCGATGCTCCTTTAATGGCTATAGCAAGAAAAGTAGATGCCTTCAAGACTGGACGTCCCCTCAATTTCTTCGATACTTGTATAGCTATGGAGTCTTTGTCAATTTTGGAAAAGATGCATTCAAGATGATTTGTTAGGTGGTGAAGAGAGCAGGGGCTGTGGTGGATAGTGGTTTTGTTGGTTTGGTTCCGGCTGCTGGGATTAAACGATCGGTTAGAGATAGGTTAGGAAGCAATGTTGATGTTGTACATCTCGATAACAAACGGTTTGTTTTTCTTGTCGTGTTCTATATTTTATAGAAACAACAAAGGTTGCAGTTTTGGTCCTCCTTACGAGTGGCAAGCTTACAAGTATGTACAATTTCTTTCAAACATATCTACACAGATTATTTTTACATATAAGAAGTGACATTTGGGCTTTTTGGTGAAACAGTACTCTCGGTGGCAGTCACGGAGTGCCTAAAGTTCACTACAAAGGAAAGCAAGGAGACTACTACGTCATGGTATGATAAAAAGTTCTAATTTTTTTCATTTAGAAAAATAACTGTTTTACATAGTATTAATCATTTTATTTTTGTTTTTCTTACATTTCAGGTCATGGACATGTTGGGGCCTAGTTTGTGGGATGTTTGGAATTCTTCTGGTCAATCGTGAGTTCCTAAACTTATTTTATTTATTTATTTTTTTTGCATTTTGAGTTGTTTCATAGTAACTGTAAACCATGTAATTGATAAACGATGTGTTTATTCATGTGAGTTGACTTGCTGACTTTGTGCGTGTTTGTCAGAATGTCATCGGAAATGGTAGCTTGTATAGCTGTGGAGTCTTTGTCAATTTTGGAAAAGATGCATTCAAGATGATTTGTTAGGTGGTGAAGAGAGCATGGGCTGTGGTGGATAGTGGTTTTGTTGGTTCGGTTCCGGCTGCTGGGATTAAACGATCGGTTAGAGATAGGTTAGGAAGCAATGTGGATGCTGTACATCTCGAAAACAAACGGTTTGTTTTTCTTGCTCGTGTTCTATATTTTATAGAAACAGCAAAGGCTGCAGTTATGGTCCTCCTTACGAGTGGCAAGCTTACAAGTATGTACAATTTCTTTCAAACATATCTACATAGATTATTTTTACACATAAGAAGTGACATTTGGGCTTTTTAGTGAAACAGTACTCTCGGTGGCAGTCACGGAGTGCCTAAAGTTCACTATAAAGGAAAGCAAGGAGACTACTACGTCATGGTATGATAAAAAGTTTTTATTTTTTCATTTAGAAAAATAACTGTTTTACATAGTATTAATCATTTTATTTTTGTTTTTCTTACATTTCAGGTCATGGACATGTTGGGGCCTAGTTTGTGGGATGTTTGGAATTCTTCTGGGGAGTTCCTAAACTTATTTTATTTTATTTTTTTTTTTGTATTTTGAGTTGTTTCATAGCAATTGTAAACCATGTAATTGATAAACGATGTGTTCATTCATGTGAGTTGACTTGTTGACTTTGTGCGTGTTTGTCAGAATGTCATCAGAAATGGTAGCTTGTATAGCTGTGGAGTCTTTGTCAATTTTAGAAAAGATGCATTCAAGATGATTTGTTAGGTGGTGAAGAGAGCATGGGCTGTGGTGGATAGTGGTTTTGTTGGTTCGGTTTCGGCTGCTGGGATTAAACGATCGGTTAAAGATAGGTTAGGAAGCGAGTAGAAGAGATGATCTAGAATCTCTTGCATATACACTCGTTTTTCTTCACCGTGGTAGACTTCCTTGGCAAGGGTATTAGGTATTGCTTGTTTGTCAAGTTACAGTTTGAGGTTTAATCTATATCTATACTATACAATAAAACAAAACCAATGGGGGACATGTTATTCATTGGAGTCATATATTTTTTGGTGTCTATCTCCTACTTAATTATGGATACTTATACTTATTTTTTAATTAAAAATAGTTATTATAGCATTAACGAAATCAATTTAATACTCAATCAATTATTAATTTTCTGTATAAGGTTATATTTTTTACTTAAAAGCTTCACCAAGTTCAAAATTATGTCGGTTAAAATTTTAAAAACGAAGAATAATGATGATACTCGTTTTTATAAGTGATTTCTAAAATTTTTTAATTATTTAATGTGGTTGGATGGTAATAATGGTAAATATAAAAATGTTAAATAATAAGAAAAGGGGTATCAAAAAATCAAAGTTGATACCCAATTAGAAGATATAATATTTAGAAAAATTAACCTAACAAAATTTACAACTGTCACGTCAATGTTCATTTTTTAAATTCATATCTAAACGACTTTGTATGTTAACAAATTACATTATATTTTATTCTATTAGTATAATACACGTGTTTTTTTTAACCGTGCGATGCATGTTTTCTTTAAAACATAACTTTTTTTATTACTAATTATATAACATTACATTTACATTAAATTTATCAACCCGTGTAATAAACATGATTGTAACCTAGTTAAATCTAATAGTAAAATATGTGTTATTTGTTGATAGGGTGACAATAAATCATTTCTAGTTTAGTTAATATGTGGCTTTTGTTGTTTTCTTGGCACACACTTGGCGTAGATTATATTTTTCTTACTATTTATCTTTTATATCACAATAGTTACCTAACTAAACAGAGTAATAATATATTAATTACTAATTTGGGTTCCATTCACAAATTTGCTATTTATTTTTGAAACCAATGGCCTCTCACCATTCAATTATTATTTTTTCTGTTGTATATATTCACAAATCACAAGTTGTATGTATAATTTCTATTGCATATAAAATGTATTACTTTGCTTTCTTTACAGTATTATAAAGAACACAACGATAGAAAGGAGCGCCTTATTTGGTTGTGTCCGAAAGAGAAGGTAAATTTTTTTACCTCTATTAAGGTTTATATACATGTTTACATGCAGCAAAATGCTGCCACGGGCCCCATGTTGAATAACTGCTTATGACAGCTTTAATTTTTTTTGGAGATTTTTTAACTGGTCGGAGGGAAATTAAAATTTTTAAAATGGCGTATTTACGAAAATTATTATTTGTTATTTCTAATAGCTAAATGCACTTACATTTCTTTCTTTATATAAAATGGTAGTCGTTAATTATACGTATCTTGAAAACTATAACTTAGATCAAAACGATGATTATTTTTTTGCTCTTACCAATATTTAAAAACAAACATCGTTACTTTTACTTTTGGATCTTTATTTAATGGAAGTAATTTTTTATATTTAGGTGATAAGCGAATGGGCTGGATAATGCACTTTGGCTACTAATAAGCAAATGGGCTGGATTTGACTCTGTGCAAGGAGTGGTCTATCAAGCCAGGTATGAACCTTTCATTTGTTATTTATTTACAACTTGATTTGTATTTTGTTTACAGGTCTAAATGGTTGGATTGAGCCTAAAACAATTTAAAATTGAACCAAAGATTTGTTTTCTCATTAGACTCTTATAGTGTAGTATTATTTAACGAATTAGGATTTTTCATAAACATGTTTAATGATTAGGGATTATATAAGATAACTATTGAGCTTTTAAGAAGTATGATTTTTTTATAATCATATAGAAATAAGTATTAACATACCTAATGGCAGGTTGCTAGAATAATAAATGTTAATGTATATGAAGGTTAAAACAAAAATAATTAAAAAAGGAATAGTACCTTAAAACTTGAAAGAGAATAGATTGAGAATCCTACAGAGCTTCAAACCCGTGTAATTCTTCCAACATATCTAAAAAAATTAAAACTTGAAAGAGAATAGGCTGAGAATCCTGCAGGTTTTGATAGCAGAAAGGAGTGGCCTTATTTGGGTGTGTCCGAGACGAAAGGTAAATTTTTTAACCTCTATTAAGCTTTATATATACATGTTTACATGCAGCAAAATGCTGCCAAGTGCCCCACATTAAATAACTGCTTATGACAGCTTCCATTTCTTTTGGAGATTTCTTTAACTGGTCATGAAGGAAACCATTGAATAACTGCTTATGACAGCCTCTATTTTTTGAATATTTTTTAACTGGTGGGGAGGGAATTCAAAAATTTTTAAATGGTGTCTTTGGAGAAATTATTATTCACGTTAAATAACTACCTGTGACAGCTTCCATTTTTTTTGGAGATTTTTTAACTGCTCGGGATGGAAATTAAAAATTTTTAAATGGCGTCTTTACGGAAATTATTATTTGTTATTTCTAATAGCTAAATGCACCTACATTTCCTTTTTTATATAAAATGGTAGTCATTAATTATACAACGTATCTCGAAAACTATAACTTAGATCAAAACGTTGATTATTTTTTATTAATATTTTCATACAACAGTATTATTACATTTTAAAAATAATTATGTATGTATTACAAAAGTATTGTTTTAGTTGTAAACCGAAGCATTATTATTAATTTTTTTATAAATATGCTATTTTTAAAACTTATTATTTAAGAAATGATTTTAACCCTTTGATTTATTTACATAAACCGAGTGCATTTTCTTTTATTATAAAAGTATTCCTCACTTGCGTCCCATCTGTATTTAGTTACTTTCAACACATCAAATATTAAATTAACTTTTTTGACATGTGTTCTGCCAATCAGACAACATGAATTGCACTAAACCTTTATAAATGTTTATATATCTTGAGGTGTTATTTTTTCTGTAATTAAGTAAGTATCTATTAATATCAATATCGTACAAATATCATTAATAATATATTAGTATTACTATTATTTAAGGCAACTTATATAAAGCAAAGATGTAAAATAAAATTTAAGTCATCTGGATAGATTAAAAACTAACTAAACATGGTTCAAAGTAAAGCTAAAAAAAAAACCATAGCAAATACTTGTCAAAACTAAAGCTTTAAACGGACTCCACTTGAACAACTCGTTCACGGGAACGAATTTCAATTCGTGGAATTTTAGATTTATTTCAAAAACTCTCCATTGAATCTGCAGTGTCAACCATCTGATCGTCGGGCTGTTCATCATCTTCGGAAGCTCCATGATCATTGCTGCTGATGTTAATAACCTCTTCCCATTTCCAGGTAGCAAGAGACTCCAACCTTTTGTTTAGCTTGTCGCACTTCCGTTTCTAAGAAAACAACAATTTAAAAAGTTAATGTGGATATAAGAAATAAAATATATAACACCAATGTAGTTCAGATTTACCTGCTCACTGATTTCACGGAGAATTTCAGAAGCGGGTGGAGTTGACTCTCCATCACATTGCATTATCTCAACACTTTTTAAAGGTTTCTACAAAATCAATGTGCATCATTAGGTATCACTTTTACAGGTTTCTACAAAATAAACATAAATTTTAAGTATGTTTAACTACAGGTGATTCAAGGTGTTGCTGCTCTTTGTCTTCTTCGGTTTTGCAATCATACTTTTCAACTCGGTAAGTTCGCTCCGACTTAAAATAGAAAAGATAAAAACATTATGAAGTATAATGGTAGGCAAATGTATAGACCACAAAAAATTTACGTTTAAATATATTTACTTACAGGTAATTCAAGGTGTTTTTGCTAATTTTCTTCTTCGGTTTTGGGATCATATTTGTCAACTCGGTAAGTCGGCTCCACCTTAAAATACAAAAGATGAAACTATTGTAAGGTATATAATGGGTAGTAGTTAAATGTGCAGAACTGAAAAACACTTTTACAGGTTTCTACAAAATAAACATAAATTTTAAGTATGTTTACTTACAGGTGATTCAAGGTGTTGCTGCTCTTTGTCTTCTTCGGTTTTGCGATCATACTTTTCAACTCGGTAAGTTGGCTCCGACTTAAAATAGAGAAGATAAAAACATTATGAAGTATAATGGTAGGCAAATGTGTAAAGCACAAAGAATTTACGTTTAAATATATTTACTTACAGGTAATTCAAGATCTGCTGCATTCGTCTTTCTCTGCTCCATTTGCTTAAACTTTGATAACCTGTTTTGTTTTAGAAATAGTAATTGTGGAGTTTCTTCGTCTATCAACTGAAAACTGGTGAGAATTTAAATCAAGACGTGGTAAAAATATCTAATATTTCGCTAACTGCATATTATTTTTTTTAAACTTTTATAATTTGATCAAATGGTCAACAATGCAGGTACAAAAGTGGAGATTCAAGTGTTAATATGTAAATTCCAGTTAACCAAATGAAATTATATATCATAGGTAAACTATCTAATTATACATTTATATTTTATAATGACTCTTTACAGTTAATTAATAATGCACACTGTTCTATTTACAAGTTTGAATTGATACAACCAAGTATGTAATTTAATATAAAGAGAGTATTTGTTTACTGTGGGAGGTTACCAGCGAATAATGTGGGTAGGAGGAGAACGTGGTTGAGATTAAAAATTGAAGACTTTTAATGGATAGGATCAGCCCAAAAATCAGTTGAGATTGGTGAGAATTTAAATCAACAGCTGCAGACGTGGTAAAATACCTAATATTTCACTAACTGCATATTATTTTTTTAAAAAAAATTTATAATTTGATCATATGGTAAACAATGCAGGTACAAAAGTGGAGATTCAATTGTTAATATCTAAATGCAAGTTAATCAAATGAATATCATAGGTAAACTACCTAATTATACATTTATATTTTATAATGACTCTTTACAGTTAACTAAATGATGCACATTGTTCTATTTACAGGTTTGAATTGATACAACCAAGTATCTAATTTAATATAAACAGAATATTTGTTTACTGTGGGAGGTTACCAGCTAATAATGTGGATAGGAGGAGAACGTGGTTGAGATTAAAAATTGAAGACTTTTAATGGATAGGATCATCCCAAAAATCAGTTTTGTGAGAATTTAAATCAATAGCTGAAGACGTGGTAAAATATCTAATATTTCGCTAACCGCATATTATTATTTTTTTAAAATTTTATAATTTGATCACATCATAAACAATGCAGGTACAAAAGTGAAGATTCAATTGTTAATATCTAAATGCAAGTTAACCAAATGAATTATATATCATAGGTAAACTCTCTAATTATACGCTTATATTTTATAGTGACTCTTTGAAGTTAATTAAATAATGCACACTCTTCTATTTAGATGTTTGAATTGATACAACCAAGTATATAATTTGATATTAACAAATATATTTATTTTCTGTTTAGTATATAGGTTTGTTTTTTTCACTTTTTTTACATACAATACTATTATATTATTTTTTTTATTAAATCTATGTTTTACAAAAGTCTTTTTTAGCTTAGTAACAATGGTTAATTTTTCTAGTGTGATTTGTTGTGCAGGTTGCATTTAATGAAGTTGTATTTTTTGTTTTAACTGTTGTTTTTGTAAGTTAGAACGTGGATGGAAGTTTCTTTTGTAATTGTTGTTTTTACAATCGAATCGTGCCCAGTAATGTTCCCATTAAAATCGGGTTAGCAGGTCAAAGGAAATCTAGTAGAATAACTATCAAATAACTGCTGCTTCTAGAAGGAATTTTATATTTTAAATGGCTCAGGTTGATCCAATGGCCTAGATTTCTTTTTGTTTTCATTGAGTTTAATGGAAAGATAAGAATATATAATGTTTCACAAAATATTAACAAATAAAATTAACAATATTTCATTACAAGATATCATCAAATTGAACAATCTCCATAAGAAGACCACGCGAAATTGAGGTGCGTCGGAGCCGCTGGCTGGTAAAATCTCCCGTCACCGGTGTCAGTTAACTCCGGCCTCCGCTTAATGTGGCGTCTTTCGTCCCCAACAGTTGGCTACCATCATGTAATCCAAGGTTTTATGGGCCGAATCGAGCAAAATGAAAAAGAAAATGAAAAACTGTGGCGGATTTGCAACATCTCGAATCAGATCTGCAACCCTTTAACCCGATCTTTGTATCTTCATCACCAGATCTAATGATGTGATGGACCAATTGCATAAATTAAACAACAAACGCACATGAAACTTACTGGCGAACAAGTAGATCGTGAAGGGAAGACTTGACTTGGTTTTATTTGGGTGAAAGAAATATTATTTGATTATGGGAATATGGACGGTCAAGATTGTTCATTTCTTTATATAAATAATGGTTAAGATTACGATTCGTGTGACTTGTGATTATTTGTTGCAAAACCATTATACATTTATCTATTATTTTCAAACTTGATTATTGTTTACTTTTATCTATTAATTTCAAAATTGATTATTCTATCTACTTTACATGTCTAAACAAATGCTAACATAGACATGTTTAATGCTAAATATTCAAAAATATGGCTTTATAGTTTAGTGGTATTTTAGGGGTGGGATAAGGTTTTGAGATCGATAGGTTATGGGTTCGATTCATATAAGGGGGTTTTCTCATATATATTGGGTTTCTTTATGAATTGGTGTTTAGGCATTATGCCAATTGGAGGTAGATATGATCGGGTGGTTCCATTGATGGCACGATGATACTCTGGTGGTCAGTCAGTGATCTAAAATTATCGTTCAAAAAAAAAAAAAATGAAATTCTAACTACTACTTTCAAACTTGATTATTCTATGTGCTTTACATGCCTAGAAAACATAGACACATTTTTATGGTTGTCGATATGAATTAATAAGGTCCTTTTTTAAGAGTTCATGTTAGTCAACCGTTAGTTGACCAGGACACATATGTCTTTTAACATTTAATTCATATGTGTCCTAATAGACCGTGTTAAGTCTTGATATATCTTAATGGCTCGTTAAGGTATTTATTATGTGACATTTAATGTTAAAAGATTACATTATGTTGTATTGAGTGCTATTATATTGTAACAAAGAATTACAAGTCATATATGCGCTAATAGACCGTGTGGGGCCTTGATATATCTTAATGGCCTGTTAAGGCCTTTATTATGTAACATTCGATGTTGAAGGGTTGTATCACGTTGTATTGAGTGATATTATGTTGTAACAACCCACTAGAAGTCGTACATGCTCTAATAGACCGTGTTAAGTTCATATATCTTAATCGACACTAACAAATCATACGACCCTGATAGACCGTGCTAGCTCTTGATATATCTTAATGGCCCATTAGAACATTTATATAACATTCGGTATTAAAGGGTCATATCATGTTGTATTGAGTGATAATAATATAATACGTGTAACATTCGGTATTGAAGTGTCATACACATTTTCTACCGAAGTATTAAATTCATGATTTTCCTAGGAATTTTTAAAATCAACCGAAATGTATTTTGTAGGAATTGCGTCGGTTTTTTCCTACACATTTCCTACGGATATTAATTAAAAACAATTCCGTAGAAAATCTATTTTATTTTCCTACACATTTCCTACGGATATTAATTAAAAATCATTCAGTAGGAAATATGTCGGCATTTCTGACTCATTTCCTACGAATTTTAATAAATTTGTTTAAAATAACATATAAAATGTATCACAAATATTTTTTATCCATTTCGTAAGTAATTTCTCGGAATTTTCGACACTCTTCCTACGGATAGTAATAAATAAATTCAAAAATAACATATATTTTTATAAATAATAAAATTTTATATTTTAATATCATTAATTTTATTCATTATGAATATTTTTTTGATAAATTGGAACCTACGCATTTCCTACTAAACGTAAAAATGAAAACGAATTCCGTCTGAATTCCGTGGGAAATTTCCGACACATTTCTTACGCATTCCAATTCTTACAAATTTCCGACAAATGGTTAAAAAGAAAACGAATTCCGTCAGAAATACGTGGGAAATTTCCAACACTTTTCCTACGCATAACAATTTGTGGCTTTTTTGTCGCTCTTTTTGTCACAAAACTAAGACCATTTCTTCTCCGTAGGAATTTCGTGGGAAAAATGTCAGAACTTTTGTTTGTATGAAACGTGTAGAAAATTTTGGTAGGAATAGTTGAAGTTTTCTAGTAGTGACTAAAGCATGTCAGTCAGTTTGAAATTCAAATGGTTTGGTTTCGACATTCCTGTAGTTTAAATGGTTTAGTCCGGTTTGATTTAAAAGTAGGAACCTATTGTGTAAACCAAAACAAGCGTTTAACGTTTCTCATTTATATGTTTTCTTCATTTGATATATATATATACACACACATATCCATAAGTATTAAAATTATAAATAACCTTTATCCTAATTAAAATTGTAATTCAAACTAATGATTACGAAAGAAAAAAGTTGGTTCGAACCATTAAATTGTCAAAACTAATCCATATGGTAAAACCGATTGGTAAGACTGACCCATTTTACCTGTCCGGGTTTTGGTTGTCATCCCCAAAAACCTTCGATAACACTCTAGCCTTAAATTTCCATTAAAACCAACCGAACCGATCCAAAAACACCCATCTTACCTATTATAAAACCCAATCCTAAACACCCTCTCATCATCGTCATACTCAGTGTATCCCATCAATAGCAAAGTTAAATTAGGGTCTAAGAAGTATAAGATGTAGACAATCTTACCTCCTACCTCGTAGGAATAGAGACACTGCTTCCAATGAAACTTTCTACTATCAAAATACATTTAAAAAAATGAAATAAAAATACTTGCAAACGCTTTAGCAATCCAACAAGGCAACATGTACATGTACCCTAAGTTTATTTACAATTTCTTGATTGTACGGACGTGTGCTCACATTCACATATCTCCCGTGAATCCTATACAAATACAACTTTCATGATTCCATACAACTTCAAGAGCGAGAGACCAATCGATCCACCCATCGATTTCTCTCTCAGATCTTCCTTTTCATCTTCAATCCATCATGGGTTTAAAGAATCTCTTCAACCGGAAAACCAACAAGATCAAAAAGCACAAAACAACTGATGTAGCAAACCCCACAGACACAACATCACCGGTCATATCCCATGAACAAGAACTACAACAAGTGTTCAACAAATTCGACGTAAACCGTGACGGAAAGATCTCATCATCCGAGTTGGGTTCGATCATGGGAAGCATGGGTCACCAGCCGACACCGGAGGAGTTAGAGAACATGATCATGCAGGTGGATGCCGATGGAGATGGGTTTATCGATTTGAAAGAGTTCATTGAGTTGAACACGAAAGATATCGATTCGATGGAGTTGTTGGAGAATTTGAAGGAGGCGTTTTCGGTTTTTGATGTCGATAAGAACGGGTCGATTACCGCGGATGAGTTGCAGAAGGTGTTGGGGAGTTTGGGGGAGGAGTGTACCGTTGGAGAGTGCCGGAAGATGATCGCCGGCGTTGACCAAGATGGGGATGGTATGATTAGTTTTGATGAGTTTAAAGTTATGATGATGAGTGGATCCATGTTTAATGACTTGATTTGAGTATTATTATTTCCAAAAGTTTATAAAAAAAATATCATGCTTTATATTATCACAAATATGATCTTTCTCATATGATTTTCTTAAAACTTAGCTTGTTTAGCTCTAATTATTTTACGGATCCTACTTTTTACATCTATTTTTTTTTATTTACACAAAGTGATGTGACATTAATAAGTATATATTTGTGTTTTTCTATTATAACTTCTGATATATAATGTTTTGTTAGAAAAACTAATATGGGTTTGCGACAAGCTTATTTTTATCTACATTTTGATATAAATTTAAGAAAAAACGAAGTCGTATCAAATTTAAAGTTTTATAAGTCGTTATAAAATTTTATATTCCGTTTTTTATAAAATTTATATCACAACGTAGATATAAATAATCACATCGCAAAACCACATTTTTTTTATAAAACATTATATATCAGTTATAAAAGAAAAACATAAATATGTACTTATTAATGTCACATCACATATGATAGAAATAAAAAAAAAGTTTTATGTAAATAGAGCCACCCTTATTTTACACTTTAAGAATTGCTGAACGCATCCCTTTTACCTAATTTTTTCCTGGTGTACCTCTTCTTAGTGTTGTATCTCCTCCCTCAAATTTTTATTCGTATACACTTTGAACCTTTTGTGCTTTCTTTTTAGTGTTTCTTCCTCTTTTTGTTTCCTTTATTTACAAAACTATGATAATAATAATAACGCAACATCTAGAAAAATATTTTTTTTTCTTAAGAACAATCGAGCACTCGGATGCCTTTCATGTTGGGGCTTTGGACTACATTTTCCACACGATGATGGATCATAAATCAGACATTTGAATTATTATATTTACATCATTGGTAACCTATTAGTAACTTGGCTTGCTTCTTGCTAGCTATCCTTAAAGGCCATAACAGTGAATGCCTTGCAACCGTACCTTTTGATACAAGATTCATAACTCAAATCTTAGAAAAATGAATTATCATAAATTAATATTATCAGCTCAGTTTATTCCATCAAATCCAAATTTTAGCATCACAACAATAGATTCTTTCGACAGTCTCGTGTAACAACTTTATTCAGAATACATGAGACTAAATCCATTAGCTGGCGAGCGGGATCACTGAAGAAACACTAGTGTAACAACAAGGGATCAAGCTTAATATCTCAAAGGGGGTTAATCTTTTGGTCAGAGCTCAAATCCAAAGAGAATAATCTGCAAAACTAGAAAACACCGCGAGACTCGTTGAGAAGGAGAGGTGGAGGGTTTTTCTCGTAACCACCCTCTTGCGTGAGAATAAGTATTGTTCTTCTAGAGAGAGAGAGAGCAAAATGTATAAAATAAGAGTGTAGAGAGCAAGGTCAGTGATCCTTAAACCTTTGGAGAAGCCTCGTACTTATAGCCGAGAGGTTGGAGACGAAAGGAGGCCGATTGGACGAGGTGTCCCTGTCAAGGAATATCCGTTTGGCCCTCTCTGTTGTGGCAGTTAGCACCCGCATAGGTAGGAGTATAGCTGCGACCTGTGATTGGTTACATGTCGCTTTATGGATGTACTTGTTGTCTCGTAGCTCATCAGCCGTTAGTGTAGGTTTAGGGGAGGTGAAATGGTGCATCTTGATTGGCCAAATATCACTGTCGTCTGTACCTTTTGTCCCTTGCATGATGGCACATCATGTGGATCTCCTGGTATAGTAGCTGGCGGACGCTGATTGGCTGCGAGTGCCTTTAACCTTGTACTATTTGTGTCCTTTGTGCTGGCATAGTATCGGGTCAGCGGGGGAACGTTTAGACCACTTGAGTATTTTTGGATTCATTGTCGGTATGGTCTTGGGCCCGCAAGGGCTTAGTCCCGACCCGCAGGGTGTTCAGGACCATATCCCTTCAAGTCCCACCAGTCCAGTGTTGCTCCCGGGCATGCGAATAAGCGGGTGGAATTCTGGACTAGATGAATGTTTCATGATTTTACCAAGGTTTAAGCAACATCAAAACATATACATAAGCATAATGAATGATTTCTCTATCACAACATCATCTTTATACATTTGGCCGCTAAAACTTGATCCATTAAATACAACACTTGCTTGGATTCCTTCATATTTAAGTGTCTTCTAAGAGTGTTTTCTTTGAAGATTTGAAGCACACCTATGTTCTTTCATGGATTGAGAGTTTAAGGGTGCTTCAAAACTCATAAAAATATCTTAGAAAGTTGAGAGGAAATGGAGAACCCTTGGATGGTTCTTGAAAGAGTTTTTGGTGACTTTAGAGTGGGTTATGGGTTTTGGGGGTGCTTGGTTTAGTTTTTAAAGTGGAAGGTTATGAAGGAAAGTAGGGGTGGGGTGGGGTGGTGGTGAGTTGGTGTTATGGTACATGAAATGATGACTTAGGTTTTAAGGACACATGCATCTAGATCCTCCTATTTACCATGTGTTTTAAGCTCTTACTCCTTGTTCTTATCTTCTTGATGACTAGATATTAAGCCTCAAAAATCTGATTTGGGTTGTAAATTGGTGTATTTTTTATAAAAAAACTAGACATAGTTTATATATAATAGTATCATTGTATGGTATTTTAATTATATATAAACATTAGGCTAAATGTTGTTTATTTTTAATGCACTAGATGCTAAATTTTCCATTCTGTAATGTGTTGTTAAAAATAAACATTATTATAGTCCATACAAATTACATAACCCGTAGATGCTCTTCGAATTTGATAAATTTCGATATATTTATCAAATGTAGGTTTTGTTGTTCAATAATTTGTATATCATCATTGTTCGTTATTGCAGATCGCTTGATGATCGTTTAACTTGATTTATCACTTGTGTATTCGTTGGTAGTAGTGTTCTTTATTGGACATATTTAACACCCTGTAAAATCGTGTCCAATAGTATAGTGACACATGTTGTATTTTAAATATAGTCTATTACAGACCAATAAGGACTAAAGGCGTCAACATGCTCAAATAGAGCCTCTGAGTGACGGTCCGATGTCAACATGCCTAGCCTCTGAGTAACATCGGAATCAACATGCTTATAATAAGCCTCTGAGTGATCCTTTATGAAGTCCTAACTCTCATGCGTGCCATTTGTTGGACGAGAGGGTTCAATTTGGTAAATATATGAAAGTTGGATATTGGAGGGATTAAAAGTGTCAACATGTTAAGACTTACCTCTGAGTGACCTTTTAACGAACCGAGAGCTCAACAATGTCCGGGCATAATCCCGGGTATGCCAAGAATTGGCTACAGAGGGCTAAAAGTGCCAAAACGGTGTTTTAGAAGGCTTTATAAAGTTAAGGGGTTAAAATGTCAAAGTTTGAAACTGGCCATGGGTCGGTCGCGAGCCGCGAGAGACCTGGCCTGTGTCACTCGCGGGGCGCGAGAAGCCCTTTGCTGCAGAAAGTTCGTTTGGCAGCCAAGCAATACTCGACAAAACCATGTTTTCGAAACCATGGCTTCCCAAACTGCTATGCCACGTTTTAGGACACTTGTAAGCTTCCTCTTACACCCCTAAACACCTGGCCTCACCTCCTTTGAGTTCTCTAACTATAAATAGGTGATCAAGTTCACCATTTGAACTTGCACCTTTCTTATTCACACTCTTCTCCCTCCTCTGGAAGTTTCTAGCTAAAAGGAGCATCCAACATAGTTCTTTTGCACCTTAGGAATCACTGGTAAGTGTTTCTTCCTTGTGCATTTTCGTTTATAGGCTTTTATAGCCAAAAGTCAAGCGTTTTTCAGAAAACGCTTTGACTTTCGGTTAAGACCATTGTGGTCCAGCCATTGTTCGAAATGAACATGGCTAAGTGATCGTAATAAGGTAGGTGTTAGTCCCTATAAAGGGCACCTCCTGAAGATCACTTGCTAGACCAATTTACGGGTCAAAGTTATGTTATTAAAAAGTCAAACAGGCCATTTTTTTCGGAAAAATCATAAATTGATCTTATATATGTTATGAAACCTGTTTTGACACTTAAACAACTTAGTAATAATTAGAGAACATGTAAGAACATATTCGGCTCGTCAGTTTCAGTTCTATAGTCGTGAAGTTTGACTTCTGCTTTGACTTTCGATTCTGAGCCGATTTAGATTAGTTGCTTACTGATCTAAAGTTGCATTATGATCATAATATAATGTAGCATAACCCTCTGAGTTATATTACATAATCATAATCAGAATCCAAGTTTATGCGCAAGTTCCATAATTATGCCATCTTTGACCAAAATGTCCTTTTTGCATAAAACAAGGTTTTAAATGGTAATGAACTTGAAAATGTGTTTTTCTACTGATGTAATATTATAAGTAGGATTATTTGATATGTTAAACCAAGTTATAAACTGAGTTTTCAAACAAGTCCTTAACTATGTCGATAAATGACGATTTTAGCCTATGTGGCTCATTAAATGGTTTTAATCAAATCTTTATAAGGTAAATCATTTACCTACTGATATGTTATATCAAATAACACATTTTAAACATTTTAATCTAACCCTAATGTCAGTTTTCATCAAACATCGCATAAAACGCCATTTTACGACATAAGCGCCATTTCGGCGCATAGTATGGTTTTAAACCATATTATTGACAAAGACTTGATACCTACTGATTTTAAAACTTATTTTATAGGTACATGTTATAAACTCAGAATCTCAAATAATTTATAAACTATGTGTAAAATGACCAAAATGCCCATTCGGTGCATAGTTTGGTCATAAAAGATAAATTACACATATACTTAGTATCCTACTGATATTATATCATAAATAAAATATTTTTCCAGATACTCGTGATTATAAACTTAAAATATGTTCAAGTTCCTTTTATATGGTATATAATTACCGAAATGCCCTTATAAGGCATAGTTTCATTTTAAACCATAACGGGCATACAAGTTGATATCCTACTGATATCTTAACTTATTTAAAATACAATGCATATAGAACTTGTCCATGACTTATCCGGTTACCCGATATCGCTAATATGCGCACGGTTAAGTATATGTAACTATAATTAACCGAAACGGGTTCAACCTTGTCATTTAAGTTTCAATATCCAGAATGGTTATAGTTTACCCATATCATACAAGTCAAAGTACTTGTCGGGTTTAAACTACATTCTATCCGATCGTCGTTTAATCAAGCGTTACACGTCTTGATCATGTACACTACTCGGTCTAGGTCTATGACTTAAATAAAGACCGATAGTATTTAATTGGTTAGCTTATGCCATAATCCAATCTAGAGCCTTGCCGGTAAATGCTATCTGCAGTTGGTACTTTTGTATACGGCTGAGTTATTAAAATTTAAAAGAAGACTAGCTCAGGTAAATACTCTCGACTTATTTTCCCTATAAGGGGCCTGGGATACGGTAAACTATTACCGCTTGGTCAGAAATGGGATCAATCAAATGCCAGATTATGGCTAGTAAATCCGCATATTCTGTTTTAATCAGTTTTGTTTGATAACTTAAACATCAGGGGTTAAATTACCGTGTCCTGGATATCCTCGGCTCATTAGATTTGTTAATGGCCACGACCTTAGCGCGGGGTGTAGGCATACACCTGACAGACGCTCAAATGCAAATTACCCAAGACGCTGGGGATAACTCCTCTGTGAGTTCTAAGTGGTGTGTATTTAATCATGTCTTGGTCTCTGTACTGGGCCCTGTATGGACAAACATGTGAATCTGATAACAAGGTTACAAAGTAACTTTCCAAGTTAAAAAAGATTTTGTGCCCTGTGCACTTAAAATCATTTTTAAAATGTTTTCAAAATGAGTTAGTTGGGTGTATTTACCAGCGAAAGCTGACGTATCGTCCAAAGACTAAACTGCAGGTACAATACAAAATAGGTCGGAAGCTGCTCGGTAGTGATTAAGAGGATCTTGCAAATCCTTAGATCTGCCCTAAAGTCTGTTTTATATTCTTTTTTTGTACATTTTATGATCCACCTGTGGATCTTCTATTACGAGCCTGTATATTATTTTATTTTGAACATTCGGTTTGTAATAGTAATTTTATTCCAAGACTTCCGCTGTGCCGTGTTTAATTGACTATGATGTTATCAATTGACTTCACAATACTCCCCACCCGGGCCCACCGGTATATGGATTTGGGTTGGAAATCCGGGGTGTGACAGGTTGGTATCAGAGCCAACGTTTGAGAGAATTAAACACTAGCCTTTTGTGTTTAGTCTCAAACTTACACGTGCACATTCCTTAGACTTCGAGTCTAGGCATTGATCTAGGATTACTCATTTCATTATTAAGTTATTAGTATTGTTTTGAGTTGATTTTTAACATGAAAATGCCTCCACGTGTACGTGGACAAAGTGGGAGAGGAAATGGTCCAATGAGGGGAGGACCATCGGGGCGCATTCTTCTTCAACCTCACAACTCAGATGCTTACAAAGAATAAAGAGTTTGTCTCCTTGGCAACCAGCAAGACGTTCTGTCTCTAAGAGACACTCGCCCTCACATTCTCAAAATTCTTACCACTCTCACCACTCCTATCATTCACATCATTCTCACCATTCCCATTCTCATCACTCTTTCCATGAAGAATTTAACCCTAACCATTACTTTAACACGCCTCCAACCGATCAAAATCAGTTGGACCAGCCAAACCCTATGGACGAGGACTCCGACCCGGAGATGCCGCCGTCAGGATCAAACGCGCATCCCATTGAAATTTCAAGCGATTCGAACTCTTATGCCGGATCGCCCTACCAAGGTCCTAATGAGTGGGACCAATATTGGAACCAATTCACCTTCGCCCACACACCTTCCCATCACTCCTAACCACCTCCTGTTCAAGAAGATGTCCACATGGAACCGGTGGACCAATCTCAACCACCACCAGAACAACCAAGAAGAAAGCGTGGAGCACGTATGTCGGTGCGTGCCGGACAAAGGTCGGGATCGCTGTCACCTTTGCCCAACTCCTACCCCACAATTCAAGAGGGCCCACAAATGGGTGGACCCTCAAATGTTTCACCTATAGTGGAACCAACACCAACACCTGCTGTTCAACCACCACCATCGGGTTATACTAACCCAATCCCCAAATATCCAGACACGTCTGGATATGATCCTTTAACCCGTCTACACCGGTAGACTACCGGGCATGGTCGTAAGACCCTTATATGCAAGCAGTTATGCACAATGCACTTTACCCGTCTCCTTTCTCACACACCTATCCACCGACTGGATATCCAACTTATGGGTACCAGTATCCGGTTATGTCACAACCTCAACCACAACCTCCGCCACCACTAGAGGCCATCAATGAGGCCTTAGAAAGAATGAAGGAAATGCAGCAGCAAGCGGAGAAAACGAAGAAGAAGACAAACAGGTTCTTCAAGAAACTCTCCAAGTTGGTCAAGGGAAGGAAGGACGAGTGAAGTCTCTTCTAATTATATGTAGTCCCTGCGAGGACATTGTTATTTCTTTAGTCCCTGCGTGGACATTTTTATTTCTTTAAAGTCCTTGCATGGACATTTTATTTAATTTTTCAAGTATTGTAATTTCTAAATTGAAATTTAATGAAGTATTTTGGAATTATATATATATATATATATATATTCACCCTCTTCAAACGAGCGTCTCGATTTTACTCGAAATTTATGCTCTGCGATATAATTCCAAAAAGATCTTAATGGTTTTGATTAGCCAAGTGGCACAGACTACACATTTGGCCAAATTATAAATGATAGTTAAGTACGAAGGGGTCTTCTATCAGGATAGTTAAGGGGAGTTATCCTTCTATCCAGAGGTAAGGGACTAGGTCCAAACCTCCAAGGTCGTTAAGGTCGAAGGTGACCAGGACCATTAAATCAACCATTAAGGTACTCTTATGTTAACATTTAAGAATGTTCATACTCCTGGTAGTGTGAATTGAGGAATCACACTAGCCTTCAAGGTAAAGGACTATGTCCTGACCTTATATAGCCCATGTGATCAAACTTGATCCCGGCTAATATCATCGGTGCAATGATAATAAACATCCATTAGTGATGTATTGCCCTTGGGGCTATGATTAAACATCCATTAGTGATGTATTGCCCTTGGGGCTATGATTAAAACATCCATTAGTGATGTATTGCCCTTGGGACGATGAATAAACATCCATTAGTGATGTATTGCCCTTGGGGCTATGATTAAACATCCATTAGTGATGTATTGCCCATGGGGCTATGATTAAAACATCCATTAGTGATGTATTGCCCTTGGGGCTATGATTAAACATCCATTAGTGATGTATTGCCCTTGGGGCTATGATTAAACATCCATTAGTGATGTATTGCCCTTGGGGCTAAGATTAAACATCCATTAGTGATGTATTGCCTATGGGGCTATGATTAAAACATCCACTAGTGATGTATTGCCCTTGGGGCTATATTTCAGACATCCATTAGTGATGTAGTGCCTACGGGCCAAATCTTATGTCCATTAGTGACAGGCCTATGTGCCATAATCTTATGTCCATTAGTGACAGGCCTATGTGCCATATTTTATATCCATTAGTGACAGGACTATGTGCCATAATTTTATGTCCATTAGTGATAGGCTTATGTGTCATATCTTATGTCCATTAGTGACATGCTTATATGCCATATTTTATGTCCATTAGTGATAAGCCTATGTGCCATTAAATTTTATGTCCTTTGTGATAAGCTTAAGAGCTAAAAATAATTGTCAATTATGACTATGACAGTTGTGACAATGCGATCCACTGTCCAATAATATATGGACTATGTCCAAATTGTAATTTGCCTTTGATGGTCCTATTAAGACCTAGGCCAAATATAGATATAATTAAGCCTAAGAGTTGTGATGTTATTCACACTAGCTTATTAGCAAAGGATTTTTATATCCAATGTTTTGATTGTAACATTTGTAAAAATTCGGGTCTTCAAAACCCGCTCCGTTTTGTAATCAAGTACCAAGTTATAAAAGTTACATTAAATATTTATGATTATTTTGAGTTAAAACGATACATAATTAATAAATAAACTAAACTATAAAAATTATATTTGATAAAAAGTTAAAATAAAATAAATAAAAAAATAATGAAGCTGCCGGGATTCGAACCCGGGTCAGCCAAGACACTTCAACAACTTAACACTCATTCCCTAAACCACTCCGCCACATTGTGTTTTCTGCTAACTCTAGGAACACAAATGAAATTTATACACAAACTCAGTTATAACCGATGGCGCCATCTGAGAAACGGTAATCGGCAAACCAAGCGTCAAATCGATTGTTTACCTCACACATTCAGTTTATAACCGATGCACGACGGTTTTTAATCAATCAGAAATTGATTAAACTTCAAGACTCATCATTGTTGATTTTAAAACCGAAAAAGAACATCAAGTTCAGAATTACACAAACTCCAGACCACTCTCGCGATTCAGAGATATCATACCAATACTCTATTTCCTTTTCGTCGCATTTTCAGACCATCAGAGCGCCTAAAACAGCTCGCCGGAATTCTCTGCAAAAGTCGCCAGAAAACCGTATTCAACTCAAACCGGTAAAATACTTCTACTTTACGGTTTCAATCTATTGTTAGAACCTTACTAACATTAACCCATCGCTCAAAATCAACCACAGACGTCATTGCTGGACTTTCTGTGTTCGCCGGAAAACTTCTGGAATTGCCGGAAACTCGTTAATTACCGGTATGCACATTCCAACGTACTGATAATCAATACTCATTAGTTCAATTTCATATCTAATCCCTTAAACCTGTTAATTGATTCTCGCAGCCGAAGGTTTCAAAAACAGAGCCGACAAGTTTCGCCGGACTCTCTGAAGAAGACAACCTGTTCGGTATCTTCTTTCCCCAAACTTTTCGGTTCAATGCATTCAAACTAGACATCATGTTTATTAACTAAACTAATCACGAATCGGTTTGTTTGATTGATGTCTGCGTTCGTAATGAAGAAGACGAGTTCAGTGATGACATAAGATTAATTAAAATCGGAATTATAAACGGGTTAGACACACAGTCCAGCGGTGGACTGTGTGCAAACAAAAACTATACACGTCCCGAGTTCGATCCCTGCTACACGCACACCTTGTGTAATAAAATGCCTTTTTGATCAAGAACTAAACCGGGTTAACTCAGATAGTTGTTAAGTATAATAAAAACCGAGATAATAACCGGGTTAGACACACAGTCTAGCGGTGGACTGTGTGCAACATGAACTACACGTCGCGCGTTCGAAACCCGTCACGAGCACCGGTCCGATTGAATTAAAATGTTTTTGCAAATAAAGGAAATTCGGTTAAATCGAATAAGTGTATAAATATAATTAAAAACGAGATTATTTCGGGTTAGACACGTAGCTCAGTTGGTGCACGCGAACGGGAGGTCGCCGGTTCGAATCTCACCCGGCGCAGATTAATTCGCTGACCGAACCGGTCAACGGTCAAAAAATAATATTTTTTAGATTTTTATTTATTTAATTTAATTTAAAAATCAATTAAAAATACTTAAAAATAACATTTTTAAAGATAGAAAATAGCCATAAACTCACAAAAATATATCTAAAAATTTCATTAAAATCCTTAATAAAATCCATCCATTTGATATATTTTTCCATTATTATTTAGGTTAGTATTCCTCGTTGATCCGCTCATCTAAATCGTGCGCATCTCACCATCTCCAATCCAACGCACCCAATGTGAGTGAATCTTACAAATTCCCCGTTTTAAACATTTTGGGGTGTATCATGTGTCTTTGTATATATATATTATTACTAAACCATTGTGCATACATCATATCATGAACTTGTGTATTCAGTTTGTTGCTGTTAAGTAGTTATCATTAGATGCAATTTATTATTCAGTACATGCAATTTCATAGGCCGCCGCTCCCCATTACATTATGAGCGTTGAGCATGTTCCCCATTTTATTATGCGGTTCAACCTGGCGTGCCCACATACGATCGGCTCCGTTCTATTGAGCCTTGATCGCACAGACATTTTCATTTTCAGTACATGCAATACGATCGGCTCCGTTTGATTGAGCCTTGATCGCACAGTTTCATTTATGTTATTTACAGTATGATGTTGGTATGTTCATGTATGCTGCCATGTGTTATTGTATGTTATAGTTGTAACTGCTATTTGCCATTACTTGATTATTTACATTTGCTCATCTATGATTATGCACAATTTTTCATTGATAAACTAACCATAAAATCATTATCAAATGTTTATCTAATAAGGTTACTCGCCAACTTATGTTGACCCAAAAACCCCCATTTTACACATGATACAGGTGAAGCAGCTGCAGCTAGGAACACATAGGATTTGGACTAGAAGAATAAAACGATTTAGTGTTGGGATTGTTATGCTTGGTTTATTTCCATTGTATTGAATGAACATGTTTGGATATTTGAAAATGTAATTTTGGCTTTATTAAATATGAACCATAATAGTAAATGTCATGAGCTTTGGTGATAACCCAATTATGCCCCGACTCTTATTCCACTGCGGGTCGGGGTGTGACAGATTGGTATCAGAGCCATGACTATAGGGATATAGGATAGGTTATTAGACCCTTAGAGCCTATACTATAGTCGATTAGAAACTTACAAAAATTTTGTGTGTTATATGCCAAATTTCATGATGTTTATATGTTTTATGTTAAATGTTACATTTGATATTGTGCAAGCATGTTCATAAGTATGTATTATCATATAATGCCTATCATGAAATCGTATGCTCATAACATATCACATCCATGAAAGCACACACCACATCATGATTGTTTTTACAATGATTTTCGTGTTTTCAAATCTCATCAAAGTGAGTTCTCATGACGGGCATGTAGTAACTGGAAGGGTACCAGTACCGGTAGTCGGAACGTCCTGTCTATGCTGGCATTCGTATAAATCCAAAATAAAGGACCAGTTTGCCTACCTGGGGACTAACGATGAGAGTACGAAGTACCTATTAGGCCAAAGCATGCTATACCAAACGTCGTGTGAGCTAATCCCACTTTGAGTTGTCATTGTGTCTACACCTGGACACGTTCCGACCAAACATCTCATGAACATATTTTGTGGTTTGCATTCGGGGGATGCGAGTGTTAAATTGCCAATACTAATGTGAATCCTACCAAGCCAATAGCTATGGGGACCCACATGACTATGTAGGTGAAGGTATGGGGGACATTTGAGGCCCAACATGAGCGAACCCAAGACATCCTATGGATGTAGTTGCATTATTGATATTTATGTTATTTTCATTTTTTTTAAAGACACATGACACCTAAAAAGACACCATAAACTCACAATCTTCTCATTTTATGATCCTGTAGATGTCGTCTAGAGAGCAACGAAGGGGTAAAAGATCGGGAAGGTCTCAGGAACGTTTGGCCACTCAGATCGCGAAACAAATGGCCACGATATTGCCTGACATTGTAGTACAAGTACAACAAGCCCTTGCTACAAATCCTACTAACCCTACCCAACAACAGGACCAGAACGTTGACAACCCTCCTACCAACAAGTGCTCTTACAAACATTTTAAGTCCTGTGATCCTCCTAAATTTGAAGGGACCGAGGGTGTCACTGCTCTCCTACATTGGTTCGAGGAGATGGAAAACACCTTCCTAAACTGCGATTGTCCTGAGGATCGTAAGGTTCGATACGCCACCGGGAGACTACTTGGAGTAGCCCTCACTTGGTGGAACACTGAGAAAGGGAAGAGGGGAACTGATGCGATGGCCTTAACTTGGGAGGAGTTAAGGGAAATCATGACTAGGCGTTTCTGTCCTAGAAGTGAAATTAAGAAGTTAGAGGATGAATTTCATGCTCTAAAGCAAAAGGAGGGTGATCACTCTACTTACAACAAGAGGTTCTTGGAGTTGAACCAAATGGTCCCAAATTTATTCACTCCAACCTATCGTCTGATCGAGCATTATATTCGAGGACTTCCCTCGAAAATCCAAGATTCAGTTCTCAGCGTTTCACCAGTAATGCTTGAAGCTGCCATGGAGTTGGCAACTGAAATGACCGAAAACCGAATTCGCAACGGGAAGTTCAAAGAAGAGAAGAAGAAAGCACCTGTTGAGGGACAAACTTCAAACCACCCCATTCCTTCCTCTAAGTTTGCTAACAAGAGGAAGCGTAACACCAGGAATTTTGCAGTTACCCAAACCAACACCCCTATTCCTGCTGCACCCATTACTCAAGTCACTCCTTCACCCGCGCCATACAGAAGACCCTACACAGGCCCATTACCAAAATGTAACCGTTGTCAGTATCACCATTCCCCTGATCATCCTTGCCAATACTGCACCGGGTGCGGTCGCGCAGGACATACTGTTCAAAACTGCCGCATGCCTCAATGAACAAACCGCCACCAACCTTTAACCCAAACCCACCAACAGTTACTGGGTCAAGCACAACAACCCCTACCATTTCCACCCACCAAACATTTAGCCCAAACATACTACCAACCCAATTATCCTATGGGCCAACCTATGCGGGCTTGCTTCAATTGCGGCGACCCAAGTCATTTCAGAAACACATGTCCAAGGCTGGTTAATATTATTCATGCTCAGGCCCAAGCCAACCCAGTGAATCAAGCGAACCAAGCTCCTCCACCTGCAAGAGGAAGAGCTTTCAATATTAACGCGAACCAGGCCAGAGCTGACGACAATGTGGTCAACGGTACGTTCCTTATAAATGGTAGATATGCCTCTATGTTATTTGATACTGGTGCGGATAGAAGTTTTGTGTCATTAGAATTTGAACCTATCTTAAGCAAAAATCGGGATAAGCTCACGGAATCCATAACGGTAGAAGTTGCGGACGGGAAACTAGTTTCATTAGACTCTATATTACGCAACTGTACACTCACCTTAAACGACCACGATTTCTCAGTCGACCTTATTCCTATGAAGCTGGGAAGTTTCGACATCATAATCGGTATGGATTGGCTCAGTCAACATCAGGCGGAAGTTGTATGTCGTGAAAAATTTATTCGTATTCCTCTTTCAAACGGTCAGACTCTTCGAATCATTGGAGAAACCTCGTCGAAAGGGCTCAGCTTAATGTCTTGTCTTCAAGCTCAAAAATATCTTCGCAAGAATTATGTCGCGTTTTTAGCCCATATCATCAAGAAGGGGACCACAGAGAAGAAACTTGAAGACATTTCTGTAGTAAAAGACTTTCCACAAGTTTTTCCTGACGACATTTCAGGACTTCCTCCAGTTAGAGATGTCGAATTCCGTATTGATCTTATACCTGGTGCTACACCAGTTGCAAAGTCTCCATATAGGTTAGCCCCCTCCGAAATGCAAGAGCTAGCCAGTCAATTACAAGAGTTGACTGACAAGGGATTCATACGTCCTAGCTCATCGCCTTGGGGTGCACCTGTCCTTTTTGTAAAGAAGAAAGATGGATCTTTTCGTATGTGCATCGACTACAGAGAGCTCAACAAGTTAACCATCAAAAATCGCTATCCCTTACCTCGCATTGATGATCTTCTTGACCAACTACAAGGTGCCAGCTGCTTTTCGAAAATCGATCTTCGATCTGGCTATCATCAGCTTAGAGTGCATGAAAAGACGTTCCTAAGACTGCTTTTCAAACTCGTTATGGCCACTATGAATTCATGGTTATGCCGTTTGGATTAACCAACGCACCAGCTGTTTTCATGGGCCTAATGAACAGAGTCTGCAAACCTTACTTGATCGATTTGTTATAGTTTTCATCGACGATATTCTTATTTATTCAAAATCTAAAGCTGATCATGAGCGTCATCTTCGACTCGTTCTTGCACTTCTAGAAAAGGAAAAGCTTTATGCCAAGTCCTTTAAATGTGAATTCTGGTTAAAAGAGGTGCAATTCCTCGGGCATGTAGTCAATGACAAAGGAATACATGTTGACCCTTCAAAGATCAAAGCAGTTCAAGAATGGCAAGCTCCACGTACACCAACTGAAGTAAGATCTTTTCTTGGACTAGCTGGCTATTATCGTCGGTTCATTTCAAACTTCTCTCGCATTGCTGTGCCACTCACGGCTTTAACCCATAAGGGAAAACCATTCGTATGGGGACCCAAGCAAGAAGAAGCTTTTCAAATTCTTAAACAAAAACTTTGTGATGCACCAATCCTCACTCTTCCTGAAGGTTGTGATGATTTTGTAGTCTATTGCGACGCGTCAGGGCAAGGATTAGGATGCGTTCTCATGCAAAGAGGAAAAGTCATAGCTTATGCCTCGAGACAACTCAAGACACATGAAAAGAACTACACCACTCATGACCTAGAACTTGGAGCCGTTGTATTCGCTCTTAAGATATGGAGACATTATCTCTATGGTACTAAGTGTGAAATATACACTGACCACAAGAGTCTTCAACATATCTTCAATCAAAAAGAGTTAAATATGAGGCAACGAAGATGGGTCGAACTCCTGAATGATTACGACTGTGAAATTAGATACCACCCTGGTAAAGCAAATGTGGTGGCTGATGCACTTAGTCGAAAGGGTTATGCGAACTCCATTCATCTTCTATGTTCGCAAATTATAACCGACATTAAAGATCAAATTCGTGAAGCTCAACATGTTTCAATAACAGAAGAAGATGTACGAAAAGAGATGTCCTGTGGAGCCGAGCTAAAACTTGAAACTAAATCAGACGGTATCCTGTATTACCTAGATCGTATCTGGATTCCTAACCACAACAATCTTCGTGAAACTCTTATGAATGAAGCTCACAAAACGCGATATTCTATACACCCAGGAGCCGATAAGATGTATCAAGACCTACGATACACCTATTGGTGGCCTGGAATGAAGAAGGATATTGCCGTTTTTGTTTCCAAGTGTCTCACATGTTCCAAGGTGAAGGCTGAACACCAAAGACCCTCAGGACTTCTAGTCCAACCGGAAATACCTGTATGGAAGTGGGAAAATATAACCATGGATTTCATTACCAGGTTACCTCGCACTTCTGGTGGGTATGACACTATATGGGTGATTATAGACCGACTTACAAAATCAGCTCACTTTATTCCTATCCGCGAAGATTTCAAGAACGAAAAGCTTGCACGTATTTATATCAACGAAATCGTGAGCCGGCATGGGGTACCATTAAGTATTATTTCTGATCGTGATGGTCGTTTTACCTCACGAACATGGCAAGCAGTACAATCCGCTATGGGCACACGATTAGATCTCAGTACCGCCTATCATCCTCAAACTGATGGACAGTCTGAGCGCACCATTCAAACTCTTGAAGATATGCTTAGAGCATGTGTCATAGACTTCAAGGGAAATTGGGACGCCCACCTACCATTGGTTGAATTTTCGTACAACAACAGCTATCATTCGAGCATCGGCATGGCACCTTTTGAAGCCTTATATGGTCGTAAGTGCCGGTCTCCTGTATGTTGGCACGAAATTGGGGAGCACGAATTACTGGTCCAGAATTGATCCAAGAAACCACAGACAAGATCCATCAAATTCGAAACAATCTTCTAGCGGCTCAAAGTCGTCAAAAGAGTTACGCAGATAAACGACGGAAGCCCTTAGAGTTTAACATTGGTGATCATGTGCTTTTAAAAGTATCATCGTGGAAGGGAGTAGTTCGTTTTGGTCAAAAGGGGAAGCTAGCACCACGTTACGTAGGACCTTTCAAGATACTCGAAAGAGTAGGTCCTGTAGCATACAAGCTTGACCTACCAGAAGAACTCAACAGGATTCATCCCACATTCCACGTGTCGAACTTGAAGAAGTGCCTCGCTGATGAGAATCTCCATATTCCGCTGGAAGATATTCAGATTGATGAATCTATGCATTTTATTGAAAGACCAGTGGAGATCATGGACTACGGGGAGAAGCGTCTTCGTTGAAGTCGCATTCCAATTGTTAGGGTACGCTGGGAGTCGAAACGGGGACCTGAGTTTACTTGGGAACGTGAAGACTCAATGCGTGAAAAATACCCGCATCTTTTTCCTACTACTTCAACTACTTAAATTTCGGGACGAAATTCCTAAAAGTAGGGGATACTGTAACATTTGTAAAAATTCGGGTCTTCAAAACCCGCTCCGTTTTGTAATCAAGTACCAAGTTATAAAAGTTACATTAAATATTTATGATTATTTTGAGTTAAAACGATACATAATTAATAAATAAACTAAACTATAAAAATTATATTTGATAAAAAGTTAAAATAAAATAAATAAAAAAATAATGAAGCTGCCGGGAGTCGAACCCGGGTTAGCCAAGACACTTCAACAACTTAACACTCATTCCCTAAACCACTCCGCCACATTGTGTTTTCTGCTAACTCTAGGAACACAAATGAAATTTATACACAAACTCAGTTATAACCGATGGCGCCATCTGAGAAACGGTAATCGGCAAACCAAGCGTCAAATCGATTGTTTACCTCACACATTCAGTTTATAACCGATGCACGACGGTTTTTAATCAATCAGAAATTGATTAAACTTCAAGACTCATCATTGTTGATTTTAAAACCGAAAAAGAACATCAAGTTCAGAATTACACAAACTCCAGACCACTCTCGCGATTCAGAGATATCATACCAATACTCTATTTCCTTTTCGTCGCATTTTCAGACCATCAGAGCGCCTAAAACAGCTCGCCGGAATTCTCTGCAAAAGTCGCCAGAAAACCGTATTCAACTCAAACCGGTAAAATACTTCTACTTTACGGTTTCAATCTATTGTTAGAACCTTACTAACATTAACCCATCGCTCAAAATCAACCACAGACGTCATTGCTGGACTTTCTGTGTTCGCCGGAAAACTTCTGGAATTGCCGGAAACTCGTTAATTACCGGTATGCACATTCCAACGTACTGATAATCAATACTCATTAGTTCAATTTCATATCTAATCCCTTAAACCTGTTAATTGATTCTCGCAGCCGAAGGTTTCAAAAACAGAGCCGACAAGTTTCGCCGGACTCTCTGAAGAAGACAACCTGTTCGGTATCTTCTTTCCCCAAACTTTTCGGTTCAATGCATTCAAACTAGACATCATGTTTATTAACTAAACTAATCACGAATCGGTTGTTTGATTGATGTCTGCGTTCGTAATGAAGAAGACGAGTTCAGTGATGACATAAGATTAATTAAAATCGGAATTATAAACGGGTTAGACACACAGTCCAGCGGTGGACTGTGTGCAAACAAAAACTATACACGTCCCGAGTTCGATCCCTGCTACACGCACACCTTGTGTAATAAAATGCCTTTTTGATCAAGAACTAAACCGGGTTAACTCAGATAGTTGTTAAGTATAATAAAAACCGAGATAATAACCGGGTTAGACACACAGTCTAGCGGTGGACTGTGTGCAACATGAACTACACGTCGCGCGTTCGAAACCCGTCACGAGCACCGGTCCGATTGAATTAAAATGTTTTTGCAAATAAAGGAAATTCGGTTAAATCGAATAAGTGTATAAATATAATTAAAAACGAGATTATTTCGGGTTAGACACGTAGCTCAGTTGGTGCACGCGAACGGGAGGTCGCCGGTTCGAATCTCACCCGGCGCAGATTAATTCGCTGACCGAACCGGTCAACGGTCAAAAAATAATATTTTTTAGATTTTTATTTATTTAATTTAATTTAAAAATCAATTAAAAATACTTAAAAATAACATTTTTAAAGATAGAAAATAGCCATAAACTCACAAAAATATATCTAAAAATTTCATTAAAATCCTTAATAAAATCCATCCATTTGATATATTTTTCCATTATTATTTAGGTTAGTATTCCTCGTTGATCCGCTCATCTAAATCGTGCGCATCTCACCATCTCCAATCCAACGCACCCAATGTGAGTGAATCTTACAAATTCCCCGTTTTAATCATTTTGGGGTGTATCATGTGTCTTTGTATATATATATTATTACTAAACCATTGTGCATACATCATATCATGAACTTGTGTATTCAGTTTGTTGCTGTTAAGTAGTTATCATTGGATGCAATTTATTATTCAGTACATGCAATTTCATAGGCCGCCGCTCCCCATTACATTATGAGCGTTGAGCATGTTCCCCATTTTATTATGCGGTTCAACCTGGCGTGCCCACATACGATCGGCTCCGTTCTATTAAGCCTTGATCGCACAGACATTTTCATTTTCAGTACATGCAATACGATCGGCTCCGTTTGATTGAGCCTTGATCGCACAGTTTCATTTATGTTATTTACAGTATGATGTTGGTATGTTCATGTATGCTGCCATGTGTTATTGTATGTTATAGTTGTAACTGCTATTTGCCATTACTTGATTATTTACATTTGCTCATCTATGATTATGCACAATTTTTCATTGATAAACTAACCATAAAATCATTATCAAATGTTTATCTAATAAGGTTCACTCGCCAACTTATGTTGACCCAAAAACCCCCATTTTACACATGATACAGGTGAAGCAGCTGCAGCTAGGAACACATAGGATTTGGACTAGAAGAATAAAACGATTTAGTGTTGGGATTGTTATGCTTGGTTTATTTCCATTGTATTGAATGAACATGTTTGGATATTTGAAAATGTAATTTTGGCTTTATTAAATATGAAACATAATAGTAAATGTCATGAGCTTTGGTGATAACCCAATTATGCCCCGACTCTTATTCCGCTGCGGGTCGGGGTGTGACATTGATAGCCTAAATGGTTGTTATACCATGGCTAAGAGAAACTTTTATTAGTTTATAGAACCAAAGCTTAAAGATGGCTAACTCAAATGAGGCACAAAGTAGCCACCGGAATGTGGAATCTAACAAAGCCAAAAATAGAGATATCGATAATGATAATTTTCAAGCTCGCATTGATGCGGCAGTTGAAAAGGCCATGAGAAAGGCCATAGAAAACTCAGAGAGTCGAGTGCCACTCGCTCTAGACCATTATCGGTTACCCCATCCTCAGCTCATAGGGAGAGCTCCGTTCACTCTTCAAATGCGAAGAGTGAACCAAAGAAAATAAATTTTGCTGAAGGGTCCCGTTCTGCTAAAGACAGATGTACCTATAAGTATTTCGTCTCCTGCAAGCCCCGAGACTTCAATGGAGAGAAGGGGCTGTAGAAGCCCTTAAGTGGCTAGATGAGATGGAAACGATAGTAGATATCAGCAATTGTGCTGATAAGGATGTGGTCAAGTATGTATCACAGTCCTTTAAGGGCGATGCCCTAATCTGGTGGAAAGCCATGATTCAATCTGCAGGTAAGGTATACCTATATAATCTGGGATGGTCCAAGTTTGTGGACCTTATTAAGGAAATATACTGCCCACCCCATGAGGTGGAGAAATTAGAGACCGATTTCTTGTCTCTTTCAATGAAAAACCTAGATTGTCGGAAATATGTTTCCGATTTCAATTCCCTATCTAGGTTAGTTTCCTATTTAGTTACCCCAGAGCCAAACGTATTGCATGTTTTATTAATGGGTTAGTGCCCGAGATTAAGGGCATGGTAAAGGCTGCTCAGCCTACTACCTATAGGTCTGCTGTTGACCTATCTCTCTCCCTCACCTTGGATCTAATAAGGCAAATGTCAGTTAAGTCTGAAACTGACGGGAAAAAAGGAAGAGAGAAGATGAAAACTCCCATAGGTTTAATAAGAAAAATAAAGGGAGATTTGGGTTCAAAGGGAACCAAGGCAAAACGGCTGTGATGCCAACATGCAAAACTTGCAACCGCAGACACTGAGGACAATGTAATTTTGGTCCACAAGCCAAGCCCTGCGGCATCTGTAAGAAAAGAGGGCATAAGACCCTAGATTGCAAAGATCTTAAGGATGTTGTTTGCTATGTCTGCAATGAAAAAGGGCATATTAAGACTAACTGTCCTAAGATTCTGAAGAATAATAATGCGAAGCCTGGAGAGGCCAAGAAGGGGAATGCCCGTGCCTTTCAATAAATGCAAGAGAAGCTGTTAATGACGACAATCTCATAACAGGTACTTTCCTCATTAATGATATTTATGCTAGAGTTCTTTTTGATTCGGGTGCAGATAGATCTTTTGTTGATCATAAGTTTAGTAAACTATTAAACCTGCCCATAAGAACTCTAGATAAAACCTATGAGATAGAACTTGCTGATGGAACGATAGAATCCACATCTTCCATTCTTGATGGATGCTCTATATCCATTAAGAATCATTCCATCCCTATCTCTCTTCTGCCAATGAAATTGGCGGGGTTCGATGTTGTCTTAGGCATGGATTGGTTGTCTATTAACAAAGCCCGCATTGCCTGCGATAAGAAACTCATCGAAATCAAAACCCCATCTGGTAAAATAATCATCATTCCTGGAGACTCACACTTTGGATTGCCGGACAAGGTGTCGTTATTTAAGGCATCCAAGTGTTTGAAAAGAGGATGTGTCATTTACATGGCACAAGTTACCATAAATGAGCCTAAGCCAATCATGGAGGACCTACCAGTCATTTCGGAATATCCCGATGTATTCCCAGAAAAATTACCAGGCCTACCTCCAGACAGACAAATGGAGTTCAAGATTGATATCCTGCCAGGGTCAGCACCCGTAGCTAGAGCTCCATATAGGCTAGCACCAACGGAGATGAAGGAATTGAGGACGCAACTAGACGAACTCTTGGAGAAAGGCTTTATTCAGCCTAGTTCCTCGCCTCGGGGAGCTCCTATCCTATTTGTTAAGAAGAAAGATGGTTCGATGCGAATGTGTATCGATTACCGAGAACTAAACAAGTTAACAATCAAGAATAGATATCCTTTGCCTAGGATCGACGATTTATTTGACCAACTTCAAGGGGCTAGTTACTTTTCCAAGATTGATTTAAGATCAGGATATCATCAACTGAAGGTTAGGAGTGAAGATGTTCCTAAAACCGCCTCAGGACCCGATATGATCACTTTGAATTCCTAATGATGCCTTTTGGACTCACAAATGCACCAGCAACATTCATGGATCTCATGAATAGAGTCTGCAAGCCGTATTTGGATAAGTTTGTCATTGTCTTCATTGACGACATACTTATCTATTCTCATAATCAAGCTGATCACGAGAATCACCTTCGGTGCATTATGGAATTGTTAAGGCAAGAGAAGCTTTATGATAAGTTCTCTAAATGTGAGTTTTGGCTTAGAGAAGTCCAATTTCTTGGACATATGGTAAGTGAGCGTTGTATCCAGGTAGATCCCGCCAAAATTGAAGCCATCATGAATTGGGAAGTACCCAAAACCCCATCGGAGATTCGTAGTTTTCTAGGATTGACTGGTTACTATAGGAGGTTCATTGAGAACTTTTCAAGAATAGCCACTCCTTTAACTACCTTAACCCGTAAGAATGTTAAATATAATTGGGGTCCAAAACAACAAGAATCTTTTGAGATTCTTAAACACAAGTTGAGCAATGCTCCTGTGTTATCCCTACCAGAGGGTGTTGAGGATTTTGTAGTCTACTGTGATGCATCGCACACTGGCATGGGCTGTGTGCTAATGCAAAAAGGCAAAGTGATTGCCTACGCATCACCACAACTAAAGGTGCACGAGAGAAATTACACCACCCATGATTTGGAATTGGATGCTGTTGTATTTGCACTAAACTGTGGAGACATTACCTGTATGGCACAAAGTGTATTATATACACAGACCATAAAAGTCTCCAACACCTTTTCAATCAGAAGGAATTGAACATGCGACAGCGTCGATGGATTGAAACGCTTAATGATAATGACTACGAGATTCGCTACCATCCAGGCAAGACAAATGTAGTTGTTGATGCCTTAAGTCGCAAGGAACGGATTAAGCCTATAAGGATTAACGCCAAGAGCATTGAGCTCAAAAATAGCTTGAATGAGAAGCTTTTAGATGCGCAAAGGCAAGCCTTATTAGAGGCCAATGCTCCTAATGAGGGATTAGGAGGAGCTGTTGATCAGTTAGCGCCTAGAAAGGATGGAATCCTTAGATTTAATAATAGAATCTGGGTTCCAATTTTTAGAGGACTTAGAGATCTAATCCTCCAAGAGGCGCATAACTCAAGGTACTCTGTTCACCCAGGTGGTGACAAGATGTACCAAGACCTAAAGAAGAATTATTGGTGGATGGGCTTGAAGAAATCCATAGCCACCTATGTAGCTAAGTGTCTGACGTGCTCGCAAGTTAAGGCCGAACATCAGAAACCGGCAGGACTTCTACAACAGCTTAAGATTCCCACTTGGAAATGGGAAATGGTAACTATGGATTTGTTTACCAAGTTACCTAAGACCAAAAATGTAGTAATGACACGATTTGGATCATCGTTGATAGGATGACTAAGTCAGCACATTTCTTGCCAATTAAGGAAACGTATAATTCTGACAAGTTGGCTAAGTTATACGTGGACAAAATTGTGTCCCTACACGGTGTGCCAGTATCTATAGTATCTGATAGAGATACTAGATACACATCTCACTTTTGGAAAAGTTTCCAACAATCGTTAGGCACATGATTAAATTTTAGTACGGCTTGCCATCCATAGACTGATGGTCAAAGTGAGCGTACTATTCAAACTTTGGAAGACATGCTTCGGGCATGTGTGATTGATTTAGGTGGAAGCTGGGATGGCCACTTACCCCTAATAGAATTCTCCTACAATAACAGCTATCATACTAGCATTAAGGCTGCTCCTTTTGAGGCCTTATATGGGAGAAATGTCACACCCCGACCCGCAGCGGAAATAAGAGTCGGGGCATAATTGGGTTATCACCAAAGCACATGACATTTACTATTATGTTTCATAATTAAATGAAGTCAAAGTTACATTTCTCAAACATCCAAACATGTTCATTCATTACAAGGGAAAATAACCAAACATAATAATCCAAATACTAAATCGTTTTATTTCTTCTAATCCAGGTCCTACGTGTTCCTAGCTGCTGCTGGTTCACCTGTATCATGTGTAAAATAGGAGGTTTTTGGGTCAACATAAGTTGGCGAGTGAACCTTATAGATAAACATTTGATAATAATTGTCTGGTTAGTTTATCAATAAAATATTGTGCATAATCATAAAAGAGCACATGTATGGAATCAAACATTGGCAAGCATCAATTAACAATCGATAGCATACATGAACATACCAACAGCATATAACAATTAACATAATTGAACTGTGCGATCAAGGCTCAATCAAACGGAGCCGATCGTATTGCATGAACTGGAAATGTAAATTGGACTGTGCGCTCAAGGCTTAATCAAACGGAGCCGAACGTATTGCATGAACTGGAAATGTAAATTGAACTGTGCACTCAAGGCTCAATCAAACGGAGCCGAGCGTATTGCATGTATTGAAATGTAAAATGAAATGACCGATCAAGGCTCAATCAAACGGAGCCGATCGTGCGGGCACGCCCTGATCAACCGCATAATAAAATGGGGATCAAACTCAACCTCGATGGATGGGGAGCTACGGCCTCGGCAATTGCATGTACTGAAATAATAATTTGCAAACAATAATAACTACTTAACAGCAACAAACTAATACACATGTCATGATATGATATATGCACAATAACTTGGTTATAATATGTAAATGAACAAGACACATGATACACCCCAAAAACGTGATTAAAACGGGGAATTTGAAAGGTTCACTCACATTGGGTGCGTTGGATTGGAGATGGTGAGATGCGCACGATTTAGACGAGCGAGTCGACGAGGAATACTAACCTAAATAATAATGGAAAGATATATTAAATGGATAGATTTTATTAAGGATTTTAATGGGATTTTTAGATATATTTTTGTGAGTTTATGGCTATTTTCTATCTTTAAAAATGTTATTTTTAAGTATTTTTAATTGATTTTATAATTAAAATAAACAAATAAATATTTAAAAAAAAATATTATTTTTTTTACTGTTTGACCGTTGACCGTTGACCGGTTCGGTCAGCGGTAAATACTTGCGCCAAGCGGGATTCGAACCGGTGACCTTCCGTTCACGCGCACGTAGCTCTACCAACTGAGCTACGTGACTAACCCGTTAGAAACCCAGGTTTAATTATATTTATATACTTATTCGAATTTACCGAAAATTCCTTTATTTTGCAAAACGTTTTAATCTCATGGACCGGTGCTTGTGACGGGACTCGATCGCGCGACGTGAAGTTTATTTTGCACACAGTCCACCGCTGGACTGTGTGTGTAACCCGGGTATATTCTTGATTTATATTATACTTAACAACTACTCGCTCTAACCCGGTTAATTCGTGAATAAAAAGAAATGTTATTACGTGAAGCGTGTGTGTAGTAAGGATCGAACTCGGGACTTGTATATAAACTTTGCACACAGTCCACCGCTGGACTGTGTGTCTAACCCGATTATTATCCGCATTTTAATTACTCTTATTCCGTTTTTTTAAGTTCGTCTTCTTCGCTACAATTACCGACTTCACTCAAACGACTGGTTCTTGATTTAACTACTTAAATAACATGACTACTAGCTTGAATGAACAAAACCGAACAGTTTGGGGGAAGGAAATACCGGACAGGTCGTCTTCTTTAAGGAGTCCGGCGAAATCAGGTAGCTCTGTTTTTGGACCTCCGGTTGAGAGAGTCTATCAACAGAATTAAGGAATTAGTTTTGAAATTGAACCAGAGTACATGGATTATTAGCACGATTTAATGTGTTTACCGTTAGCTAGCGAGTTTCCGGCAAATTCCAGAATTTCTCCGGCGAACCCAGAAATCCAGCAAAGTCTTCTGTGACTGATTTAGAGTAATGGATTAATGTTAGTGGAGTCCTAACAATAGATTGAAACCGTAAAGGAGGAAAATCTTACCGGTTTGTGTTGAACACGGTTTTCCGGCGAGTTTTGCAGAGGATTCCGGCGAACAGTTTTTGGTGCTCAAAAGACTTGAAAACGCGACGAAAAGGAAATGGAGTGTATTTGAGACGGTTCTGAATCGCATAAATGATTGGAACCTGAATTATTTGGAGTTTGAATACTTTTCGGTTTCAAAAACCGGAACTTTAAGTTCATTCAATTTGAACTTAATTAGAAACCGATATTCATCGGTTATAAGTTAGCTAAACGAACTTGAACTGATTTGGCGATTCGGTTTACCGATTTCCGTTATTCAGCTATCATAACTGTTAATTCGAGTCTGCGTATAAGACTCAATTGTTTTCCTAAGGTTATCAGAAAACACTTGGTGGCGGAGTGGTTTGGGGACGGGAAGATAAGTCATTGGAGACAGCTGACCCGGGTTCGAGTCCGGTCAGCTACAATTTATTTTTATTTATTTTATTTTAACTTTTTATCCAATTTAATTTTTATAGTTTAGTTTATTTATTAATTATGTAACGTTTTAAACCCAAAATAATCATAAATAATTAATGAAATTTCATAACTTGGTATTTGATTACAAAACGGAGCGGGTTTTGGAGACCCGTTTTTTACAAATGTTACAAGAAAGTGCAGAACGCCCGTGTGCTGGGCAGAAGTTGGGGAAGCCCAACTATCATGACCTGAATTGTCCTGGAGACCACGGAAAAGATTGTGCAAATCCGTGATCGTCTCAAAGCTGCCAGAGATAGGCAGAAGAGCTATGCTAACAAGAGGCGTAAACCTCTTCAGTTCCAAGTAGGGGACAAAGTCATGCTGAAAGTATCACCCTGGCAAGTTGAGCCCAAGATATATAGGACCCTTCGAAATAATCGAACGTGTCGACACTGTAGCTTATAAGCTCAGGTTGCCAGAGGAGCTTAGCGGAATCCATGATGTATTCCACATATCTAACCTTAAGAAATGTCTAGCCGATGAGTCGCTAGCAATGTCGCATGAAGATGTGCAAATAGATGAAAACCTAAGGTTCGTTGAGAAACCAATTTAGATCGAGGATCGACAGGTTAAGAAGCTCCTAAGGAAAATGATACCTATAGTAAAGATTAAATGGGACGCCTTTAGAGGTCCCGAGTATACATGGGAGGTTGAGTCCACTATGCGACAAAAGTACCCCAATCGTTTTGAATAAAATCTCGTGGTCGAGATTTCTTTTAAGGGGGTGAGGATGTAATACCCTGTAAAATCGTGTCCAATAGTATAGTGACACGTGTTGTATTTTAAATACAGTATATTAAAGACCAATAAGGACTAAAGGCGTCAACATGCTCAAATAGAGCCTCTGAGTGACGGTCCGATGTCAACATGCCTAGCCTCTGAGTGACATCGGAATCAACATGCTTATAATAAGCCTCTGAGTGATCCTTTACGAAGTCCTAACTCTCATGCGTGCCATTTGTTGGACGAGAGGGTTCAATTTTGTAAATATATGAGAGTTGGATATTGGAGGGATTAAAAGTGTCAGCATGTTAAGACTTACCTCTGAGTGACCTTTTAACGAACCGAGAGCTCGACAATGTCCGGGCATAATCCCGGGTATGCCAAGAATTGGCTACAGAGGGCTAAAAGTGCCAAAAAGGTGTTTTAGAAGGCTTTATAAAGTTAAGGGGTTAAAAGTGTCAAAGTTTGAAACTGACCATGGGTCGGTCGCGAGCCGCGAGAGACCTGGACTGTGTCACTCACGGGGCGCGAGAAGCCCTTTGCTGCAGAAAGTTTGTTTGGCAGCCAAGCAAAACTCGACAAAACCATGTTTTCGAAACCATGGCTTCTCAAACTGCTATGCCACGTTTTAGGACACTTGTAAGCTTCCTCTTACACCCCTAAACACCTGGCCTCACCTCCTTTGAGTTCTCCAACTATAAATAGGTGATCAAGTTCACTATTTGAACTCGCACCTTTCTTATTCACACTCTTCTCCCTCCTCTGGAAGTTCCTAGCTAAAAGGAGCATCCAACATAGTTCTTTTGCACCTTAGGAATCACTGGTAAGTGTTCCTTCCTTGTGCATTTTCGTTTATAGGCTTTTATAGCCAAAAGTCAAGCGTTTTTTAGAAAAAGCTTTGACTTTCGGTTAAGACCATTATAGTCCAGCCATTGTTCGAAATGAACATGGCTAAGTGATCGTAATAAGGTGGGTGTTAGTCCCTATAAAGGGCACCTCCTGAAAATCATGTTTGCTAGACCAATTGACGGGTCAAAGTTATGTTATTAAAATGTCAAACAAGCCATTTTTTTCGGAAAAATCATAAATTGACCTTATATATGTTATGAAACCTGTTTTGACACTTAAACAACTTAGTAATAATTAGTAGAACGTGTAAGAACATATTCGGCTCGTCAATTTGTCGGTTCGCAACCGAAAGTCGTGAAGTTTGACTTCTGCTTTGACTTTCGATTCTGACCCGATTTAGATTAGTTGCTTACTGATCTAAAGTTGCATTATGATCATAATATAATATAGCATAACCCTCTGAATTATATTACATGATCATAATCAGAATCCAAGTTTATACGCAAGTTCTCTTTGACCAAAATGTCATTTTTGCATAAAACAAGGTTTTAAATGGTAATGAACTTGAAAATGAGTTTTTATACTGATGTAATATTATAAGTAGGATTATTTGATATGTTAAACCAAGTTATAAACTGAGTTTTCAAACAAGTCCTTAACTATGTCGATAAATGACGATTTTAGCCTATGTGGCTCATAAAATGGTTTTAATCAAATCTTTTTAAGGTAAATCATTTACCTACTGATATGTTATATTAAATAACACATTTTAAACATTTTAATCTGACCCTAATGTCAGTTTTCATCAAACATCACATAAAACGTCATTTTACGACATAAGCGCCGTTTCGGTGCATAGAATGGTTTTAAACCATATTATTGACAAAGACTTGATACCTACTGATTTTAAAACTTATTTTAAAAATATTTACAGTAGGTATAGGTTATAAACTCAGAATCCCAAATAATTTATAAACTATGTGTAAAATGACCAAACTGCCCATTCGGTGCATAGTTTGGTCATAAAAGATAAATTACACATATAATTAGTATCCTACTGATATTATATCATAAATAAAATATTTTTCCAGAATAGTCATGATTATAAACTTAAAATATGTTCAAATTCCTTTTATACGGTATATAATTACCGAAATGCCCTTATAAGGCATAGTTTCGTTTCCCATTTCCAAACTGGTATGTCTAGTGGTTGGAGTTTGTCGTAAGGCTTTTGATGCTCCGCTTTTACTTGTAAACAGGTTATACATTTTTCGACATATTTCGCTACGTCTCTTTTCATTCCAGGCCACCAATAGTTTTGCTTCAGATCTCGGTACATCTTGGTCGCTCCCAGGTGAATCGAGTAACGTGACTTATGAGCCTCATCAAGTAGAAGATCCTTGACACCACAAGTGTTCGGGACCCAAATTCTACCGAATCAAGAACCATAACGGGCATACAAGTTGATATCCTGCTGATATCTTAACTTATTTAAAATATAATGGCATATAGAACCTGTCCATGACTTATCCGGTTACCCGATATCGCTAATATACGCATGGTTAAGTATATGTAATTATTTTACGAAAATTAACTGAAACGGGTTCAACCTTGTCATTTAAGTTTCAATATCCAGAATGTTTATAGTTTACCCATATTATACAAGTCAAAGTACTTGTCGGGTTTAAACTACATTCTATCCGATCATCGTTTAATCAAGCGTTACACGTCTTGATCATGTACACTACTCGGTCTAAGTCTATGACTTAAATAAAGACCGATAGTATTTAATTGGTTAGCTTATGCCATAATCCAAACTAGAGCCTTGCCGGAAAATGCTATCTGCAGTTGGTACTTTTGTATATGGCTGAGTTATTAAAATTTAAAAGAAGACTAGCTCAGGTAAATACTCTCGACTTATTTTCCTTATACAGGCTTGGGATACGGTAAACTATTACCGCTTGGTCAGAAATGGGATCAATTGAATGCCGGATAGTGGTTAGTAAATCCGCATTCTTTTTAATCAGTTTTGTTTGATAACTTAAACATCAGGGGTTAAATTACCGTGTCCTGGATATCCTCGGCTTATTAGATTAGTTAATGGCCACGACCTTAGCGCGGGGTGTAGGCATACACCTGACGGACGCTCAAATGCAAATTACCCAAGACGTTGGGGATAACTCCTCTGTGAGTTCTAAGTGGTGTGTATTTAATCATGTCTCGGTCTCTAAACTGGGCCATGTATGTATGGATAAACATGTGAATCTGTTAACAAGGTTACAAAGTAACTTTTCCAAGTTATAAAAGATTTTATGCCCTGTGCACTTAAAATCATTTTTAAAATGTTTTCAAAATGAGTCAGTTGGGTGTATTTACCAGTGAAAGCTGACGTATCGTCCAAAGGCTAAACTGCAGGTACAATACGAAATAGGCCGGAAGCTGCTCAGTAGTGATTAAGAGGATCTTGCAAATCCTTAGATCTGCCCTGAAGTCTGTTTTATATTCTTTCTTTGTACATTTTATGTCCGCCTGTGGATCTTCTATTACGAGCCTGTATATTATTTTATTTTGAACATTTGGTTTGTAATAGTAATTTTATACCAAGACTTCCGTTGTGCCGTATTTAATTGACTATGATGTTATCAACTAACGTCACAATATTCCCCACTCGGGCCCACCGGTGTATGGATTTGGGTTGGAAATCCAGGGTGTGACAACATACTATAAGTGTGTCTAGTCATGCACATGCTACACGTTATATGACCTATATAATGCCTAACTAAGTCTACATGATGCACGCACGACGATGCATGTAATTTAGACAGTACAGATAATAACCTGGCTAAACGAGGGTTGTCACACCACCCCTATACTACATATAATGATAGGAACACTTGCATTACTTTTATCCGCATCTAATTGACCACTACCTCGATTTATGGACCTATTGTTGTAGATGTCATTGAACTTTTAGTGCTTTCGGCTCATATCCTTCTATTTAAAATTAAGTTAATGGGACATTACATCCGCTTGGACCTATTTAATACCCAACATGTGCAAGGAATTTTCTTCTAAATGAATTACCTCATTGTTGATTTTTAAGTACCTGCTCCTCTAAAGTCTCAACCCAAGCCTTTGAAATGCCTCTTATTCTCTCTTAGTCCAAGTGTTTATCTTCATCTTGGTAGAAAATTTCTTTGGGTGACTCGTCCCTATGGACCCACTTTCTTCCTATGGTATTTGATTTTTTATCAGGTTATGTTCCAAGTATGGTTTCATCGGACTAGTATGATTGTTCATCTTGTGATTATTGGTAGGTTATGCTGTGGTTTAGGTGGACAATTGGATCGGAGTTAGGTTATTTAGGTGGGAGATGGAACTCATTATACGCGTGTTGTGACCTAAACGAATCGAAGTTAGATTGATCAGGCTAGAGATGAATTTTGGAATAGTTTTGTGCATAATGTTGAATTTTGGAAGTGTTTTGTGTATAATGAGTAAATTTTTGAAATGGCACGAAAGAATTTTATGAGGTCTATACAGTTTGTGGGTTTTCTTTCTTTGCTTAGAACTGGCTTTTTTTGCATGAGAGGTTGGATCCATTTAAAGGGTCTCTGATGTGTCTAAAAGACAACATGTTATTATAGTGTTAAAACCCACATTTTAATAGTTGTTTATTGCAATTATTGCTTGGAGTGGATGAAATGTTTGTTTTTGAGTGTTTACAGGTTTCAAAGTGAAATGAAGGATTTTCAGGGTAGAATTGAAGAATATTGAAGTAGTGCAGAAGGCAAGCCCAACCAACTGTTTACCGGCCGGTGCACAAAGAAGCTGATTATGAGTTGTAGGCCCCAAGCTAGTATACCGACGTACATATTGGAAACCCTAGAATGAGAAAGCCCCACATGACATGTTTATTGGTCGTAACCCGGGTCATCTTTACGGGTCATAACCCACCCAATCGACGCATGGACCGTATAAATAGAATGAGATGTCGTAGAAACCCTAAGGAGTGACGAAATCGGAAGATAAAAGCGAAAAAGGTGCTATTGAAGAACAAGGATTCAAGATTGGGATCAATCGGGAGGAGATTCAAGGAAGAATAACATATGGGAGGTCAAGAGATGAATCCTTACTGAGTTAGACCTTCGTATTATCTAAAATATAAACTCTTAATATAATAATCACTTTTAGTACTATTTACTACATGCATCACGTTTAAACTTTAATTACTTAGTAATTTATAGTGTATTTAAACTTTAATTTGATATACATAACATATAACATAAAGTTATGTAACACCCATTTCGCCGTAAGGTCACGTCATATTATATTTTAAGCTTTCATGACATAAAGTAATACTTTGATCAAAATGCCCTTCCTATTCTTACGAATCAACACAACTTTTAGATAATTAAGGAGCATAACCTAAATTCACTGTACAAATTTTTAGACTTCAAGTTTACACACGAAAACATAAGTATGTTTAGAACGACATTACATCCCAAAAGTATTTTCCTTGACCCGTTGGCATCAAAACTTGAGACGGAAGCGTGAAAATGAGGCGTTGCGGTGTGTGTTTCATTCCAATGACGCCATTATCAAGTTTGCGATTTTCCTATCATATACAACATAAATACATTTGTTAGTATAACTTGTTAACACAAAACTTTCATCCATCCCTTAATTCTTAATTGACCCGAAATCAAGGTCGTGATATTTAAACATTCTTTCTACTCGCATCCCATACTTATAACAATTTCGCCTACAACGAAATCGTGGTTTTTCATTCTTATAACACCAATACACAATTCATCCAACCCGATCATACGGATTCATGCAACGAACACTCAATTCTTATTGACACATTATCTATGAGTCGTCAAGTTCATAATTCTATCACCTTACTAACCATCCATTCTAACCCATTTACAATGGGATAATACACATACACCTTAATACCATTATTTAACAACTCCTCTAGGTTCTTCGTTTTGCATTACCATAATTAATCGTAATTAACAACTAGTAATAATATGAAACGAAGTTCAAGTGAACTTACCTTTACTTTGCGTTGCTTGCGAACCGGTTTGACTCGTACCTTCTTCCTTTATGCCTACAATATCAAATTCAACATTCTTTCAATTCTCATACTTTCATCTTCACATTTGTACTAACATTGTAAGCTAACAATTCAACATTTATCTATTTTAAATCAAATGCCATCATATGCATATGAAATCATCTTTATTACTTAAAACCAATACCTAAGCATTTCATCAAACACCTGGAGTGCATACCACTAGCACAATACATAATACAAGTATCTTAAGCACATTCTTCCTAGTTCATGCATTGATTAACAAAACCATTAATTCTTCACAAATCAACATTGTAATCCTGTAACTTTTGTTGTACATCAATTTATTCAACAAAACTACTTATCATTTATGACTACAAACATTATCATGGTACTAATTTGCACAAAATCTTTTCCATCTTCTTCATTCAACATCATACAAGTGAGTTCCACCCCAATTCATCAATATGATCTAAATTAAGCACAATGAAGATTCTACATGTTGATAATACCTAACATTCATGCTCAATTTCGTTAAACATTCACAGATTATTCATAACCCACTTTATTAAATTCACCAAATCTTGAAATTTAACTTACTTGGTGATAAGAATACTTAGATGATCAAGATTCTTGGCTCATGCATCAGTTAGAACTTCAATTTCCTTATCAATTTGCTAATTTATGTTGAACAAGGGGTTTCCCTTTTTCTTCTTCTGCTTAGTCGACACACACACCTCTAGTGTGTGTGTAATTGTGTTTTAATTGTATTATATGGACTAGTCTTTCAGCTTATACATATTTGGCCCCTCAATTATGATGTTTATATTATTCTTGTTTAAATCTTTTCTTTTTAAGTTTAATCTTATTTACATTATTACCTTAACATAATCACACACACACATATATATATGAGGATTTTGGGGTGTTACAAGTTAATATATTTGAGTAAGACATAAACATTTCGTAATCTTGATTTTAATAATAATAATAATAAAATTATTAATACACATATGGTGATATACATTTCATTAATGTAATGATTTCTTCTTGATTTTGTTTTCTTATTATAAATATATATTTTGATTTACAAACCTATACAATTAATCATAAGTTTAAAGAATCTCATCAATCGGAAAATGAAGAAGAATGGAAAAGATCAGACCACCAGTGTTAGCTCGTTTGGTTCTCTTATGCACATTGAAGACGAGTTGGAGCAAGTGTTCAAGAAATTTGATGTCAATAATGACGGGAAAGTCAAGGTGTTGGAGTTGGGTCTGATGATGGGAAAATTGGGTCACCGCCGACTACACATAAGGAGTTAGCGAGCATGATCACGGCGGTGGATGTTGACAAAGATGGGTATATCGGTTTAAAAGAGTTCATTGAGTTGAATATGAAAGCCAGACGTTCAACTGAGTTGTTGGAGAATTTAAAAGACGCGTTTTCTTTTTTTGATGTCAATAAAAAAGGCTTGATTACGGAAAACGTGTTGCAGAAGGTTTTGGGTAGTTTGGGGGAAGAATATACCATAAAAGAGTGTCGGAATATGATTGCCGGCGTTGACCATGATGGGGACGGTATGATCAACTTTGACGAATTCAAGGCTATGATGGTGAAAAGATCATGACTGATTTGAACATTATTAGGAGAATTTCTTATACAATCTTATAAATTTTCATAGAACTCATGATAAATTGGGGATAAAACATTCTCAAATGAAAAATAATGTCATCTTTAATATAATTTCTCTCACAATGTAATTTTATTATCTTACAAATAATGTTTATGTATTTAAGTTAAAAAAAAACGTGTTGTATAAGATATCTACAAGCATATGATCTTGCATGTTGTATATGAGTTTGATCTTGACCATAAAATTGTAGAATCTTTATCTAATTTCATCTTTTTGTATTCGAATTACTAAATGAAAGAAATATAAACGAGCTAACTTTATTATAATTAAATAAAACATATAGCGTAACATGTTATACTGTTTCATAAGAGTATATCTTAACACATAAAAACTAAAGAGTAAACTTCAATTTTTATCCCTATATTTTGGTAAAAAAATCAACTTCAATCCAAATTTCAAATTTTGAACAATCTAATAAATGTTAATGGAACTCAAGAATTGGGGATAAAACATTCACAAAGTGAAAATATAGATGTCATCTTTAATATAATCTCTCTCACAATTTAATTTTTATATCTTAAAAGTTTTATGCTTACATATCTATGTTCAAAAAATATGTTGCATAAGATCTCTATAAGCATTTGGTCTTGCATATCGCATATCGCATATCGCATATGAGGCTTGATCTTGACCTTTAAATTGTAGAATTATATCTGATTAAATCTTTGTGTATTATTATATTATTATTATTATTATTATTATTATTATTATTATTATTATTATTATTATTATTATTATTATTATTATTATTATTATTATTATTATTATTATTATTATTATCAACTAAACATCAGTACTTTGCGTGAGTGATTATTTCTGATTCTTCACTTTGGCCACCTTACTTAACATTTATATGTTTGTTTGGACCCCTTTGGTTTACCAATTTTTGTTCCACACACCCATAATTAGATTAGCAGGGATGAACACCAGCGAACAATAGAGTGGTCGGAACACTAACCTAAACAAATTGGAAACGACGAAGTAGATTGGTGAGGTGGAATGGCTGATTAGTTGATACGTGGTTCACACAGAAATGAGGTGGAGACAACGCAGTGATGTGCACACGATATATGGCAAGGTGGGTGTGAGTGGTGTTGTACGTGACAGTAGGTAATTCAAGGAGACCGAGCAGATGATGTGCAACAATTCCACACTGGTTTGCGTCGGATGGTGTGGTGGGCAACTTTAGAAATATAACGACGGCATTTGAAAAGGGTGCGACTGAGTGGTGGCTTGCGACGCTGGGTAAAGTTCTTCATATCCAAATCGAACCCTTCAATCTTTAACATAAATCATTGTCTTTTTCATGGGCCCTTGTTGATTTCTTTGATCAGTTAACCAATCCAATTATATTTTTGAAATGGGTATATGTTTTTTTTTTTATTAAAATAGAGTTTGTTTCTCACCAATCCAACTTCGTTTGCCTTCACTCTTTTCTTTTATGTTATGTTAATTAACTCAATCATTATGTTATGTTAATTAAAGATCAATCTTTATGGGGATTGATGGTAGTGTTTATTTGGGTCTTAAATCCATTCAATGGGTCTAAGTTAGTGAATTTACACATAGTGGAATAATGCAACCTTTTAGTAGGTGTTGATCGGTTAATGGTGGAATGTAAAGGTTTTAGGTTCCATTCTTGATCTGCTTCACTAAGTACATTGTCAAAGTCTTGATCATTCAACGGAGTAATCAGATGTTTAGGTAAAGATGTTGTTACACTTGACTTATGTTAAGTTGTAGTTGGTTTTTGGCAAATTAAGAAGTATTTTTGGAATCTAGTTGTGTGCCGTCGGACTTTTGATCTGACTTCTAATATTGTTGTTCTAGCATTGTTTTGGAATTTGAAACTTTAATGATTATAATTGTGTGGCATACCGTGACTCAGTAGGTGTTTTGAAAGAACGGGTCCGGTTGCCCCGCCATGGAGTGTGATTAACCCACTAGTTTGAATTATTAAATGATCCGTGACGATTAACCCACTAGTTTGAATTATTAAATGAAAGAACTATAAACATGTAGAGTAACATGTTATAATGTTTCATTAGAATAAATATTAACACATAAAAGCTAAAGAGTAAACTTCAAGTTTCATCTCTATAATTTGGTAAAAAAAATCAACTTCAATCTAAATTTCAAACTTTTAATACTTTGAGTGTCTGACATTTCAAATTATAACATTCATAGTCATAAAAGCTAATGGCTGTTAATTGACCTCTACGTGAGCCCCACGTGAAGGGTAAAATTGTCTTTTCAAGACTGATATCTTTTCTTATCGTGTCTCTTCTTCAACGTCCCTAATATAGCATCACCATAGTCATCTTCAAAGATATATATATATATATATATATATATATATATATATATATATATATATATAACACCCCGACCATGTGGAACTCGTGGCAAAAATGTTGGGGACCTAATTACAAGATTGAGCCCAACCTAGTGATTACAAGCTAATTACGACTTTAACCCAAAACTTAACACAACCATCTAACTTTCAAATGGTGCATCAACAGATAGATATGCTAATGGGAAGAAACTGATTTCCATACAAGCTTATGAGAATGGTGGTTGTATTATGGTGGTGAGATATATAGACAATCTAACACATCTTTAGCTAGCAATCAGAATAACCGAAAAAAGAGAACATTGTGAGGGGTATGAATTACACTAAGCTAGGGATTCTTGTTTTCAAAATACAATACCAATTGATTTGCTTAGTATATAAACCTCTTGACTTTGTTAGTCTTGGTGGGGAGCTTTAATCGTATGGTTTGGAATAGAACCAGTTTGAAATTATTGGATGTTGTGTTATTAATGAGTTGGTGATGCTATGTAACGAGTGATTGCTTAGGGACAAACAGTGCTTTAGTGTGGGGATATTCAATGTGAAGATAGAGGTGAAAAATGAAGACGAATATAAAAAAATCAGAATACGACTCGGAGCCTAGACATAGTACGGGTCATACCGCTAGCCATCAAAAGAAGAGTCAGAAACCCTAATGGCGACCCATTATTGTTAGTACAACCTGTACTCACTTATAGGTACGGATCGTACCTACGTTGCAGAAACCTTAAAAACGCATATAAATAGAATGTAACGTCTGAAAATGAAATAGAGGCTAAGAAGACGATTGAGAACTCAATTTGGAGGCTGTTTCGCCCCATTCTAACGTGAGGCATGGCTAAAACGCAAGGAGATTGAAGATGTAATGCATGTATTGCTAAGAAAGCATTGCAAACTGGTTTGTTTGTTCTTTTAACTTTTGTTTTTGAACCTTTAAACATGTTTCAATGTGTTTCGTGATTTGAACTTGAATATGTTTTGATAGCTACTTTATAGCTGGTTAGGTGTGATGAATCTTAGTTGAATGGTTTGTTTTGAATGAAAAATTTATGTTTGTGTGATTTCTGATTGTTAGTTATCATGAACTTATGCTGTATATGATGGCCTATTCGAAATTGGTCTTGTAATTCATTTGTGTAGGTTAAACCGATATTTCAATGAGGTATGAGGTAGCTAGTTAGACTTGGTTACTCTATCTCTAAGCTATATATCGATTGTTAATATGGGGCTTGAGCCATATCAGGTAAGGGACAAACTAATTTATGGGTTGGTTAAAATGATCTGAAAACAAGTTAGGGTTTTCTTTAAACTAATCTTGTATGGGTTTTAAATCATAACGTCGTTAACATGTAAGAATCCAATTAAGAGGTCCTAAATCATAAATTGGTAATTTAACTTGCTATTTGAAATTAGATTGTCTATGTGTGCCTATAGCATAGTGTTCCGGGTTCTCCTGATTATCCCGGTTGGGCTTTAATCAATCTAGCATTTCACACACTATTTTGGTAACATAACTTTTAAAACAGTTTTCATAAGTATCTCATTTGAGCTTTCCATGAAGCTTTGAGAATTTCCTGCCTAACTAGGAAAAAAAATGGTAAATGCACGGTACCCCTGACCGCGTCCTCCCGTTTGGAATGGGTGAGGCTGGCCACTGGGCTGACACCCTGTGGTTATTTCCTGCATAACTAGTTATTTCTCTAATCACTAATTTCTCTACATTTTCTTTATCTATACTTTTGCTTTCTTTTTAATAACTTCTTTTCAGAACAACGAATTTTTTGGTTAAATATTGATAGAGGGTTTTAATATCACACAACATCATGTCCATTAATTGATACTCTGTATCTTACTACTTCAACATACTTATATAACAATAGGTACATTTGCCTTCATTTTATTCATATTCAAATGACCACTACCCCATATGTGGACCTATTGTTGTTGATGTCATTGAACTTTCATAGCTTCTGATTCATATTCTTCCATTTGGAATTAAGTTGATTCTCAAGTACCGGATCCTCCTCTGAAGTCTCCACCCAAGACTTTGCAACGCCTCTTACTCTTTTTTATTCCAAGTATTTATCTTCATATTGGCATAAGATTTTTTTGGGTGATTCGTCCCCCTTGGACCCAATTTATTTTGGCAGCTCATCTGATTCTTTATAACGTTATGATCCGGTTACGGTTTCATCGGATTTGTATGATTGTTCATCTTGTGTTTAATGTTAGGTTATGCTTGACTTTGGGTGGAGAATTAGATCGAATTAGGTTAATTGGGTAGGAGATGGAACACATTGTATGCATGTTGTGACCGAAATGAATCGAAGTTAGGTTGATCGGGCCTGAGATGAATTTTGGAGTAGTTTTGTGCATATTGTTGAATCTCGGAAGTGGTTTGTGTATAATGGTGAAAATTTTGAAATGAAATTAATGTATTTTGCGAGGTCGAACCAGTGGTTTGTGTATAATGGTGAAAATTTTGAAATGAAACTAATGTATTTTGCGAGGTCGAACCAGTTTATAGGTTGTCTTTTCTTTTCTTTTTCTTGCTAGATAAGGTTAAGTGCTACTTACAAAGATTATATATTTTAAATAATTAAGATTTTTCAAATAAAACAACATACACTATTCCATAACTATTCCAAAAGAGTCAATTTAAGAAAAATGTTGATTGATAATAATAGTAGTATATCTTAAATATTGACTATTAATATTATTTATATGAGTCTATTTTATATAATTTAATCGCTATTAGTAATGTTTACTACATGCATCATGTTTAAACTTTGATTACTCAATAAATTTATAATGTATTCAAACTTTAATATGATATATATATTATATATGAAATAAAGTTAATACGTAAAACATAAACAATTCGTAATCTTGATTTTAATTATAATAATAAAAATATTAATACGCATAAGGTAATATACATGTCATTAATGTGATAACTTTTTCTAGATTTTGTTTTCTTATTATAAATATATATTCCAATTTACAAACCTCTACAATCAATCATGAGTTTAAAGAAACTATTCGCTCGAAAAGTGAAGAAAAACGGAAAAGATCAAACCACTAGTGTTAGCTCGTTTGGCTTTCTTAAGCGAATTGACGATGAATTGGAGCAAGTGTTCAAGAAATTTGATGTTAATGGCCACGGGAAGGTCTCGCTGGTGGAGTTGGGTTTGATGATGAGGAACATGGGTCACCGGCTAACAAATGAGGAGTTAGAGAGCATGATCATGGAGGTGGATGCCGACAGAGATGGATTTATCGGTTTGAAAGAGTTCAACGAGTTGAATATGAAAGGTAGAGGTTCAACTGAGTTGTTGGAGACTTTGAAAGACACATTCTTTTTTTGATGTCGATAAAAATGGATTGATTATGGAAGGCGGGTTGCAGAAGGTTTTGGGTAGTATGGGGGAAAATGTACTATAACAGAGTGCCGGAAGATGATCGCTGGTGTTGACCAAGATGGGGACGGTATGATCAACTTTGATGAATTCAAGGTTATGATGGTGAATAGATCATTAATGATTTGAACGTTATTAGGATAATTTCTTATACTTTCTTATAAACCATAATAAAACTCATGATAAATTTGGGATAAAACATTCACAAAGTGAAGAGTAAATGTCATCTTTAATATAATCTCTCTCACAGTTTAATTTTAATATCTTACAATTTTATGCTTTTGTTTTTATGTTAAGAAAAAAACATGTTGTATAAGATCTCTACAAGCATATGATCTTGCATGTTGCATATGAGCTTTATCTTGACCAAAACATGATAGAATCTCTATTTGATTTAATTTTGTTTTTTGCTTTTTTAAAATATTAAATGAAAGAACTATAAATGAGTTAACTTTATTATAATTATATAAAACATATGACATAATATTTCTTATATGTTTCATAAGAGTAAATCTCAACACATAAACCTAAATGGTAAATTTCAATATTTGTCCCTATGATTTGCTAAAAAAATCAATTTCAATTTTAAAATTTTAACACTCTTATAAACCTTAATAGAACTCATGATAAATTGGGGATAAAACATTCACAAAGTGAAAAATTAAATGTCATCTTTAATATAATCTCTCTCACATTTTAATGTTAATATCTTACAGATTTATGCTTATGTATGTATGTTCAAAAAATATGTTGTATAAGATCTCTACAAGCATATGGTCTTACTGATTGCATATGAGCTTGATCTTGATGATAAAGTTGTAGAATCTCTATCTGATTTAATCTTTCTGTATTTGAATTACTAAATGAAGAACTATAAACAAGCTAACTTTATCACAATAACATTAAAAATATAGAGTAACATTTTCAAACATAACCATTTTTTATGTCTTCCAAACTTCCAACTCTAATGACAGTGTAGTATGCTCTTGTGGTTCTCAGATATCCATTCGCACATCATGCACCGAATCAAATCCAGGTCGCCGGTTCCATTATTGTGTATGAATATCAAAGCCAAATTCTTCTTTCTCGCATATGATATTATGAAATTCATGAACGGAAAGCAATGTGTGGTTTTTTAATATAGGCCGATCCTCCAATGTGTTCAAGAGCAACTACAATAATCCATGGATTGCTAAGAACAATTAACAACCATAAATAAATAGCTAAGAAAAGAGTTGTAATGTTAGAAATTGTAGTTTATGCTAGCTTTAAGTTGATTTTTGTTTGTCCTGTACCTAATCATAAATTGACATGTATAGTTCTGATATTCAGTTTTGTTGTTAATGTACTAAGACTTCTTATGATAGGCAAGTAACCTGTTCTACCTTTGTACCTAATATTCAGTTTTGTTGTTAATGTCCTAAGACTTCTTATGAAATGCAAGTAACCTGTTCTGGATATTTCCTCTGAAGGTTTTTTTTAATGAATTTATTAAACAATTCATCAGATTAGGTTAAATTTAACAAACATACAAGTTCCTCAAAGCATGTGCATAACCTCTTAAACAACTAATAATCCTACGTACTATTTATCTCTACATCTCATCTGCTATTCTCTCTTATAATAGTAGCCATGTCATTCACTTAATGTCCACTTTTCATCGTCAATTTTGTGCATATATAAATGAGATATGAACGGCATAAGTTGCTCTTTGCAGCTTGAATAACTACTTAGAAGACGAAATTACAATGGTATTTTAGTTTGTATTGATCTTGATCTTCAAATGCCATTTGTGGATTTAGGGTTTTCATTGTGTTTTGAAGCCATGAGTGTCAAAAGTCTTGCGAATGCGTAGTTTGAGAGTTGGGAATTAAAAATCATTGGTATTAGGAACATTCATAATCAACATCCCGCTGCAACGCGCGGGTTGACGTCAGCTCGTATTTATACAGTTTGCAAACTGTAATCAACTTGAGGTCAACAAAAGGGGTTAAATCCAAAAACAACCACTATCAAAAAAATATAAAACAAAAAAATTAACTGAATTAACTGAAAAAAAAAGAATTCAACCGTATTAAACTTTTTAGAAGAATAGGTTCTTGTTTATGTTTTGGTTATTCCTTATGGCAATGATATGATATAGCAGATACACAAATTCGGTTATTCCTTGTTCAATAGACAAACATAAAAAAACATTCTTCATTCAGATGGGATGGTTTAGACTTCAGAAACCCAAAACACAAGAATGAAGAGAAGAAGAAAAACAGATTTATCTGCAAGACTCAAGCAGTGAATATGAGAAACGAGCGTCGAGCGTCGATCAATCAGGTTCGGAAACGTGGACTAGGTTTTGTTTGGGGTTTAAATAGGATCATGGGCATGAGTTGGCCTAACCAAATAACAATAACATCTTTTATATATATAATAAATGAAAATAATATGTGCTAACGTGTCGCAATTATAGAGCTTCTGATTAGTTTCGGCTCCAAAATTCAAATCCACTTTTTTTAACAATGAACCCCGTTTTTTACCCGAATATATAAACCTTCTAAAACACGCTTCTTAGGTAATATTTATTCTAAACTCTAGCCTCCCTTTCCTCCCTCTTCAAGATCAGTTTATTCTTCATTGTGAATAAATCATGGATGGTTTCAACAATGAAGATGAAGGTGATTATGGATCCACTCTTTTGCCCATTACCGAATAAACCGACCCATTTAACAGTATTGACTTAACTCTAAATCAATCACTTTTTTTATGAATGTTTCCTTTGTTATCCATTGTCTCATCAAGCCCATCTTTTTCAGAATCAGATTAATCTACGATGTAAACTTTCAGTTCTCAAAACCATTGAGCCGATTGAAATCACATTTTCAAAATTGAAACTAATCTTTATGGATTGAGAAACCCTAATCCCAGTCCTTCCTGTTTCAATTGCAAGATGCTTTAAATCCAACGCCTGTTGAATTGAATCCCGATTCTTTAAACCATCTCAAGGTGAATAGAGATTAGGTTTCCATCTCTATTTAGGTGTATTTTCTCATATTTGTAATTCTAATTCATATACCGGATATCTTTATATTGGTTGTGTGTACAATTGTTTTGAGGATGTGAATGTTTATTTATATTTTTATTTCTTATTTACAAGGCCAAATTGAGAATTGGTTTTGCAACTACATCAAACCTGTTAGTTGTTCTTTTAGTTTTTAGTATAAGAATAACCATTTTCTTTCTGATTTTAGCTAAACATTTGATTTTTAGTATAAGAATTAAAAAATTGACATATGAACAATTATGGAATTTCATTTGTAACAGCATACTCATGAATGGTGTTATGTTGTGGTCATTATACATCATGCTTTTATATGAATTGTCTGTTGTTGCTTTCCGTTTAAATTTTGTATAAAGTCCAGGTGGGGTTCGGCTACAAAGGTCATTTTTCCTACAAAGTGTACAAAGTCATAAAACACCACAATTTCGGTCATCAAACACACTTAAAACCTACAAATAACAGAGTAAAGATCACTAAAACACAATATCTAAACCCTAACAATCCATAAAAACTTCAAACACACAATCGTAGAACTATGAATATAAAACACAACATGATAATAAACATAAAATACACTAATATTTGTCATTCGATAATCAAAGCCTTATTATCCGAAACGCAACACAAAACCTACAAATATGACGTTTTAGTAATACTCACTTTGTTATTTGTGAGTTTTGAGTGTGCTTTATGGTTGACATTATAGTGTTTTATGACTTTACACTTTGTAGAAAAATGGACTTTGTAGCCAACTCCTACCCCTATAACTATAATTACAGAAATCTGTTAACCGAACTCAACTACATATATTTTGGCTTCTAGGGCAAAGATTTGTGGTTTGTCATGAACTCTTTGTGCTGAGTGAAATTGATAGATTTAGCATGGTGTTGGCTATATAACTTTCAACGAAGAGATCAATTGAAATTAAATACCAAAATCAGGGAGTCAGTGGCGAGGTACCTCTCTCTATCCCATCATCATTTTTTATATTATGTACCAATATAAGTTTCTAGAGGTGAAACTGGGCGGGTCGGGTTGTTCAACCTTCTTTTACTAAAAAAAGCAAAGACATGTTAGGCACAAAAAGCTTAAAGTGCTCACAATAAGTTTGACTTAAGTGGTCATAGTAAGCTTGACTTCATACTAAAGTTATATAGATTTTTGAAAATTTTATGTTAGGCATGTTAGTAGACATGCAAGATTATGATTAATTAAAACTGATTATATTTGATACTTTCGTGTGTATGATATAATAACTTTTTCAAAATTAATTATTATTGTTATGTTGTATGACCAGGAAAATGTGTTAACCGATTGATCTCTTCATCATGATTGCCACTTATTGAAAGGCAGATGAAGGTAGATATGAAGCATTTTTCGAGTTTCTCATAATCATTTTTTCTTTTTAATTTTTATTCAGTAGTCATGAATGGTGAATATTTACAGAGACCAGAACTTAGTAGCATGTGGGCTTTTCTTGCTGCCTTTGAAGATCCTCTACCGTTGTTGGGCAATGTTGGACATTTTCAGCCTTTCCTTTTTTGGAAAACGCAATAAAGTTCACATGTTTCTCTCTCTATACTCCTTATGTGCAAATTAAGACTCCAAAGTTCACATGATCTCTACATCATGATTGCCACTTATTGCATGGGTTAAATGGGAGTTATTTATATTATGTAGGGGTGCAGCTCTTCTTACAAATACTCATGATATTCCCTTCATCTTTGATCCTCTTGGAAGAACTGGTGTTTGTGGTGATTGGCTACCTAGTTCCGGTTTAGAGGTTGCAGCCATCAGTGGATTATCCCTAGGAAATCATGTAAGTATTGTTTATATGTATGTCTTGAGTTATTCATTATTATTCATCCTATCTCTCAGATGGTATATCGTTCAATATTATATGGATTAAATGAAGTTGTCTCCAAATACAGATTGTAGATTTTCTAAAAAGTGGTGGGTCACGACTAGATGAGTTTGCTGTTGGTCCAAATCCTAAGGATCTCTCGAGTCTTCTATGAAAAACTCAAAAGCAGATGTAGTCATACAAAAAGAGGTAACATCAATATGCAATTTGCATCCTTAATCCTCACCTAGCATACGGAGCTTCTTTTGGTAATCAATAACACTTGCCATGTTGATTTTACATTGACATCGTGAGCTATATCATCTGGATCTCAATCATCCAAGTATGTTGTAGAATTGTCTAAACTGATTTCGACATGAGTTATTAGTATTCTATGGTGTCATTTTGAGAGTGCGTTTCTACTATTAGTAATATCAATCAACTTTTAATGCCCATAATTCATAAAAGTCACAACGTCAAGAGAGTTAAAAACATTATCTTTGTAACATGAAATTTGTTAACCAAAATACCCTTATGACGAAGTTAAGCAAAACGTCATCATAAAAACTTCTTAAAGCCATTTGAACAAACTTACTAAGTCATAGGTATCAACTTAATACACTTACAAAAAACACGAGTTTGAAATTCATAATTTACAACCCAAAAGACGTTTTGACCCGTTTGGCATTTAGGACATGACCGGAAGCGCATTGAGGGCTTTAAGATCTGTTCATCCCAAGCTCACCAATTTAAACCTGTGATTTTCCTATCATTCACAATATGAAAAACATAATTTAGTAAGTCTGTATCAATAATCATTTCAACTGCGTTCATTAGCGTCGTGGTTTGTTTGACCCGTTCATAATAAGTCAACATAGCGACTATTTCGTTCGAGTGTATTTCATTCATCTTGACACATTTGTCAATGAGTTGTATTATTTCCAAAAACAATATGCAACATTTCCTTTCTAATCTTACCCGTTAATAACAGTTCCAACATATCTATTTCTTTCTATTTTTAATGAGAACTTCAAATCTAACTTTTAAATTGCTATGACTATACTATCATTTTCAAGTAGGATCAACATAATGAAAATTATTATCATACTTATATTAGAAGTAGATGAAGTTCGTATGAACTTACCTCAATCTTGTGTTTCGAGTGCCTTCAATTGGCTCGTATCCCCTTCTTTCTTCACTCCTATAAAGTGCAACATCACATGTTTAGCTTCTCAAATGTTCATTACATACTCATACTTTGACTTTCGATTATGACATTAATTAATCGCATATAATCTCATTTCCATACTATTTCTTCAATCTAACAAGCTTTAGCGTCAAAATCCAACTGATTAAATTCAAGGCATTTCATCGAACATGTGGTACGCGTACTATAGATTAAGCATGATGTACAAGTAATTTAAGCACATTATTCCTAGTTCATTCATGGATTCTCTATAGCCATTCAAACCTTATAATTCATAATAATAACCACATAACTTATGTTTTGTATCAAATTATCTATCAAAATACATTCCACAACTCTATCATAACATCAACATTACTATAATTTAAACATGAATTTTCTCTAGCCTTCAACAATCTATCATCATAAATGGGTTTCATCCCAAATCATCAACATAATCAAAATTGAGCACACTATAACTCCTACACATTGATAATAACCAACATTCATGTTAAATTTCATACTACATTCACGGTTTATGCATAACCCATTTCATTATTCATCACTAAAACTCAAAATTTAACTTACTTGGAGTTAAGAACGCTTAGATGGCTATGATTCTTAGTTCATGCATAAAAATTAACCTCAATCTTCCTTCAATTTTGTAGATTTGTGAGGTTTAGGTTTTTCTCCTTCTTCTCCTGCTTATGGTCGACACACACGCACACACACCACTGATGTGTGTGTATATTTTTTTATTTAAGTTAATACTAAATCAACTTTCATTCTATTCACCATGAGTCCCTCAAGTTTGGTGCTTATTTAGAAATGGTTAGGACTTTATTTCATACTTATTTATCTCCAATTTTATTAACTAGCATTTGAAATTCGGGGTGTTACAAATCCACCCTCCTTAGAGAAGGTTTCGTACCTGAAACCTGAATACGTACCGAATAAGGTCGGGTAATATTTTCGCATTTCTTCCTCTGGCTCCCAAGTGAGTTCCGATCCCTTTCCGTGTTGCCATTGAACTAATACTTGCCTAATCTCCTTATTACAAAGGGTCATTACCTTGAAATCTTTTATGGCTACTGGCCTTTCGATATAATTCATTCTCTCGTCCACTACAATATCTTCAAGTGGTATGTGAGCCGTTTCATTAGTCAGGCACTTTCGTAATTGTGACACATTATAGGTGTTGTGAATACCATCTAGAGCTGGGCAATTCTAATCGATATGCTACCTTTCCAACACGAGCTAAAATTTTATATGGTCCAATATAGCGAGGACCCAACTTCCCTCGTTTAAGAAATCGAATCACGCCTTTCCACGGAGAGACCTTCAATAGTACTCGGTCTCCCACTTGGAATTCAATTGGACGTCTCCTTTTGTTCACGTAGGACTCTTGTCGATCTTGCGCCGCTTTTAATCGAGTTCGTACTAGATTAATCTTCTCATTAGTTCTTGCTACTACATCCTTGGGGGCTAGTTCTCTTTGTCCCACTTCTTCCCAACAGACTGGAGTTCTACATTTCCTTCCATACAACATTTCGTACGGTGCCATTTTAATACTACTTTGGTAGCTATTGTTATACGAGAATTCTACCAGTGGCAAGTGGTCATTCCAGTTTCCCCCAAAATCCAAGACACATGCTCTTAACATATCAACTAAGGTCTGTATGGTTCTTTCTGATTGACCATCCATTTGAGGGTGATAAGCGGTGCTCAAATGCAGCTTGGTGCCCATATCTTCGTGAAATCTCCTCCAATATCGAGAAGTAAATCTGGCATCTCGATCTAAGACTATAGATACTGGCACCCCGTGACGAGAGACTATTTCATTCACAAATATTCCTGTCATTCTTTTTGAAGAGTAAGACTCTCGTATCTGTAAGAAATGGGCACTCTTTTTGAGGCGATCGACAACAACCCAAATAGCATCATGACCCCTTTTTGTTTTGGGAAGTTTAGTTATCAAATCCATGGTTATGTCTTCCCACTTCTATACTGGAATTTCCAACGGTTGCATTTTCCCATACGGCTTTTGATGTTCCACCTTCACTTGTAAACATGTTAAACATTTGGATACATACTTAACAATATCACGTTTCATTCCCGGCCACCAATAATTTCTTTTCAAATCCTGGTACATTTTGGTAGCTCCCGGATGAACCGAGTAGCGCGACTTATGTGCTTCTTCAAGTAACAGAGTCTTCGTATCGCAGAAACATTGTATCCAAATCCGGTCATATCTTGTCTTAATCCCATTTACGTTTGTTTCAAGTTTATCAACAAACCCTTTCGTTCTTTGGATTATCTGCATTCAATGATTTAATTTGGGCTTCCCGTATTGCTTCAAGAAGGTTAGGAGTGACTATCATTCTCATATTTCACTCAGATGGGTGGCGAATATCCTTTTCGACTTAGAGCATCTGCTACGACATTAGCTTTACCCGGATGATAAAGGATGTCGCAATCATAATCTTTGATCAATTCTAGCCACCTTTTTTGTCTCATGTTAAGATCTTTTTGCTCAAAGAAATATTTGAGACTTTTGTGATCTGAGTAAATGGTACATTTCGTTCCGTACAAGTAGTGTCTCCAAATTTGTAAAGCAAAAACTACAGCTGCTAGCTCTAAATCATGAGTCGGATAATTGCCTTCATGTTGTTTAAGTTGTCTTGAAGCATAGGCAATGACTTTGCCTCGTTGCATCAAGACACACCCCAACCCTTGATGCGAAGCATCTGTGTATACCACTAAATCTTATGTTCCTTCTAGTAAAGTTAAGACCGGAGAACTTGACAGTTTTTCCTTTAATATAAGAAAGGCTTTCTCTTGTTCAACACCCCACAAAAATTTTTCTTCCTTCTTAGTCAATCTGGTTATAGGTAGGGCTATTTTAGAGAAGTCTTGAATGAACCTCCTATAATAGCCCGCTAGACCTAGAAAACTCCATACTTCATTAACATTCTTTGGAGGCAACCAATTAATTACAGCTTCTACTTTAGACGGATCTACTGAAATTCCTTTCTCGTTAATCACATGACCTAAGAATTGTACCTCTCTGAGCCAAAATGCACATTTGGAAAACTAGGCGTATAACTTTTCTTTACGGAGTGTCTCGAGTACTACTCGTAAGTGGTATGCATGTTCAGTTTCATTTCGTGAGTATACTAGGATATCATCTATAAATGCTATGACAAATTTGTCCAACATATTTCGGCATACTCTATTCATCAAATCCATAAATGCAGCCGGAGCGTTAGTCAACCCAAAGGACATCACTAAAAACTCATAATGTTCGTATCAAGTTCTAAACGCAGTCTTAGCTACATCTTCTTTCCTCACCCGTAATTGGTGATATCCCGAAAGCAAATCAATTTTTGAAAACCAACTTGCTCCTTGAAGTTGATCAAAGAGATCGTCTATTCTTGGCAAGGGATATCGGTTCTTCACTGTGAGTTTATTGAGCTCACGGTAGTCGATACACATACGCATCGAACCATCCTTCTTCTTTACAAACAGGACTGGTGCTCCCCAAGGAGATATACTAGGAAGTATAAATCCTTTATCTAAAAGTTCTTGCAATTGAGCCATTAATTCTCGTACTTTAGTAGGTGCCAATTGGTAAGGGGCTTTGGCTACGGGATTGGCATTTGGTTCTAAGTCGATTCGAAATTCTACTTCTCTTTCAGGCGGTAATCCCGGTAATTCATTCGGAAACACATCCAGATATTCATTCACGATTTTTGTATCATCTATTCTTGAGGTATCTTGTTTAGTATCGACCACATAGGCTAAGAAAGCCTTACTTCCGTTTCTTACATGGTTAACCGCTTCAACAATGGTGCATAATTTATTCTCTATCACCCGTTCCCCATAAATACTTACTTGATTCCCTTTAGGAGATATGACACGAATAACCTTACTTTCGCATAAAATCTCGCGTGGTGTCGGGAAAGCAAATCCATACCCACCACTACTTTGAATTCTCCCAAAACCATGGGAATAAGATCAATATCAAATTCTTCGTCTTCTATGGTGAGTTTACAATTCCTACATATCTCGTGTAATAAATAACTCTTGTTATCGGCTATTTCTACTTCTAAAGGTACGGGCATTCTTTCTATCACGAATAAAGGGGGATGAATAAGTTTGTTTGAAACAAATGACCTACTAGCTCCATTATCAAACAATACATATGTAGGTATAGAGTTTAATACAAATATATCTGATACAACATTCGGGTGGGCTCTTGCTTCCTCTGACGAGATCTGAAACATTCTTCCTCTAGCCCTTGGAATTTCTTCCTTATTTCCTTCCTTCTTTGTTCCTTGCTTAAGTTTTGGACATTCTGCTTACATGGCCTGATTCGTTACAATTGTAACATACCCTTTTTGGATTAGGACAATTGTAGTACGGATGTCCCTCTTGACCACAATTGTACCATCCCTTTCTTCCTATTAAACATTCTCCCGTGTGAAGTTTCCCACATGTCTTGCATCGAGGAAATCCTCCCTTAGAAGTCTCCTTCTTACTATGATCGAAATGTTTGGGTTTCTTGGGAGTACTTTGAGTTGTTCCCTTTTCAACTTGCCTCTTCTCCCCTCGCTCTTCTTGCCTTTTCAGTTCGATCTCTCTATCTCTTGCCCAATTAATGAGCTCGTTCAAAGTTTCACATTTAGAAGGAGTGATGATCTCTCTGTATTCGTCTTTTAGCATATCATGGTAGCGATTGATCTTCATTCTCTCCGTTCTTGTGAATTCCTTACAAAACTTCATCTTATCGAGGAAAATGTTCATGATTTCATCGATTGTTTCATTCTTCTTTCGAAGACGGAGGAAGTCTTCTTGAATTCTATCTACGGCCGATTGTGGACAATGATACTTCACGAAGGGTTCCTTGAATTCTTGCCATGTAAGAGTTTGTAGTTTATCCTCACCTATCTCCTTACTATACGCATCCCACCAATCCTTCGCTTGTCTTTGAAATTGCCCTGTGGCGAACATGACTTGATCTTCCTTCTCACAATGGCTTCGAATGAACACCCCTTCTATGTTAGAGATCCATGTTTGACATTCTATGGGGTTTATTTCCCCATTATAAGATGCAGGTTTACACGCCATGAATTCCTTATACGTACACCGACGTGTTTCTTTCTTGCTTTGAATTCCGCTTATCATTTCCTTCAGTTCGTCTATCTTGCTGGTCATCATAGTTTCCACTATGCTTAACACTTGACTTTCTACTTCCTGTGCTATACGAGGGACGCTTGCATCAAGCGTCTTTACTACTTCATCTGCAATTAGCTTATTTAATTCATCCTGACTTATTTGTTCCGTAGCGTTTGAACCTCCTTCATCCGTCATCTACAATCGTATACTTATGTTAGACATCATACTATTCATTCATACGTAAGTATACTTCTATACACACATATATCATTCTATATATTACATCATCTCCAAACCCCATTCTTGTATGTTACAGGTTCATATAATTCTTATCACAACATTCTTGATGTACCAATTGTAACATTCTTCCGTCTGTGCACATAACTTTCTTATCCGTTCGTACATTCATCATTGGTATACCTATATATATATATATATATATATATATATATATATATATATATATATATATATATATATATAGGTTAACTAGCTTACCATCGTGGTTTCATTCACATCCTGGTGCCTTTCTAGAGTTTAACGAACGTTTGAGACAGGTTTATAAGTCTTAGCACAATAAAATAAAATTTTGAAAATTTTAATTCGGGGAGTGGCGTCGCCGGCGGGGTCTGAATTCATGCGTCGCTGAAAATGTTGCGTAGATAGTGAGTTAGTGCGTCGGGTTATAGGGGTAGCGTCACCGACGCCACAATGGACCGTCGCCGACGCTCCGTCTGTTCTGCAGACGCTGCACAGCTCTAACAACTCAAAAATTCACGTTCGAACCCGTTTTGACCCTTATTAGCCCCGTACCATTCCGTAATGTTCCTTAACCTTCCTACAGGCTGTCCTATCAAAACTTTCACAGTTCCCTTTCATTTGAAACCATAAAAGTGTAAGTATGAAAATTTCAAAAGATACTTACTGGATTGCGTCTCGGAACGAACACAAACTTACGTGAGCTTTCGGTTTGAGTTCGAGTACCCTAGTTTGGATACTCGAATCTCTCAAACCTTGGCTCTGATACCAACTTGTAATGCCCATAATTCATAAAATTCACAACGTCAAGAGAGTTAAAAGCATTATCTTTGTAACATGAAATTTGTTGACCAAAATACCCTTATGACGAAGTTAAGCAAAACTTCATCATAAAAACTTCTTAAAACCATTTGAACAAGCTTACTAAGTCATAGGTATCAAATTAATACACTTACAAAAAACAAGAGTATGAAATTCATATTTACAACCCAAAAGACGTTTTGACCCGTTTGGCATTTAGGACATGACCGGAAGCGCATTGAGGGCTTTAAGATGTGTTCGTCCCAAGCTCACCAATTTAAACATGTGATTTTCCTATCATTCACAATATGAAAAACATAATTTAGTAAGTATGTATCAATAATCATTTCAACTGCGTTCATTAGCGTCTTGGTTTGTTTGACCCGTTCATAATAAGTCAACATAGCGACTATTTCGTTCGAGTGTATTTCATTCATCTTGACTCATTTGTCAATGAGTTGTATTATTTCCAAAAACAATATGCAACATTTCCTTTCTAATCTTACCCGTTAATAACGGTTCCAACATATCTCTTTCTTTCTCATTTTTAATGAGAACTTCAAATCTAACTTTTAAATTGCTATGACTATACTATCATTTTCAAGTAGGATCAACATAATGAAAATTATTATCATACTTATATTAGAAGTAGATGAAGTTCGTATGAACTTATCTCGATTTTGTGTTTCGAGTGCCTTCAATTGGCTCGTATCCCCTTCTTTCTTCACTCCTATAAAGTGCAACATCACATGTTTAGCTTCTAAAATGTTCATTACATACTCATACTTTGACTTTCGATTATGACATTAATTAATCGCATATAATCTCATTTCCAAACTATTTCTTCAATCAACAAGCTTTAGCGTCAAAATCCAACTGATTAAATTCAAGGCATTTCATCGAACATGTGGTATGCGTACTATAGATTAAGCATGATGTACAAGTAATTTAAGCACATTATTCCTAGTTCATTCATGGATTCTCTATAGCCATTCAAACCTTATAATTCATAATAATAACCACATAACTTATGTTTTGTATCAAATTATCTATCAAAATACATTCCACAACTCTATCATAACATCAACATTACTCTAATTTAAACATGAATTTTCTCTAGCCTTCAACAATCTATCATCGTAAATCGGTTTCATCCTAAATCATCAACATAATCAAAATTGAGCACACTATAACTCCTACACATTGATTAACCAACATTCATGTTAAATTTCATACTACAATCACGATTTATACATAACCCATTTCATTATTCATCATTAAAACTCAAAATTTAACTTACTGGGAGTTAAGAACACTTAGATGGCTATGATTCTTAGTTCATGCATAAAAATTAACCTCAATCTTCCTTTAGTTTTGTATATTTGTGAGGTTTAGGTTTTTCTCCTTCTTCTCCTGCTTATGGTTGACACACACACACACCACTGATGTGTGTGTATATTTTTTTTTTTTAAGTTAATACTAAATCAACTTTCATTCTATTCATCATGAGTCCCTCAAGTTTGGTGCATATTTAGAAATGGTTAGGACTTTATTTCATACTTATTTATCTCCAATTTTATTAACTAGCATTTGAAATTCGTGGTGTTACACAACTATATGTTAAGCGATTAGATTATCTAAGAGACTAATGTAAGTAGTGAGTGTCTTTGTATTGAAATCTTTGATCTTAGGGATCCGATGGTGTTAGCACGTGTTTTACTCAATGTTAGAAATAGGTAGTAGGGAATGGGATCACATGACAACAGTTATTTTTGTGTTTTATGTGGAACATATAATACAGGATTTTCGGTTGACACCATTAGTTTTAACAAAGTGGGCGTGTGGTCCAGTGATTAATCGTGTGAATTTTTAAAAAGTGGACATTGTTGGAGTTTTGTTTGGAACATTTGTTTTTTATTTTTATGCATGATTCTCTGTTTTTTCTAATATAAACAAAACCCTTCATGTTCTTTTTCAAGAAGAGATTGGCTCCTCCAGTCCTCTACTTGCCTCTTTTATATTTTGTCCTATTGGAATCCCAAAGATGTGGTTCACGTATACAATATAAGGTGTGGTGAAAGGCTGCTTTCCGTAATCCGTATGATGTGATAAATGCACTTATTTACGAAGATTCATATAGATTTTCACTTTTTAATGATTCATGTTAAGCACTAGGTGGTGTTGCATGTATTTCTAATCAGCTTCTCACCCCATCTTTTGCTTTTCAGCTGAATAATTTTTAATAGCTACACTTCTAGGAGGTCAGGAAGGTGAACAACTACTTTGGTTAATTGCAAAGAGCTCTTGCTAGCTGCTTTAAGTAAGAACAATACGACCATTTTTTCTCTTGAATAGGTTCAACTAACTCATTAAAACCGTTAGCTGTTTTATGTTGTAAGTATGATAAAACTAATTTACAAATACCATCAATTTATGAGTGAAATTTATTTTATATATAAATATTACAAAAAAGAGAGCAATAATATATAGTACTTTGTAAATTGCAAATGCAAACTCGAGGTTAAGAATAGATACCACTTTGGGACACCATCCCTTATCTGAGTTAGTTTTAGTAAATTGTAAATGTAACATTATTTTTCTTATTTCTTGATTTTTTGTGCACGGCTTACCCTCGATTCGATTGTTTTCTAAGAAGGTTGAGCCGGGTATGTAAGCCATGTATCTGGGAGGAACTTAAAAAAAGAAGGGCTTTCGGTTTAAAGAAAACTTCATATCTATATCCAATGATACAATCCACGTTGTTAGTAATTTATGTAATATGCCACTTTATTTGCATTAATTTTATCTATAACCTTATGATTAATGCAATTTAAATTTTCTTGTCCGGGAAACAATCCTGGTGATAACCTAATAACTATATAATAAAAATTTTAATGGGTAACTCGGTTAATTCTATCAACGATTACAAACAAAACCGTATAAGCGAATTCTCACTCACTCAGAATTTTTTCATTTTTTATTTGATTTTTAGCTAATCACATCGCAACGATATATTAAGAGTTTTATAAAGAATTACATCATATTATTTATATAACAGAAAAAGTAAATGACATTAATTGACAATTGCTAAAAGTAATTAAGTTAATGTACGAAGTACATTTAACGTATAAAGAGTAAAAAGTAATTAGTGAAGAAACTTAAAATTACGCATGAATGAAATCAAAATTACACAACCTATTAAAATCATTTTTACACTTTGTACAACAACAACTCGTTTTGTATTTAAACCCTTTATTTATATAAAAACATAAATTTTGAGTCAGTTTTGATAACATAAATTTCGAATCAAATTATACAAATTTCGAAGTTTTTGAAGTTGGATTCAAATTCAATTACTCAAATTTGTATTGATTTTTAAATTTTGATGTTGATTTGAACTCGATTCGAAATCAACTATTGAATTTGATTTGATTTTGAATCCAACTTTAAAATTTGAAGGATTGATTGGACCCACTACTTAATCAGATTAGAAACACAATAAACTTTAGATATTCTTGAAATCAAACAAAGTATCAAACTAAATGAGCTCGAAATCAAATAAATAAACTTTTGAATGACTTATTGTTCTTCAACGATGGTTGTCGAATACAGTGAAATTGCAGAAGTGGTCAAAGTATTAGACATTTAGTGTGATTAGGGTAATTGTTTATTGCATTGATAATTAAATTTGAAGTTAAATGTTAGAAGACCCAAATATTAAGACTTTAAATGTTAGAAGAACTTTTGTAGTTTTGTGTGTGCATACATAAAATTATGTGTGTGTATAGAAAAAAATAAAATGCATCATTTGAGTTTCGAATCCAATCCAATCGTGTTTGATTCAAACTCGATTACTACCCCTGGTTTATGCTCACTATAGATTAGAACAAGTACTAAACATGTACATAATGAAAACCCTAAGGTGGTCCTTGACATGTACCCAAAATTTCCAAAACTCTAGTTCTTTCCCAACCCAAATAATCCAATTTCAAGCTCACCGATGCCCCAACCCCCCCAAAAAAAATGTCGACTTTGATGAACTTTACAACCACCAAGACACTCTTAACAGTCACCATAAACTCAACAACCACCACAAAGGTGTTAACTTTCCACCGCCGGTTGACCTGCTCCGCCGCTGCAACGCCGCGGTTGGTTCCAAACCCACCGGATTTAATCAAATGGGTGAGAAGAGAAGGTGGGTTCGTACACCCATCTGTCCGAATTGCTGAATCTGGTCCGTATGGGCTTGGATTGGTTGCTTCTGAAGAAATACCCAAAGGGTCTCAACTTATTGGGCTCCCGGAGCATGTACCGTTGAGGTTTCCGGTAGTTGAGTCTTGTGGTGGAGATGAAGCGTGTATTGGTTTGGTGAATCTTGCTCGTTATGTTCCGGGTATGTGATGGTCTTTTTGTAGTTTGGAGTTAGTTTCTTAAATCCCCGTTGCGTTTTGGGCGTGTTGGCACAGTTATGCGATGAGCCAAGCTACTCGCGAGCCACTCGAGGCTGAGCCTAAAAGCAAGCTCGTTTAGGAAAAGAGCCCAGACTTCACTTATTGGACTCGAGCCAGAGAGCCTAAGGAGGCCACTTTCAAATAAATTTTATAATATTATGAAAAATTAAATAAACTATATATATAAAATAATGATAATAATTAATTAATAAATATTAAAGGAGTCAAGCCCGAGCTTTAAACACAAAGCTTGAATCGAGGTCTAGCTTGATTACACCCCTACGTGCTAAGGTGGGGACTCAGGAGTAGTACTAGGATGGGTACGAGAGGTAGGATGTTACAAATAAACTGAATTAGGTTTTATGTCCAACAAATGGGTGATGGCTGGCAATTGTGTATGTCTAGTAATTGATGAATGAATGTATAAATTGCTTGTTAAGGTAACATAAATTTAGCCATTTAGGTTGGCCCAAGTTGTGACTATATATGCTTGAAATAGTTTATAATATGTCAATATGTGTTGTCACTTTGGGATTTTAAAGGAACATGAGAAAGTGTATATGATGTTATTGATATATGCGTATTGATTTGATGTAAAAATGTATGAATAATGATAAATTGCGGGAGAGGTTAGTGTGCATTCTTTGCTTTGGCCACATGATTGTAACTAATATTACCTTGGTGGACTGGTTCCAAGTTCCAACCTACGTAGTCAAAGGAACATGCAGTTATCGATCTTTTTTACAAAAAAGAAAAAGAAAAAGATTGATGGGATCTATATTAGTTTGATTATTGATGAGTAACTCAGTTTTAGTTTAAAAAAATTCTTGTCCAAACTGGTTTGTTTTTACCATCATAGGTTAGTAACTCCATCTTGCATAAATTAGGCTATATTGAGTTGTGAATAAATGGTATAAAACTGGACATGTGGAGCGTTTGGCAGAGGAACTATGGGCTATGAGATTGGGATTAAAACTTCTTCAAGAAAGAGCAAAGACAGGTTCCTTTTGGTGGCCTTATATCAGCAATCTTCCGGAAACTTTTACCGTTCCCATTTTCTTTTCGGGTGATGATATTAAGAACTTGCAATATGCACCTCTCCTCTACCAGGTACATTTGCACTATTTTGATGAATAATGTATTAGATGGTGTTCTATTGGTAGTTAACCGATCCTATACATATAGGTGAATAAGAGATGTCGTTTTCTTCTTGATTTTGAGAAAGAAGTGAGACGTGAAGTCGAAGATGTGAAATTTGAAGACCATCCTTTTGGAGGGCGAGATGTAGATGCATCTTCGTTAGGGTGGGCCATGTCAGCTGTTTCTTCTAGAGCTTTCCGGTTACACGGGAAAGCTCTTCAAAATGGAAATAACGGGGATGTTCCAATGATGCTTCCTCTTATTGATATGTGCAATCATAGCTTCAATCCAAATGCCGAAATTGTTCAAGAACAAGGTTCCGGAGATCCAAAGATGCTAGTTAAGGCACGTATTTTACTTTGTTCCGATGTTCTCTCTCTCTCTCTCTCTCTCTCTCTCTATTTTAAAACTAGAGTTAACTGCCATTTCCGTCCCTGAGGTTTGTCCAATTATGCCAGTCCAGGCCAAATTTAAATTTGCACCATTTATGTCCTTGACATTCCGAGAATGTCAGTTTCGTCCAAAAACTTAACATCACCGTTTAATGAAGGGTAAAACCGTATCTTTTTTTGTATGGAATATTTGAATTTGATGCTTCATTATATGTAGGTTGTTGCGGGGATGAATATCAAAGAGCGTGAACATATGACGCTTAACTATGGTTGCTTGAACAATGATTTTTTTCTTCTAGATTATGGGTTTGTGGTGCCATCAAATCCTTATGATTGTATTGAACTTAAGTATGATGGAGGTCTTTTCGACGCTGCCAGCATGGCAGCTGGTGTTTCAAACCCTAATTTTTCTTCTCCGGCTCCTTGGCAGCAACAAATATTGTCAGGATTGAATTTGGACGGTGATCAAGCTCTTCTCAAGGTATCGTTATCTTCTTTCTTTTTAAAAAATGGCATTTAGTTTATAATTTCTTATTGAGTAAATTACTATTTTGAGTTTTTGACCCCTGTGGTTTAGTGAGTTTAACCCTTTCGACCCAAAAAGGAATCTTTTAACATATTTTTGCATTTTGTAATGGTTTTAGCCAATAACACTAACTCTGTTACTTTTTTCTGGTTAAAGATCATAAGGGCTGTTTATGTAAGTTAGAAAGTTCTTTTAGTATTTAGGAGACTATTTATGTAATTACTCTTTTTTTATAATTTTGTTATTTTTACGATTATTATTTAATAAAATACATTTTAAATACACAATTTATTTTTGTAAACATGGATCTTAAAATTATTTGTTTTTTAAACCATTTTGAAGACCGTGCATCTTAAAAAAGTAACAAAGTTAGTGTTAGGAGCCAAAACTAACTAACCACATGGACCAAAATAGTAAGCTATTCTTTCTCATTTTATTGGAAGGTATTCTTGATATCTTAACGAGTAATGCAAATCCATTTGTTTTTTTTTATTTATCTTTTTCTTGGTATTCTTTTATCCCTTAGGTAACTCTAGGTGGACCCGAAGTAGTAGGAGGCCGATTATTAGCTGCCTTGAGAGCACTCCTGACAAACGATGCTGAAGCAGTACAAAAACACGATCTAAACACTCTCAAATCGCTCTCGGTCAAAGCTCCTCTTGGATTAGCAAATGAAACAGCCGTTCTTCGTACACTAATCGCATTGTGTGTAATAGCACTCAGCCACTTTCCCACAAAGATAATGGAAGATGAAACTTTACTAAAAAACGATGTTTCTACCTCGATGGAACTGGCTCTACAGTTTAGAATCCAAAAGAAATCGGTAATTATAGATGTTATGAGAGATCTTACCAAGAGGGTGAAGTTACTTTCTTCGAATGAATCACTTGCTTCTTGAAGCTGAAGTATTCTTATATGTTTATTGTTTCATTTAGTTCAATTTTGAAAAGATTTATTCGGGTTTTGAACTTGTTTGAAAAACAAGCACCGTCTTTTTTTTATTTTTTTTATTTTTATATTTTGATCGGTTTTTAATTGTTGTATGGAATTATCAGATGATGTTTTACTGGACACCAATCCCATACCTCTTGAGGTGCATAACAGCCCAGCTATTTTCGGTTTGGTTCTTGGCTCTTGAATCAGAATTGTTTTGGGCTTGGCTAAAGAAAACACCACCGACACATTATCAAAAGTCCAAACATCACTGACGTGTTATAAGAGCCATATGGTGTCATATGGGTCTTATGACATGAAAAATGGTGATGCGTTATATGACCCGTATAACCATTTTTTGCCCTATGGCCCATATGACATCATACAACCTGTATGATGTGAGAGTAGACCTTGTGTACACTTTTAAGTGTCTTTAGCATTCACCCCTTCTTTTGGGTGAATATCTGTAAAAAAAAAAAAGAAACCCACATGGGCCTTTTTCAGGCTGGGATGTGCAACGATTTAAAGCTGGACCAGACTGAACCAAATTGTAGTAATTGTATGTTAGTTTGATTAATCTGGCTTGTTATGTTCCTGGTATGTGATCTAATGGTTTTTTTGATGATATTTTACTAATACGGTGTTTGGAGGTGGTTAGAACTGCAAACTTTTGAATTTGAAGAACAATGTTTGGATGGAGTTTAGGACTCAACTATTAGTTTCTGTAACTGAATTAGGTTTGATGTCCAACAAATGGGTGATGGTGGGCAATTTTATGATACCCATATGTAGTAATTGATGAACAATTGTTTATATTGCTTGTTGGTGACACACATTTTGGATAGTCAAAATTTCTGTCACTAATTTTGCTTGAAATTATTTATAAATGTTAGTTGATTCCTCGTACCAAAGTAACAAATTACAAACAAGTGGCAGGTAAACGGGCAACAAGCTGCGCCGCAACCCCCTTTTGAATTGCAAAACCAATCCTACTAAAGACGAAACGGCCCTTAAAGGTTGAAAGATTACTATTCACAACCTGTTGGACCCTGTTTAGAAATTCCACAGCCTCTAGGGCTAGGGACCCAAATGTATCAAAAGCGAATGGGATAAACACGTGTTGATTCTCTAAACAAGCCTTCTCGTGTTTAGCGACCTTGCCTGATTCCGCCTTTAACGCAGCCTGACCAGCAACAAACCCATAATCCCTGAGTCCAACAAGAGGGGACACTCCTGTAAGGCCACACAAGCGTGTTTTCCCCTAGCCCACCCAAACACAAGAATATCAGCTGGCCGAAGAGTAGACCTCCCGTCGAGCGGATCAGTCAGAAAGTTCTCCGGAGCCTCCTTTTTCGCCGAAATCCCTGCCCGCTTTAGAACATCATAGAGAATATCCCTTACCAAATCATGTCGGTATTTAAAACCAGGTAACTCCTTACAATGGACCGCATGTTCGCCGAAAGTATCTAAACAAGCCTTGCGACAAACTGGGCAGGGCTCATCAACCGGAAACAGAGGGATCATTAGCCGGTACTTAAGAATTGCCCGGTATTCCACTGCTGACATGTGTTGGCCTAGTCCTTCAATGGGGATAACTGTCAGAAAATCCTGAGAATGAGGTGCCCGGAGACAATCAAACACAGCTTTCTGACGAGGGGATAGACTAAACTTCTCTCCCAAACACTGGACAGTTCTACTAAATAGGGCACTCGCCAAAGCATTCTGGGCTTTAGGGGGGGGTGTCCTTATTAGAGAAACCACCAATATCAAAATCCGGAAGGGACATGTGCATGCAATCCAACGCGCACACATAATCAGAATCTAACCCAACAATACCACAGTCTCGAAGAATGTGGTCCTGTAAACTCCAAGATTGCGCCCTCGAGGCCACAAAAGCATACGTGGATACATCCTCAGCCGAACATAAACCCAAACCCCCAAAACGGGTCGGAAGGGATGCAAGCTTCCATTGAAGATCCCCAAAAAACGGACCCCCGCAAACCACGATATCCTCGATAGCTCTCCGAAGGCCTTTGTCAAAAACCGAAACAGTCTCCCCAACAAATGTGGGTTGGCACGTTCTGAGGCCAAACAACAACTTAGCAACACCCATGCAAGAGCGCAGCAAGAGAAGCTCGCATTGAGGGTCCCGCAGATGTGGAAGATAGCTCATCAGATCCACTGCACAAGATGCCCTTTTCACGGCCAACCTACTGATGAAACCCGCATCGCGACTAACAGCACCCCGAGGAGTTTGACACCCGACACCGGCCTCCCAATCCCACTAGGAAACAAACCCTTTTGCTTCTTAACTCCATTGCACGATGGCCAAAAAACTTCTATTTTCTTAACGTTAAGTTGAAGCCCCAAACATGGCCCTAAAGACCTGATGATTTCTAAAGCTTTAGCCACCTCTTTAGCATCACCTATAATTGTACCATCATCCAAGTACCAAGCATGGAAAAGTAGCTTGCATCTATATCGTATCTGATGAATGAGGGGATGCAAAACTAAGGCAAAGAGAAGAGGCCCCAAGGGGTCTCCCTGCTGAACCCCAGTGGTGGACCAAATATGATCGTTTCCGACATATAATCTAGCCGGCTGTCCATATAGAAAATCCACCCATAAGGAAATGGAGGGGCATCGGGTTCGAACTTCTGACAAAAGGGCGGTTCTATCCACTAAGTTGAAAGCATTAGAGAAATCAACAGTAATCATGGCTAACGACCCATCCGAGTGGAACACATTTAAAAACATGTTGGCACTATGGAGCACAGCCTCCGCCCCGCTAGGAATACCCACCCCAAATTGAAAATCACCGAGATATTTAGCCATCTCTTTCCCGACCCCCCTCATAGCCGCCTTAGAAACTAACCTCCTCCAAATTGCGCCCACGGCAATAGGCCTAATCCCGTTGTCCGGTTTAAGTAAAGGCGTGAGGGGTGCAGAAGCAACAAACTCTGACAAGACCCTAGGGCACCTCCCCCCCCCCCCCCCCAAGCACAAGTTAACTACCTCAGAAATGGCCCTAAGCACCCCGCATGTGATCACCGACCCCTCCCCACAAAGAGCTATCACTTTTGGAATTGTTTATTTAACATGTCAATGTGTGCTATCACTTTTGGATTATAAATGAATATGGAAATGAGTACATGGAATTGTGAATATACCTCTTGAAGTGCATAATTACCCAACTATATTCGGTTTGGTTCTTGGTTTTAGATGTTTGTAAAACTAATTCTAGGGTTCTGGTTCACGAATGAAATGGTTAGGTGCTTGGTTCTTTAACCAGAAATAGTTTTGGGGATGGCTAAAGAACACCATTAACGTGTATAAGCCATATGATGTCATATGGGTCGCATGACAGATGAGAAATGATCATATGGGTCGTATGAGGTGGTGTTCACCAAATTTTTACAACTCATATGATATGATTGCTGACAAAGTTATGTGACCCATATGACCTTTTTCGTCCTATCACATGCCCTATATGACATCATACGACCTATATAATATGATAACAAACTTGATGTACACTTGTACGGGCCTTTAGTGTCATCCCATGTTTTGGGTCAAGATCAGTATAGAAAAACACATGTGCCTCCAACCTTAGACAGGGATGTGCGAATCAAACTAGACCGGACCAAACTAAAATGTACTGGTTCTTTGTTGGTTTGGTACTGGTTTATAGTTTTGGAGCTAATAACCGGAGTATCCTAACTGTTAAGGATCTCTACTTCCAAAATTATTATTTTTATAACCAAATCTTTTAAAACAAATACCTTTTTAACATACCTTGTTCTTCCTGCAGTGTAGCGAGGATTGAACCTTACTAGACGTACTGTATTTTTTTATGTGTGAATAGCGTTTTTGTCATGGCATGACTTTTTTTTCTCTTTTAGTTGTTATACCGAGTGTCGGTACCATATTAATCTCGTCACTACACAAAATGAAACAAATCCATAACAATTGACTCCCCGCCGTGTAGCGAGGAGAATTTCATTAGTTCTAAATGAAAAGCTATTGTTGAATTTGAAATAAAATCAGAAAACGAAAGTCTGTTTATCTGTCCCCACCTTTTACTTAAATATGGCGCATGTACCTAAATGCATTTCTTCTCGAATGCTAAAAAAATGAGATGCTACGACATTTGTTTTCCACGTCACCTAAATGCATCCTAAATATGATGCATGATGCATTGGGTTTGATTTTAGTTAACAATAGATTTTACTATTAAATAGTACATATAAAATATCAATTTTACCTTTATAAACTGTACACAATTTTAAAAAAAGTATCTGTTAATTTTTAATTTATAGGAATCAGTATAATAACGTTTAAAAACAAATTAAAAAATATGTAAAATATATGCAAATGAAAATTGACTGAAAATAAATTGATGAACACAAGAAATAAAATCATATTTGGCTAAGGCGACGCAAAAATAGTTGTTTGTTAAAATAGATATTACAATATTCGTTTGTCGTTAAGGTACAACAGTTACGTGGTAGATGTATCGTAAGAGATGACCGCAAGCTTGAAAATCATATTAGATCACACGAAGTGGTGGGCGTTGTAGTGATGTGGAAGGCTCCACCACACCAGTACACCACCCTGTACCTTGGCGTGGTGGAGGCGGTAGATTTGTGGGTGGATTTTGGTTGATTTTGACTGGTTTTTGTTTATTTTTTTAATAAAAAAATGTTATTTTCATGCCCCTCCTACCCTTTGCTTTTTTTTACCATGCCCTCTTGCTGATATGGCTGTCACATGACGCTTAACGCCCCCTTATGCCCTCGCACATCGTATAGTTTTAGGGTGTTCTTTGATGAATTTTTTTTTTAAAGTGAATAATATCATGTGTGGTAGGTGTAGGGTTGTAGGTTTCTAAGTATGATGCGTCTCGTAATGAAACAAGAGAGTTCTCATTCTCTATTTTCTTCTCACTTTCTCATTTTTTCTCATATACAAAATGATCATTTTATAGCCACACAAAAGTAAAAGTGGTGTACAAATGTCCATTTCTTTCACGACAACTGGTCGCACACCCCTAACTGGTTGTGGTGATGATGGTAGTGGTGTTGGCCTATGTAGACCTCTTTAAGCAGCAGTTGTTTTCTTGTTTTTGCTTTAGCCGATTATTACTTTAATTGGTTCAATTACTCACTTTAACCGGTTTAGCTAATAACCGTTTTCCCGGTTAATTAACCGGTATCTTCCTCTTTTTATGTTTCTTTTTTCAATTAACCATTAGCCGGTTAAAAAAACTGGTTAATAACCGGTAACATTCCAAAAAAAATCACTAATCGGTTCTGGTTAATAAATCAGTTATTATGTGCAACTCTATTGGACCACAGCCTCCGGTAGTCCAGCGGGCCATCTCGTGTAATTAATTTCGTGCTTTATAGAAACACTATTCCATATTTCCATAGGCCCAAATTACCTTATACCGTAAAATTAGGCTTTTCAAGTAAGCCCAACAATGTTGTATTTAAAGTTTTAAACCCACTTGACTGAGCCCAACGTTGTTTTGTTATACCGAGCCTAATATTTTTATTGCAAAGGAGCATTAATTTCATTTTTTTAGTTCGATTGCAATAAACTTTTTGCCAATTAATTACAAGAAAATTAAATCCTCTTAGATTTTAAGCTTTTGTCTAATTTAAATCTTATTAGAATATATTGACAATTAGAGATGACATATTGTAGTAGATTGAGATACAACTTTATCATTATTATAGTGTATACATAACATAAACTTTGACCATGATACATTTTTTCGCTGCTAATAATCTTTTTGGTGTTGTAACCATCATAAATAAAATCTAGTTTACACACAGTTTTCACTTTCTGACTAACGTGTAATGAAATTGTTTATTTAATGATCATTTTGGACACATGTTATATATATATATATATATATATATATATATATATATATATATATATATATATATATATATATATATATATATATATATATATATATTGTTTTTTTATGTGTCTACGTACAAACCTACTGGTTCAAGGTTAATATACATGTATGGATAATGTCCATTTTTATAAAAAGAAAAATAGTTCTTTCTAGACTAATGTATAGCAAGACCATCTAAGGTCTAACTAATTAACTATTACTTTTTATTAAAATTATCTACATATGAAATTTACAATGGAGGTCACCCAAGTATGTATTATGTTTTTTTCATATACCAAATACTAACTATTATCTTTTTATTTAAATTATCTACATATTAGATCTACATTAGAGGTGCCCCCAAGTATGTATTAAGTTTTGTTTATACGAAATACGATAAAAACATGTTGAATGACGAAAACTTTCTTCAGTTTTATATTTTCTAGAACTTTAAGTACATAAAAGTAATCAATGCTATTTTCTAAATCTTTTAACTTTATATTTGTTTTTGAAAGTGTTTTATTTTTCAAACATGATGCAAATAAAAATGAATAAATTCTAAAATAATATATCAATCACCTTGAAAGTTGAATGTTATTCAAGAAAAAAATTGAATAATTACATTTTTCCCTTACGAAAAACATTGATAACTTTATTTGGTACAATATGGACTTTTAGTTTTTTTTCTTCTTCTTTTTATGCTGAGTTATTGTTGTTCATACATCATGCCAAAATATAAAATTGTTGTCACACAAAATAGCAAAACATATATTATAAAATATTGTCATTTAATATAGTATGTTGAAATATGTAGACTTTAAATCGTTATAAAAAGAACTTCAGAGTGCAACTTTTTGGATGGTCTTTAATTTATAGAATAAAAGATATCCCATTGATTTGTGTATCCTAATGGAAACAGAAGTTCTGATTATTCCGAGTATTTTATGATTTTCCTTTCTTTTTCTGGTTTCATAATGTGTTTACTCATCCGTTGGCATCATCATTCCAATTTGGGTACCCCAACCCCACCATATTCATGACTGTATCTTCTTCAACATAATATATATAATATTGTCACGATTTAAGAAATCCTTTTACATTGTTGACGTACACCTCATGTTTTAGAAGGACCGGTCATTGTTATGAGCGGAGAACTTAATCTCACACATAAATCATGAAAAATTTGATTAAGCCAAGTTTCTTTTGTTAAAATCAAGCTTAACTAACTAGATGTTTTGTAAATCCTTCAATATGGCGATCCTTGCATTTTACATAGGCATAACAAATTTCCATTACATGAGTAACCGACATACATTCTATTAATATATCAATGATTAATCAACATGTTAATAATGATCCTAGGGTTGATATATTATTAGATTATGGGGCATGTTATTAGACTATGGGATATGGGGGAGTGAAAGTGGCGTAGAAATGAGGTGGCATGGCTCACACTGTGTGCACACCGCACTAATGATCGCCTAAGGGAGGACATAATGTTGCGGCATGTGGAGCTCGACATGGTGTGGCAACCATCAGCAAGTTCGGTGGCTCCTTGAATTCGGTAACATGTGGCTCTTGGAAGGTGGGGTCAAGCTTTTGCTTTCCTTGCCGTTTTGATCAATAGGCTGGGGTGGGGCCCAGTACCAAAATGTTACCGTTGAATGTCTAAAAAATATAATCTTCCGCTATCTAGTCTTTCTTAAACAATATACATTTCACAATACTTTTCACTACCAAACTCTTCTGCTCTCAATCTACAACATTTCTATAAAAAGAATTAATCAAAATGGTGGTGGGGGGGGGGGGGGGGGTCAAGCAAACGAAAGCCTTAGACTGACGCCGAGCATGAAGCCATATTCAAGGGTTTGAAGTTGGAAGACGAAGTGTGCATTTATAGGCAATGGAATATAGTCGTTGGAATATTTATTATCTTAAAAAGATTTTGATTTTCTATATATTTAACTTTTTTATTATTATTATTATTATACTTTTTAATTATAAAAACTAGTTATAGCATGAGAAGCTTGAGAAGATAGCTGTTTTTCCTTGTGATTCGGTAAGTCATTGCAAATATTGGTGAAAACTGACGTAACACTAATGTAGAGGAGAGAGGTATTGCAGCAACACCACTAAGCATTCCCTCCTCCCTGAAGATGCCGAGAAGGTGGTAGCGTTAAATCTTCCACGGACAACGCTTCCCCCTTTTTTTCAAATAAAATAATTAAAACTTTATAAAATCCAATCGTTTAAGGGTAAAATATGTATTTATAAATCAAACTAAAAATAACTTTTATCAGCTTTTAATCTATACTAGTCAAATGTTGCGGTGGGTATCTGGTTGGAATCAGTTCAATTTATTACGGTACCGGTTCGGTATCGACACTCGGTATCACAACTAAAAGATAAAACACAAAAAAATCATGATATGACCAAAATGATATCGGCACGTGTTATACATCTTGCAAAAACGAAAAAAAAAAACGAATAATACTACTGGTTGCAATGTTATTCAATCGGAATTGGGCCAGTCTCGACAACAGTAGATATGTTGAGAAAACCAAAAGAACCAATATATGTAGCGATGTTGTTTGGGCAATATCGCTTTGATTCGTTAGGATAAAAAATTATATTTCAACCGCTCGCTTTTGTAAAAGATCTTTTATCGAAACGTAGATAAAAAATAAAGACGTCGTAACAACCTTTGTAACAATTAAATATCTGACATATTATAACTTGTGGTTTATTGAGGAAAATGTAATATAAATATTTTTTTTTAAAATGAATGTGTTTATGTTTTAAAAGATTTTTAATAGAATAAGAAATTTAGTAAGATCTAAAACTTGGTTAGTGATTTAATCTTGATCCAAAATAGGATTCTCAAAGTATCGAACTTGTATGGTATTACCAATTTAATGAATATCAAAAGGCCACAACCACTCCACCTGCTAATATCCTTTTCTTTAATTTCAATGTACAATGTATATATTCATATTCATAATTCATAATATATATTAATTCATAACATTTATAACTCATAACATTATGAAGAATACTGACTCTTTTGTTTTTTAGTTGTCTTTTGTGTTTTTATTTTTTATTACATATTTTAAGAAATTTTATTTTTCATAAAAGAAACTTTCGTTTTTTTATAAATTTATCGTAAAAGTTAAATGAGTTAATTTTTATTAGTTTATGTTTACGTTTTTTCTGAATTTGGTTATCATTCGTTTGCTATTTAGTACGGTGTTTGGTGGTCATTTTTGGTCCCTCATGTTTTTTTTACTCCATCTTAATATATGTTAATTCATAACATTATGAAGAATAGTGACTCTTTTGTTTTTTAGTTGTCTTTTGTGTTTTTATTTTTTATTACATAGTAGATTTTAAGAATTTTTATTTTTCGTAAAAGATACTTTCGTTTTTTATAAATTTATCATAAAAGTTAAATGAGTTAATTTTTTATTAGTTTATGTTTTACGTTTTTTTTTTCTGAATTTTGTTATCATTCGTTTGCTATTTAGTACGGTGTTTGGTGGTCATTTTTGTCCCTCATTTTTTTTACTCCATCTCCTTTCAAATATGTGCTGATACGACTTCGTCTACGTTTTACGTTACATAAGTCAACTGGTTTAGAAATTTATGTTTTTATTTTATTCTTTTTCCAGATTTTGGTCATCGTTCGGTTGCTACTTAAGCATGGTATTACGCCCCGTAACGTTAGTGTCATGTTTTACGCCCTCGCACTGCAACTCGGAAGGGGGAGGGGGGGGTAAGGCTTAAGACTGGTTATTAAACTAAATGTTGGTATAGAAAAGAAAATTTAGGAACACAGCCCCAAAGGTTGCAGGTTGTGATTGGGCTACTTTGTGTTGGTATGCGATCCAAGCACTATTCATTAAGCTTCGGCAATAATATATATATATATATATATTTGCCGAATCAAAATGACCCTTTTTAACCCTTCTCCAATATTATAAACTTTCTTCCAACATTTGAAACAACTAGATTTAAACAACCGACGTCAAAACATTTTTTTCCATACCGAAACCCCATTTGTGGTTGAACCCTAAAACATTCCGGTGGTTGAACCCCCTCCGGTTGTCGAATACTAATGTTCCGGTGGTCGAACCCACAATATTCTGGTTGTAGAAGATAGTGAAGCCTATGATCCATACGAAGACGAGATACTGGATGAAGATTTACCCGATATAGATGGTTAGTTCTAATGGTCCCGATATAGATGGTTAGTTCTAATGGTCCCGATATAGATGGTTGGTATTATAGCAAATGAGATCATGAATTGGACGACCTTAGAAGGAACCAAGTCGGTGAGAAAGTGTGCAAGCACGACCCCAATAGACGTTTTGATACGTAAGAAGATGAGTCGGTCAAATGAGAATTATCGGTGGAAGTAGCAATTTCTTATTTATTTTATATGTTTGTTTATGTAGTATTATTAATTTACTAGTTTAGTTTTTAATGTATTTATATTTATTAGTGTAACTTTAATTTTTAATATCAATTTATGAATTAGTGTAGTTTTTGTTAAACATAAAAGTATTAAAAAAATAATAATGAGTGGTAGTAGAAGTTAACCATGCACCTCTGAAGTGGAAGAAAGTAGAAACATAGTAGAATCCATGTGGCGCTGACGTGCCTATTTTCATGGGTGTGGAATAGCAAACCATGTTTGATAGTTTTAGAGTGTCGCAATTTGAGGACATGACCGAGGATAGAAGCGTATTAAGCATGATTTGCTAGACCTGCACATTCTAAGGACATGGTTGAGGTTATAAGTTTGTTAAGACGTATGATTAAGTTTAAAGACTTGTAAGATGAGAGTCAGATTTTTGTATTAGATTCTCAACTTAAAATCTTAGTTTTCTTAAATGTTTATGCGTGCTATTGCTTGCATGTATATCTTCACAAAGTGTTATCTGCTTATAACATTTGGTATCTAGGTTTTAAAATCTTATTTCTAATAAATTCTTTTTTATAAAAAATACTGTAAAGTGTTTCGATGTTTCTTTTTTCAAAAGAGTCACATTTAATGGTGATTTAAACAACTACCAAATCATTAAAGTAAAATTTCGCTCCTTTTCTTTTATTAGAATCTAGACTAGATGTGTGTCTCCGTTTTTATTTGCATCTAAGTCCACTTTAACTGCCTTAAAAATATTTTCTTGATTTTTGTCTTTGCATATAATGATGAAGGGGTGAGAGTCATGGTTGGGATATGATTCGTTACATAGGAATAAATGGAAGGCTACACCACTCTCTTATCTAATTCACTATTATTTGCATGGATTAAACCATGGTAATCATGGGTTTTTTTTCCACTTTTCAAGATTCACTTTCCTTTTTCTTTAGAAAAATAAATTAAAATAAATAAGGAGATAATGTTTTGGGTCATGACCACACCCTTAGGATAGTGGTTTTGAATGGTGGATTCGAGGTGGCTGACATCGCGCTGACGTATAGGATCATGGTGGTCATGAGAGTCAATACCACACCCTATAGCCTAACACACGATTAACACCTCAACTTACTCATACTACTCTAGAAGTAAATCCTAAAATTTCGTTGATTTTAAAATGTACGATTTATACAATAGTAAAATTTGTATCCTTCAAATAACAATTAAATCCAACACACACAAACATCTTGTGAGAAGCACTATGCTAATTAAGAAATGTAAGAAACATTCTGAACCACAAATTTTTCCTATGCAAAGAAAATGCATAAAAAAAACTTTTAGAAAAAATCGGAGTCTTTTCTCAGTTTTTTTTCTTTTTTTATATACAAACGTTTGTATATTGTCAATTTTTTTTAACTATACATATATGTATATGCGTGTCTAAATTGAAACATAAAATATTGTATATCTATGTTTGAGGGAATGATTTAACATTAGTATTTAGGGTTTAGATTTATTGTTTAGCATTCGTATTTAGAGTTTAGCTTTATGGTTTAACATTAGTATTTAGGGTTTAGCTTTAGAGTCTAGCTTAGGTTTTAGCTTTTAGGGTTTATAGTTTAGTTTTAGGTTTTAGCTTAGGGTTTAGCTTTAGGGTTAGAGTTACTGGTTAAGGTTCGACGAGCCGGTTACAACGCCGTTGGAATGAGCTAAATAGGAGTTCGTTTGACGCGCTTTCATACACTTCCTAGGTAAAGGGCATATATGTTTCATAATATACACATATGTACAGTTTAATATTTGACTATATACATATGTGTATAATTCAAAACTGACAATATATGTATATATCCAAAAATATTGAATACATATATGTATATATATAAAAAAACTCTAAAAAGCGTGCGATTAGAAATAAAAAAAAAGTGGCTTAAAGAAAAATTTGTGGTCCAGAATGCATCTCACATTTTTAAATTAGCATATATTTTTTAAATTATCATGCGTAGTCGAGCGCTATAAGGCAGTGGAGCTGGGTATGGCGCCCCATAGCGCCGGGGAACAATCCCCCTCACCCCTCACACGGCGTTATGGAATGTACATTTCGTGACATGCGATGGTGATAACGGGGTGATGTTGGATGAATGTGGGTGAAGGTGGGTTGATGAATGTGTTTTATGGAGTATGTGTACTTAACCACTACACCCAAATATTACGGGGGAGTTATGTGAGGTTATGAAGATTACGAGGGTTATGGAGATTTTGAGGGGTTACCACTACACATGCCTTTAGTTTTTAATAGAAAGTCCTAAGCTAACTCACATGAATTAGTAAAAACCAATCTGCATGACAATCTTTTACAAACTTCATCATTAACCCCTTAAGCTATATGTCATTAAGTGGGTTTGAGATAAGACTAGCGTATGCTAATGTATTCCACATCTTCTACCTTAACATAAAGTTCCCTTCATCCCAGAAAAATATTAGTTATATACAATGGTTAATGACAAAAATCATTAACAACATAGTTTCCTGTGTACGTTTTCATAAGGAATAATGTTAAGTTCTTGCAAACATTTCAGGTAACTTTGTTTTCTTAATATGTAATTTATGGTTGTGAGTTGGAACAAGAATTTATAAAAGCAAAGATAAATGGAAGGAATAGAATGCTCTTGCATTGAGGTTAGAATGTTATCTTCTTCTAATATGTATTTATTATGGTTGGGATATGGAACAAGTATTTCAAAAAGCAAGAACTGGAATACAATTCTGCAATTGTAATTTAAGTCAATATTGGACACTATGCTTCTTTCACTTGGGCTATGTGGAAATTGCTTGGTAATTTCTTGGGTTTGTTCTTTCTCTTCTCAACCATATGATATAAATCCATGCTTTTAATACACTAGGGACGATACAAGCGTATTAAACTATACTTTTTTTTATACTTAAATGCACGTCCTACGAATTTGAGTTATGTGAGGTTATGAAGATTACGAGGGTTATGGAGATTTTGAGGGGTTACCACTACACATGCCTTTAGTTTTTAATAGAAAGTCCTAAGCTAACTCACATGAATTAGTAAAAACCAATCTGCATGACAATCTTTTACAAACTTCATCATTAACCCCTTAAGCTACATGTCATTAAGTGGGTTTGAGATAAGACTAGCGTATGCTAATGTATTCCACATCTTCTACCTTAACATAAAGTTCCCTTCATCCCAGAAAAATATTAGTTATATACAATGGTTAATGACAAAAATCATTAACAACATAGTTTCCTGTGTACGTTTTCATAAGGAATAATGTTAAGTTCTTGCAAACATTTCAGGTAACTTTGTTTTCTTAATATGTAATTTATGGTTGTGAGTTGGAACAAGAATTTATAAAAGCAAAGATAAATGGAAGGAATAGAATGCTCTTGCATTGAGGTTAGAATGTTATCTTCTTCTAATATGTATTTATTATGGTTGGGATATGGAACAAGTATTTCAAAAAGCAAGAACTGGAATACAATTCTGCAATTGTATATTAAGTCAATATTGGACACTATGCTTCTTTCACTTGGGCTATATGGAAATTGCTTGGTAATTTCTTGGGTTTGTTCTTTCTCTTCTCAACCATATGATATAAATCCATGCTTTTAATACACTAGGGACGATACAAGCGTATTAAACTATACTTTTTTTTATACTTAAATGCACGTCCTACGAATTTGAGTTATGTGAGGTTATGAAGATTACGAGGGTTATGGAGATTTTGAGGGGTTACCACTACACATGCCTTTAGTTTTTAATAGAAAGTCCTAAGCTAACTCACTTGAATTAGTAAAAACCAATCTGCATGACAATCTTTTACAAACTTCATCATTAACCCCTTAAGCTACATGTCATTAAGTGGGTTTGAGATAAGACTAGCGTATGCTAATGTATTCCACATCTTCTACCTTAACATAAAGTTCCCTTCATCCCAGAAAAATATTAGTTATATACAATGGTTAATGACAAAAATCATTAACAACATAGTTTCCTGTGTACGTTTTCATAAGGAATAATGTTAAATTCTTGCAAACATTTCAGGTAACTTTGTTTTCTTAATATGTAATTTATGGTTGTGAGTTGGAACAAGAATTTATAAAAGCAAAGATAAATGGAAGGAATAGAATGCTCTTGCATTGAGGTTAGAATGTTATCTTCTTCTAATATGTATTTATTATGGTTGGGATATGGAACAAGTATTTCAAAAAGCAAGAACTGGAATACAATTCTGCAATTGTATTTTAAGTCAATATTGGACACTATGCTTCTTTCACTTGGGCTATGTGGAAATTGCTTGGTAATTTCTTGGGTTTGTTCTTTCTCTTCTCAACCATATGATATAAATCCATGCTTTTAATACACTAGGGACGATACTAGCGTATTAAACTATACTTTTTTCTATACTTAAATGCACGTCCTACGAATTTCACATATTGTTAAAGAGAGACTTTATAAAAGTTATACTCATTGACCGAAATTTTAAATGTAGTTTCATTCACAATCAATATGTAAAGAAATTTTAACTTACTACGCTATCTTCCTATATGTTTTATAAATAAATAAAGTTTTTTATCTTCATAATCGATCATTATACATTGGTTCTAGTACATGATTTTTATTAATCTTATACTGAAATGTATTTTACATAGGGGAAATTGCTCAGAAAAATGTAATTAAATTTACGTAGGTTGTTAATCGACTATAATTTGTTTCTTAGGCTGGACGGAAAGCATCCCGCTCTTCCACGCCTCCTCTAGTCGCGTCTCACTCATCCTGTGTTTTTTTGCTGCTTCTCGATTTTGGGATAGTCATGCCATTGTTGTGTTTCATGTGTCCCGTATTCCACGTCACTCATCATGAGTGATTTATTTCCTCCTCTATGAACTGTCAGAAAGCAAGGACTCATAATGCATTATAAAACTCTAATGGTTTACCATATTGAGAGCTTTTTTTGTCTATTTCAAAACTTAATAATAATAATAATGAAAGACTATCGTTCATTTGGAATATTATGAATGGTTTTGTTGCCTTGTGAGAGTAGTTATTATGAATAATAAAACACCGAAAGTTTAACTTTTAGTGTTACGAAAAAAAAAAGAAAAAAAACAAAAAGTAATGTACTTTTTTATACTTTCAGTGTTACACATTTATTTAATAACTTTTAACATTGATAGTTGTGTATGTTTAGTACATGTTGTCTAATTTTATATATTAAAATTCCGTCTTGAAATAAAATTATTCAAAGTAGTTTTAGAAAATCAATATTTTACTACTTTTTTTATAAAAGCAATGCATTTTTAACTTGTATTTGCTTCTTTATATTAATAAAAAAAAGTTTTAGGGAGTCTAGGATGCACGATGATTGTGTCGTCACGGTTCTTCCCAGTCTTTTTAAAGATTATATAAAGCATTATAATTAATATTACTGAAACGAATATGCTTGTCACCTATATTAATATTTTTGAAAATGATCTAGAGACTAGAAGTACTTTTATAATTAGTGTTCTTACATTTGTTTCATAAATGTATGATTTTCTAATTGCAGAAGTAAAAAATCATTCTTTTATTTTTAGGAAGCTAAAGCTAAAAGTAGGGCAACTCTTCCATAGTTTTGACGGATCGTTATAGACTTTTGCAAATTTGCAATTAGTTTTGATACATTTTATAGTTATGTGCACTATAACCCAATATATATAAAAGTGCCTCATCCTTACAAAGTTTGCTGTATAACTATATAAGATCCCGTAAACGTGTAAATATATTGTAGTAATCTATTAATATGTTAATATATTGTAGTACGTATGATATATAGTACTTTTTAAGTTGTTTGAAAGTGTCGAAATTATAGAATTGTTAGAAGTGTGGTTGAGATATCTTGAGTCAATTTTTGAGATGGGTGCATTGAAGATGGAGTTTTCAATACTGCATACGAGACACATTCATTGATTTTCACCATGTTGTCATTCAAAATTGTGAAATAATGTTAGGAGAGTGTCAGATAAGTGAGTTGTAAATTGATATGTCAACCAATGGATCCTATTGTGCACGGAAACTATTGAAATTTATATTTAATTTAGAGCACCTACAACAATAAAATCTAGAAACGTATCTCCTAACACATAACACTAACAAATATGCTCACACTTTTTTTTAAATTATAACCCCATCCTACTAACATCCATACATTTTCTATATCATCACTAATTTCACATATTCAGAACAAATACATGTTTAATTAGATGAGAAATTTTAAAAAAAAATATTTGCTTCTCATATTTAGTATGTTAAGACCCATTTATACAATAATCTTACCATATAAAATATATTTAAATAATTTTTTTTCAAATAAAAAATAGATATAAAAGAATATTTTATATAACGAAATTAAAGCAATCTAAATAATTTTTTCATAAGCCTTCTTTCCAATCCATGCGCTCTTTTCTTTTTTCTTTGTTTCTGTCACAGATTCCCTATTTCTTTTGGGTAGGTTAAATGCACTTCCCATTCTTACTAATTACACCTCCTTTATAAAAATAATTTGTTTTGAAGTTGTCAAATTTCACCCCTATTAAAATTCATATTTTTATTTCAATACATAAACAATTAAATTGTAGTCCGGAAGCACTTCTAACGTAGCCACATAACCTAAATTGTTGCTATCCGTTCAAAAGAAACCATTCATACGTAAGTGTATATAGCTCTCACGGATGCAATCAGTTCCTTTGCTTTGGTTATATAATTAGTTTTTTAAATTTTTATAAATTTTAGAAAAGACTTGGTTATATGATTTGATTAATTTTTTTAACATTTAAAAACTTAAAGTAGATATAGATTTTTAAAAAAATAGTAGAAATAAAAGGAAAAGTCAAATATGAGACCACCTGGTGTGTAGTAATCTAAATTCATTTTATTTTAAAACAAAACTATTAGGGTATACTGTATACATATACAACAAATGTTGTTTACGTAAATTATTTATATAAATATATATTAATACTCAATTTATTTATGCAAAATTATACCTTCTAATTTGATTGCTAAGAAACTATAATTTTGAATTTTCGGTAACGGTATCTGTATTCGATTTTGACAATTTCAGGTTCGGTACATTCAGTATCAATACCGACACTGACACTAAGCTCATCCCTAATTTAAAGAGCTTACGTATGTGTATTTGAATGTAAGTTTAATTAGAACAAGAATTAAATTATTAAAAATTCAAATATTTTAAAAAATCAAATACATGTAAAATACAGTTTGGTAAAGCAGTGCGGAGGCGATAACAATGAATTTCGAAGTTTCTTGTTTTCATGAAGTGTATCAAATTAAATAAGTATTATGCAGATTAATATTGGTTAGCTATAAAAAAACGATATACAAATTAATTCAAATAAATCTTGTATTCTTATATGCAGGATAATAAGTTTAGGTTATATTATTTTATTATCTTTTTTGAATTTAAATTGTTTAAAAGCTTAAAGTGGATGAAATATAAAATAAAAGGTTTGATTGTATTTATTTAAAAACTTAAGGGGAGAGAGTATATCTAGTAAAATTAAAAAAAAAGGAGTGCATTTAGCAACACCTTTTCTTTTCTATGTTTCCGAAAAATTCTACACCACTTTCACAACAAAATCAATCAAAAGAATATCTGGCGTTCGTCTCACAGACGAAGCCACACGACATGGAATCCATAGCGATTTTGACTACTGATGCGATGCCACGACTTTTACAAACCTTGATGTTCTTTCATGCATGCATACATAAATACGTATACATTTGTTGTTACATTCAATTTAATCTAAATTAAATAAGATATATTGTGTTGTATATGAAGTAGCAGAGAAACAATTAAGAATATCATGAAAATAACTATCTTAATTTCTTTCCAAAGTCATATTACAATTGTTTGATATTTATAGTTATTAGATACACAGATACTTGCTTTCGTATTTATCGTAACTCGCATAACAAAGTTTTAGTGCAATATCAGTACATAAAAACATGGCAGGAATAGATGCTACATAGATCAAATAATCCCCTATTTGTACTCAAGTAGCCTCTAAAATTTTATTTTCATGTGTCCTATAAATCATGAAACACAAAACGTATTCAAGTATAAACTTTTTATACTTGTGTATCCACTGAAAATGTCTTCCTGGCTGCTCATAAATGATGATGCACGAATTAGATTCGAATATCTACTTTTTATATTCATTTATCCTCTAGTTCATGCGCTTTGGTTTCATAAATGTATTACCTTGTTTCAATTAGGGTTTTCTTCTATTGATGATACATGGCTATGATCCTTAGAAAATGAATTAGCCGCAATATTTACATCATAAACATATTAGCGATACACATATTGATGACATGCTAATACAAAATAAAATCTATAAAAAAAAGACCCGACTATAAAACATAGATGGAACAAACATCCAAAACCACATAACTAAAAGAGGGTTTTTAAGCTACTCGTATCAACTAATGTTTGATTTACAATTCCTATTACCAAATCACATGAATAAGAAATGCACAATGGAATAAAAATTTAATGCCTTCGATTGATAGCACCAAAAATAGAAAAATCAAGTGGTATAACTACCATAGCGTCCATCAAGTGGTATAACTACCGCTTCAATCAACTCTTTCTTCTGTTTGAGCATATCAATAAAATCCATAAAAGCAAGATACCATTTGGCTTCAAAGAGCTCGAAAAATCAATCTCTAACCACTTGGAAATCGCATTACATGTCCTAACTGCCAACGAACATTCGCCAAAAAGATGATCCACCGTTTCCACTAATTCAGTAATATGGAACACAAAACATTTGAAACAATCGAACCTTTGTTGCTAAGATTTATCTCTGTAGGCAATTGATCAAGAAGTAATCGCCAAACCAAGAAATTAACTTTTCTTGGAATGCATCCCTTCCAAGTTCCATCTAGTCGAGTCGCCTGATCTTTTTCTAGTAGGAGATACCGATCCAAAGATTTTTCTGACATCCTTAGCCGTAAAATCCACTTGCATATCCAAATCCCAACCCACTGATCCAAATCTTCCATCCAAATACATCTACAAAGCTCATTTTGTAGATCCAATAACTAGTCCCTTAAGGAATATGACACCAGTTCCATTGCAATCCGTTGTTCCATTTTTTATTTATAATAACACCGTCTTTTTGGAGCTCCAACTTATAAATTCTTTTAATTAAGTTTTTGTATGTGCAAAAGTGTAAAGGATTTAATATTTTTCTATAAAAATACTATTTAAACAGATCAAAAGAAAACAATATGTACACTATCTTTAAACAAAATGTCTAAAATCTACGTAGATCTCATGAAGCACCCTAAGATTAACAACAACGCAAGTCCGTCAACTCCACAAATGCTTAGGTAGAAGAGTAAGAGAGAGATAGAGGAGAGAGAGAGACAAAGTATTCTTGGTTCGTAGTCAAGCTCTCACGAACTCTCCATAAAAGTATAATGTTTTGGGGGCATGTATGTTTTTGTTTTTTTAAAGCTTAAGGATAAAAAGTTATTTTAGATAAAGGAAGTTAGTACTAGAATTCAAAAACCACATAACACATAAATTTAATCTTTTAAATTTAAAATTTGACACTCAAGGTGTTACATGAAACAAAACACAAAAATTATTTGTATAATTAACTCTTTTTATTAAGTAGTATTAAAGAAAGGATTTGTCTTATTTTTATTAATCATATGCGTAATATTTTATGTTTACGAAACTAGTACTGTTAGTCCTAGTAATTTATTTAGAGCTTATAAATAAATTCTTGAATATGAATTTAACATCTATATTAAAAATAGTAACTTTCGTAACAAGCTAGAAGTGGACACACCATGAACAAGAAAATATAAAGCCTAGCAGTTACTAGGATTTGATTTCGATTAAAAATTACCCTTGATTAACGTAACGTGTTGAACTGATCTCTTCACAAATATATGAAAAGAAGAATCATTTATATAGATTATTATACCCTATCTTTGTTTATAATTGATTATATTTGAGATTTGGTTGTCTTATAATCAGAAGAGTGTTTATGAGAAGATAAAAGAGTTTTACGACTTACTCATATATATCACATAATAATGCTTGGTTTAAATCCTTCAAGTGCATGACATTTATGATCAGATCACTTGTCTTACACGTCAGACCATATAGTTTAGTACATAGGGTCGTGGTCTGCTATGTTGACTTACACTTAGAACATATGGTTTGGTACACAGAGCTGGTAGATGTTTTACCGACCAACATTTTTTGCATCTGACTTCGTAAACAACTTAATATTGTTGATACACAATCAGTATTTCACCTATCTACAAACCTTTCTTTCCAACAACTGCAAATCATATATTAACACAATCTATATCCATTCGATATCATAAATCACATATATTTTCAAAACCCTCCGAGTTTCGTATTAGGTTCGTGTCTTATCATAAATTCATTCCCCTAGATTTGAATGTTTATTTTCATAACTGCTGTTAGTTTTAAGTTTAGATTATTTTTATTGTTTGTTTAATAAACTAGTAGTTTTTAACTCTTCATGGTCGCATGGTGTTGACGGCGATAAACTTAAATTTGTTGGACTCAGTTTTATATTAAATTTATGAGGAAATGTTAATAAAAAAAATGTTATAACGGTATATTTGAATTTAAATAAACTTACATCAAAGCGTTGATAAAAATAAGCACGGTGCATGGTTTTGAATAGCATTTACATTGAGGGAAAAAACTATATAAAGAATTTAAACCTTGAGACAGTTCTGATGGCTTGTACGTTTGTGCTTTGATTAGTACATTCTTAAGTACGACTCTATTTTAAATAAAAATCACACCTAAAAGTTTGCACGTCGCAATATTATATTTAAAGTCACAATTGTATATTACTCTTTGATGAAACTTTGTGTTTTATATATATATATATATATATATATATATATATATATATATATATATATATATTATTGAATCATATATAGTTCAAGAAACTGAGTAAAAAAGATTGAATGAAAAGAACATTTTAGGTAAGAAAAACTACAAGATAAAAGTCGCAATGTTTTTTTTGCATCCATAATTTTACAAATTTAACATTTATGTGGTTCAGTCGTTAATATGTTAGTAGCATGTTAACGGTAACTATTTCATTGTTTAAAAAGGTTCGAGTCCGACTATTTAGAGCACTATTAAGCTTGAGTATGTTTTATGGGTAGTTTTTTAAACTTAAATTTGGCTCGAGCTCAACTCATTTATTGTTTATTAAATATATAATTATTTATTTGTCTATTTATATTTACGTTTATATATTTATAGTATTATTTTATATATAACATAATGTATATTAATTTTTTATTTTTATCACAATCTTATCTATAATACCAGTTACTATATGTGTGATATACATAAATTTAATGATATTAAATAAACCATGTAACTCCAGACTCGTTTAATATATCTCGTGAGCTTAATCAAGCTTGAAATGTGAAACTCAAGTTCTAGCTCGAGTTCATTTATTAAAAAAACTTTAATATATTCTCGAGCTCGGACATAAACTCGTTTAAGCTCAACACAATTCAAGTTGCTAGTGAGCTCATTTTGAGTAGCTTTAAAACGACCATTTGCAGCCCTTAGATAAACTAGAAATGGAAAAGCCAAAACATGATATAGATAAAACTAAACCGAAACTAAAGTAGATTCTACTCATGAGGATTTGTAGAAGGCACAAACCATTGGCGTAAAGTGAATCTCAATAACAAAAGTAAAAGTAAAAAAAAGGTCAAAGTCAACAAACACACCACTCTATTGGTGTCACAATGATAAAAGGAACTTAATAAACCTAGAATGGCAATCTAGTTGAATATGACACTCCTTGGCATAGTTGGGGCCTCAATATCATGGGAATATATTATCTCCACCCTAGTACTCGCAGTTCCGAAGCACAATCGATGAAATCCGAGTCTCTCGATTTCCTAGCTCAAAGGGTCCCCGAAAGGTAACATCCCTAAAATCTGCCATTTCATACTTACCTACTAAGATGGGGTTGAGTCGTTGACAAACAATACATAGAGGTGGAGTGGTCTTAGAATATGTTTGACTTTTGAATAAGAAGTCAAAATGTGCATTTTTGAGATTTTTGAGTCTATAATGAGGCAAAATCACACGTAATTGGTCACAAGACGTAAGGTAAGAAGCAGAGTTTCTAATGGGCACGTCTACCACGTGAAACATAGATTTTTTTAATAAAATTTTTTTCCACTGAAAACAGTCAATTTAGTTCTAATAGAAACCAACTACAATTACACTTCTACTTTTTTTTATTCAAGTTAAAAATCATTGTGTTCGTTGACAATCTTTAATTAATACAAGTGGGATATGGTTATAAGTTATCAAGCCGTTGGCCTTTATTTAGGAAAAAATATTATTTAGAGAAATGGTTAAAGTAATTAATATTTTTAACATGTTAAATTGAGTATAAGTCAAACTGATCGTTAATAAAGTTGATGAATTGAGTTATATCTCATCGGTTAGCGATCACTTTTTCTGTTTATTTGGAATTTTTTAATATAATTTCACATAACAAGTTTCTCTTCATTTTCTTAAAAACATATATATATATATATGGGAGGGTTTAAATGAGAACACCCATTTTTTATGAGAACCAAGAGAACAATTCTCAGCCACACATTTATATTCACTTATGATGAATTGAAAATGTTAAATTGGTAATTTTGTTTAATCTTGTTCCATTGTCACGCAATCACCCTTTCAATCTCTCACTCCTCCTTTCCACCACCACCCTTCTGATCTATCCATCCACCTCTCCACCACCGCATTAGATTCGTCAGAACCAGATTTATCAATCGAATCTGAACATAATTATACTTTGTGCATTGATTTATGGTTTCTAAACCTAAAACAACTCGTAACACTCTATGAAACGGAGAGGTTGATTGCTTCAGGAAAAAAGTTAGGTTGTAGTTTTGTGGTTCTTATAGATGGAGAAACATTAGCTACTTCTAATTACTTCGTGGGCGGCGATTACTAAACCCTAACTTTAAGAAATAGGCATTTGTGTGGTATGTGCGCTATTCGATATAGTTATCTGCTTTTTATACAATCAAACTGCAATATTATAACTACACAATCATAAAATTACATTGCATCCTTACCAAACATGCTTCAGTGTTGGTTCTAGGGATTAGTGATTTATCTAGTGAATAAACTAGGAATACTTGCATCACCATATTGCATTGTTAACCCTGTTGTTATACAATTATAATAGACTTACACAATTGCACAATTATAAAAAGAGCTAGTTTAGTGTTACGGTATTGAGGTTTTGTACATAACAAACTTAGAAAGTTGCAGTTTTTTTGAGTATTTAATCTTGTAGTTTTTAGTTGCAAAATTGGTATGATTTTAATGTCTAACTAATACCATTTCATTTGCTTGTTTTTTTAGATCTGGAATATTTTACTTTAGAATTTTGCCACTTCATGTGGCTAAGGTTTCAAATCAGTTAAATTCAATTATACTGATTTAGGTCTGTTTATCAGTTTGTGATTGTACTTTGTATTAGTAATCTTCGAGTTGGATTTTAGAAGTACTTTTCTTTTGTGTCTAGGCTAGAGGTGCACGTACAAGCCGATATGGGTTAGGAAACTGGCTGATAAAAACCAGCCCAGCCCATAAACCGAGTTGGGGGAAACTAGATTGAAAGCAAATTGAATTGTTGTTTTGTAATGCCTTTGAGAATTGCTTCATTTAATCCGACGTGAAATGGTTAAAATTGAATGGATAGGATGAGCACTAACGTGATTAGTATTATTTCTTTTGTTTGATTTTTTTCTTTTACTATTACATTAATACACACAAAAGAACAAAAGAATTGCAATCTTATTTATTTTTAGCATCAAATACTTTATTTGCGTTTTATTTGAGTTAACTAATACCATTGCATTAGCCCTGATAATGTTACACTGTTTAGGTATTCAACTCTAGTGTAACTATATTGTGACCTTTTGTGTGTGTTTACGTCTTACAGGTCCCTTTTTTTATCAGAAGAGTATAAATTCATTGCTTTTTATATTACGACTTAACGCAATTCCCAACCTCCAAAGCCGAAAGATATCACCCATCTTAAAGAGGAACAAAATCTCGCATACATTCTTAACTTGCAGCAAGGTGGGTCATTTCATATCGGGGAATGGACTTAGTGTTGATTGTTAAAATATGTAAACAACTTGGAATGCGCCACCTGAGAAGGCATGTAAGCAAGAATGATGCGTTTGTCATGTACCAACCTTATGTTGAAAAGAGACAGGGTTTGTTATTTGGTTATCCATAACCAAGAAAATAAATTGTAGTAATATTACATATAGGTATATCATTTGTAGCATAACATGCAAACCTAGTTGTCAAAATCTATATTCAATGGATATGAAGTCAATATATAAGTTACCTCATATCAGTAGTTACAATATGTAAGTGTGTATTTTTTTATTTACGTGTTAATGTTATGTGTTCTTATGTAATATTTCTTACACATGTGTAAAGTGTTCACAGTCACATATTTACAGCTAAATTACATATGTGTAAACTATTCTTTGTTACATATTTACATGTAAATTACACATGTGTAAAGTGTTCATTGTCACAAATGTATGTTTGTTTTTACATATTTGCAGGTGAATTACACATGTGTCATTTATTCCTTATCACATATTTGTATCTATTTTACATATGTACAGTTGAATTACACATGTGTAATCTGTTCACGACCACATACTTGTGTCTCTTTTAGATTGGACGTACTTCCTTGAAAATGTGTTCGACCACCGGATTAGCCAAAACAAAACCCGACATCATTACAACTTCCTTAGAGCATCTGTAGTACATCCACACATCCAAACGCGTCTCATCAAGTATTACATATGAGTAAGTATGGTCTAACAATTAGAACCTAACAAGGCCCCGACCATGAGCTAAACTAGAAATAAAAAAAAACCTATTCTAGACTTAAAGCCACACCCGGCCCAAGTCCATCATAAAAATAAATCTTTACAATCAAGTTTCAAAAAACTTTAACCATCCAGAAAAAAACAAGCACAATCAAACACGACTAAACATTAAAACAACATTTAAAGCATAACATCTGAGAGTCCACTTGAGCTTCCTAAAAACTGTGAACTCAATGAAGTAACCGCATCATCCTCATTCCTCAACCAGCCAAACCTCCAAATAGCTATACACCAAAGAATATCACCAGCAAACGGCCAACCTGATTTTCACATCCTTAAACCAATATTTAAATCATTTTTTACATGCCATTATATCAAATAAACATTATGACTTACACATGTGTACATTTCTGTTTTAGACACGTGTAAAATCTCAACTAAACGTGTGTAAATTTGTTTTACAAAGTTTCTGTTCTACACATGTGTAGGAGTTTCTACTTTACACATGTGTAAGTGTTTCTGATGTACATATGTATAAATTATCAGTTAAACATGTGTAAATTTGTTTTACAAAGTTGCTATTGTACACATGTGTATGTGTAAGTGTATCTGATTTACACATGTGTAAATTCTCAATTACATATGTGTAAATTTCTGCTTTACACGTGTAAGTGTTTCTGTTTTACACATGTGTATATTTGTTTTACACATGTGTAACTTTTTATTTTACACGTGTAAGTGTTTCTGTTTTACGCATGTGTATATTTGTTTTACACATGTGTAAGTTTCTATTTTACACGTGTAAGTTTTTCTGTTTTACACATGTATAAGTGTTTCTATTTTACACATGTGTAAATTCTCAGTTAAATATGTATAAACTGATTTACACATGTATAAAACAAATCCCATTCCTTCAAATGTCTCATTTCAATACCACTCCAATACCAACCTCAATAAAACAATAACTACTTATACTCATAATTTGTGAAGAACTTCTAATGACAAGTCATTCTTAGAAGGGTGAGAGAGAATGGTTTTGTACAAAATTAAGAGCAAATGGCAATGGCATGAACATAAATAAGTAAACAGCGATGAAATTGTACCTCTATAGGCTTTAACAAAACTTCTATTCCAACATACATACATAGCATCAACTACTAACACATGGGTTTGTCCATATGGTGGAATCCCACATGATAAGACAACCATTCTAATGTATGGTGAATGAATCAATATCTAGTGTCAGCATTACTTCCCTTGAAAACCTGCAACTATTTTGTTAGAAGTCATAATAGTTTCTAGGTGTGACACTAGACCAAAAAAGATCGAATCCACAAAAATATCTTGTAAAAATTGACACAACAAATCGACAACAAAGTGATCACATATAAAATTCTAGGTCTCTGAACGATTTATCGTTATATAATCTAACCTAATTTACTACAAACTGATCGATTTACTAAATTATAGCAAAAAAGTGAACTACTAAATAATGGCAAAAACTGAACTGGAAAGCTCAAATCACCTAAAAAATCTACAAAATTGAAGTACTCACATATTAAATTGGTTCAAATCGAGAATGGTCAGAGGTTTTTTTGTCCTGATTCTGAAATTAGGGATTTTTCACTCAGAGATCGATTGAGGGGAGGGATTTTTTAGACTGGTCGTGAATCGTGAGGATCTCTAGCATCCGCCTTAGGATTTTGAAAGAGCGATTGAATCGTTTGTGGTTTTAGTGATGATTGATTTTGAAAGAAGATGATCTATGAACGTGATTTCAATTGTGAAGGGTTTTTGAAATGTCTTTTTACATTGTTGCCCTTATTGGTTTTGTTTATGGGGTATCCTTTTCATTTAAAACTCATTTAATCTTAACCCTTAATTGAGTATAATCTATAGATGAAAATTGTTCCTATATATATATATATATATATATATATATATATATATAAAAGAAATGACATTATTTTTCTTTTTAACTCAATAAAATTTAATCAAGTTTCAGCATTTAGTAAACTAAAAGGACGTATGTATGTATACATGTAAGTATGTAATAAAGTTATTTTCTCTTCAATTTCTTGTCAACGACATAAAATATATATTAATAACACTAGCCAGAAGCTAGATGGTAACAAATTATGCTTATTACATCATATATATATGTAGTCTCATGCTCGTGTTTAACGTTGAAGAGTGACATTTGCCGAAACATACGCATTATCCTTACCTTTGTTTTTTCTAACATGCTAAAAACCTATGTCTTTTTCACATTCTAGTGGATTATGATTGTTCTCTTGAAGTTAAATTTGATTGACATGTTATTGTTGTGGTAATATCATTGTCATGATGTAGACATTGTGGAAAATGAAAGGTGATGTAAACGTCAAAAGTGAAAGACAAATATGATGGTATCTAAGACTAGACATATACTTACTTGGAGCAAGGTCTAGAACGTTAGATAAGAAACAAATGAAGAACAACGAAAGAATTATTTAGATTAATAATAAGTAATGATGGTGAGAGAATGAAGAGTATCGGGCAATCAATAAGATCCTTAGCGGAAGACGAAGCATATATGGGAAAGGAAGATTGGATGATGTGTGTAAGAACCGACAAGTTTGAAGGATATCATACACACAAAGATGTATAGTCGTTCAAATGGATGTTAAAAAATGTACATCTAGTATTTGATTTTCAACCAAGAGTTGTTTTCACTAACTTTTATTCTAAAAATACGCGGAGATCATAAGTACAATCTTCTTTGAAAGTTGGTAAAGATTAACAAAGTGTTATTTAAGTAAACTCGGTTGGGATCACCAAAATCTTTATTCCTGGTTACACTTGGTAAAGATCATAAAATGCTTCATCCTTATTACACATGGTAGGGATCATCGACAAATTTCCCCTAACAAGGTAGAGATCACCATTCTCAAATACATATAAGTTTTCAAACAAATGTTATAATTTGTCTCACAAACAAGTTATTCTCTTTCTAATTTGTGATCTCGATCAAATATAATACAAGAGATGTGTTAGGGACAAAGATCATTTAACAATGAATTAGAACTCATAAGTTTTTAGCATGCAAAACAAAAGATGAGTTAATGTTGGTGGAAATGTTGCTTATGTAGAAGTTATGTAGAAAAGTGAGGCAATACAACGCATGCTCAATCCAAGGATGACTCATGCATCAATCTTGCTCATATAGATGTGTTTTTTACTAATAGTGTTTGTATGGCCGGTAACACTAATCAAAAGGAGTTTGCTTTAGGAAGATGTCATTTGATCGTATTGACTAGAAAAGAGGCCTAGCTTAGTTTATATGATTTATTGTTTAATTCATTGACTAGAAAAGAGGCCTAACTTAATTTAAATGATTAATTCATGAAAGATGTTGGGGTATACCAAAAGTATTTGTCAGTTAGCCATAAAGTCCAATACATATTACTATGGTTAGTTCGATCTCTTTAAAACATTTGCATATGGAAAAAAAGTTCATAGATTAGATGATATAGACTCACATTAAATAGTTATGTTAGTTAGTAAAACTTCAACATAAATTAATGCTTAAGCAATTAACCAAAAGTTCCAACATACGGATTTTCCTTTTTTTATTCAACATGTCTTACGTATTCAACATTAATATTTAGAGATTAATATTAAGAATAAAATGCAATTTGCGATTCCTATTTAATTATAGACCGGTGTTAGCTCGCGTTCTTCAAATGGATTTTTCGACCAATAAGTCCCCGGTCTTGTAAAACTGCTACATATTGCGTCCCCCTAGAAACCATCATCCACGGAGTATCCAACTTCCAACATTTCGTCCTTTTCCTTTTCTATTAGCAAAGGTCCATCGGTTTACAATATGTGAAAAGGTGAGACCACCACCGATTATTTTTAGAGTTGGGACCATTGCCGGCCAACAACTAATAATTGAGATTATTAAAATCCATTATTCCTTAACAATATCAATGAAGGTAATCTTACCATTTAGGTACTCTCTTCCTGGACAATCAGAAAGCTCACCTCCATGTGAACATTGAGTGTACAATACGTTGATTGATTGGCTGTAAACACACATACACAAATGATCAGTGAATTTGAACAACCAATTTCATGAAAAAAATGAGTTTTTTCTAACTCCAATACTTATGGTATAAATCATTAGGATCACAATAATCATCAACAGCACGAACTGAGTTCCAATACATATTAGTCATTACTTGAATCGATCAATGTTGCATGAATCTTGGTTGAACGACTGAATTTGGGGTTTGTACCTGGTCATGATGAAAGATTTGTTGGATATTTATGTCCGGTTCGATAAGTCAACGTTGCCGACTGGGTCTTGACCCGTAAGAGTTACACCGTGGGCAACGAACTAAAAATCTACTTAACTAATTTAACTGGTAATTACGAACGATACGCGGGCATTAAATTGAGAGACGGGTACATGGACCGGGTGAGACAAGAACACTCCTCTACGCCACTTGTCACGCATGCACTCTTGCATCGCCACTTGTCGCGCACCGAGAGTCTTGGCCAATGGCATCGCATGCATTTTGCATGGTCCCCACTTGGCAGACATGCAAAGATGTCCATGCCCTATAAAATGGAGTGTTGGGGTCTTGTTGTTGGGTTGTTGCAAGAACAAAAATTACTCTCAACACACACACACCCACAACCGGCCAGCACTGCCGCCGCCAGCCAGCCCGCCGCCGCCGCTGTTCCCGGTCCCCGTCGCCGCTGCCACGTGCACCGCCGGCCACCACCGCCGCTACTCGACCCGTTCCCGTGTTTCGCTAGTTCGTTAACTCGCACTTGTTCGTTGAACCTTGGTGTCTCAACCGGTATATTACTAACCGAAGGTATATCTAAACCCCCTATGGTTTGCGTTTATATTTCATGTTTGCATAACGGTGACCTTGTTAGATTACGGATGTTCCTTGGTATAAAATGTTCATGTCATTTTGTTACATACGCTTCCGTTGTTTAAATGTGTACATATACATATTGTTCACTAGTTAAAGATTTATTTTAACTAACATAAATATATATATATATATATATATATATACATATTTGTCAAAAGTGTTTTGACTAATCCTTGTAACAAAATAAATATGAGCCTATATGAACCGGGTTCATAATATTAAAAGTATAATTATACCTCGGATCTCCTACAGTGGTATCAGAGCCGATGCTCACCACATGCAAACTGAAACCGGTCTTTATATTTCACCGAAATAATAAATCATAAACTTTAAAAGTCTAAAGTTTTGTTTATTTTAAGGCAATGTATAATTTTGGTCATATTTAATTGTTAACTTTTGGATGACCAAAACTTGCCTCCACGAACCTTTGGTTATGTTGAATATGTAAATCGGGCCCGACCTTGTGGTTGTGTTTTAGTTTGGTTTTGTCTATGGTTTTGGCCCACTTTGCGGCTCAAAGTTGTAAGTTTTGGCCCGTTTTGTGGTTCAAAGTTGTAATAGATAGGGTTCTTGTCTTTAATATATTTACTTGTTAAATATTGTTGAACCGAAGATCCGAAGAAACCGAAGCAAAACCGAATGCCAAGAGGAGTCTTGGAGTTAGTGGGAGTCGCTCAAGACAACAAGATGCACTCAAGTCCATCCTTGTGGTTGTTTTATGTGTTGTGACCGTGACCCATTTGATCTTGCTACTTGGCTCTAGCAAGATCATAACCATGCCCATATGATTTACATATTCATCTTCTATTATGGTCGCTTTTAATAAATGTTATTACAAATCAACCTAATACCAATACGCATTTTTTAAAAAAGGGTTTTAAAAATGAAATCGAGAAAAAGCAAGTTCTAGCAACTTGTAAATTTTTATAACCACTAGAGTTTTAAAACCTTTTATCACATCTTTAAAACTCATGAACTTAATAGTCTCCACTATTAACTTTAATTGGTTATTTCAAGTCACGACAAACTTAGTTTTATAGGTTATCTAAAACTAATTGTCCCGAGAGGTGAAAGGGTCCTTTTGGCATAGTCGCAAATTTAATATCTAAATTAAAACCGACTATAACGACCCTATTTGGTAAAATTAAAATCAATGGTCTATGTCATCCTACTACTAGTAACACTTGGGGCATAATGCGAACCATCAGTGTTGGAGCCACAGCACAACACTTGGTGTCTAGTTTATCCTTCCAAGGTGCAAGGGCTTCGTCGACACATCCGACCCTTCCACATGTGACCGTTTTAGGAAGACTATTACTTTTCTTCTCGTGTTACGTGCTACAGCTGTCTCGGGAATAAAAGTGGCATAGATGAGGCCAAACGTATCAATGCAAGGACAAAAGTTGTACTCACAGCCTCATAAACCCCGGGAGTTGTGCTTCTCTCACAATTGACAATCGTTGTCAGTCCGCTTGAACCTCCTGCTAATGTTGCGTGCTACAGCTGCCTTTAGAAAGAGCTTCTAACCGGATTCTCGTTCCTTATGGTCTCACCTCGCTAAATAAGGAAAATACATTGAAAATACTAATTAAATAAACTTTTGCTTAACAGATGTCATCTGAAAACAACTCCTCTTTTGCTCTCAAGTCCATACTTGAGAAAGACAAACTAAATAACACCAATTTTCTTGAATGGCACCGCAACTTGAGAATCGTTCTCAAAATGGCAAAGAAGCTTTATGTTTTGGAAACCCCAATTCCAACAGCGCCTAAAAATGGTACTGCTGCTGCGAAGAAGGCTTTCGATAATCATAAAGAAGATGCCCTAGAAGTTGGCTGCCTCATGCAAGCCACCATGTCGCTAGATTTCCAGAAGAATATGGAAGACATGAGAGCCTTCGACATGATTGAGCAACTCAAAGGCATGTTTCAGAAACAAGCCCGCCAGGAACGCTATGACACCATGAAACAGCTCATAAGCTGTAGAATGCAAGAGGGTTCCTCAGTTAGTGCTCATGTCCTCAAGATGAAAGGCTACATCGACCAATTAAACAAACTTGGTTATCCTCTCCAAGATGAGATGGCTGTTGACTTCATTCTCAACTCTCTTTCCAGTCACTATGATCAATTTGTTAAGAACTTTAACATGAATGACTGTGTAAAGACAGTGCCGGAGCTACATGGGATGCTCAAAACGGCCGAAATGAACATTTCCAACAAAACAAACCAAGTGTTATGTCACACCCTGACCCGCAGCGGAATAAGAGTCGGGGCATAATAGGGTTATCACCAAAGCTCATGATATTTACTAATATGTTTCATATTTATTAAAGTCAAAATTACATTCCCAATAATCCAAACATGTCCATACAAATACAAAGAGAAACAACCAACTAAACAATTCCAAGCTCTAAATCATTTTATTCTTCTAGGCCAATCCTATGTGTTTCTTGCTGCAGCTGGTTCACCTGTATCATGTGTAAAAATGGGGGGTTTTGGGTCAACATAAGTTGGCGAGTGAACCTTGTTAGATAAACATTTATTATTGATTTTCTTGTTATTTTATCAAGGAAAAATTGTGCATAATCATAAGTGAGCAAATTTAAATAATCAATCAGTAACAATGACAACCACAAACTATAACATACAAAAACATACAATAACATAAATGGGGAACAAACGGCATATGATGTATGTACTGAAACTGATAAATGTCTGTGCGATCAAGGCTCAATCAAACGGAGCCGATAGTATTGCATGTACTGAAAATGATAAATGTCTGTGTGATCAAGGCTCAATCAAACGGAGCCGATCGTATGTTGGCACGCCAGGTTCACGCTCATAATGTAATGGGGAACATGCTCAACGCTCATAATGTAATGGGGAGAGGCGGCCTATGAAATTGCATGTACTGAAACAAATAAATTGAATCTGAACAATAACCACACAACAGTTGAAACAAGCTGAATACACATTTGTTCATGATATGATGCATGCACAATGATTTAAATATAATAAATGGTAAGACACATGATACACCCAAAAAAAACGTGATTAAAACGGGGAATTTGTAAAGATTCACTCACATTGGGTGCGTTTGGTTGGAGATGATGAGATGCGCACGAGTTGGAAGGATTTAACAACGAGTATTAACTAACCTAAATAATAACGGAAAATATAGTAAATGAGTGGATTTTATTGATAATTTTAATGAGATTTTTAGATATATTTTTGTGAGTTTAAGGCTATTTCCTAACTTTAAAAACATTATTTTTAAGTATTTTTAATTGATTTTTAAATTAAATTAAATAAATAAAAATATAAAAATATGTTGACTTTTGCATTGACCGTTGACCGTTTGACTTGTTGACCGGTTTTATTGTGTAATTGTATGCGCCGGGTGACGCTCGAACCCAAGACCTCCCGTTCGTGTGCACGCAGCTCTACCAACTGAGCTACGTGTCTAACCTGAAATAATTCTGTTTTTAATTATACTTATATACTAACTCAGTTTATTCAAAATTCTTTTATTTTCAAAAACATTTTAAATCATCGAACCGGTGTCACCAACAGGTCTCGAACCCGGGACCTGTGCTTGATCGTTACACACAGTCCACCGCTGGACTGTGTGTCTAACTTGTTTAATATACAGATTTTTATTATACTTAACATCTAATTGCGAAAAGGATCCGGTTCATTTAGAAAAAAAGAACATTTTAATTACGAGGTATACGTGTGCCAAGGATCGAACTCGCGGCGTGTGATTTGTATGTGCACACAGTCCACCGCTGGACTATGTGTCTAACCAGTTTACAATATCCATTTTAATTAATCTTAATGTCATCTACTATTTCGTCTTCTTCGTCTATAACACAGACAACGGTTATCTCGCTGTTATTTGTTTAATTCAGTTAACGAATAATATGAACAAGTTGAAAGGTGATGAACGGAGAAGGTTTGGGGAAAGAAAGTACCGGAATAGGTCGTCGTTCTCGAAACTCCGGCAAGGATCGTCGGCTCTGATTATGAGCTTCCTCTGTTCGGGTCAATTACCAAATTTGATTGATTAGTTATGAAAGTGGGGTACTAAACAAGGATTAACAGAGGATTTGAATGTTCATACCGATTCACAGCGTGAGATTGGAAATTCCAGAAGTTTTCCGGCGAGAGCTGAATATTCCGGCTATGTCGTCTGGGATTGATTCTGATTGTTGGTTTGAAGTTAGTAACAGCCTAACAACGGATTGAAACTAAAATAGTCGAAGTATTTACCGTATTGATGAAGGTCTCGGTTTTCCGGCGACTTGCAGAGATTTTCCGGCGAGTTAAAAAAAGTTTTTCTGACGAACTGAATGAATAGCGAAAGTGCAATTGAAGGTTTGTAGAATGTTTCTAAGTCGCGAAAGAGGTCTTTGATTGAAGTAATTCAGAAATTGAATATCTTCGGTTATAAAAACCGATCATCATCAAAATTTAAGTTAATTCAAGACTGAATTGATTAGGATCGTCGGTGCATCGGTTATAAACCAGAATCGCGGAACACTCAACCGTTTTGGACGGTTGAAAGCCGATTACGGTTTCAGTTTGGCGCAACAGGTTGTTTCATGATTGTCTATAAGATTTATTTGTTTCCTAGAGTTGACAGAAAACAACAAGTGACGGAGTGGTTATGTGTGTGTGTGTTAAGTCTTTGGAGTTCAACCCAGCTGACCCGGGTTCGAGTCCCTGCAGCCTCATTTTCTTTTTAATTATTTTATTTTTACTTTTTATCAATTATAACTTTTATAGTTTAGTTTGTTTATTAATTATGTATCATTAAAAATCAAAATAGACATAAATACGCAACGAAACATTTATAACTTGATATTCGATTACAAACGGAGCGGGTTTGGAAAACCCGTTTTCGACAAATGTTACAGTATCCCCTACTTTTAGGAATTTCGTCCCGAAATTTAAGTAGTAGTAGGAAAAAGATGTGGGTATTTTTGGCGCATTGAGTCTTCACATTCCCAAGTAAACTCAGGTCCCTGTTTCGACTCCCAACGTACCCTAACAATTGGAATGCGACTTCGTCGAAGACGTTTTTCTCCGAAATCCATGATCTCTATAGGTCTTTCAATAAAATGCATAGATTCATCAATCTGAATATCTTCCAGAGGAATGTGGAGGTTTTGATCAGCGAGGCACTTCTTCAAGTTTGATACGTGGAATGTGGGATGAATCCTGTTGAGTTCTTCTGGTAGATCAAGCTTGTATGCTACAGGTCCTACTCTTTCGAGTATCTTGAAAGGTCCTACGTAGCGTGGTGCTAGCTTGCCTTTTTGACCAAAACGAAACTACTCCCTTCCACGGTGATACTTTTAAAAGTACATGATCACCAATGTTAAACTCCAAAGGCTTCCGTCGTTTATCTGCATAACTCTTTTGACGACTTTGAGCCGCTAGAAGATTGTTTCGAATTTGATGGATCTTGTCTGTGGTTTCTTGAATCAATTCTGGACCAGTGATTTGAGCTTCCCCAATTTCGTGCCAACATACTGGAGATCGGCACTTACGACCATATAAAGCTTCAAAAGGTGCCATGCCGATGCTTGAATGATAGCTGTTGTTGTACGAAAATTCAACTAATGGTAGATGAGCGTCCCAATTTCCCTTGAAGTCTATGACACATGCTCGAAGCATATCTTCAAGAGTTTGAATGGTGCGTTCAGATTGTCCATCAGTTTGAGGATGATAGGCGGTACTGAGATCTAATCGCGTACCCAAAGCGGCTTGTACTGCTTGCTATGTTCGTGAAGTGAAACGACCATCACGATCTGAAATAATGCTTAACGGTACACCATGTCGGCTTACGATTTCGCTGATATAAATACGAGCTAGCTTTTCGTTCTTGAAATCTTCGCGGATATGAATAAAATGAGCTGATTTTGTAAGTCGGTCAATGATTACCCATATAGTGTCATACCCACCAGAAGTGCGAGGTAACCCGGTAATGAAGTCCATGGTTATGTTTTCCCACTTCCATACAGGTATTTCAGGTTGGACCAGAAGTCCTGAGGGTCTTTGGTGTTCAGCTTTCACCTTGGAACATGTAAGGCACTTGGAAACAAAAACAACAATATCCTTTTTCATTCCAGGTCACCAATAGGTGTATCGAAGGTCTTGATACATCTTATCGGCTCCTGGGTGTATAGAGTATCGTGTTTTGTGAGCCTCATTCATAAGAATTTCACGAAGGTTGTTGTGGTCAGGAATCCATATGCGATCTAGATAGTACAGAATACCGTCAGATTTAGTTTCAATTTTAAGTTCAGCTCCACAGGACAGCTCCTTTCGTACATCATCCTCCGTTATTGAAACATGTTGGGCTTCTCGAATTTGATCTTTAATGTCAGTTATGATTTGCGAACATAGAAGACGAATGGAGTTCGCATAACCCTTTCGGCTGAGTGCATCAGCCACCACATTTGCTTTACCAGGGTGGTACCGAATTTCACAGTCGTAGTCATTTAGAAGTTCGACCCATCTTCGTTGCCTCATGTTTAACTCCTTTTGATTGAAGATATGTTGAAGACTCTTGTGGACAGTGTATATTTCACACTTAGTACCGTAGAGATAATGTCTCCATATCTTAAGAGCGAACACAACGGCTCCAATAGGTCATGGGTGGTGTAGTTCTTCTCATGAATCTTGAGTTGTCTCGAAGCATAATCTATAACTTTTCCTCTTTGCATTAGGACACAGCCTAATCCTTGCCCTGACGCGTCGCAATAAACCACGAAATCATCACAACCTTCAGGCAGAGAGGAGGATTGGTGCATCACAGAGTTTTTGTTTAAGAGTTTGGAAGGCTTCTTCTTGCTTGGGTCCCCATATGAAAGGTTTTCCCTTATGAGTTAAAGCCGTGAGTGGTACAGCAATGCGTGAGAAGTTTGAAATGAAACGACGATAATAACCAGCCAAACCAAGAAAAGATCTTACTTCAGTTGGTGTACGTGGCGCTTGCCATTCTTGTACCGCTTTGATCTTTGAGGGGTTGACATGTATTCCTTTGTCATTGACTACATGCCCAAGGAATTGTACCTCTATTAACCAGAATTCGCATTTGGAGAATTTGGCGTAAAGCTTTTCATTTTCTAGGAGTGTAAGGATGAGTCGAAGATGACGCTCATGATCAGACTTAGACTTTGAATAAATGAGAATGTCGTCGATGAAGACTATAACAAAACGATCGAGATAAGGTTTGCAGACTCTGTTCATTAGATCCATGAAGACAGCTGGAGCGTTGGTTAAACCAAATGGCATGACCATGAATTCATAATGACCATAACGAGTTCGGAAAGCGGTCTTTGGGACGTCTTCTTCATGTACTCTAAGTTGATGATAACCAGACCGAATGTCGATTTTTGAAAAGCAGTTGGCACCTTGAAGTTGGTCAAGAAGATCATCAATGCGAGGTAATGGATAGCGATTCTTGATTGTTAATTTGTTGAGTTCTCTGTAGTCGATGCACATGCGAAACGATCCATCTTTCTTCTTCACAAAAAGGACAGGTGCACCCCAAGGCGAGGAGCTAGGACGTATGAATCCTTTGTCAGTCAACTCTTGCAATTGACTGGCTAGCTCTTGCATTTCAGAGGGGGCTAACCTATAAGGAGACTTTGCAACTGGTGTAGCACCAGGTATAAGATCAATACGGAATTCGACCTCTCTAACTGGAGGAAGTCCTGAAATGTCGTCAGAAAAACTTGCGGGAAATCTTTTACTTCTGGGATGTCTTCAAGTTTCTTCTCCATGGTTCCCTTTTTGACGACATGAGCTAAAAACGCGACATAATTCTTGCGAAGATATTTTTGAGCTTGAAGACAGGACACTAATCTGAGCCCTTTCGACGAGGTTTCTCCAAAGATTTGTAGAGTCTGACCGTTTGAAAGAGGAATGCGTATAAACTTTTCGCGACATACAACTTCAGCCTGATGTTGGCTGAGCCAGTCCATACCAATTATAATGTCAAAGCTTCCCAACTTCATTGGAATGAGGTCAACTAGAAAATTATGATCGTTTAGAGTAAGAGTACAATTGCGTATAATAGAGTTCAATGAGACTGGTTTCCCGTCAGCAACTTCTACTGTTATGGATTCCATGAGCTTATCACGGTTTTGGTTTAAGATGGGTTCAAATTCTAAGGACACAAAACTTTTATCCGCGCCAGTATCAACAACATGGATGCATATTTACCATTGATAAGGAACGTACCGTTAACCACATTGCCGTCAGCTCTAGCCTGATTAGCATTGATGTTGAAAGCTCTTCCTCTTGCAGGTGGAGGAGCTTGGTTCGCTTGATTCACCGGATTGGCTTGGGCTTGAGCATGAATAATGTTCACCAACCTTGGACAAGTGTTTCTAAAATGGCTTGGGTCTCCACAATTGTAGCAAGCCCGCATAGGTTGTACCATGGGATAGTTGGGTTGGTAGTATGTTTGGGCTAAATGTTGGGTAGGTGGTAATAGTAGGGGTTGTTGGGCTTGACCCATTATTTGTTGGTGGGTTTGGGTTGAAGGCTGGTGGCGGTTCGTTCGCTGAGGCATGCGACAGGTTTGAACAGTATGACCTGCGCGACCACAGCCGGTGCAATGTTGGCAGGGATGATCAGGAAAATGGTGGTATTGGCAACGGTTGCATTTTGGTAACGGGCCAGAGTATGGCCTTTTGTATGGTGCAGGTGAAGGGGCAACTTGGGTAATGGGTGCAGCAGGAATAGGGAAATTGGTTTGTGTAACAGCGAAGTTTCTGGTGTTACGCTTCCTCTTGTTAGCAAACTTAGAGGAGGAGGTGGAATGGTTTGATGTTTGGCCCTCAACGGGGGCTTTCTTCTTCTCCTCTTTAAACTTACCGTTGCGAATTCGATTCTCGGTCAGTTCAGTCGCTAGTTCCATAGCAGCTTCAAGTGTTGCTGGCGAAGTGCTGAGGACTGAATCTTGAATTTTCGAGGGAAGACCTCGAATATAATGCTCGATTAAGCGATAAACTGGGGTAAACAAATTAGGGACCATTTGGTTCAACTCTAAGAACCTCTTGTTGTAGGAAGTATGATCTCCCTCCTTTTGCTTCAAAGAATGAAATTCGTCCTCTAGCTTTTTTAATCTCACTTCTAGGACAGAATCGCCTCGTCATGATTTCCCTTAACTCCTCCCACGTTAAGGCCATTGCATCATCAATTCCCTCTTCCCCTTTTCAGTATTCCACCAGGTGAGAGCTACCCCAAATAGTCTCCCGGTTGCGTATCGTATCTTGCGATCCTCTGGACAATCGCAGTTGAGGAAGGTGTTTTCCATTTCCTCAAACCAGTGGAGGAGAGCAGTGACACCTTCGGTCCCTTCAAATTTAGGAGGATCGCAAGACTTGAAATGTTTATATGAGCACTTGCTGGTAGGAGGGTTGCCGATGTTCTGGTCATCTTGCTGGGGAGGATTAGTGGGATTTGTGGCGAGTGCCTGTTGTACTTGAACCACAATGTCAGGGAGCACCGCGGCCATTTGTTTCGCGATTTGCGCGGCCAAGCGTTCGTGAGGTCTTCCTGATCGTTTACCCCCTCGTTGTTGTCTAGCCGACATCTACAGGAACATACATAAGAAGATTGTGAGTTTATGGAGTCTTTTTAGGTGTCATGTGTCTTAAAGAAAAGGAAAATAACATAAATATCAATAATGCAACTACATCCATAGGATGTCTTGGGTTTGCTCATGTTGGGCCTCAAATGTCTCCCATACCTTCACCGGTATAGTCATGTGGGCCCCCATGACTATTGGCTTGGTAGGATTCACATTGGTATTGGCGATCTAACACTCGCATCACCCGAATGCAAACCACAAAATATGTTTACGAGATGTATGGTCGGAATGTGTCCAGGTGTAGACACAGTGACAACTCAAAGTGGGGTTAGTTCACACGACGTTTGGTATAGCATGCTTTGGCCTAATAGGTACTTCGTACTCTCATCGTTAGTCCCCAGGTAGGCAAACTGGTCCTTTATTTTGGATTTATACGAATGCCAGCCTAGACGGGACGTTCCGACTACCGGTACTGGTACCCTTCCAGTTACTACATGCCCGTCATGAGAACTCACTTTGATGTGATTTGAAAATACAAAAATCATTGTAAAAACAATCATGATAATGACGTGATGTGTGCTTTCATTGGTATGATATGTTATGAGAATATGATTCATGGTAGGCATTATATACTAATATGTTCTTATGAACATGCTTGCATATCGAATGTAACATTAAACATAAAACATATAAACATCATGAATTTTGCATGTAACACACAAAATTCTTAAAAATTTCTAATCAACTATAGTATAGGCTCTAAGGGTCTAATAACCTATCCTATATCCCTATAGTCATGGCTCTGATACCAATCTGTCACACCCCGACCCGCAGCAGAATAAGAGTCGGGGCATAATTGGGTTATCACCAAAGCTCATGATATTTACTAATATGTTTCATATTTATTAAAGTCAAAATTACATTCCCAATAATCCAAACATGTCCATACAAATACAAAGAGAAACAACCAACTAAACAATTCCAAGCTCTAAATCATTTTATTCTTCTAGGCCAATCCTATGTGTTTCTTGCTGCAGCTGGTTCACCTGTATCATGTGTAAAAATGGGGGTTTTTGGGTCAACATAAGTTGGCGAGTGAACCTTGTTAGATAAACATTTATTATTGATTTTCTTGTTATTTTATCAAGGAAAAATTGTGCATAATCATAAGTGAGCAAATTTAAATAATCAATCAGTAACAATGACAACCACAAACTATAACATACAATAACATACAATAACATAAATGGGGAACAAACGACATATGATGTATGTACTGAAACTGATAAATGTCTGTGCGATCAAGGCTCAATCAAACGGAGCCGATCGTATTGCATGTACTGAAAATGATAAATGTCTGTGTGATCAAGGCTCAATCAAACGGAGCCGATCGTATGTTGGCACGCCAGGTTCACGCTCATAATGTAATGGGGAACATGCTCAACGCTCATAATGTAATGGGGAGCGGCGGCCTATGAAATTGCATGTACTGAAATAAATAAATTAAATCTGAACAATAACCACACAACAGTTGAAACAAGCTGAATACACATTTGTTCATGATATGATGCATGCACAATGATTTAAATATAATAAATGGTAAGACACATGATACACCCAAAAAAAACGTGATTAAAACGGGGAATTTGTAAAGATTCACTCACATTGGGTGCGTTTGGTTGGAGATGATGAGATGCGCACGAGTTGGAAGGATTTAACAACGAGTATTAACTAACCTAAATAATAACGGAAAATATAGTAAATGAGTGGATTTTATTGATAATTTTAATGAGATTTTTAGATATATTTTTGTGAGTTTAAGGCTATTTCCTAACTTTAAAAACATTATTTTTAAGTATTTTTAATTGATTTTTAAATTAAATTAAATAAATAAAAATATAAAAATATGTTGACTTTTGCATTGACCGTTGACCGTTGACCGTTTGACTTGTTGACCGGTTTTATTGTGTAATTGTATGCGTCGTGTGAGGCTCGAACCCGAGACCTCCCGTTCGCGTGCACGCAGCTCTACCAACTGAGCTACGTGTCTAACCTGAAATAATTATGTTTTTAATTATACTTATATACTAACTCAGTTTATTCAAAATTCTTTTATTTTCAAAAACATTTTAAATCATCGAACCGGTGTCACCAACAGGTCTCGAACCCGGGACCTGTGCTTTATCATTACACACAGTCCACCGCTGGACTGTGTGTCTAACTTGTTTAATATACAGATTTTTATTATACTTAACATCTAATTGCGAAAAGGATCCGGTTCATTTAGAAAAAAAGAACATTTTAATTACGAGGTATACGTGTAACAAGGATCGAACTCGCGGCGTGTGATTTGTATGTGCACACAGTCCACCGCTGGACTGTGTGTCTAACCCGTTTACAACATCCATTTTAATTAATCTTAATATCATCTACTATTTCGTCTTCTTCGTCTATAACACAGACAACGGTTATCTCGCTGTTATTTGTTTAATTCAGTTAACGAATAATATGAACAAGTTGAAAGGTGATGAACGGAGAAGGTTTGGGGAAAGAAAGTACCGGAATAGGTCGTCGTTCTCGAAACTCCGGCAAGGATCATCGGCTCTGATTATGAGCTTCCTCTGTTCGGGTCAATTCCGGCTATGTCGTCTGGGATTGATTCTGATTGTTGGTTTGAAGTTAGTAACAGCCTAACAACGGATTGAAACTGAAATAGTCGAAGTATTTACCGTATTGATGAAGGTCTCGGTTTTCCGGCGACTTGCAGAGATTTTCCGGCGAGTTAAAAAAAGTTTTTCTGACGAACTGAATGAATAGCGAAAGTGCAATTGAAGGTTTGTAGAATGTTTCTAAGTCGCGAGAGAGGTCTTTGATTGAAGTAACTCAGAAATTGAATATCTTCGGTTATAAAAACCGATCATCATCAAAATTTAAGTTAATTCAAGACTGAATTGATTAGGATCGTCGGTGCATCGGTTATAAACCAGAATCCGCGAACACTCAACCGTTTTGGACGGTTGAAAGCCGATTACGGTTTCAGTTTGGCGCAACAGGTTGTTTCATGATTGTCTATAAGATTTATTTGTTTCCTAGAGTTGACAGAAAACAACAAGTGACGGAGTGGTTATGTGTGTGTGTGTTAAGTCTTTGGAGTTCAACCCAGCTGACCCGGGTTCGAGTCCCGGCAGCCTCATTTTCTTTTTAATTATTTTATTTTTACTTTTTATCAATTATAACTTTTATAGTTTAGTTTGTTTATTAATTATGTATCATTAAAAATCAAAATAGACATAAATACGCAACGAAAGATTTATAACTTGATATTCGATTACAAACGGAGCGGGTTTGGAAAACCCGTTTTCGACAAATGTTACATGTTAATGGTTCGATCTGGTGGTGTTAGGAAGCCCAGAACAAAGAAAAGTCACAACGGCAAAAACAAAGGAAAGGCTCCTGTTGCTGCCAAACATGCCACCAACAAGAGCAAACAAGTTGTTAAAGCCCCTCATTCAGAAGAGCGGCAATGCTATGAGTGTAACAAGATGGGGCACTAGAAACGTAACTGCCTTGAGTATCTTGCTAAGCTCAAAGCAAAGAAGGCCAATGGAGAAGGCACTTCTTTAGGTATTCTGATATATGTTATCGAGCTTTTCACTGTTTCTAGCAACACATGGTATTTGATAACGGATGTGGTTATCACATCGTTAATGTCTTGCAGGAGCCTGAGAAGTGGAAGAAACTGAAACCAGGGAACATGGAACTCATTGTTGGCAGTGGGAAGAAAGTCCCAGTTCTAGCAACTGGCACATTTAATCTTACATGTCCTTCTGGTCTTGTTGTTGTTTTGAACAATTGTCTTTTTGCACCTGGTTTGACCAGGAACATCATTTTGGTTTCATTGTTGTTTGAACAAGGATTTAGATATGCTTTTAATGATGTTGCTATTTCTGCTTATCTAAATGGTACTTACTATTTTGAGGCTAAACCTCGAAACGGTATTTATGAAATTGATGTTCAACCTAGCAACTAAACGTCAGAAAAATGGTACTAGTGATTCATTTCTATGGCATTGCAGACTTGGCCACATAAGCAAGGCACGCATAAAATGGCTCCAATCTGAGGGGATTCTTGAATCCACCGGAGCGGACTCATTTGATGATTGCGAGTCATGCTTAGCTGGCAAGCTCACCAAGGATCCCTTCACCCATGTTGGTGAACGAGCTAGTGATCTATTAGGACTCATACACTCAGATGTATGTGGTCCTTTTAGAACCATGACTAGGAATCACGAGAGATACTTCGTTACATTCATCGATGATCATAGTCGATATGCTTATGTTTATCTTATGAAGCATAAGCATGAAACCTTTGAAAGGTTCAAAGAGTTTCAGAACTAAGTTGAAAACCAACTTAATAGAAAGATTAAAATGCTTCGCTCAGATCGAGGCGGTGAATACCTTAGCTTAGAATTTCTCGATCATCTAATGGAACGTGGAATAGTTTCACAACCCACTCCACCAGGCATACCCCAACTTAATGGCGTGTGTGAAAGGAGAAATCGGACCCTGCTGAATATGGTTCGATCGATGATCTGTAGAACAAATTTGCCTCACTCCTTTTGGAGTTTTGCTCTTATGACTGCTGCACGACTCGTAAATCTAGCGCTGACCAAAAAGGTGAACAAGACTTCATATGAGATATGGTATGGGCGTAAGACAAACTTGAGTTACCTTAGAATATGGGGGTGTGATGCTTACATCACAAGTGATTCTGATGACAAGCTTGACCCTCGAGGCGAAAAGGTAGTTTTCGTCGGATACTATAACCAAAGCGGTTATTACTTCTACCATCCTGATGCAAATACCATTTCCATCAAAAGGAAAGCTAAAAGGTTCCTTGAAGATGAACTTCTTGGTCAAGGAACTGGAAGTAACTTGGTGGATCTTGAAGAAGTTCAAGGACCACAAACAACCGTTGAGGAGGTCGGAACGTCTGAACCACAACAAATTGTTGACACTGATTCAGACTTGAACACAAGCCTTCGCATGAGTATCAGGACTCGTAAAGAACCTGATAGATACCTTTGGCATATTGTGGGTTATGAAGTCCTGACAGTAGCTGAGTCTGATGACGAGCCTACTAATTACAAATCTGCTATTTCTAATCCAGATTCTCCGAAATGGCTAGAGGCCATGAAAGCCGAGATGCAATCCATGCGTGACAATCAAGTCTGGGACTTGGTTGAGCTACCCCCCGAATCTCGGGCAGTAGGGAGCAAATGGGTTTTTAAAAGAAAACCGACAAGCATGGAAATATACAAACCTACAAGGCACGGCTAGTAGCGAAAGGTTTCACTCAAACTCAAGGTATTGACTATGATGAAACCTTCTCGCCCGTTGCTATGATCAAGTCGATCAGGATATTACTTGCCATAGCTGCGTACTATGATTACGAAATTTCGTAAATGGATGTTAAAACCGCCTTTCATAATGGACATCTTTCTGAAGATGTTTATATGGTTCAGCCTGACGGTTTTATCGATCCAAAATATCCCAATAGGGTATGTAAGCTAAACAAGTCCATTTATGGACTCAAGCAAGCGTCTCGGAGCTGGAATCTTCGTTTTGACCAGAAAGTCAAAGAGTTTGGTTTTGTCAAGAACGAAGATGAACCTTGTGTTTACAGAAAGGCTAGTGGGAGTGCTATATCATTTCTCATCTTGTATGTAGATGATATAATGATCATTGGAAACAACATCCCCATGCTTAAGGAAATTAAGCATTGGTTGGGATCTTGTTTCGCAATGAAGGATCTTGGAGAAGCCGCTTATATTCTGGGAATCAAGATCTATAGGAATAGATCTAAGCGACTTCTCGGGCTAACTCAGAGCACATACATAGATTAAGTGATAAGACGCTTCAAAATGGAAAAATCCAAGAAAGGAGGTGTTCCAATGACTAAAGGAACCGTCTTGAACAAATCACAAGCTCCCTCTGAGGACCGTGAGATAAAGCAAATGGAAACAGTTCCATATGCTTCCGTGATTGGTTCTATCATGTATGCTATGGTATGTACTCGACCAGACGTCTCGTATGCCTTAAGCATGACAAGCCGTTACCAGCAGAGCCCTGGGATTGCCCACTGGACTGCAGTTAAGAACATCCTTAAGTACTTGAGAAGGACAAAAGATATGTTCTTGATATTTTGGAGGAGTCAATGAGGAGCTCACTGTAAAATGTTACACTGATGCTAGTTTTCAAACTGACCGAGATACCTCTCGCTCACAAACGGGTTTCATGTTCACTCTCAACGGAGGAGCTGTTTCATGGAAAAGCTCCAAGCAGAGTGTTGTGGCTGATTCCACCACGGAATCTGAGTACATTGCCGCATCGGATGCCGCAAAGGAAGCTGCTTGGATGAAGAAGTTCATAACAGATCTCGATGTGGTTCCAAGTATCATGAAACCCATCCAGATATTTTGTGATAACACAGGTGTTGCTCAAGCCAAGGAGCCTAGATCCCATCACAAAGCCAGACACATTTTAAGAAAGTTCCACTACATACGTGAAATTGTGGAACGTGGAGGCATCGTTATAAGCAAAAATTGACACAGATCAAAACCTAGATGACCCATTACTAAGCCAATGACTCAAGAAAAACATGATTGTCACATGGACTCTATTGGGCTTAGATTAGCTAGTGATATGTTTTGATTTAGTATTTGGATGTGCGAACATCAAACAGTAGTACTCTTGCATTCGTTTTGATTTACTAGTTAAATGCAATTCTTGAATCCTACAACTGTGTTCGAATTTGATACGTTTAAATCCATGAATCTTGTATTCTAAATCATCCGTAGTCGGTCAGACTCGTGGGAACGATTCTGAATTAAGACTATTTCAACTTTGGACTCAAGGAGTTGACTTCCAAACTCACAGACCTCATTACGAATGACGTCGGATGTAACTCGCATCAAATCATCTTCATGGATCTTGGTCATAAGATGTATTTGATTTTGGTATACTCATTTAGTATCCTCTGACCTGAGATACATACTAGAACTCTCGTTTACTAAAAACTATTCTTTGATCAGTGTCAACCGCTGTCGCGTAACTACCAGTCATAAAGGCATTGGTTGGGAATAGCTCTGAAGTTCAGTGGGAGTTGTATGTAGTCAAGATGGGATTCTGTACTCTTACATTATATGTAACAGTTAGACATTCAAACTGGTGAAGTGTAAGGCCTTACCCAAACTTACTGTGTGTTTGATTGGACCTCTTTGATTCTTGAACGAGAACGATAATGATTAAACGCCATATGAGATTGAACCTGATCCATGTCTCATTGTTCAATCGATATCTTTTATAGAAAGGATAGATGACAACGATTACCATAAGTCTACTATCTTCAAGTAGCAAGTCGTTGCTAAAGGGAAGATACCTTGGTTAGCGACTTTAAAGTGTCATGACCTGTTGGGGGCAGCTATGTGTAGCTAGAGCACCGCTGGCTGTCTGCATTGAGATCTTATTAGAGACCGTCCAAGTGGGAGCTGTTGGATATTTATGTCCGGTTCGATAAGTCAACGCTGCCGACCGGGTCTTGACCCGTAGGAGTTACACCGTGGGCAACGAACTAAAAATCCACTTAACTAATTTAACTGGTAATTACGAATGATACGCGGGCATTAAATTGAGAGACGGGTACATGGGCCGGGTGAGACAAGAACACTCCTCTACGCCACTTGTCGCGCATGCACTCTTGCATCGCCACTTGTCGCGCACCGAGAATCTTGGCCAATGGCATCGCATGCATTTTGCATGGTTGCCACTTGGCAGACATGCAAAGATGTCCATGCCCTATAAAATGGAGTGTTGGGGTCTTGTTGTTGGGTTGTTGCAAGAACAAAAATTACTCTCAACACACACACACCCACAATCGGCCAGCACCGCCGCCGAGCCACCCTGTCGCCGCCGCTGTTCCCGGTCCCAGTCGCCGCTGCCACGTGCACCGCCGGCCACCACCGCCGCTACTCAACCCGTTCCCGTGTTTCGCTAGTTCGTTAACTCGCACTTGTTCGTTGAACCTCGGTGTCTCAACCGGTTTATTACTAACCGAAGGTATATCTAAACCCCCTATGGTTTGCGTTTATATTTCATGTTTGCATGTCGGTGACCTTGTTCCATTACAGATGTTCCTAGGTATAAAATGTTCATGTCATTTTGTTACATACGCTTCCGTTGTTTAAATGTGTACATATACATATTGTTCACTAGTTAAAGATTTATTTTAACTAACATAAATATATATATACATACTTGTCAAAAGTGTTTTGACTAATCCTTGTAACAAAATAAATATGAGCCTATATGAACCGAGTTCATAATATTAAAAGTAAAATTATACCTCGGATCTCCTACAACATTGGAGGAGTAAATGGAGGTCACAAGATGTAGTCTGGTATATTTGGGAGTTTAGAGGTGAAAAGACCAATTTGCCTTGACACAACGACGAAATGGACGGACGTTGGACAAGGGGACGCAACATGTAGCAGTTTTACAAGACCAAGGACTCATTGATCGAAACATTCATTTGGGAGGCACGACCTGACACAGGCGTATAAGCACAGGGACACAAATTGCATTTTACTTTAATATTCATTATGTTAAAGATTTAAAAAAGTTGAATTAGTTGGTTTTTTTCCATATGTAGTACGAGTGATACATAGTTCGAGTGTCCAACGTGGATTAAGAGTCCTACTTTTGTTCACTTTTTTCTTCAATGTTTGGTTTGGACATTTGTTCTTGATATTTAAAAATGTAGGATATGCATATATGAGTATTTATAGTTATAGTTGCATAACATTTTATACTTTTCTTGTTATTAATATTAATAATGCTTTTTTATACAATATGTGATAATGTATATGCAAACATTTGTGGTCAAATACAATGATCGACTTACATACTATAAAATATCATTAACGAGTTTAATTTCGATCATTGTTCTTGTTTAAGTAATTAAAATGTGTTAATAGGAGTTGAACTTTGAAAATATTAAATTTTGGTTTGAATTTATCAAAAGGAATTGAGAACTTTGAGGCAAACATGAATATGATCTGGTTCGTAATCTGCTAAAGGGGTTGAAATATGGTGGATGTGGTGGGGTTAGCGGCGGTAGATGCGGATCTAAGATTGTTTTTTTTACTTAACTTGGTATTTTTTCACACATATGTCGATTCACTATCCATATATCACCCGTAAGATCAATACTATAGAACACTAAAAACGTTCGTAGGATTAGTTTGACCGAGATAACCAACACTTAAATTTGCCGCTCAATATATGTGGTTATGACTAAACCGGGATGGTGATAACAGTTCTTGAACGTCAAGAGGGCTAAACTCGGTCCAAGGATCTCATCTCAGAATCCGACAATGAAACGTGGTGGGACAAGAAAAATAAATAACATAATACCATGGATGGAAGTTAATGAATAACAATGGACTTTGACAAAAAGAGAAACTATTCATTAAATGCATTACACGTTCCATGTTGCATCACGCTACTTTGCAACCCCATCCTAGATCTAATCTCAAACCTACCACCTCTTTAAATCTTTTAATATGATGATCGACTTTCTAACTATTATATATGTTACAAATAATTTATCATTTTTATAGTGGTATAATAAGATTATACGGTATGGAGCCGCGTCCCACTCCACTTCAACTTTTTAAATTCCTCAATAGCGCTCCCATCATTTCCTGCACGCTCTTGGGGGTGCCATTGCCCTTCCATGATTGCAATGGCGATGTTTAATAGACGTTTTTTCTGGTCAGGCCCTTGAATATGTCCGCTTAACAATGGTCTTTTTTTTTAAAGTAAGTTTAACTCTATATATATACACTAACTCAACCATATATTTGTACACAAAATATACCACTCTTACTACCTAAGTTTACACAAATATCATCTCTCACAACCCACTTTCTTCACGTTTCTATTCAACAACGATCCAAACGTGTTTGATCCGAACCACCCGCGTTACACAAACACTCAAGACAACCCATGGACCATCACTACCAACACCGACCAAGGTGAATACCGATGCTACAAAACCGAAAATTTACCACGATCGGAGATGCAATCTCTACAAAGTCGACAAACACCCCACTATTCAAATGACCGTTTATTTCATGTATCCCCCATTTGCCCAATACATGTCTCAACTTTTGTATCCTATGTCTTTACCCGAAACCCAACCCAACCCGTACCCAAAACCCAACCCAATGGTCGCCATTCATCATCATCATGGAGTAGACGTCGTAGAAAGCAACCGGAGCTCCAAAGACACATGAAAAGTGGACAAGCAAAAAATGGCATGTGGGTCGACATATCCGAAAACCCCATTGTTGGTAATATTTTAAAAACTGTTTAGTTGTTTATTTAAATATATTTTAAATGTTTAAAATTATATACTTTAAATAATTTATTTTTTTTAATTGTTGTTTGAAAAATATGTTAATATTTTGTTAAAATAGGCAATGATCAAGACGTATCATTTTTTTGTTTTTATGAGGCGGATTGGTGATTTTTTTCGCTATGAAGCACAAACCAAACTGTACAATGAAATACAGTAACTTCAACAACATTGTAAACCACCATATAAACAATCGAAACAGAACTAGCGGTTCAAGTGACACAGACGTCATGTCGGTCGCCCACGAAGAGTTTAAAGTAACATATGGTTGCCCATTTACCATGGTAAAACCTATGGAGGTGCTTAAAAATTCTCCAAAGTGATATCTTGTGCCACCAGTCAAATCTGCCCGTTCAACAAAGTGTTCCAAGACTATTTCAGACACGCCTGAGTCGCGCTCATCCATGGGGGATCAAATGCTCGTTCTTATTTAGACCTAAACGACTTCAATAACAAGCTAGGGTTTGAGGAACCATAAGAATTGCAACGCCTACCAAGTAGAGAAAAAACCAAGATAGCTACAAGCAAAAGAAAAGGCAAATCGACTTCTACAACAATAACAACAAATACCGAGGGTGGATCATGTTTCTTCAAATTAGACGAGAAAATTACTCGAATTCTCTCGATATAGGAACAAGAACACTAATTGGCATAGGATAAGCAAAGGGTGGCCGAGTTAAAGTTCCTAAAAAACCCATCCCCTCTCATCAATCCGAGGACGACCGTATGATTATGGGACTTGAGAAAGAACGTATTCGAGCATAATATCAACAAGTATCAGTTCTTTATTTTTTAGTAGTTTAAATGTTATGTTTTTTTTTTTTTTTGCAATTTCATGTTTTTTAAATGTCATGCTTTTTTTAAAATGTTATGTCTTTTTTATATTAATTAGTTTATATGTTATAAATTAAAAAAAATTAAATGATTGAGTAATGATTGGAGGGCTTCATTTCATTGCATTGGTGTTAAGCTAGAGGATATGAGGCGCCATCACCCATTAATCTCAGCAACATTGGGGGGGGGGGGGGGGGGGGTTTATTCAATGCTAGCCAAAGCATTAGCAGATGAAAAGTTGAAGTCACATCAATTTTAAACCTTTAAAACAGATAAATAAATAAATAAAGAGGGCACTATTAGGGGGTTTTAATCGATACCATGGGTGTTATTGAGAAGATGCAATGTAGCCCCTTCTCCTATGTGGCGCATGCGTGTCTATGATGTGGCACAATGGAGCCTTTAGAGGCTGCATCCCGTACATTGTAGCTTTATTGGCATGGAGAATAATGTCCGCTTATTGACATGGTGCTGAGATGACAAAATCCATACCCTCTAGCATAAAATATTAGTTTATATCAAACATCGATTTATATTAAAATTACAATGTGAACAATAATTATACAATCTATAATAAAACTTCGTATAACTAACATATTTCTATACCATATAACAATTCACACAACTAACTTGTATTTATCACAAAAATTAACTTATGTTAATTAGTAACACTGAACTACTATAATAGCCTCTTTAATACACAGATTAAATACATACATATATATATATATATTATATATATATATATATATATATATATATATATATATATATATATATATATATTCTTCAAATATATTTATGCTCTACTGCAAACTATCAAAGTTGTTATACCTTTTTAATTAGAACTCTGCACCTGGATAACAAAATGAATGTCGCGAGAACTTATTGGAGAAAACATACACTAGTTAATTTGGGAGTGCATGTTATTATGTGGTGATAGTCGACCCAATACTACAAATTGTTAATTTACAGAGAAATGCTGATAGATATATATTTATAACTTTAAAATATTAATTATATATTACATGTATAATCTAATCTAACTTATAATAAATTATTTTAAATAATGCTAAGTAACGTTCCTTCTTTAATTTATCAATAATATTAGTAATTTTAATTTTACTAATACATATCTTCTAATAAATAACTCCAACAACACAAATTGGGGCCTGAAGCTCCCACTCGCTAGAGACAACAGAAAGCTTAGTTAGTTACTGTACTCACTTGACTGAAAAGTCAATTTAATGGGACTTTATCCAAAAGTATGCAAAGGTAGCCTGGAGAAAAAACAATTCAGACTTTCACAAAAAAAAAAAAACAAGACAAACCACACAAACAATACCTTGGAGGATAACACTCACCCAAATGGGTAGGTGAGCTATCGAGGAGGCTTTCACATGGGTAGAAAGCTCAACCGATATAAAGCGGACTCCTCACAACTCTCAAAGGTATTCCTACTTTAAGTCTCTTTCTCTCCCTCTCTCTCTATTCTTATTCTCTTGTAACACCTCGTAAAATTCACGTCCGGTAATATACCGACACGTGTACGTACCCTAGGATAAAGCCATAGATGTATAGGCCGCTCATCTAGCTCAAACATGTCAAAATCATAAAATCTTCATCTACCAGGCTGTAAGTTACGGTCCCGAACCGTAAGCTACGGTTCGGTTACGCTGTTCAAAATCAGACCTGACTGTAACCTATGGCCAAGAACCGTAAGCTACGGTCCAGGCTTGCTGAACCACAATTATACTAACCGTAAGCTACGGTCTGGCGACCGTAGCCTACGACGAGGTTCAGGGACCTTTATATTTCATAATTTCAACTTTCAATAAATGACCCGGAGGCCCCTAGACTTCATTATTTTCGTATTTCTTGCTTAATCAAGCCACCTTTCGATTCGAACAACTCTCGGTTGAGGTGATATCTTTTGATTCACCAATCTTAAGTATTCCAAATTATCACCGAACCTTTATCTTCACTAATTTAGGTAATTTAACCTATAAAACCATAAGAACTCGTATTTATCGTATACTAAGCTTATGACCACTTATAAGTCACTAAAGTACATAGTATAACACACATTAACGTTCGGTGATTCGTACTCTTCTCTAATACACCACGTGTTGAACGAAACGAACTAGTTGTATCATTATGTCATTGAATATAAGTCAAGGGACAATTCATGACATTTAATAAAACTATACTTGAGGGACCAAAAGTGTCAAAATCCCAAATTTCTGTCAAGATGCCACCTATCCTGCAAATTGCCGCTCTCTTGCAGCATTTGACACCTAACTAGCCACTTGTATTGATCCTACAACACCTCTAACACCTGGCTTCATCCTCAACCACCTTCTTGCACTATAAATGGCCCACTAAGTTCACTCTATTCCTTGCTCATTTCCTTTTTCTCCTCTCTATTACACTCTTGGAAGTTCCTGGTCATTAAGAAGCATCCCTTTGAGTTCTAAACTTCCTCTTGGATCACTTGTAAGTGTTCCATGTCTGCTCTTTTCTTTTATAGGCTTTCAATAGGCAAAAGTCAAGCATTTTCGACAAATGTCTTGATTTTCGGTTAAGACCATTATGGTCTAGCCATTGTTCAAAATGAACATGGAAAAGTGATTGTAATTAGGTATGTATTAACCCCTTAAAAGATAAACTCCTAAGAATCACGTTTACTAAGTCAATTGACGGGTCAAAATTTATGTTTTAAAAAGTCAAACGGGTCAGATTTTATAAAAAAATTATCATCTGAATTTATATATGTTATAAAGATGTTTTTGACACTTAAACAAGTTGGTAATAATTATTAGAACATGTGGGAACATGTTCGATCCGTTAATTCCATTCGTCATAGGGTTGGTTCGCAACCGAAAGTCACGAAGTTTGACTTCTGTTTTGACTTTCGATTCTGACCCGATTACATTAGTTTACTACCGATTTATGGTTGCATTATGATCGTAATATAGTATAGCATAACCCTATGAGGTTATATTACATGATCATAATCATAATCTGAGTTTATGCGTAAGTCCGCTATTATGTCAAACTTCGACTAAAATGCCCTTTATACATAAAACATGGTTTTCATCAACAACGAACTTGCAAATGGAATACCCATTGATATGTTAATATAATTAACATATTATGATGTTATAATTCTGATCATAAACTAAGTCTTATTACAATATCGTAATTTATACTTTTAAAAGACCAAAATGTCCTTTCGGTGCATAATTTGGTCCTAAACCATGAACTACACTTATGTGTGATATCTTACTAATAATATATCACAAATTAAGTATTTTTCCAAAGTGTTTATGATCATAACATCAGAATATATGCAAGTTCCTTTTATACGTCATATAATGGTCAAACACCTTATAAGGAATAATCTCGTTTTAAAACTTTAAACAGGCATATAAGTTGATATCCTACCGATATTACAACTTATTTAAAGTATAATGACATATAGAACTTGTTCATGACTCACCCGGTTACCCGATGTCACTTATGTGTGTACGGTTAAGTATATGTAACTAGTTAAGTAAATTAACCAAAACGGGTTTAACATTATCATTTTAATCTCAAATTCCAGAATGATAATTGTTTACCCATGTCATACAAGTCTTAGTACTTGTTGGGTTTAAACTACATTCTATCCGCTCATCGCTTAATCCAACGAGTCGTACCGTTTTGATCCTTTAAGCTAGTCGGTCTAAGTCTATAACTTAAATAGAACCGTTAGCATTCTAATTGGTTAGCTTATGCCATTATTCCAGACTAGAAGCCTTCCAGTAAATGCTATCTGCACTTATCTATTGATTAAACGACCGAGTTAATATAAACTTTGCTTATTAAAAGTCAAGTACAAGCTCAGGTAAATACTCTTAACTTATTTTCCCTATACGGGCTTGAGTTACGGTAAATTATTACCACTTGGTCGGAAATGGGATCAATCGAATGCCGGATTATGGCTAGTAAATTCACATATTCTGTTTTGATCAGTTTTGTTTGATAACTTAAACATTTGGGGTTAACGACCGTGTCCTGGATATCCTCGGCTCATTTAAATTACTAATGGCCACGACCAAAGCACAGGGTGTAGGTATACACCTGACATATGCGAATGCTAAAATATTTTTACCCACAAGTTGTGGATAACTCCTTCGTGGGTTTATAAATGGTGTGTCAGTTAATCATATCTCGGTTTCTATACTGGGTTCCATATGTATTGACAGACATGTGAATCTGTATACAAGGTTAAAAGCTTAACTTTCCCAAGTTATAAAAACTTTTTATGTGCCTTGTGCACTTAAATCATTTTTGAAATATTTTCAAAATGAGACAGTAAATTGTATTTATCAGCGAAAGCTGACGTATTTTCAAAAGACTAAGTTGCAGGTACAATACGAAATAGGCTGGAAGCTGCTTGGTAGTGATATAACAGGATCTTGCAAATCCTTAGATCTGCCAAAAGTCTGATATGCATCTTGTGTATATTTTACAATCCGCCTGTGGATCTTTCATTACAAACCCTCTGTATATTATTTTCGAACTTTGGATATTTTGGTTTGTAATAGTATTTTAAACTCCAAGACTTCCGCTTTGCTGTGTTAATTGACTATGATGATATCAACTTACGTCACGATATTCCCCACTCGGGCCCACCTAGATTTGGTTGGAAATTCGTGGTGTAACATCTCTCTTAGCTTATTGACTCTCGAGAACCTTTACTTACTTTCACGCCAAAGTCCAAACGCGGGAGGCCACATCCTGCGTTAAGACCAACGGTGCTTCTTTGTCCGAAGATATCCTCAAGGAAGCTTCTAACGAGGCGGACCTAGGATCTTCCCCAGCCGTACTCTTGTTGTTTCAACAAAAAAGGTGAAGTATTACAGGAGAAAGAATAGAGAAGTAAGATTTAGCCGTTCAAAAAAAGGTAATGTATGTATCACCATTATATTTATTCTCATCATTTTCAATTTGTATAATATCTTTTAAATTCTTTTACGATTTTTAATAAGACAATGGGGTGTGGGTCAGAAAAGGGGTGTGGGGTGCAAATGTGGCCCTCATCCCCGACGGGTAACCCCTCACCCCCCCCCTAAATCAATGTTCGGTGCCTAAGGGGGTTGAACCCTGATCTCCTGGAAGCTAAATTTCAAACATTTTAAAAATATATCCGTTTGGTAATGACTATTTTTAAAAAAAATCAACCTTTTTTTTAATTTTAAAACTTATTTAAACCCACACTTTTTACCATGAAAACTTTACTATCTCACCCCTTCTCAAACCATTTCTACTTCATAATGCCAACACAGGTATGGACCGAAGATCAAGAATTCGCCTTGGTGATAGCTTGGGTGAATAAATCCACGTCCAAGTGTTGCCACGAGTCAATCATGGCCGAATGATTTGTTAACCCACACTTTTTACCAGGAAAACTTTACTATCTCACACCTTCTCAAACCATTTCCACTTCTAAATGGCAGGACAGGTATGGACCGAAGATCAAGAATTCGCCTTGGTGATGGCTTGGGTGAATAAATCCACGTCTTGTGTTGCCACGAGTCAATCATGGCCGAATGATTTGTTTAACGAGTTCCGTCAACAAGTGGGCGAAACTAATCGCAACGTACACTAGATTATCTCGAAATGGAAGTTATTGAACTAAAACCTAAAAAAACATACAACTTTTTTTAAATATTTTTTTATAAAAAAAGTCGCTGGTTTTCGTCATAAAAAAAGAAATAAAAAAATATTTTTTTTATGACGAAAATTAGCGATTTTTATACAAAATTTTAAAAAAAATTGTATGTTTTTTAGATTTTTTAGGTATTTTGGTTGTGTTTGCAATGGTTCTCACAGTTCTCGTAATAAAAGGTGGTTTCTAACGGATTCTTCTCATATATATATATATATATATATAATTGTTCTATAACCAATAAAATTACTGTTTTTGGATGTTATTTTTGGTGTCCACGCCTTAAGCCTTTTTATACATCTTCAGAATATGTAAACTTAAAAATATCAATTATTTAAGAGTGTTAATATTTACACACCCTACATATATATATATATATAAAGAGAGAGTGAAAAGGATGTGAGAATAAGATTTAAGGGATGTAGAAATGTAATCACCCTTATTTAACGTTTTAACTAGTTTCTAGTGGGTATTACGTCTTTTCAATATTTCCAGTATTGGTGATGTTCTTTTTGTATTTTCAACTCGGGTAATGCGGAAAAGAGTGAAGTTGTACTCTCTAATCGTCTTAAAATCTTACAATCGTATATGGAGAAATTCATAGTGATCTTTTAGGAAGATAGCCAAACTTTGGTGTAAAAAACCATTTTTGAGGTTCCTCCACATGTCAAAAGGTTCAACACTTGAAAGTTATTTAGTTATTAGGTCTTCATAGAAGCGGTGGCGAAGAAAGAGTTTGGAGGAAATTTCCTTCCCATCGAGGATTGTATCTCCCAAGCTATTTGTTGTCGTGTGTATTTTGGAAAATAAAGTACATGAAATGAAGCAATTAAGGGGCGACATGTGTACACACAACGACAACAACAATAGACGACGAAATTAGTTAGAACAACAACAGCAACAGCAACAAATAGTTAGAAAATAAGATGACCAAGAAAATCTATTTATTAATTTAATAAACTAACAAGCGCGCGTTGTGGCGCGGATCAGTCAAAACATTATGTAATGCGTTACTCATGTAAAAACACGTGTTTCGATGTATCTAATATAACTCAATGTAACATATGTAAGCATTACTGTTAGACAAAAAAAAGTAAAGTAAATCGTATTTATGTCGTATTAAAAACAGAATCAAACCCGGATTGGTTCTTTTAATGTGTTCGACCTAAACACCACACCACCCTTACCTTTGCATCAGACTTAGCAACCCCAAAACGTATAGTAATTCCTACGTCAAAACCAGACCAACTGAAAACTATAGTATGAAAATGTATTATACTTGACCCGACGTATATAAAAATAAGCACGTGAGGAAATCGTTTTAAAACATTGGCTAGCTTAAAACGTACATAAAAGTTAGCATAGAAACGTATTATATCTGACTCGTCTCATTTATGAAAACTTTAGGTTTCGTACATAAAAATAAACACGTGTGGAAATAGCATTTTTTATGTACGTCAACACATAGATCAACTTAAATTGTACTTGAAAATAAGCATGAAACGTATTATAACTGACTTAAATCATTTCTGAAAACTTTAGGTCGAAACGTGAAATTGTATCTAACAAATACATAAAAAAAGTGATGAAACCACTCTTTTTTAAGTAAAAGAAAGAAAATACATGGGTAAACTTGAAATGGGAAACTAAATGCGCATGTTATGTTTGACCCTACCCATTTCCGAAACTTTAGGTCGAAACATGAATTTATACCGATACATATATAAAACTAAGCACGTGAGCAAATCATTTTTCAAGTAAAAGAATAAAAATACAGGGTGAACTTGAAACGTTAGTAACTGAACAGGGTGAAAATAACATTTTAGAGTTGGGGTTTGTTTTGCCTTTTTTTGAAAGTTTGAGTGTGGATGACGTAAAAGCCACCGACTTTTGTGTTTAACACAATGATGATGATGATGATGAAATAAATGAAAAGGACAAAATAACCCAGGATGAAAAGTAGACGTAAGATCGTTGAACAACGCACTCCAATTTCGGCGTGTTAATGCGATGAAATTAGAGCGAAACGTAAACATAGAAAAAAGAATAAATAAGTCTATCTAAGACCCATGCGTTGCGCCGAATCTGTCAAACAGGGAAAGATAAACGTTTTGCAACGTGCCTATCAAAAGAGAACAAATAGATGAAAAAACGTTGAACCACACACACGTGTTGTTGTGTGTTAACTCACAAAATTTAGAACGAAAAAACTTTTGAAAAAAGAAAAGTAGATGGACCAAAGTTGAAAATAAAAAAAGTGTCGAGTTAAACTGCAAAAGATGAAAAACTTTAGGTTAAAAGTTAAAATATCAAAGTGGTTTAAATGAAGAAAGTGAAATTATTTGGGTTAGAAGTGAAAATTTAACTTTAAAAAAAAAAACTCTCAATGCATGGGATACAACATTATTAAGAACTTGTTGCTAATTTATAATATGAAAATAAGTAATTGGTTTTATCTTGTGTCGTATACAAGACTAAGATTCTTTTTCTCGCTTCTAAATTCACCTGTTCGTATTTTACTCTAATATTTATAGATATATGTATGTTATCTTAATATATTGTTTTAAAATTTCTAAATGTTCAATACAAACTATTTAATTTTTTATTTAGTATATTTAATTTTTTTAACATATGTAATACAGAGATTTCTAATCTAAAATGATTGATGCTACTTCTTCTATAAAGTGAAAAACTTTAAGCACTATTGACACAGAAGCTTTTAAGTTACATTGTTTATTTAGTTGAATATTAAGGATCACTATTCACTATCAAAATAATAAGAACTTTTGACGTGTTGTTTAGTTGTTTTCTTGATAGAAAGCCATACATTTTAGTAACGTTGGTTTAATCATAAATCCACTGAAACAAGGGTTTTGGCCCACAGGATCAAGGCCGTCATTTTTTTTAATTTTTCTAGAAATCCACATTCTAAAACACTCTAATGCTCACTGATTCCTTGATGCAAATGTTGTTATTGTTCAAGGGGCATGTAGGAGAGGACGGGGGCCCGGACCCAATATAGCTTGTGGTCGACCACCTAGGAGGAGGTCTTACAAAGGCACAAAATAATTTGCTATAAATACCAAATGACCATCAAAAAGTTCATTAAGATGATGACAAACATAAAATTATTTTTATTGGAAAGCTCCACACATCTATCATAAATACAGGAGACAAATGTCTTACATACAACTATCTCTACTAAAAATACGTTGGTTTATGTACCAACGTTGCTACTATTAATTTTTAACAGTTTATACTATACGATACGATACTATACAATACGATATTACACCTATAGGCTTATATGATGCCTATACGGAACATATACTACATTATACGATACGATATCATACTTATAGGCTTATACGAGGCAAATACGGGACTTATACTACACCTATACAATACAATCGGAATAAAAATATTAACATTGTATAAAAATGTTTGTAATATATACTTATTTTTTATTTAGTTAAACAAAAATACTATTTTTTTTTATAAAACTTTGCTAAAACGATTAATATTGTATAAAATGTTTGTAAAAAAACCCTTATATACCCCCCATATATGCAAGACGAGGTATATACGAGTCAGGGGTCTTATACGAGATCTATATGAGGGGTCCTATACACCCTGTATAAGCCTATACGTGACATATAGGAGCTGCCAAACCAGAACTGACACCGACCAGACACTAAATTTGATGTAATGTATAAACCTGTACGCAACGTAAATAAATCCTAAAGTATATAAATATACGACTTTGATGTGCGAATAGTTTTAGCCTTAAAATAACCTTGAGCACTTTTAATGAGTTTACTTTTCTGGTTAGTTGGGGCTTGAAAGAAACATCTTAACTGATCATCGAGTTGCTTACCAATAACATTTTTTTTGTTTCATTGGAATCCTAACTACCAGGTTAGGTGACAGTTTTTATCGAATAAAACTTAAGGAGCATAGTCTATACGGTGGAGCAAATTACACCTGTGCATTATACATAAAGATATCATATTTTATAAACTTTTACATATTTGAGTCATTAGATTTTAATAATTCTAACTTTCACTTATTAACCGACATTAATTCCAACTTAAAAGTTTTCTTTTGACAATCCCAACTTTTAAAAAGTTGTCCCCCATCGATCATTTTTCTAACTTGGTTTTAACCCAATTAGTTTGTTGCTGGCGTGACAGCTTTTGTTGCACAAACCTAGTTATTAGCTTTTTATATGGCACAAACATAGTTCTTGGATTTTCTTAATCCTAAACTTTCACCACCACTATCAATAACCACCGCCATAAGCAACCAATAACTAGGTTTGTAATATTCGTTGTAAAATGGGTTTCAAAACTCGTTTCGTTAAATAATTCAAGTATTTAATTAAAGTCTCGTTACATATTTATTCATTATTTAATACAAGTTATTAATTTATAGTTATTACTTTATAGCTATTAAATAAATGGAAAGAACTGAAATATAAATAAATGATATTAATGAAACCTTAAATAATAAAAATAAAAATAAAGGGGCAACCGGGTTTCGAACCCGGCTCCCCATCAAACACACACACAACTTAAACCACTACACTGCACACACTTTTGTGTTTAAGTATGAAAACAATTAATTATATAGTAAAAAAAGAACTAACCAGAAAACCTGCAAGCTCAAGTACAGAGCCTGTAACCGCCAAAAACCCAATTTGAGTAATCTTTGCAATTGGCGTTTTTCTTTGGCTTTAATCGAATGTAACCGATGTTTAATATCAGTTATAACTGAAATCAGAATTCAATTTGATAAGAAACCGTTGAAAACAATAACTTAAAACTGAAAATTTAAACCGAAAACAAGGTCATCATTGCCTATAAATTCCGACTCCAAATCATACTAAACTCGTTCATTCTCGCAATCATTATCCTAAACCTCTCTGTTCAACTCTCTATTCAAACCAAACCTTCGCCGGAGATCGCCTGCACTCGCCGGAATTCATCACCGGAAAACCGAAACATTTCTCCAAGTTGGTATAATCCTTTTAATACCTTCTGTTTAGTGTGTTCTGATTCTTAAAAGCAACTAATCAAAACTATTTAAACAGATTTCAGTCGGGTTCAAGTTCTGTCTTTTTTTTGTGAAGAAGATGAAGTTTAAAAAAAGTATATTAATATAATTAAAAACGGGTTTTAAACCGGGTTAGACACACAGTCCAGTGGTGGACTGTGTGCATTATCATCAAGCATGTCACGGGTTCGAGTCTCGTTATGTGCAGCGGTTCGATCATTTAACAACTTTTTTTAAATAAATAAGATATCAAACTAAGTAAGTATATAAAAGTAATAAAACTTTAGTTTATACCGGGTTAGTCACCCAGCCCAGTTGGTAGGGCTGGGTGCAACGTAAGTAAGAGGTCACAGGTTCGAACCGGGCTTGGGCAGCGGCCGGATGCATTTTGAAGAAAATAAAACCTTTTTAATTAAATAAATTTTAGAATTAACCTAACTAGTATCCCTATGATCATGACTTTCCAATTGATCTTATCCCTATGAAGTTGGGTAGTTTCGACGTCATCATTGGAATGGAATGGCTTAGTCAGCATCATGCTGAAGTTGTTTGTTATGAGAAGTTTATCTGAATTCCTCTCGCTGACGGTCAAACTTTACGTATCTTTGGTGAAACCCCCTCCAAAGGGCTCAAATTGATGTCATGCCTTCAAGTTCGAAGATACCTTCGCAAAGACTATATCGCATTTTATAGTTCACATCGTCAAAAAGGAAGGCAAGGAAAAGAAGCTCGAAGACATTCCAATCGTTAAAGAATTTCCTCAAGTGTTTCCTGATGACGTTTCAGGACTTCCTCCTGTGCGAGAAGTCGAATTCCGAATCGATCTTGTACCTGGTGCTACACCAGTTGCAAAATCTCCATATTGGTTAGCCCCCTCTGAAATGCAAGAGTTATCTAGTCAGTTGCAAGAGTTGACTGACAAAGGATTTATACGTCCTAGCTCATCACCTTAGGGAACGCTGGTTCTTTTCGTAAAGAAGAAGGATGGAACCTTTCGAATGTGTATCGACTATAGAGAGCTCGACAAGCTGACTATCAAGAACCGCTATCCTTTACCTCGTATCGATGATCTCCTAGATCAACTTCAGGGTGCCACATATTTCTCAAAAATCGATCTTCATTCTGGTTATCACCAACTTAGAGTACGCGAAGAAGACATTCCAAAGACTGCTTTTCGAACTCGATATGGTCACTATGAATTCATGGTTATGCCTTTTGGTTTGACCAATGCTCCTGCTGTTTTCATAGATTTGATGAATAGGGTGTGTTGTAACATTCGTCGAAAAACGGGTTTCCAAACCCGCTTCGTTTGTAATCGAATATCAAGTTATAAAAATTTCGTTGCGTATTTATGACTTATTTTAATTTTAAATGATACATAATTAATAAACAATTTAGAATTTATAAACTACATTTGATAAAAAGTGAAAATAAAATAAATAAAAAAAGAAACCGGCTGCCGGGTTTCGAACCCGGGTCAGCCGGGCAAAATCCTCCAAGACTTAACTCACACACATCCTACCACTCCGCCACTTGTGTTATTTGATAATATATCGAAACAATTAATACATATAATGAAACTCGAAGTTGAATTCAGTCACTCAGCGCGCCCAAATCACTCTCGCCGAAAAATCCGACGATTTCGCCAATTATCGATGGTTTCTTTTGACTTAACGTACGTATTAACAACGACATCGGTTATAACCGATGTCTAGTTCCGCGACATCAGTCATAACCGCCAGAGAAAATCTGACCAACGAATCAAGACTGAAATCAGACTAAATTCATCGCGATTCTTCCCTATAAATACACACCCAAGTCTCTGGAAATCATTTCGCTCAAAATAGCACCATTTCCCGAATCAATTTCACTCGCCGGAGATTTTCTGCAATCAACGGACTTTCGCCGGAAAACTGAGACTTTCATCAAAACGGTAAATACCTCAACTCTTTTGGTTTCAATCCATCGTTAGACTTTTACTAACTTAAATCCATCAGCCAGAATCAATCCTGGACGACGTAGCCGGAATATTCTGCTTTCGCCGGAAAACTTCTGGAATTTCCAAATCACGCTGTGAATCGGTATAATCGTTCAAACCTTTTGTTAATCATTGTTTATTAACTCAATCTCACATCTAATCGATAAAAACTGTTGATTGATCCGAACAGACGGAGTTCACAAAACAGAGCCGACGATCCTTGCCGGAGTTCTGAGAAAGACACATGTTCCGCTACATTCTTTTCCAAAAAAATCCTCTCTGTCCATCACATTTCAATCGCTTATAAATTTCGTTAATTGAATTAAACAAGAACAGTTGATTAATCGTCGTCTGTATCTTTGAACGAAGAAGATGAAGTTGAACTATTGTATAAGTATAATTAAAACGAGATATTAAACCGGGTTAGACACACAGTCCAGCGGTGGACTGTGTGCAAACATTTATCACATGTCGCGAGTTCGATCCTTGACACAATCTCATTCTCTGTAATAAAAATGTTTCCTTTTTAACTGAACCGGATCAACTCACAGAGAGATGTTAAGTTTAATAAAAATCAGTATATTAACCAGGTTAGACACACAGTCCAGCGGTGGACTGTGTGCAACACTAAACCACAGGTCCCGGGTTCGAGACCTGTTGTGTGCACTGGTCAGATGTAATTGAATCCTTTTTAAAAATAAAAGATTTCTGATTAAATTAAATAGTGTATAAATATAATTAAAAACAGAAATATTTCGGGTTAGACACGTAGCTCAGTTGGTAGAGCTGCGTGCACGCGTACGGGAGGTCTCGGGTTCGAGCCTTACCCGGCGCATACTTGCACACTAGCGAACCGGTCAAACAGTCAACAGTCACAGTCAACGGTCAATGGTCAACCCAAAAAGTCAACATTTTTTTATATTTTTATTTATTTATTTAATTTAAAAATCAATTAAAAATACTTAAAAATAATGTTTTTAAAGTTAGAAAATAACCTTAAACTCACAAAAATAAATCTAAAACCCTATTAAAATTGTTAATAAAATCCACTTATTTATCGTACCTTTCCGTTATTATTTAGGTTAGTTATTCCTTGTCGATCAACACTCTAAACTCGTGCGCATTCAACATCGTCAAACGAACGCACCCAATGTGAGTGAATCTCTACCAATTCCCGGTTTTAATCACATTTTTAGGGTGTATCATGTGTCGCTATTTAATTACATTATTTAAACAATTGTGCATCCATCATATCCATGATCAAATGTGTATCCAACATGTATCAATTGTTTGTGTAGTAAATGTTTAGATTTAATTTATCATTTTTAGTACATACATCATCATAGGCCGCCGCTCCCCATTACCTATGAGCGTGAGCCGTTCCCCATTACCTATGAGCGTGATTGAGGCGTTGCCAACATACGATCGGCTCCGTTTGATTGAGCCTTGATCACACCTACATCATCATAGGCCGTCCGTTCCCCATTACCTATGAGCGTGAACGTGACGTTGCCAACATATACATTATCATTCATGTTATTGTTTGTAATGTATGCTTATTTACATTTGCTCACATATGATTATTGCACAGCTTTTCCATATCAAATACAACAAGAAATCTATAATAAATGTTTTCTAACAAGGTTCACTCGCCAACTTTTGTTGACCCAAAATCCCCCATTTTTACACATGATACAGGTGATCAAGTTGAAGCAAGAAACATGTAGGACGGCCTAGAAGAATAAACCAGTTTAGAATTTGGATTGTTTTAGTTAATTTTTCCTTTCCTTGTATTGTATGAATTGGACTTGAACATTTGAGATATAATTTGAATTTAATAAATATGAAACATATTAGTAAACATCATGAGCTTTGGTGATAACCCAATTATGCCCCGACTCTTATTCCGCTACGGGTCGGGGTGTGACAGTGTAAACCCTACCTCGATCGTTTTGTCATAGTCTTCGTCGATGATAATCTTATTTATTCTAAGACCAAATCCGATCATGAACGACATCTTCAACTCATCCTAACACTTTTTGTCACACCCCGACCCGCAGCGGAAATAAGAATCGGGGCATAATTGGGTTATCACCAAAGCACATGACATTTACTATTATGTTTCATAATTAAATGAAGTCAAAGTTACATTTCTCAAACATTCAAACATGTTCATTCCTTACAAAGGAAAATAGCCAAACATAATAATCCAAATACTAAATCGTTTTATTTCTTCTAATCCAGGTCCTACGTGTTCCTAGCTGCTGCTGGTTCACCTGTATCATGTGTAAAATGGGAGGTTTTTTGGGTCAACATAAGTTGGCGAGTGAACCTTATAAATAAACATTTGATAATGATTTTCTGGTTAGTTTATCAATAAAATATTGTGCATAATCATAAAAGAGCATATGTATGAAATCAAGCAATGGCAACATCAGTTACAAATATAACATACATTAACAATCGATAGCATACATGAACATACCAACATCATATAATAATTAACGTAAATGAACTGTGCGATCAAGGCTCAATCAAACGGAGCCGATCGTATTGCATGAACTGAAAATGTAAATTGAATTGTGCGCTCAAGGCTCAATCAAACGGAGCCGAACGTATTGCATGAACTGGAAATGTAAATTGAACTGTGCACTCAAGGCTCAATCAAACGGAGCCGAGCGTATTGCATGTATTGAAATGTAAATAAAATGACCGATCAAGGCTCAATCAAACGGAGCCGATCGTGCGGGCACGCCCTGATCAACCTCATAATAAAATGGGGATCAAACTCAACCTCGATGGATGGGGAGCTACGGCCTCAGCAATTGCATGTACTGAAATAATAATTTGCAAACAATAATAACTACTTATCAGCAACAACTAACACACATGTCATGATATGATATATGCACAATAACTTAGTTATAATAAGTAAATGAACAAGACACATGATACACCCCAAAAACGTGATTAAAACGGGGAATTTGAAGGGTTCACTCACATTGGGTGCGTTGGATTTGAGTTGGTGAGATGCGCACGATTTAGACGAAGCGAGTCAACGAGGAATCACTGACCTAAATAATAATGGGAAAAAATATATTAAATGGATGGATTTTATTAAAGATTTTAATGGGATTTTTTTTTGATATATTTTTGTGAGTTTATGGCTATTTTCTATCCTTACAAATGTTATTTTTAAGTATTTTTAATTGATTTTTAATTTAAATTAAACAAATAAATATTTAAAAAAAAAAATATTTTTTACTGTTTGACCGTTGACCGTTGACCGGTTCGGTCAGCGGTAATACTTGCGCCGAGCGGGATTCGAACCGGTGACCTTCCGTTCACGCGCACGTAGCTCTACCAACTGAGCTACGTGACTAACCCGTTAGGATTCCAGTTTTAATTATATTTATACACTTATTCGAATTTACCGAAAATTCCTTTATTTTGCAAAACGTTTTAATCCCATTGAACCGGTGTTTGTGACGGGACTCGATCGCGCGACGTGCAGTTTGTTTTGCACACAGTCCACCGCTGGACTGTGTGTCTAACCCGGTTATATTCTTGAATTATATTATACTTAACAACTACTCGATCTAACCCGGTTAGTTTTATGAATAAAAAGGAATGTTATTACGCAGTGTGTGTGTAGTAAGGATCGAACTCGGGACTCGTATATAAACTTTGCACACAGTCCACCGCTGGACTGTGTGTCTAACCCGTTAAATATCCGAATTATAATTACTCTTATATTCTGAAACAAGTTCATCTTCTTCATCGGATTAAACTGTCAGCGTATTTCAACTGGTTAAGATTGATTTCGCGACTTTCAAAGATCTTAAACACTAATAGTAATTCAATAGTAAAGAATGGAAAGAGTTTAAAGACTAGGATTTACCGTTTGAAGATAAACACAGAAATCCGGTGAAAGTTTTGTCGGTACAGAAATTGAGCTCAGACTGTGGAAACAATTAACAGTGTGGGTCGATTATTTACAGAATTAAATCATCTAAACAAGGTTTAAATGAAGTGTAGGATGTCTTACCCCTTTCACAGTGAAACTCCGGCAATTTCAGGAACTTTCCGGCGAAAGTGGGATTTCCGATAAATGTTGACTAAGATTGGTTCTGATGATGGAATTGTGTTAGAGATTGACTAATCACATGATTTAAACAAAAAGAGTTGAGGAATTTACCGTGAAAATGCAAGTCCCGGTTTTCCGGTGAGTTGCAGAAAATTTCCGGCGATCGAAATTAGAGGGTTTTACGGCTCAGAGTCTTGACGAAAATGAAATTGAGTGTTGATGTGGTAGTTATGAAACGCGCAAATGATCAGGACTTGGATTAAATCAGAGATTGGTACATTTTCGGTTACAAATACCGAAAGTGATGAGATCTTTAAGTTCAATCAATTAGGACTTATTTAGAAACCGATATTCATCGGTTATGAGCTAGTCAAACGAAGTCGAAAAGATTCAGCGTTCAATTTGCCGATTTCCGTTATTCAGATATCACTATCCGTTAATTCGTGTTTGCGTATAAAACTCAATTGTTTTCCTAATGTCAACAGAAAACAATTGGTGGCGGAGTGGTTTGGAGACGGAAAGATAAGTCGTTGTAGGCAGTTGACCCGGGTTCGAGTCCGGTCAGCTCCCAAATATTTTTTATTTATTTTATTTTAACTTTTTATCAAATATAATTTTTATAGTTTAGTTTATATATTAATTATGTAACGTTTAAACTCAAAATACTCATAAATACTTAATGTCATTTCATAACTTGGTATTTGATTACAAAACGGAGCGGGTTTTGGAGACCCGATTTATACAAATGTTACAGTATCCCCTACTTTTAGGAATTTCGTCCGAAATTCAAACAGTTGAAGTAGTAGGGAAAAGATGAGGGTATTTTTCACGCATTGAGTCTTCACGTTCCCAAGTAAACTCAGGTCCCCGTTTCGACTCCCAACGTACCCTAACAATAGGAATGCGACTTCGACGTAGACGCTTTTCTCCATAGTCCATAATCTCTACTGGCCTTTCAATAAAATGCATGGATTCATCAATCTGAATATCCTCCAGTGGAATATGAAGATTTTCATCAGCGAGGCACTTCTTCAAGTTCGACACGTGGAATGTGGGATGAATTCTGTCGAGTTCTTCCGGTAGGTCAAGCTTGTAAGCTACAGGACCTACTCTTTCGAGTATCTTGAAAGGTCCTACGTAACGTGGTGCTAGCTTTCCCTTTTGACCAAAACGAACTACTCCCTTCCACGGTGACACTTTTAAAAGCACATGATCACCAACGCTAAACTCCAAGGGCTTCCGTCGTTTATCTGCGTAACTCTTTTGACGACTTTGAGCCGCTAGAAGATTGTTTCGGATTTGATGAATCTTATCTGTGGTTTCTTGGATCAATTCTGGACCAGTAATTTGTGCTTCCCCAATTTCGTGCCAACAAACAGGAGATCGACACTTTCGACCATATAAAGCTTCAAAAGGTGCCATGCCGATGCTAGAATGATAACTGTTGTTGTACGAAAATGCGACTAACGGTAGGTGGGCGTCCCAATTTCCCTTGAAGTCTATGACACATGCTCTAAGCATGTCCTCAAGGGTTTGAATGGTGCGCTCAGACTGTCCATCAGTTTGAGGATGATAGGCGGTACTGAGATCTAGTCGAGTGCCCATAGCGGATTGTACTGCCTGCCATGTTCGTGAGGTGAAACGACCATCCCGATCAGAAATAATACTTAACGGAACTCCATGTCGGCTGACGATTTCGTTGATATAAATACGAGCAAGCTTTTCGTTCTTGAAATCTTCTCGAATAGGAATAAAGTGAGCTGATTTTGTGAGTCGGTCTATAATCACCCATATAGTGTCATACCCACTAAAAGTGCGAGGTAACCCGGTAATGAAATCCATGGTTATATTTTCCCACTTCCAGACAGGTATTTCTGGTTGGACTAGAAGTCCTGAGGGTCTTTGGTGTTCAGCCTTTACTTTAGAACAAGTGAGACACTTGGAAACAAAAACGGCAATATCTTTCTTCATTCCAGGCCACCAATAGGTGTACCGTAGGTCTTGATACATCTTATCGGCTCCTGGGTGTATAGAATATCGCGACTTATGGGCTTCATGCATGAGTGTTTCACGAAGATTGATATGGTTAGGAATCCATATACGATCTAGGTAATACAAAATACCATCAGATTTAGTTTCCAGCTTTAGCTCGGCTCCACAGGACATCTCCTTTTGTACATCTTCCTCTGTATTGAAACGTGTTGAGCTTCTCGAATTTGATCCTTAATATTGGTTATAATTTGCGAACATAGAAGATGAATGGAGTTCGCATAACCCTTTCGACTAAGTGCATCAGCCACCACATTTGCTTTACCAGGGTGGTATCTGATTTCACAGTCGTAATCATTTAGGAGTTCGACCCATCTTCGTTGCCTCATATTTAACTCTTTCTGATTGAAGATATGTTGAAGACTCTTGTGGTCAGTGTATATTTCACACTTCGTACCATAAAGATAATGTCTCCATATCTTAAGAGCGAATACAACGGCTCCAAGTTCAAGGTCATGAGTGGTGTAGTTCTTTTCGTGTGTCTTGAGTTGCCTTGAGGCATAAGCTATGACTTTTCCTCTTTGCATGAGAACGCAACCTAATCCTTGTCCTGACGCGTCGCAATAGACTACAAAATCATCACAACCTTCAGGAAGAGTGAGGATTGGTGCATCACAAAGTTTTCGCTTGAGAGTTTGAAAAGCTTCATCTTGCTTGGGCCCCCATACAAATGGTTTCCCTTTATGGGTTAAAGCCGTGAGTGGCACCGCAATGCGAGAGAAGTTTGAAATGAATCGACGATAGTAACCAGCAAGCCCAAGAAAAGACCTTACTTCAGTTGGCGTACGTGGAGCTTGCCATTCCTGAACTGCTTTGATCTTTGATGGGTCCACATGTATTCCTTTGTCATTGACTACATGCCCGAGAAATTGCACCTCTTTTAACCAGAATTCACATTTAGAGAACTTGGCATAAAGCTTTTCCTTTTCTAGAAGTGCAAGAACAAGTCGCAGATGACGCTCATGATCAGCTTTGGATTTTGAATAGATAAGAATATCGTCAATGAACACAATAACAAATCGATCAAGGTAAGGTTTGCAGACTCTATTCATTAGGTCCATGAAAACAGCTGGTGCATTGGTTAATCCAAACGGCATAACCATGAATTCATAGTGACCATATCGAGTTCGAAAAGCAGTTTTAGGGACGTCTTCTTCATGCACTCTAAGCTGATGATAGCCAGATCGAAGGTCGATTTTCGAAAAGCAACTGGCACCTTGCAGTTGGTCAAGAAGGTCATCTATACGAGGTAAAGGATATCGATTTTTGATAGTTAACTTGTTGAGCTCTCTGTAATCGATGCACATGCGAAAAGATCCATCCTTCTTCTTTACAAAAAGTACAGGTGCACCCCAAGGCGATGAGCTGGGGCGTATAAATCCCTTGTCAGTCAACTCTTGCAATTGACTGGCTAGCTCTTGCATTTCAGAGGGGGCTAACCTATATGGAGATTTTGCCACTGGTGTAGCACCAGGTATAAGATCGATACGAAATTCGACATCTCTGATTGGAGGAAGTCCTGAAATGTCGTTAGGAAAAACTTGTGGAAAATCTTTTACAACAGGAATATCTTCAAGTTTCTTTTCTGCGGTTCCCTTCTTGATGATATGGGCTAAAAACGCGACATAATTCTTGCGAAGGTATTTTTGAGCTTGAAGGCAAGACATTAAGTTGAGTCCTTTCGCCGAGGTTTCTCCAATAATTCGAAGAGTCTGACCGTTTGAAAGAGGAATACGAATAAATTTCTCACGACATACAACTTCCGCATTATGCTGACTGAGCCAATCCATTCCGACTATGATGTCGAAACTTCCCAGCTTCATAGGAATAAGATCGACTGAGAAATCGTGGTCGTTTAGGGTGAGCGTACAGTTGCGTAAAATAGAGTCTAACGAAACTGGTTTTCCATCTGCAACTTCCACTGTTATGGATTCCGCGAGCTTATCTCGATTTTTACTTAAAATAGGTTCAAACTCTAATGACACGAAACTTCTATCCGCACCAGTATCAAATAACATAGAGGCATATCTACCATTTATAAGAAACGTACCGTTGACTACATTGCCGTCAGCTCTAGCCTGGTTTGCGTTAATATTGAAAGCCCTTCCTCTAGCAGGTGGAGGAGCTTCGTTTGCTTGGTTCACAGGGTTGGCTTGGGCCTGAGCATGAATAATATTGACCAGTCTTGGACATGAGTTCCTGAAATGACTTGGATCTCCACAATTGAAACATGCCCGCATAGGTTGGCCCATAGGGTAGTTGGGTTGATAGTATGTTTGGGCTAAATGTTGAGTGGGTGGAAATGGTTGTTGTTGCTGGGCTTGACCCATAAATTGTTGGTGGGTTTGGGTTATAGGTTGATGGCGGTTTGTTCGTTGAGGCGCGCGGCAGTGTTGAACAGTGTGTCCAGCGCGACCGCAGCTGGTACAGTATTGGCAAGGGTAGTCAGGGGAGTGGTGATACTGACAACGGTTACATTTTGGTAGTGGTCCTGTGTATGGTCTTTTGTATGGCGCGGGTGGAGGAGTGGCTTGAGTGATGGGTGCAGCAGGAACAGGGGTGTTGGTATGGGTGACTGCAAAGTTCCTGTTGTTACGCTTCCTCTTGTTAGCAAATTTAGAGGAAGGAGTGGGGTGGTTTGAGGTTTGTCCCTCAGCAGGGATTTTCTTCTTTTCCTCCTTGAACTTCCCATTGCGAATTCGGTTTCGGTCAGTTCTGTCGCCAACACCATGGCAGCTTCTAGTGTTACCGGTGAAATGCTGAGGACCGAATCTTGGATTTTCGCGGGAAGTCCTCGAATGTAATGTTCGATCAGACGGTAGGTTGGAGTGAATAAGTTTGGAACCATCTGGTTCAACTCCAAGAACCTTTTGTTGTAAGTAGAGTGATCACCATCTTTTTGTTTCAAGGCATGAAATTCATCTTCCAATTTCTTAATTTCACTCCTAGGACAGAATCGCCTAGTCATGATTTCCCTTAACTCCTCCCAAGTTAAGGCCATCGCATCTTCCGTTCCCTCTTTCCCTTCTCGGTATTCCACCAAGTGAGAGCTACACCAAGTAGTCTCCCGGTGGCATAACGAACTTTGCGATCCTCAGGACAATCGCAGTTTAAGAAAACGTTTTCCATCTCCTCGAACCAACGCAGGAGAGCAGTGACTCCCTCCGTCCCTTCGAATTTTGGGGGATCGCAGGACTTAAAATGTTTGTAGGTGCATTTGTTGGTAGGAGGGTTGTTGATGATCTGGTCCTGTTGTTGAGGAGGGTTAGTAGGATTTGCAGCAAGGGCTTGTTGCACTTGTACTACGATGTCAGGTAATATCGAGGCCATTTGACTGGCGATATGAGTGGCCAAACGTTCCTGAGACTTTTCCGATTTCCTACTCCTTCGATGCGGTCTAGACGACATCTACAGGATCATAAAATGAGAAGATTGTGAGTTTATGGTATCTTTTAGGTGTCATGTGTCTTTAAAAAAAATGAAATAACATAAATATCAATAATGCAACTACATCCGAAGGATGTCTTGGGTTCGCTCATGTTGGGCCTCAAATGTCCCCCATACCTTCACCTATATAGCAAGAAACATGTAGGACGGCCTAGAAGAATAAACCAGTTTAGAATTTGGATTGTTTTAGTTAATTTTTCCTTTCCTTGTATTGTATGAATTTGACTTGAACATTTGAGATGTAATTTGAATTTAATAAATATGAAACATATTAGTAAACATCATGAGCTTTGGTGATAACCCAATTATGCCCCGACTCTTATTCCGCTGCGGGTCGGGGTGTGACAGTGTAAACCCTACCTCGATCGTTTTGTCATAGTCTTCGTCGATGATAATCTTATTTATTCTAAGACCAAATCCGATCATGAACGACATCTTCAACTCATCCTAACACTTTTTGTCACACCCCGACCCGCAGCGGAAATAAGAATCGGGGCATAATTGGGTTATCACCAAAGCACATGACATTTACTATTATGTTTCATAATTAAATGAAGTCAAAGTTACATTTCTCAAACATTCAAACATGTTCATTCCTTACAAAGGAAAATAGCCAAACATAATAATCCAAATACTAAATCGTTTTATTTCTTCTAATCCAGGTCCTACGTGTTCCTAGCTGCTGCTGGTTCACCTGTATCATGTGTAAAATGGGAGGTTTTTTGGGTCAACATAAGTTGGCGAGTGAACCTTATAAATAAACATTTGATAATGATTTTCTGGTTAGTTTATCAATAAAATATTATGCATAATCATAAAAGAGCATATGTATGAAATCAAGCAATGGCAACATCAGTTACAAATATAACATACATTAACAATCGATAGCATACATGAACATACCAACATCATATAATAATTAACGTAAATGAACTGTGCGATCAAGGCTCAATCAAACGGAGCCGATCGTATTGCATGAACTGAAAATGTAAATTGAATTGTGCGCTCAAGGCTCAATCAAACGGAGCCGAACGTATTGCATGAACTGGAAATGTAAATTGAACTGTGCACTCAAGGCTCAATCAAACGGAGCCGAGCGTATTGCATGTATTGAAATGTAAATAAAATGACCGATCAAGGCTCAATCAAACGGAGCCGATCGTGCGGGCACGCCCTGATCAACCTCATAATAAAATGGGGATCAAACTCAACCTCGATGGATGGGGAGCTACGGCCTCAGCAATTGCATGTACTGAAATAATAATTTGCAAACAATAATAACTACTTATCAGCAACAACTAACACACATGTCATGATATGATATATGCACAATAACTTAGTTATAATAAGTAAATGAACAAGACACATGATACACCCCAAAAACGTGATTAAAACGGGGAATTTGAAGGGTTCACTCACATTGGGTGCGTTGGATTTGAGTTGGTGAGATGCGCACGATTTAGACGAAGCGAGTCAACGAGGAATCACTGACCTAAATAATAATGGGAAAAAATATATTAAATGGATGGATTTTATTAAAGATTTTAATGGGATTTTTTTTTGATATATTTTTGTGAGTTTATGGCTATTTTCTATCCTTACAAATGTTATTTTTAAGTATTTTTAATTGATTTTTAATTTAAATTAAACAAATAAATATTTAAAAAAAAAATATTTTTTTACTGTTTGACCGTTGACCGTTGACCGGTTCGGTCAGCGGTAATACTTGCGCCGAGCGGGATTCGAACCGGTGACCTTCCGTTCACGCGCACGTAGCTCTACCAACTGAGCTACGTGACTAACCCGTTAGGATTCCAGTTTTAATTATATTTATACACTTATTCGAATTTACCGAAAATTCCTTTATTTTGCAAAACGTTTTAATCCCATTGAACCGGTGTTTGTGACGGGACTCGATCGCGCGACGTGCAGTTTGTTTTGCACACAGTCCACCGCTGGACTGTGTGTCTAACCCGGTTATATTCTTGAATTATATTATACTTAACAACTACTCGATCTAACCCGGTTAGTTTTATGAATAAAAAGGAATGTTATTACGCAGTGTGTGTGTAGTAAGGATCGAACTCGGGACTCGTATATAAACTTTGCACACAGTCCACCGCTGGACTGTGTGTCTAACCCGTTAAATATCCGAATTATAATTACTCTTATATTCTGAAACAAGTTCATCTTCTTCATCGGATTAAACTGTCAGCGTATTTCAACTGGTTAAGATTGATTTCGCGACTTTCAAAGATCTTAAACACTAATAGTAATTCAATAGTAAAGAATGGAAAGAGTTTAAAGACTAGGATTTACCGTTTGAAGATAAACACAGAAATCCGGTGAAAGTTTTGTCGGTACAGAAATTGAGCTCAGACTGTGGAAACAATTAACAGTGTGGGTCGATTATTTACAGAATTAAATCATCTAAACAAGGTTTAAATGAAGTGTAGGATGTCTTACCCCTTTCACAGTGAAACTCCGGCAATTTCAGGAACTTTCCGGCGAAACTGGGATTTCCGATAAATGTTGACTAAGATTGGTTCTGATGATGGAATTGTGTTAGAGATTGACTAATCACATGATTTAAACAAAAAGAGTTGAGGAATTTACCGTGAAAATGCAAGTCCCGGTTTTCCGGTGAGTTGCAGAAAATTTCCGGCGATCGAAATTAGAGGGTTTTACGGCTCAGAGTCTTGACGAAAATGAAATTGAGTGTTGATGTGGTAGTTATGAAACGCGCAAATGATCAGGACTTGGATTAAATCAGAGATTGGTACATTTTCGGTTACAAATACCGAAAGTGATGAGATCTTTAAGTTCAATCAATTAGGACTTATTTAGAAACCGATATTCATCGGTTATGAGCTAGTCAAACGAAGTCGAAAAGATTCAGCGTTCAATTTGCCGATTTCCGTTATTCAGATATCACTATCCGTTAATTCGTGTTTGCGTATAAAACTCAATTGTTTTCCTAATGTCAACAGAAAACAATTGGTGGCGGAGTGTTTTGGAGACGGAAAGATAAGTCGTTGTAGGCAGTTGACCCGGGTTCGAGTCCGGTCAGCTCCAAATATTTTTTATTTATTTTATTTTAACTTTTTATCAAATATAATTTTTATAGTTTAGTTTATATATTAATTATGTAACGTTTAAACTCAAAATATTCATAAATACTTAATGTCATTTCATAACTTGGTATTTGATTACAAAACGGAGCGGGTTTTGGAGACCCGATTTATACAAATGTTACACTTTTGAGAACCGAAAAGCTTTATGCTAAGTTCTCGAAATGTGAGTTTTGGTTAAAAGATGTACAATTTCTTGGTCGTGTCGTCAACGACAAAGGGATTCATGTCGATCCTGCAAAGATCAAAGCAGTGCAGGAATGGCAAGCGCCACGCACTCCTACCGAAGTTAGGTCATTTCTTGGTCTAGCTGGTTATGATCGACGTTTCATCGCAAATTTTTCGCGTATCGCCGTACCAATCACAGCCTTGACTCATAAGGGCAAACCCTTCATCTGGGGGCCAAGCAAGAAGAGGCTTTCCAAACTTTGAAGCAAAAACTTTGTGATGCACCTATCGTTACTCTTCCCGATGGTTGCGAAGACTTTGTGGTTTATTGTGACGCGTTAGAGCAAGGACTTGGTTGTGTCCTAATGCAAAGAGGAAAGGTGATAGCCTACGCTTCAAGGCAACTCAAAGTGCATGAAAAGAACTATACCACTCACGACTAGAACTTGGAGCAGTTGTATTCGTTCTAAAGATATGGATACACTATCTTTATGGTACCAAGTGTGAGATTTACACTGACCACAAGAGCCTCCAACATATCTTTAATCAAAAGGAGTTGAACATGAGGCAACGACGATGGGTCGAACTCTTAAATGATTACGACTGTGAAATTCGATATCATCCTGGCAAAGCCAATTTTGTGGCTGATGCTCTTAGTCGAAAAGAGTATGCGAACTCCATCCATCTTTTGTGTTCTCAAATTGTAACCGATCTTCGAAACCAAATTCGAGCAGCTCAACATATTTCTGTTACGAAAAATGATGTACGAGATGAATTGTCTTGTAGAGCTGAAAGCAAATTAGAATCCAAGTCCGATGGTATCCTTTACTACTTAAATCATATTTGGGTACCTGATCATGACGATCTTCGTGCTTTTCTTATGAACAAGGCTCATAAAACACGATACTCTATACATCCAGGTGCTGATAAGATGTATCAAGACCTACGATATTCATACTGGTGGCCTGGCATGAAGAAAGATATCTCCATTTTTGTCTCCAAGTGCCTCACATGTTCTAAGGTTAGAGCTGATCATCAACTGTAACATTTGTCAAAAACGGGTTTTCCAAACCCGCTCCATTTGTAATCGAATATCAAGTTATAAATGTTCGTTGCGTATTTATGCCTATTTTGATTTTTAATGATACATAATTAATAAACAAACTAAACTATAAAAGTTATAATTGATAAAAAGTAAAAATAAAATAACTAAAAATAAAATGAGGCTGCCGGGACTCGAACCCGGGTCAGCCGGGTTTTGAAACTCAAAGCCTTATCACACACACGCATAACCACTCCGCCACTTGTTGTTTTCTGTCAACTCTAGGAAACAAATAAATCTTATAAACAAACATAAATCAACCGGTTACGCCAACTGTAACTGAAATCGGTCATCAAACGCCCAAAGACGATTTGATACTCGCGGTTCACTGAGTTTAACCGATACACCGACGTTTTCAATCAAGTTGCTTTGAATGAACTTGAATTCTAGAAGTGGATCGGTTTTTATAACCGAAAATTTTCAATTCCAGTACTACTTCCATCTTTGTACTCCCTCGCGACTCAAACATAATCTACAGACTCTCAATTACATTTTCGCACAAGTTTCAGTTCGCCGGAGAATCAAATTGGACTCGCCGGACTTTCGCCGGAAAACCGTATTCTCCATCAAAACAGTAAGTCTTTCAATTTCTTCGTGGTCTATCAATTGTTAAGCTATTGCCAACTCAAACCTTTCAATTGAAATCAAATTCAGACGCCGTTATCGGATAATTCCTGCTCGCCGGAAAACCTCTGAAAGTTCTTATCTTCCGCTGTAAAACGGTATGGACATTCAAACACTCTGTTAACGCTTGTTTAGCACTTAAATTCCTCTCGTAGCTAATCAAAACTGTCAATTTATTCAATCAGTAGAAATCCGTAATCACAGAGCCGACGACTTGCCGGAATTCTGAGATAAATCGTTCTCCGGTATGTTTACTTCTAAATATCGTCTCTGCCATTTCATATTAGTCTGTTCAATGTTTGTCAATCGAATTAAACAAGATAAAATAGTGTAATCGCAGACTGTAATTTTGTAATGTAGAAGACGATGCTAGTTTGATTATAAGTTTAATAAAATCCGGATATTATCTCGGGTTAGACACACAGTCCAGCGGTGGACTGTGTGCATATACATATCACACGCCGCGAGTTCGATCCTTGGCACACGTATACCTCGTAATTAAAATGTTCTTTTTTCTAAATGAACCGGATTCTTTTCACAATTAGATGTTAAGTATAATAAAAATATGTATATTAAACAAGTTAGACACACAGTCCAGCGGTGGACTGTGTGTAACAATAAAGCACAGGTCCCGGGTTCGAGACCTGTTGGTGACACCGGTTCGATGATTTAAAATGTTTTTGAAAATAAAAGAAATTTGAATAAACTGAGTTAGTATATAAGTATAATTAAAAATAGAATTATTTCAGGTTAGACACGTAGCTCAGTTGGTAGAGCTGCGTGCACGCGAACGGGAGGTCTCGGGTTCGAGCCTCACCCGGCGCATGCGATTACACAATAAGACGGTCAACAAGTCAAACGGTCAACGGTCGCAAAAAGTCAACATGTTTTTATATTTTTGTTTATTTAATTTAATTTAAAAATCAATTAAAAATACTTAAAAATAATGTTTTTAAAGATAGGAAATAGCCTTAAACTCACAAAAATATATCTAAAAATCTTATTAAAATTATTAATAAAATCCACTCATTTACTATATTTTCCGTTATTATTTAGGTTAGTTAAATCTCGTTGTTCAATACTTTCAACTCGTGCGCATCTCATCATCTCCAACCAAACGCACCCAATGTGAGTGAATCTTTACAAATTCCTCGTTTTAATCATGTTTTTGGGGTGTATCATGTGTCTTACCATTTATTATATTTAAATCATTGTGCATGCATCATATCATGAACAAATGTGTATTCAGCTTGTTTCAACTGTTGTGTGGTTATTGTTCAGATTTAATTTATTTATTTCAGTACATGCAATTTCATAGGCCCCCGCTCCCCATTACATTATGAGCGTTGAGCATGTTCCCCATTACATTATGAGCGTGAACCTGGCGTGCCAACATACGATCGGCTCCGTTTGATTGAGCCTTGATCGCACAGACATTTATCATTTTCAGTACATGCAATATGATCGGCTCCGTTTGATTGAGCCTTGATCGCACAGTTTCATTCATGTTATATATTTATGCAAGTTATTATATGTCATTGTATGTTATTGTATGTTATAGTTTGTGGTTGACATTGTTACCGATTGATTATTTACATTTGCTCACTTATGATTATGCACAATTTTTCCTTGATAAAATAACAAGAAAATTAATAATAAATGTTTATCTAACAAGGTTCACTCGCCAACTTATGTTGACCCAAAAACCCCCATTTTTACACATGATACAGGTGAACCAGCTGCAGCAAGAAACACATAGGATTGGCCTAGAAGAATAAAATGATTTAGAGCTTGGAATTGTTTAGTTGGTTATTTTTCTTTGTATTTGTATGGACATGTTTGGATTATTGGGAATGTAATTTTGACTTTAATAAATATGAAACATATTAGTAAATATCATGAGCTTTGGTGATAACCCAATTATGCTCCGACTCTTATTCCGCTGCGGGTCGGGATGTGACATCAACGACCTTTAAGATTACTCGTCCAACCTGAACTACCTGTTTGGAAGTGGGAAAACATAACCAAGGACTTCATTACCGGGTTATCTCGCACTTCTAGTGGGTATGATACAATTTGGGTTATCATTGATCATCTCGCTAAATCAGCTCATTTCATTCCAATCCGCGAAGATTACAATAACGGGAAGTTAGCTCGTATCTATATTGATGAAATTGTAAGCCGTCATGGTGTGCCCTTAAGTATCATTTCAGATCGAGACGGTTGTTTTACTTCACGAACATGGCAAGCCGTACAATCAACATTGGGTACACGTTTAGATCTCAACACCGCCTTTCACTCTCAAACTGATGGTCAATCTGAGCGCAGTATACAAACTCTTGAAGTCATGTTGTGAACATGTGTCATAGACTTCAAGGGCAATTGGGATACTCATCTACCGTTAGTTGAATTTCCGTACAACAACAGCTATCATTCAAGCATTGGCATGGCTCCTTTTGAAGCATTATATGGTCGTAAATGCTGATCTCCTGTATGTTGGCACGAAATCGGTGAAGCGCAAATCACTGGACCTGAATTGATCCAAGAAACAACCAATAAGATTCTTCAAATCCGCAATAATCTTCTAGCAGCTTGAAGTCGTCAAAAGAGTTACGCTGATAATCCACGAAAGCCACTTGAGTTTTATGTTGGCGATCAAGTACTTTTGAAATTATCACCGTGGAAGGGGGTGGTTCGTTTTGGTCAGAAAGGAAAGCTAGCACCACGCTATGTGGGACCATTCAAAATACTCGAAAGAGTTGGTCCTGTAGCATACAAGCTTGACTTACCAGAAGAACTCAACAGAATTCATCCTACGTTACATGTAGCAAACTTGAAAAAGTGTCTCGCCGACGAAAATCTCCATATACTGTTAGAAGATATTTAGATTAATGAATCAATGCATTTCGTTGAAAGACCCGTAGAAATCATGGACTTCGGTGAAAAGCGTTTAAGACGAAGTCGTATTACAGTAGTCAGTGTGCGTTGGGAGTCAAAACGAGGACCTGAGTTTACTTGGGAACGCGAAGACTCAATGCGTGAAAAATACCCGCATCTTTTTCTAGTTACATCTACTACTTAAATTTCGGGACGAAATTTCGAAAAGTATGGGATACTGTAACATTCGTTGTAAAAACGGGTTTCAAAACCCACTTCGTTAAATAATTCAAGTATTTAATTTAAAGTCTCGTTACGTATTTATTCATTATTTAATACAAGTTATTAATTTATAGCTATTAAATAAATGGAAAGAACTGAAATATAAATAAATGATAATAATGAAACCTTAAATAATAAAAATAAAAATAAAGGGGCAACCGGGTTTCGAACCCGGGTCCCCATCAAACACACACACAACTTAAACCACTGCACTGCACACACTTTTGTGTTTAAGTTTGAAAACAAATTAATTATATAGTAAAACAAGAACTAACCAGAAAACCTGCAAGCTCAAAAACTGAAAATTTAAACCGAAAACAAGGTCATCATTGCCTATAAATTCCGACTCCGAATCATACTAAACTCGTTCATTCTCGCAATCATTTTCCTAAACCTCTCTGTTCAACTCTATATTCAAACCAAACCTTCGCCGGAGATCGCCTGCACTCGCCGGAATTCATCACCGGAAAACCGAAACATTTCTCCAAGTTGGTATAATCCTTTTAATACCTTCTGTTTAGTGTGTTATGATTCTTAAAAGCAACTAATCAAAACTGTTTAAACATATTTCAGTCAGTTCAAGTTCTGTTTTTTTTTGTGTAGATGATGAAGTTTAAAAAAATATATTAATATAATTAAAAACGGGTTTTAAACCGGGTTAGACACACAGTCCAGTGGTGGACTGTGTGCATTATCATCAAGCATGTCCCGGGTTCGAGTCTCGTTATGTGCGACGGTTCGATCATTTAACAACTTTTTTTAAATAAATAAGATATCAAACTAAGTAAGTATATAAAAGTAATAAAACTTCAGTTTATACCGGGTTAGTCACCCAACCCAGTTGGTAGGGCTGGGTGCAACGTAAGTAAGAGGTCACAGGTTTGAACCGGGCTTGGGGCAGCGGCCGGATGCATTTCGAAGAAAACAAAACCTTTTTAATTAAATAAATTTCAGAATTAACCTAACTAGTATATATATAATTAAAATAGAGATTATTTCGGGTTAGACACGTAGCTCAGTTGGTAGAGCTGCGTGCACGTATACGGGAGGTCACGAGTTCGACCTCACTCGCTGCCAAAATAATACACGATCCAACCGTTCAGACCTGACAAGGTCAAACATTTTTTTCTAATTTCCTTTATTATTATTATTTAAAAACCATTTAAAAATACTTAAAAATTAGATTCTAAAGTTTAAATTTGGTAATAATACCACAAAAATAAATCTAAAAACCTAATAAAATGCATTAATTAGAAATATTAATTTCAAATAAAAATTTATATATTTATCGAATTGTTACGTGATTATTTAGGTTAGTTTCCCTTGTCGGTTGAATGCTAAATCGTACGCAATCTTTATCAATCCCAAGAAACGTACCCACTGTGAGTGAATCCTTACAAATTCCTTTTTTTATTCATGTTTTGGGGTGTATCATGTGTCGGTGGATAAGTAGGTGGGAAAGGAGACGGGTAAAGTGCGTTGTGCATAACCGCCTGCATGTATGGGTCTTGCGACCATGCTTGATATTCTACCGGCGTAGACGGGTTAAAAGGATCATATCCAGACGTGTCTGGATACGTGGGGATTGGGTTAGTATAACCCGTTGGTGTTGGTTCTACTATAGGTGGAACATTAGAGGGTCCACCCATTTGTGGGTCCTCTTGAGTGGTGGGGTAAAAATTGGGCAAAGGTGGCAGCGATCCCGACCTTTGTCCGGCACGTACTGACATACGTGCTCCACGCTTCCTCCTTGGTGGTTCAGGTGGTGGTTGAGGTTGGTCACCTGGTTCCATGTGGACATCTTTTTGAACTGGGGGTGGTTGAGAGTGATGGGAAGGTGTGTGGGCAAAGGTGAATTGACTCCAATATTGGTCCCACTCATTAGGACCTTGGTAGGGAGATCCAGCATACGAGTTTGAATCGCTCAAAATTTCAATGGGATGCACATTTGATCCCGACGGTGGCATCTCCGGGTCGGAGTCCTCATTCATAGGAGGTGGCTGGTTCAACTGATTTTGATCAGCTGGAGGCGTGTTTAAGTAATGGTTGGGGTTAAACTCTTCATGGTAGGAGTGATGAGAATGGGAATGGCGAGAATGGTAGGAGTGGCGTGAGTGGTAAGAATTTTGGGAATGTGAGGGCGAGTGTCTATTAGAGACGGAATGTCTCGCTGGTTGCCATGGAGACGAATCTCCTTATTCTTGATATGCATCAGAATTATGAGGTTGAGGAGGAATACGCCCTGATGGTCCTCCCCTCATTGGACCTTTTCCTCGTCCACTTTGTCCTCGTACACGTGGCGGCATTTTCCTGTTAGAAATCAATTTAAAAACACACTATAACTTAATAATGAAATGAGTAATCCTAGGTCAATGCCTAGACTCGGAAGTCTAAGGAATGTGCTCGTGTAAGTTTGAGACTAAACACAAAAGGCTAGTGTTTTATTCTCTCAAACGTTGGCTCTGATACAACCCTGTCACACCCCGGATTTCCAATCCGAAATCCAAACACCGGTGGGCCCGGGTGGGGAATATCGTGACGTAAGTTGATAACATCATTGTCAATTAAATATAGCACACCGGAAGTCTTGGAGTAAAATTACTCTTACAAACCGAAATGTTCGAAATCTAAAATAATATACAGGCTCGTAATAGAGGATCCATGTAACATTCGTCGAAAAACGGGTTTTAAAACCCGCTTCGTTTATTAATCAAATATTCAGTTATAAGTTTCGTTGTGTATTTATTGTTCAGATAAATTTTAAACAATACATAACTAATAAATACTTTAGAATTTAAAAACCATAATTTATAAATAATAATAAATAGCGAATAAAAAATAAAATGGAGACGCCGGGTTTCGAACCCGGGTCACCCGCAAGCACAAACACACAACACACCGTTCCGCCACACACTTCACTTGTGATAAACACTGAATCAAATAACACTTAAAGTAAAACCCGAAAATCAAAAACGGAAATCAGCGCGCCCAGAACTCGCAGTCGTCAGAAAAACCGAAATTTACGCAATTGCGACTGTTTTCCTTTGACTGATATGCGTAAACTGATTCCGACATCAGTTATAACCGATGCCTAACCGTCAATTTCGGTCATAACCGCCGGAAACCTTTGACCGCGAATCAAGACTCAAATTCAAACCCAATTCATCTAGTTCTTCCTTATAAATACCCACTCAAACCTCCTGTAAACCTTTCGCTCAGAATCGCACCCTCTTTCGAAGCTTTAGTCCTTCCAAAGCTCGTAGCCGGAGATTTTCATTTTCGCCGGAATCCCGCCGGAATCGCTGATCAGAAAACCACATTGTTCATCAGACGGTATAATTGTCTAAACCTTCTTGCTATCTTTTGATTGATAATCTAATTGCTCAACACAATAATCAAAACTGTTAAAACAGTTCATACAGCCGGAAATTGCAAAAATCAGAACCGACGAACTTGCCGGAAATCTGAATAAAACTCTCCGTCTTGGTATATCATATTCCTTATTTTTCCTATTTCATTTCAATCAAGTATAAATTGTTGGTCGATTAAGCAAAACTGTCGGCTTCACTGTTCTGAGTTCTTCTTAATGAAGAAGACGAAGTTGAGTTGTATATTAATGTAATAAAAATCATGTATTTAACCGGGTTAGACACACAGTCCAGCGGTGGACTGTGTGCAAATATAACACGCACGTCCCGGGTTCGAATCGCACATGTTACCGACTTTCAGAAATAAAACCAACATTTTTGAAACCTAATCAGATCAAGTCACAGTAAATACATAAGAATAATATAATCCATTAGTTAAACAGATTAGACACACAGCCCAACTGGTTGGGCTGTGCGCACTCGAACTGAACGTCCGAGTTCGACTCCGGGTCTCCGAAGCCGGTTCGGCCATATTAAATCAATTTTGATATAAACTAAATAAGGTTAAAGTTAATTAGTATATATATACATATAATTAAAACAGAGAATATTTCGGGTTAGATGTCACACCCCGACCCGCAGCGGAATAAGAGTCGGGGCATAATTGGGTTATCACCAAAGCTCATGACATTTACTATTATGTTTCATATTTAATAAAGTCAAAGTTACATTTTCAAATATCCAAACATGTTCATTCAATACAAAGGAAATAAACCAAACATAACAATCCCAACTCTAAAACGTTTTATTCTTCTAGTCCAAGTCCTATGTGTTCCTAGCTGCTGCTGGTTCACCTGTATCATGTGTAAAATGGGAGTTTTTGGGTCAACATAAGTTGGCGAGTGAACCTTATTAGATAAACATTTATTAATAAATTAATTGTTAGTTTATCAATGAAAATTTGTGCATAATCATAGATGAGCAAATGTAAATAATCAAGCAATGTCAAATAGCAGTCACAACTATAACATACAATAACACATGACAGCATACATGAACATACCAACATCATACGGTAAATAACATAAATGAAACTGTGCGATCAAGGCTCAATCAAACGGAGCCGATCGTATTGCATGTACTGAAAATGAAAATGTCTGTGCGATCAAGGCTCAATCAAACGGAGCCGATCGTATGTGGGCACGCCAGGTTCAACCGCATAATAAAATGGAGAACATGCTCAACGCTCATAATGTAATGGGGAGCGGCGGCCTATGAAATTGCATGTACTGAATAATAAATTGCATCCAATAATAACTACTTAACAGCAACAAACGGAATACATAAGTTCATGATATGATGTATGCACAATGGTTTAGTAATAATATATATATATACAAAGACACATGATACACCCCAAAACGTGATTAAAACGGGGAATTTGTAAGATTCACTCACATTGGGTGCGTTGGATTGGAGATGGTGAGATGCGCACGAATTAGATGAGCGGACAACGAGAAATACTAACCTAAATAATAACGAAAAATATATTAAACGAGTGGATTTTATTAAGGGTTTTAATGAAATTTTTAGATATATTTTTGTGAGTTCAAGGCCATTTTCTATCTTTAAAAATGTTATTTTTAAGTATTTTTTTAATTGATTTTTAAATTAAATTAAAATATAAAAAAAATTGTTTATTTAGCGTTGACCGTTGACCGGTTCGGTCAGCGAATTAATCTGCGCCGGGTGAGGCTCGAACCCGAGACCTCCCGTTCGCGTGCACGCAGCTCTACCAACTGAGCTACGTGTCTAACCCGAAATAATCTTGTTTTTATTTATACTTATACACTTATTCAGTAAATCCGAAATTCTCTTTAATTTCAAAAACATTTTAATTCAACGGACCGGTGTAAGTGACGGGTTTCGAACGTGCGACGTATGGTTTGTGTTGCACACAATCCACCGCTGGACTGTGTGTCTAACCCGGTTATTATCTCGGCTTTTATTATACTTAACAACTAACCGAGTTAACCCGGTTTAGTTTTTTATCAAAAAGGCATTTTATTACACAAGGTGTGTGTGGAGCAGGGATCAAACTCGGGACGTGTATGGTTTTTGTTTGAACACAGTCCACCGCTGGACTGTGTGTCTAACCCGTTTATAATTTCGATTTTAATTAATCTTATGTCATCACTGAACTCGTCTTCTTCATTACAAATGCAGACATCAATCAAACAACCGATACGCGATTAATTTAGTTAATGAACATGATGTCCAGTTTGAATGCATTGAACCGAAAAGTTTGGGGAAAGAAGATACCGAACAGATTGTCTTCTTCTGAGAGTCCGGCGAAACTTGTCGGCTCTGTTTTTGGAACCTTTGGCTGTGAAATCAATTAACAGGTTTAAGGGATTAGATGTGAAATTGAACTAATGAGTATTGATTATCAGTACGTTGGAATGAGCATACCGGTAATCAACGAGTTTCCGACAATTCCAGAAGTTTTCCGGCGAAAACAGAAAGTCCAGCAATGTCGTCTGTGGTTGATTATGAGCGATGGGTTAATGTTAGTAAGGTTCTAACAATTGATTGAAACCGTAAAGTAGAAGTATTTTACCGGTTTGAGTTGAATACGGTTTTCCGGCGACTTTTGCAGAAAATTCTGGCGAGCTGTTTTAGGCGTTCTGGTGGTCCGAAAATGCGACGAAAATGAAATGGAGTATTGGTATGATATCTCTGAGTCGCGAGAGTGGTCTGAAGTTTGTGTTATTCTGGACTTGATGATTTTCCGGTTTTAAGAACCGACAATGATGAGTCTTTAAATTTAATCAATTCCAATTTGATTAGAAACCGTCGTGCATCGGTTATAAACTGAATGTGTGAAATAAACAACGAATTGACGATTGGTTTGCCGATTACCGTTTCTCAGATGGCGAAATCGGTTTTAACTGGGTTTGTGTATAAATTTCATTTGTGTTCCTAGAGTTAGCAGAAAACACAATGTGGCGGAGTGGTCTTGGGAGTGAGTGTTAAGTTGTTGAAGTGTTTCTTGGCTGACCCGGGTTCGAGTCCCGGCAGCATTATAATTTTTTTTATTTATTTTATTTTATCTTTTCATCAAATATAATTTTTATAGTTTAGTTTATTTATTAATTATGTATTGTTTTAAATCAAAATAATCATAAATATTCGACATAACTTTTATAACTTGATATTCGATTACAAAACGGAGCGGGTTTTGAAAACCCGATTTTTACAAATGTTACATTAGACACGTAGCTCAGTTGGTAGAGCTGCGTGCACGTATACGAGAGGTCCCGAGTTTGAACCTCACTTAGCGCATAGAAAACATAGTCTGACCGGTCAGACCCGGTCAACGGTCAACGGTCAAAAAGTCAACTTTTTTTGTATTTCTTTTATTTATTTATTTAATTGAAAAATCATTTAAAAATACTTAAAAATAAGATTTTTAAAGTTAGAAAATTTCCTTAAACTCACAAAAATAAATCTAAAAATCTCATTAAAGAGCACTAATTAAAAATATTAATCTCAAATAAAATTTATTTATTTATCGAATCATTTTGTTATTATCTAGGCTAGTTTTCCCTCGTCGATTGAATCCTAAAATTCGTGCGCATCCAACGTCATCAAAGAACGCACCCAATGTGAGTGAATCTCTACCAATTCCCCGTTTTAATCATGTTTTGGGGTGTATCATGTGTCGTATAATCCTTTTATTTTATTTAAACACTTGTGCATACATCATATCCGTGATCAAATGTGTATCAAATGTGTATCAATTGTTGTGTGAATTATATGTAGATTGGATTTATCATTTTCAGTGCACGCATTTCATTAGGCCCATCAGTTCCCCGTGGGAGACAGGTTGAGCATCAGGAGCCTCATTAGATCGGCTCCGTTTGATTGAGCCTTGATCTCACATACATCATCATTCATGTCATTTACTCATCCAAAGTGGTTTGTGATTGTTTATCTATATATGTTTGCACACATGTGATTATTGCACAAATTTTCCTTATTAAATAAAATAAGAAATTAGTAACAATGTTTTATCAAGGTTCACTCGCCAACTTTTGTTGACCCAAAATATCCCCCGTTTTATACATGATACAGGTGATCCAGCTGAGACAAGAAACACATAGGAAGGCCTAGAAGAATAAACAAGTTTAAGCTTTGGAATAATTATATAGTTTCATTTTCTTGTAATTGTATGAATTTTGTTTTGGATATTTAAGTTGTAATTTGAATTTAATAAATATGAAACATCTTAGTAAACATCATGAGCTTTGGTGATAACCCAATTATGCCCGACTTTTATTCCGCTGCGGGTCGGGGTGTGACAGATTGGTATCAGAGCTTATGACTATAGGGATATAGGATAGGTTATTAGACCCTTAGAGCCTATACTATAGTTGATTAAAATTTTAAATTGTTTATGCGTTACATACAAAATTCATGATGTTTATATGCTTTATGTTTATTTTTACACTCAATGTTATGCAAGCATGCTCACAAATACATGTTATTATACAATGCTCATCATGAATCATATCCTCATAACATATCATATCCATGAGAGCACACACCTCACGATTCCCATGATTTTTGCAATGATTTTTGTATTTTTCAAATCACATCAAAGTGAGTTCTCATGACGGGCATGTAGTAACTGGAAGGGTACGAGTATCGGTAGTCGGAACGTCCTGTCTAGGCTTGGCATTCGTATAAATCCAAAATAAAGGACCAGTTTGCCTACCTGGGGACTAACGATGAGAGTACGAAGGACCTATTAGGCCAAAGCATGCTATACCAAACGTCGTGTGAGCTAACCCCACTTTGAGTTGTCATTGTGTCTACACCAGGACACCCTCCTACCATACATCTCGCAATCATATTTTACGATTTTCATTCGGGTGGTGCGAGTGTTAATCCGCCAACACCAATGTGAATCCTACCAAGCTCAATAGTCATGGGGGCCCACATGACTACACAGGCGATGGTATGGGGGACATTGGAGGCCCAAACATGAGCAAACCCAAGACATCCTATGGATGTAGTTAAATTATTGCCAATTATGTTGTTTTTCATTCTTTTTACGACACATGACACCTAGAAAATTCTTAAACTCACAATCTTCCTATGCATGTTCCTGTAGATGTCGGCTAGGCAACTACGTGGAGGTAGAAAGTCAGGAAGATCAATGAACGCTTGGCCACACAAATTGCTAAACAAATGGCCGCAGTGCTTCCTGACATCGTGATTCAAGTTCAACAAGCTCTCACCCCAAATCCCATCAACCCTCCCAATCAAGAAGACCAGAGCGTCGCCAACCCTCCTTCCAAAAAGTGCTCCTACAAACACTTCAAATCTTGCGATCCCCCAAAGTATGAGGGACCGAAGGTGTTACCGCCCTCCTACACTGGTTTGAAGAAATGGAGAACACTTTCCTTAATTGCGATTGTCCCGAGGACCGTAAGGTACGTTATGCAACTGGAATACTGTTTGGGGTAGCCCCTACCTGGTGGAACACGGAAAAGGGTAAGCGAGGAGTTGAAGATGCCATGGCCTTAACATGGGAAGAGTTAAAGGAACTCATGACAAGACGCTTCTGTCCAAGAAGCGAAATCAAAAAGCTGGAAGACGAATTCCACTCACTAAAACAAAAGGAATGAGATCACACTTCCTATAATAAGAGATTTCTCGAGATAAATCAGATGATCCCTAATTTGTTCACCCCCGTGTACCGCTTGGTTGAACATTACATTCGAGGTCTTCCCTCGAAAATTCAAGACTCGGTTTTAAGCACTTCGCCTGCAACACTTGAAGCCGCGATGGAGTTAGCTACAGAACTCACTGAAAATCGCATTCAAAACGGCAAATTCAAAGATGAAAAGAAGAAAGCACCCATAGAGACCTCAACTACAAACCACTCAGTCTCATCCTCAAGGTTTGCTGGTAAGAGAAAACGTAATAGCAAGAATTTTGCTGTTACTCAAACCAACCCTCCTATCACTGCTGCACCAATCACCCAAATTGCTCCTTCAGCTGCACCATTCAAAAAGCCATACACCGGCCCACACCCAAAATGCAACCGCTGTCAATACCATCACCCTCCCGAAAACCCCTGCCAACATTGCACAAGCTGTGGTCGTGCGGGTCACACCATCCAAACCTGTCGTACTCTTCAACGAATGAACCGCAATCAACCCCCAACCCAAACCCACCATCAGATAGTGGGTCAAGCCCAACAACCCTTGCTTCTACCACCTGCACCACACGCAGCCCAAACTTACTAGCAACCCAACTACCCCATGATGCAACCCATGCGAGCTTGTTACAACTGTGGGGACCCAAACCACTTCAGGAACATATGTCCACGCTTGGTGAACATCATCCATGCCCAAGCTCAAGCAAACCCAGTAAACCAAGCGAACCAAGCTCCTCCACCTGCCAGAGGAAGAGCTTTCAACATCAATGCCAACCAAGCTAGGGCTGACAATAACGTGGTCAACGGTACATTTCTCATCAATGGTCGTTATGCATCCATATTATTCGATACTGGCACGGATAAGAGCTTTATGTCCTTAGAATTGAACCTATCCTCAACCAAACTCGTGTTAATCTCATGGAATCTCTAACGGTGGAAGTTGCTGACGGAAAACCCGTTTCATTAGATTCTATTATACGCAATTGTACCCTCACTCTAAACGATCACGATTTTCCAGTTGACCTCATTCCTATGAAGTTGGGAAGTTTCGATGTTATAATCGGTATGGACTGGCTCAGCCAGCATCACGCTGAAGTAGTGTGCCGCGAAAAGTTCATTCGCATTCCTCTTGCAGACGGTCAGACCCTACGTATTTTTGGGGAAACCCCTTTGAAAGGACTCAAATTAATGTCCTGCCTTCAAGCCCGAAGATATATCCGCAAGAACTATGTCGCATTCCTAACTCACGTCGTCAAAAAGGGAAACAAGGAGAAGAAACTCGAAGAAATCCCAGTTGTGAAAGAATTCCCACAAGTCTTTCCCCACGACATTTCAGGACTCCCTCCTGTGAGAGAAGTCGAATTCCGCATCGATCTTGTACCTGGCGCTACACCAGTCGCAAAATCTCCTTATAGGTTAGCCCCATCCGAAATGAAAGAGCTGGCCAGTCACCTGCAAGAGCTGACTGACAAAGGATTCATACGTCCTAGCTCCTCGCCTTGGGGTGCAACTGTTCTCTTTGTGAAGAAGAAAGATGGAACGTTTCGCATGTGCATTGATTATAGAGAACTCAACAAGTTAACGGTTAAAAATCGCTATCCACTACCTCGCATCGATGACCTCCTAGACCAACTTCAAGGCGCCACCTGCTTTTCAAAAATCGACCTTCGTTCTGGTTATCATCAGCTCAGAGTACATGAAGAAGATATCCCAAAGACCGCCTTCCGGACTCGTTATGGTCATTACGAATTCATGGTCATGCCATTCGGTTTAACCAACGCCCCCGCTGTCTTCATGGATCTAATGAATAGGGTATGCAAACCCTAAGGATTTACAAGATCTACCGAGCAGCTTCCGGCTTATTTCGTATTATACCTGCAGATTAGTCTTTGGAAGATACGTCAGCTTACGCTGGTAAATACACCCAACTGACTCATTTTGAAAACATTAAAAATGGTTTTAAGTGCAAATGGCACCAAAATCTTTTATTAACTTGGGAAAGTTGACTTTGCAATGGACCAAGCAATAATAATTTACCGTATCCCAAGCCCGTATAGGGAAAATAAGTCGAGAGTATTTACCTGAGCTTGCCTTCTTCTTTTATTTTTAAATAACTCAGCCGTATACAAAAGTACCAAGTGCAGATAGCATTTATCGAGAAGGCTCTAGTCTGGATTATGGCATAAGCTAGCCAATTAAATACTAACGGTCTTATAAACCGAATAGTGTACATGATCATTACGTATAACGCTTGATTAAACGATGATCGGATAGAATGTAGTTTAAACCCGACAAGTACTTGACTTGTATAGCATGGGTAAACTATAAATATTCTGGATTTTGAGGCTAAAATGACAAGGTTAAACCCGTTACGGTTTAATTCCGTAAAATAGTTACATATACGTAATTGTGCGCATAATAGCGATATAGGGTAACCGGATAAGCCATGGACAAGTTCTCTATGCCATTATACTTTAAATAAGTTAAAATATCAGCAGGATATCAACTTGTATGCCCGTTATGGTTTTAAAACGAAACTATGCCTCATAAGGGCATTTTGGTAATTTCATACCATATAAAAAAGAACTTGATTATAATTTAATGTTATAATTATAAGTATTCTTGAAAAATACTTTATTTATGACATAATATCAGTAGGATGTCAATTATATGTGTAAATTATCTTTTATGACCAAACTATGCACCGAATGGGCATTTTGGTCATTTTACACATAGTTTATAAATTATTTGGGATTCTGAGTTTATAACATATACCTACTGTAAATATGCTTAAAATAAGTTTTAAAATAAGTAGGTATCAAGTCTTGGTCAATAATATGGTTTAAAACCATACTATGCGCCGAAATGGCGATTATGTCGTTATAGGACGTCTTTAAGTAATGTTTTATGTAAACTGATGTCATAGTCAGTTAAGAATGTTTAAAATATGTTATTTAGTATAACATATCAGTAGGTAAGTGATTTATCTTGAAAGGATTTGATTAAAACTACTTTATAAGCCATATGGGCTAAAACCGTCATTTATCGACATAGTTTAAGGACCTGCTTGAAAACTCAGTTTATAACTTGGTTTAACATCCAAAATAATCGTACTTATAATATTACATCAGTAGAAACTCATTTTCAAGTTCATTACCATTTAAAACCTTGTTTTATGTAAAAAGGACATTTTGGTCAAAGATGGCATAATTATGGAACTTGCGCATAAACTTGGATTCTGATTATGATCATGTAATATAACCTCAGATGGTTATGCTACATTATCTTATGATCATAATGTAACTTTAGATCAGTAGGTAACTAATCTAAATCGGGTCAGAATCGAAATTCAAAGCAGAAGTCAAACTTTACGACTTTCGATTGCGAACCGAATCTAGAACTGAAATTGACGAGCCGATCATGTTTATACATGTTCTAATAATTATTACCAACTTGTTTAAGTGTCAAAACAGGTTTCATAACATATATAAGATCAATTTATGATTTTTTCCGAAAAATGGCATGTTTGACTTTTTTTTAAATACATAACTTTGACCCGTCAGTTGGTCTAGCAAACGTGATCTTCAGGAGGTGCCCTTTATAGGGACTAACATCTACCTTATTACGATCACTTAGCCATGTTTATTTTGAATAATGGCTGGACCATAATGGTCTTAACCGAAAGTCAAAGCGTTTTCCGAAAACCGCTTGAGTTTTGGCTATAGAAGCCTATAAACGAAAATGCAAGAGTAAGGAACACTTACAAGAGGTTCCTACAATGCAAGAGAACTAAGTTGGATGCTCCTTTCAGCTAGGAACTTCCAGAGGAGGGAGAAGAGTTAAGTTTAAAAAAGGTGCAAGTTGAAATGAACACTTGAACACCTATTTGTAGTTGGAGAACTCAAAGGAGGTGAAGCCAGGTGTTTAGGGGAGTAAGAAGAAGCTTACAAGTGTCCCAAAACGTGGCATAGCAGTTTAGAAAAGCTATGGTTTCGTTAAAAATGGTTTTGGAGCTTTGCTTGGGCTCCAAAACAATTTTCTGCGTCAGAGTCTGTCTCGCGGGGCGCGAGAGGCTCAGGCCGGGTCTCTCGCGGCCCGCGACCGCCCCTCGGCCAGATTCAAAAGTTGACACTTTTGACCCCTAAACTATATAAAGCCTCTAAAGGCTTTCTAAAACACCTTTTTAGCACTTTTAGCCCTCCGTAGCCAATACTTGGCATACCTGGGATTATGCTCGGACATTGTTGAGCTCTCGGTTCGTTAAAAGGTCACTCAGAGGTATAAATTAACATGTTGACACTTTTAATCCCTCCATTATCCAACTTTCACATATTTACAAAATTGAACTCTCTCATCCAATCAAACGACACGTATGAGAGTTAGGACTTCACAAAGGATCACTCAGAGGCTTATTACAAGCATGTTGATTCCGATGTCACTTGACATACACTTAGAGGCCAAATTTCAAGCATGTTGACATATCAGTCACTCAGAGGCTAATGTTTTAAGCATGTTGACATATCAGTTACTCAGAGGCTATTATTTATGCATGTTGACATCGGTTCATCACTCAGAGGCTCAACTTGAGCATGTTGACGCCTTTAGTCCTTATTGGTCTTTAATAGACTATATTTAAAATATAACACGTGTCACTATACTATTGGACACGATTTTTACAGGGTGTTACATAGAATTTGGCCTTAGAAGAAGAATAATACATGTCTTGTTTAGAATAATTTTCTTGTGTTTCTTTGTTTTTGTGGATTTGTTGGAATATTCTTTTTTAAATTTGAATTAATAAATATGAAACTTAATTATAGTAAATGTCACGAGCTTTAATAAAAACCCAATCATGTCCCGACTTCTATTTCCGTTGCGGGTCAGGGTATGACAAGATTTGTACCACGTAAACTGGCACATCAGCAAAAAACTAACTGGAAACCAGTTAGAAAAAAATTCTTACAAGTTGGGATTGTTAAAGAAAAATTTTGAAGTTACGATTAATGTCGACCAATGGGTGAAAATTATGATTATTCAAATCCAATAACCCTACATGTTTTAATTGTTTAATAAAGATCTTTAAGGAATCGTTAATGATCATTGGGCATCCTTAACGCATATTTTTTAATAATAAATTTATTTTTAATCTCTGTCGTCTGTTGGATTTGAACCCAAGACCCCTTCTCTTTTAAACCCAGGTGTTTAAAGACCTTATATTTATCAATAAACCACCACCTGGTTGGTCTTTCATGTTGTAATAAATTTATTTACTTCATATTCAGCTATGTCAATATTGTAAATGCATTTTTTTCTAATTGGTCATCACTAAAAGAAAAATTTGTATATGTAATTAACTGGGTATGTGTAATTATATTATAAAAATATCCATGGGTAACCCTGTTTTGCGTTCGAAGTTTCGATAATTTGGTATCTTACAACTGGTTTTTGCAACTAAGTTCATGGTTGCAAGCTTATCGATAGGTTTGTGACCGTCATTATCGATACTGATCCATGTTTACGACGATATTTGACTTGTATCGGCTTTTGATCATGTATTTTGATTTGTGATTTGATTTTGTATTTTACTTGTATGACAGTGAGAGGGTTATTCCATGAATATCAATGATGACATGTAGAGGCATATCAATGATTTATTTATAAGGAAGTATGAGTTGGTTTAATCGAACTTTTTTAATAAGGTGATTATGTCTTTTCTCTATAAAATACAACAAAATTCTTTTTAAAAGGACACCCGCCCTCACCTTTACATATAGCTCTGCCAATGATGACATGATGTGTACATAATTGCATATGTGTATTACATTATTTTTTAACCAGAGTTAATATTCTCACATCTTTTTCTTCTATCATGTAGAGTAGGTTATAGACTCATGTATCATATGGGTTTGATAATAGAAAATGAAAGGTTTTTTAAGATAATCATGGAGTTGATCGATTCTTTAGAAAAAAATGTGTTTTCCATTTATATAAACTTGAATGAGTATTTTAAAATAAATATGATTTGTTGACGTTGGCTGCATTTGAAGGACATAGCGATTATAAACTTTGAATTGTTTTTTATATTTCATATTATTTCTTACATCACACATAATAAATATGAATTTTGATATGAATACATATAACCCTAATATGAACTATACATACAAAATTAAAGAAAATATAACGTTACTTTTAAATGATGCGTTTACAAAGTAAGAATTTTGTTTTTTAATACAAAAGAATTAATATATTTTATTTCAAATTAATATTTTCGTATTTTTAAAAGTAATATCGAAGTAGAAGATGAAATGGAATTAGTTCATAATATAAGATTATATATATATATATATATATATATATATATATATATATATATATGAGAATGTTCTATGCAGAACACTAAATATTGCGAGAACACGCAGAACACAATGAATCATCAATTTTTTCAATCCTAAAAACCTAAAAAGTAAATGAAAATGTTACAAATGTAAGATTTATTGTTTCTGAATTCAAAATAAAATATGAAAAAAATCACTTTTGGTATAATCTACACATATGTAGATTATGTGTATGTTAAATTGCCAACATGTTATAGGCTATGTGTAGGTAAAAATATAGGATTTTTTATGTATATATAATACACATATGAATGTAAGAAACATAAAATTTAAAAAATATGAACATTCTATACCAAAAATTAGTGTTTTAGAGTCGTTATTTTTGTTCTCGCAATAGTTAAGGTTCTGTAATGATACTCATTATATATATATATATATATATATATATAGGATTAGGATTATTTGTGAACAACTTCTTGAGAGTGAACTAATCTTGGTCTTTGATCATTTCCTAGATTAAAGGTAAGATTGATATTAGTCAAGTAATTTTAATTAAAATCTCTTAATTTTCTCATCTCTTAACTATCTCTCTCTCTCTCTCTCTCATTTTTAATTATTTCTCTATTATTTAATTATAAGAGATTAGCGGGCTAATGTTTCTTTTTAAATAACTTTTATATTCTTTTTAAAATTAAATATTAAACAAAATTAAAATATGTTTTTTTACATATGTGTATACATGTCAGTATATACAAGACTTATACACTTGTGTATAATTACATCTTGTTCCCATAGGTCGGTATAAACCAGATTTATACACATGTGTATTATTCAAGTACATATGTGTATAAACTAACAGCTGTGTATCTTGTATAAATTGATAGTTAGCGAGACTGTATACATATGTATAAACTAACATCTGTATATCTTGTATAAACTAATACTATGGACATTGTACACATGTGTAGACACTAACAACTGTGTATCTTGCATATACGGAAACTAGCAAGATTTTAGGAATTTTGATTATATTGTTTAATAAATGCAATTTACAAAAGACGCAAATACCCTTCTGTTAATTAATTTAAGAGGAAGTTACAACATTATAATTACAATCTTACCGTTATTTAAAAACTCTAGATGATATAATCCAATGGCTCAGATTAATTCACACAGTTCACTCTCAACCTAGTGTTCACTCTCTCTCTATATATATATATATATGGTGATGTTATTGTAAAAAAGTGTTTTTGTGAGAAGGGTAAGAAAGAATCTAAACCATTAGATCTTTAATCTAATGGTTGAGATATTGATGACAATCGCCATTCACCAGAAAATCTCTTAAAAAATACACCGTAACAACCAAGTGAAAGACACCCCTAAAACTCCCGAACTCATAACACCATACGATAAAAACACCATATATATAAAAAACACCATGCACTCCCATATATAAGAGTAAAACACCACAGTGATAATATGAACACATCATAACATAACACCATACTTTCTTTAACCCTCAATCCCGACATACCCAACACGATTATTTGAAACAAAAAATTTGAACAATATAGATAATTAAGGAAAAAGGGTATTCATTACCGATCAACAAAATAAAAGTAGACATTAATCGAACAAAGATACAAAAGCCACCCTAAATTTTATACCTGGTTCATCGTTATCCATCAATCGAGATATTAATGTATATGGTGTCGAAGATGATCAGCAAGTCTCATACACCGTGAATGAAAAAATGCTCAAGAAGCTATAAATAAATTTTCGTTATGATATGGTGTCGAATATGATCAGTAAATTCAAAACGAATTTAAAATTCGAAAAGCTTAAAATACTGTAAATCTGTTGAAGTTTTTCTACGTAGGTTCGAATCATGCCTCTCCCACTTGTGCTGAGTGGTCAAAAGCGACAGACTGTAAATCTGTTTAGGTTTTTCTACGTAGGTTCGAGCCTCTCCCACTTGTGCCGAGTGGTCAAAAGCGACAGACTGTAAATCTGTTTAGGTTTTTCTACGTAGGTTCGAGCCTCTCCCACTTGTTGTAGACTTCAGAAAAGAGAAAAGAGGCATTCGTCAGCGTAGGAAGGCCAACCGAACGAAGCTCCTTTGGCCGTTCCATGAAGTTCAATTGTCTCGTATGTTAGTTAGAAAGGTTGGCGAACTACTACGATCTATAGATTCCCCATCCATATCCAATCCCAACGAGAATAGAAGTGAGTAGCTTCCGGTTTGGCTTGTAGTCGTAGTCTTTTAGCTTATATAGTCGTCGGCCTTCCTACACGCACGCGCCCGCCAGAATGCCTCCTTCGTTCGGTATGAAGCCAAGCCGATACATACGATAGGTAACTACAAAAAATCGGTTACAAATATTCATTCCATAATTAGATTTTATTACTTAAATTAAAATTATATCTTTAAACTACCAAAATAAAAACCGACACGTGTCATCACCAAAATCTTTCTTATCTTTCTCACATTTTTATATTTTTTTACAGAAACCTCTACCTGTATATATATATTATATATATATATATATATATGTGTGTGTGTGTGTGTGTTTAACATTTGTGAAAACGATAATAACAAATTATAACATGATGAGGTTGTAAACTTTTGCTTATGTCAAATAGTGATGGGAGTATAAATTTTTGGTTATCCCATTGATAAGTATGTTTTTATATATTAAAGTAGAGATATTGTATTAAAGTATAGGTAAGTAGATAACTGATATTAATTATAAAGAGTTAAAAATATAGAAGAGATATAATCATGAATATAAGATTATATATATATATATATATATATATATATATATATAGGATGAGGTTATTTTGAGAAAATTTAAAAGTGTGAGAAAGATAAGAAAGAATCTAAACCATTAGATATTTAATCTAATGGTTGAGATCATAGTGGCAATTCTGTAAATAACGTTGACTATTAAACTAACTAATTTTCTAGATTAAGGGTATAAAGCTAAATTTAATATTTCTAAATTAAGAAACTAACATTAATACACGTGCAAAGTTCCCCCCTTCTTTTTTAAACATCAATAACTTTTTATACGTAACTCTTTTTAAAAATAAATTACACCATAATAACGAGTGTTTTTTATCTTTAATATGAGTACCATATTGATATACTTATGTAGAGTTATTTCTGTTTTTATATATTTAGAGTGTTATTTCTGTTTTGATTCTGATTAAAATGTTGACTGGTGTTATATTAGGGTGTTATTTCTATTATATTCAATGCTAGGGTGTTCTTTATAAGATATGTGCCTTCAATATAACTGTTGTGGTGTTTTTATGAGTTATGGTGTTATTTTTGTTATATTTCTGTTATTTATAAGATGTATGCCTTCAATATACATGCTGTGGTGTTTTTATGAGTTAGGGTGTTTTTATGAGTTATATTTCTGTTCTTTATAAGATGTATACCTTCAATATACATGCTGTGGTGTTTTTATGAGTTAGTGTGTTATTTCAAATTCGAAAATACTGCCAAAAATCGGTTGCATATATTCATTCCATAATTATATTTTATTAGTTAAATTACACTTATACCCTTAAACTACCAAAATAAAAAGGGACACATGTCACCTCCATATATATATTAAATTGAATCATTTAATAGTCTTTATATTAATTTATTTATTATTAATTATGGTGGAGATAGCATTATAAATTGACACATGACGTTTTGATGAAATCCGACTTTTTTTTCACTATTAGATATTAAATATACATAGAGAGATAAAGTTAAAAAAAGTATAAAATAAAATATAAAGGTGTAAAAATAGTGAGAGCGTTTTAAATTGTTATCATCAAAGTAAGAGAATAATATTTATTTTAAAATTACACATAAATGCACCAAAGACAACGACCAGTTATATGACAGTATCAAGGTAGTTTTGACAAAATCAAATAACCAATCCTATAATCTCATTACCTTTTAGTAGCTATTTTTTTAAATTTTTTTGTTTGTTGAAACCTAAATTTATGACCTACTCTTTCCAATTAAGGTGTTTAAAAGTGTTTTAATTTGCCAATGGACCATCACTCATTGGTACTATAATCTCATTACTAATCTACCATCTCTAAGACCTGTGTCTAAAATAGTATTTTGATCAAAATTAGTTATCTTTCCTTATATGTTAAGAGCATATGATCCTACCACAATGATCGTAATTTTGATATCATCGATATCATTATCACATATATTAATACAAATAAAAAAAATTAAAAATCCAACAGCCGTAAAATAAGAAAAGAAATGGAGAGAAGACTTGGGACAACAACAACAAAGACTTGGCTTCGGTTCCGTAGCTTGTTCGGTTGTCACAAGAACAGTTCATAATTTTGGGACCGCATCATCTATCACACATATTCCATATCCAGTTTGTTTTATTTGTGTGTGTATGGTTTATACTATTTTGTTGGCGACAATTGAAGGGTCAATCTACAAAAACTAATGATAACATTAGATACCTATTTTAATGGCCTGACATAGGGTAACAAACCTTGTGTTTGGCCTATGAAACAAACTAAAAATTGAATTGAGTCACGTTAAGTTTTGATTTGTGCATATTAGGAACTCAAACTTGTATGTTACGCAAGTGATCTTTTGAATAGAATCCATATTATGACTGTCTAGACTATGATGTTTGTGTATTGGTTGAAAGGGTTGAGACCACATATTGAACTAGTATCAACGTATATTCTAGTCAAAGGACATTTAGGACAACGATAGGAATTGATATATTTTTTGCTTATGTTTTTATTAGTTGATGTGTGATAAAGTTTAGAAGATTTATTCGATTGTTACACTAAAATTGTAACATAAATAAGGTATAAGTAAAAGGGTTAGTTATAAAAGTGGGAAATATATTTTATGACATCTTTTAAATTAGGTAATATACTTCTAAATTTAATAGTAACTTATCTAATAAAGGTAACAAATAAATGATTTAATGGTCAAACTTGTTCAAATAGGCGTTAATGTTGCGATCGTCATCAAAACAAACATGACTGCACACATATACAATGCATGACACACGTGTCGTATCAGCCATAATCCATGGTCGGCTTTTTGTTACCGTCAATCCATACACCACTATTATCTTTTCATCCTTTTTTCTCCCCTCCTCGCCTCTTTGAATTTAAGGTTTTTTGATTTATGTGTGTGTGAATGTGGATTTAGTTTTTTGATCGTTAAGGTGTCTAAATATGGAGTTAGGGTATTGTTTAGGTGTTCGAATCCAAATTTATTGTTCTATTACGTGTTTATGGTTTGATTAGGTGTTTGAATATGTTTGAAGGTTTATACTATGTGTTTTTCCCCTATGCTAATTTTATATAGAATATAATAAGACGAGTTGAATCTGAGCTAGTCTATGCTCGAGTCTTAACTCATTTAATTTAAGAGAGCTTGAGCTTTATTTTTAAATACTAGGATTTGCTCGTGATTTGGTTTTATAATTTGAGCTCAACTCGTTTATTACTAATAAATATTTTACTTATTTTATTTATATACATTTATAATTAATTGTGTATATATTTATAATTATTGTTTTAATACATGACATAATATATATTATTTAGTTACATTTTATACTTTTATTTCTAATAATAATTATTGTTATTATTATGAAAATCCATTATAATATTAAAAAGCATTATACAAATAACAAGAGTACTATTAAATAAACAGTTGATTGCATAAGAAGTTGAGAACACGTCTTTTATTTATATTTTCAAATCAATAACTAAAATCAAAGTGTAGAAAAAACATGCAATAGTACTTTTCAAATAACCACTTATGTTGAACTCATTCAAACACCCTCCTCCACCACGGTAAAAAAAAAAAGAATAAACATTAATACTGTGTTGCACTTTTTTATTGGATTTTTATGTTGTATTTTATTACTAGATTTTTATGTTTGATTTGCTATTTATGCTAGATTTTGTTTGTGTTATATTTTGTTGTGTATTTGAGAAAACTAAAGGATGATATTTTGTGTTTTAGGACCAAAATAGCATTTAATCTAAATACTATCAGTGTCACATGTTCTTTCTATAATTCTTTTTAGATTATTCAGGCAAAACTCACATAATATATACTTATAGGTTTTTTTATGTTTGCTAGCCTGGTACATTCAATAAATGAAATTTGGGCTCAGACTCATTAGTTAAATTAGTAGGGTGCCCGTTTGATTCGGTGGAGGCAACACTTTGCATTGAGATACTCGTTTATGATAGTTTTCATATTCATATAATAGTTATTGTAGCATTATTGTAGTGTATATATATATCATAAGCGAAGTAATGGGCTAGTCCATTTCATTGTGGTATTAACTTTTTCTTAGAATTACATAAAATTGAGGTGTGAATATATGAAATTGATATATAAATACATGAAATGGAGGTATAAACTATGAAATATATGAACTTGAGGTATAAAAGCTATAAATATATAAGAATATGAATAATCGGTCCGGTTTAGTTAATTTTGGTTAAACAAAGCTACAAAAAACTGATAGTCAGTTTTCCATCAATTCGGTCATGTTTTAGTTGATTTCGGTTCAATTTCATATGTTTTCGGTTAACAATTCAGTTATTGCTCATTCATAGACTGTGTTAATCACGTACCATATAATTTTTATTGTAAGTTTTTTAAAAAAATAATATAAGCGTACGAAGAAGTTATGTCTGTTTAAAATTGTAGGGGTAATTAGTTTTTTTTATAAGGGGATAAAGTGCAAATACTAAGTAATTATCCATAATTCGGTTAAAGATGAGGGAATAAAAGTATAACTAAAATGAGATGATTAAAGTGTAATTAATATTTAAAAGACTAATTTACCCTCAATTTTTTGTTGTACCTTATTTATTATACTAAAAAAAGTTCTTAACTTCTGTTTTCCTTTTCATATAATAGTTATTGTAGCATTATTGTGGTGGATATATATATCATAAGCGAAGTAATGGGCTAGTCCATTTCATTGTGGTATAAACTTTTTCTTCGAATTACATAAAATTGAGGTGTGAATATATGAAATTGATATATAAATACATGAAATTGAGGCATAAAATATGAAATATATGAACTTGAGATATAAAAGCTATAAATATATAAGAATATGAATAATCGGTCCGGTTTAGATAATTTTGGTTAAACAAAGCTATAAAAAACTGATAGTCATTTTTCCATAAATTTGGTCATCTTTCAGTTGATTTCGGTTCAATTTCATATGTTTTCGGTTAACGATTCAGCTATTGCTCATTCATAGACTGTGTTAATCACGTACCATATAATTTTTAATTAAAAAACAATCAGATTTACTATACTCAAATTAAAGAGAATAAGATGCTTGTTTTTTCGTGTAAGTTTTTTTAAAAAAATAATATTAGCGTACGAAGAAGTTATGTCTGTTTAAAATTGTAGGGGTAATTAGTTTTTTTTATAAGGGGATAAAGTGCAAATACTAAGTAATTATCCATAATTCGGTTAAAGACGAGGGAATAAAAGTATAACTAAAATGAGATGATTAAAGTGTAATTAATATTTGAAAGACTAATTTACCCTCAATTTTTTATTGTACCTTATTTATTATACTAAAAAAAGTTCTTAACTTTTGTTTATATTAAAATGTCATTTACTCATGCATTATAAGATAGTATAGATTAGCTCTAATAAAACCTTGTGTTTAAAATCGAGCTCTCTAATGTCGGTTTACTTCAAGCTTTTAATAAGTCAGATTTGATTAACATGCGAGTAGCTCAATTCTTTTATATGCTAATAGTATATGAATATGGGTTTTCATTTCTGGAGTGAATGGTAATAAGGATGACCATTCCTAAAAAGGTTAACTTGTTTAAAATTTGGTGTAAAAATCACACAAATTGCAAACGAAATATTCTTAAATAAAGCAACTTAACGTCTCTTCTTAACTTTCAAATACAAGTTAACTGCCAAACTACCACCACATCATTGTAACCATATTTTAGTACGTAAGCAATTGGGGTTTTGGAAGTTACAAGTTGTAACAAATCAACTATTTTTTTTTTGTTTTTCACAAAAGAGTAAAATATTACTAACAACAAAGTATCTTAATTTGAGTTTTTCTTTTCCTTCTTATGCCTTTCACAAAAAGAGTACAATATTACTAACAACAAAGTATCTTAATTTGCTTTTTTTTTTCTTTTCCTTCTTATGCCATTCAATCATAATTATCACACTCGTAATTTTTTTTAATATTTAATATTTAATTAAATTAAAAAGTAGTCGTATATTGATACCTTAAAAGTTCTTTTTGTTAAAGTTTATTATTTTCTTTTTAAAACTCTTAGATTTTCTAAAACAAACACAATTGCACTCGAGTCACAAGTGTAATAACATGCTTTTTTTTTAACAATAACGTGCGTTTCTGAAAACATGACATGCGTCTTTGAAATCATAACATGTGTTTCTTAAAGCATAATAGGTGTTTATAAAAACCAAAATGCGTTATTAAACATAACATGCGTTTCTTTAAGCATAATATGTGTTTCTTTTGTTACGTGTAGTTATACAAAACATGCGTTTCTGAAATCATAACATGTGTTTTTAAAATAACCTCCATCGTATTCAACATCTGTTACACTGTACCTATAGTTTATTACTCTATTGATCTTGTTAATTGCAGTCGTAAGCAGATTATTTAGATTGTTCTTGTGAACCATCCAGTTAATCGATTAGAGATTATGCATCTAATTGATCGAATTGTTTGAATTTTCCTCTGTTCTGTATTAACATTATCAACATAGTTTCCCTTCCTGGTATTTTGAAAACTCTCTTCCATGAAAAACGTTAAGTGTATAGAACTTTGATTGATCGGCTGTAAACATAAATACACAACTCATAAGTCAATTTGAAAGATAAATTTCATCAAAAATTAAGCTTTTATACACGACCATACTTATGGTATAAATCTTCAGGATCACGCTGATCATTTTCACCACGAATTCCCCAATGCATTTATGCGATTACTAGTTTCGATCGACGTTGCATGAGGAACGATTGGATTTTGGGTTTCTCCAAGGTCTGGAGTGACGAATGGTAAAGGAAATAGGGTTCGCAACAGGTAATCTGATATATTGGGGGGGGGGGGGGTTGGAAGGCGAATTTACTTAACTACCCTTGTCACAAACGGCTAATTTGACAGACGTTTGCTACAGGGACGCAAAATGTAGCGTCTTTCCAAGACCGGGGAAGCGAGAAACAAAAAATTCATCATGGGGACGCAACTAGACACCGTTTGTTTTCCTTAGGGACACAAATTGTAGTTGATAAAAAAACTAGTTATTTGAGAATCAAGGACAACATTTTGTAATGTTATTAAGAAAAACCAAACGAGCTTGGGTTTTACTTAGAAAACTAGAATCTATTAGTTGGCATTTTGGTTATTTACATACATAGTTACCGGATCCGAATTAACTAGTGATTCAATAATTTTTTTAAATGTGAATTTCTTTAATTCTATCGTTTGTGAGACTTGAGTCAAATCATTAAACCTAGACATTTCTAAATTTTTCTATATCAATGGCCACCAACCCACCAACCATATAATAATTAAAATTCTTTTTGGATCTTTGACGTATAGCAAATGGTTTAAATATGAATCTAATAGTGTATAGATAAAAGTAATAACAGTAACAAGTTACTAAATCTTGAGTGTTCTGAAAAACAAAAAATATTCAATTCATAACAACTTAAAAACACGGTAGCCGGTTGGTGTTTATGGATTGTGACCTCCGCCTACCACTAATTATTCGATTTTCATGCCAGTGCCCCCTCTATATATTCCCCATACAACCCATACCACCTACTTATAACTCTCTTATCCATTCACAAAAACACCCATACCACCTTCTTAAAATCTATTCTAAAGGGAAAATATATATTCTTGCACATCTCTTTTTAGTTATTCCACACAATAACACATTCCTTTTTTTTTCTTGAATCAAACAACCCGAAAGGCGAGAATCAAAGATGATGTGTATGGTTTCTAGAACTGGCCGGGAATTGCAACGTTATGACATGGGTCGTCGACTTGTTGTCGGGTATTTTAATTTCTTTCTTCCGCTGTCCTATTGATCTCTCTATCTTCCAAAACGATACCACTCAAAGAATTACCGACTAACACTGTGATATTTTTAATGTTTTCAAACGTGCGTTGGAGATTCGTAGGTACTTAACCTACTTGTAAGTGATTTTTTCGTCGATGAAAATCCTTTTTCTAGCAGTGAAACTCACTCGTGTTTCTTTTCCTTATCAGTATTCGTAACTATAATAAATTAAAATAAATAAATCTCGATTTTGTAATATACTGAAACATGACTAGAACTATAAACTTGTAAAGAATTTTATGTGATATTAATATTTTATGATATGATTGCAGGTGTATTCCATATAGATATAAAAATGAAAATGGTGAGCTTGAAGTCCTTGTTATCAGCTCGCAGAAAGGCCATGCTATGATGTTTCCTAAGGTATTTACTGCTTCTTTTAATAATATATTCAACTAATTTAAATATACATACAAAATGGTTGGAAAAAGTAACGAGAAGCCACTTGATTTGAATATATAAATTTATCAAAGACTATTCAAACTTATATTAGAAAGTTTTATACATTCATTTTTCATGCCACATTAAATTAATAAAGCTAAAGGCTACTTCAAAAAATGACAATTTCAGGGAGGTTGGGAGCTCGATGAATCTGTCGAAGAAGCTGCTTCACGGGAATGCTTCGAAGAAGCCGGTGTTGTTGGAGTAGTGGAGGTTTGTATACTTGTATATTAATCTAACATACGCGTAAAATAATTAAACTAAGAGTATAAACTATGAAGAAAATATATGTTTAGTTTAACTAACATGGAATTTTATGACGTGTATAATGCAGTGTACATTAGGAAAATGGAGTTTTAAAAGCAAAAGCCAAGGATTATACCGCGAAGGCCACATGTTTCCGATGCTTGTCGCCGAACAACTTGAACTTTGGCCGGAGAAAAACCTTAGGCAAAGAGTTTGGGTAGGTATTTACATTTTAAGATGAAAACATTATAAATACAATAAGAAAACGTATCATTAGTTCATTAGATAAACAAAGATGATGAAGAGTTTTGTTGCGTATTCATGTTTTCATTTTTTCATTTCTTGTGGTTTGTAGAGCTGTTAATTAGGGTTAAAATCATTGTGATAGTGTTATCTAGTATTCGTTTGATATTTGTCATATGTAAAGAGTAACCCTGATAAGAAAAGTTTAGAAGGATCATTAGTAGAATATGATTAATAACAATAATATAACATAAACCAAGATAAAACTTGAAAATAATGAAACCTTCTTTTCTTTAAAGTATATATGTAATTGATTAAACTGATTTTGTTTGGCAGATGAAAGTAGAAGAAGCAAGAGAGGTATGCCAGAGTTGGTGGATGAAGGAAGCTTTGGATGTATTTGTTGAGAGACTTGCTTCACCAACTGAAAAACAAGAATTCTTGAATTAGTTTTAACACAATATCATTTAGAAAAACAATAATGTTTTTCAGTTGTTTCTTGTTCTTCTTTTGGAAATTACTATGTGTCAGGTACATATATAAAGAAAGAAAAACGCTCATGCTACTAAACGATTTGGGCAGTGAAATCGAGTCACAAAGAGTATAGCAAACAAGATCAACGAGTTTGTTTAATGATTATGTAATGAAATTGTTTTGTTAGACACCGTGTCACGATATGCAAAGAGAAGAGACGATTTCCGAGGACAAGAGAGCCCATGAAGCTAAATCTCGATATTATATATTATAACATAAAGCTCTTAAGTTTTCTCTAAGCGAACTCAATTCCAAAACAACTACAGATTGTATTTGGTCAAGACGCATGATTAACAAAGGTTTTAAAACTATTAAACAATAGACGTAAAAGAAGATATAAAGGTAATTGTGTATCTCTTATCACGAGTATGTTAATTACAAATCTGAATTATCTAAAAGTTTGAGCTTTGAATACAAGATTCATAGCCATAAAAGATGAGTGATCAACAGGCTCACCGTATACCTAGGGTTTAGACTAACTTCTTGTATCCTTATTAGGGCTGTAAACGAACCAAACGATTACGAACAAGGTCTTGTTCGTGCCCGTTTGTTAAGGATATAACGTGTTCACGAATGGTTCATGAACACTTACCGAATAAGATTTGTTGTTCATATTCGTTCATTAAAGAAAGGAACGTGTTCACGAACGGTTCACGAACATAAATAAAATCGGCGAAGACAGCAATGACTATAGGTGGATGGTGAGAGGAAGCAGCACTAGACCTTGAAGCCCTAATCGTTGAACGAAGGTCGATAGTATTTTTCGATGTGAATAATGAGAACGAAAGCGGAACGGTGCATAAACATGGTAGAGATATGGTTTCTTATTTTATCTAGTTCGAGTAATGAGAAACAAAAAATTAAAGAATATAATATGTATAGATAAAATAAAGAAATGCTAAAAAATCTTTAATGAACACTATAAACAAACGAACATGAACGAATACTCATGAATAGATTACCGAATGTTCACGAACGCAATTAAACGAATAAGACATTTGTTTGTTTTCGTTTATTTAACTAACCAAATGTAATTTCTTGTTCATATTCATTCATCAACTAAACGAACGAATATGAACGAATCTCCCACCGAACCGTTCACTGAACGTCTAGTTTGTTCATAGCCCTAATCCTTATACTTCTCTCTAGCTATATCCTCTTTATCATATTTTCATACTATCAATTAGCAAGTTTTGTGGGCATAATGAATTGTACCTTATGTTTTATGAGTTTTTTTTAAAAGTTTGGTTGTAGATACATGGGTCACTATATTTTATTATTATCTTTATTTTTATTGTTATTTATTTTATGATTTCTTTGTTTTAGTTTTATTACTTATTTAAATCATGTATTTATTTTTGTAATACACATTAATTTATTTATTTTATTTTATTTGTGTCCGTGTTTCAATATTTTACGTCTATTTTTCTCATATGATAGGTTCGTCGCTCGTAGGTCCTATATCGACTTAGTTATTTGTTTCCATATTTTACGTTTCGGTCTAATTTCTTCGTATTAACACATCACAATGGGCGTGTGTGGCTCAATGATTTTACGCCGACGTTTCGCTCAATGTTACTTTTTCGATTTTTTATTTATTTTGTTTTACGAGTTTTTCCAATGTTAACGGTGGATAGCATTAGTGCAAGTTGACACGGTTTTACGTCCTCTACCATAACACGGGGGTTTAGTACTAGTTATATTTATTTAATTATCTTATTGAACCAATATCATTTTACTAATTGACACGCAATATTTGGATAAATACAAAATAATTTTTAGCATGCAAACTATACAAAGTGAAGAAAAAAGTCACATCATGATAATTTCGTAATTACTATAGACAAAGTAATTATACTATAACAAAATTGTAATATAATAATATAAGCTTAATTTTATTACTTTAGTATCATTTTTTAGAGTTATTATTAATAAAGTACAACAAAATAATATACAGTAAAAAAATCAACGCTACTTATAAACTATAGAGTAGTTATTATCTAGTTCATTTTTTTGTAGCTGTAGAGTAATATTATTATCTAGTTTATTTTATTGTGGTACAATAATAATAATTATTTTAGTACAGTTTTATGATAGAGCAATTATTTGCTAAATAACGTAATTATTATTATTATTACGAAAATACTACTGTGTCCTTTTATTTTTCACTTTGCAGGATAGTGTTATTTGTGCAAGATCCAACTCCCATGACTTGTAATCTTTTTTAAATTTACAATATTTTACACGATCTATTTTATGTTCACATAGATACAATATTATAAAATTGTACTTTAGTCAATAATTACTTTTCTTTTTTCTAATTGTAATAAAATCATGATAACTTTATTTTTTATTTTTACAAATTCTATCAAAACTATTTCAAATACGAGAGCTAAATAACATTGTATGGAAGTAAAATAGCATACCATATTATATTCATTTAAAGTTAAGTTGAACTTCGAGCATATAAATTGACATAAGTATAAACTCTATTCAGATTCAATTATACACAGTCTTAATAGTCTGTGTGGTTTACTTTGGATGTATCTTTGGTGTCTAACCTTAAAAAGTTGCATATTTATATTTTAGTTAAGTAATTGTCATATTTTAATATGTTTCACTTATAATACTTACTAACTTATACCCAAAATATGTTAACTTTGTATAAAACTAGTTGATGGTCTCGTCTGCGTTGTTGGGCGATAAGCCGAATATTTCTTAACCAATTAAAAAAAACCACTATCATAGTTTTGCTAGAAAAAACTAAAACGATGGTAATCTGTAATTTTGAGCTCGGGGCAAAACTGTAATTTGTCAGGACTAATGAGCGAGTGATAGGGAGCTGCTTGACACAGAAAAAATTAAACCGAGCCAACCAATTAAAATAAAACACTCTTATAGGTTTGTTAAAAAAAAACTAAAACGCTAGCAATACTGTAATTTTGAACCGGGAAAATTTTGGGGCTAAAGTCGTAATTTGTCAAAATCTAAAGCGACGACAATACTGTAATTTTTAACCAGGGGCAAAATCATAACTTTGAACTGGGGAAAATTCGTAATTTTTAACTAAGGATTAAATCGTATCATACCCGAGACAATGGGGGAGTGGCGGTTGCCTAGCACTATTTCCCCACACACCTTTAAAAAAAACTAAAACGATGGCAATACTATAATTTTTAACTGGGGGCAAATTGTAATTTTTGGCTAGGGTAACATCGTAATTTGCCAAAAGCTAAATCGATGGCAATACTGTAATTTTCAACAAGGGGCAAAATCGTAACTTTAAATAGGGGATATATTTGTAATTTTGAACTGAGGGGTAAATCGTAATATACACGGACCAATGTGGGAGTGCCAGGCAGCTGCCAGACACTATTCCCCCACATTGCAAAAGCTAAATCGATTGCAATACTGTAATTTTTAATTAGAGGTAAAATCGTAACTTTAAACAGAGGATATATTTGTAATTTTAAACTAAAGGATAAAATCTTAATATATACGGATCAATAGAAAAGTACGAGACAACTGCCTAACATTATTCCAAATAACCATTTGCCCGCAAACTAAGATACTATTTGTGTAATTTACCAAAATTATAATAAAACAAAAGGAAGCATATAGAACCCACCCCTCCCTAGTCCCCATAACTGCCCCCACCTTTTCTTCTTGAAAATTCAGCCCGTATAAAGTTTTTTTTCCCCTTAAAGTCTCGTTATTGGTAAGGGGTGTTTTAAAGGACTCAGGTTCGATTTCTATTCTTCTTATTATTTTCTGTGACACTCAGTGATGATGGAAGACTAGACGTGTAGGCGGAGATCGCTAGTTCGATTCTTGATCTGAGCGGGTTCACCGCACTGTCGTGCCTTCAGGCGAGTGTTCACGGGCTTCAGCCCTAGGTCAGGGTTTTCCCCAGTTCGGAGGTGAGTGTATCCCAATATGGTGAATTTTGCCTGTAGTCCATTTGGAGGATTCGTTGGCCGTTCAAAAAAAAGTCGCCATCATTGGGTATCAAAATTTGAGGTTAACATAGGGCATAAAAAGTTCATGGCTTTATAGTCAAGTGGTATCTTGGGGGTGGGATAAGGCTTTAAGACCAATAGGTCATTGGTTCGATTCCCACAAGGGGTTTTTTTCCCATATTTATTAGGTTTACTTCTGAATTGGTGTACATGCATAACGCCTAGTGGAGATGGATATGAACGGGTGGTTCCGTTGGTAGCATAATGATACTCCGGTAGTCCGTCAGTGATTCAAATTTGCCGTTAAAAAAACATATTGTATAAAGCCAACCCATGTGCGATGAAACCATAAACCCCATCAAAGCTACCCCAATTTTCAAATCAAACCACAATCACCCATCTCCATTACTGTAATTCTGTGGTTTGGAATCGTTTATTATAATAAGGATATTCAGTTTAGGCTCAAACTCAAATCAATTCTAACTTTTAAGAAATGATCTCGTGTAGCTTATGAACGGCTCGACTGGTTTACTACGTAAACCATCAATTTTGTATATTTGTTTGGTATCAAACAAATTATCATGAAACATGATTAGTCTATATGCTCTAATCTTCATATGGTGTATTGTCTTATAGATGATCAATCTTAATTTACATATGATTTTCATTCACCTGAAGTACAATAATAAAATAAGAATCAGACAATGATGTTGCTTCTTCTAGAGCTCATTGAAGGAGTCCATGGATGTATACGGACATTGACTTGTCACTTGTGCCACTCTTTTATATTTGTCGCTTCTATTCGATCGGGACATCTTATCCTTCTTTTTTTTTTTTACATATTTTTAAAATTGTGAAACATTATCACATAATGAGTATTTTGGTATGTAAAAGATTTTTATCGCTCTGACGCTCTCGGTTGGACAAACTTGTGAAATTTGATTTACAAAAAGCCAACGGTTATTGCGTTTTTAAAATCGACATTTTGGCTTTATATACAAACAAATAAACATGAAGTTAGACGATGCGGTCGACTATGATTGCTTAATCCATGGTTGTACATCAGATTTTTATGTGTATTGATCACAAAGAGTAGGTATCTAAATTGCGATCTAGGCATACAATTCTTCGATATAGGTTGGACTGGTAATTTTAATTTTTATTCGAGGATTTCCCTGGAAGCAGCTTTGAAGAAACACTAAGTCTAAGCCGAAAGGTTTAGTCTTATGAGTAGTGTCTCGACAAGATGGTTAATCCTTAATCTCTTTTCGACCAGCAATTGGGCTTGTTATGAGTATATATATGCATAACAAGAAAACTGTGAAGTTTGTCACAAGGAGGAGAGGTGGAAGGTTCTCCTTGCAACCACCCTCCGGCGTGAGAATAAGTATTCGTTTTAAGAGAGCAAACGAGTGTGTGTTAATCATGAGAGAGCAAGAGAAGCGATCCTTGAACATTTAGAGGAGTCTTGTATTTATAGCCAGAGGAGCAAGAGGAGGATCATTGGTTGATGGTCTTGGCACAACTGTCACTATCGAAAGGATATCCGTTTGATCTCCTCTGGCAAGACAGGTGGTGTCTGTAGAAGTGGTGGTGACGTGGCGCAACATGGTTGGTCGCACGTCATCGTCCAATTGTACTACATTTCAGGCCTATAATCAGCTGCTTAGTGGAGATCGTGTTGCAGGACGACGAAATGGTGCCACGCAATCGTCCTTTTTTACTTGTTGAACTTGCACAATTCCTTCATCATGGGAGGTGTATTGGTAGGGCCTACTACAACCTGATTGGCTGCATGTTGCTGTCAAGAGTGATGCTTGTTATTTACGTGAGCTCTCATTGTCCACCTGCGCGGGGTGCCCCTGTGCTCGTTAACTCTAAGGACTGCTGAGTGTTCGTCTTAGTTGTGGGTATAGACGTGTACGCGCATCGATGTGCGTCGTTTGGGACCACACTCCTTTAGGCTTCCTTGACCTTCATCGACTAAGCTAACAAGAGCTCGACTAAGGTACTTTTTTGCGCTTGAAGTTTGGCATGGTTAACCATTTGAATTAGAGCCACCCAACATAAGGAAAAAAACTAGAGTTTTAGTCTCTCAAAATACGTTTTATACAATTTATAAATATGTCAACTTATTACATTATCATGATATCAATTTACAAGAGCTTTAATAATTTGTAAAAATGGAAATGAATACATATACATCAAACTATAAAACTCTAAAAATTATTTAATTATATGTTCGACCCGCAAATATGTTTATAACATGTTTAACCTGTCTACAACTTTACTTATTACTATATCTTTATAAATCATTTTCTCATCAAAGCGTATTCCCTAGGGGTTTAATTCTTTTTTTTTTAACATCGCATCAAAGTTTAAGCCCTATGGGTTGGGGTGTTTAGAATTCGTTTCGAATTCGAAATTCAATTCGATTATCAAGAATTCGTTTTGATTATTAAGAATTCAAATTCGATTCAATTCGAGTTCTGAATACGATTTATAATTTTAAATTGGATTCGATTTGAAATTTGAATTAAAATAAATCATATTTATTTATTCTTTTTATAATACATATATAACTTTTATTGGGCTATTATATAAACTAATCTCTAAATTTATTCTAATATATTAAAATAGCTCATTACCAAACCTATTACAAAGTCCATAGCTAAAATGTATTTACTGCATATTTTAACTGAATTTGAACTGTTCGATTCGAATTCGAATTGAATTTGCTGGTTCTTAATCGAATTTGAATCAAATATGAATTCAAGAAAAAAGAATTGTTCAAGTTTGACCTATTCGAAAATTCGATATTCGATTCGATGAACACCCCTACTAAAGGATAATTATGTTCTTTTAACGTTTTAATTCTATCTTTTAATGTTTGAGTATTAATATAAAACGAGAGTGAAAGTTTTGATGACACTTTAAGAATCTAATAAAGAAAAGCTTAAAATAAAGTTTTAAAAACGTTTAGTATAAAATAAGTTTATCTTTAGTATTTTTTAAATTTAAAGTAAGGTAAAAAAAATCCTGATTGGTGTGATAAAGACAAACAAAAAGAAATAAAAAAGAATTGTTACACCCGAAACATAAAAAAGAAAAGGAATACAAAAGAAAAATGTTACACATGAAACATGCAAAGTAAGGAAATTAATTAAATAAAATCAACTTGAACAGTTTATAAACATACAAATTCAAATTTCCGATTTAATATTTTTGTTAGTACATCATTATGATATAAATAAATACACGGTCAGAATAACATTGAGTGGTTAATGACAAAGTTGCTGAGTCAAAGCTGACTAGATTTGACGATTTGTGATGACATCTTATTCCATGGCCTTTCCATCTGCTATTTAAACCTCCTAGTAGGTCTAAGCAGATTCCCACAAGAAGATTTTTTAATCCAACACATACATTTTTAGATATAGACTTGTCTCGTTACTTTAAAGGTAATATCTAAAAGGATTATATAACTTTTGACTCTTTCTCTCCTCTTTAGGGTGGTTAGGGTGCTCTCGTAAAACCCTTATTATGGGTGTGATAAATTTGAAACATCATTACAAGTGGGTGTTTCTTGACGATAAAACAGGAAGACCGTGATTTATATCGTAGTATCGGTTAATGATTGTGGTAGTATGATAGAATGTAATCATGTGATGGGCGTTGCTGTCACACCTTCAAAGTCCACTTGCGGGGTTTTACTGCGAGACGCGTGACAAAGCAGGATCCAAGACACCAGTCACATGGAATGACTCTATATGTAAAAATACGTTTTAAACAAGTTCAACCATGCAGTTAAAGAATGCGGAAGCGTAAGTAAACGTAAGTAAAGTGTGCGTCAAAACAAACGCCCAACCCAAAGAATTTAAAAGTAAAGATGCAAACGTTTAACAAAATAGTTTTCATGCTTATGAAGTGCTCCTACTCTGGAAGATACCTTAACAACCTAAGTTAAAAAACATGTGAAATCAAGTGTCAACATTTAATGAAGAGTGAGTTCACAGGTTTTAGTTCAGAGTTTTTAAAGATAAGTTGTTTCCACTGGTTCAGCCCCGAACCAGTGTGTTATAAAGTTTCCCTGATCCCATCCGAATCATATTATCGTAAGTTTCCCGATTCAATAATCGAATCACGTTGTTATATTGCTTAGTGGTATATGTTATATGTTTAGGTAGCTAGCCTAGGTCATGTCAACAAAGTGTTTGATTCGAAGCTGACGTTGTTGCCCCTGTTGTACCAGGTTTATCACCAACCACGGCTAAGAGTTAGGCAAATTCTACACCCGTGACCTTCGACGTTCGGTCTAGCTGGCGACCAGCACGAGTGGGGCTTGTCGGACCCAGTAGTACTACTAAAAATTTCCTCGCTATAATCCAATACTAACGGCATCGTAAGTTTTAAGGAGACTGACATGTGATATAATGCTTCCTTGACCATAACCGTATAACATAACCCTTCCCAATATAGTTCGTTAATGCGTAATAGTAAAGGCATTACATTACCGTAACGGTACATGTTTTCTCCCCCTTTGTATTTAAAACCGTATAAAAAATGTAGGGGCCGTCAACTCACCTTTGTATTGCTCGGTAAGATTAAAATAAATGTATGAAATCTAGAGCGATCAACCACGCCCTATAATAGTTAGCACGGTTTATTAGATTTTACTTATGAATTGCACGAAAGTCCTATATGTCTAGTAGTTAGCATACTAACAAATAATCACATGGCACTTTCTATGATATTGTTCCATAACCGTGTTCACAACCTTCCTACTACATGATATATGTTGTTTATACAATTAACAAACAATCGTGGACATTAAAAATAGCAAGTTCGGTTCTTATACATTCAGGCTTCCTGTCTAGCAAAATTCATTGAAACTAGGCTGTTTTGAGAGACTCATTTAACCTATTTACAGGGTTGAAAAAATTATACTTTTTTTTATGAAGCACCCCTCGGGGAGCTTGGTCTTGTGTAAAAATTTCAAGGCCTAACTCTTTACTAATAATTCCACAAAAATCATTTACTAAGCAGCTATCAGATTCGTCACTTTCTGACTGCAGTTTACAGAAAAAATTATTTAAAAATCATCAGTTATCCGATTGAAGTAATTCCAGTTGGAGATTTTTTTGACCTCCTGAAGCTACCTACAGTAAAATGTGAGATCATAAATCAATTTATAGATTGAGTTATGACATTCGTAATGGGCTGCAAATTCTGCCAGAGAACGCACCCTGAATCTTCGATACAGAAAAATTCATAAAACATTCAATTTTTGTCGAAAAAATTCAATTCCAGTGGGATTCGAAAGGTATTTCCTTGAGGTACATCAGGGACTCAAGAAAAAACACTTTTTTTTTTTTAACTTTTGACCCGGTTACAGCCGATTAAAATCAGCTGTAACATTATGGACATATTCTGTTCCATCACCCAAACCCCACAAACGATAATCTAATGCATCCAACGACCTAAAATCTTTAATCACAGCAGATTATCATCCTAAATTAAATCATATAACAATTAGTTCTTCACAACCATCAAGCATCTCAAACCCTAATCAAGATATATCTATTTATACATGCATAAGACTATTTCTAAGCATAACATTTGATTTTTATGAACCCTAGCATCACAAGTTATCATCATGATTATCAAAGCACACAAAAACACATAACAATTCAATATTAATCAAGATACCTAGACAAACGTCGATCGAAACCGGAGCGAGAGACCGAGAGAAGGTGCGGGAGAGTTGAGAGAGAGCGAGATATTGGCGGAATGCGGGTGTCCCGCCTGTGGGGGGAGGGGTTCTGCCGTCGTGTGATGATGTGTAGAGTTTAGGGTTTTTTTATACACCACATGCATACATACGTATACATATAATTGAGAGATGAGGAGTTTTGGGTGGGCAGTTGCTTGAGGTAAAAGTTTAGGTGAGTTGTTGTTTTAATTAATTTTTTTTCTTTTTTTACTAATCTATTAGTATACATATATACTAAATAAGGTGTTGTTACAGCTGCAAGTGTGATTGATCGAATAAAGCGTCAAATGATGATTTAGTGTGATAGTGTAATCAATCTGATAAAGTAAAATTAGCTTCAATGCATTACTTACAAGTGTTCATAGAGTTGTTATAATTCACTATAAGAACCATAATAAAGGAAATGTAAAGTAAGAAAGAAAATAAGAATATATACCATACATAATTCCTCGCACCATGAATGAAGTATCAAAGATACAATACGAAATCTGACAATATCATTTTGAAAATTAAACAACAAGCATAACTATGTTTTATTTGAAATCAAAACCATAAGACGTGAACAGATTTTGTTGAAATAGAAGAATGTAAAATAAATGGATGATTTTATGTAATCACATACATGTTCGCATTACTCTAGTATTTCAAGACGTTTTAGTTGTAGCTTTGCAAGATTAACATGGTTTCATCGAGTATTGTTCCGGTTTGGTTCTCTCTGCTTAAGATCTAGCCTCATGTAGTCCTACCAAAAGTGGGAATTTTGTCACTGACTCGTATAAGATTGATGGCAAGAAGATTTAAACGAAATTGTAAAATGGTGAAGTATGAAATGATAATTTTACGTTTTTTGTCTTTGATTCTTAATGGGAAAATAATATATAAGTTTAAACCAACGATCAACTATCGTTAACTCATCAGCCTTTCTTGTCATTTGGTTTGAAAGATCTTTGTTCATATCTAGTATCTTTGTAAGATTTGGATGTAATTGGTCAAAATTCCAAAACATGTTTTTACCAAGAATAAAAGGAGCACGTGTTCTCTACCTATAAAAGCGATATAAACCAACTTCAAACCAAATTATTATTATTTTAATAAACAATCTTTTAGATCAAGATTCTCTTATATTTAGATTTTTGTGACCTTTGATAATAGCTGTCGCTATTTTAATATCCCTACATTTTATTTTCATTTTAACTTCTTATATTTTATTCCTATCTTTATATATATATAGAGAGAGAGAAAAAGGATGTGTGGATATGAACTTCTTTGATAATACATAAATAAATAATCTTATTATATGGGTTAAACAATGAAATTTTGCATAGTATAATAAGACAAATATTTGTACCTAATAATCATCCCATAAGCTGATAGCTGATAATCTTTTGCTTATAGTAATCAATACCCAACCCGTTTATAAGATGTTTAATCATCAATTCTTTAGGAAACTTCTTAAATATTCTTACATCGTTAGCCACAAAAATATATTTGGACAAATATATCTTTCAAAATAATTTGTTTAGCAGATAATATAAAATGGTTCATGATTGTATGAGCCATTTATTTTGTAAATCGAATATGGAAGTGAGTATTGTGTGCATCTTAGATTACCCATATCCGTCCAACTCTTTATTATGTAAAAGCACTCATACAGTTGTGACTCTAATCATAATACAAGATCCCTAAAGATGATTTGGTTTCCAGATACCTGGCATCCTAGTTCTGGTGTATAGTGTGGCCATGAACTAACTCCTAATGTACACTTGCAGTAAATGAAAAATATTGTCCAGAAAATATCTAGTAGTTAAGTTTCCTAACCATCTATATGTATTGTTCTTAATTGTTCATTGAACTCCACTCTAGAAGGAGCTTCCTGGTAAGAAGTATTGGATATAGTTTCACCATAAAAGAAGAATTCCTTGCAGAGAAACATATACTTCTACATCAAGGAAGTATCATATCGCCTAAGTTGTTGATTTGGAACGGGAATGAAGAAACTCTTTGAACTTGGTAATCATGGCTTCGTCATCCTTGTAATTATAATATCATCGACATATACCACTAAAACAAATCTTGTAGCCCTAACGAAGTTTGAAGAATACAAAGTGATCATACGAACTAGAAATCTTCCCAAACTCTCCCATAACACTTGAAAACCGACCAAACCAGTCTCTGTGAGACTGCACAAGAACACGATTAACATCATTTTGGTGGAGCAGACAATGATCAATGGTAATGAGAGCTAACACAAATGCATACAAATGACATTTTGGCAACCAAGAAATTTTCATGATAGTTAATACCAAATACGTATGAATAAAACTTTAGCAACCATTCAAGCTAGGAGTCGATGCAGTTGAGTTTGACTATGGACACCCAACAACAACCAACATTATGCTTACCATGAGGAATCGTCTTCAGATCATAGATCATATGTGACAATGTATAACGTTTGGTGAGTTAGATTCCCAAATTTGAAAATATTTCTATTGGAAACCTGATTCTCTGTCACCCTTTGACGATTTCGAAAAATACACTGCCAACAAATCATGATTCATGGTAAAATCGCAACCTGGTTTCAATCTCAATAAATCCTTGAACTATCATTGGTTAGCAAAATTTTCTCCCTCATTTGACAACACCAAATATAGTTGACTCAAAATCTTATAAGTATACACAATTCTCGAGTTAAAACATCCTTCTTTCTAGATTATACTCTTATTTAGAATTCACAATTTAGTTTTTCATATAACATAAAAATAATCAAAGCAGTGTTTGTACACTTGTCTTAGGCACAAAAGTGAATGTTGATAAAAGAAATTATGCCGTTTGCCAAGAATTGTTTCTATATTGGCAATATGATCAATTAAAAGAAATTGGTTTTCTTTTTGTAACTTAAAAGAATTGTTTCTATATTGGTCATATAATCAATTAAAATTTATTTATAAGTAGAAAAATACTCAAAGATTTAAAAAATTATTGTTAATCTTTATAAAACAATTGCTCTGGGATACCTATGAAAAAAGGGACATATTCTTGAAGTTGAATAATTAATATTCATTCCACATACGTCCTGTATTCGGTGGTCTCTTTGGTTCATAAAATAGCACACTATACCACAAACACTATATTTAAAACATTTATAATTATATACTATGTGTATATAATGCACACCATACTTTACGTAGTTGATCAACCACTAGCAAGTAACAAATGCATTGACTATCATATGCCTTTTAGGTAACCGCCTATCATACGAACCCATAGGTGACCGCCTATTCTACGACCTCGTAGGTAACCGCCTGTACAGTGCAATATGCATACTATGAAACTTTACATTTCGTAACTTTAATACACTGTCACTTACAAACTGTACCTTCACTTTAGCAACACCATTTCTCAGTGTAAGATATTTTAAAGAAAAATATTATCACTTTACTTTAAAAACTTTGTGAGTATGCATACCACCCCAAAACAGTAAAGTAATAGGAGTTTAGAAACTTACTTTTCTGTTATGAATAATTGTGTGCTACCATGCCTAGAATAACTCGAACGTCGCTTTTTCTCCACAAGAATTAACACACGATACCTTATCACTTTTAAATATTATCACATGAATGTCAACGGCAGTGTCACCAGTATTATTGGCCACATAGTTTCTAGGTCCATTGTGTGGCTATTGGCAGTGTTGCCAACCTAGTGTCGCTGTGACAAGACTAATCAACACATTGTTTCCTAACTCGCGTTGGGACTTGTTATCCACACTGGCGCCGACCTCCTCTCTTGTGACACTGAGAGTCTCGCCAGCAATCAACATTAAGAATGTCACCAATGACACTATCACCCATAACACGTGTCACCAATCATTAGTAAACCTTAGATTTGCACCATCAGCCCTAAAATTAAAAAGAATCAAAGACTTACAAAAAGTGCCAAGGATACATCTAAACTATAAGAAATAGACCTAATTACGTGCGATTGCAACAGACATGACACCAACAATTGAAGTACAGATCCAAGTAACATAAATACATATAAAAGAAAGAAGCACAAACCTTTTGATCGATTTCCACTTCTTAAAGAAAGTCAGAGCGGTACCTTTGAGGAAAAAGCATCGATTTAGGGTGAACACGTTCACTAACACCAACATCGTTTACCTTCAAAAACGTACTTCTTCAATTGCCGCCTTGCGACACCAAACACCAGCCAACGATGGCATCTCAAATCTCTATCTCTCTTTCTCTCTCTCTCTCTCCCTCTCTCGCATAAGTGTGTGGGTTATAAGATAAGGGCAAAGGTGGAAAGCAAATGCATGAAGATGGCTTACCTGAACTTCGTCGGATCTTCGATGAAGGGTTGCTCGTCGCCTAAACTCACAACCCAGGCCAGTAGAGATGTTTATTTAACTCTGTTTGTCTTTGGTAAAATGACATTCAGAGCTTGTGCTTCTTGTTGGAGTTCCAAGAGGGTTGTTGAAACCCTAAACAACCACCACCGTCCCCCCTCTTTCCCCAAAGCGTGTGGGCTACCCGATGATAACCCCACAGTGCACACAGATGCATCGTGGCATCACTTTCCCAAACGTCCTACCACGCAGGTGGGTGCTAACCTATTTTTACTATTCAAATAACTCACAACCCAGGCCAGTAGAGATGTTTATTTAACTCTGTTTGTCTTTGTTAAAATGACATTCAGAGCTTGTGCTTCTTGTTGGAGTTCCAAGAGGGTTGTTGAAACCCTAAACAACCACCACCGTCCCCCCTCTTTCCCCAAAGCGGGTGGGCTACCCGATGATAACCCCACAGTGCACACAGATGCATCGTGGCATCACTTTCCCAAACGTCCTACCACGCAGGTGGGTGCTAACCTATTTTTACTATTCAAATACGTTATTCTTTAATATGTATATAATTACCGTTACTAATTTCCTTTCTCAAAAGTTATATGCCATTTAAAGTTAAACCTAAACTTTATAATTACATATTAACCTTCTTATATCTAAACACATGAGTACTTAATGATATTATAATGTACGAGCGTTGGTAGGTGGAACCCAAAATTTGCCAGAAATCTAAACATGACCTGTTTAACACAACGTTTTCTTTTATTTTCATTTCGTAAATTAATACTTAGAAAATTTTAAATTTGCACACTATTATTTTTGAAGCAACTATGTTAAAGCTATTATTTTTGTTTTGTAAATTAATACATAGAAAATTCTAAATTTGCACATTATTATTTTTGAAGCAACTCCCAATTTATTTTTACACTTTATTGTAATCGTCCTTCTTATGGTTTACATCTTATTTGAAAACTTTTAAAACCTGGCATAAAAATCACCTAAAAATTTTAAGTAATTGTATAAGAGTAAAATGCACGGATAGTCATTTTGGTTTGTTAAAGTAACACTTTTAGTTCTCAACTTTTAAAAATTACATTCATGCTCCCTATGATTTGCTCGGTTATTACTTGGATAGTCCTTAAAGTGAATAGCCGTTAGTTTTGTCAGTTAAATCCATATAAAAAGACTATATAAAACAAATAAAACTAACTAAAACGTGGACTCACCACTCACTTCGTCCTATTCAGTTACACCAAATCATAATTTTCTTATACCCACTTCATCTTCTTCAACTATCACCTATCACCGCTTCATATTTTTTTCCGGTCACCACATCTCTGTACACTACCAGATTAGCAATTTCACATGAAATCCGCTAACACCTTAACCTCCAATCCAACTCATCTTTTTCATGAAACCTGTAAACGTTTTCTCTCAGCCGACACCACTGGAAGACTTGCTCCAGATCTAGGTATTGAACGAAAGCAGTGGTTGTTGTGATGGTTTCAGTTCTGGGCAGTAAATTATGATCTGGCTGATTTCATACTATCGCAATTGAATTTACACAACCATCAGTGGATTCAGACGATGAATCTATATGTTTTATTCGTCTTGTTGTGGTGATGAAAATTTCATTGATACTTTTGAGATTTAAAAGCTGTGAAACGTTTACTTGTGTTTCATCTGGGCGGTTAGCTGAGCACAAGAAACTCTGTCTTTATGTTACAAAAAAATATTTTTATTTATTGGTTTTGAACTTTGGAGGCTGGATTAAACCTTTTTTTTTTCTGGGCGTTGATTCACCATCACATAAACCCCAAATTTTGTTGATAGTGGTGGTGATTGTTGATGGAGGTTGAAGATGAAGCAGACGATGATTGTGGTGGGTAAAGCTGAAAGATAGGTAGGTAGGTGAGTCCCATTTTTATCGGAGTCCCGAGCCAATGAGGTAGTGGTGGAGTGGTTGGGGATAAACTTGTTGTTCCTTGTGACCCAAGTTCGACTCCTACTCTTCCTATTATTTTCTGCGGCATCCAGGTGAAGGGCGAATACGGGTGGCGCCGGTTCGTCTTGGATGGGAGGCGAGGTTTTACCGATTATTTCACTGTCGTGCCTTCAGGCGGGTGGAGGTCGGGTTTTCGCACATCTGGGAGAGCCAAGGGGCTGGCGGCAGTCGAGTAGTCGACGTTGGCCACAACGTCCGGTGTCACGGTGGTTGGCACGTCATTCATTGCCGTTCAAAAAAAAGATAGGTGAGTCCCACAAATGAACTAAAAGATTATTTTTTTTAAGTTCTTAAAAGCTTGATTAATTTTTATTACTGTATCTAATTAGTAAGGGTAAATTTGTCATTTTATATGAACTTAACATAGAAATCTAACGGCCATCCACTTTAGGAACTATCCGAGTAATAACCGAGCAAACCATAAGGAGCATGAATGTAATTTTTAAAAGTTGGGGACTAAAAGTGTTACTTTAACAAACCACAGTGACTATCCGTGCATTTTACTCATTGCATAAAACACATTTAAAATAAATAGGGGTAAAATGGTTGACATGAATAAAATTTGTTTAACTAAACGTGTATGTGGATTCAATCGAAGACTAACTCAAACGTGTTTGGACTATACGTTGATCTGCAAATTATGTGTCAGGTTTATATTGTGTCTAAAATTCACACCCGCACCGATGGTCCAAAATAAAAAGGATGCGGCTGGGCCTAGAATAAAATCTAAAAACGAAGCGGCAAGGCCTAGGATGGTTGTGTCAGTGACTCAAGAGTAGTGTCAGTGACTTAAGAGTAGTGTCATCACCACTTTGGTGGGGTGGTAAAGGTGTTGAGACTAACCCAAACGTGTTTGGACTATACGTTGATCTGCAAATTTTCTGTCAGGTTTATATTGTGTCTAAAATTCACACCCGCACCGATGGTCCAAAATAAAAAGGATGCGGCTGGGCCTAGAATAAAATCTAAAAAGGAAGCGGCAAGGCCTAGGATGGTTGTGTCAGTGACTCAAGAGTAGTGTCAGTGACTTAAGAGTAGTGTCATCACCACTTTGGTGGGGTAGTAAAGGTGTTGAGACTAACCCAAACGTGTTTGGACTATACGTTGATCTGCAAATTTTGTGTCAGGTTTATATGGTGTCTAAAATTCACACCCGCACCAATGGTCCAAAATAAAAAGGATGCGGCTGGGCCTAGAATAAAATCTAAAAAGGAAGCGGCAAGGCCTAGGATGGTTGTGTCAGTGACTCAAGAGTAGTGTCAGTGACTTAAGAGTAGTGTCATCACCACTTTGGTGGGGTGGTAAAGGTGTTGAGACTAACCCAAACGTGTTTGGACTATATGTTGATCTGCAAATTTTGTGTCAGGTTTATATTGTGTCGAAAATTCACACCCGCAACCGATGGTCCAAAATAAAAAGGATGCGGCTGGGCCTAGAATAAAATCTAAAAACGAAGCGGCAAGGCCTAGGATGGTTGTGTCAGTGACTCAAGAGTAGTGTCAGTGACTTAAGAGTAGTGTCATCACCACTTTGGTGGGGTGGTAAAGGTGTTCTGCTTTTTAACAGAGAAACCAGGGTTCAATTCCTAGTATGTAACCTTTGTCGTTAAAAAAAGTGTAGTGCATTTTTTTTATCATGCACATCAAGAATAAACAGGACGCAGGCCAAGCTGGGCTGCTTGTGCAGCGTGGGCTGGGCTGTTGTGTTGTACAACATTTAAAAAGTTAACTAGTTTATTTAATTCTGTTTTAAATGAAGAAAATATTTTGAAAGTAAGTTTTTCTAGTAACATTGATTTAAATTGTATAAAATGGTACTTTAAACAAATATAAGTTTAAGGTCTCAATATGTATCGTTATTAGATAATTTATAGGAGTGAATGAGAAACAAGTTCATTTCGAAAACTGTTACTTTGGATTATTGAATTATTTAAGGTTTACTTGGGATTTGGAGGATATACATATGGAACTACTATTGATGGTTGATAAAATCATTTCATGTGTAGGTAAATGACACGCATCAAAGGGCTTGCAACCAAACTATATAATACTGTAGTAAAACAATTCATGCTAAAAAGATTGAGGATTCTCAAAATATTGTTGGTTTGAAAAGAACACATCTTTATTTAGTAGTATATTAAGTAATTAAGGTATTCATTCAATAATATTCCGGTTTAGGATAAAAATACATTTTACTTATATACTTCATTTTCTCTATTAAAAATATATCATACACCTGTGTATTGTAGTAAATGCGTTGGGAAAAAATGTTAAATCATCATATTTTAAATTAGCCTAAATAAAATAATAAATAAGTCAAACTCAATCAATAATAACAAAAAAATCATCTAAAAAATTATCTAGATTTCAAATTTATCTAGTTTCCATAATAAATTTCCCTGGAAAAAGAAAAATCTCCCTAAAAACTCGTCTCCCGCCATACTACCACCATAAACAAACCATCTAAATATCCACGAATTTAACTAGGTTAAAAAAATTCAAACCCACAACTAGATAAACCTAACTAATCACTATGGGTGATACCGTCACCATCACCACCGCTCCCGCCACCGCCACCGCCACCGCCACCACCATCACCACCGGTGGCAATGGCATCAAACGCATCTCTCATACACAAGTAATATATATACACACTTTATGTTCTAATATATATTTTTTGCTAGTTAACTTTGGTTTTTGATCCGAGATTTTTAATGCAGAAAACATGTGTTGGAGTGCCACAATGGGTTAGAGTTATGATTGATACTATGCAATATCAAGATTGCAAGATTCACTTGAACACCAAGGACCATAAATTGGATCGCTTTTGCATCGATTGTGTCGGGTCGTTTTGTAGTCAATCTAGTTTGGATCATCAAGGGCATGAGCACATTAAGGTATTATGTGATCTCTTTAACATAAACGTATATTATTATGTATGATCAAGTTCATGTTTGTATGATTCACACATGAATAACTTGTGGTTCATTACTTGTTCGGTAAAACTTTGTATGTAACCCGTTTCAAGATGATTTGGCTCGTATAAACATTCGGATTGAACTTAGCTTGCTTGTTGGCTTGCTTAAATAAATTGTACATCCTTGATTTTACTATTGTTAACTTATAATTTTAGACTTGCATAAAAAGCATACAAAATGATTAAAATTTAACAAAAAAATAAAAATAAAAATGAGTCAACTTAATGAGACACGAGTCAATTTTGTTCAGGATCGAAGGACATGAGCACATCAAGGTATTTTATGATCTTTTAAACATAAAAGACTATATATTATAGGGTATGATTAAGTTCATTTATGTTTGATCCACACACAAAACTTGCAGTATATAACTACTTTGGTGAAACTTCACTATAATCCAATTCAAGATGATTTGGCTGGTGGCTTGCTCAACTAAATTATACATCCTTGATTTTTTTTCTATAATTTGATATTGTTGTTAACTTGTTATTTGAGACACGTGTTGAATACAAACCAAACAAAGTCTCAGCTTTCATCTCGAGTTGATGATTACGCGCTGAGCTCAGCTCTTGTCGGTATGATATCGAGCTAGAGTTGATTCTATTTAGCTCACCCGTTAAACAACCCTAACAGATAATTACCTTTTACAAAAAAAAGTGCTTGTTTGACCATAACATAATGAACCTGAAACTGACCAGCCCATTTTGTCACCTTGATCCTCTATATCAAAGTAGACTATATTTGGATGAATGGTGACACATATTCTAACGGTTGATGAATTACAAAGATTCGTAGGTATATATACAACGCTGTGATAAAGCGACCAGATTTCCAGAAGTACTTTGATTGTTCAGGCATTCAGGTTAGTAGAGTAACAACTTGATGAAGTTTATTATATTCTCGAGTATCATATCATGCATGTGCAAAGGTTAACAAAGGATGAGGTGCAGGGTTATCAAACAAACAAGAACAAGGTGTTGTTCTTGAAGCGAAGGAAGGATCATCAACAACAAAACAATAAGGATCCTTGTTGCAACATTTGCAAACAGAATTTATTAGACGCGTCTTACTGCAGCATCCAATGCAAGGTAATCTAGTCTGCCTATCCTCGGTTTAGATTTTGTTTTATCACAAACCGGTCAAAGGTTAATAAATTGTTTTTTTAGTACATAGACATTATGAATCACGTATTTCAAAAGATTATTTGGATATTAAATATATGGTTTCTAATCGCGCTCATTTTCCTCTCCTTTATAATCCTTATTAACTGTGTGTTGAGTGTGTGTGTGTGTTTGTGATTAGCAAAGTAGACATATTCTAGACTTTGCTGTAATTGCATACATTGCTATCTCCATTTATATGTTAACTACCATCCAAGTCAAAAGGCAGTTTGTCTAGTGTATTTAAACAATGCATTGCTATGGTAGTATGGTTGAACATAAGTATCCCACCATCCTAAAAGAATCAAAAACAATTCATACCCTTGAAGCTAATTTATTATATTATATGTATTAAAATTTGACAGGTTTTTGCAATAACAACTGAAAACAAAGAAGGGCCTGCAGTTGATGACAATGTGTTACATAATGCAAGTGAAGAACCTACCTTATCACCTTGCAGGAATAAAAGACGAAAAGGGTTTCCGTATAGGGCACCGCTGTTTTGAACAATGTAATTCCTAGCAGATGATAAACAAGTGCTCTATGTTACGACTATATCAAACTTGATATCTTTAATCGTTTATTTGATCCGTGTAGTTGACTCGTAGTCCGCACATATCGTTTTCTTTCATATCATCTTATTTCTGCAGTTTTTAAGGGTAGATCATGGAGTAACTAGTAAGATTACTAGTGATGATTGGTTCTCTTTTCTATTAAACACAAGTTCAAGACACCCCAGGCATATATTTACAACATGCGTAAACTTCCTTTCGCAAGGGTCTCAACTTTTTAGATGTTGTTTCTGAAGGGATACAAACAAACATGTTCCCATTTTCCCCAATTTGAATTGAACCCAAAAAGTCCTTTATTCATGATAATTTTGGACTATGTTGTTAGTTCTAAAAGTGCATGGCAACTTATATCATATATGTGTAGCCAAAATTTAGGTAAGGGATGCTACCACATATGGGAAATATAAAATACGTATAGAAGTGCATCAAATCAGAAACCCCCATTGGTGTGGTGTGGAAGAACCTGGCTTGCAGCAGAATTAATCAGATTAAAAGGAAAAGACTAGGAGAAACTACTCGATGTTCATACAAATGAAATCGGATCTGTTGCTTGTAGGTGGCCCCCACCTTTCTCCACTTCTCACGCCCACTAATAGGTTAATGACACCAGAGATGGCACCCTCCTTTAACGTCCACTGCTGGCGTTACTAGCGTTAAATTAGATGAGGTGACGGATGACGCGATGCCATACGAGATAGCCTAATATTTTTACTTTTTATCAACACATTAATCAACTTATCAAAAAATTTAAATGGCTATATTTTTAAGTGAAGTCTCAATTTCAAAACTTAAAGTCGTTTTAAAATTATTTTATTAGACTAGAACGATTGATGTAAATTCTATTTCTTGCATTTTTAGTTTGTTCTTGTTGGCTTTTGTCGGTTTAATAAAATTAGCCTTCAAAAAAAAAAAATCAAAACTTAAAATTATTATTATATAATTATTATGGATTAGATTATAATAGGTTGTCGGTTTTTTCGAAGAAAGCTAAGGGTAGAAGGGGCACCTTAAGGTAGTACGCTAGACCCGTCCAATCCTGCGCTGCCATGTGATTACAAACCCCAAGGATTCTAGATGAGCCAAAACATTGGCGGCGCCTATCTACAATTACCCTAAATTTTTTTATATTTTAATAAATTCAACAATTAAATTTAATTAAAATTTAAATTTCATTAAATAAAAAATTTATATTAAACAAACTAATAAAATTACATAAAAAACACAATTAAAATAAATAGAAAAAAAAACATAGATATAAAATGAAACTAGTCCTCGTCTTCCTCTACGAGGTACAATATATCTTGAGCTGGAAGAATGAATCACAAGATTATTTCTAAGTCGAAAATGCGTATCTTGATCCATTAACTTGCGAAGAGGATCATTGTCAAAAATGGGCAGGACTACAGGATCCGGGATGTGCACCTGTTGGATGTGAGTGTGTGTTTTTGATAAAACAGTTGAATAAATTGAACAATTCAAGCGAACCATGATAATTAAACACATCAATATAACACAACTGGATTTGAGAATGATTGTAGGATAATTTCTATATTGTTCAATTCTGTTTAAGTACAATTAAAGGTAAAAAATTATCCTACAATTATGATTGTAAGATAATTTCTATATTATTCAACAGTTGTAGGATAAGTTCTTCTGCCTTTTGGCTTTTAGTGTTACAGATTATATTGTGAGAAGAACTATATATAGAGAAGAGAACTGTTGGTGATGTCACCATAAAAACGACCCTAAACAATTCATTAAATGGTGTAACTGCCACCAGTTTGCATAATTGTTGGATAGTCAAATAAACCATTGTTACATTGAAAGTACTTCTAACAAAGAAGAATAAAGTTGGATTTCCAAAACTGTTGGAAGGTTTCCAACACTTTTGGAATCCAGTACTTCTGGTCTTGTGTTGCTTGGTCTTTTGGTCTTCATCTTTGACTTTGTTGACTTGATTGTTGACTTGTTAACCCAACACTTTTACATTCCAATACTTTGTACTTGTCTTTAATATTGTTTGATGCAACAGCGCTATCTCAATAGTTTGGTTAGTTTTTAGGAAGCCTTCAAGGGGGAAACTTTTAGATCTTTGATTATATTCAACTTATTCCATCAGGGAAGATGGTTCCCTTGTGGTTTTGGTTTTCGTTTTCCACAGATCTTACACAATCCAACAACTCCCTAGATCTGCTAATGCCAAAATCTCTCTTATTCTATCCTAAACTAAGTGATTTCTTGATACGGCGTGTGTATGCTAAACTAAGAAGTTATAAGTATTGTGACCCAGATGTGCAAATACATATAACATTCATGTAAAACAGGTTTCAAAACCCGCACCGTTTAAAAATCAAGTATTTATTTGAAGTTCGTTGCACATTTAGTTGTGTTATTTAAATTGATATTTATAGTTAATAAATAATTAATTAAGATCTATAAATATATATATATATATATATACATATATATAAATAAAGATAATTAGCTAAAAATAATAAAAACATTAAAATGAAACAAACAAAGGGGGAGCCGGGAATCGAACCCAGGTTTCCCCACAAAGTTCACACAACCTACACCACTAGACTAGACACACTTATGTTTAAATTTGAAAACAAACTAAATTTATAATGAAACCACAAGAAAATCTGCAAGATTCAAAAAAATTCAGAAACTGTACCTCCAAAATCATCATCAATTCTCCGTTTTATGTTCGATTTAAACCACGGAAACAATTTCAAATTTGCGAGTCAAGTGCAATCATTGGGTCAAAACGGTTATGTAATCATGGGGAGATATTAATGTGTTGACCGGAATCTTTGAAACCGAAACCCACCTTCAAACCAGCTTTCACCTATAAATAGGGATCCTTGCACCTCAGGTGAACTCGCTCACATCCTCTCATCTCTCTAAAACTCTCGAAAGAACCACAGTCTCAATTCTGCTTCTCGCTGGAAAACCGTGCATCGCCAGAAAACTGTACGTTGCCAGAATAAAACCGGAGAACTGCTAAATTCGGTACAAATACTTAATTTCCTTTTATTATCATTTGATTCGTGATATATTATAATACATTAGTTAATCTAATCTGTATAAATGGATCAACAGACGGGTATGATGATTCTGAGTTTTGTTTATGGAGGAGATGAAGTCTTGTTAATATATAAATATAAAGAAAAACGGGTTTTTAATCGGGTTAGACACACAGTCCAGTGGTGGACTGTGTGCATCTTAAATAAAGTGTCCCGGGTTTGAGTCTCAGATACGGTCATATTTCCTTAATTAAATCCAACCTTTTTATTACTTATATATAACAAGCGTATAAATTTAATTAAAACCAATATTCAACGGGTTAGACACACAACCCAACTAGTTTGGCTGTATGCACACGATAGAAGAGACCCGAGTTCGATCCGGCCTCTGTCACCGGTTCGACCATTTACAAAACCTTTTTAATTAAATGAATTTATGATTTAACTCAGTTAGTATATATATATAATAAAAATCAAGATTATTTCGGGTTAGACACGTAACTCAGTTGGTAGAGCTGTGTGCACGTATACGAGAGGTCACGAGTTTGAACCTTACACACGCTGCCAATTTCAAACATTAAACTGGTCAGACCACCTTGTCAGACCTGACAAGGTCTTTAATTTTTTTCTTTATTATTGTTATTTAAAATCCGTCTAAAAATGCTTAAAAATAAGATTTTCAAGTTTAAAAATTACATTAATTACCACAAAAATAAATCTAAAAATCTAATAAAGAGCACTAATTGAAAATATTAATTTCAAATAAAATTTATTTATTTATTAAATTATTACGTTGTTATTTAGGTTAGTTTCTCTCGTGGTTAAATCCAAATTCGTGCGCATTCGTCGTCAATCCAAGGAAACGCACCCACTGTGAGTGAATCCTTACAAATTCCCTTTTTACTCATGTTTTAGGTGTATCATGTGTCGTTTCATATATTTTGTTTATTCAAACACTTGTGCTATTACCATTATATGATCTAACATGTGATGTAAATGTTATTTGTTGTACTGTGTGTTTACATTTTTGTCAGTTGCGTGCAATCATTCACATCAGGCCCATCAGTTCCTCGTTAGAGACGAGTTGAGCATCAGGTGCCTCATTAGATCGGCTCCGTTTGATTGAGCCTTGATCTCATTTTTCATCATTTGTCATGCTTGTGTGTACATTGATTGATAATATGTGGTTTGTTGTTAAATTTACATATGCGTTTACTCATATTTGGTTTATGCATATTTTTTTATTTAAATAACCAATATAACTAATTTGTTCAAACGTTTAAATAAGATTCACTCACCAACTTTTGTTGACCCAAAACCCTATTTTTTACACATGATACAGGTGGACAGGTTGAGGCAAGGAACACATAGGAAATTGCCTTAGAAAAAAAAATAAAGAAGTCATGAATGCTGTGTTTAAAACATATTGTGCTTGTATGTATACGTGGTTGTTGTAATTTATCCTTTTAATTGGAAGTAATAAATATGAAACATTATTATAGTAAATGTCATGAGCTTTGATGAAAACCCAATCATGCCCCGACTGCCATTTCCTCTGCGGGTCAGGGTGTGACAGATTGGTATCAGAGCTTTTGACTATAAGGATATAAGATAAGTTATTAGACCCTTAGAGCCTATACTATAGTCGATTAGATTTTAATTGCTTATATGTTATTTGGTTACATGCAAACTCATGATGTTTATTTGTTTCATATTTGTTACACACATAAATGCATGCAAGCACTTCCACTATCATTTTGTGTGATACTTAATGAGTTATACATATTGTCAAACTTAACATGCTTACATATACATCACGCACATTTCAATTCTCACATATTTAAATCATTCTCATATTTCCTTATTCAAGATTTTGTGATGTTTTCATTTTTTTTCTCAATCTCATCAAAGTGAGTTCTACGACAGGCATGTAGTAACTGGAAGGGTACAAGTACTGGCAATCGAAACGTCCTGTTTAGGTTGGCATTCGTATAAATCCAATATAACGGACTAGTTTGCCTACCTGGGGACTAACGATGAGAGTACGAAGGACCTATTAGGCCAAAGCATGCCACACCAAACGTCGTGTGAACTAACCCCACTTTGAGTTGTCACTGTGTCTACACCTGGACACCCTCCGACCTTATACCTTGCAAATCATGTTTTACGATTTTCATTCGGGTAGCGCAAGTGTTAACAGGCCAATACCAATGTGAACTCTACAAGAGCCCAGTAGTCATGGGGCCCACATGACTACCAAGGCCAAGTATGGGGACATGTGAGGGCCCAAACATGAGCAAAGTCCAAGAAATCCTATGGATGTAGCAAATTTATTTTTCTTCATTTGTTTTGTGGATGTTCATTTCTAAAATACGACGCATGACACCTATATGTCAAACTCATACTCTCGATACGTATTCCTTGTAGATGACTTATAGTCACTCTCGTAAGGTAGGAGATCAGGAAAATCCCGCGAGCGCATGGCTGCCCAAATCGCTCAACAAATTGCCGCCGTAATTCCCAACATCGTAGTTTAAGTCGAACAAGCCCTTGTCACAAATCCTATCAACCCAATCAACCAAGAAGGTCAAAATGTTGCCAACCATCCCCCAAATACTACTAGGTGCACTTACAAGCACTTCAACTCATGTGACCCTCCCAAGTACGAAGGAACTGAAGGGGTCACTGCTCTCCTTCGTTGGTTCGAAGAGATGGAGAGTACTTTCCTCAACCGTGATGGTCCCAATGATTGCAAAGTGCGCTATCCTACTGGACGCTTGTATAGAGTAGCCCTCACGTGGTGGAATGCTGAGAAGGGCAGACGAGGCGCCAAAGCCGCTATAGCCCTAACTTGGGAAGAATTGAGAGAGCTTATGACTAGACGTTTCTGTCCAAGAAGTGAAATTAAGAAACTAGAGGATGAATTCTATTCCTTGAAGCAAAAAGAGGGAGATCACATAACCTATAACAAGAGGTTCCTCGAGTTGAATCAAATGGTTCCTAATTGTTTCACCCCTCTCTACCGTTTGATCGAGCACTACATTCGGGGTCTTCCTCCAAAAATTCAGGACCCTGTGATAAGTACTACACCTGCAACTTTGGAAGCAGCAATGGAGCTAGCTACAGAGCTCACCGAAAACCACATTAGGAATGGAGACTTCAAGGATGAGAAAAAGAAAGATAAAACACCAACTGAAACCTCAAACTCAACCCAAACTGAATCCTCTTCCCAACCCACTACTAAGAGAAAGCGAGATGGGCAAAATTTCGTTGTCACTCAAGGCAATCAATCAGCTCCACAAGCCGTACCACTCCAAGCTATCCCAATCACTGAAATGACACCCAACTCTGCTTACCCAAATAAGAAACCTTACATTGGACCTCACCCTCAATGCAACACCTGCTTTTATCACCATCAACCTACCATACCCGGTCAATTGTGTGCTAATTATGGACGTTATGGTCATCTAAGTAAAACTTGTCGTACTCCCCAAAACCAAGCTTCACCCCTGCACAAAACATGATCCAACCCTATCAACAACCCGAATAGCCCATAGTTCCATATGTTCGAGCTTGCTTTAATTGTGGTGACCCTACTCATTTTAGAAACACGTGCCCTAGATTGGTTAACATCATTAACGCCCAAGCTCAAGCGAACCCAATTAATCAAGCAAATCAAGCAAACCTAGCACCCCCACCAGCAAGAGGAAGAGCTTACAACATCAACGCTAATCCAGTTGAAGTCAATAACGGTGCAAACGAGCAACCCAACTAGCCTTCCATCACCAAGAACCAAGACTCGCTACAATCGTCGAGTTTTTAATGTTTTCTAAATCACAATCTTTATGTAACCTTGTTTTAATTTGGGAATTTATGTATCCAAGAATTTTAGTGCTAATTGATATCATTGTTTTATTTCATTCATTGATTTAAAATTTCATGTCATCATAACACCACGACGTACCTTGCCTCATCATTTAAGGAAGTTGAGTCGTGTCTACCCCTTCATCATAACAAACGAGAGAGGTACCGTCGTCATTCAGTTATGTATTCTTTCAGATTTGAGACTTAAGCTTTGGCTGTTGTGTTTGTTTATGTTTTGTAGATTTTAGAGTCACATAGAAATAATCATAACTTACTGATAAAGCCAATGAAAATTTGACAAGAATATGGTGGATACGACGCTGGTACTTCCTATATATAAGTATTCTTGTCAAAAGATCAAAAGCATTGTCAGGCGGTTATGAGAAGTTCCGTGTAGGTTTTAATATCGTCATGGTTGAAGTTTTTGTCTTGTGATATAACTTTATCTTTTCAACGTATCAATTCTCTCAAAACTCTTATGCATGAGATCATATCCAGTCAATCAACTCTGTGTATCAACGCTTCTCATCTTAGGCATCAAAAAGCGATTCCTGTAGCAGGGTATTCAACCCTTACTAGGAACGTTAATGCCTCAACCAAAATCCAAACATCACACCTCCCTTTTTCTGTTAAAAGATATTCAGATATTAGTCAGATTACGTTGGGAGTCAAAACGAAAACTTGAGTTTACTTGGGAACGCGAAGACTCAATGCGCGAAAAATACCCGAATCTTTTCCTATTACCACTTCTACCTAAAATTCGGGACGAAATTTCTAAAAGTAGAGTATATGTAACATTCATGTAAAACAGGTTTCAAAACCCGCACAGTTTAAAAATCAAGTATTTATTTGAAGTTCGTTGCACATTTAGTTGTGTTATTTAAATTGATATTTATAGTTAATAAATAATTAATTAAGATCTATAAAAAAACACATATATATATATACATATATATAAATAAAGATAATTAGCTAAAAATAATAAAAACATTAAAATGAAACAAACAAAGGGGGAGCCGGGAATCGAACCCAGGTTTCCCCACAAAGTTCACACAACCTACACCACTAGACTACACACGCTTATGTTTAAATTTGAAAACAAACTAAAATTTATAATGAAACCGCAAGAAAATCTGCAAGATTCAAAAAAAATTCAGAAACTGTAACCTCCAAAATCATCATCAATTCTCGGTTTTATGTTCGATTTAAACCACGGAATCAATTTCAAATTTGTGAGTTAAGTGCAATCATTGGGTCAAAACGGTTATGTAATCATGGGGAGATTTTAATGTGTTGACCGGAATCTTCGAAACCGAACCCCACCTTCAAACCAGCTTTCACCTATAAATAGGGATCCTTGCACCTCAGTTGAACTCGCTCACATTCTCTCATCTCTCTAAAACTCTCGAAAGAACCTCCACAGTCTCAATTCTGCTTCTCGCCGGAAAACCATGCATCGCTGGAAAACTGTACATTGCCGGAATAAAACCGGAGAACTGCTAAATTCGGTACAAATACTTAATTTCCTTTTATTATCATTTGATTCGTGATATATTATAATACATTAGTTAATTTAATCTGTATAAATGGATCAACAGACGGGTATGATGATTCTGAGTTTTGTTTATGGAGGAGATGAAGTCTTGTTAATATATAAATATAAATAAAAACGGGGTTTTAATCGGGTTAGACACACAGTCCAGTGGTGGACTGTGTGCATCTTAAACAAAGTGTCCCGGGTTCGAGTCTCAGATACGGTCCTATTTCCTTAATTAAACCAAACCTTTTTATTACTTATATATAACAGTATTCAGCAAGCGTATCAATTTAACTAAAAACCAATATTCAACGGGTTCGACACGCAGCTCAACTAGTTGGGCTGTGTGCACACGATTGAATAGACCCGAGTTTGATCCGGCCTCTGTCACCGGTTCGACCATTTACAAAACCTTTTTAATTAAATGAATTTATGATTTAAGTAAGTTAATATATATATATATATAATAAAAATCAAGATTATTTCGGGTTAGACACGTAGCTTAGTTGGTAGAGCTGCGTGCACGTATATGGGAGGTCACGAGTTCGAACCTCACACACGCTGCCAATTTCAAACATTAAACTGGTCAGACCACCTTGTCAGACCTGGCAAGGTCTTTAATTTTTTTTTTATTATTATTATTTAAAAACCATCTAAAAATGCTTAAAAATAAGATTTTTAAGTTTAAAAATTACATTAATTACCATAAAAATAAATCTAAAAGTCTAATAAAGCGCACTAATTGAAAATATTAATTTCAAATAAAATTTATTTATTTATCGAATTATTACGTTATTATTTAGGTTAGTTTCTCTCGTGGTTAAATCCAAATTCGTGCGCATTCATCGTCAATCCAAGGAAACGCACTCACTGTGAGTGAATCCTTACAAATTTCCCTTTAATTCATGTTTTAGGGTGTATCATGTGTCGTTTCATATATTTCGTTTATTCAAACACTTGTGCTAATACCATTATATAATCTAACGTGTGATGTAAATGTTATTTGTTGTACTGTGTGTTTACATTTTTGTCAGTTGCGTGCAATCATTCACATTAGGCCCATCAGTTCCTCGTTAGAGACGAGTTGAGCATCAGGTGCCTCATTAGACGGCTCCGTTTGATTGAGCCTTGATCTCATTGTTCATCATTTGTCATGCTTTTGTGTACGTTGATTGATAATATGTGGTTTGTGGTTATATTTACATATGTGTTTACTCATATTTGGTTTATGCACATTTTTTTATTTAAATAACCAATATAACTAATTCGTTCAAATGTTTAAATAAGATTCACTTGCCAACTTTTGTTGACCCAAAACCCTATTTTTTTACACATGATACAGGTGGACAGGTTGAGGTAAGGAACACATAGAGAATTGCCTTAGAAGAAAAATAAAAAGTCATGAATGTTGTGTTTAAAACATATTGTGCTTGTATGTATACGTGGTTGTTGTAATTTATCCTTTTAATTGGAAGTAATAAATATGAAACTTTATTATAGTAAATTTCATGAGCTTTGATGAAAACCCAATTATGCCCCGACTACCATTTCCGCTGCGGGTCAGGGTGTGATAATACATGTGTATACCGGGTAGTGTTTATTACTGAATGACACTTTGTGTCATTAAACCTATATGACTTAATAGAGTATGTTACGAATATATGAATTGTTAAGAATATGTGAGGTGATAACGATTGTTGATAATCGTATATGTGTATTTTATGAATTACGATATAGTTATGTGATAGTTTACCATTTTATTTATATTGATCGATTTGGTCTAAAATAATGTATTCTTGAAGTGTCTGTGACTCTATATTAGCAGGGATAGTCATGAGATATGTATAAGAAGCTCCTGAATTATAATTGGGGAAAGTCTCAAGATGTCTGACTTGTGCTAATGAAGTGGTGCCTCGGTGTTGTTTTGTTGGGAATTATGAGGATTGATAACTCCTTATGTTTGATGCCAAAATAATATTATGAGCCCTCACTTAGCAAAAACTAATTTTGTTGTGGTATCAAATGTAGGTGATGTGTTTGAGATCAATGAAGGGGGTAGACAAGTCATGAGAAACAATGGTATGGCTTAAACCAGTATCATGGGAAAAGAAAAGAATTCACAAGTCGTTCACCAATATTCCAGTTTAAATAAATGATATATAAGTCATTGTTATGTTTAGCGTAGAAATCTATAATTTCTCGGTCAAGGCTAATTACATGGAATTGTTTTTTTTTTTGGACATATTCGGGTGATAAAAAGGCGAAAATGATCAAATCTTGGAAGCAGGTCAACTATCGGAAAATTTAGTGATATTTTGTTCACTAAGTATATGTGTTTTCTTATCGGCTCAAAGTGACTTAATTATTTGCATTTTTGAGTTTAACTTCAACGTTTGTTTTAGTCGAGCGCTAGCATCACCAAACTTTTTAAATCAACATTTTCATACCCATTTTCTCCTAAATGCTCGGTAATTGGCATTCCATTACAAAAATCTATCTCTAACGGCCAATAGATCCATCCTCTCCAAGGAATACCACTACCACTTTTGAATGATTTGCCCAATATCTTGCAACTTCACATTTCTGATCTTTCAAACCAACTTTGACCATTAAAGCACCTGTCACGGTGATTTTAACTGTTTTTGGTTCTTTGGAAGATGTTACATCTTTATTAAGGTTTAAACATACTGCTTCTTTTTCTTCCTCAATAGCAACGACATGCTTCACATGTGATTCTTCAAAATAAAACAATTTATGGCTTCTATCTTCTAAATTTTAAAATAAAAATGCTAGAAGGCAGGAGCAGTTTAGAATACTCTCATTGTTTGTCATCTTTCTGGTTCGCAAAATTCAAACACAAATTCATATTTGGTTCTTGTAGATGGAGTCCTGAGTTTTGTCAGGTTGATTTATTCGAGTGAACCATCGAGTTATTTCTGGAATTGTTCCTATGACTTTCAGATGGTCAAAGCATTCATTTTCAGAAATTCCTCTACATAATCCATTAGCAAATAAGTTTATTATTACTATAAAAAAATCCACAATAACGCTAATTTCATAATGTATAATGTTAATAATAAAAATGTTGGAATGAGCTTATAACTAATTGATAATAACAAGAACAGTTGATGAACTATTCTTCGAACTCAAACTGCAAACTTTTATTAATGATAAACAAAGAAAAGTTACATGAAAACAAATGAATAGAAAGCATACTTTAAATAGAGATTAAACCTCCTAAAAACTGGATCTGACCGAAAGACTCGAACTAACATAACAACTTTGACCAACGGCCTTATTTGATTCAAATACTAACCACTTAAACAACGTGCACATTTGCATACCTTCAACGATTTGAATTATTATGGAGGATCCATTGTGAATGCTCTCATGAATTTTAACAAATTTATCAACTCGAGTACTAAATTTAACTAGAAACAAAATAGAAATCTAGAACTTAAAAAAACCTTAACTTTATTTATTAAAACAAACTAGTATTTTTTGTTGAAAATAATTCAAACCGTTGAAGGTATGCAAATGTGCACGTGGTTTAAGTGGTTAGTATTTGAATCAAATAAGGTCGTTGGTCAAGGTTGTTATGTTAGTTCGAATCTTTCGGTCAGATCCAGTTTTTAGGAGGTTTAATCTCTATTTAAAGTATGCTATCTGTTCATTTGTTTTCATGTAACTTTTCTTTGTTTATCATTCATAAAAGTTTGCAGTTTGAGTTTGAAGAATAGTTCATCAATTGTTCTTGTTATTATCAATTAGTTATAAGCTCATACCAACACGTGGTATCAGAGCTTGGTATCATTAATGGCGGAATCAAATCCTACAAGTGCATCTCTGAACCCCATTCCGGTTTTCAAAGGAGAAGGTTACGAACATTGGAGTGTTCGAATGAAGACCTTACTGAAATCTAGAGAGCTGTGGCAGATTGTTAGCCAGGGAGTTGTTGATTATGCATAAGATGCTGACAAAGCTAGACTTGAAGCAAAAGATGATGCTCGTGCAATGGCAGTGATCCAACAAGGTGTGCATGATCAACTGTTTTCTCATATTGCTTCTGCTGAGACAGCTCAACAAGCATGGGATATTCTAAAGATGGAATTCCAAGGTGACTCACAAGTTCAATCTGTCAGACTTCAGGGTCTGCGTAGAGAGTTTGAAAACCTCTCTATGAAAGAAGGCGAAGTGGTTGGAGATTATTTTTCCAGAGTTATGGCTATTGTAAGTCAGCAAAGATCGTATGGTGAAGAAGTCTCAGATCAAAAGATAGTAGAAAAAATATTGAGAAGTCTAACTGCTAAGTTTGATCACGTGGTACCTTCAATTGAAGTGGCCTATGATCTTGCGAAGCTTACTCCGGTCAAGTTGATGGGCTCATTGCAATCTCAAGAAGAGAGATTGAGTTGTAAATCTAGGGACTCAGTTATGAAGGTTGGGGAAAATTCAGATGAACAAGCATTGCAAGTCTTTCAGCCTGCTAGAAGATCAGGAAGCGATAATCTCAAAATGGAAGAGGTAGAGGACGTGGTTACTCAAGAGGAAGAGGCAGAGGAAGATCAAATGATCGAAATCGAGGACCACAATGCTTTCAATGTAACAGGTATGGTCATGTTAAACGTGATTGTTGGTTCAATGATGAACCACAGGCTAATATTGCAAATGCTAATGAAGAGGAAGAGGGTCAAGATGAAGTCCCTCATTTGTTCATGGCTCATATTGAATCGCACTTATTTATGACATCAAGCGATTCCGAGGGTGCAGTCACAAACGTATGGTTTGTGGATTCTGGATGTTCTAATCATATGTCAGGTGTGCATGGTATCTTTACCTCTATGAACTTTTCCTTTAAGATATTAATTAAAATGGGCAATAAGAAACAAATTCAGGTTGAAGGAAAAGGAACTGTTAAAGTAAAGATGAATGATGGTACATATGCATTACTTGATGATGTCTATTATGCACCAGAATTAGAATATAACCTACTGAGTGTAGGTCAACTTATGAGAAAAGGCTACGCCTTGATCTTTGATAATGGTGCATGCTCAATTGTTCGGAAAGAATCAGGTACAAAATTGATGAAGATAATGTTGGCTCCTAATAACATGTTTCCTCTTGATGCATCAAAAGTTAAGTCAAAAGAAACGGGTTCAAATGTTCATGAAGTGACAAAGTTATGGCATCACAGTTATGGGCATCTGCATGCTCAAGCCTTACAACAATTGTACAAGAAACATATGGTGCAAGGCCTTCCTGCTATGAAAGATCTTGGAGTGTGTGAAGAATGTGTGAAAGGGAAACAACACAAGCTGTCGTTTCAGGCAAGCACCAAAAGAACCAACAAGCCTCTTGAACTTATTCATATAGATGTGTGTGGTCCCATGCCAGTTACTAGTCTGGGTGGAAGTAAGTATTTTTTGCTCTTTATTGATGACTGTACTAGAATGAGTTGGGTATACTTTATCAAAAAAAATCAGAAGTGTTTTCTAAATTCAAAAGTTTCAAGGCTATGGTGGAAAAGCAAAGTGAACGTTTTATAAAAGTGTTAAGATCTGATAGAGGAGGAGAATACTGTTCAAATGAATTTAACTTGTTTTGTGAGCAACATGGCATTAAATGGCAACTTACAACTCCATTCACTCCTGACCAGAATGGAGTGTGTTAGAGGAAAAATAGAACGGTTGTTGAGATGGCTCAATGCATGCTTCATGCAAAGAATATACCAGCTCTTTTTTGGGCAGAGGCTATGGCCACAGCTGTGCATATGCAAAATATGTCTCCAACCAAGCCTAATGAAAATCGAACTCCCCTACACCTGTGATCAGGAGAAGTGCCTGATGTTAATGATCTTAGAATCTTTGGAAGCATTGTGTATGGTTTAACTCCAGCTCAACTCAGAAAGAAGTTTGTGGATTTTCATTGTCAGAAATGTATTCTAATTGGTTATTCAACTCCTATGAAAGGCTACAGGTTGTACAATCCTGAAACTAAACAGATAATTACCAGAAGGCATGTTGAGCCAGATGAAACTGCAGCTTGGGATTGGAAGAAAACAAAGACAAGTGAAAACAGTTACTTGTGGGAAATCAATCTTGTGGATTCATTGTTTGAACCCTCAGGTGAATTCTCTAATACCCCTGGTTTAATGAAACTAATGATGATAATTTGCAAGGTCAAGAACAGGTTACTCAAATTGGTGAAGATACTCATGGACAAAGTCAGGGAGCGCAAAATTCAAGTCAGGGTGCAAGCAATTCAACTAGAAACAGTTCTCCAATGAAAGTTCGTGAGCTAAGGGATGTGTATGCTGAAACGGTCCCTATGCAAGATTATACTGCATGTCAGTTTGCCTTGAGCATGTGTGATACATTAAGCTATGAAGAGGTTGTGATAAAAGAAGAGTGGCAACAAGCCATGAAAGAAGATGTTCAGGCAATTATCAAGAATAAAACTTGGAAGCTAGTTGATCTTCCTAAGAACAAGAATGTTGTCGGCTTGAAGTGGCTCTTCAAGACAAAGCTGGGGCATAATGGAGAAATAATAAAGTATAAAGCGAGGCTGGTGGCAAAGGGATACTCACAAAAGAAATGAATTTATTTTCAAGAAACTTTCGCACCAGTGGCCAGGTTTGAAACCATTAGAACAGTCATTGTACAGCTGCTCAGTTGGGATGAATTATTTACCAACTGGATGTCAAGTCTGCTTTTTTGAATGGTGAGTTAGAATAGGATATCTATGTCAAGCAACCTGAAGGGTTTGAAGTTCAAGGAGAAAAGATAAAGTGTATAGATTGCATAAGGCATTGTATGGCCTTAAATAAGCTCCTAGAGCTTGGTACTCGCGTATAGATTCTTATTTCACTAACCATGGTTTTCACAGGAGTTACAATGAGCCGACACTCTTCATTAAAAGACGTACATATACAGATGTTATATTTGTGTGTCTCTATGTAGATGACATTATTTATGCTAGCTCAAACGAAGAATTAGTGAAGAATTCAAAGATGGCATGATGAATGAGTTTGAGATGAACGATATGGGGCAGCTCAAGTATTTTCTAGGTCTGGAAGTGACTCGGTGTCAAGAAGGGGTATTTGTTTGTCAAAGCAAATATACTAGTGATTTGCTAAGAAAATTTGGCATGCTTAAGTGTAACAGTGAAGATACTCCGATGAGTACAGACGACAAGTATCAGTGTGAAGATGGAGCAAATAAAGTGAATGCAGAAATGTACAGAAGTTTGATTGGAAGTTTGTTGTATGTTACACACACTAAACCAGACATTGCATTCTCTGTGAATGTTATGTCTAGGTTCATGCAACGCCCTTCAAAGATACATTTGGGTGCAACCAAAAGGATTCTAAGGTACTTAGCTGGTGCTCTAAAGTTTGGCTTATGGTATGGAAGAACAATGAAAGTGGAGTTGAGTGGATATAGTGATAGTGACTGGGCTGCGAGCATTAATGATAGAAAGAGTGTGTCTGCACATGTGTTTTCTCTTTTATGTGGAATTATTGTATGGAGTTCAAAGAAACAGTCTACAGTGACATTGTCTAGTTCAGAAGCAGAAGATATTGCTGCTACCTCTGCTACTTGTCAGGCTGTTTGGATCAGGAATATTCTGAAAGAGTTTGGATTTGATCAAGAAAAAGCTACAGTTGTTTGGTGTGATAACAAGTCAGTAATACATTTATCTAAGAATCCAGTTTCACATGGGAGGTCCAAGCATATTGAGCTCAAGCATCACTACATACAAGATATGGTGGCTCAAAAGGTGGTTTCACTTGAATTTTTCTGCACAGATGAACAGGTGGCAGATGTTCTTACAAAGGCTGTAACTCGAGAAAAGTTTGTGTATTTTAGATACAAAATGGGTGTCATGGAGTTTGAATTAAGGGATGGTGTTGAAAATAATTCAAACCGTTGAAGGTATGCAAATATGCACGTGGTTTAAGTGGTTAGTATTTGAATCAAATAAGGCCGTTGGTCAAGGTTGTTATGTTAGTTCGAGTCTTTCAGTCAGATCCAGTTTTTAGGATGTTTAATCTCTATTTAAAGTATGCTTTATGTTCATTTGTTTTCATGTAACTTTTCTTTGTTTATCATTAATAAAAGTTTGCAGTTTGAGTTCGAAGAATAGTTCATCAATTGTTCTTGTTATTATCAATTAGTTATAAGCTCATACCAACACGACCACCCCATCCCGCCCACTAGAAGTTGCACCCCTGGAGGAAATACTGTTCACCTTTATAATTTTTTAATATTTTTTGAAAGTGATTATGAGTGGATGAAACAGAAAAGGTAATGATAAAAATAAAAAAATATTATTTAATTGAACAAGATAGACTAAAGATAGTGTTTTTAATATAATTATGAAGATGAGAAGAAAACATTATTCACAATGACGACCCTAAAAAATATGAGTGTGTTTAGTTATATTATAAGAAATGATTGTTAGTGTTTTTGAAGTATAGGAGAGAGAAAATATATGGGAAAATTACTATTCATCTTTAAATATATGAGAAAAAAAGTCTTGGAGAGAGAAAACTTATAAATTTTTCAATATTTTTAGAAATAGCTGAAGTGGTAGAAATAAAAAATGCAATAATAAAGGTATAAAAATATTATTTAATTAAAAAATAGAGAGAAAGAGTAGTTGTTTTTTATTGTAAATATATTTTTGATATGGATAAAAATTTCACTGCGAATGCTCTAAAAACATTCACAATAGAATCCTTATATAATACATGTAATTACATAAAAAATCACTACTTTTTATTTTGTCATTTTCGATTAATAATCATATTTTATACATTTATCACTGCCTTTTCTCTTTTCTACATTCACAAACACTTTAAAAAATATTAAAAAATCATAAGGTGTAAACAGTGTTTTCGTATATTTACAGATAAACACTAACATTTCCTCTCAACTTCACTCACAACCATTTGTTATAATACAACTAGCACACACAAATATATAGGGGATCCATTGTGAATGTTCTAAGATTTGTTTTTTCGCCTCTTAGATTTTTGAAATTATAATTACAAGTGAACTATAAAGAAAGAAGATGATATTAAATAGATTTTTTTTTGTAACGACGACTTTCTTGTAATAGGCTATTACACTTTTCAAATTAGAGAGTTTTGTTGCCCAATTCGGCTAGACTATATTGTCTTAACTGGGCCCACATCAACTTCAAAGGTTGGCATGAGGATTCCCACAGGAAACCATACTCCCGGCAGCCACTTGACAATCGTTGTGCCACCACAAGAGTAGAATTCTTTGGTGTAACACACGGTGGGACAAAAATCCGGATGGACTCAGGATAAAGTCTGGCACCTATAATAAGAAGAATAGGCTCTATTAATTATTGTCTAATCCACCAAAATGATATAAATAAGAAGTAGAATTAAAGCGTTTTTACTGCTAGGACATGATAAGGGGTGGATAGATGATATTAAATAGATGAGGTTGAATTCGAAGATAAGGAAGGCAGTGACAACTCCTTTAGTTAGTGGTGTACTGAGTTGTAAAATATATATATATATATATATATATATATATATATATATATATATATATATATATATATATATATATATATATAACATTCGTCGTAAAACGGGTTTCGAAACCCGCTTCGTTTTATAATCAAATGATCAGTTATAAGTTCGTTGCGTATTTATTGTGCCGGTTATTTTAAATAATACATAATTAATAAATATTTTAGAGTTTAAAAACCATAATTAATAAATAATAATAATAAAATTAAATAAAAGAACAAAACAGGGTAGCCGGGTCTCGAACCCGGGTCTACCGCTTAAACACACACACATCACACCACTCCGCCACACACATCTTTTGTGTTTAATACTTAAACAAATATCACTTAAGGTAAAACAAAAAAGTCAAAACCTGTAAATCAGCGCACCCAGAACTCGAAATTGCCGGAAAAACCGAAACTCCGCAAATGTGGCTACTTTCCCAAGATCGAAACGCGTAAACTTGATTCGACATCGGTTATAACCGTTGCTTAACACACAATTGAGTCAAAACCGTTTCTTTTGAGAATTGAAATCTTTGACCGTGAATTTTGGTCTCCAAATCGAAACCAATAAGCCTGTCCATCTTATAAATACCCACTCGATTCCTTGTAAACTTTTTCGCTCAGAACCGCACTCTCTTCCTGAAACTTTAATTCTTTCAAAGCACGTTGCCGGAGACTTTCGCACTCGCCGGAATATCGCCGGAATTTCTAACCAGAAAACCGCAGTTGTTCTCCAGACGGTATAATAATCTAAACGTCCTTGCTATCTCTTGATTGGTAATTTATATGCTCAAAACAATAATCAAAACTGTTAAATCAGTTCATTCAGCCGGGATCACTGTCGGGATTTTCGAATGATGAAAAAGATGAAGTCGAGTTAGTGTTTTAATATAAATAAAAACGGGTATTTAACCGGGTTAGACACACAGTCCAGCGGCGGACTGTGTGCAAATACAAAACACACGTCCCGGGTTCGAATCACACATGTTTCCGACTTTCTGAAATAAAACCAACATTTTTTAACTTATTCAGATCAATTCACAGCATATATATATAATTAATATAATCCAGTGTTTATACAGATTAGACACATAGCCCAACTGGTTGGGCTGTGTGCACTCGAACCGAAGGTCCCGAGTTCGATTCCCGGTTCTGTAACCGGTTTCGGCCATATTAAATCATTTTTAATAAAAAACTAAATAAGGTTAAAGCTAGTTAGTATATATATATACATAATTAAAACAGAGAATATTTCGGGTTAGACACGTAGCTCAGTTGGAAGAGCTGCGTGCACGTATACGAGAGGTCCCGAGTTCGAACCTCACTCGCCGCCTGAATGTCATGCAATCCGACCGGTCAGACCTGTCAAGGTCAACATTTTTTTTGAATCTGTTTTCTTATTTTTATTTATTTAAGTTTAAAAATTATTTAAAATACTTAAAAATAAGATTCCTAAGGTTAAAAATTTGCAATAAACACATAAAAATAAATCAAAAAATCTCATTAAGAGCACTAATTAAAAATATTAATCTCAAATAAAATTTATTTATTTATCGAATTATTTCGTTATTATTTAGGTTAGTTTTCCCTCGTCGGTTGAATCATAAATTCGTGCGCATTCATCATTATCAAGAAACGCACCCACTGTGAGTGAATCTCTACCAATTCCCCGTTTTAATCATGTTTTGGGGTGTATCATGTGTCGTACTATTCTTTTATTTTATTTAAACACTTGTGCATACATCATATCCGTGATCAAATGTGTATTGATTGTTGTGTGAATTATATGTAGATTAAATTTATCATTTCAGTGCACGCATTTCATTAGGCCCATCAGTTCCCCGTGGGATACGGGTTGAGCATCAGGAGCCTCATTAGATCGGCTCCGTTTGATTGAGCCTTGATCTCAAATACATCATCATTCATGTCATATACTAATCCAAAGTGGTTTGTGATTGTTTACATATATATGTTTGCTCACATGTGATTAATGCACGAATATTCTTTAATAAATAAATCAAGAAATTAGTTAAAATGTTTTATCAAGGTTCACTCGCCAACTTTTGTTGACCCAAAAATCTCCCCCGTTTTACACATGATACAGGTGATCCAGCCGAGACAGAAAACACTTAGGATGGCCTAGAAGAATAAACAAGTTTATGCTTTGGAATAAATATATAGTTTCATTTTCCTTTGTAATTGTATGAATTTTGTTTTTGGATATTTAAGTTTGTAATTTGAATTTAATAAATATGAAACATCTTAGTAAATATCATGAGCTTTGGTGATAACCCAATTATGCCTCGACTTTATTCCGCTGCGGGTCGGGGTGTGACAGATTGGTATCAGAGCTTGTGACTACAGGGATATAGGATAGGTTATTAGACCCTTAGAGCCTATACTATAGTTGATAAAATTTTAATTGTTTATGTGTTACATACAAAATTCATGATGTTTATATGTTTCATGTTTATTTTCACATCTGATATTATGCAAGCACACTCACAAGTACATGTTAATATGCAATGCTCATCATGATTCATATCCTCATAACATGTCATATCTATGAAAGCACACACCTTACGATTTCCATGATTTTTGCAATGATTTTTGTATTTTTTCAATCACATCAAAGTGAGTTTTCACGACGGGCATGTAGTAACTGGAAGGGTATGAGTACTGGTAGTCGGAACGTCCTGTCTAGGCTTAGCATTCGTATAAATCCAAAATAAAGGACCAGTTTGCCTACCTGGGGACTAACGATGAGAGTACGAAGGACCTATTAGGCCAAAGCATGCTATACCAAACGTTGTGTGAGCTAACCCCACTTTGAGTTGTCATTGTGTCTACACCTGGACACCCTCCGACTATACATCTCGCAATCATGTTTTACGATTTTCATTCGGGTGGTGCAAGTGTTAACCCGCCGACACCAATGTGAATCCTACAAAGCCCAATAGTCATGGGGGCCCACATGACTACACAGGCAATGGTATGGGGGACATTTGGAGGCCCAAACATGAGCAAACCCAAGACATCCATTAGATGTAGTTAAATTATTGTCAGTTATGTTGTTTTTCATTCTTTTTACGACACATGACACCTAGAAAATTCTTAAACTCACAATCTTCCTAGATATGTTCCTGTAGATGTCGGCTAGGCAACTACGTGGAGGTAGAAAGTCAGGAAAGTCAAGCGAACGCTTGGCCACACAAATTGCTAAACAAATGGCCGCAGTGCTTCCTGACATCGTGCTTCAAGTTCAACAAGCTCTCACCGCTAATCCCATCAACCCTCCCAACCAAGAAGACCAGAGCGTCGCCAACCCTCCTTCCAAAACCCCCAAGTGCACCTACAAACACTTCAAATCCTGCGATCCCCCAAAATATGAAGGGACCGAAGGTGTTACCGCCCTCCTTCACTGGTTTGAAGAAATGGAAAACACTTTCCTCAATTGCGATTGTCCCGAGGACCGTAAGGTACGTTACGCAACTGGAAGACTGTTTGGGGTAGCCCTTACCTGGTGGAACACGGAAAAGGGTAAGCGAGGAGTTGAAGATGCCATGCCCTTAACATGGGAAGAGTTAAGGGAACTCATGACAAGACGCTTCTGTCTAAGAAACGAAATCAAAAAGCTGGAAGACGAATTCCACGCACTGAAACAAAAGGAAGGAGACCACACTTCATATAATAAGAGATTACTCGAGTTGAACCAGATGATCCCAAATTTGTTCACCCCCTTGTACCGCTTAGTTGAACACCACATTCGAGGCCTCCCCTCGAAAATTCAAGATTCGGTTTTAAGCACTTCGCCTGCAACACTTGAAGCCGCATTGGAGTTAGCTACAGAACTCACTGGAAATCGCATTCGAAACGGCAAGTTCAAAGATGAGAAGAAGAAAGAACCCATTGAGACCCCAACTCCAAACCACCCAGTCCCATCCTCGAAGTTTGCTGGTAAGAGGAAGCGAAATGGCAAGAATTTTGCTGTCACTCAAACCAACCCTCCTATCACTGTTGCACCAATCACCCAAATTGCTCCTCCAGCTGCACCATTCAAAAAGCCATATACTGGCCCACACCCAAAATGCAACCGCTGTCAATACCATCACCCTCCCGAAAACCCCTGCCAACATTGCACAAGCTGTGGCCGTGCAGGTCACACCATCCAAACCTGCCGTACCCTTCAACGAATGAACCGCAATCAACCTCCAACCCAAACCCAAAATCAGATAGTGGGCCAAACCCAACAACCCTTACTTCTACCACCTTCACAACACGCGGCCCAACCTTACTACCAACCCAACTACCCCATGATGCAACCCATGCGAACTTGTTTCAACTGTGGGGACCCAAACCACTTCAGGAACACATGTCCACGCCTAGTGAACATCATCCATGCCCAAGCTCACGCAAACCCGGTAAACCAAGCTAACCAAGCTCCCCACCTGCCAGAGGGAGAGCTTTCAATATCAATGCCAACCAAGCCAGAGCTGACAACAACGTGGTCAACGGTACGTTTCTCATCAATGGTAGTTATGCATCCATATTATTCGATACTGGTGCGGATAAGAGCTTTGTGTCCTTAGAATTTGAACCTATCCTCGACCAACCTCGTGGTAATCTCATCGAATCTCTAACGGTGGAAGTTGCTGACGGAAAACCCGTTTCATTAAATTCTATTATACGCAATTGTACTCTCACCCTAAACGATCACGATTTTCCAATTGACCTTATTCCTATGAAGTTGGGAAGTTTCGATGTTATAATCGGTATGGACTCGCTCAGCCAGCATCACGCTGAAGTGGTGTGCCACGAAAAATTCATTCGCATTCCTCTTGCAGACGGTCAGACACTACGTATTTTTGGGGAAACCCCTTCGAAAGGACTCAAATTAATGTCCTGCTTTCAAGCCCGAAGATATCTCCGCAAGAACTATGTCGCATTCCTAACTCACGTCGTCAAGAAGGGAAACAAGGAGAGGAAACTCAAAGATATCCCAATTGTGAAGGAATTCCCACAAGTCTTTCCCGACGACATTTCAGGACTTCCTCTTGAGAGAGAAGTCGAATTTCGCATCGATCTTGTACCTGACGCTACACCAGTCACAAAATCTCCTTATAGGTTAGCCCCATCCGAAATGCAAGAGCTAGCCAGTCAACTGCAAGAGCTGACTGACAAAGGATTCATACGTCCTAGCTCATCGCCTTGGGGTGCACCTGTTCTTTTTGTGAAGAAGAAAGATGGAACGTTTCGCATGTGCATTGATTATAGAGAACTCAACAAGTTAACGGTTAAAAATCGCTATCCACTGCCTCGCATTGATGACCTCCTAGACCAACTTCAAGGCGCCACCTGCTTTTCAAAAATCGACCTTCGTTCTGGTTATCACCAGCTCAGAGTGCACGAAGAAGATATCCCAAAAACCGCCTTCCGGACTCGTTATGGTCATTACGAGTTCATGGTCATGCCTTTTGGTTTAACCAACGCCCCCGCTGTCTTCATGGATTTAATGAATAGGGTATGCAAACCCTACCTCGACCGTTTCGTCATAGTCTTCATCGACGACATCCTTATCTACTCCAAGTCTAAATCCGATCATGAGCGACACGTTCGACTCATCCTTGCACTCTTAAGGACTGAAAAGCTTTACGCTAAGTTCTCAAAATGTGAATTCTGGTTAGGAGAAGTACAATTCCTTGGACATGTCGTCAATGACAAGGGAATTCATGTCGATCCTTCAAAAATCAAGGCAGTACAGGAATGGCAATTGCCACGTACCCCTATCGAAGTTAGGTCATTTCTTGGTTTGGCTGGTTACTATCGACGCTTCATTGCCAATTTTTCCCGTATTGCTGTACCACTCACGGCCTTGAATCATAAAGGAAAACCCTTCATATGGGGACCTAAGCAAGAGGAGGCCTTCCAAACTCTAAAGCAAAAACTTTGTGACGCACCTATCCTCACACTCCCTGAGGGTTACGATGACTTTGTGGTATATTGCGACGCATCAGGGCAAGGGCTAGGCTGTGTATTGATGCAAAGAGGAAAAGTGATAGCCTATGCCTCTAGGCAACTCAAAGTTCATGAGAAAAATTACACCACCCACGACCTGGAACTTGGGGCCGTTGTGTTCGCTCTCAAGATATGGAGACATTACCTCTACGGTACCAAGTGTGAAATATACACTGACCACAAGAGTCTCCAACATATCTTTAACCAGAAGGAGTTGAATATGAGGCAATGAAGATGGGTCGAACTTCTCAACGACTACGACTGTGAAATTCGGTATCATCCTGGCAAGGCAAACGTGGTGGCCGATGCGCTCAGTCGAAAAGGTTATGCGAACTCCATTTGTCTTCTATGTTCGCAAATCATAACCGACATCAAAGATCGAATCTGAGCAGCTCAACATGTTTCTGTAACAGAAAATGACGTACGCGATGAGCTGTCATGTGGAGCTGAACTAAAAATCGAAACCAAATCCGACGGTATTCTATACTATTTAAACCGCATATGGATTCCTGATCGCGATAACCTTCGTGATTTCCTCATGAATGAGGCGCACAAAACACGATACTCTGTACACCCAGGAGCCGACAAGATGTATCAAGACCTACGATACACCTACTGGTGGCCTGGCATGAAAAAGGATATCGTTGTTTTTGTTTCCAAGTGCCTTACCTGTTCCAAAGTAAAAGCTGAACATCAAAGACCTTCAGGACTTCTAGTCCAACCCGAAATACCTGTATGGAAGTGGGAAAACATAACCATGGATTTCATTACCGGGTTACCTCGCACCTCCAGTGGGTATGACACCATATGGGTAATAATCGATCGTCTTACAAAGTCATCTCATTTCATTCCGATTCGCGAGGACTTCAAGAACGAGAAGTTAGCTCGTATCTACATCAGCGAGATCGTAAGCCGTCATGGTGTACCATTAAGCATCATTTCAGACCGTGATGGTCGTTTCACTTCACGAACATGGCGAGCCGTACAAACCGCTTTGGGTACACGATTAGACCTCAGTACCACTTTTCATCCTCAAACTGATGGTCAATCTGAACGCACCATCCAGACCCTTGAAGACATGCTGCGAGCATGTGTCATAGACTTCAAAGGGAACTGGGACGCTCACCTACCATTAGTTGAATTTTCGTACAACAATAGCTATCATTCAAGTATCGGCATGGCTCCTTTCGAAGCTTTATATGGTCGTAAGTGCCGATCTCCAGTATGTTGGCACGAAATTGGGGAAGCGCAAATCACCGGACCAGAATTAATTCAAGAAACAACCGACAAGATCCTTCAAATTCGAAACAATCTTCTAGCGGATCAAAGTCGTCAAAAGAGTTATGCTGACAAACGACGAAAGCCCTTGGAGTTTGACATTGGTGATCAAGTACTTTTAAAAGTATCACCGTGGAAGGGAGTGGTTCGTTTTGGCCAGAAGGGCAAGCTAGCACCACGCTACGTAGGACCTTTCAAGATACTCGAAAGAGTAGGTCCTGTAGCATACAAGCTTGACCTACCAGAAGAGCTCAACAGAATTCATCTCACATTCCACGTATCAAACTTGAAAAAGTGCCTTGCCGATGAAAACCTCCATATTCCTCTAGAAGACATTCAAGTCGATGAATCGATGCACTTCGTTGAAAGACCAGTAGAAATCATGGATTTCGGAGAGAAGCGTTTGAGGCGAAGTCGTATTCCAATTGTCAGGGTACGTTGGGAGTCAAAACGAGGACCCGAGTTTACTTGGGAACGTGAAGACTCAATGCGCGAAAAATACCCGCATCTTTTTCCGGTCACCACTACTGCTTAAATTTCGGGACGAAATTTCTAAAAGTAGGGGATACTGTAACATTCGTCGTAAAACGGGTTTCGAAACCGGCTTCGTTTCATAATCAAATGATCAGTTATAAGTTCGTTGCGTATTTATTGTGCCGGTTATTTTAAATAATACATAATTAATAAATATTTTAGAGTTTAAAAACCATAATTATTAAATAATAATAATAAAATTAAATAAAAGAACAAAACAGGGTAGCCGGGTCTCGAAACCGGGTCTACCGCTTAAACACACACACATCACACCACTCCGCCACACACATCTTTTGTGTTTAATACTTAAACAAATATCACTTAAGGTAAAACAAAAAAAAAGTCAAAACCTGTAAATCAGCGCGCCCAGAACTCGAAATCGCCGGAAAAAACCGAAACTCCACAAATGTGGCTACTTTCCCAAGATCGAAACGCGTAAACTTGATTCAACATCGGTTATAACCGTTGCTTAACACACAATTGAGTCAAAACCGTTTCTCTTGAGAATTGAAATCTTTGACCGTGAATTTTGGTCTCCAAATCGAAACCAATCAGCCTGTCCATCTTATAAATACCCACTCGATTCCTTGTAAACTTTTTCGCTCAGAACCGCACTCTCTTCCTGAAACTTTAATTCTTTCAAAGCACGTTGCCGGAGACTTTCGCACTCGCCGGAATATCGCCGGAATTTCTAACCAGAAAACCGCAGTTGTTCTCCAGACGGTATAATTATCTAAACCTCCTTGCTATCTCTTGATTGATAATTTATTTGCTCAAAACAATAATCAAACTGTTAAATTAGTTCGTTCAGCCGGGATCACTGTCGGGATTTTCGAATGATGAAAAAGATGAAGTCCAGTTAGTGTTTTAATATAAATAAAAACGGGTATTTAACCGGGTTAGACACACAGTCCAGCGGTGGACTGTGTGCAAATACAAAACACACGTCCCGGGTTTGAATCACACATGTTTCCGACTTTCTGAAATAAAACCAACATTTTTAAACTTATTCAGATCAATTCACAGCATATATATAAAATTAATATAATCCAGTGTTTATACAGATTAGACACATAGCCCAACTGGTTGGGCTGTGTGCACTCGAACCGAAGGTCCCGAGTTCGATTCCGGGTTCTGTAACCGGTTTCGGCCATATTAAATCATTTTTAATAAAAAACTAAATAAGGTTAAAGCTAGTTAGTATATATATATACATAATTAAAACAGAGAATATTTCGGGTTAGACACGTAGCTCAGTTGGAAGAGCTGCGTGCACGTATACGAGAGGTCCCGAGTTCGAACCTCACTCGCCGCCTGAATGTCATGCAATCCGACCGGTTAGACCTGTCAAGGTCAACATTTTTTTTGAATATGTTTTCTTATTTTTATTTATTTAAGTTTAAAAATTATTTAAAAATACTTAAAAATAAGATTCCTAAGGTTAAAAATTTGCAATAAACACATAAAAATAAATCTAAAAATCTCATTAAGAGCATTAATTAAAAATATTAATCTCAAATAAAATTTTATTTATCGAATTATTTCGTTATTATTTAGGTTAGTTTTCCCTCGTCGGTTGAATCATAAATTCGTGCGCATTCATCATTATCAAGAAACGCACCCACTGTGAGTGAATCTCTACCAATTCCCTGTTTTAATCATGTTTTGGGGTGTATCATGTGTCGTACTATTCTTTTGTTTTATTTAAACACTTGTGCATACATCATATCCGTGATCAAATGTGTATTGATTGTTGTGTGAATTATATGTAGATTAAATTTATCATTTCAGTGCACGCATTTCATTAGGCCCATCAGTTCCTCGTGGGATACGGGTTGAGCATCAGGAGCCTCATTAGATCGGCTCCGTTTGATTGAGCCTTGATCTCAAATACATCATCATTCATGTCATATACTAATCCAAAGTGGTTTGTGATTGTTTATATATATATATATGTTTGCTCACATGTGATTAATGCACGAATATTCTTTAATAAATAAATCAAGAAATTAGTTAAAATGTTTTATCAAGGTTCACTCGCCAACTTTTGTTGACCCAAAAATCTCCCCCGTTTTACACATGATACAGGTGATCCAGCCGAGACAGGAAACACTTAGGATGGCCTAGAAGAATAAACAAGTTTATGCTTTGGAATAAATATATAGTTTCATTTTCCTTTGTAATTGTATGAATTTTGTTTTTGGATATTTAAGTTTGTAATTTGAATTTAATAAATATGAAATATCTTAATAAATATCATGAGCTTTGGTGATAACCCAATTATGCCCCGACTTTTATTCCACTGCGGGTCGGGATGTGACAATATATATATTAATTTAGGCATGCAATGATAAGAGAAACCATAAAGACAATAAAATGATGTGAATAGACAATTAGTGTTGAGGGTTGTTGCATGCCTTTGATTTCACATGTGCATGTTTATATCAGCTATTAAACTTTAATATATTCATGCATTGAATTCGTTTGTCTCAAATATCTAATTTATACTTCCATTCCACGAATAGTAGAACGGTGATCTTTCGATAAAAAATGGCGGATGCTGATGTTGAATGGATGAGAAAGAAGATTGATAGTACTTACAGCATCTTCAACGATGTTTGTCCTCTTTCCAAATTTCCATCCACTGATGGAGGAGATGACATAGACACATCCGCTTTGGTGCACCGGACACGTCCGGTTTAACATTTGGTGTCCCACTTTGTTTTCAAACCATTTAAAAAAAACATATTTTGGATTAATTAAAAAAACCATTAAAAGTGTTTAAACTGATAAATTAAAAACAATATAAATATAAAATTACCAATTCAACCCACACAAACTAGATAATTAAACTTAAACAATTAAAATGATTAAAATTAAACAAATTACATAATTAAATTACACGTTGAGGAATTTCTTGAAATAGGGTCCGACAAATGGTACAATTCCTAGTAGTATGTTCTCGGAGACGTTAATCCAAAAGGTGACCAAAGTTAATTATATCTTCATCTTCACTCCAAGGACTTCTTGCCATTTTTGTGAGTTACGAATTCAATTTATAGCCATTCTTCTGTTTTTAATTATTATTTTAATATACTTTAAGTATAAAGAAATGTAATTTTCTAAATAAAAAAATAATATTATTTAAATATATCATAAATAGATTAAATAAATTAGATATAGGTTAAATGGAAAGAAAAGTAGGTGATGAGATGGAGGTTTGAAATTGTTTATTGTTAGAGGAAAAATTAGTTTGGATTTCGGAATGGTTGAGGTTTGAAATAATGTAAAATGATTAATATACAAAATACAATAATCGATAAGTAAGAGAGAAAATCAAGGGAACGTTAAATGTGAAATGAGTTCGGATTTCGGAATGGTTTATGTTTTTATGAAAGTATTAATGTGAGTCAATATTTTATTTTTATGGTAAGAATTACGTGAATAAATTTGGTGCATTCATTTTTAAGTTCATGTATCAGTATAACTTATATTTAAATTTTCAAAAATATGGCATGTAATGAAAGAACAGAGTGTTACACCTAAACCATTTATTAGAACCCTGAAAATTATAAAAGATCCGAATACAAATAAAAACAACAAGATCGACAAACAAATGAATACATGTTTTCTGATTAACACACTCAGAGAATTAGACATATACCTAACATCGACCCGTTGATCTAGAGAAAACAACAAAATGATCGGTTGAGAGAAAATGTATAAGACGAATGAAGATTTGTAGAAGATCTTGAAACCCTAGTTGGAAATTGCGAGCATATATAACTAAAGAGTTGCACTTTATAGCCCTTCTTCATATCTTCTACTTCCACAACATTCTCAATCTTTCATACTTGACATATACAACCTCTCAACTATACAATATGACAATAACAACTAAAACTAAGTAAACTATAAAATAGTCGGATAAACTTAATATGAACAACGGAATTGAAGTAAACTATAAAATAGTCAGATAAACTTAGTTGAGAGAAAAAACCAAATAAAATGGATTCTGTTGACTTTATATAAGTCAGTTTCTATTTAGATTAGCTTTATAGTGTTTTTACTATTTTACGTCTCATGTATTTAATTAGTTAGTTTGTTAATAAGTTGGTTAGTAAGCTAGTAATGTGTTAGACAGCTGGTGATGTATATATATTAATGTTTGTATTTTACTTTGTCATTCAATAAAATTGATTCAATCCTCTCGAAATTACATGGTAACAAAGGATAGTTTGTTCTCATCTTCATCACTGCAAGTTGTCTCTGTGATCCAGATCTTCAATTGATTCTCTCTTTGAATTTCCATTTTCAATTCGTATTGTTCGTTTCAAATTCATCCAAAATCACATCGAAACGAAGATTATTCGCATAATCAATCCTCACATCATATCCTTTTAATTTCACAAGTGTTTTAAGGTACTTATCATTCACTTCCTTCTACCCAGTAGTTTACGATTGGAGCTTTGAGTCGCCTACAATTCAAATTATCAATTACTACAGTTAAAAGAAGTTGGTCTATAATAATAATAATAATAATAATAATAATAATAATAATAATAATATTCTCCTTCGCGAGATTAGACGTAGAAATCAATATATATGTACATGCATATGTGTGACTTAACATCTCACAACTCACTAATGATTAAAATTAGATGCTCAAAAATGATGCTCCTCTCTTTTTCTTTCCCCATGGATCCCGAGACTTCACCCGTTCCTTTAAACTGTTGGGCACTACATTCTATAACGAGAATCACAAGGCCCCATATTTTCGCTCATATTCTCCCTTTCTTCACTTTCCAATGCAGACTCCAACATCTACGTTCAATGCACTCAACTTAATTTCACCTCGATACCACACTACGAGTCAAATGTTAACTCACTATTCACTTCCTTAGTCGACTCTGCTAGTGTCTCCAATTTCAACAAATTTGAAATACCACAAAGAGATGTTATTTATGGCCTTATTCAATGTCAGGGTGACCTTATAAGCTCCCCTCGTTGTAAAGCATGCGTGACCAACGCTGTTAGTCAACTCAAAACAACTTGTCGTGCGTCAACTAGTGGAACTATACAGTTAGAAGAATGCTTTGTGAAATATGATAACAATGTTGATTATATCATTAGAACATGGGTAAAACACAAACCCTAATTATGGAAATTCAATTATGTAAATAAGACGTGTGCACCTGGTAAGCCAGCAACCACACCAAAGAGGGAAGTAGACTTCATGTTCGTCAGATTGGTCGAGTTTCCCTTTAGGATGTACAGTTCTGATGGGTTTAACTGTTCTTGATGAACACGATTATGAGAGAGAGAGGAGACGAATTGATAGTGATGATGTTATTATTATAACTGTCTAACATAAACTCTCTCTAATAATCTCTATATATTTACACCCAAGGGGAAACCCTATGTTTATCTATTAAGGGTAAATACGTCCATCAAATATTTATCAATTAATAATATAAGGGTAATTAGGTCAATGATCAATATTAGATAAATGATAATAATGGCCACTTAATATATTTAATATAAAAACACATTCTTACATTCTTCCACTTGGCCGAGTTATCCTTTATTATGAGTACTAGATAAGTCTGATCAGGAGTTAATACTCATTTTAGCTTTAAACTAAAACCGTAGCAGAGAAATACAGTCGTTGAGTCAATATTCAAGTCGAGACCCCCATTAATCATACTACAACCTTAATTTAAAACCTAAGCAATTAGGATTAATTGACAAATAAGCTCTTAACGTTGATTTGTATAATAATTGTCTATATGTCATTTAGGCTAGCATGAGCATATATTTAGACACAGACAAATCTAAACGGATGAGGAAAATTAATAATTAGTCATTCATAGTACGGTATGTAGTTGTACATGATCATTAGTAAAACCCGTTATTATTATAAGCGCTTACATAATATTTATGGGTGTTTGACCTTTCGTTATTGGATCCATAAGCATATCATGAATGTATTCGATACAAAGATTTAGTTTCCTCAATTCATTCATTAACGAAGAATTAATTACGTATCGAAATTTAATGCAACACCTCTCGAACTGTTACTGTTCAAGGAGACATGGTAGCTGACTTTATCACAATAAATCTTCAATATATTAATAAACTTATGAGTCCACTGATAAATTTTCAACAACATTTAGTGACTACTGCTTTGTGATTAGCAACATATTATGTCATTATAACTTAGGTTGTTGTTATCAGTTCATTATGACTCCTCCATGAAAACGGTTTTGTCTGCTGACATAAGGATATACCCCAAAATTACATTTAGTAATCAACCGGTTTGAGTTCGCACTTCTTCTTTAAATCATAGTCTCTCGCTTTCTTTAAAGATATTGTTGTACTCTGTTAGATGCATCACAATTATCTAGACATATCTAGTGTGTTGCAAAGTGAGTAATATCTAAACGAGTATAGACTTGAGCTTACATAAGGCTTCTAATTAATGAAGCATAAGGAAATGATTTCATTGATCCTAATATTCTCTAAATGAGAGCAATATTGTTTGTTACATATGTAAGGACCCATTTAATGTCAAACTTATGAAACGAAACTAAAGTCTCATTGGGTCTATCTCAGTATGTTATGATATCTATCACTTAAGAGATATCTCTGAGTTCTATTATATCAAAGTATGTATGAACAATGCTTTGACTTATGTAACACATACTTGTCAAAAGAATATCATTTATATAAGGACAAGTTTGGTTTAGTTGCTCCTACTCATCTTGAGGTAGGTACAACAATCCACTTGATTCTTGATAAAAATAATTGCATTAAGATTTCATTACATTTTAATTTTGCATTAACCCATACATGGATTTTATTGCCTTACAGATTAAGTGTTCTTGACCTTTATTTTATAACTTTCAGGTTGTTTTATGAACATATAAATATGTAAGTCAATTGTTAAGGAAAAATTGTTTTAATGTTCATCTAATGTAGCTCTAAACTTTCATAAGCTACTAGAACAGTGATGATCCTCAAAGAAATCTTTTGTAAGATAGGTAAGAAAGATTCTTTGATAATTTATCTCTTCCTGAGTATAACCTTTGACAATCAATTATGCTTCTTCATGTCTTAACGTCTAAATAGGATTTGGTTTAGTTATGAATACACTTAGGTAGTTCAATCAAATCCCAAACGTCATGCGAACACATAAAATCAGTTTTATTAGGAAACAATTTTATTCCATTTAGAAGATTGATTGACGCTAATGACTTAATTAGAAGAGGTAGGATCAGTAAACTTTTCCAAAATCCATTTCAACTATAGTTAGGGAGGTTACATAATCATCAAGGTTAGGTTTTTAAATCTAGATGACCTCCTGAGTTGATTATTGAGTTTATTAGAAGTTTCAGTTTTATGGATTAGCTCTTAGTTAGGCTGCTATCACTTTCAGATATGTTAGATTCTAAGTACGTAAGAGTTGGTGTAGTATGGTATACAAGAGGTGTAATTGGAGTTAAATTTGGAGTAAAATTTAATGACTCCACCCGCCTCTTGTATTCCTTGCAAGTCATGAGAAAGACTTTTACTGCTCCTACTGACCTTAGAAGTCTTTAGGAAAATAGCATGCTTAGGGTCAATATTTAACCACCAACAGATTCTAATAGAGAAAACGAATTAATGACGTTAGTCGTTGTAGTTTCTCTTGTTGAGGATTATGTTAGTTTAGGTAAGAAATCTAAGTGTGCCCACAATTAAGCAACAATGAAACTTTTGTAAGAGTAGCGTTAGATTTTAATGAGACAAGTTTTGATGGAACAGTGTCGAGATGGAGCAGTGTCTTGTACAAGAGGTGTAAATTGAAGTAATATGAAGTTTTCACTCCCCACCTCTTGCAACTATTGCAAGTTATTATTGATGAAGACACTGAATGCTCCCATTACCTTTGATATCTCTATAAATGCTACAAGAAAAGTTTCAATGAGATACGTGACATGGGAACCTATCATACATATGTTAGACTTTATTTGATTTCCTTAATGTCTAGATGTCATAAAAAGCTTAGGGACATATTTAATAGAAATCATATTATATATATATATATATATATATATATATATATATATATATATATATATATATATATGAATAGATTTATTTAAGACTGTGGACCATAGGAGATAAATTTAGATACAAGTAGATAGTTTATAGTTGATAAATGAATTATGTCTGGATATTTCATTTGGAACAAGTTCTACGAATATCAATGAAATATAACTTATGGTGGACCCATACTTACTCCTTAAGCCAAGTAATGATTTAGGTCCTTCAAGCACATGATTTAAAATCACCAAGAATGAGATTAGATAAAAATTGATCCTCATCAACCTGTCATGATTTCTCATGAGATTTGGTTACGATAGATTATCTTTCAAGTCTCATTTGTCCTCTTGTTAAATTCTTATTTGCATAACAACAAGAGTTGTGAAATGTATAGTATCATCTAGTTTCATCTTATTAATGTTTCTATCAGAACAAATAATATGAGAATTTAAGGTAAGTGTGACTTTGTGTTGGCTATGCAAGCCTCACAACCTTCATAACATAGCTTAAGTATTGATAATATATTCTGATTAATCTCCAGAATATGTAAGGTATCGAAAAGCATTGTTAGAAGATAACTTATTATGGTTCTTATAGCCTTAACATTTAATTTTGTCACTAAATCTCATATTAGTTATTTGTTGACTTTTGATAAGAAAACGTATAGAACTAGACTCAACCTATCATGTGTAAATTGGAATATTAAAATTAGCAGACTTAAATATCATTAATAGGCGACTGCTAATTTTAGCCAAGTGTTCTTTTGAATTATGGATAGTCTCGTTGCTTATGCCTAGTGGCATAATTACGCAATGAGTTTCTCCCTTGAAAAACCTTAGAGTTGGAATTACTACTTGTATTTTGTCTATGAACCTTAGAAGTATCCTCTTTTACGTTTTAGTGTTAGTGAGGTAAATTACATCTTATTTTCCAGTTTTAGGCATTTCTTTTCCTTTACGTATGTTGCTGATCAACACACTCATTTTCCTTTGATACTTTTGAGTGTTATAGTTGATTTATAAGGCATCAAATTGTACTAGTGGAAAAGTTAGTAGTAATGCACTGGAAAAAAATATACTTATTTCCATGCGTAAGCCCTTTATTTTATGGGTCATGGTATTGTACATGATGATTTATTCACGAATATCATTTAACCTTTATAGTTTAGAATTTGAAATGAAGACATGCACCTTAGGAGTTCTTCTGATTATTCCATAAAATTAGATTAATCTTAAGAAAAACATAATATAGAATAACTTTAGTGATAACAGTTATGTTAAATGAGTTCTTGATTATCATAAGAGACATCATGATCGATTTATCCTATTCATCATACTCTACTTTGCTTCTATAACACTTTTATCGGAAGAGAGCAATAGGATTATCGTGTCTTAAGAGATAATCAAGGATTTAATTCAAGAGCTAATCTTATAGAAACTTTAAGTAAAGCAAAACATATTAGGTTTAGGAATTAGAGTGGATGAGATACTGATTTATAGAAGAAAGTTACAATGAGTAATGTTATAGGGTATTAAAGATAAGGCAGGCAAAATATGATCATAAGATTAATGAAGGATCATTAATGTGAGGATCATTATTTGAAGAAGTTGTGATATGTCTATTACTAACATCAAAATGAAAGACTAATTTAAAAATTCTACTTAAATGAAGACAAATCACCTTTGGGTAGAAGTGTAATCATCTAAGCATGTGTGCAAAGTAATTGTGACAAATCAGCTTTGGTCAGAAATGAGACAATCACCTTAGTTATGCACTTGTTAAGTATGCTAGACATAAATGAATTAAATCAGATTTGGCCAGAAATAAGACATTTACGTTTGTAAGGCATAATTAACATAGCTTCTTATTATACTTGAACAATAAATAGATGCACCAAATCACCTTTGGGCAGAAGTGATATATCAGAAGCTCATTCAAGTTAAGCTATTTGGTTTTTTAAAAAATATTTATTATATTTAAGTATTTACAAAATCATAAGTTAATAGCAAACCACCTGTTAGCGCAGATCGAACTCCTTTTGAAATCTCGAAAAATGACATAATGAGTTTTTGAGAAAATTGAGTTTTCAAGTGCTATATTGATTTCGAATTCCTTATGAAATCCTATAAGTTCTCGAAAATATTTGATTTTGATTCTTTTGAGATTTCGAGTTCTCTATACAATGAGTTATCTAGAATGATTATTAGTTCTCGATGATAATGTGAGTTCTAGGGAATTATTGTTAGTTATCGAAATTATTGAACTCACAAGTTTTAATCCGAAAACATAAAAGAAAACGTAAACTTTAAAGCTCGTAAATTTAATCCGTAAACTGAAGTTGATCCGATAAGGCCGATTCAACTAATTTTAAGAGATTTTGATTATAATTTCGAAATATCTCATGTGAATCTATTAAGTTTATTATTCGATTATAAAGTCTATTTTATTTGAAACTTGGAGATAAAGTTACACAATTCTAGAAAATATAATCAAAATCTAATCAATCACAAAGTAGGTGACATTAAACATTCATATCAATACAATAAAATAATAAAATCTCAATATAATAATTGATTTAAAATTTTAATGAGAACTCGATTACATCCATTCCACGTATTTCAATTTAAATTTGGATTAAAATATGAATTTGTGAGGTCAATTATATGAACACATAACTTCAATTAAATATTCATGAAGTTTAATACAGATAACAACTCATTGAATTAATTATGCTTTCAAATTTCAAAGCCACATAACGAAATTAATTAATAACTGGTGGGAATTAGTAACGTCCGAGTGATTATTTTCAGAAAAACGATTTAGTGACCATCAAACAAAAAGTAATTTTGATTGATTTAATTTTCAAATCAATAGACAAATCATAAATCGCAAAACTGAAAAAAACAATCTTAATGTTTTGATTAATTCCTACGGTTCAATTCATTGATATCCTTATTAAATTGATATAATCAACATATGCTCTGATACCACATGTTGATTATATCATTAGAATATGGGTAAAACACAAATCCTAACTATGGAAATTCAATTATGTAAATAAGACGTGTGTACCTGGTAAGCCAGCAACCACACCAAAGAGGGAAGTAGACTTCATGTTCGTCAGATTGGTCGAGTTCCCCTTTAGGGTGTACAGTTTTGATGGGTTTAAGTGTTTTTGATTAACACGGTTATGAGAGAGAGAGAGAGAGAGAGAGAGGAGACGAATTGATAGTGATGATGTTATTATTATAATTGTCTAACATAAACTCTCTCTAATAATCTCTATATATATACACATAAGAGGAAACCCTATGTTTATCTACTAAGGGTAAATAAGTCCATCAAATATTTACCAATTAATGATATAGGGGTAATTAGGTCAATGATCAATATTAGATATGTAACAGCCCAACGTAACCGCACCACGATACTGTCCGCTTTGGCAGTCAGCACGCCCTCAGCGCCTGCCCTTCACAGTTTTAAAACGCGTCATAATTGAAACATCCGTCGAAAAACGGGTTTCCAAAACCCGCTTCGTTTATTAATCAAATATCCAGTTATAATTTTCCATTGCGTATTTATTGCTCAAATTAATTTTAAACGATACATAATTAATAAATATATTAGAATTTAAAAACCATAATTTATAAATAATATTAAATAGTGAGAAAAAAATAAAATGGGGACGCCGGGTTTCGAACCTGGGTCACCCACAAACTCAAACACACAACACACCGCTCCGCCACACGCCTCCTTTGTGAAAATACTGAAATAAATAATACTTAAAATAAAACCCGAATTCAAAACCGGAGATCACCGCGCGCTCAGAACTCGCAATCACCGAAAAATCCGGCAATTCGTGACTTTGGCCAATTTCCTTTTGACCAAAACACGTTAACCGACTTTGACATCGGTTATAACCGATGTCTAACCGTCAATCTCGGTCATAACCGCCGGAAAACCCTTGACCGCGAATCAAGACCCAAAATCGGACCCAATTCATTCAGTTCTTCCCTATAAATACCCACTCAATCTTCCGGAAATCCTTTCGCTCAGAACCGCTCACTTTTTCGAAGCTTTAGCTCGTCGCCGGAGATATTCTGCATTCGCCGGACTTTCACCGGAAAACTGAGACTTACTTCAAATCGGTAAAATTCTCGACTTTTTTGTTTGCAATCCATTATTCGGCATGTATTAACATAAATCGTTCAATCAGAATCTGTCTCAGACAACGTAGCCGGGAATTCCTGTACTCACCGGAAAATCACTGAATTCCGAAGTCTCACTGTCGATCGGTACAATCATCTAAACCCTCCTGATATCCCTTGTTTAGTAACTTAATTGCACAACACATTGATCAAAACTGTTAATCGATTCACTCAGTCGGAAGTCACCAATCAGAGCCGACGAATTTTGCCGGAAAATCTGAAGAAGACACTCTGTGATTGGTACATCTTATTCCTTAGTTCCTTTCTTTTACTTCAATTCAATCAATCATAAACGTAGTTGGTCAATTAAACAAACAGTCAATTCACTGTTCAGTAATTCGATAAGCGAAGAAGATGAAGTTAAAACATGTGTATAAGTATAATTAAAAACGGATATTCGAACGGGTTAGACACACAGTCCAGCGGTGGACTGTGTGCACAAACAATGCACACGTCCCGGGTTCGAATCGCACACGTTACCGAATTTCAGAATTAAAACCAACATTTTTACAACTGAATCAGAACAAGTCACAGAATGTTTATAAGAGTAATATAATTCATAAGTTTAACAGATTTGACACACAGCCCAACTGGTTGGGCTGTGCGCACTCGAACCGAAGGACCCGAGTTCGACTCCGGGTCCCTGCAACCGGTTCGGCCATATAAACCATTTTTAATAAAACCAAATAAGTTTAAAATTAATTAGTATATAAATATAATTAAAACAGAGAATATTTCGGGTTAGACACGTAGCTCAGTTGGTAGAGCTGCGTGCACGTAAACGAGAGGTCCCGAGTTCGAACCTCACTCAGCGCATGCAAACACACGGTCCGACCGGTCAACGGTCAACAGGGTCAAAAAGTCAATATTTTTTATTTTTTTTTATTAATTTATTTAATCAGAAAATTATTTAAAAATACTTAAAAATAATATTTTTAAAGTTAGAAAATGTCCTTAAACTCACAAAAACAAATCTAGAATCCCCATTAAGATTAAGAATTAAAAGTATTAAACTCAAATAAAATCCATTTATTTACCGAATCATTTCGTTACTATTTTAGGTTAGTTTTTCCCTCGTCGATCAAATCCTAAAATTCGTGCGCATCCAACGTCATCAAAGAACGCACCCAATGTGAGTGAATCTCTATCAATTCCCCGTTTTAATCATGTTTTTGGGTGTATCATGTGTCGTTTAATTCCTTATTATATTTAAACACATGTGCATCCATCATATCCGTGATCAAATGTGTATCAATTGTTGTGTGGATTATATGTAGTTTGGATTTATCATTTTCAGTGCACGCATATCATTAGGCCCATCAGTTCCCCGTGGGAGACGGGTTGAGCATCAGGTGCCTCATACGATCGGCTCCGTTTGATTGAGCCTTGATCTCACATTCATCATCATTCATATCATATACTCATTCAAAGTGGTTTGTGTTTGTTATTTATATATGTTTGCTCACATGTGATTATTGCACAAATTTTCAATATTAAATAAAACAAGAAATTAATAACAATGTTTTATCAAGGTTCACTCGCCAACTTTTGTTGACCCAAAATATCCCCCGTTTTACACATGATACAAGTGATCCAGTTGAGGCAAGAAACACATAGGAAGGCCTAGAAGAATAAATCAGTTTAAGCTTTGGATTGTTTACATAGTTTCATTTCCTTGTAATTGTATGGATTTTAATTTGGATATTTAAGTTGTAATTTGAATTTAATAAATATGAAACATTTTAGTAAACATCATGAGCTTTGGTGATAACCCAATTATGCCCCGACTCTTATTCCGTTGCGGGTCGGGGTGTGACAATAATGGTGAAGGTATCCAGCCCCTTATAAGGAAGCCTTTGTTCCCCTTCACAACCGATGTGGGATATCACAATCCACCCCCTTAGAGGGTCCAGCGTCCTCGCAGGACCTGGCACCACCGGTCCGGCCCTGGCTCTAATACCATCTGTAACAACCCTTGTGATATCCCACTCAGTTATGAAGGGGAACGAAGGCTTCCTTATAAGGGGTTGGATACCTTCACCATCATGACGCGTTTTAAAACCGTGAGGGGCAGGCGCTGAGGGCGTGCTGGCTGCCAAAGCGGACAGTATCATAGTGCGGTTATGCTGGGCTGTTACAGATGGTATCAGAGCCAGGGCCGAACCGTGGTGTCAGGTCCGGTGAGGACGCTGGACCCCTTAAGGGGGTGGATTGTGATATCCCACATCGGCTGTGAAGGGGAACGAAGGCTTCCTTATAAGAGGCTTGATACCTTCACCATCATGACGCGTTTTAAAACCGTGAGGGGCAGGCGCTGAGGGCGTGCTGGCTGCCAAAGCGGATAGTATCATGGTGCGGTTACGCTAGGCTATTACAAGATAAATGATAATTGTGGCCACTTAATATATTTAATATAAAAACATATTCTTACAAACAAAACATTCTTCGGGACAATAGACAAGATGGAGGTGATGAATTGGTGTGGTCCGTCCATCAATTGGTTATAACTCGGACCTTTTGAACTGTAATACCATGTAACATCGTGTCTAATAATATAGTGACACGTGTTGTATTTTTATATAGTCTATTGAAGACTAATAAGGACTAAAAGTGACAACATGCTCAAACTGAGCCTCTGAGTGACGTTCTGATGTCAACATGCATAAACCGAGCCTCTGAGTGACTGATATGTCAACATGCTTAGCCTCTGAGTGACTGATATGTCAACATGCTTAAATTTGGCCTCTGAGTGACTGATATGTCAACATGTCTAAACTTGGCTCTAAACTTGGCCTCTGTGTGACTGATATGTCATCACGCCCAGCCTCTGAGTGACATCGGAGTCAACATGCTTATAGTGAGACTCTGAGTGATCCTTTACGAAGTCCTAACTCTCATATGTCCCATTTATTGGACGAGAGGGATTAAATCCGTTAAAATTATGAAAGTTGGACATTGGAGGGATTAAAAGTGTCAACATGTTAATTTATACCTCTAAGTGACCTTTTAACGAACCGAGAGCTCGACAACGTCCGGCATAATCCCGGGTATGCCAAGTGTTGGCTACGGAGGGCTAAATATGCTAAAAAGGTGTTTTAGGAAGGTTTAGAGGGTTTTATAAGTTAAGGGGCTAAAAGTGTCAAACTTTGAAACTGGCCATAGGGCGCTCGCAGGGCGCGAGAGGCAAGGCCTGTGACTATCGCGGGGCGCGAGAGGCCTGTGTCTGCAGAAAGTTTCCTTGGCCACCACACAAAAATGCCAAAAACCATTTTCTCGAAACTATGACTTCCCAAACAGCTATGCCACGTTTTAGGACACTTGTAAGCTCCCCCTTACAACCATTAACACCTGGAAACGGCTCCTTTGAGTTCTCAAACTATAAATAGGTGCTCAAGTTCACCATTTGAACTTGTACCTTTCTCATTCCTAACTCTATCTCCCTCCTCTGGAAGTTCCTAACTGAAAGGAACATCCAACATAGTTCTTTTCCACCCTTGGAATCACTAGTAAGTGTTCCTTCTTTGTGCATTTTCGTTTATAGGCTTCTATAGCCAAAAGTCAAGCGTTTTTCGGAAAACGCCTTGACTTTCGGTTAAGACCATTATGGTCCAGCCATTGTTCGTAATTAACATGGCTAAGTGATCGTAATAAGGTAGGTGTTAATCCTTGTTAAGGGCACATCCGGAAGATTACGTTTGCTAGACCAATTGACGGGTCAAAGTTTATATATTAAAAAGTCAAACAGGCCATTTTTCGGAAAAAATCATAAATTGATCTTATATATGTTATGAAACGTGTTTTGACACTTAAACAAGTTGGTAATAATTATTAGAACATGTAAGAACATGTTCGGCTCGTCAATTTCAGTTCTAGGTTCGGTTCGCAACCTAAAGTCGTGAAGTTTGACTTCTGCTTTGACTTTCGATTCTGACCCGATTTAGATTAGTTAGCTACTGATCTAAAGTTTCATTATGATCGTAATATAATGTAGCATAACCATCTGAGGTTATATTACATGATCATAATCAGAATCTGAGTTTATGCACAAGTTCTGTAATTATGCCATTTTAACTAAAATGTCCTTTTTGCATAAAACAAGGTTTAAAGGATAATGAACTTGAAAATAAGTTTCCTACTGATGTAATATTATAAGTAGGATTATTTGGGATATCAAATTAGATTATATACTGAGTTTTCAAACAGGTCCTTGTATTATGTCGGTAAATGACGATAAAGCCCTTGTGGCTCATAAAATGGTTTTAACCATACCTTTTCGTATCAAATCTCTTACCTAATGATATGTTATATTAAATAACATATCTAAGACATTTTAATCTGATCTTAACATCAGTTTTCGTTAAACATCGTGTAAATCGTCATTTTACGACATAAGCGGCGTTTCGGCGCATAGTATGGTTATAAATCATACTATTTGACCAAGACTTGTTACCTACTGATATTAAAACTTATTTTAAATATTAGTAGGTTTATGATATGAACTCAGAATCCCAAATAATTTATATAACTATGTGTAAAATGACCAAAATGCTCCTTCGGTGCATAGTTTGGTCATAAAGATAAATTACACACATAATTAATATCCTACTGATATTATATCATAAATAAAATATTTTTCCAGAATACTTATGATTATAAACTTAAATTATATTCAAGTTCCTTTTATACGGTATATATAATTACCGAAATGCCCTTATGAGGCATATTTTCGTTTTAAAACCTTAACGGGCTTGTAAGTTGATATCCTGCTGATATTTTAACTTATTTGAAATATAATGCAATATAGAACTTGTCCATGACTTATCCGGTTGCCCGATATCCCTAATATGCTTACGATTAAGTATATGTAACTAGTTTACGGAAATTAACCGAAACGGGTCTAACCTTGTCATTTAAGTCTCAAAACTCAGTATGTTTATAGTTTACCCATATTATGCAAGTCAAGGTACTTGTCGGGTTTAAACTACATTCTATCCAATCATCGTTTAATTAAGCGTTATACGTGTTGATCATGTACACTATCCGGTCTAAGTCTATGACTTAAATAAGACCGTTAGTATTTAATTGGTTAGCTTATGCCATAATCCAGACTAGAGACTTGCCGGTAAATGCTATCTGCACTTAGTACTTTTGTGTACGGCTGAGTTATTAAATTAAAAGAAGACTAGCTCAGGTAAATACTCTCGGCTTATTTCCCCTATACGGGCTTGGGATACGGTAAAGTATTACCGCTTGGTCGGAAATGGGATCAATCGAATGTCGGAAAACGACTAGTAAATCCGCATATTTCGTTTTAATCAGTTTTGTTTGATAACTTAAACATCGGAGGTTAACTACCGTGTCCTGGATATCCTCAGCTCATTACATTAGATAATGGCCACGACCTTAGCGCGGGTGTAGGCATACACCCGGTAAGACGCTCAAAATGCATACCCACAAGGTTGGGGAGAAATGGCTCCTTCGTGAGTCTAAAGTGGTGTGTATGTTAATCATGTCTCGGTCTCTGTACTGGGCCATGTATGTATTGACAAACATGTGAATCTGTTAACAAGGTTGCTAGGTCAACTTTCCCAAGTTATAAAAGATTTTGTGCCAATGTGCACTTAAAACATTTTTTTTAAATGTTTTCAAAATGAGTCAGTTGGGTGTATTTACCAGCGAAAGCTGACGTATCGTCCAAAGGCTAAGTTTGCAGGTACAATACGAAATAGGCCGGAAGCTGCTCGGTAGTGAAATAAGAGGATCTTGCAAATCCTTAAGATCTGCCCTAAAGTCTGTTTTATATTCTTTCTTTGTACAATTTGCGATCCGCCTGTGGATCTTCTATTACGAGCCGTCTGTATATTATTTGGTATTTGAACATTTGATTTGTAATAGTAATTTAAATCCAAGACTTCCGCTGTGTAATTGACAATTATGTTATCAACTGACGTCACATTACTCCCCACTCGGGCCCACCGGTATGGATTTCGTGTTGGAAATCTGGGGTGTGACATGAACCATATAGATGATGCGATGGCGTATCTTATTACCGGAAATGGACAATACTTTCATGAGGGCGATTTTGGGAGCATACAAAGGTTTTGCACAATGCGTACAAGATTTGAGTTTAAGTGATTGTCATGATTGCCTATTAGAGGCGAGTGCATGGTTGAGATCAGAGTGTGAAACCTCGACTTGGGTTGAGATGTACCTAGGAAAATGTTATATTCGATATTTTGATTAAGGTAAAACACTTGCTTAATCACATCCATTATTATAAGTTATAATTATAACACATCATTAACACATAAAGTTTGTGTTAATGTAGGTGATGATGGTCACTCATATAACAACCATTGTCGCGGAGGAGGAAACAATACCATTTTAAAGGTGATCGGCTATATTGCAGCAGCAGTTGCAGGGGAGGTTTGACGTTTGTTTTCACTATTTCCGTAAATACAATATGAAAGGTAGCTTATGCTTAAACTAATTGTAGTTGGTGCCCTGCCCTCACTAATTTTTTTATGTAGTGTTAATTTTATCGAATTTTTTTTTCTTTTGTAGTGTAAAATATTAGATTTTTAAGAGTTTGGCCCCTACTGATTTGAATTTTGAAAGTCCGATGCCAGTAATTTTCGTTTAAGCTTCGTCTCCTTGATATCTTCTTGCATTCAAACAAATGGCTGATTCATTCTCTTCACTGCCATTAACTTTATAAAAAAGTCATTATCTTCTTGCAGTTTTCACTTTTTAGTTTATATGCGGTGTTAATTTGTTTTCTACAATTGCATACAACTTTTTTTTTTATTGAATATTGAGTTGTATTTAAGATAAAGCATTGTTATCTTAGTCTAAAGTGATAAAGAACAAAAAATCTAGATTACGTGTTGATTAAAAAATAAAAGGATTAAGGAGATTGAATCCGTGATTTCAAACTATGCATGCATAAAAAATACAAAAAACTGTTTTAAAAAGAACTGCTAAATTAATTTATTTTGATTAAGACATCTAAATAACATCTATCACAAAACTTTTCGGATGTTTGTTTGAAAAGGTTTAAATATATTTTATTTTATTGGTTGATAATTTTGTTTTTTCGTGTTTTCAATTCTTTTGGGATTCTAAGATAAGAAAGAAGAAGTCAATAAACACGCAACCAAAGCCGGTAGTAATGATGGTGGAAGCTAACATGGGTCAGTTTATTTGATAGAGACATTTTTTAGAGAGGAAGTCACTAATTAAAACCAGACTTAAATAAATATTATAAAATAGTGCAGACTCAAGTTTTACCGTAAAAATAAAATAAAAGAATGATGGTGGAAGGGCTAATATTCCATTTACTTCAACTATAACTCCTTAGTTGTAGCGTGTGCTAAAGGGATTCCTCAACGTTCTGATTTTATCTATATTATCTATTATATTATATTGTTATAAGCTATTAAACTACGTTATGGTGCTATAGTGTATGTTTTAGATTTTATTTTGCTTTTAATTATAAGAATGTCTATCTACTCTGACATAGTTAACTTTTCTTTTATAAGAGTATTTAGGTAATTTACTATTTCTAATGGCATTTGTAACCATCCTATAAGAGACATTATTCTGTTTTTACCACAAAACTTTTGGTTATACTTTTGGCCTTTTCAAATTTTGTTAGTTTTTTTTTATAAACCAACTTACATCCTTACCCTCTGAGTTTTAATAAATTTATCAAACGTAACCCGAATTCTAATATGGTTACTACTTTAAAATTTAAACATATTTCGGTTATGCCGTCATGATTTTTTACATGTTTCATCTTTTTATATATAATTTCAGATGATATTAACGTGTACATGAGTTATTTTTATTTACATGTCGACTTTAATTTTCGTGACATTATTTTTAAACCAACTGGTTGTTTTAAATGTTTTTAAACTGTCCGCCGCTAATGTAAAAGTGTATTGTTGTTACGTGTTTTTTATCTACACTTAAATCGACCCGCTATAACATGTTATTATTTATATTAACAAGAAACCTTTGGGTGGTTGTACATGTTACGAGAAAGTGGTGTTATCGCTGAAGAGTCTTGAAAGTAGAATTTCTTTAATTTTCGTGACATTATTAAAATCCAAGTTGACTATAATTTTTTGTTTTAAAAGTCTCTACAGTATTTAAATAAACGGGTACATAGTTTCACGTATCGGGTCGGATATCATCTAATCCTATACATGTCCCATACCCACGAAATGTTTTTTTTCATAACCAGCCCAATGCCCGTTGAGCATCGAATATACCCGTTTCAGATGCTTCGAGTTTTGATTATATTTGTCGAGCACGAGTATTTTTACCATCTCTACGTATCGATAAGAGATCTGAAATCTCAATTACAATGTGCATGCATATCTTATATAAGTAACTTGAATTCAACTGATTATAATCATTTGATATTTCGATCGGTCCTTATTTTTTAAAAGACGGGACACCATATATGACTGACCGACCAACAAACACTCATTATTGGGGGTTTACTCGAATTAACTATATTCGATAGTACCATGCTTTATTATTAAAAAGCAAGCTATTAAGACTTTTACACAATCATTAGTCGGTTTTGTTTCTTTTAATATGAATTAATAAGAGTAAAAAAAGATGGTTCCATCCAAAATCTCTGCCCATCATTTTGTGACTCCGATTTTTAGTGAATCTGATTCGTCAATGCCTTAATTTTGTTCTGTCTCTTTTGATTGATTGATGTTTTTCCTAGATTAAAATTTTATTGTGGCGCAAAAATAAATATGAATAAATGAATTGATAGTTTAGATAATATAAAGGCAAGATTTTATGAATGAGTTAATTAATAGTTAGGTATTTTGGTCACTAATACTTACAACGTTTTAAATACCAGTATGAATCAGTTGGTTATATCGGTTAAGTCGAATACCAGGCACGGGTCCGATATAATATAGGTCGGTAAAACAAAAATACGGTATGTCTTACGTACCGGTGGTAAATCCGGTTCTATCGGTTCAAACCGTTAAACCGGTTTGCGTTATCTTAAAATTTCATTTTTTTAATTTTAATAAAATATGATATTAATGCAATACTGACATTCCATATTTCCAGTAATTAATCTAGTTTCTTCCATTCTAATATTCCATCGTCCTTCAAACTGTTACCAATCTCATCCAAGTAATAAAAATGCTCTTATTTTACAAGAAAATAGTTGTTTTTAGATAAAACTTAGATTCAGTTACATAAATCTTAATTGAGATTGAATTATTTTTTAGATGAATTTGTATTTTATAGAATTATAAGGTTAACGAGTAACCGTCTGATTCAACCCGGTTCAACCGGTTGAACCATTTCAGAGCTAAACCCGGTATGATTTAAAAATCGATTTTTTAAAAATTGAATATTTAATCTGTTTTTCATCTTTTTCTTAGTCCTTCTGTAGTGGGGCATTATACAACGCCGTATGGTGTATAACCCCCATAGCGTCCGACTACACCATTACGGTCGGCATTATGTGGTATGAATTTTAAATCTTCGCGAAAATTATCACGCAATGTCTCTTTCTCCTCCACTCACACACATGTATTTACATACATATATATGTATAATTGAAGGGGCTATATAACCCTCTTACCACTACACACTCTTGTGATATAACCCTATAAAATCTTCTCTTGCACTTTTTCATCACTTATCACTTAATCCCATCGAAAGACTTTATGAGGCTTTATAAGTAAGACTTGGTGCAACCGCTTAACAAAAAGTAACGTAGAAGAGGATTGCCCTTATCATAACGAATACCATGCACCTAATTGGCTGCTTCATGTCATGGAATCCTACCACCAAATTAAACCAATGGAAACTTCAAACCATGGAAGTCAACCAAGTTGGAATTTAACCCCTTAAAAATCATAATAAATTGAAAATTTAAATTAGAGAAGCTTAATATACTATTAAATAATCCAGTTTGGGTTATTAATAACTTATTATAAGACTGGAATCTAACCTTTTTTATAATTCATTGACAAGTGGAATGGGTGTTTCTTAAATGGGGAGTGGTAAATGTTTTCCTTACATAATAATCTCATGTCATGTCAACTTCCTCATATAATCCTTATTTTGCACTCAATCAGTAGGAGTGCTCAAACACATGGGGATGATAAACATTTTTTTAAAAGGATAAATTTGTGATTGATTGGAAAAAAGTAAGGTCCACCGTTAACCCTCTCTCTCCTCTATTTCTTCTCTTCCCCACTTCGGTGAGTAGTCACCGCGAAAACACCTTACCGAACACCGCAAGGGTGCCGGCGGCACTATGCCCGCTCGGTGAACTCCTCCCCGCACCAAGTTACCGCACCCGCCCCTACCACCCTTATATTCATATAGAGAGATATATCTTTTTGTATGTTTCTATCTTGGAGTAAAATAAATTAAAAATATTTACAAAAAAAATATTTAAAACAAAATTATGCATCGTCTTTGTTAAGCATATATAGGTTAGGCTGTATTATTGTTACTTATTAATAATTTATCTTATTTCATGTTATATCTTTAGTAAAGAAAAAAATAATTATATTTATAATGAAAAATTGGTTAGAACCGAGATATACTAAATCGAAGCAGTTAATAAACAAAGTTCCTATAGCAACCACTCAATCATTGCATGCCTTCCATATCGTAGTTGTAATACATTTATATATGTACATGCATGTGTATGACTTACAAGTTATCATAAGTCCAAGTCACTAGAGGATAGAAATTACATGCTCCAAAAATGTTAGGACAGGCTCTCTCTCTTTCGTTCCTCAAATTATTTCTCATGTCCTCCATCTTATCGGTTTGTACCGCGAACTCGAACATCTATGTTCATTGCTCTCAACAAAACTTCACCTTAACGACACCATATGAGTCGAATGTCAACTCACTATTCACTTCCTTAGTTGACTCGGCCTCTCTTTACAACTTCAACAAATTTGAAACTTCCCCACAAAGCAATGGTGTTTATGGTCTCTTCCAATGTAGAGGGGACCTTAGCTCCCCCAATTGCAAAGATTGTGTGTCTAGCGCTATAAGTCAACTCAAGACAACATGTCCTATGTCCACGGGTGGTGAAATACAGTTAGAAGGATGTTTTGTGAAGTACGATAATACATCCTTTTTTGGAGTCCAGGAAAAGGTGGAGGTGTGCAGGAGATGTGGCCCTTCGATTGGATATAATTCGGATGTCTTGAACCGTATAGATGGCGCATTGGCATATCTTGTTGGTGGGAGCGGGCAATACTATCGTGGGGGTGATTTTGGAAGCATACAAGGTGTGGCACAGTGTGTACAAGATTTGAGTTTAAGTGATTGTCAAGATTGTCTTTCAGAGGCATGTGGACGGTTGAGAACCGAGTGTGAGACCTCGACTTGGGGTGATATGTACCTTGGAAAATGTTATATCCGATATGCTGATCAAAGTAAGCCTGTGCTATGGTTTTGTATTTAAGTTTCATGTATGACTTATCATATAAAGTTTGAATGAACTAATGCAGGTAATGAAGATCTTGCAAATACTGGAAACTCTAGTTCTAATAGAAGTAGTGGTGGAAAGAGCAGGAACAACATATTGAAATGGCTTGGCTTTATTCTAGCGGCCGCAGTTGGTGCTGGGAGTTTGACTTTTGCTGCCAAAAACTGTTGCAATATAAATGGTACACTACTTCATTTTTATCAAGCATATACATTAGGGGGAGGGGGGATTACCCGTCTGTCCTACTAATTTTTTTCGCCACACCACTTATACCATCAACTATTCTCTCTTACCTTATTTAGTGACGTCACTTAAACCGGGATTAACATCTTTTTTTTGTTACAAAAAAAAAAAAAAAACAAAAACATAACCACACAAACCAAGCGGTAACTATCTAACCCGACCCATACCCGCCCACCCCTACCCGCACCACCGGTGGCGGTGTTTGGGTGCGGGTGGAGAGTACCGCTCATCTAGCACTGGTGCCCCTCCTCCCTTTACAACAACAAGATACCTACCAGGTAAATAGATTATACATTAATTAATGATTAAATTGTATTTGTTTATTACTAATATTTTGAGAACTTGTATTTTTCACCTTTGTGAATCACAATTATATATGTATATTATCAAAACCTTCAAAGCGATGGAATAGTAGTAAACATTTTTTGCGTCTCTTTAGCTGATGTCTTATATTTGACTCTAGTTTGGACTAGAATTTCTATCCTTTTAACTCCTTTGAAGGTCATCTATCCAGTGTAAGTTGCACCTGACCTGATTGAATTGGTTAGCAAGATACTTGTATGATCCCCTGAGTTGAGTTCGCTAGTAACTTGTTTCTCATGGTTAAAAAAATTATCTATACTTTCGAAGATAAAAAATTAAAGGGATTTTCTTTGATTTACAATTGTTTTTTTTTTTTTATCATAGATGGAACATAACTCTTTTTAGTTTTTATGTAGACAATCTTTAAACATATCCATTTACTTATACATATATATACTATCTTATTATACATTTAGATTGCGATTTTAAAACATCAAAATAGCATGTCTAATTAAACATTATTCCAATGTTCGTGACATAAATTATATGACTCTTGTAAACGATAGATATATACTTTATTTCTTATGTTTATAATTTTTGTGGATCCTTAGTCCACAACAAAATAATAAAAACTTTGAAGAAAGATTTGGAAGGAGCGAAGAAAGAAGCGGAATCAGCCAAATCTGAAGCAAAATCAGCCAAGGAAAAGGCAGAAAAAGCCGAGCAAAAAGCAAAAGAAGAAACGTTATATTTTCCATATCCACCACCACCGATGTCAATGCCACCTCCGTGTCCTTACTTGCCACATTCGAATCCGAATACATGTTATTACTTGTAATTGTCCTTGATGATTTACAATGAAGACAAGCTAAAGTACATAGCGAAGGGTAAACTAATTCACAAATAACTACCCTCTTTATAGTACTCTTCACTCATTTTGGTTTACATGTAAAGTTACCTTGGTGAATTATTCATACGATTTGTGTTGTGTGAAATCAATAAATTTATTTGTATTTGAAAATTGGACCCGTACTCATATTTGATTTTATTTCTAGATCAATCTATAAATATTCTATAACTTTTTTTATTTTTAATAAAGATTATAGAATATTATTTATTTATACAAAGTAATATACATAAGAATACATATAAATCGTTAAATAGATTTTTTATGAAGGTATTTTTTTTTCTAAAAGTAATATTTTTATAGAAATTCTGATTACAAGTTATATAAAAAAACATATATAAAGTTACAAGTTTTATATGAAGTATGTATTGAACTTGTAATAAAAATCAAAGCTTCAAATTATTGTTGTATAAGTTTCAAAGTCTAGGGACTTAATTGATTTTATTTTTTGAAAAACCAGCGTCGTCATCCCTGTGTTTTGTTCTTCTAAGCTATTGACCATCGCGGGTCAAACGGCTGATATTCTAACATCGATTAGTGTTACGAATCTGGCCAAATCAACCCGAACTAATCAATGGTTTTGTTGTTAATCAAATATCATTCTTAACTGAAACGTTATTCGATCATATATGTGAATCATTGAAGTGCATTTGTAAACTTGAAACCAAATTCGAAATCGATACCATGTGTAACGAATCGAATCATTGAGATTAGTATAAATTATCAATATAGAACACCCTCTAATCCCTTTACAATCACTCTCATACCTTCAATCGTCTCAATTTATTCGTTGTGCATCGTCAGAACTCGGAACTCCGTTCTGGTCCCTTCCCCTCATCATTCTTCGTCGTCGTAGGCAATTAACACATGCTTTTTGTTCGGTTTCCTGTTGAACATGCATCCTTTTGGTCCTATGAATATTCTTAAGCAAGTGTCCTTTACCTACTAAGTACCCAGCCCTAGACCAACAATCGATATATAGCCTAAAGATAAAGGAAACAGATCTAACATGCATAATCTCATAGAAAGACCTAAACCATCCACACAAACTCATTCAAACATCAATACATATCATATAGATTACACAATCACAAGTTCAAAAGCAAACCTTATGAAAAACACACTTTCATAACAAAATCAACCATATCATTACAAACTAATAAGAATCATCCTTACCTAAGAAGCTATACCGCGGTTAGCTACTCATAGTAACAAACAGAACTACAGAATTCATCGAATACATGATTGAATCTAAGGAAAAATGATAATACAAAAGGTCTAAATCAATAAGAATCAATAACTCGACCTCATGTACGCTATTCTTCCTTGGATCTTCCTCCCGTGGATCCGATCTTGAATTGTATTATTTTAGCATCCTTTTTTCCATTATCCATGATCCTTTTTGGCAACTCATAGGGTTCCATGACGTCTCTTTCTTTAAATATGGCCCAGGTAGTCTCCAGGTGGGTTACGACTGTAACCAGAATACAAGTTATGGCCCGTAAGTTTGCCACGTGTTGCCTTATCACATTTAGGGTTTCACTCTTTAGGGTGGTGCACTTACTTGGGGCCCACGACCCGTCGCTTAACCATTAGTCCACGTCCTGTAAGGGTATTAGCTGGGCCTGCCTACTCCGATATTTAGTAATCTCCCAATCTAGCTCAGAAATCCTGCATTTTACTTAGGAATCTGCAAATCACTCAAAAAACAAATATTTAATCCATTCCAAACAAGATTTATAACAAACAACTATCAAACTCGAGGTTTTAACATCATGAAAACATGTTGTCTTTCAGACACATCACCTATACAAAAGTCCAACATAATTCATATCACGTGTAAAATGTATATAAACTATAAAGTAAAGTAATAAAATATATTTGAGTAAAATGCAATTTGCGTCCCTGGGGTTTTGGGGCGATGTCAGGTCGCGTCCCTAAAGCAAAATTTTCACTTCCCGAGTCATTTCCCTGGGAAAAGCGCTACAATTTGACTCCCTCTCATTAGCTTAATCGTTAGTTTCTTGTGAAATCCTCATTTTTGTCGTAGTTTCACCCTAATTCTTTCTCTCTCTCTCCACATCATCATCTTCAAACAACAACAAAATGCCTAACCCCAAACCCGAAAACCCATATTGTAAACAAAAGTCTTCAGTTATAATCAAAACCTCTTCAAAACTTGTGTGTGAAGTTCATTAAACTAGAGGAATGCTTTCTTTTTTGTGGTGGTTTATAAATACAAAACAACATCCTTTTTCTATCTATGTAATATCCTCAAATTTTAGAGAGAATGAGAGAGAGAAAGAGCGTTGAGAGAGAGGGAGAGAGACGCGAGACAGAGAGAGAGAGAGCCATGAGAGAGGGAGAGAGATGATGACGGTGTCCCATGGCGGGGCTACGACGGCTGTGTAAGGCCGCAAAATGGTGGTGGCGGTGGTGTTATGGTGGTGACGGGGATTATCTCAGATTCTAGGTAGGTAGTGTTCTTGATTTAGATGGTCGTATTTAGGGTTGTAAACGAACTGAAGTTTGGTGAACAGTTCGTGAACTATTCAGCGGGTAGTTCGTTTATGGTCGTTCGTTAATAAACGAACAAAAACGAACAAGACGTTTCGTTCGATTAACTAAGCAAACAAACACGAACAAAGGTCTCGTTCGTTCGATTACGTTCGTGAACATTCAGTAATATGTTTGTTCCTTTACGTCCATTCGTTTATGTACATTCGTGTTTGTTCGTTTATGTTCATTAGCAAATTTTTTTTAATTTTTCAATTTTCTTTTAGCTTTTATTTTCCCTAAACATTAATCAATTTCCTAACAAACTTTTTTCGCTCCTAATCTTTGTTTCCCTCTTAATATTTTCCCCCGTAATCTTTTTCCCTCCTAACCTTTTCCCCTAATTTTTATTTCCCCACTACACATTAACTCTTTACCAAGTACAATTGACAAGTCATATTTATACAAGGATGATATGAAGAATTTGGGGAAGTTGGTCATTCAAGAATCAAGATATATTTTTCGGATAATTATGAGCTTATGAATTAGGTTATCATCTATTCATGTCTAAGTAGTTTTGGATAATTATGTCTAAATTAGTATAATTTAACTTATCATGTGGTGGATTATCATGAACTTAAATTAGTATAATTTAACTTATCATGTCTAATGTTCAATTTTGTTCAAAACTTGTGTTCACGAACAACTCGAGTTCCTTAACGAACGAACACAAACTTAGATACTTGTTTGCTAACGTGTTCGTGAACTGATCGTTAGACCAAAAATCTTAACAAACGAACACGAACAAGGCCTTGTTCGTGTTCGTTTGGTTCGTTTGCAGCCCTAGTCGTGTTCTTGACAAAGATGGTCTTGCTTTTTTTATTTTGTTTTAGATTTTTTTTAATATGAGATTGTTCTTGATCTATGAAAGAAATAAAGATGAAGATGGTCTTGTTCTTGATTTTATTTTACATTTTGTTTTTTATTTTGAATATGAGATTGTTCTTGATTTATGAAATGATGATGAAGATTTAGATGGTCTTGTTCTTGTTGAAGATGGTCATGTTCTTGATTTTTTTTTTATTTTGATTATGAATTTTAGATTTTTGATACCATCCTGAATGTAATGAGAGTTAGGATTTGTTTGAATGTAATGAGAGTTAGGTATCAGGCCATCCATAATCTCCTCACTCCCTCTTATACTGCCGTCATCTTCCTTATCACCTTGTTCAATTTATTTTTCCCCTCCCTAATTCAATATGTCCTCATCAATTATCCACCCGGCGGTCACTGTCACCAACATCAAAAATTTAATTCCCCTTATCATTGACATGCAAACAGGTCACTATAACACATGGGCTGAACTATTCAAGATACATTGCAAAGTATATGAAGTTTATGACCACCTCTTACCCCGTACACCTTCAGAAAAAGACAAAGAAACCGCAACCTCTAAACCGACACAAACCAAGTCATGGGAACGTATCGACGCCGTTGTCTTACAATGGATCTACTGGACCATCTTCAAATACCTTCTCCTTACCGTAATGAAAACCGACACCACGGCTTATGCCGCTTGGTGCACCATTAAAAACATATTTCTTGACAACCAAGCCTCACGTACCATTCACCTACAAAACAAATTCGCCAACACTCGCCTAGACCAATTCCCTGACATATCTTCATATTGCCAAGCCATGAAGGAACTCTATGACCAACTTGTTAGTCTCGGCTCTAACACCACATAAAACCAATTTGTTTTACAAATACTTGCGGCTTGAATGACCAATACGAGAACATCTCTCTTATCCTTCAAGAAACACAACCCCTACCCGACTTCTACAATACTCTCTCTACCTTATGCCGAGTAGAAGACCGAAAAAATATACAAGCCAAAAACTCGGCTCAAGCCGCTGGCACCGCTCTCAATGCCACAACCGACCGCACCCCTTCATCAAACCACAACCATGAAATCTCCTCTAATCGGCTGGAGTCCACAGATCGTTATAGGGGTCACAGCCGAGACCGTGGCCGCGGCCGAGGTCGGCAGTCTTACAACCGTCCCCGTGGTCAGCCATCCTACAGCCCAAATAATTATTGGCCCTCAACTCCATGGTCGGCCCTCCCAATTATAATCAGTCCGCTTGGCCTCCTATGCCTCCATGTCCATATCCCTTAGCCCAAAACAACGCATCCAAATACACAACCCATCACAACCCCTTGGCCCAAGGGATACTCGGCCCACATCCTGCTCAAAAGAACTCGTCCCAATCATACACGACAGGATACTCACCCACAGACATTGCACATGCTCTTTACAACTTGGCTCTTCATCACAATGACTAGTCATGGACCATGGACACGGGTGCTTTAGGTACAATGTCTCCCCAATCTGATAAGTTCCCCTCTATTTTTAATTCTGGCATTATTCGTAATATAATTGTTGGTGATTGCAAAACCATCCTGGTCTTAGGACAAGGTGACATCACCCTAACCCCACCCTTTCCTCCCTTTAGACTTAAAAACGTCCTTTATGCACCAAACCTTGTCAAAAACCTTATTTCCATTCGTCGGTTTACTACTAATAATCAATTAACTGTTGCATTTGACCCATATGGTTTTACTGTGAAGGATCTCAAGACCAAGAAACCTATCCTACGGTGCAATAGCTCGGGGGACCTTTACACTCTTAGCCCATCCAATATCACCAATCTCTCATCGGATTCCACTTTTGCAGCCATCTCTCAAGACACTTGGCACCAACAACTTGGTCACCCGGGTCTAGTCATTTTGCAATCTTTAAAAACTTTGAATAATATTAAATGTGGTAGATTACAAAATAAAGTTTGTTCTTCTTGTATTTTTGGGAAACATTCACGTCTCCCATTTGCTATTTCTTATACCCGTACCTTAATGCCATTTGATCTTGTTCATAGTGATGTTTAGACGTCTCCTATTATTAGTAATGCGGGTCATCGTTATTATGTGCTGTTTTTAGACAACTACACCAATTTTTTATGGACCTACCCAATAACCCACAAATCTAATGTTTACTCCATGTTTACAAAATTTACAACATTCATTCAAACCCAAGTTGGTCGAAAAATCAAGCAATTACAATGTGACAATGGCCGTGAATATGCTAATAATCAATTTCACCAATTTTGTGACCAAAATGGTATGCACTTCCGTTTTTCATGTCCTCACACACCTCGTCCCAAAATGGGAAAGCGGAACGTAAAATCCGCACCATTAACAACCTTATGCGAACCCTACTTGCCAACTCATCCAGGCCAAACATTTATTGGCCTCATGCCCTCGAAACTGCCACTTATCTCCTTAACATTATCCACTAAACTGCATAATTTTCAAACCCCCACTCAACGTCTCTACCACTGCCTTCCCTCATACGAGCACCTTCGCGTGTTCGGGTGCCTATGTTACCCCCTCATACCCAACACCACCATCCATAAACTAGAGTTTCGCTCCACACCATGTGTGTTCCTCGGCTATCCACCAAACCACCGTGGGTACAAGTGTCTTGACCTTCAAACAAATAAAATCATTATCAACCGACACGTCCTCTTTGACGAAACAATATTTCAATTCTCCGATAAACCTAAACCAAACCTTAACACCTACACCTTTTTAGATGATTCTTAACCCCATATTCTCACATCTCCAATCAACAGACCACCACACCTACATCCCACACGACACATCAACCGACCCACCCCAACCCCAACCTGAACACTCCAGCAGCCCATTCTGCGCCCACTCCACACTCGCCCAACAACTCAAACCCAAACCCGCCCCTCTCTTCCCCTACCACTGCCCAACAACCTCACCACTCTTCAGATCCCGGCCCAACCACACCCACGGTACCATCCCCACAACCGGCCCAACATCACACACCGCCTCCCCACAGCCCAATCCCACAGCCACCACCTCTACCTACCCGGACCATTCATACTCGAGCCATGTCTGGCATCACCAAACCTAACAGATTTTTAACCTTTCCGCCAAAACCATTTCTCCCATCCCCAAAAATCCCAAAATTGCCTTGTCTAACCCGGATTGGTGCTATGACTAATGAGTTTAATGCCTTAATTAAAAACAAGACTTGGGAACTTATCCTGAGACAACCTCACATGCATGTTATACGTAACATGTGGCTATTTCGTCATAAATACAGGTCTGATGGCACATTGGAAAGGTACAAAGCACGATTAGTGTGTTATGGGCGTAATCATGAAATTGGTGTAGACTGCGGGGAAACATTTAGTCCGGTGGTTAAACTGGCCACCATCCGGACTGTTTTATCTTTGGCCTTATCACAGTCATGGCCAGTTCATCAGTTGGATGTCACTACTGCCTTTCTACACGGCACCTTACTGAAACAGTCTATATGTACCAACCTATGGGGTTCCGTCACAAGGATTTTTCGGATCATGTTTGCCGCCTCAAAAAGTCTCTTTATGGCCTCAAACAGGCACCACGAGCATGGTACCAGAGGTTCACAGACTTTGTTACTTCAATTGGCTTTATTCAAAGCCGTTGTCACAACTCTCTCTTCACATATCACCATGGGGGTGATATTGCTTACCTACTCATTTATGTGGATGATATAATTCTCACTACATCTTCTGACAGGCTTCGATTACAACTTATGTCCAGCCTTGCGGCTGAATTTGCTATGAAAGATCTTGGGCCACTTAGCTACTTTCTGGGGATCACTGTATCTTGCACAGGTGACTCCATGTTTCTGTCACAACACTCTTATGCACTGGACATCGTTGCTCGTGCTGGTATGCAATCTTGCAAACCGGTAGCTACACCAGCTGACACCAAGCCTAAGCTCAGCACCACCTCCAGTGCTCCATTTGACAACCTCACTCTTTATCGCAGTTTGGCAAGTGCACTTCAGTACCTTACGTTCACCCGACCCGATATTAGTTATGCTGTTCAACAGATCTGTATTCATATGCATGACCCAAAGATATATCACTGGAACGCATTGAACCGTATCATACGTTACATACAGGGCACATCAACATACGGTCTGACGTTATCCACATGTCCCGATTATTCTTTTCGAGCCTATACTGATGCCGACTAGGCCGGATGTCCAGACACTCGTTGATCCACCTCTGGATATTGTGTGTACATGGGTCCGAATTTACTTTCTTGGTCTTCCAAACGTCAGTCCACTATATCACGGTCCAGTGCTGAAGCCGAGTATCGAGCGGTCGCTAATGTTGTAGCGGAAATTTGTTGGATTCGAAACCTTCTTCTTGAACTACGCCACCCTCTGAAAATGGCCACCCTTGTTTATTGTAATAATGTTATCGCCATTTATCTCTCCAGGAATCCAATTCAACATCAACGCACCAAGCACATCTAACTAGACATTCATTTTGTGCGTGAGCACGTTCAGCGTGGTACTATCCGCATTATGCACACTCCAACTCGCTTCCAGGTGGCGGATATCTTCACCAAAGGTTTACCACGGATTCTATTCGAAGACTTCAGATCCAGTCTCAACATTCGGCCACCTATTGCTTCGACTGCGGGGGTGTAATGGAATATGCCGAAACATATTCCCATGTATTTTAGGAAGTATATTTCTGTGTAAATATTTGTAATTACTTTCTCCCCAAGTCAAGGGATTATATGGTGCATATATAGTTAATAAATTAATGAGAAAGACAAGGATTGAACCATACAATTCTACATTAAATAATGCAGATTATGAAGATTAGCACTTAGGTTATTTTTTTGCTTTTTTTTAACTTTAATATGGTAAGATTACCAAAATTTACCTTGACTTAATGGTCAAACTAATAGAATTTTAACGAAGGGACTCAAATCATAGTGCTTTTCATGGGATAGGGGCTCGGGCAATGAACATTTCGCTTTAGAGACGCAACCTTACACCACCGCAAAAGTCTATGAACGCAAATTGCATTTTAATTGATTTCTATTTTTAATTCGACCTTAGTTTCTTAAATTTGGAACGCAAATTGTAGTTTAATTGATTTCTATTTTTAATTCGACCTTAGTTTCTTAAATTTGGAAGAAAAAGAAAAGCAGTAACATTTTTTATAGCTTTTCAATATATTAAAATCATGAAACTCGTACTTTAATATAAACTTTATTGTTTGTACAAGTGTTATTTTTTTAATATATTTATAACTTTTGATTTAGAAGAAAATACTTTTTATAGTTTTTCAATATATTAAAATCATGAAACTCATACTTTAATATAAACTTTATTGTTTGTACAAGTGTTATTTTTTCTAAAATATTTATAACTTTTGATTTAGAAGAAAATATTCGTTGCACTTTGTTTCCTTGATATAATGTTCTTAGTAATTATGTATTTTGCTTTAAGTATGGAAAGTACAAGCGGGATCTACTTATTGCAATCAAGCCAGAGTGATTAACTAGAGAGGTGATACATCTTGAAAAGAGATTGAGTAATTAATTGCAGAGGCAATACAATATAAAAGGAGATTGATGGAGAAGCATAAGGACAAGAAGCACGATCTCCATATGGTGTGTCATTTACCATGAGAAGGTATACAATAGTTTGTAACGTAGATTGATTTTGAATAGTTTGGAGGGTAGATGGGTTCTAGAGAAATTTGTAGACTTAATCAGGCATATGTACGGTAGGTTTGAAACTAGTTTTCGTGCACCTGTGGTGGATACTGATTTATTCGCTGTGAAGGTAGGACTACACCAGGTGTCGGCGTTAAGCCCATTTCTTTTTGCGGGTTTTTGGATGAGTTGTCAAAGGTGATTCAAGAGAAAGTTTCGTAGTGCATGCTTTTTCTGGTGATGATAATATGTTAATTGCGGAAAGTAAACAAAGCCTGAATGTGAGGTTAGAGGAATGGCGAACAACATTAGAAAATAATGGCTTAAGATTAGTCATGTAAGACTGGGTATCTTTACTGTGATTTCAATAGTGCTAGCTATAATGAGTACACTCAGATCACCATTGAGGGCCTAGTGGTTCCGTGAATAAGTTCTAGGTATTTAGGATTTTTTGCAAGGGGATGGGGAGATAGATAGCGACGTAGCGCGTCTAGGCTGGATAGTGTAGGTGGAGGTAGCGACTGGGTATTGTGTGACAAGAGATTCCCAACCAACTTAAAAGGAAAGTTTATAGAGTTGCAGCTATACCTTCTATGTTATATGGAATAGAATGTTGGGTCATCAATAAAGCACATGCGCATAAGCTCGATGTAGTAGAGATGAGGATGTTAATGTGGATGTATGGACACACTAGGTTGGATAAGATAAGAAATGAGGCCTTTAGGTTAAGATTAGGGGTGGCTAGTATTTCAAATAAGATGAAATGGGGAGGTTGAGGTAGTATGGGAAAGTTAGGAGGAGACAGGTGACAACCGCATTTAGAACCGTGGAAGTGCTCTATGTGGAGGATTAGAGCTAGACCAAAACTGAAATGGGATGAGCGGCATAGGCATGATTTGCTACAGTTGCACCTCTCTAAGGACATGGACAAGGACGAAAGTTCGTGGAGACGTATTATTATGATTAAGGACTTTTAGGATGTTGGTATTCTGATTTGTATTGTTTCTTACCTTATGAGCTTAGTATCTAGGTTATTTGGGTGGTCTTTGCATTGTTTTTGCTTGCATGTGTGTTTATATATGATGTGCCTTTATCCCTTCTATAAGTTTTCATCAATTTTTCGATATCATTTTTATAGTAGTTATGTATGTTTTAACTGTATTTTTTTATGTTTGCCTTTAACTTGTCTACATCTTATCTCCCGAGACCCTTTTAATAGTTTAGGCTATGCGTGGATTCTGTTGGGTATGGTTGTTGCATGTGTATGGCATTAATGCTTTTTTTATAAACAAGAAATCACGGGTGTAGTGGTAATTCCTCCTCTTTATAAACAAGAAATCACGGGTTCAATTCTTGTACAACGTGTTTTTTGTGTGTTGCTTTTTTTGAACACCAAAAAACAAGCAGAAGCAATACAGAACAAAAAACCCTTGTATGCTACGAATTTAAACTTTAAAAAATAGCAATGTTTTTTTTCGTTTCGAATTACATTATACTTTTACGGTGTGTTTTCTAATGAGTAATGATCATGTATTTTTGTCATATGTTTCTCGCACCGACGGGCGACCTAAAAATTTTTAACGTTACATTGTGAAAAATTTAAACACCAAAAATGTGGACGCCATTGATAAAAAGTCATGGATACACCACTGGGCATGATAATATTCCAGTAGTCCGTCAGTAATCCAAATTAGAAAAAAGTATATCAACATTGACTTAGATGACATATTAAATAATCCCTCTTTAATACGTTTAATTTTCCTAACAAGTTTGTAGAAACCTAATGTTTACGTTTTAGGGTATGTTTAGCAAAAGTAGCTGGTGGCTGGTGGCTGGTAGCTGTAAGCTGGTAGTTGTAGCTTTTTAGATATATTTAGATGTTTGACAGAGTAGTTGGAGCTTTTAATAAAATGTATAAAATGATAAAAATAGACATTAAAATGTTGATGCCTTAAAAAGTTTATAATCTTTAGAGGTTAAAATAATCTTTTTTCCCTAAAATTTCTAAACGCTACTAATAGGAGCGCTTAACCAAAAGCTTCAAGCTTTTTCAACCAAACAAAGCTTTTTATTGAATAGAAACTTTTTCTTAAAAGCTTAAAGTTAAAAGTTTGTAGAAACCTAATGTATGTTTAATTCTGATATAGATGACATTTTGTGTAATATTTTTGACTAAACAAACTTTATTTCATTTTTCTGTCTGATCATCATAATATACTAACAAACATAAACAAAAAAATCGAGTTAAAAAAATGACTAGTTATTATTATCCTTGAAGATTATTAGGTGGTACCATGAACTTGTTTATCGTTCACATGCAAACTCATCTCAAACTCCAAGTTTCAAGCAGGAAACGAAAACAGAAAACTCTCCGTGAACGTCAATTTTATATAGGAAATATGTAGCGGAATCAAGAACGCAAAATAAGAAAATGTAATTTATCATCAAAGTAACACTATAGAAATATTGACACTTAATAAAATCCAAAGGTACCAATGATCTCTTAGCCTAGTGATTAAGGGGAGAGGTGGGAAGCTTTGCATCTTTTAAAGGTCTTGGGATCAAATCCAGGCAATAGGAGATTTTAATACTAAAATGGTGATACTTACATACTTAGTTTTAACTCGGTTAGCGACATTTAAACCGTACGCCGTTAAAAAAACATCCAAAGGTGTAAACTGTGAAGTAATATGGGCTACCTTTTGTTTTTATTATCACACTTGCTAGTGGCCAGGATTCCCCGTACGAGACGATGAGAATTCGATTTTGACAGGTTTCTACTTGATTTGTTACAACACTGGTATGGTAGTTACTCGATTTAACTACAATACAAAAAAAGTTTTGCTTTGAACACAAATACGTTTTCAACAAAGTTTATATTGAAACGTTGAGAAAAACCAGACACACATGCGTTTTCAGTTTTTCTATTCAAATCAACGTACGTAAGTTATTAAAGAAAAATCAAGAAAATTGAATAAGTGACAGATCTAATAATTTATTTTAAATTCAGAAAACTTGCCAAGTTACATCAAAACAGAAGGTAGCCGGGCAACAAGCTGCGCCGTCAATCCTTTCTGAATTGCAAACCCTAACCTTCCAAATACAAACCCTTGCCCCCTGGGGTTGAACAATTGCTGTAGACGACCCATTGAACCCTCGTCAAGAAGTGGATAGCTTCTGGCGCTAGGAAGCCAAAAGTATCAAAGGCAAAAGGGACAAAGACATGCTGGTTCTTTGTGCAAGCTTTAGCGTGCTTATCCACTTTCTTTGATTCTGCCTTTCTTGCCGCTTGTCCAGCTACAAACCTGTTTTCCCTTAAACCAACCAAAGGGGAAACCCCCGTGAGGTCTACACAAGCATGTTTCCCCCCAGCCCAGCCAAAGACGAGCAGATCCGCTGGTCCATGAGGAAATTCACAGTGGCCTCTTTTTTAGCCGAAATCCCAATCTTCTTAAGATGTCCCACAAAGCATCACGCACCCAGTCGTGCCGATATTTGAACCCAGGGAGCTCTTTACAGTGAACTGCATGCTCCCAGTATTTATCCATACAAGCTTTACGACATATCAGGCAAGTTTCATCTTCCGGGTATATAGGGATCATCAACCGGCATTTGAGAATGGCTCTATATTCTACTGCAGACATACATTGTCCCAACCCCTCAATTGGTATAACGGTCAAAAATAAGTTGAAAACGTATTTTGTTTACGGTATAAATATAAGCGAAACTTATAAAAACAAATTTTTTTATATATTATAAGTTAACATCTATCATAATAATTTCAAATAATTTTGATGCACTTAACATTGAAACTTCCATAAGAGGATTGCTGAACCTTCGTGCTTCATGTGACCGAAGGAGACCGTAATAAATGGAAACTTCCAACTTGATTCATTTAAATTTAACACACTTTATCTTTAAACTTCCACAAAAGGATTGCCCTTATTATAAGTATAAGCCTTTGCTGCTTATGTTAAAAATTAAACCACTTGAGGACTGAAATTATACGTTCTCAAAATGTTACAACAAGCAATCTCTCTTTTGTTCTTAATATTATCTTTCATGATATCCGTCTTATCCGTGTCTACTACAAACTCCACCATCTATGTCCAATGCTCTCGGCTCAACTTCACCTCAATGACATCCTACGAGTCGAATCTCAACTCTTTATTATCTTCCATAGTCGACTCCGCTCCTATCTACAACTTCAACAAATTTGAAACCACCCCACAAAGCGATGTTGTGTATGGCCTCTTCCAATGTAGAGGCGACCTTAACTCCCCCAATTGCAAAGATTGTGTAGCCAACGCTATAAGTCAACTCAAGACAACCTGTCCAATGTCCATAGGTGGTGAAATACAATTAGAAGGATGTTTGGTGAAGTACGATAATTCATCGTTCTTTGGAGTCCAAGAAAAGGTGGAGGTGTGGAGGAGGTGTGGCCCTTTAGTTGGGTATAATTTGGATGTCATGAATCGTATAAATAGTGCGTTGGGATATCTTACTGGTGTGAGCGCACAATACTTCCGCGGGTGTGCTTTTGGAAGTGTACAGGGTGCGGCGCAATGTGTACAAGATTTGAGTTTAGGTGATTGTCAAGACTGTCTTTTAGAGGCATGTGGACGGTTGAGAACCGAGTGTGAGACCTCAACTTGGGGTGATATGTACATGGGAAAATGTTATATTCGCTATGCTGATCAGGGTAGGTCTATTTGTGTTGGTGGTTTGCTTTAAGTCTCATTTTCATATAGAATTGACTTATAAAATTACATGAATTCATGTAGGAAATGTGAATCTTGCAAATAACGACAACTCTAGTTCCAAAAGCATTATAGGCGGGAGCAAGAAGAACATAATAAAGTGGATTGCGATTGTTATTGTCGTCGCAATTGGCGTAGGAAGTTTGACTTTTGCTGTCAAAAATTGTTGCAACATAAACGGCAGGTACATTACTTTCTTTTAACAAGAGCATCCACGAGGTTGTGGTCCAAAACCCAAGTCCAAAAGTGGATCACCGTTTCCGGACCACCTCCCGTTGGAGGTGATGAGGTGGGCTAGTACGGTTTGGTGCACCGGACTAGTCCAAACCTTAAACGTAGACCCCCCTTATTTTAGATTAATTTAAAATATATAAAAAGCTTTTTGCATTGGATTAGAAGAAAACCTTGAAACTATTTAAACTAATATCATAAATATATAGATTAAAAGAAACATATGTATAAAATTAGAATAATATAAACTAAAAAACCAAATTTATTAAAATTAAAAACATTAACTAGATACTTGAACCTAAACAAACTAGACAATTAAACAAATCATCAACCCCTGAACCGTCGAAGTCAGCATCCTTATTTATTTAATTTAATCTTTTTTACTCTTTTACTATGAAAAGGGGTAGGTGGTTTCAAAACTAAGCGTTGGAAAATATAGTCATTGCTTAAATAAAAGGAAAAATATGGAAAATATAGTCGTTGAATTTATTATTAAATAAATACACTAGATAATGAAATAATTTAAATAATATAAAATATTTAATAAATTAATTAACTATAGATTTGAAAAATATATTAATAGTAGATTAAATAAAAGGAAAAGTATATGATGAGATGGATAATAAGATGGAGATTTGAAATTATTTAGTATTGAAAAAAATAGGTTTGAGATGATGTGACATTTTAGAACAAGTCTAGTATTGTGGATGCTCTAATGCCACTAGCACATAAACTAATAGTTAAAAAGGTAATTTTTTGTCAGTTAAGCAAATTTTAGTTAATGATTGTTATCTAAGATTGTTACGTTACTCTGTTTATGAATTACGATTGTTCATTCGTTCAATTACTAAAGTTATTTTCATTACTTTTTAAGTATTTAAATGTTTTCATTTGAAAATAAAGTCACAAGATATTTCCTATTATCCCCACCTATTCCACGACTCTCTTTCTTCTACACGAGTGTATATCGCCATATTTCAATTCCATTCCTTTTTATTCTATCTCAAAACAAATTTATCAAATAACTAGATTAAATAGATGTGTACTATACGATTTGAATAAAATAAAATATTAAATATTTAGTAATAATTTATTAGTTATAAAATGATACTTTAACATATGATATTAGTGAAATTAACATATATATGAAGTGGTGAAATAAAAGAAGCTGAAAAAATTCACAGGTTAATCACAAACAACACAATAAATTCCTATTTATTAGGTATACATCAATAGATTAATTTAAACAAATATCTGCTTAACTTTTTAATAATTATTAAAATGTATTAAAAGTATTACTAAATCGTAAAATGCATATAATATTGAATAAATAATAAAATAATATTCATCTCATCCACTGCCCAACCAATATCCTCTTCTTATTTGAGCCCACAAGACTCTTTTTAACTTCTACTTTTAGCCCACAAAACTCTTTAAGCCTTTATTGCAACCCAATTTCCATATTTTTCTTTGACGGAAACGATTGTATATATTAAAGGTTCCAGGACAGCAAAGGGATACAAACGATTGTATATATTTTTCAATGAGGTTGCCACCTCCTGTCCTGAAAATCTCCGGTACCACAACACCAGGGGTATCATCTTGCCACATCATCATTTATTGGGTACTGAATGAAAAAACTCTCATGTCTCACTGTTTTAGCTAACTAATTTCTAATAAAGTATTTTAATTAATGTCACTTGACATTCCCTCATTTAATTTAATAATAATACTATTATAAAATATTTAATCTAATACATATAAATTAATATATTTGTAAAAATCATACTAATCATAATCCCAATTCACTCTTTATTAAATGATATGCTAGATTATGTCCCCGTCTGTTACACGGGTTGAACCATCAAACATTATAAAAGTCATAACTTTATAGATAAATGAAATATAAATAAATTACAAATTACATTAACTAAAAGTTAATATTTGACGTATTAATGTTCTTTTGCTTATTCTAACAAACTAATTAGATTGTATTTTGACACCAAATAACGCATAAAATAGCAATAGCAAGTCTAGATGTAGCCATGGCTACTTTTGAGTTTGACATAATGCTATGAAAACAATTACGTAAAATGAAATAATCAGAACTCAATTAACTGAAATAAGAAACATAAGAGTTAGTTAGATCAATTATGTTTTCTTAAATTCTTTTATGTCACTCAAATGATGTACTTGTTTTCCCAGCCAACATTTTTTTTCTTGACCCACATCCTTCAAGAAAAAGTATCACATAATTAGCCACAAAAATTCATGTTATATTAAGTAAAACTCTAGAAGTTGATTAAAAAAACTAATCTTAAGATAAGTTCATAGCAATACCTTGTTGGATCTTCTGATTGTCAAATCCAACCAATTTAATAAACTTGCAGTTTCTATGTTAACATTTTTGATATCAGGACGACCTAATTAACCCTTTAGCTAAGGTGCTAGATAGGACAACCAACCAACCTATTTAACCTATGTTCAACAATTAGTCGACCCAATTAATACATCTACAACTTTATTACTACCTATTAACCAATTTTTAGATGAAGGGGTTATATGGACTGTGTTTAGTTTACATGATTTTAAATGCATACCGGCTACAAACAGATATATATCTAAGTGTATGTGTGTGTATAGACATATGAGTGAGTTAGCGTTTAAAAATTGAACATTCCAACGTCAATCCAAAATCCTAACAATCTAACACAATTATCATCGTACTTAGAGTCTAAACATGCATATATTGATTAAGTAGGCTCTCTTGTTTTTTTTTACTTTGAATCTTTAATTATTTTATCATATTAATTAATTTAAAGTGTTTTTTTAACGTCAAACATAAGAAGTTTATTAGAAATCTAGAGGTATTGAAAGTAAAAAAAATAGGAGAATTTTATTAATTGGTAGGAGCAATTAAAGTATTACTAATTTGTATATTCAGAGTTTTTTTTAAATAAAGACCAAAAATAAGGATTTTTATTAGAAACACTAAATTATGGGAATTCGTGGCTCAGGTGATAAAATAGGGGCAATGAAAAGATTTAAAAAAACACAATTAAAATTAAACATTTTTAATTAAATAAGACGGATTTAAAATTTGAAAGAGGTGATAAGAGATTAAATAGGAGTGATTTAAGGAGCATAACTAAGTTATCAATTTTTTTGGATAACATACTTGAGCAGGAAGTATATATTGTAATACCCTCAATGAATGAAATGACATATGTCCATCAAACCATTTCATTTATTGTATTGTATGTATAGATGATGGTATTCCCATATTCTCCATCTTTTCACAAATTAGTTGAACTTATATAAATAAATATAAATATAAATATAAATTAATATATTTGTAAAAAAACATACTTATCATCATCCAATTTACAAATATGTTTCTTCAGAAATTCATATATCTAATCTAATAACTTTCAATAAAGAATTTCATATCTAATCTAATCTAATAACTTTCAATAACTTTCAATAAAGAATTTCAATATAAATTAATATATTTGTAAAAAAAACATACTTATCATCATCCATTAATATATTTGTAAAAAAAACATATTACAAATACCTTAACAATCTTTCACATCTAATCTAATAACTTTCAATAAAGAATTTCATTTAATGTCTTTTCTCTAACCTAAAAAAAATTGACATATATTTTATTTAAAGTTTTTTCAATAACTAATACATGAATATTATTTATTGTTATGCTTATCCATATTCTAATAAATGATTTTAAATATAAACAATATATATATATATATATATATATATATATATATATATATAAAATTCATGTTAAACAATTTACTTAACATTGCTATTAATTTAATTTAATAAATATTTAAATATATATATTTATTTTTTAATATATTGTTTAGTTAGTGTAATTTTTAATAGAATGGAGTGATTCATAGTTACAACTTCAATTTGAGTCCATTTAATTATGTTAAAAGGATATAAAAAAGTGTAAGTACTCTTTAATTGAATTAATATTTATTAATTACTTTTAAAAAATTAATACCAAGTTGAAAAATAAATATTTTAAAAATTTTAAATTAATTTATAATGATCATGTCAAAGTAATTTCTTAAAGACATATCTTGACACATGTATGTATTATTGCATTTTGTTTAATCAGTGTAATAAGTAAAACACGGGTTTATTCAACTCATATATAATTTTTTTTGAAAGACGTATGATTAGGATGTTGCTAATCGGGTTAGTAGTTAGTATGTTAATATCATCAAGTTAATATTAAAATTCCCTCTTGCCTAGATTTAAAGCCAAAACTTCCAATAGAAGCAAAGCTTCTCATATCCCCTTTACCACTAGGCCAAGATATATAATACATGGTTAACAAAACATTTTTTAATTAATAACATTATTTTAACACGTGTAATACATATGATCATTAACCTAGTTATATATATAATCTTAATGTATCCTAACTGATATTCATTCCATAGTCTGCTTTTATAAACAGACATGTTTAAATATATTATTGCAATAGGTGTGACATAAGTTCTAAACTCTTGTAATTCTATGAATTCTCAGTCTCCAATAAAGTAACAAAATACTTAAGGAGAGATTTGGAAGCAACAAAGAAAGAAGTGGAATCAGCCAAATCCGAAGCAGCATCAGCCAGAGAAATGGCGGAAAAAGTTGAGCAAATAGTAGAAGAAGGATGAATAAAAAGTGGACACGCGTATAATTATTATCCTTATGGAATGACATCTCAATTTTGGGTATAATATGTATAATGTCTAAATATTGTGAAGGGTTTTATTTACATTAAATGTTTATTTGAGAGTGATTATTAAGTATGTTAATTAAGTTTTGAGTTCTAGAGAAATGCTTGTGCTAGTTTAAGTGTCAAAAGGTTTGACATCAAAGTTTTGGCTATTAATATATATATATATATATATATATATATATATATTTTGATACTTGAGGAGTTATTTATGAAATTTATTTAAAAACCGGTCAAAGGTGGTAGGACTCTTGCTATTTTAGTCAAAATAGAAATCTGAGAATTTTTTTGGAGACGAAGAAGAGAAGTCACTAGGGGTTGCCTAAATCTATAGAAATTTTTTTATGATAAATCATTAAATTGGAAGTCTTATGATCTTTATAAGCGGGAGGGAGTTGTCCTAGTTTACTCATATTTATTTATGTGTCATGTCAGATTATTCTCAACTTTTTCCAAAAGTGACATCCTAAAGTTCCTTAAATTTCAATAAAAGTGCATTTAAAATTCAGATAGAATTTTGGCTTCTGTTTTAAGAAAATTAAATTGAAATTGACACTGTCATCAGGCAATAAAATGCCCCTAACCCTAAATCGGTTAAATACGTTTTTAACCATTTTTTATAGACCATAAGCATAAGCATGTAATATAAACAAACAAAACAAGGATTATCCATTTGTCCCTTATTGTAAGTACCTAAGTATAAACCTTGGCAGCTTGAAGTCAATAAATCAAAGTTCACACTAAACAAAAAAAGAAAAAAAAAATAAGCGAAGTGGAAACTTCCAAACATTGAAGCCATCGAAAGTGAAACCCCTCCTCAAAGAAACATAATAAATTGGATTTTACCCTAAATTATAGGTAGGAGTTGGCTACAAAGTCTATTTTTTTTAAAAAGTGTAGAAAGTCATAAACACCATAATATCAACCATAAAATACACTCAAAACTCACAAATAACAAAGTGAAGATTACTAAAACACTATATTTGTGGGTTTTGTGTTTTGTTTTGGATAATAAGACTTTAATTATCGAATGACTAACACTAGTGTATTTTATGTTGATTATCATGTTGTGTTTTATATTTATAGTTCTATGATGGTATGTTTGAAGTTTTTATGTATTGTTAAGATTTGATTATTGTGTTTTAGTGATCTTCACTCTGTTATTTGTGTGTTTTGAATGTGTTTTATAGTTGAAATTGTGGTATTTTATAACTTTGTACACTTTATAGGAAAATTAACTTTGTAGCCGAACCTCCATCCTTTATATTATATATTTCTAACTTCGGTTATTAAAAGAAAGAAATTTGTCCCTTATTGTAAATACCCAAGTAAGAACCTTAGCTGCTTGAAGTCAATAAATCAAAGTTCACACCAAAAAAGATAAAAAAGAAAGAAGCAAAATGGAAACTTCCAAACATTGAAGCCATCCAAGTTGGAACCCCAAGAAACATAGTAAATTGGATTTTAAATTATATTTTTCAAACTTCGGTTATTTAAAGAAAGAAATCGAAACCTTTTTAAAATACTAAGAAACAATTCTATCTATTTTAAACCTTTTTAAATTACTAATATTTATTTATTTATTTCTTTTTTGCAACAAAGCCACCAGTAGGCTATATCCATTGGCAAAATAAAAAGAAAGACTAGCAATTAATAATATATTTAAGTTTACCAATATATACATTTATATATATATATATATATATATATATATATATATATATATAGAGAGAGAGAGAGAGAGAGAGAGAGAGAGAGGCATGCGTGCATATGTATGACTCACAAGCTAGTTGCGACAAGTTACCACAGAACTGAGATTATATGCTCCTAAAATGTTGCAACAAGATCTCTCCCTTTCGTTCCTCATATTATCTTTCATGTTCTCCCACTCCTTATCGGTTTCTACTGCAAACTCCAACGTCTATGTTCAATGTTCTCAACTCAACTTCACATCAACCACACCTTACGAGTCTAACGTAAACTCACTGTTCACTTCCTTACTCGACTCAGCCTCTCGCCACAACTTCAACAAATTTGAAACCTCCCCACAAAGCGATAGTGTGTATGGCGTCTTCCAATGTAGAGGCGACCTTAGCTCCCCAATTGCAAAGATTGTTTGACCAACGCTATAAGACAACTCAAGACAGCTTGTCCTATGTCCAAAGGCGGTGAAATACAGTTAGAAAGATGTTTTGTGAAATATGATGATACATCATTTTTTGGAGCCCAGGACAAGACGGAGGTTTATAGGAGATGTGGCCCTTCAAATGGCTATAATTCTGATGTCTCGAACCGTAAAGACAGTACCTTGGCAAAGCTACTTGGTGGGAACGAACAATAATTTCGTGGGGGAGATTTTGGAAGCATACAAGGTGTCGCACAATGCGTACAAGATTTGAGTTTAAGCGATTGTCAAGATTGTTTATCAGAGGCAAGTGGACGGTTGAGATCAGAGTGTGAGACATCTACCTGGGGTGATATGTACCTTGGAAAATGTTATATCCGATATGCTGAACAGGGTAAACCTATATAATATTACGGTGGTGATTTGTATTAATTATCATATATTTATACCGCATTAACATATAAAGCATGCATGATTTGATTTAATGCAGGAAACTTAAATACTCCAGATGACAACTCTAACCCTAATTCCAATAAAAGCAGTGACAAAAGGAGAAAGAAAAACACAAAGTGGAGAAATTTTGGTATTAACGTTGCCTCTTTCTTTGGCGGGGCATTGGCTTTTAGTTTGACTGTGTTGGGGTTTTTGCTTGCAGTTGCTGTAATACAACAAATGGTACACTTAATTTTTTAAAGATTATGCCAGAATTTATTTTTACAAGGATTTATAAACCGGGATCATTATTAAAATTTTTTGGCTCTTAAAAGTAGTTGATTAAACATTGGAGATAATTGTATCACGATTATCATTCTTTCTCCCTCTCTTTACAATCAAAGATTAAAAATTGGTTTCCTATGATTTCTAACTAGTCAATAGTTTCCATTCACACGTGCTGTTTTTGAATTATTCTTGACACGGTACGACTTTTAAAAGTATACCTACAAGTATTTATAACACTTGACACGGGTCATTAAATGATATATATATATATATGTGTGTGTGTGTATATGTATATACATATGTATGTATGTATAGGCTTCGGTTCAATTAAGAATAAACACGAGTTGTGAGAACTATAAGAACTCCTACTTCCTGTAAAAGTTGGGCCACAATTTTTTTTGCACAAACGTAGATGAAAATATTATAAATACATCTATAAAAAATTGTCGAGTCAGTAGTTATGCCTGATGTAAGTTTTGTTTACGTCCTGATGTAAATTTTTTGCATACGAAGTTTTTTTTATTTTATTTTTTGCTCAAGCAATTGATTTTTTTAAGATTTTTGAGATTTTTTTAAAAAAACCTTATGGAAGGCTTAGTTTTTATGGTTCTCATAACTGAGGGTGATTCTTATTTTCGATTTTACTTTCTTTTCATGAAGGTACAATGTACAGATTAAATTATCAAAATAGTATACCATAAAATACTATTTGAATGTATATGCCATAATCAATAAAGGTTGTGTAATTCATGTTTTTTTTTTAACTTTTCTTGAATCCTCAGTCCACCAACAGTATCAAAGTTTTAAGAGTTATAAGAAGGAAAAGAGAGAAATGGAGAAAGAAAGGGATTCAGCCAGAAATGAAGCAAAAGCAGCCAAAGAAAAGGCAGAAAAGTTAAAGAAAGAATTAGAACAACTAAAAAAGGAATGTACATCAAAGAAATGTGTTCCTTATCTACCGCCAGTGCCGCCTCCGCCGCCTTTTTATCAATGCTGCCTCCATGTCCTTACCTTCCACATTAGAGCCCGACGACATGTTCTTACTTGTAAAAACTATATCGGGGCCTCAATATGAAACTATGAAAGCAGATGAAAGTCCCTAGCCGAAGAACTACCCGTTTTCTACTTTGTACTCAGATCATTGTTTGGATCAATATGTAAACTTTCCTAGGCGAATAACTCGCAATATTTGTGTTGTATCTTTCTCTACGTTTTCTTATATATATTCGTCTATCAAGTATACTAAACAAAACCATATTAACCAGTTTTACGAGTACATCTAGTCTTACCGAGAACCTAAACCTAAACCATATTAGGTCTTCTAGGTAGTAGTGGTGTATACCAACACATAATCAGTTTCTCGACCTTTTTAATGGATAGGTGGTTAGGTTGGAATAGCCGGTGAACTAGTTGCCATTGTTAGATTTCAGTAGGGTGTTAAAAAAAATTCGAATCTGAAACCGAATCCGAAATATCTGAAAATCCCTATCTGAAATATCCGAATTTTTGGATTTGGATGTGGTATTCTAAAAATTTCGGATAATCGGATTATCTGATATCCGAAAACTAATAAAAATTTTAAATATAGATAACGTATGAGCATTATGTTTAGTTTGAAATATACTAAAAAGTAGGAACTAATCAGATTCGGATTTGGATTGATTAAAGTTCTTTGTTTTCAACGCTGGGAATTTGGAAAATCGAATATACGTTTAGTTTTAGTCTATGCACGAACCATTTTTTTTATTTTTTTAATTCGGATATCCGAATCCGTATCCGATATTTCGAACATCGGTTCGGATAGTAATATTCACTATTCAAAATTTTCGGATATTCGAAAACCGGATAATTCAATCTTAAACACCTATGGATTTTAGTGGATTTTAGTGGATGGGAGAATTATCGTTGTTAGGTTTCATATCCTTCGAGGAATAAGAATTGTTTTCCTGTGATGGGTTTCATAATTTTAAAAAGGCAATTTTGTCGGTAATTCATTCTATTAAGTAAGTGAGATTTAAGTTTTGGGTTGGGTGTATGTATAATTAGGGTAGTAAATAGAGGGTCATTGGTTGTGTTCAATTCGTAAAGTTAATAAAATCAAAGTGTTGCTCTGTTTGAGATTAAGGGTTCAAGTCCTGTCAAAGGTGGATTGGTAACACAATCAACTTTCACTATTTACCGACAACACTCACAACTTATGAATTATATCACGACAATCCCAACTTTTAACTTATTTTTCTATAGTACTTCAAACTAACAGAACCCTAACATAGTTAGTTTTTTTTTATTGATGTAGCACTTGTATAGTGACATGGCATATGACATGGCCTTTTTTGATGTGGCATATGATGTGTCACTTATTTAGTGATGTGGCATTTCTGATGATGTGGCTTCCAATGTGACACTTGTTTAGTGATGTGGTATCGACATCAGTTAACTGAGTTGGGGTTTAGTTATTTTGGAGGTGTTATAGAAAAATAAGTTGAAAGTTGAGAGTGGCATGGTACAATTTGTAAGTTTAGTTCCTAGCTTTTCTATTATATGTCTTTGGAGTCTCTCTATCCCTATGGATAGAGGTAAGGTGTGTCTACATCTCACACTTCCTAGACCCAACGAATAGCTTTGTTATTTGTGTGATTTACTAGATACGATCGATTGATTTCTTTATCTCCAAAGGCCGAACCGATACCATCTGTCCATCTAGACGTCGGTAGGGACTCGCATTTGTTTCTATGGTTTTCTCGATATGACAGTATAAATTCTTTGAAAACTAAGTTGTATACTATTTTTTGGTACCGTAAGCTGTAACGAGTGTCAGTACTAAAATTCGTTTTTTTTTCTTAATTAATGTAAAACACATGTCGATATACTCTTGGTCATATTTTTTTTCAGGTTGTTAAACCGAGTGCCAGTATCAAGCTAAACCAAACTGATGCCGACTAAAATCCGTTAAGAAACACATAATTCTACTGGCTTAAAGTAAATAAATATATAGTCACTGGTCCAGGTTGGTGTCCCGTAGGAGTGACATATCAGTTTCCGTCTTATTTTATTGGCTATGAGAGTCTAGTATTTGTTTATGTTGTTTTCAAATTCACTTTCTAAAGTCATAAGAGAAAGCCCGAATGAACACTAGTATTTATTTGATTGTTGACTAAGCCACTAAACCACTACCCCTAAATTAATTTATATTAATTGTTGATTAGATCATGTTAATAAACTTTTCCTTATTAGTAAAACGGAAAATCGAGTCATAGGGATTAAAAGAAATAATCCTTATGCAATATATAGTTTTTTTAAAGCGTATGGGGTATTTTAAGTGGACCGAAAATGACTGTCATGTATTAGCTTGAATAAAATTAATGTAGGTGTATTATATTATACTACTATTAATAACAGATGTTATTGAACGTACATTCGTGGGTAATTTTGGGATTTTATTTGATGGTGGCTAGGTATTTTGGGGATTTCAGTGTTTGAAAATGTTCCCTTCTTTCTGTTATATTTTATTTGGGTCTCGCGTTAGGTTGATCGAGTTTCAAGATTCATCTCAAGTTATTGATTCGTGATCGTGGTTTGTGAACAAGTGTCAACTAGCGTGATAATATGTTAATTCAAAGTGTGAAGCTTTAGTTTTTCGTCAAATGTTAGTTTTTCGAAAAACCCATATGGTTATATTTGTTTGAACAATTGCAATTGGAATTGCAATTGGATCACTAGAACGGGTTAGTCGGTTTTATTGTACCCGCTTCCGCTATTATAATTAATATGAGATATTAGTTGTTAATAGATAAAATTAGATTTTATTTAAAAAAAAGTTAAAGTGTATACATGTGAATTCCAACACTAGTATCAGAGCCGCTTTTGCACTCGTTTTAACAATTTTGTTTAAATCGATCTATGTTTTATTTGTCAAAACTTTTGTTTGACAAAATATCGAGCCTTTGTCGTTTTGTGGTTAAGATTTAATATAAACCGAGCACTAGACCATCAATATAAATCCGAACCCCCTTTGTTATCGATTACCTTGCATTGGGCCTACGATTTTGGAAGAGTTGAAGCACAAGTTTCATACGTTATAAATTGAATGGCCAATATCACTTGAAGGGTTCGACTAGGCATAGTTGGGTTAAATGTACAATGTCTTGACAACACTCGTCATGCGACCCCAAATCGAGGGTTGTGTAGTTGACACAACTGGTAAACGTTACCTACCCGCGTAGTAATACAAAGTGAACAGAGCTAAGTCGCTCATGATGTATCTATAAAACGTGATCTCTCTTCCTAAAGATAATTTTAAAAAATTGGGTCTTAAATTAATTAGGATATCAAGCATGAAGATACTAAATTAGTTTGAATTTTGTGGATGTCTTCAGTTAGACCCGACTACTTCGTCGGTGCATTTTGTACTGAAACCAACTCGATTACAATAACTTTCCAGAATTGTTTTGGGCCTTAAGAAATGTTTAGAGGATAAAGAACAAGTTGTATGTTCTGGAGGTTTCATTCCCACATGTTCCAACCCCTGAACTAACTAGAAATGTTTGGCAGGAGTATACTCGTGACTTGGGTGAGGTATCGTACATGCAAATGACCATGATAGATTCAATTTGAATGGGGCTTGAAAGTATTTATGCTCACGAAACGATCAACAAGTTAAAGGAAGAGTTCCTGCCAAATCGTAATTGGCACTTTGAAGTATGGAGTAGACGTGGGAGCCCACATAGTCAGAATGGGAGGGTATATTGACATGATCACAAAGCTAGGTCATCCAATGGCTCCTAACATGGCTATAGACTACATTTTAATGTCTTTGCCGATCCAATACGGAGAGTTCGTAAAGGATTATAATCAGAAGTTCTACGGAGAAACCATAGGGGACCTGCAATAGAGGCTAGTAGCTGAACAAGTCAAAACTGAGAGAGTCGTAACTTCCTTCGTTTCTTCAACTGCTACAACCACCGATTCAAACACTTGAATCAGTGTTCTTAATATCTTTTCAATAATCTTCTATTTATCGATTTTTTCTTCATTCATCCGCAATTGATTTACTATGGTTGTGATTCAATAAAAATAATCTTCAATGCTTTCAGTCTCCAACATGCAACATATGTCAAATTCACATCGTAACGTTTGGATTTTTACACATTGTACGTGTTGTTCTCCTCTATAGGCTTCATGTAAGATTGCACACGCCTCTTTAGATGATGATGCTCCATGATTCTTTGGAACATTACTTCTATTGATGCATGGAGTAAGATGTCTGGAAGATCTCTACATCCTGTTTCGATTATTCCCGATAGTTCTTCTTATTCAAGTAACACCCGCATTTGTATGTGCCAATGATAGTAATTTTATCCATGAAGTTTAGGAATTTGTATTTGTAGTCCGTTTCCTTGCATGATGCATCATATCTCTAGCAATAATGTTATATCATAACGCAAACTTCCAGAAGATTATCATTGTCAAAACAGTGAGTCAATTGCACTACATGAAACAACAAATCAACTAATATAGTAGCCTTTTTTAGAATGTAGCTAGGGAACATTATATTTGTCCATCACTGATCAGAATTCCATTTGCATACCCTCCAAAAATATAAAAGGTACCAAATCTACTTCATGATACTCAAATCCATGTTGCTAGCAATATTGTTCTAAGAAAAACAAAAATGTGCATATGGTGACATTGTCTTTGTTAACTTGTGGAGACCATTATGTGTTTAACACTCTTAACAAACATCTTGTGGTTCATTCAATAAACTACATAAACCACCAATTTGGGCAAGGGTAATTTGCCATATAAAAAATACATGATATATATTAAGCATAATTATATGCAAGGAAAGGTTTCAACATTGTCTCTACTCCTAGACATTTCATCCTTGTCACTAACTTAATCAATTCACTATAAGGACATTAAAACTGAACAAATCGAGAAAATACATAAATTAAATCTAGTGTGTGTTATGAAACCAAACATGAGTCAATAACAAAAATATAAAAAAGAACATACAGCAATGGAGACAATGATTCCTGCGAAATTACAAGGTACGTGTTTAGAATTTTTAGGAGGGAAACTAAAAATTTAATCATATAAATCAATTATAATTATAAAAATTAAATAAAAACATATATAAAACAACTATTCATTATAAAAAAGACAATAATACGTAATTTTAGAACGATGAAATAGAATTTAGTTATAAATATAAGAAGTTTTAATATTTTGTATGTAGCTGTAATAAAAAAATTCATAGTAATAGTAGTGGTTCATATATAATCGACAGGGTTAGGTTTATTTGTGAACAACTCTCTTGATTGTGAACACTAATTCACTAATCTTAGCCCTTGATTATCAATACACTAGTGTAAATAAATGGCCAAGATTTGATAATAGTGTATTTTACGATTTGATAATGTAAATCAATGGACATGATTTGTTCATTCAGTTCACAAATAAACAAGTGTTAACTCCACAACCCTACCCATAATCAACAATATTAAGCCTTAATAGTTAATTAGTTATATATTTATTAATGGATCATGATTGAATTTAGCGGTTCACATGAGTTTTTAAAAGGTTAGATTGGGTTGTATTGTGTCATGATAGATCATAGTAGATTATAATATATCATAAATGTTTTAATGGATCTTATAGAGTTAGAGTTGTAACTATCATGTTAGACTTTATTATGTCATAAAGTAGTTAGATTAGATTATATTCAATTGCAATGGAAAATAATAGATCATAAATATCTTAATAAATCATATTAGGCCTTAATACTTATACGATAATTCTTAATGGACGACCATTATGGGCCTCATTATGTCGTATTGATTTTTTAGGGTAATTGGGTTGTAGTAAGTCATATATGTCTTAATGGAAAAGTAGATCATGCATATCTTAATGAATCTCATTAGACGTTAATTGTCATGGTGACACTTATTAAACCATAATTGCCGTCATGTTGGGTCTCAAAGGTTTATAATGACTTGTAGTGAGTCATAATAGATGATAATAAACAATAATTGATTATATATATTTTAATTAACCATACTGGGCCTTGGATAGTGATGATGGCGCTCTTACTGAACAACGATGGAATTTATTATGTCATATTGGATCACGCATACTTATATTGGGTCGTGATGATCATTAAATACAATAACGGGAAATAATATATGCATATCTTAGTGGATTATAGCCTTATTATGTTATATTGGGCCTAAAAGGATTATGTTGAGTTCTAGTGAGTCATAGTAGATTATAAGGTCATTGAGTATACTTTCACACTCCTTAACTACACGTAGGTGCTACATCACCTACTTTACTCTCTTTCACTTCACCTCACATCAACGAAATGGTTTAACCCTCATTAACGCCCCTTAAATTAATTACAATATATATAGCATGTTGTGTGTGTATAAATTTCCTAATGCTTGATTCCTCCCCCCCCCCCCCCCCCCCTCTCTCTCTCTCAGTATCCTAGTTAACTCCTTAACACGTGAAACTGTTAATGGATGCCAAACAGTTAGAACATCTATGGGCGTTAGAGTATTCAAGAGGGCCTAATAATCGATATCAAATCATACATGTTATAATGGGACATGTTAAGCCTTATGAGCTGTTTGGAGTCTCTTAATGATTCTATCAAAATGCTACCTATGAATTAGTAAGCATCAATGTTTTTGTTTCACTAGAATGACGCATCTAAATTAGGCAACAAACATATTACCCATTAAGTTTCAAAATGATGTTGAATGAAAATTTTACTCATTTGTCTCTTCATATTTATTCATAACCCTCACCCAACCACGCACCACCTCCTCGACCCACCACTAATCACCACCACAACGTCGTACTCTTATTGGCTCAACATTTACTGGTTCAGAGTCTCTTATCCAGTCGGACTTTTTAGTGATTCAAAACTTACTGGCGCAGAAGTTGACAAATAACCTCTTAATAATCATAATGACTTTTATTGAACTATGGTGTCCTTATTCACGTCATACTATGTCTTGTAGGATTATATCAGGTTGTAGTAAGTCGCATTAGATCATAACGAAGGATAGTAAACATGTTTTAATGGGACAGTTGCATGATATATTGGAAATTAAATTCAAGCTTGATCGACCAAGGTTCATAACTTCATATGTTTATTTATTTAAATTTTTATACATATTACATTTGTTTGTACTTACATACTCATAAACTATACCAGGTAGTTGTAACTAAAATATATAAATCTAGTAGCTTTTATTAACGTATAGGACGATAAATACAAACTTGATAGACCAAGGTTCATATATTTATTTACATAACCTTTTAATATATATTACATTTGTTTGTTTGTTACATACTAATAAACTATATCGACCAAGGTTCATATATTTATTTACATAATTTTTTTAATACATATTACATTTGTTTGTTAATTACATACTCAAAAACTATATCTAGTAGTTATAATTATGAATCTAGTAGTTATAATTAAAATATACGAACCGTAATATTAAAATTAATCTTTTAAATGTTTTGTAAATTTATATTATCTTTCTTTATGTAATAAATTTTTAAAGGTATTTTACCTAACTGTTATATTTTTTATTATGTCAAACATTAATATATATATATATATATATATATAAAGGGGGTTATCTTAAGAATGCTAAATGTTGCGAGAACCATGAGAACAAATGAGAAAACTAATTAAAACCATTTTTAATACAATCATCATTTTAATTAAAATACAACATAAAAAAAAAGAAATTACAACATTAAATAATTCATTTCTCCTCTCAAAATCACTCTTATTAGATTTTTTAAACATGTGTAAATTTTCTTTATTTCCGAATTCAAGTAAATTAAATGTGTAAATTAAATTTCTAAAATTGTATTCGAATAAAAATGACAAGTGTAAAAACAAAATTTTGAATTTCACTTGTTTTGACCAAGTTCTAGTTATATTTTCTCATTCGTTCTCACGGTTCTCGCAATATTTAACGTTTCTCAAAATAACCCTCCCATATATATGTGTGTGTGTGCATATATATATATATATATATATATATATATATATATATATATATATATATATTAATAAAAAATCTAAAAACTTCCATCCAAAACTAGTATTTCCCTTCTAATTTTCTCTTCAACTACTGTTTCCATCTTATATACCTAAAATTTCCCTCTTATTTCCCACCGAAAATAAGGATTCTACCACCATAACTTTTGGAAGGAATATTAAGAAGGAAATAGTTATTAATTCGAAGTTTAGTGAAAAAAAACTAGATGAATTACATTTTTTTACAAAATTAATAAATATATAATCTAGGTGTAAAATCAAACCCATAAACTATTTGTTTGGGTCCATAATTAGTTTAAACTGAAATTTCATATTCTCTTTTTTTTGGTTTGGCAGTATCACGAGTCAGCGATATTAGCTGTCTCGTCAATCATAAGTACTCCATTATTTTAGTTTAATATGTTTTTCCTTTCCATCATCTTTTACTGGACCACAACCAAGTAACAAAAACAAAACAATAAAAGGATTGTCCTTATCGTAAGCAACTAAGTATGAACCTTTCGATGCTTCGTGTCAAGGAATCAAACCACCAAGTAAAACCAAAATGGAAACTTTATAAAATTGAAGCCAACCAAGTTGAAACGCCCCCTAACAACATAATATATTGGATTTTAAATTATTATCTTTTTGTTTTGTACCATAAGCTTAAAATTAAAATATAGCTTTGTTTATTATAAGAAAAGGAATCTAACCTTTTCTGTACCTAAAAGAAAATAATTAATTGTTAATGTAAAACTAGTGGCGTCCCTAAAAACTTTTATACCATGTTCGAACTTGAGTGTTTTTTTGTAATGTTTTATCACTAATATTTTTAAAATCAAAAGGGTATTGTACTTTAATGCCAATGAACTAACTTCTTATTGATTTGTAAATGGGTCTATCTTGAAGTTGGTATGGGTATACTATTTAAAACAATTAACATATATATACGCTTCCACTAGTCTCAAACCCCTAAAATCTTATTTATACACCATTTTCACTCTATCTCTATCTATACATCTATGTATATATAGAGAGATATAGGGGAGGGGGTGGGAAAATTAACTCCCTATATATTTATCGTTTTTTAACAAGTGTCTCTCGATATTACAGGCCCCGTGTGGTGGTTCTCCCGCACACCCTCATCACCGCCTATGTGTAAAATGATGTAGTCCTTTAAAACTTTATATAATAAATACTAGGTTATAGAGCCGTACACGTGTGTATTATATAGGGTTGTACAATTAACAATATAATTATATAATTTGTAAAGAACTTTATCACAAAAATCTTAATAAGTAAAGATGTCCTATGTTAGTTAATATGACAATTCAGACAACTAATTTGAATTCATTACAAAACCAGTCTGTTAATTAGTAACACTAAAATACTACAATAATCTAAAAATATGTAACACAAACACACGCCCACACACACACACCCATATATATATATATATATATATATATATATATATATATATATATATATTTATCCATATAACTGAAATTATATATCACATTACATATAATAAAAACAATAACCATACTCATTAAATCCACAAATAATAAAGCTACATGTAGGGTTTAGGAAGGATGAGATGTAGCCAAACTTTACATCTATAACTCGGAATTAAGAAGCTGCTTACATTACATATAATAATGCATATAAATAATATTTTTATTATTATGTATCTTTTAAATATAACTTTTATTTAACGTAAATGAGAATAATTTTATTGGTATGTCATAAAAATCTATTTTTTATTAATAATCATTATACGGATTTAAATAATCATCAGCAATTTTAAAATTATGATCTAAGATAATGGATTATATAAGATGAATAAAATATTTTCATAATTAATGGTTAATTTGGTATGTCAAAAATAGGTTAAAAACCCTACTATTAAAATTGGATTAAGTTAGTCTTTTCTAATTTATAAAACATTTCTTTATTCACGGTCATAATGGATTTTGTGTGAAATAATAGGTGAGGTAAAATATGGTGGTGATATGTGCCAGTTTTGTATTTATTTATCCGGTAGTAGATAGATTATAAGATAAAATATCTAACAATACTATATAGATAAGTATCACCAACCACAATCAGAGTTCGATGATATATGCTAGAAATCATCAACTAAATCTAGTATAGAAGGAAAAAAAATAAAAATAAAAATAAAAAATAAGATAAGTAAATTACAAAAGACAATCATTAAATCACCGCATATTACCAACATAACATGGGCAAGATTGATAAGCGCCAACGAACACCAAACTTAGGTAAGCCGGATTTGATATATTTTTTGCAAGATATTCTCAGTAATCCATCGCAGTGTGAGTGAATATTCCATTAGGAATCCATCAGTAAAATTGTCATGGTAACAACTGTAATACTAACAATGACTTTCCGTCAATGAAATTAACTCCATTTATAGTGTTGGCTTATTTATTTCTATCTACCCAGATCATTTTAATGTATCACCAACCATATATATATATATATATATATATATATATTAATAAAAAATCTAAAAACTTCCATCCAAAACTAGTATTTCCCTTCTAATTTTCTCTTCAACTACTGTTTCCATCTTATATACCTAAAATTTCCCTCTTATTCCCCACCAAAAATAAGGATTCTACCACCATAACTTTTGGGAAGGAATATTAAGAAGGAAATAGTTATTAATTCGAAGTTTAGTGAAAAAAACTAGATGAATTATATTATTTTACAGAAATTAATAAATATATAATCTAGGTGTAAAGATCAAATACAAAAGAGTATTAACAGGAGAAGTGAAAGGATTCTTTTTTTGAATTTTTTTTCTAACTACTTAAGCATGATAATTAGTTAAAAAAAGTTAATCGTGTATTTACTCTAGTAGAGTAATTATGTGCAATTCCTTAAGAGTGATTATAATTACGGTGTACTAGTGTAAATACACATTTTTTAGATTCTTTAAATAGAATACGTGCATGAAAAGATGGAAAGAAAATTAAAAAAAAGCCTCTCATAATTGGAGCGAAATTTTGCATAACCCCCACCATGCGCCATTCCACCATACATCGTGTGCGCGAGAGTTAAATTAAAACATAACTTCAAAAAAATTATCATGGTAATTGATTCTTTACACACAAACCATTACTCCTTAGTTGTTGACTTGTTCACCAATCTATATGGGACAAGTTTTAGCTATTTCTATTTTAATTTTTGGATCAAACTCATTTGAGTACGATACATTTTCCCATTTTTGATACATCTTACTTCATTGTGATGTTTACAAAATCGAACTCAAACCCATAAACTATTTGTTTGGGTCCATAATTAGCTAAAACTGAAATTTCATATTCTTTTTTTTTGGTTTGGCAGTATCACGAGTCAGCGATATTAGCTATCTCGTCAATCGTAAGTACTCCATTATTTTAGTTTAATATGTTTTTCCTTACAATCATCTTTTACTGGACCACAACCAAGTAACAAAGTCCTTATCGTAAGCAACTAAGTATGAACCTTTCGATGCTTCGTGTCAAGGAATCAAACCACCAAGTAAAACCAAAGTGGAAACTTTATAAAATTAAAGCCAACCAAGTTGGAACGCCCCCTAACAACATAATATATTGGATTTTAAATTATTATCTTTTTGTTTTGTACCATAAGCTTAAAATTAAAATATAAGATAATCTAGCTTTGTTTATTATAAGAAAAGGAATCTAACCTTTTCTGTATCTAAAAGAAAATAATTAATTGTTAATGTAAAACTAGTGGCGTCCCTAAAAATTTTTATACCATGTTCGAACTTGAAAAAGTTTTTTTTTAATGTTTTATTACTAATATTTTTAAAATCAAATGGGTATTGTACTTTAATGCCAATGAACTAACTTCTTATTGATTTGTAAATGGGTTTATCTTGGAGTTGGTATGGGTATACTATTTAAAACAATTAACATATATATACGCTTCCACTAGTCTCACACCCCTAAAATCTTATTTATACACCATTTTCACTCTATCTCTATCTATACATCTATGTATATATAGAGAAATATAGGGGAGGGGGTGAGAAAATTAACTCCCTATATATTTATCGTTTTTTTAACACGTGTCTCTCTATATTACAGGCCCTGTGTGGTGGTTCTCCCGCACACCCTCATCACCGCCTATGTGTAAAATGATGTAGTCTTTTAAAACTTTATATAATAAATACTAGGTTATAGAGCCGTACACGTGTGTATTATATAGGGTTGTACAATTAACAATATAATTATATAATTTGTAAAGAACTTTATCACAAAAATCTACCAATGTTAATAAGTAAAATGTCCTATGTTAGTTAATATGACAATTCAGACAACTAACTTGAATTCATTACAAAACCAGTCTGTTAATTAGTAACACTAAAATACTACAATAATCTAAAAATATGTAACACAAACATACACCACACACATACACACACACACACACATATATATATATATTATCCATATAATTGAAATTATATATCACATTACATATAATAAAAACAATAACCATACTCATTAAATCCACAAATAACAAAGCTACATGTAGGGTCTAGGAAGGATGAGATGAAGCCAAACTTTACATCTATAACTGGGAATTAAGAAGCTGCTTACATTACATATAATAATGCATATAAATAATATTTTTTATTATTATGTATCTTTTAAATATAACTTTTATTTAACGTAAATGAGAATAATTTTATTGGTATGTCAATACAAATCTAATTTTTATTAATAATCATTATACGGATTTAAATAATCATCAGCAATTTTAAAATTATGATCTAAGTTAACGGATTATATAAGATGAATAAAATATTTTCATAATTAATGGTTAATTTGGTATGTCAAAAATAGGTTAAAAACCCTACTATTAAAATTGGATTACGTTAGTCTTTTCTAATTTATAAAACATTTCTTTATTCACGGTCATAATAATTTTCTGTGAAATAATAGGTGAGGTAAAATATGGTGGTGATACGTGCCAATTTTGTATTTATTTATCAGGTAGCAGATAGATTATAAGATAAAATATCTAACAATACTATATAGATAAGTATCACCAACCACAATCAGAGTTCGATGATATATGCTAGAAATCATCAACTAAATCTAGTATAAAAGGAAAAAAAATAAAAATAAAAAATAAGATAAGTAAATTACAAAAGACAATCATTAAATCACCGCATATTACCAACATACTACCGACGAATATCATAACATGGGCAAAATTGATAAGCGCCAACGAACACCAAACTTAGGTAAGCCGGATTTGATATATTTTTTGCAAGATATTCTCAGTAATCCATCGGCAGTGTGAGTGAATATTCCATTAGGAATCCATCAGTAAAATTGTCATGGTAACAACTGTGATACTAGCAATGACTTTCCGTCAATGAAATTAACTCCATTTATAGTGTTGTCTTATTTATTTCTATCTACTCAGATCATTTTAATGTATCACCAACCATTATCTTTGTCAAGCACACAATGGTGAACACAATTTTTTTAGGGGGCATAATATGGGACGGCAAAAATGGGCCGAAAAAAGTAAATGATAAAAAAATCTACACACTTCAACAATTCAAACAATGCTAGAAGTCTGCAAGAGGGTTAAAACTATGCACCTTTATCTTTTCTAGGTGAAGACATCAGCAAATGACTAAATCTCCAAAGCATGGCAAATTATCACAATTTTAAATATGTATTTATGTAAATTAACAATTAATAGTTTATGTTACAAGTTTGATTTGCAAGACAATTAAAGAAAGGGATCATTATACATATCTTAATTTGTAAGTAGTTTTAGCTTTGTTGAGTTATACTATTTGCTATAAGAGTGTTTATGCATCTGGGTGTCGTACTTGTTTTTAGTGGTATTGTGCATTTGTAGGTATTTAAAGTTAGAGTAGGATAGGCCCTCATATGCATCTGTCCCATCACCTCATCCTGTCCCATCCACTCGCCAATGACCGCCGCTAACCCGCTCCACCGTTCCCTTCTTTGTTTTTCGACCATTTATTTTGATGATCAGTTGTCTTTAAATCCCAACCCCCCCCCCCCCCCCCCCCTCCCAGCATTGCAACCGCTTCATCTAACTACTGCCATACAACGTTGCCGACTTTGATGATCCGTTACTCAGCTCTATGCTTTTAGTTCAGGTTGTTTATAGTGACGTTGACATTATGGTTAAACTTTTAGGTTTTTCATGTTGGATTTCTTATGGTTTTTCTGAACTTTATGATATATACTTTTGTAACCCTTTGGGGTTTTAGGCTTCCAGTTAAGCCCATATGGTTTTCCGGTGGGAATGCGTTAAATATTGTCAGATTCGTTTCATGCTTTTGTGAGTTTGGTTGGTTCGGTGACGATGAATCTATTCTCATATTAGAAACGTTTCGCATGTCTCTATTGGTTGACATGATTTTTTTGGTTACTATTATCTCATCTGAGATTTGTTTTGCATGTCTATCTTGGTTGACATGATTTTGTTAGTAAGAGCGAAGATGTTTTGTTACCATCTTTTTGTGCTTCTCTATGTTTTCGGTTTGTTTTTGCCAGTTAACCATTTATGGTTTTCAGCTTCCGGTAAATCGTCTTGCATGTTGTGATGTTTGGCTATGATGATTAAGTTTTATGATGTCATCAGGGGATTTGGTGTTTGTAACTTGTTCATTGTGGTTTCGGGTCTCCATGAAAATGGCATTCGCTTCATCTGAGAGACCCGCATGGCTGATGACGATTAGCATACTTACATACTTTGGTTTGCCCGATGAATGTCCATAACAATTGTGAAGGCTTTTGGTTATAAGGTGTGGCAACATTTGTTGTATCAATGTACAAATTCTGAGTTGTTACCTTCGGAAAGCAATTAGGTTTTCCTTTATGAATGATCATGTGATTTATAAGTTAATTATTCTGAGTCTATCGTTTATTATTATAAACCATAATATATTGTATGTTGTTGATTTTTGTTTTGTCATAAGGTTTGGCAAACTTTGTTGCAGCCAAGACCAAATTAAGATTTGTTAACTTTCGAATGGTTTTGGGTTTTACTTTGTAAATGAGGGTGTAATTGACATGTTAATTATTCTGACCATAGAGTATATTATTATAAACCACAATATATCGTGTGTTGTTGATTTTGTTACTTTGTTGTTTTATTATAAACCTTGGCACACTTTGTTTCAGCTATGGTAGAATTGTTAGTTTCTACATTTCGAATGGTTTTGGTTTTTTGCTTTGTGGATGATTACATATTGTTTATAGTTGATTTTTCCATTTTTTGTTATGCATGAGAAGACTATGGCCATATTTAAGAATGGAGTTTAAATTGGATGCAAAAAGTAATGGTTATTTGTGGGATTAATGTTGGGATATCAAAATGCTGTAAAATGAACTGGTTATCAGTCTCATTTAGGAAGCAATTAAGATCAGAAGGCACCGGTAAATATGTGGTAAAGATATTTTATCAAGCTATAAAGAAGACTTATGAGAATCCTAGTGTTTGTGTTGTAGTCGAACAATTCCATCCCAGAACTCCAATAATTAATGCTTTTGATCCATAAGAGTCAGGAAAGAGTTCCTTATATGAGGTGACATATCTTATCATACGTCTTTAATAAATCTAGGAACATCGGCGGATCTACAGGGGGGTCAGGGTCCATTGACCCTCCGGCCGGCCAACTTTACTGTATACCGGATTACTCCGTCGGGAAAAAAATTATATATGTCGACCCTGTCGATTGTGTCAGATAAAGTAGTTAAAGCTAAATGAGAAAGATCTGGTAACTATATTCGAAGAATTTCCGGCTGGTGGCGGTGATGCGGTGGTCCAATGAAGTTGTTCGGCTTTGGACGATGAACTTAGATTCGGAGATAAAGGGGGAGAAACAAGATGATAAAGTGGATTTTTTTTTATTTTTTATTAACCAAAAAGTAAAAGTCCAGTACAACAAGTCAACAATACATTATTTTATTATTTTTATTTTAAACTATCATTTAGTTATGTCAGACCAAGTTTTAATGACATTTATTTAATAAACTACTGGTGTATGATTTTGTTTTTTCATTCAATTTTACATTATCAGATTAGTTTTGTTTTCATTTGTAAATATACATATTAGGTAACTTATGATATTTTTTTATTCACATTTGTTATAAATTTTCAATTATTATTATTATTACTATTATTACATACGTCGAACGTTTTTCGGACGTTTTGCAAGTACCGAAAAATAAAACAATTTGAATACAATTTTAACACATGAATTTATATGTTTATAGTTAGCAAATGCGCGTAAAAAGTAATCATGCACACTAGCGGATTTCGGATGTAAAAGAATTGTATTACGACCCCCCAGTAAAAAGATTATGGTACCGCCACTGTCTAGGAAGATATTCTCTGGATGAACTACATAATGAATTTCAAGAAACACGTTATGCTCACGCAATGAAGCTTTGAAAGATGTTACAACTAGGATATATTATACGATACTTAATGTAAGAAAATGCAATAAATATATAGATGATTATGACATATTGTAATGAGTGTAGTATTTGTTGTGCTTACAGAAGAGTCCATTACTAGTTCAGGATTAATTTCCATATGAAAAATATTGATTCCCCTAGTTGGGCTAAACTAAAAAACTTAAGAAAAATAAAACAAATTACACTAAATATATGGTACGTACGGTGGGCATGTGCCCACCCTTGGGTCAACATAAATCTGCCACTGGGCCCATATGTCCATAACACAACTTCATATATTAGTTTATCTTTAAATTTTCATGTCAATTTATTATATTAAAATCGCTTTATATTATTTATAATGGCAAATTGGTTCAACCATGTTAAAATCAGTGCTCTTAAAATCGGATTGGACCTGTCGGGGATAAGTCGACAATTCACACTTTCTATTCTACTCACGTTAGTTTTTTATCTGTAATAAAAAGTTATCCTTTGGGAATAATGAAATAGGAAAATCTACAAATTAGCATTGAAAATACTCAAATAGGTAGATTTACCAATGATCAAGCAGTTATTAAACAAAGTTCCGACAGCAACCATCCAATCATTACAATAAAAAAAAAAATATATATATATATATATATATATATATATATATTGAAATTTTGCTGGTTGTATATGTGTATATGTGCATGTGCATGCATGTGTATCACTCAAAAGTCGTCAAAAATCACTAGTGGATTGAAATTATTTTTCTAGCTAAAATGTTACAAGCTTTCTGTCTTCTATTCCCATATTATATTTCATGCTCCCCCTCTTATCAGTTTCTACAGCAAACTCCAATGTCTATGTTCAATGCTCTCAACTTAACTTCACCTCAATGACACCTTACGAGTCAAACGTTAATTCGCTATTTGCTTCCTTAATCGACTCGGCCTCTCTATACAACTACAACAAATTCGAAACTTCCCCACAAATCGATACTGTTTATGGCCTCTTCCAATGTAGAGGTGACCTAAGCTCCCCCAATTGCAAAGATTGTGTGGCCAACTCTATAAGTCAACTCAAGACAGCTTGTCCTATGTCCAAAGGCGGTGAAATACAGTTAGATGGATGTTTTGTGAAGTACGATGATACGTCGTTTTTTGGGGGCCAGAACAAGATGGAGGTGTGTAGGAAATGTAGCCCTTCCATCGGCTATAATTCTGATGTGATGAGCCGTATAGATAGTGCGTTGGCATATCTAGTTGGTGGGAACGGACAATACTTTCGTGGGAGCGATTTTGGGAGCGTACAAGGTGTGGCACAGTGTGTACAAGATTTGAGTTTAAGTGATTGTCAAGATTGTCTTTCAGAGGCAAGTGGACGGTTGAGGTCAGAGTGTGAGACATCTACCTGGGGTGATATGTACCTTGGAAAATGCTATATCCGATATGCTGAACAGGGTATACCTATTGTGCTGGTGGTTTGTATTGGTTATCATATTTATATGAATTAACATATAAAGTATCTTTGATTTAATGCAGGTAACTTAAATATTCCAGATGTTAACAGTAACCCTAATTTCAAAAAAAGGAGTGGCAAAGGGAGTAAGAAACTGGGGTGGGTTCTTGGTATTATTGGCTCCTTCTTTGGCGGGGGAATAGTTTTTAGTGTGACTACTATTGTGGTTTGTGCTTGCAATTGCTGTAATACAAACGGTACATTACTTCATTTTTTTAAGACTATGTCAGAAAGTATGTTTATAAGGATGCATAAACGAACATCATTGATAACATATATTTAAATTACTTTTTTTGGCTCTTAAAATAAATGATTAAACATTTGAGATAAATATGCTTCCTGCTCATTACAGTTAAAGATTAAAAAAAATGGTTTTCAATAATTTTAATAACTTAACAGTGTTCATTGATAACACTGTTTTTTTTTAATCTAAATAATTCTTTTATTATAGTAAAAATGACGATCATAGGATTTTTAAAGTAGGGTGTGATTCAAAAGAGAAGATACATGTATGTAGCTCGTCAGCTACATGTTTTTACAATATTAACCTTTTAAAACAAAAAATGAATTGATTGGTTGGGAGTAATTTTCCAACAGCTCTCAAATATATTTAAAAGTATGTCTTCAAATATCTATAACACTTTGACAGAGGCCCATGTAACGATATATATATACTTTCTTTCGATGAATGTATAGTTTAAAACATCAATATAGCATGCCTTAAACGATTATTTGAATCTGGATGCTATTGTGTGATTAATGCTTTTATAACTTTTTCGAATCCTCAGTATACATCAATAAAATAAAAAAGTTGAAGTTTAAAAAGAAAGCAGTCGAGAAAGAAAGGGATTCAGCCAAATCAGAAGCAAAAACAGCCAAAGAAAAGGCAGCAAAACTGGAGAAAGAAAAAGAAGAATGTATGAAGAAATGTGCTCCTTGTGTACAACCGATTATTCCGCCTCCGCCGCCTCCTTGTTCTTACTTGGCAGTGCCGGCTCCGTGTACTTACGGCCCACCTACGAATCCAAATACCTGTTTTTACTTGTAAATATGTTCGAGTGATTCAAAATGAAAACATGTGTGAAAGTCCCTATCCAAAGAATTACCCGCCTTCTACTTTTCACTCTGTCTTTTGTTTGGATCAAAATGTAAATTTACGTTGATGAATAATTCGCAATGTTTATGTTGTATCTTTCACTCCCTTTCCTTATATTCTCCACTATGTTCACCTATCAAGCATATTGAACAAAAACTATATAAACTAGTTAAATAAGCAGGGAGATAATCATAAAAAAACTACACAAATGAGAAAACTAAAAAAATTCTAAAATACATACCAATTTTTTTACAATTTTTTTTATAAAAAATCGCTAACTTTATGTACAATTTTTTTTTTAAAAAGTGTACTGCAAATGTGCGTTATATATTATTACACATATACATTATATGTATGTGTTGCAATGTACATTATATGCTTAGATTTAGCTTTTAAGTTTAATTTAGCTTTTAATGTTAGGTTTTTGAAGGATTAGAATTAGGTTTTTGGGTGTGAGAGAAATAAGGATTTAGGTTTTTGGGTGATGCGGGTGGGGTTTTAGGTTTTTTGAGGGGTGCTGGTGGGGTTTTTTAGGTTTGGGGGGTGGTTTACGTTTAGTGTTTAGTTTTAGTTTTTTTATTTGGTGAGTGGGGGGTGTTTAGGCTTTTGGTGGCAGGGTAGATTTAGGTTTTTTGGGGATGGGTTCGGTGGTTTAGGCTTTTTCATATTAATGCACATGTGCAGGACAATTTTTTTTTGAAATTTTTTTATATATTATATATACGAATTTTATTAACAAATCAAAAATAAAATTTGATATGTTTTTTAGACTTTTTTTAATTAGTTTTTTGATTTTCTCATTTAAACCAATATAAATGCCTTAATATTTGTAGTATAGGTGGGGGGGGGGGGGGGGGGGGGGGGGGGGAGAAAATAAATTTGAAACGATTGAATTATTTATGGGCCATCATATGTATAAATTTTAAAAGGGTACATATTAGTTTAATACTGCTAAAACTTGGGTCTTGAAAGTAACATGTTTAGTTGCCTTCTGCTTGAGCAGACCATACCTTAATTTAGATTAATGTGATTCTGCTCATCAAGGCTGAGCATTAATCAGTTTGGATGGTTTGAAGAGTAGACCGAACTGACTTGAAAATATAATAGTTGGTGAATAACTTTTGCTTTTGGATGGTTACACTTAATCACATGGTTTCTGGTAAACTTTTGAAGCGTGTTTGGTTTATGGGATATCCGCTAGTCAAACAAACGGATTTGGTTCTTATGACGAAGTGGCAAAAATGTGGTACGGTGACATGTGAAACACTCAAACCGACAAACTGGATTAGGGTTCCGACAAGGACGTTCCATCTCCATCATGGGGATCCATCTGCTTTTCATTTAAATAGGCAAAAGATGCCAAAGGATTTTCAAAAGATGTGGTTGGTAGGTTGCAATCGTATCTTTTGATTCATCTAATGTGCCTTCATTTTAAAAAAGCATCGCCCAAAAGATGCGGTTATAATGTAACATCTTTTGCATGTATGAAAAATCAACAATAGCCAAGAGATGCGGAACCGCATCTCTTGATATTGATTTCAAAAGTTTGATTATCATCTTCTTATCTTCTTCCTTTAATAATACCTGAAACAATATACAGATAAATTTCAAAATTTGATCATCTTCTTCCTTTAATATCGAAACAAATATGGATAGATTTCATATTTTTCATCATCTTTTTCCTTTAAAACTTGAAAAACCAAGGCTCATTAAATTTTTATCATCTTCTTCGTTTTACCTTATGTATACATTAAACTTAAGGTATTATTTCATTTACTTAAATTTTATTTTAGTTTTATTGAATATATTTTGTTATATGTAGGTGAAGGTAGAATTTTACAAGTTTTTTTAGACATCTCATTCAATCATCAAACAAAGGTTTTAAATTTTAACTTATGTTGTTATTTTTGTTATATATATACATTTATATATATTATATATATATATATACATTTATATATATATATATATATATATATATATATATATATATATATATATATATATATATATATATATATATACATTTATATATATATATATATATATATGAATGTGTGATATGAGTTTGTGTGTATGATATGTGTGTACCTGTAGTAATTCCCTTTACTTGTTAAACAGCAAAACGAGTAACACGCTCAAATAGCATCAGATCTACAAAATAACAATATTTAACATAAGAAGCTCCACTGGTTTTAAACCGACTAATGGAGTATTAACAAAAAAGAGTTGACATGGTTAAGCTGACATGATATATACACAACTATCAAAGTAACAAACAACACTGGTGGCTAAAATCAATATGATAGTAAAAACATATATAATGGCTAGTTATATACTAACAGAATTCTACCGATCAATCAAAAGAAAAAGGCATTGGCCAGCCCAGGTCAAATGGCCCAACATATAAATATCAAACGTATAAATATCAAACGGGTAAATTATAGGAATACAAAATGCAACAGTTATAATATAGCAGCATAAAATGTAACGGGTCATATATTCGAATTTGAAGCGAAACGGGTCAAAATACAAGAATGTGAAACAAAACGGCTTAAGATGTATAAAGTTAAAAGAAAACAGATAAAAATATAGTAATCTAATATGAAACGAGTCGAATGGCCATAATGTTCTAGAACCGCATCTCTTGAGTATATTAGGAAAAAAGTAGTTTTTTTGTTATTTGGCATATAGCCAAAAGATGCCTTGCCCTAAGATGCGGGTCTAAAACCGTATCTCATAGCCAATTTAACCGTATCTTTTGATCAAATATGTACTAGTGATTGAACAAACGAAAGAACTTTAGTCTGGGTAAGAATCACAACCATTTTGTTCCAAATATATTAGGGTTTATGGGAAATTCAGATTGTTGCCGGAAAGTTACCGTCGTTGTCTCTTCTTTATCTCCAGCTGTCAACCGAGGTGGATTAACTTTTTGAAACCGATGCTTGAAGAGTTAATGGTTTGATTAGGCATGCTCTTAATTTTGGCTACTTGATCTTATAATTTTGTTTTCATCTATCAAATTACTCAATCCTAATTTGAGAATGTTCATGTTGAATGCTTAGTGTGATTCGGTTTATGCACATCAGAGAACCAAAAATAAGTGCCACCTTTTCCTCAAATGTTAAATTTTTGCTTAACAAGCTCAATTAGTTTTATACTCGTCCGGTGGACAGGCATGTTAATAGTATAATGACGTTAACAAGCTCAATTAGTTCTATACTCGTCCGGTGGACAGGCATGTTAATAGTATAATGACGTAAGTTTTTTAGTATAGGTATTCTAAACAAATTAGTATTTGTTTAAAAAAAAGAGATTTAGCCAAGCATGGCCTTTGTTTGACAAGAACTCTTACGATCAATCTTGGATCCCGACACTACTACATGCTTAAAAGATTAAAGATGGATGATAGTGGTGGGTGTTAGTGTTGTAGTGGTGTTGGACTGATGGCAAGTGTAAGAGAAGTGGTTTTCCGAGGGATGTCTTTCTCCAAAGCCAAGCACCTCTATTTATAGCTAAAAAAAGAAGGCGGCCACGGCCCCGTGCCCGTCTGGCACGTCCCCGTCGTGGACTTTTTCTCTCCCTTCATTACCTGTAGATGTCAGGCTTTTGTACCAACACGCCCCGTGGTAACAGAGCACGACCTTGTTGTCAGTGTACTTGTTGTACTATCTCAGATTCTGTAAATCTTAGAGTTGACCATGGCCCGTGTTGAGTTGGCACAGCCCCGTGTTGGTTGTCTTTTGTTGTTGTCTTTTTCTGCAAAGAATCTTGACTGGGCACGGCCCCATGCCACGTGGGCACAACCCCGTGCCTGAGCTTCTGTCTTTGTTATTTTTGTTGTTTTGGATGTGAATGGGGGTTCGGTAAGTCGTGTCAATCCTTCTTCTTTGTATTTGTGTTGGTTTTGGCTGTTAATTTGCTTCTTTTGTTCGTTTAAGCTTTTTTGATCCTGTAATTTAAAAGTAAACAAAGAAACATGCTTTTTCCAACATTAGTACCGAAATAGGGTTGATTTTATGTCTTGTTTGATGTAATTCATATGTTGAATTTTGCGCATATCAAATACCTTCACACTTGAATCTTTGCTTGTAATCAAGCAAAACTCTATGATGTGGCTTACACTACACACCCAACCAAAATTGATAGAAGAGAAGTTTTTTTGGGCTTATCTTTAGAGTGTCGGGAATACAAGTTTTAAATTATTTCTTTTTATTTATATTTACAATCTTATTCGTTATGATTTATTTAGAACATATTTTAAGAAAAAATATTTGTTTTGGGCATAACATGCCTCTATAAAATTCTATTTAGTTAAATACAAATTTACATACCTCAGAAGTGGTCACCCAACACTCGGCCGAAGATGTTTAAGTGAAATCGCTCGGACCTGATGTGGCGCTTACGCCTACCATAAGCTTGAAAAACAATCAAACCTCCTCCTTTGTGATGTTTAAACTTTGTAAATATCAAGAGGGCTTTAAAATGGTAGGTTTTGGCTAAGGCTATGTATTTTTTGATAAAATGGTGAAAAACGTACAAGTGTCGGTTTTCTTGAACAATTTTTTGGCTTAGAAAAAAAACTTTAGCCAATGTTTTTTTAGCTAAAGTTGAAACTAAGCCATACTTTGTTATTTATAATTAAACTTGTTACTAAAATAAATTGTGTAAATAAAAAAAATATTTGTGGATGTGGCGGTTGTTTTTGCAAAAGTCTATATTTTTGCAGGTTTAGAAACGAAAGGGTTAAGACTCAAAGGGGTTTAACTAGGGAGATATGAAAATGAAAATAAAGATTTAAAATGAAAAATGGGTTGTAGTCCTAGTGTCTCTATCATTTACTTACTTGGATTAGTGTTGGTAAGGATTGGGAACGTATTACTTTGGCAAGTTCTAGATTTGTAAAAACCAAACGGGCTATTCACACAAGAAACGAAAAAAATTGAGCAATTAGTATAAATATGTATTTGTATGCTCGGTAAAGGCTCAAAAACTCACTTTTGTGGGAAAAGGTTATAATGTAAAAGTGTATACATAATCAAATTTTACAAAGATTTGTTATGCCCGTTTTATAATTTTCTTAATTGCTTATTTTTATCACGACGCTATCAGGTGTAAATTTGTAAAAACATAATTGTTAGAGCTTATTTTTCCCAATCTAACCCAAGAAAAGTAAAATAAAAAAATTGAAAAATATTTGGGATGATTAGTTGTTTTCTAATGCGAGTTTTTGTGTAAGGCTTGATTTTATGACAAACGATTCAAGGTTTTAACATGCCCCCCACACTTAAATTACACATTGTCCTCAATATGTCTTGAATAGGATTTGTTTTGATTAAATATGTAAAAAGTGGGGTTAAACAACAAATTTTTAAGGTTACTTGGCACTGGGCATGGGGACATGTTTGGTGGGCATGGTCACATGGCCAAAGTGATAGTAACATGAATTTTGAAAAGCTTACAGAAAGCTGGGCACGAGGGCGTGGGCTATGGGCACGACCCCGTGGTAATTGTCTGTAACAGATTGGGAGCTGTGTTTCGTCACTTGGCGTCTGATTTCTAGGCTCCGGGACCACTATTCTTAGCGTGTCCAAGCCTTCGAAGGTACTTGTAAGCTATAATCCTACCATAATACAACAATCTAACACAAAATAACAACTTTCCTAGATTACGAGAGTTTACTTGTTCAACCATCATCATCCGAAAAGAAAAATAAAAGAAAATGCAGGAATATAAATTGTCTTTAGAAGCAAATTGTTCATCCAACGTAGCCTGGAAAAATACCAAAGTGTTCAAGGGTCAAAGAGAGATAACCTGAAGGGTAGATCCATTGCCCACCACCACCATCGCCCAATCTGAATCCATATCCTCGTCTTCATCCTCCTCCTCATATTGGTATGCCATATTGTCCCGGATGAATGTGATGTCGTTTTGCATGGTGATCATATTGCGTCCTATGCTTCCAATCCGGCTGCTTAAGCGTCCCAAGCTATAGGCGTTCCTAGACACTTGGAGTGTCTCCTGCATAACATTATATATATTTTGGAGGTTAGGAAAATCTCCTTCTCCTTGAGAGGAGGAGCCCGGGGCGTATCCGGAATATCGAGGACGGTCGGGGTTATCTTCGATTGCAAGGACCTAATCCGGGTCATTCGGGTTCCACACCCGACCACGTGCATCCTTAAATCGCATGAGGCCATTGTTGCAATCGATGATAAGACCTAAGCTTCGGCATAAGACTAGATCGGCCCTTGCCATACCCACTCCCTTGTGGAACCCACTCGGGGTGCGCCTAATGAAATTCTTGAATAGCTTGGCAATCCATCCTCGAAGAATATTGGTGTGCAGGTGTTGGCAGTAGCATTTGAGGACATGTTTCTCAACAACATGTGGGTGACATCGATGGGTTGGTGATTCAGGATGCAATATAGGCAAGTTAGCTCCCAAATATTCACCACCCCACCATTATCCTTCCTTTGGCACAAGGAGCCACTAAGGACCCGATGAATGTATCGGATTAGATGGTTCCTTATCTTGGTGCTTTTGTGCTGCTCGGATCATAGTGGCCATCCCCAATCTGTGCCCATGCAGCTTGTCTTAGGTTATTAGGGAGTTCACAGACGCTTTCTGTGAAGTCTGTCTCGGATGTGTCTTCTTCAATGTACAACCCAATATTCACGCCAAACTGAGCTACAAAATTGCTATACCATTCCCCACCACACCTAAACTGAACTGCATTTAACTCAAACAGATCTTGTTCATTTTTGTAGAAGATGTGCGCGCTTAAGAACTCCATGTTGTATTCATGAACAAATCTGAGTCGGGATTCTAGAAAGGTACAGAGTGGACAAGTGATCAGCGCATCGTATCTCTCCCTCTGCCCCACAGTTTCAAGCATGGTATAAAACACTTGTCTTGGTGGTGCTTGGTGCCTTGCTTGGAGCACTTCAAAGTGGTTTTCATACTCAAGCTCAGAACTTTTGAACCTTAGGAACTTATGAGATGTCATTCCTGCAAGAAAGAACCAGTAAGACAATCGGTGTGTCAAAAATTATACCAAAATGGAATCAGGGGTCTGGACACGGCCTCGTAACCACTAGGCATGACACCGTGTCTATAAACTGGGGTGCCTACGGCTTGAAAGTGTTAATCTAACTAATCATGGTATTAGAATCATACCTTGTTGATGGATTTGGGTAGAAAACCGTCAAAAATCGGCGGAAGTAGGGCAGGAACTGGAGGTTTCAGAGAAACGGATCTTGGTCTTGTGTTGAAAAAGTGAAGAAAAATGGGTTATAAATCCGTCTACAGATTTGTCATGGCCCCATGCCTGGTGGGCATGACCCGTGGCCAATTTTTTTGTGACCGTTTCTCTAAGGGTTCCCTTTTTGGTACTAACATGTTTTGCTTTTATTCTTGTATCGCCTCCCGAATGTACCTACAAGATATTTAAAATGAAAGAAAAGATATACATATTTACAATCAACGTTTGATTATGCCATTTTAATTTCCTCATCCTCAAAGAAACCTCTATAGAGCTTAAGCCTTTGTCCGTTGACTTTAAAAGGTTCGCCGTTTGGAGGAATAATTTTTATAGCGTCATGTGGAAAGATTTGGGTAATGGAAAAAGGTATTGTCTATCTAGACTTGAGTTTTCTGAGAAACAACCAAAGTCTTGAGTTAAACAAGAGCACTTGATCCCCCTCCTAAAATTTTTTAGGTTTGCTTATTTTATCGTGTATGTTTTTCATGTGTTCCTTGTAAATTTTGAAGTTGGAATATGCTTGATTTCTCATTTCTTCTAATTCATTTAACTGATAGAATCGATTTTTACCGGAAGTTTCTTGATCTAGGTTTACGTTTTTTAATGCCTAGTATGCTTTGTGTGTGATTTCTACTGTGAGGTGACAATTTTTTTTCATAGACGAGCTTGTATTGGGTAGTGCCTATTGGTGTTTTATAGGCTGTTCGAAAGGCCCATAAAGTATCGTCTAATTTACCTGCCCAATCCTTTCTATTTGACCCACAGTTTTTTCTAAGATTATTTCTAAACCTCGATTTTAACTTCGGCTTGGTCGTTGGTTTGTGGGTGATAGGCAGTTGAAACACGATGATAGACCCCATGTTTTGTTAAAATTTTGTTTAATTGGTAATTACAAAAAGGGTGTCTCTATCACTAATAAGTGCTTTTAGAGTGCCGAAATGAGAGAATAATCGTTTTAGGAATTTTACCATAACTCTTCCATCATTTATTGGAAGAGCTTTGGCTTCGGCCCATTTGGACATGTAATCGACTGCCACAAGAATATATTTGTTTTCTCTTGATGGTGGGAAAGGTCCCATAAAATCTAAACCCCAAACATCAAATATTTCACAAATAGGGATGCCATTTTGAGGTATTTCATTTCTTGATGAGATATTACCTTTTTGTTAGCATGCGTAAAAAAATAGGGTCCTTACAATTATGAGACACAAAAATACTTGTTTTGAACTTCTACATCGAAGGAAACCTGATTTGGAGCATTTGGAGCCATTTGGAGCACCGTCCACCATGCTTGATCCTAATGATAAGTTTAAAGCAAAGGCCATTGAAGGATACTTTCTTGGTTATGCTACGCCTAACAAGAGAGTCTGTAATCTTGCTACAAAACGGATAGAGGAATGGGCTGAAGTAAAAGTACAAAGATACGCATCTCTAACCAGAGCTACCGGGGACCCTTGGATGTTTGATTATGATGGTCTTTTTTATTCATATAACCTGCCAACATTTGATGCATCAGCTACTGCTCAAAAATGTTGTTCGAGAGTGATACTGCAACTGACTCCCCATTAGTTCGCCCAATTGTTGTTAATTCACAAGCTTCATCATCAGCTAACAACAACACTCTTAATGAGGAATTTCAAGATGCTCCTGAATATAATGTGTCATCCGAAGATGAAGAAGATCTTTAGAGGCAACAACTCCGGTTGACACGCCTGCTACAGTTGAGGCCACTGCATCATCCTCTTCATCGAATCAAGGGATTGAATTTGTTGTTGCTTTGAACATCAACAATCTGGTACAAACTTTCAAGTCCCTGACAACCCAGCAACTAGAATTAATGATATCCATCCTCTGTAGAATATTATCGGTAATGTTCACAGTGGTGTGTAGACTAGACACCAATTGAGATACAACAACAATGTTGGCCTGTATGCAGCAATAAGAGAATCTGGGGAACAGAACGATTGGTCCTTCGCGTGCTATGCGTCACAAGAGGAACCAAAGTCTTGGAAAGAATCTTTAAAAGAAAATTCTTGGGTAGAGGCTATGCAAGAAGAACTATAACAATTCCAAAAGCTATGCGTCTGGAAACTTGGTTGAAAGGCCTGAGAACTAAAAGAAAATTGGCACTCATTGGGTATTCAAATGCAAGAAGGATGATCTTAGAGTTGTGGTTCGAAACAAAGCAAGATTTGTTGTTCAAGGTTTTCGTCAGATAGAAGGAATAAATTACAATGAAGTGTATGCACCTGTTGCACGTCTAGAAGCCATTCGCATTTTCTTATCCTATGCTTCTTACAAGAGGTTTAAGGTCTATCAAATGGACTTGAAAAGTTCATTTCTTTACGGTGTGGGATGTGTCACACCCCAACCGATGGCGGAATTATCGGGGCGGACGTAATTAGATTGCTCGAGACTTCAGAACATCAAATGTGACAAGTATTTAATAAATAATATTTCATTTCATTGCTTATGGAAAACAAAAAGACAACAAATATTGTCTGATTAATCTATAAACATGAATTTAAAGTTTTGTGCGTTTCTAGTCCTTCCTATCAAGTTCCATCCATCGTCATCATCATAGAATTCCTGCAATATGTATTAAAGTATAGTTCAACACAACAGTATTGGCGATCATACAAGTTTTAAGTACTAGCATAAGTATAAAAGTTTAAACAAATCCACATGGCATAATAGTTAACTTAAATTATCAGACAATACCAGCATGCAACCATGCGTGTCAACCCAAAGTTTACCGCTAGTGTAATCTTATCGTCGCAACAATAAACCGTTATGAAGGACTTAACATGACCTCACGAATACGGGCGGTGCGTTACTCCTATAGCGCTATACATGTTAAGGGATGCTTGAAACAAATTAATGACAAAGCATAGCACATGTAACGATTCTAGCATATATGAATTCTAGCATAACGTATTAAGCATGTATGACGGATTGTTTGTTTGTAAGCATGTTTGAAAGTCTATGTGTGCGTTTTTAATAAGGAATAAGTATTGCACCCAAAATTGTCGAAAAGTAAAAGGGTCATGTATACTCACAATTTTGCAAAGCTTCCCGATTATCCATGTTTTGGCGAGTTGATGTGAATAGGAGGGTGAAGATAGGTGAGTATTCGGAATGTTAACGGAGGATTCAGATTGGAATTAAAGTATGCGAAAGTATGTATATAAGAAAATAATTATCTAGTCTTAAACACTCATTCTTGACACTATAAATCCTGTATGGGTTGATGTGATTTCATGGGTCAAGATACCCATTAGAATCGTTAACGAGAGGTTCAAGACTTAGATAATATAACCTATTACCATGACAAGTAACCATGTTGATCATCATCACGGATTTGGTTATGTAATATATATATTTATCGAATAGTTTATATAATAATTCTAAGCTAAGTCTATCAAGGATACATAGATTGTCATATAAGTCATGCATAAGGTAGGAGGATAACCATCCTTTAACCTCATTGTAAGATCCACCCATACACAAAATCATCACAAGGATGATTCGGATGGTCATAAATGAAAAGGAAATGTACCATAATTACTATACAAAGTAGCCAAGTAACCTTTAACCCGGGTGAGCCGACATCGACATAGAAAGAGTTAACTAAGTGTCGGAGGCTTGACGGGGTTATATCACTTTCAAGCTAGTAAACCACTTGGGATAGCAATTGTAAAACATCAATTGAGGTGGTGGAATGAAGGTAGGATAGCTAAGGTTTCCAAGTATTCACACCTATACAAAAAAACAAGTCTTGCCATCAACTTCATGGCAAGCTCGGATGGTTTCATCACTTGTGGGTTGCATAAACCCTTGAAAAAACAGAAAATTTAGAGGTGCTTGCACCTCTTAAACTCGTAAGAATCTATTCCTAACAAGTCTCATAACTTTAGATAGGTTTTAGAACAAGTAGGCACAAGATTCAAATAAGTTTTAATCAAGAAAAGCAAGATACAAAAGTATAAATGAAATGAGAATTTTAATCCTACTTTGGACCACAATGTGGTGAGGTTTCACCTTAGTTTGCCAAAGCAAACTTGTGAAAACCTTCGTAGAGGTTATCCAAGTAGAAAGAAAGAAGAAAACATAAGAAAATGAGAAGAAAAGTGAGCTAAAACTCACTTAGAATGGTTGCAACTTTCTGCCAAGTCTTGGAAATTAGAGAGTAACCAAGAAGATTTGAGAGTGATTTGAGTGTTTGGGGTGTGTTTAGGAGTGTATGGAGGCTTGTACTTATATGTAGGGATTAGGGTTTGGGAATTAATGAAAGTGGAAGGTGATTGGAGTAGAAATGAGGTGGAAAAAGGGTGAAATCCGATTGGCTAAAAAATGGTGGAATGTGATTGGAGTAGGAGGGAGGTGGAAAAGATTTTGGTTTTGCTCATTTTTAGTCCATGCACTTTGTAACTAGGTTATGTTATGCTGTTTTCTTGTATTTTAACTTGCTTTAGGTGTCCAAAGTGTATTTTAAATCTCGGTTTTGCGTATAAACACATATCTAAATATTGATTGCGTATATAACACAAATATGAATTGTAACACGTATATGTATAAATGAATTTCCATTATGATTAACGCCTCAAGTTGTGATAACGGGGATGGAGTACGATTGTAAGGTTTCCAAAAATAGAATGCAAATATGAACTTTCTAAGAATAGGAATACGAAAATATGAGGCGTTAAAGGATGAGCCAACAATCCAAGAAAATTATAAGAAACTTGAAGCTTTAAGAGCAAAGGATCCCTTAGTCCTTAGAAAGCCTAATTATGAATAAGTAGACTTTCCCATCAGAACATTTCATCTGCTGTCATTGGCTACCAAAAAGAAGCAAAAAAGAAATGTATGTAGAAGATATGCAAAAATACCAAGATGAGAAGAGAAAATAAGGGATCATGAATGAACTTTTCTATGGGCATCCAGACACAAATCAAGAATATCTGCTTGGTCAAGTCTTGGGAAAACAATTTGATAAGATAAGCCATGAATTGACAATAGTCAGAGCTAACGGAGAATATCTACAAGTCCTTCTAAGGCTTGAACTTGAAAGGGATCCAGATGACTATATCTTAATGAAATTTGAGCACAAGTTCAAAAGTCAGATTAGAGAGAAGTTGATGAGAAATAAAGATTGATCTAACAAACATCTGTTTTGGCATCATCTGTTTTAGGAGGAGATTGTTGGGCCTACAAAAGAACAGATGATATTCAAATGCTAAAACATGACTTCTTGATCAAGAAATAAACAGTTGATGAAGCATTCTCCTCCCAAAGATAGTGAATCTTGAACACTAATCAAAACATTTGTTCAAGACATTCAAAGATCTGTTTGAAGTATTGGAACCACTGTTGAAGAAAAAGAAACCGTTGTTTAAGGCCAAAGCTCTGTTGAAGCAAAACACTGATCATGAAGACCATATATGTTGTGGCCAGATAGATGTATTATACAAGGCAACAACCGTTTGAAGAACATATGTTTACTCAATGAAACAATATTCGCTTAGAACAGACTTTTTATGTAATTGAACAAATGATTAGATCTTCGCAGATGTTTGCTAACATATGTAGAATCTTTTCTATTAGGAATGTTAGATGTCACTATCAGGTGAAGTCAACTAATTACAAACAGACCTTTTGTACTTAGTATAAATAGATGTCACCTGTTAGAGATCTATTTATCACTTCACCTCATTCTCTTTTATATGAACTGATATGTGAGTGATTGAGCTGAGGGGGATTGTACACTCATTATGCTGTAATTGTAATCATTGGAATTTAATAGAAAAACAATGTTGATATATCTTCTGGCATTTTGTGGCCAAATAGATATTTGACACTGTAATGATTAAGATGGTGTGAATATATAGGACACATGAAAGAAAGGATCATCATGTTAATATAGATTAAACAACAAAGGCATATCCAGGTGAAAATATATGACAGATTGATCTGTGCGTTTTCGATACACTTTACTTTGTACTGATCATACTAAAAATGCATCGATATTAGAATGAACTACAATTCATTGATGTGGTTTTATTATCATACGGGTTAAAATGGAAGAAAAGTAAAATAATCAAATTAGGGATAAAAATAAATAATGAACATCAACCAAGATTAAAGCTATGTAATATTATAGCATATATTTGTTTTTGTTATTATATGTAGTAAGTAATTAATTAACTAAATTAAATGGGGTGATGATTCGTAAGAAAATTAAACAAATAATTGAAAGTCATAATCTCTTAAATTGTTGCAGGTGATCTCGAGACTCAATTGTATGATCTAAATGTGAGCATACAAGTGCCATCAAATTATTGTTCTCAAACGCTAGTTTTTAACTAAAACAGTTGCCGTCAAATGTGGCAATCTCTAAAAACTTGTATACGGTCCCCCCCCCCCCCCCCCCCCCCCCCCCCCCCCCCCCCCCCCCCACTGACCTGGCCCAGTAGAGTATGAAGCCCAAATTTCCAAACAAATATTTTATAGCCCATGCGCATTGCAATTAGCCCAAACAAACCCCATGCTAATCGGATTGCAATCTTTCTTCTAATAAACTCCTTTTTCCTTTTTATTCCCACATGGCTACATCTTTGTAATGCTCTCGAGATCACCTGCAACAAATTAAAAGATTATGACTTTCAATTATTTATTTATTTAATTTTCTATGAATCATCACGCCATTTCATTTAGTTAATTTACTTACTACATATAATAACAAAAACAAATATATGTTAAGTTAATATTACATAGCCTGGTTGATGTTCGTTATTTATTTGTATCACTAATTTGATCTATTTAGCTTCTTTCTGTCTTAATTCGTATGATAATAAAACCACATCAATGAATTATATTTCATTCTAATATCAATGTATTTTTCGTATGATTAATATAAAGTAAAGTGTACCCAAAACGCATCGATCACCGACATGCTCAGTTATACTCTGTTTGGTGGGATGCGATACGTGCTGAGATTGATGCTCTTCATGCCAACCAGACTTGGGAACTAGTTAAGGCTCCCAATGATGCCAACATTATTGGTTGTAAGTGAGTTTACGGGATTAAACGTAATCCTGATGGATCAGTGAGTCGTTAAACAGCTCGGCTTGTTGCCAATGGCTTCCATCAGACTGATGGTATTGACTACACCAAGACTTTCATTCCTGCGGTCAAACCTACTACTATACTCTTAGTTCTTTCAGTCACTTTGTCTCGAGGATGGTATATTCATCAGGTTGATGTCAACAATGCGTTCTACATGGGGATCTTTCTGAGACTCTTTATATGACCTAAACCCAGGCTTTGTTGACTCATTTAGACCACATTATGTTTGTCGTCTACAGAAGGCTCTTTATGGCCTAAAGTAGGCTCCTAGAGCTTGGTTTACCAAAATATCCACTACTCTACTTGCTGATGGTTTTACTAGTGTCTTTTAAATGTATCTCTCTTTATTTACAGTCAGGATTCGATACTTTGTTATGTCTTAATATATGTTGATGACATCATTATTACTAGGAGTTCTTTTGATTTGTTAACGGCTTGTTTGGGTGCTTACACTCCCAGTTGGCGCTCAAGGATTTGGGATAGTTGTTATATTTTTTGGGTATTAAGACCACATTTTTGGAGGATGGTTTACACTTATCTCAATAGCGCTACTTACTTGATTTACTACAGCACACTAATCTTGCTGATTATCGGCCATTATCCATGTCTCTTATGATAGACATCTTTCTCGACAAACTGGTGATCTTTTATCTGACCCTACTATGTATCAGAGCACTGTTGGTGCATTACAGTATCATGTGTTGACACGACCACAAATTACTTTTGCGGTCAGTAAGGTGTCACAGTTCCTTAAACACCTACTGATCGACATCGGGTCATTGTCAAGAGGATTTTGTTGTATCTTAAGGGTACAATTTCACATGGTTTGTGTATACGCCGATCTACTTGTGTTGATTTACATGCTTGTAGTGATGCTGACTAGGCTGGATGTCCTGGTGATCAACGTTCTATGATAGGTTATTGTGTCTTTCTTAGGCCCAACCTTATCAGTTGGAGTTCCAATAAATAACATACAGTTGCTAGGTCGGGTATAGAGGCTGAGTACCGAGCACTTGCTCATACAATTGTTGAGTGACGATGGATCACATCTATATTACATGAGTTACATATCGCGATGACTTGTCCACCGTATCTTTGGTGTGACAATATTGGAGCTACATACCTTGCAATCAACCTAGTGTTTCATCAGGGACATAGTGTTGGCTCAGACTTTGTGTGTTTGCTATGTACCTACAACTCTTCTGCTTGCTAATTTACTAACCAAAGGGTTGTCATTCTCTTGTTTGACACTCTTCGGTCCAAGCTTCATGTAGTTGCGACATGTTCTACTTGAGGGGGCATATTGGAGTATATGGTTGAGAAGCTAAGTTTGTTATAACAGTTGATAGTTTGTTCTTGTATGAGTTAGCTAGATCTCCCCTCTCTCTTCTTTCATGTATATATAAACATAGTAGATATCTTGTATCAAATAATACACAATACACGATTATGAGATGATGACTTGATACCTGATTATCATGAATGTTTTCACACTCACATAACCAAGGTCATAAATCATTTAGATCCTACGTAGTTCATCACCTTCAAACCAAAAAACCTAAGTCCTTATAAGCCTTCTATTCACTACCCAAAACACCCCTTTTGTTCACACAGAACATCAAAATCGACACCAATAAATCTCATAGATTTTGTGGTTCCTTTAACCACAAAAAACACATACAACCTACACACGCTTTCTGATCACATAGATCGGTCTTTGCTTGTTCATTGATGGAATCACACAACATCACTTAGTTTTTGATCACCTTCACATAGATGGTTCACACATGGCTGCTCCTTCTTGATTTTCTTTAAACCACCAAGGTTTCCACTTCAACAGAAAAATGATTTGGCCACATAGGCTTGATGTTGCTAGATTACACAAATCTTTCTCTACTCGAATTGTTTAACCACACATGTTCTGTTCGCCACACACCTCCACACAAATTTCGATGGCTTGTTCTTCGCACAACTGCAACACTCCTTTACCAGTCACACAAATCAGGTTTTCTCGGTTTCACACAGAAACCGTGGTCTCGATTTCGTCTTCACACGGCCCACGTACAACCATGTCCACTTCACGCAAAACTCTTCCTATTTTCATGGCCTGCCCTCTTTTCTTTCTTCTTTTCTTTTCGATCACCGATACCCAATGATCTCTTGAATGCCCTTTTACTAATTCTCTCTCTTCTCAGACCCGCAGTTTAGAGGCGAGCCTCCTCCTTCTCCAAATACGACTCTCAAAACGACGCACACCGTCTTCATCCACTCTAATACCAAATGTTGGTTTAAGTCGATTAAACACAAAGAGACTCACAATTTGTTTGTGAAATATGCAAAAGAAAGAAAATAAAAGCCTTTTGTATTCAAATGAAAAGAATATCTCCTATATTATGCTACTGCTCCTATTTATAATGAGCAAAACAAACACATGCAAACGAAACTTCAACCTATTCGCTATTATTCAACATGCTGCAACTATTTCCAACGTGAACCCCAATGTCCATTTTCCAGTTTGTTTCCAACAAACTCAGTCAACCTATGAGCAATTTTAAATTCATTACCATTAACCGATTAGCATGTAACCAGATGATACCAATCCAGAGCTTAATTAGACCCGCATCCGACTATTACCCTCACATGACTCGTAACATCAAGATTAAACTCAACAGTCTTGAGCATTTATAAGTTCAAACTTTTAGATATTTCTTTTTTTTTTTTCCAAATGTGATATCAAGCTATATATCTTGTTCATCTTTGTTTGTTACAAAGATTACAGCAGTGATAGCGGAAACCCATAAAGCATTAGTTATTAAACTCTTACAAAGTTTGTTGTAAACCGTATTTTCAACTATATTTTGTTTTTGAATAACATTAACTCGAGTCACATATATATATACTAACTGATGATATATATAGCTATCTCGTCAATAGTAACTAATCCCCGACTTTTTAAATTGTTACATACATTTTTCTTAACAATCGTATATTCTCTTCTTTTCGAACCACTAACAAGTAATTAAAAAATAAAACAAAAAGAAAATCGTACGTCCTTATCGTACGCAACCAAGCATAAACCTTTCGTTGCTTTGTATCAAGGAATCAAACCACCAAGTAAAACCAAAATGGACGCTTCGAAAACATGAAGTCAACAAAGTTGAAACCGCCCTCACAACATAATATATTGGATTTTTAAATTATTCTGGTCCGACCATAAGCTTATATAATTAAATATCTGGTTATCATAAGAAATGGAATCTAACGTTTTTTTTTTATAATACTGAGATAATAATTCAAAGCTTAATAAGTTATGTAATGTTGAATTTTGTTACCTACAACAACTCAAAAAAAATCAAAAGAATACAAAATATCTTACACTACTACATATATGTAATCTATGGGTTAGGTTTGAATACATTCTCCTAAAACTATGAAGGATATCAAACGGACTTTTATGAACTCATTTCAGCGGCATTGCAACCGTGTACGTTTTAATTTTTATTTCATAGCATTGTGTCTTTTATTTGGCATTGTGTTTTTTTTTTCTGTTGGTATCAGGGTTTGATGGTTCCTAGGACTACGATGAATGAGAAAGAAGGATGATAACAACCATCTTTGTAATCCTCACATAACTCACTAATACATGTTGATTACGAAATCAAAGAAACAGAAATAATATACTAACTGAGTACACACTTGAACTTTGAAGAACTTGAATAACTAAACAGTGAAACAATCAATTCTTGAATAATGATATTGTACTATTACAAGAACTTGATGATATATTGTATACTTGCTGAACCGATGCGTTGTGAAGATACGTCCCTTGGGAAGAGATACATCTATTCCCTTGGTAACCGTTTGATCGGTTAAGTTGTTCACACGCACCGACTCAATACAAGCCCAACTAAACTAACCCATGATAAACACTAGTGGACTCTAATATTCAACCCATATATATATATATATATATATATATATATATAGTTTGAGCTTTGTTGAGTAACACTAAAATAAAAGTGGGGAAACGGGGAACATTACAATAAACATATTACATATATCTTATAAAATCAAATTAACATGTTGAAAATCATTTTTTAAATAACAATTCGGCGCTTTTTTTGTATAAAAATAGGTAGAAGCAATTCCAATTAAAAAATATTTTTGTAAAAAAAATAGCCTTTTTAACTATCTTTTAAACTTTTTCTATAATTTTTTAAATTTTTTTATTAAAAACGCTTCTACGTATAGTTATAAGGAAAAACGCTGATTTTTTTAAAAAAAATGTTTTTTAACATGTTAAGTTGAATATTTAAGATATATTTAGCATGTTAAATGAAGTGTTCCCCGATTCCCCACTTTTTTTGTGGTTGACTTTTGGAAAAGTTGAATTTGTTTTTTTGGATAAATTGATTTTTTCTAAATTTTTTGTTAAAAAACATTGAAAAAACCTTTTTGTAAGGCTGAGTTCTCTAAGCTCTCACAACACGTACAAGTTTTCAGTTTACCCTAACCCTATATATATAGTGAAATTGTAATAATGTGTCTTATTGTACGATATTACACGTGTGAATTCCGCACGTTATAACCCCCATAACGAAACCCCGCTTGTTAAAAAAACCCGCATGTTATGAACAAAAGAAAACCGTATGTTCTGACTGCATCTTGTACGCATCGTATGTTAAAAACAAATTGTACTTTAGCCAACCCCTATATATATATATATAGAGAGAGAGAGAGAAATTTTGCTGGTTGTTATATATACATACACACAAGTGCAAGATTGTATATGACTCCTAAGATGTACGAGGATTGAAACTATATTTTCTAAAAATGTCAACCCTTTCCTTTCTCACGTTATCTTTCCTTTTCTCCCTCTTATCGGTTTCTAACGCAGACCCCAATGTCTATGTTCAATGCTCTCAACTCAACTTCACCTCTGTGACACCTTACGAGTCCAATGTCAACTCACTATTCACTTCCATAGTCGACTCAGCCTCTCTTTACAACTTCAACAAATACGATATTTCGCCACTAAGTGATGGTGTGTATGGCCTCTTCCAATGTAGAGGTGACCTTAGTCCCCCCAATTGCAAGGACTGCGTGGCCACTGCTATAAGTCAACTCAGGACAGCTTGTCCTACGTCCACAGGCGGTGAAATTCAGTTAGAAGGATGCTTTGTCAAGTACGATGACACGTCATTTTTTGGGGCCGAGAACAAGATGGAAGTATGTAGGAGATGTGGCCCTTCGATTGGCTATAATTCTGATGTCCTGAACCTTATAGATAGGGCGTTGTCATATCTAGTAGGTGGGAATGGACAATACTTCCGTGGGGGTGATTTTGGGAGCATACAAGGTGTGGCACAATGCGTACAAGATTTGAGTTTAAGCGATTGTCAAGACTGTCTTTTAGAGGCAAGTGGACGACTGAGATCAGAGTGTGAGACATCTAGTTGGGGGGACATGTATTTGGGTAAATGTTATATTCGATATTCTGATCAGGGTAAGCATGTTTGTGGTCGTGGTGGTTTTTATTAGTCGAGTGTCATATGTATATACCATTAGCATATAAAGTTTTAATGCAGGTAATAGTCTTGTGAATAACGGTAACTCTACTTCTAACAACAGCAGTGGTGGAGGGAGCCAGGAGGACATAACGAAGTGGATTGGCTATGTTATTGCCGCCATCATTACCGCCCTCGTTTCCGGGGCGGGTGTAACTTTTGCTTGCAAGAACATCAACAAGAATACAATCGTCAACGACACTAAAATCGGTACATAACTTCACCTTTTATATATTAAGATTATGCCAGAACATTTGACATAACTTTTTGGCTCTTAAAAATGAATGACGATTAGACATTTGAGATAATTATGTTTCCTCCACTTTATAAATTCTGATTATATATTTTATTTTTTTCTCTTTCTCTATACATTCAAAGATAAGAAATGGCATTCTATCATTTCTACTTATTTTATAGTTTTTATCTAAAATACATATCAGTAATTGTTTTTGTCTATTTCATGATTCTTTGAAAAAAAAATATATATATAAACATTTTAGTAAACAATGATATGATGATGCTATTCTTTTAAAGACTCTTTTACATTTAATACTTTAAATATAATTACCCTCCTTTATTATTTTCTAACTGTTAAATACTTTCCGTCATTTTTTTTATTTTAGTAAACAATGATATGATGATGCTATTCTTTAAAGACTCTTTTACATTTAATACTTTAAATATAATACCCTCCTTTATTATTTTCTAACTATTAAATACTTTTCAGATTTTTTAACAACAATTTGTTACACCCAAATACAAACTTGCCTTGCATTTGAAGAATTTAAGCACACCCCTACGTGGGAGTGAGCAAGCTGGCCATTTAGTACATTTCACGTAAACACACTATTTCTAATTGACTAAGGTCCGTTTAATGATATATATTTACTTTCTTTTAATAAACGTGCAATAATAGGTGTTTAATATCAGCATGCCTTCAAATATTATTTGCATGTAAGTCGTATAATTTCTGAAGGTCTAGTAAGTTATGCTTTTATAACGTTTGCGAGTCCTTGGCAGAGAACAAATTTGTTGTCCTTCAAAAGGAATTGAAAACAGTCGTAAAGGAAGCCAAAAACGAATTGAAAACAGTTGTAAACGAAGCCAAGAATGATGCAATTAAAGAAGCCAATAAAAGAAATTATTATCCAGTCCAAATGGCGCCGCCTGTCTATAATTTCTATCATTCAGATCCCGGTCCGACTGGGTGTTCGGTCATGTAAAATCATTCTAGTGCTTAAAAAAGTTGTAAACACGCTTTTTACGATTCACTCGTCTGTTTGTTTGAATGAAAATGTAAAATACCTTGCTGAAGAGTTCACATGGTTTGTGTTGTATTGTTCTCAATATTTACTTTTCCACCACGTTACATAAGTACGTCTATCTTTTCGAGAATCAAAAACACACTATAAAAAAAGTTCTTCTAGGCATTAGTTGTAACCCAACCGGTAGGTGATTTCGGTACCGTTTTATAATCAAATCCTGGTTAACAATTCTATAAGTTTCAAAATGAATCAAGCTAACATAAGTTTGTAAACACAGTTAGCAAAATAATGTTATAAACAAAACTAACAAAAATACTTTTAAGAAAGAATAAAACTAAAACAGCTGCGTAGTTATTTATTTATTAATGAAGAACTAGGTTTCCTTTTGCGTTATGCAGCGGGAGTTGGATTATTTTCTCCTTGTGCTACGTGACGTGACCTTGGTCGTGAAGAACTAGAAACTATAAATTGGAATATCGATAGAGGTCCCGATAATGCCAATACACGAAAAGAAAATGTTCGTTCAAAATTGGTTCGGTTTGTCATAGTACCGCAATGAAATGTTCGCTCAAAATCGGTTCAGATTGCTAAGTGTGAGGATATTTGATGTGATCTTGATTATGCATGTTTTTATGCATATTTAACGGGTTTATATTGCAATCAGTTAAGATTATGGTACTTATTCATTAATATTTTGAATTTACATGGTTAGATGGTGTTCATGAAAAGTTTGGATGAAACCAAAAATACGAGGCAAAATTGAGCAAAACAGTACGACATGGAAGAATTTGGACTTCAAACAGACATATCTTGAGTAAAAAATGAGTTTTGGGGACCACAACATTTGAATCTTGACTGTTTCAACAAGACAAATCCAAAAATTTGCTTTTAAAGAGGGCAGAGGTCGTACCTTTTTAAATGGGCTACAGGTCGTATGCCACGCGGGGACAGAAACCCTAATATCAGTTACAAAAGCCGTTTTGGCGGCCAAAAAACCCTAGAACTCGACAGGCTGCTACTAAATATCTAAGGAGTAACTTTGAAGGATCTCGAGCACAGACTAAGTTAACTTGAAGCTTGGATCAAGATCTATTACCCGATTAACGTGTATCCGTGTTAATTGGCTTAGTTTATCATTTATCTTTCGTTCTCTAGTTATTCAAATATATTTGCTACCGAGTATGTATTGTTCTTAATTATGTTTGGCTAAACTCTTGTAATCAACTAGGTATAGAATCTTGATTCAGTTTAACTTTTTTGGTTTGACTTTATTAACGATTTTAGTAAAGTTTTGTTATTATGAGCTTATGATGTATATGATTGCATGTTAAGTATTGATTTTGTGATTGAGTAGTGTCGTTGAATTAATCTTTCCATGAGGTATGCTAGTTAGATTCAATTTTTTTTATATTTAGAATATATTAGTGTCCATTAATCTAAAGCTTGAAACCTTAACCGGTAATAGAGAATTTGGTAACATAATTGGTAAAATGTGTGAACTACCTATGGGAAAGATCTGTATATAAGGATTTGGAAACAAGTTAGAGTTTTCTAAATGGTTGATCTTGATTAATTCGTAAGTCGCAAAATTCGTTGGTAACATAATTGGTAAAATGTGTGAGCTACCGGTGTTTTACCTATAAATACCGGTACCGCACCGGTACCGAAAAACAAGGGAAATGGGTACCAATACCGTATTTATCATGTATATGTATGCAAAAGTATAACTTCACATTGTACTGCTATTGATAGACTTGGGATTGAATTCATTATTTAAATATGAATGTATAATAGAGATAAATATCATTTGAAATTTAAGGTCAACGTGGGCTAGCCCACTTGGTAGAGACTGTTGTTCTTAAGGGGAGGTCTTGGGTTCAATCCCAAGCAAGGAGTAATTTAGAATTAAATTTAGTGTAAATTAGAAATGAGTAATCATTGTCGTTCAAAAAAATTGAAATTTTAGTACTAATTTATATAAACCACAACTGAAAAGAGATATCTAATCTCTCTATAAAACCACAAATATCTTGTCTCTAGCCTTATAATATTAGCTCACCTAATCTATTTCACCACAAATCATTTTCAACACAGTTCATAAATCTAATATTTGCATACATATGATAATTCCGCACTTCTTAACAATGCTACAGAATCCAAAATGACAAAATCCACATCAATTTCACATTCAAAACACATTAGATTTAACAATTAGCAGTCTCAGTTAAAGTCAATTTCAAGGTTAATTCAGATCAAACAACAGGCAACATGTTAATGTAAAATCATTGTGTAAGATAATCAGTATAAAACGCACAAACAAATAAAAGATAAAACCCTAAATATGTATTCAATTCATAAATCATCATAACTTTTGAACATAAATATGCAAAACGTTTTAATAAACAGAACAATAGAAGAGTAATCTTTGAAAATCATGCCCTAAAACACAAATAATAGACTAACATGTTATCAGAAACAACAATTTTCACAATCAATTCATGTTGTGTCACTAACATGATTCTTCAAACAATAGCAAAGCTTCCTTTAACTACATATACACTTCACAAATTCAGTTCATAAACTACAACAAATTAAAATTAAAATCTCTCTATATAAAGTCCACTTATCAGATAATACAACCACATCAATAATGGAGAGTGAAAGGGATCTGGTATGCCTTTATAGACTTCATCCGAGACTCAATATGTAGAAGAGGAAGCCAAATTCAAAGAGCGATCCGTGTGAATGCTTCTTTATACCGTCAGATTAGGTTTAGAAATCAAGCACCACCGTAGGATTTGTGTTTCTTGAATAAGATTTGGAATTTTATGCAAATCCGGTTCTGTATGATATGTGTTTCAGACAGAAAGTAATATACAAAGGGTTGTTTTCAGTTTTCAACCATGACTTGAAATGGTATTGAACAGAGAAGAAGCAGAGAGGAGAAGATGTAAGGCCATAAAATTGAGTAGGTTTACGCTTATCTATATCAAACACATTTATAGGTTATTGGACTTAGTTGTCTAGTGGGCTTGGGATAAGCCATGTGGGTTAATAAAATGTTTTAGGCTTGTTTAGTTAATAGTGCGCATGTGGGCTTGGCCCAGTTTGTTTTTAGGTCACCCTATGTAACTATAAATAGGGTGAGCCTAGGTCATTAGGCGGTGGTTATTCACGTGGTTGTTCTTCTAAGCATTTTCGAGTTTGTATGATACTTGTACCAGACGAGTTTCATACTCGTGTGCAATCTAATCAATTTGATTGTTCTTGTTCTTGTCAGTTTCATTAGTTTTCCATACTTTTGATTATGTTAGTGATATCTGATTGGGGTTTCTTGGACTTACAAGTGGTATCAGAGACTAAGAAGTCTTTCGAAGGCTCGGTTTCATCGGATATAAATCAAAGAACAAGGCTGATTCAAGTTTGCAGATTCGAAGAATATTGCCAGACTCAAAGAACACGAAGAATAGCTTGAAAATTTAAGAACAATTCGTATTTTGATCTGATTTAGGGAACAATTAATTGTGTTTGCATGTTTTTAGGAAATATTGGTGGAAAGAATCTTGGAGAATTTGATTTTCGAATTATTCCTTGATTATTGGGATTTAAAGTGGTGATTTGTTACCAAAAATCTACTATGTGCGAGTTCAAAATAGCAGTGTACGAGATATTAAGTAACAATGTGCGAGTTAAAAGGCTAGTGTACGGATCAGTTCAGAATTCAGAATTCACGGTGTGCAACATGCGTTCAGTGTGCGACCTAAGTTAAGTGTGCAACTGATATCAAATAGTGTGCTGGATATTAGTGTGCAACCTGTTTTGTTGACTAGTGTACGGAATCAAAGTGTACGGTTCAAAATTAACTTAGTTTGCAGCAACAATCATAGTGCGGTCTAGCTTAATAGTGTACTGCCTAATTAAAGAGTGTGCGGCCCAATATTGAGCTGTGTACGGTCCACATAAGTAGTGTGCGGCCCAACTTGTAGTGTACGGTTTCAGGGTGTGCGACCTAAGACAAAGGTGGAATTTTGACCAGCTGACGTGTACGATTTTAAACGTATTTAAGCGTAGAATTTGATCGGCAAACATTCTTGGCAAACCGACTTCACGATTAGACTCGTGTGATTTTTAGGGCAAAAAAAGCAATTTGGTAAAACTAGTTTGCGGACATTATATATCATTGGACTTGAAATTTCGAGACGAGACTAACGGTACAATTTGGTAAAAACTGTTTTCAGACAGTTTTTGAACGTTTTAAACGATCTGGTTCGGTAAAACAGACATTTCCGGTGGGATCACGGTTTAGCAACTTAGAAATGTCTTCTCAAATTCATGATTTCATTCCCACTCCCACTGAGGTATGTGTTGATAACATTTGATGTACTAGAGCTTGTAGAGATAAGGTAACTGGCTACAAAGAACAGGCCAACTCACTCATTATGCAACTACAATTATCCAAATCTGATTTATATCAGATTAAAAAGAAAATCAATGGATACAAGGATATGGTGGAGGCGCAAAAGTGTGATATCCGACAGTTGCAAAATGATCTGAGCCAAGAAAAATGTAGGCATCTCCACTTCAAAGAATTGTCAAAGAAGTTAATTGTTGAACTTGATAATCTAAAATCAACTTTTGAAAATACAGAATTTAAGTTTAAAAAGTATTATTTGTCAAGTGAAAAGGTTGAGAAAATCATAAACCAACAGTAAAAATATAGAAAAAAGGAAGTTAAGAATAAAGTATTGGGATTTGTAGGCATTCCTCCACCATACAATCACAATTACACCTCTATTCCTATGACTGAGGAGGAGATAGCCAACATGGCTGACATGGAATATCGGTGAATGAGTGATGTGAAGGTTGAACAAGTCAAGCCCAAAAAAGTCAAAATCACAAGGCCGGATAAAATTGAAATTAAGTTAAAAAACCAGGCCTTAAATAAAACAATCATAAAACCTGCTGATGCTTTAAAACATACTAAGACTCTAAGTTTTGAGAAAAATGCCAGTGTTGATAAATAGATTCAAGTATTAGATAATATTGAGTCAACAATTTCTCGAAAACCATCTGAACTGCAAAATCAAAAGGAAGAGTCTCAAAACCAATCAACATGCTTTGAGTTTGCTATGATGAATGGTTTGGCTAAATTCATCAAGGAGTTTGAGTCTAGCAAACAGACTGAATCAACTACTTCGTTTGATTCTTTATGTGACTCCTGAGGAATAGTTAATTCTGAAAATTCAGAAATAGTTGAATCTGCCAAGTCTAGCGACGAATCATCTAAAGAAGTTGAATCAGAACAGAAGAAAGTAGAATCTGAATCCATAACAGACGCTCCTATTGGATTCAGTAATGAATCATCAACAAAAGCCATTGTTCAGCCTAGAATGTTACTGATTCTGAAATTGTTGAGCAAATGGTGTCACTCGAAACTAAGAGCATTGCTTCGGATTCAACTGACATTGTTTGTGAATCTTTGAACGCTACTGATGCTTCTACTTCATGTGCAGATGAGGTAAAAGTAGAGGATTGGGTTGAGAGAGATGATATTGTTTGCCAAGAAATTGTCGATGTTTGTTTGAAAACATCCAACTTGTCTATTAATGCTCGTCCATATGTGAAAAATAAATATGTGTCTCCAAAACCAACAGTTTCAAATGAAAGTGCAAAATCTAACAATATTTTTAGAGAGAAAAACAATGAATGTTCTAACTGTTGTAGACGGGATCATATGAAGTAGGGCAGAAAGTTTGAAAAGACTGCAAACAAATCATCCCACATATCCTATAAATCAAATTCATCATCGGTTGGATCGAATGGATCGGAATATGCTCCTTATGTAAAGAAGCAAACATGCTACAACTGTAGCATACCCGGTCACAATGTAACACCCCAAAATCTAACACACACACACACACACACACACACACACACACATATATATATATATATATATATATATATATATATATATATATATATGTGTGTGTGTGTGTGTGTGTATGTGTGTGTGTGTGCGTGTATGCATAAGTATAAATGTTGATTTAAATGGTGACTAGAATTATAACCCTAGTTAATGTACAAGTAAAGTTTTTAACAAAAAAGGGAATGTTTAGCTATAATAATATAAACATCAAACTAGAGGGACTAAACTTGGATAAGTGGGAAAATGGATTAATAAAAACAAAAAATTAACACACACACAAACTTCTAGTGTGTGTGTGTCGCCTGGCAATAAGAAGAAGAAAGGGAAGAACCTTCTTCATCAATAACATCAAGAATTGCAACGAGATTGAAGACCAAATTGATGCATGAACACCAAATCATCTTCATCTAACAATTGTTAACATAAGGTAAGTTGAATTTTTAGATTTGGTGGTCATTCATGAAGTGGGTTGTATTAAATCCGTGAAATTTTATGGAAATTAACATGGTTACTAGTTAGAATCATCATGCAGAAGATGAAATATGCTTGAATTTGATTATCTTGATGATTGAAGTAAAACCCACTTTTAGTAGTAGTATGATGAAATGTTATGATCATGTAAGTGCAATATTGACGTATGATTGTGTATGTAATAGAGAAGTGATATATGAATCTGATAGAGAATGAAGATTATGTGAGTTTAGTTGATTTGATAATCCATGATCTGAGCTAGTGGAAATATGCATATAAAACTTGTACATTATGCTTTTGTTAGAGGTACGCATGCCAAGTGTTTAATAAAATGCCTTGAATTGAGATTCTAGGTGAACATGATGCTAAATGACTAGAATTGGTTAAATGATAGTTGTTAACTCAATAATGTTAATGAAAGAATGAAATAAAGACATGAGATAAAGTATGTTGAATGTAAAAAATGTAGGCGTGAAGGAAGAAGGTTCAAGCAACCGGAATCCCCAAAGCTCGCAAGAACGAGGTACGTTACTTGTACAATACTAATGTATTATGCTTGCAATTTGTAAATCACGCCTAGTTTTAACGAATTATTTAGCATTATTAAGAATGATTATAATTATCATACCGGACAAGGAATGAGAAAGTAAAAGCAAGGTTCCGCATTGACTTGTGGTGAACGGGTCAACCGGACAATGAATGAGAAAGTAAAAGCAAGGTTTCGCGTTGACTTGTGATGAACGGGTCAACCGGACAATGAATGAGAAAGTAAAAGCAAGGTTGTGCGTTGACTTGTGATGAACGGGTCAACCGGACAATGAATGAGAAAGTAAAAGCAAGGTTGTGCGTTGACTTGTGATGAACGGGTCAACCGGACAAGGAATGAGAAAGTAAAAGTAAGGTTCTGCGTTGACTTGTGATGAAAGGGTCAACCGGATAAGGAATGAGAAAGGAAAGGTATGGTTCCGAGTTAACTTGTGATGAACGGGTCAACCGGGCAAGGTATGAGAAGGTAAAAGTACGTTTCCGCGTTGACTAATGTTGAATAGGTCAATCGGATAATAACAAGAATGCAAAGAAATGAATTTTAGTTTTATCTTATTAAGTGATCAATCAAATAGGATTGTGATATGTGGTTCATTAATGAAATTGTTATAATTACTATAAGAAATGTTGACCGATTTCTTGTGATGTCTAGGTAAATCTGTTACTTGACGTTGCGCCTTGGTTGGAACGAACACACTTGTACCCTCCTTACGCTTCCGGTCAAGATAATGTTAAACGGGTCAAACTACATTTGGTCGTAATTGGCGAACTTTGTTTTTAAGTTACTTTTGTTAGTAAATGAATTAACCTTAGTAGCTAGTAATTTAAACTTTATGTCGTCGAAGCATTTTTGTGGTTACGTTGTTGAATCAAACATAAGGGTAAAAATGGAAAATTTTTAAGTTACGTCGTAAATATAGAAAATTTTATAACTTTTTGGTTGTAAGAAAAGATGGACGTTACACACATTGCACGAAATTGCACACATCGTCCCTATATGCCATACTATACACAACATAAGAGGGTTACACCAAGGGATAGGTCTTATTCGAAGCCAATGAAGGTTGAACAGCCTAAGGCAATGATGAATAAGCATCCCAAGGTAAAATCATCTGATTGGGATTGGAATGCTGCAAAAGCTAAAAGAAAACAAGTTTTGAAAATTAATAAGGTGGAAAAGCAAACTATTTTGCCCAAGGCACCTAAGAAATTAGAAAAAGGCCTAAACAAATTTGGAAGGCAAATCATAAAGCGGCAACATCACCAGTCGTTGAAACAAAAGGGGACATGTGCTTACGGGAAGTATCTCATTTTGATGCTTCAGGAAATCCCAGGACCATGACGGCTTGGGTACCAATGTCTTACTAATCTCCTTATTTTTTAGGGACAACTAAAGAGGAGCTGTTGACTTTCGTTGGAATGTTGATAGCGGTTGTTCCAGAGAATTAACGGGTAACATTTCACTGTTGCAAAAAAGTTATATTTTTGTAGTTGATATGTTTCTTTTGGAGAGATAAGGGAGGTAAGATGAGAGCAGCGAAAAGGTTCAATTTAAATTTCGTGCTTAATCTTAATATTGATTAGTCTTAAATCTAATGATGGAACGGTTAAGCAAAAACAACAAAAATATTTTCATTTTCTTTTGTCTTTCTTTTTGTACCTACATTTTCTTTATAAGGTAAATTTGCGCCTACGATTTATGCACAAATTAGGGGATAGAGGGAGTTATCTCTATATATGGAGAAAAAGAGAAAAAGACAAAAAGAGTTTGTGGCATATTAGGCATTTTTTAAGGGGTGACATGAGAAAAAAGAGATAAAACCTAAAACAATGCAGATATGGGAAATGAAATGAATGTTTGTGTTAAAAGTCTTGACTAACACATGTAAGATGCTATAGCTGAAAAGACTAGGATCTAGTGTGATATGTCGATAAGCTTGACGCTCAAAGTGGTAAAAGATACCAAGTGATATACACATAACGAACTATGTATCATGTGGGTAATATACCATCGGTATATGATTTTATAATTTTAAATCTTGTGTTGATAGATAGCCAACGTCTGAGGTTTTGGGTCTTTATGCTGATGAGTCATCCGGGGATATCTTGACTATCCTTCTGTTGCATCCAGATTATATGCAGACCTAGGCACAGTCAGGATGTCTTAAAAGAGCTAAAGAGGCCAAAAAAAATTAAAGGAAGATAAACTCAAATTGAGGGAATTTCATGCACTTATAAAAGCAACATTCGTACCAAAAAGCTATTTGCCTAACCCTCGTTGGAAATTCTATTGGTCACTCTGTTGTACGAAAGTACTGACCTGTTCACCAATAGTCCAACGTTTTAAATCAAAAGGATGAATTCAATATACTCACCCGCTACGATGAATCGTTATGCTTACCTTGATCGCGGAGGTATATCATGGAATGGGATACACGGGTATAAGAGTGTAATATTATCTTAAGCGTATCACGAAGTTGAAATATTGAAAGTTGAGCGTTTAAGTTTAAGCGGACAAACATATAGGCAATCACTTAGACCTGTTTGAATAAGTTCGCGGCGAAAAAATGTTCCTTAGTCAGCCTGAAAACGATTTTGATCCCATTGCAATTGTAATTGTATATTATCAGTTGAGTTAGTTTCTTTGTTTACTTGCGTTTATGTTGATGTTCTCGTTTTATTTGAAGAATTAAAAAATGGAAATGCAAAATATACAAAAATAGAGTGTTTAATTTGTTTTAAACTAAAAAATTAACCGTTTTTGAAGATTTGACTAATCATCAAAAGTTGAAAGAAATTTAAATTGTAAACCTAAGTATAAGTACTTAGATGTACCAAGTGTTCATGTGGTACTGTCCCCTATTGCATAAGAAATGTGTGTTTACAAAGTTGTAAGAATTATGTTGAACATGATTTAGATCAAGAAACAGAGATTGAGAAAGAATGAGATGTTGTTAACTGTTGACAAGCATGAAGCATCATGACAAGATTTACCTGAGTCAGAAGGACCAGATACGAGTTATCGTCTGACAATGATAGTATTTTTGAAGAAGCATCTGTGAACCTACTTGAGAGGGAAAAGATTGACAAAGAAAAGAGATGTTAAGAATCCTCCTCTTGCATTCTTTTTAAAACAAGATGTTCAAGCAATGTTGATCATGATCAAGAAGAACAAAAGACCCAAGTTTGAAGATGAAGAGTTGAAGTATCTTTCCACCGAGACATGATAAAGACAACATAAACCTAGAGGGATATTGTAAGGCCATAAAATTAAGTATGTTTACGCTTGTCTTTATCAAACGCATTTATAGGTTATTGGACTTACTTGTCTAGTGGGCTTGGGATAAGCCATGTTGGCTAATTAAATGTTTTGGGCTTGTTTAGTTAACAGTGTGCATGTAGGCTTGGCCCAGTTTGTTTTTAAGTCACCCTATGTAACTATAAATAGGGTGAGCCTAGGTCATTAGGTGGTGGTTGTTCTTCTTAGCGTTTTCGAGTTTGTATGGTAGTTGTAACAGACGAGTTTCATACTCGTGTGCAATTTAATCAATTTGATTGTTCTTGTTCTTGTCACTTTTATTAGTTTTTCGGATCCTTTGATTATGTGTGTGATATCCAACTGGGATTTCTTGGACTTACAGAAGAAGAGGAGGAAGAGGGACTTACAGAAGAAGAGGAGGAAGAGGAAAGGAAAATATGGTATATGGGCATGCAGGATTTTTGACATTTTGTGTACTGTAGAGACAGAAAGAGATATCACAGAGACAGGTAGGTTATCAAAGCTTTGACCTATTTTTTAGAATTGAGTTTGTGCTTTAATTAAACATAAAAAATAAAAAATCTCACAAAAGTGTACATAAGATTATAGTTTATAGTAACGTGATGGGCTAGACTTTATGACAAGTAGAATTGTCAAACTTTGTTTTATTAGAGATACAGATTTTTCATATATGGAAAGATATGCGTGAATCGAATGAAAATGGTTTAAAAATCTTACCGTTGATGTAAAGCGTGATTGGGGATTTGGTGTTGATTTACGATCGGATATTGAGGTTGTGACAAAAGGGATTTGGGGTTATTTAAGGATTTCGGTTGAAGCAGTTAGTGGTTGCCAAATAGTGATGTGGGGATTATATATTTGTTTTTTTAATAGATGGGATTATGTATTTGTTTTTTTAATAGATGTGTGCATTGCATACATCCTTCTTTTACTCCTTGGTTGCTAAAAGATGAATCAGTGTCAGGTGTGAGACACATGTATTACAACAAAATTAAAACACAATTGAAGTCGAAACCTTAACGTATTTTGTGATGAGTCGCAACCTTTACTTTTAATTATTATATAAAATACTTGGTATAGTAGAACACATTATATAATATTATATAACCGACGTGACTTTTACATGAAAGGGTACAAACTTATACATATAATTTCATTTCTAACCGACGTGACTTATGTGTCGTAAAATCAGTATAGAAAGAAACACAATTGAGACATGGCCCAACGGGCTAATGGTAAAGAGCATGAGACCCAACTTCTGAAAAAACACTATCTTACGTACGTAAATGGATATGTTAAAGCCCAAAACTGGTATATGAATATTAAACCTTTATGATGTTTGAATTATATTATAACCTGAAAATTTCTATAAAAGAATTTTAGCAAAGAAGGCCAAGTGTATTTTACAAACAGTAGGACGTATATGTATGGATTAAGAAGTCAAAAGAATTGAATGATCCACGTGAGTTCATACCGTTTTAGTCGTGATGGGTAGTTTACTAGTGTTATTTATTGTGGAGATGATGTGATTTGTTTCTTTGACATCCAGGGATATCATTATCAAGTGTTATTTTATATATATCTTATTAACAACTTAATTAAGTGTTATCTTATACATATCTTAACAATTTAATGTTGAACAGTCGTAATAATTTATTAAACCACTCAATCCATCAAGATACGATTCACAAAAAATACATATAACTTAACACAACAGTTACGGGGTAGAAACGAAGGCCAAAAGAAAATTCACAAAACACATACAAACAACCGTAACAAATTTAACAAAAAAGCACCCCGCCAATACACCTGGCTTTTACTTCTTTGCTTTGCTTCATAGTAGAAAGCAGGCATTGAGGTAAGGTATATAGGAAAATTGGGTTACTTTACTTAAATGTTTCTTTACTTACCAACTTTTCTTTATATCTGCTTACGGCTTATGTAAGATTTGTCTAGGATGTTACCATGATCATGTTAATTTTTTCAGACTATATTTTGTATGACTTTCGACGAACCCTAGCTCGAAACTAACAACATTGCTTTCAATACATAAACCATTAACTTTATCACTGATGCAAGTAATATCGTTAGCCATCCTTTAAACTTCGATTTAAGGGCAATACAATATAACTAACCATTGGATAAACTAATATGCAACCCTGAGACATCTTCAAAGCATCATGTATTGGAGTAAGGATATGGTTAGGTCACTTAGCTTTAACATGATATATCTATAGATACCTTGTGAGGTAGCTTCCCCTTATATGGCGGCTTCAACAAATATCGAAACCATTACAGGGATAGTGGATCCCTTACTTACAAATCAACAAATATCAAAATCATTACGGGGATAGTGGATCCCTTACTTATAAAATGTCTCTTGTTGGAGAATTCATAATTAGGGTGAGAATATACTAGGAAGTTGTGTGTTTGTAGGAAGTTTAGGACCTAGTCACTAGATTGTGTAATGGACAACTAAGATTAAATGGGAGAATTCACAACTAAAAAAAATGCCTAATTTGATTAAGGATATTATGGTCCATTCACGCTTAGTATGTTCTCTCTCTTCTTCTTTTAACATTAATAACTCTTTCATGGAACGGTATTTTTTTAAATTGAACCATAAAAAGAGTCTTTTTTATCTTTAAAACGAGTATACTATTGCTAACTTTTGGAGAAAAAAATCGAAAACCAGATGCGTAAAACACAATAGAAAGCACAACACACTATAACACAATGAACATCAAATTATAAACATATATGTATAGACCAAAACACAAATGGCCATCAAATTAAACAAAACATGATTACATAATTGTTTCCTTGCGTTTTAAACAAGACAATTGTAGAATAAAACCCAATTCCATTCAAAAACACAATTCAAATAAACATAATTCACTCAGAAACTAAGCTAGTGTAAAACCCAATTTAAGAAACACCCAATTCTAAAATAAAAACTTTATTCACCCCAAAAACTAAGATAGTGTAAAACACAATTCACCCAAAAACTATAAAACACAATAAAAAAAACCCAATGTATTGGTATGTTTTATAAAACACAATATATGAACTAAGCATAATGAACTGATGTCTTTTGTATAACACAAATTAAAAACGCAATAAACTAAAATACAACAATTGACGAAATTCTTCAGATTTCATACATAGATCGAAGCCAATTTCTTTAAATTTCTTCAACGATTGACATAATTCGAATGCTAGAAACACTAATCAACGACAGCGTTGAACGAATCGAGTGATCCGTTTCAAAAATCAAGGGATAAATGTGAAAATTTGTATGAAATTGAACTGGGTTTCTTCATATAAGTTAAAGAACGTTGATTAAGTGTTTGAATCATTGATTGAAGAAAAAAATCACAATATGATGTAGTGATTCTAGAGAGAGAAAGTGAAGGAAATGTTGAAGATGGTAGGTTTTTAATATACAAGGAAAGTGAAAGAGAGGAGATTGACAAAAATGCCTTTTGTCTTTAGTTTTTTAATCACCACATGTCACAACCCCGTTCCTTCACCAAAACCAAACTTCATATCTGATCCTTGCACTTCACAATTATTATAAATGGGCTATAATGGGATGTAAGTGGGCTTGTCCTACACCTATTGTAACGCCGAAGAATTTAATAGGAAGGCAACAGAACTAAGATAAGGCGCTAAGCAAACTAAGAGCATTCATGTCGATAATATATATATATATATATATATATATATATATATATATATATATATATATATATATATTTCTTACGACTAACTTATTCTGGTTGTGGGATTTTTTCAGACGTCGTATAGTAAATAATGGAATTATTAATTTCAACATAATTAATGTGATAACGTGATTAAGGAAAAGACAAGTTGTAAGAATATGTATAATTAGTGCCATAACTTAGTCAATCGAACAATATATGTTATGTCTATATAACTAATCAAATATTTATATCAAACATCGAGTTATAACAAGCTGTTATCCCACAGGGTTTAATGAGAATTATGTTTATTATTTTATCGGGTATTAATCATGTGCATGTGATTTGTATTCATTTTGGTGTGATTAATTAATGCGTTGATTTGATGGGCGGTTTATAGTATGCGACTTGATCGTACACATTACTCCCTAGTTAGAATTGTAAAAAAAAAAACTTGATGTTTGTGTGTAAGTACATTGTCCCGTAATTTCAGGTTAACTAGTTAACATTCTCAGTTAAATCTTTACGATTTATAGAACACTTATAAACACAATTATATTATACGTGCAATTGTATTAAATACGCAAGTTATAACTTATGGAAATAATCTAAACTATGAGGACTTATCCCGTACGTACACTTAAAGCTAACTTGGTCAATTTTCGACGCAAGATTTAAGAACTTATAAACACGAGGGATTTGTTTGGCCTAAACACGCAAAGTTATATGTATAACTTTCTACCAAGTTTGAGTTTTGTAAACTTAAGGGACTAAAGGTGAATAAATTACAAACAAAAAGTTGTAAACAAAACTTTTAATATAACCAAACCCTAACCCATAAACCCCACCATCGTCCTCTCCACTCCCTCACAAAGTTGACAAAGCAGCTCCTCCTATCCTCTTTCACGATCACATCAACCTCTCTCCTCTCTCGATTATCCCTTTTTCACACGATCTCTCTCTCTCTTGTGCTCTCTCTTTCTCCATGAAATTGGACAGAGAGCTTGAATGTCGTAGTTGATTGATGAGATAGAGTGGTAATTTTTTTTAAAACACAACCAATTACCATTGTACCCCTATGCGTATCCTTATTTTCAAAATTTACAAAACACCATTTACTTTTATGGTGTATTTTTTTGAAATAATAAAGTATATAAAAGTAATTTTATAATAAAAAGTTGATGAAATTAGTTGAATAAAGTCTTAACAAAGTTTTATTTTTAATTCTCTTATTTAATAAAATTAGCACAATTACTAATAGATCCTTAAAAGGTACTAATTGACATAGCTACTAGTAAGGGTTTGTGTGTAGCCAATATCATCCATTGATTAAATATTTAGATAGCCTAAATATTTTCTTACATTTTTTATAATAAGTAGAGTTTGTACCTGATATTAACTCTATTATATTAATGATCGTATATAAAACGGCATATAACCTCATAAACGTCCCATTTTCTTTCCCCCACTTTATGTTAAAAGAATCATGTAAAAGTGGTTATATGATTTTTGCAGTTACATACGTAAAATGTTTCATTAATAAAATTGTCCCTCTTATATATATATATATATATATATATATATATATATATATATATATATCTTTTATGCATTTTTTTCTATTTAACGAAATTTAGTGAGTTATAATAAATATTATAGAAGGTAATAAGTATCATATTGAGTAAAGTGCAATTTTACATTTGGGGTTTGGGGCCGCTCATAAATTTATATCTTATTTTGATTTTTTTGCTATATTACACCTGTCTTTTCTCAGTTGTATCAATGTTAGACTCTGCCCCTTATCTTTGTCAAAGTCAACTGTTACCCACTATGATCAAAAGGCAAAAAGGATATTTCACCTTGTTTTTACTTATCCCTCTCATTTTTACACGCTACCTTTTCTTAACGCATGCATTTTTACACCAACGAGTACCTCCACCGTCGCCAAAGTAATCTTTCTATTCATAACTGGAAAATTGATGTAGCATCATGAATTTTACTCTTTGCAATGTGTTAATTACACACATAATTCCTACTCAGAAAACAAGAGAAAGTGAAACTTTTCAAGCACATTGATGTTTACTTGTTTCATTTCTTGTCCAAAATTTGTGTAACAACACTTTTATGTTTTATCTATCATAATCACCTGAAAACGAATTTTCTTGCAGAGCAACAAGTTGCAGATTAGGCAAACCGAAAAGATCCAAAGGCAACTCTCCGGCGAGATTCTGTTCCTCAGACAGCCTCAACTTCCCAATATCACTCGGAATTTCAACAGATAAATGATTACCAGAAACTTCTAAAGTGACGCAAGCCCTATCGGAACGAATACGATCATCACAAGCATAAATGCAGAAATCACCTGCAGATAATAAACAATTACAACGTGTTTCGGCTTCCTGAATCGTTAATTGATAGTATTAATTACATACGCACCCATCATGGAGCCAAATAGGTTTTCAGGCCGTAAGTTCCTGCTACGAAGAAAATAAAATTTACATTAGGTCGCTTTGGCTTTCTTCTCGGAGAAGATGGATCTAGAGGTCTGGTAGCAGTGGAATGCGGTGGAGGCGTTGTGTGCATTGAGACGACGGAGATCCTGTGGTGGACGACGGTGATGCGGTGGTGGAAGGTGGGGGAACAGAGGGGAGAAAGTGGTGGACGATCATCTATGTTTGTGTCATTGCCGGCAAAAAAAATTTTGTAGAACATCAACTATTTTTATTAATAATAAAGGAGGGGTGTAAAAGACAATTTACACAAATATACCATTCAAATTGGCGTTGACCTTTAAGAACGGATACATTGATTCATTTTGAAAACATCAAGGTGTAATATTTCAAAACAGGATGTAAAGTTGTGAACGCATGCCCCCTTCCCCCACCCACAAAAAACAATGTAAATTTGTTCTACGTAATATGTTATTTTAATATAGTAAATAAACTGAACTCAATTTCCAAGTCAATGTTAGAAAAATAGCTTTAACCCATCGTTGGATAACGACGGATAAATCTAAAAGATAAAATGAAAATAAAAAAGTAATATTATATTTATCCATCGCTCGGATATTGTTATCCGACACAATGTATATTTCTTCGGTGATCTTCGAATAATATCCATCGTTGCTCCATCTAATCCACCAATCACGTCCGATTCTCCACGGACCTTTAGTATCGGATTATCAATGGTTTCCATTTTCACCGATTGATAATCAATGAGTGCCTTTGTTGATGAACTTTTTCTAAATATGATTAGGACCAGGCCTATTCTAATCTTTTAAAATGTTATACCACAGTAATACCTAATTAATGTATTATTTTGATTGACAGTACTAACATTAAAATAATGAAATAATATTATATTTTAATACATAAACCAAACAACTACTACTTCCGATCATAAGTTGAGAAACATGCATGGATGACAACTCCTAGAAAGACATGTTGCATGTCTCAAGCAACATCAACTCATTTGATCTTATATGTATGTACACACACAAATCAAGCAGACAAGTAGCATCAAATCATTTGATTTTATATTTATGTACACACACCCATATATATTTATTATTTGTATATCAACTTTATTTGTGCGTATTTATATTAAAGTTTGGGAATGATCAAACATATGACAAACTCAAAATCATTCTTAGTGGCCCCGAGTAAATACTTCCTCCAATTATTTATTTACTTGTATAAAGAAATTTCTGACAATGTTTCTAGATTTTTCATTACATACATTAAAATAAATAGTCCATACATTAAAAAAAAGGTTTTAAAATTTGTGGTACTAATGTTAATGATTTATGAGACAACAATATGCTATTACAGAATTCCTCATTCGTAAAATATCATACATTAAAAAAATGCGTATTCAAGCTTACCTAAACTCTACTGTTTCTCTTTCGATGATCATTTTACAACTAAGACTTTTTAACTGACATTATCATATTTTATGGTATACTTTTATACACCGGATTCGTATGATCTAAAAGTAATTCATAAACATGGATTCGTTTGATCTAAAAGTAATTCATAAACATTATAGGATCCTATAATACATCACTTGATTGATGTAGAAATCACTTTTTTTTCCATGCCAAGAGATAAAGATATGTTGTCATTTGTCATCTTAATAAAATGTGATAGCACCATGAAATTATGAATAGAACACAAGAGTCAGAAAGAGTTGGCTATGTTTGGTAGAGTAGTGATGGTGTGGTGGTGGTTATTTAATGGGACATATTTGGGTGGCCCTGGGGTAAAGGCTTTTGTCAATTTTGGGGTGTCATCTTAACTTTATTGTAAGGTTTGTTCCTAATCAAATCAAGGAACCATATAAAGAAATAATTGAAAAGATATAATATGGATTCATATATTGTGACATCTTGAGTTGTTGGCTATGGACATGCGTGAAAATAGATTCATAGTTATGATTTTTAACACAAAGTTTAATAACATTGAATTTGTTAATATTGTACTCGTTCTTTTTGTTTGGTTTACCGGGTATTTTAACTAAGAGGTTGTGTGTGTGTGTATATATATATATATATATATACTATTATAACGGTTATAACTAGTATGTTATGTAGTACTTGTACTATGGAAGTTCATATGTTGTATACACACACTATTATAACTGTGATATATTTAGTAATCTGAGAGGTGCATAGATTATGTTTAAACCTTATTACTTAGATTGGGTGTTTGTGTAGGTCGTGAAAAAAGAAAACCACGTTCGTGGCTAGATGTCAAATCCATTTATCAATATACACATGGCATTGAAACTAAATGATGTTCTGGTTTTTTTTTACATCTCTCTTTCGATTTCGGTCGCCTCATACACATCATACAAGCTCAAACTAGCACGGCCCCACCTCCGTCTTTGGTTTGCTGAAAATTAACGTCTTGAAGATTATACCAGAAAACAATTACATGTACATATGCATGTTTTTATAAACGATGTCAACATGATTTTATTTATACATGCACATGTCGTTATGATGTCTATGCTTGAATTAGTGTGTAAGATTTCACATGCAAATACGAACCACTTTAAAGGTTATACTTAAAGTGTTCTTCATACATGTGTATATATACACGACATTCATATTTACTATATTTTTTTTATAAATTACCTACAACAACAAAAGACATGGCAGGAAATAGTGTTTTCTTGTCATTGGAGGAAATAGGCGGTCAGCTAGTTGGCGCTTCTTCAGACCAAATTATGATTTTTCCACGTATAAATTAATAGTTTTGTCATTGCTTTTAGTTTTTTTCCCCTCACAGTTAAATTACGATTTTGCCCTCAGTTCAAATATACAATTTTACCATCGTTTTTGTTTTTTTCTATAACAAATTATGATTTTGCTCCTTGTGTAAAATTATAATCATGCCATCATTTTAGTTTTTTTTGACAAAATTATGGTAGTGTATTGTTTTAATTGGTTGACTAGGTGTAATTTTTATTCGTGACAGGCAGCTATCTAGCACACGTTTCTTTGTCCTGAAAAATTACAATTTTGCCCACAATTAAAAACTACAATGTTTCTATCGGATTTTTTTTTTTTTTTTGCAAAACTATAGTAGTATTTTGTTTTAACTGGTTAACTCGATGTAATTTTTTTAGATCGTGTTATGAGTAGTATGTACAAGTCATCGAAACAAAGAAGTAAATGTTATGAGAGAGAAATATTCGGTTTAGTATCTCACAATGCAGGCGGGACAAAAACTAGTGAAAAACAAGAGAGATAATCTACCTAGTGAGTAAGAGCAGAGAAGATGTGAAAGTAATAAAAAAAATTACATTTTTACTATTTTACCTCTTGATATTATTAATTTTATAGAGTTGCAAGTAGACCTTTTATGTTATATGGAATATTGTGTTGAGCCATCAAGAAGGCACAAGTGTGTAAGCTAGAGATAACAGAGATGAGAATGCTTATATGGATATGTGGACATAATAGTTAGACTACAGGATAAGAAATGATGTCTTAAGAAAAAGATTAGGTGCGGCTAGTATGTTAGATAAGATTGAGGGAGGAAGGTTGAGATGGCTAGGGCATCTTAGGATGAGACAGATGACGACCACGGTTAGAACCGTGGAAGCTCTCACTGTGAAAGGGAGGAAGAGTAGAGGTAGGCTAAAACTGACTTAGGAGAAGTGCATTAGGGTGAATCTGCTAGACTTGCATCTCTCTATGGACATGGTCAAGGAATGAATTATTGAAAACGTAGAATCAAAGTTAAGGACTTTTGGATGACACATTTCTATTTTGGGAATTCTTGTCTTAGGAGGTTAACTTTTCAATTACTTTTTATGTACTTTGGTGTCATTTGTTTGTATGCATATACATGGTGTGATATATGTCCATTTAATACATTTTGGTACTTGATAGCTGTTGTTTGTTGTTAGTAATAGATACATGCTTTTATTTATCTTTGTTTTATTTTACTTTTATATCTGGATATTGCTTTGGAGCTGAGTGTCTTTTTGGAAGCAGTCTTTCTATTTCCAGAGATAATGGTAAGACTTGTCTATATCGTATTATTTCCAGACTCTACAAATGACTTCAGGCTATGCACGAGATTACATTAGGTGTGATTGATTGATTGCGGTAACTAACTACTAGAATTGACCACCAACCATTTTGACAACGAAAATGACACCCCTTTATGAAGTTTTTTGTGGTTTCACCAAAATATTATGATAGTTTAAAACCTATAAAACATAAATCTTTGATCGATTTCGTGAGCTATTTTATAATAAAAATATACGTTCTCGTTCTTTGATAATTATAAATTATCTGATCGAACTTTTAAAAGTTTTCCAAAATAGTTCAAACGAGAATGATTACACAATCTGGAAATTACCAACAACAGAAATATAACCTTCAAGTCAAAAAGGTGTAGTCTCCATTAAGTCCACAAGACCGGGTCTTTCACGCTAGAAAAAAAAAAATCCAGCCTTGATTCTTTAACTCAAAAAATAATTTAATTATATTTAGTTTTTTAATCAATTAAATTACATAACTAAATTTCATTCTTATCCTCTCCAATTTGAGATTATGTATTTTCATATTTTTGATAAAATAACTACAGATACAAAATGTCTTAAAAAGTTTTTGTATATGAACTATGACGATAAAGATGACAGTAACTACAGACAAGTTCGCAATCATATGGTGTCGTTTTGAATTGACAAACGAAGAGGGAACAAGTGAGACTTGAGTGGTTCTTGTTTCTAATTCCCAAATATCCCCTTCTAATCACCTCTTTAGATTTTAAAATCATCTAAGACGTTATTTTAACACGAGTTTCTAATTTGTTTAAAATCATCTAAGACATATTGTTAAAATGATTTAGACGCACCATATGTCATAGTGTGTATCAACATGGTAAAAAAACACCATTTTTCTAAATATAGCAATACCATATATACTTTCAAAAGGAGTATTACAAATTTTTAAGTATGTATAAAAATTATTTGCGTTTAAAATGAATGGTGAAGTAAACTTTATGAAAAAAATAACATTTTGTGTGACTCTTTTTTAATTTTGTCAGGTAAATTAAACATGATGGTTATTTTAAAATTTTGTCTCCGGCTCAATATTAACATTGACACGGTAATATATCTTCTTTTATTGATCATATCATTTACCTTTTAGATTATAAAAGTTTCATAAAAAGATAAGTATCACATATACACATGGAGCATATATATATATATATAAATAAATAAGGTAGTAAGTACCAATTGATAAAGTTGATTACGATGATATTAAAAAATTGAAATGGACCAAAATTGACTCGAGAAAGAAGATTCCCACTATCCAGAGTAGGTTGTAACTAATTGGAACCTTGGATCAACTCTTCAAACTGGACCAAAACAGATTATATTCTCGATCTTTTAAAGATAATTTTTGATAAAGAGTTGTTTGACAACTTTTGAATGGTTAAGTGCTGAATTAGTAAGAGGTCTGGATCATTAAGTGTTGAATCAGTAGAGGTTTGAACTATTAAGAGCCCGTATAATGTTTAATCGTTTAGAGGCAAATGTCTGACCAATTCAAATTAGAGGTCTTAGTCATTCAGACTCAGTATAATGTTTAACCATTCAGATACAAATGTTTGAACCATTCATATACCTGCTCACGAAACAAATAGCCTGAACCATTAAGTACTGAACCAGTAAGAGGTCTGAACCATTAAGAGTTTTATTAAGAGCTAAACAAACAACCCCTAACTCAAATATTGAAGTAAACCCCAAGAGAGTCCAAATTTAAACATCGGTATAAGAAATCCAGTGTTTCACTAACATTACAAATAGCGAGTAAAGTTCTCATAGAAATAACTTTAACGTACTAAACGTACGAAAGGCATGAAAAAGCAAAAAAAATGTGGTGGCATTTTCGTAATTATTTGCTCGTAAGGTAATTATTAAAATTACTCTACAAACGATATTTGTAACACCCCAAATTCCATATACTAATTAATAAATTAGAGAAATAATTATGAAACAAAGTCCTGGCCATTATTAAAATAGACACCAAACTTTAGGGACTAAAAGTGAATAGAATGAAAGTTTAAGAAATATTAACATATATAAAAAAAAATACACACACATCAGGGATATGTGTGTGTATCGACTACAAGTAGGAGAAGAAGAAGAAACCCTTAATCTAATAAATCTGCAAAATTGAAAGGGAAATTGAAGTTATAATCTATACATGAGCTAGGATTCCTAATCATCTAAGTGTTCTTAACACCAAGTAAGTCGAATTTTATGTTCTAGTGATAAATGAGGAAGTGGTTATGTGTAATCAGTGAATGTAGTATGAAACTGGACATGAATGTTAGTTTATAACGATGTGTAGAAGTTGTAATGTGCTTGATTTTGACTATATTGATGACTTAGGATAAAACCCATTTGTAAGTGAAGAATGATGAAGGTTTGTTATGTTTATGTTTAAATTAGAGTAATGTTGAAGTTGAAGTAGTGTTATGGAAAGTATTTTGATGGATGATTTGATATACAACATAAAATACATGGTTATGATAATGATTCATAAGAATTGAATAGTTGTGTTAATCCATAGATGAACTAGGAAGAATGTGCTTAAATAACTTGTAAGTCATGCTTAATTGATGGTACGCACACCACATATTTGATGAAATGCCCTTAATTGAATTAGTTGGGTTCTAACGCTAAAACTTGTTAAATCGATAAATTAGTATGGAAATGAGATTGCGAAATAACGTCATAATCGAAAGTCGAAGTATGAGTATGTAATGAATATTGTTGAAGCTAAACATGTGATGTTGTACCTTATAGGAGTGAAAAAAGAAGGAGATACGAGCCAAGCGAAGGCACTTGAAACACAAAATCGCGGTAAGTTCATTTGAACTTCGTCTTAATGTGGTTTAAGATGATATTTTATTATATTGATTCTATTCAAAAGTGGTAGTATAGAAGTAGTAAATTGATGAGTCGAGTTTGAAGTAACCGTTAGAAATGAGAAAATAAAAGATACGTTTGGATCCATTATTAACTGATGAATCGGGATAAAGATGATTGAACTTTGTTCTTGGACATGATATGATTCGTTGTCAAATGAGTTAAGGTGAACGAATGATTATAAGAATGAAATAGTCAATATGTTGACTTAGCACGAATGGGTCAAACAATCCAAGATAATGATTAATGTAGTTAAGTTATAATTGATACATACTTACTATTTATGTTTTTGAAATGTGAATGATAGGTAAATCGCTTGTCTAGAATTGGTAAGTTGGAACGAACATATCTTTTGGCTGTTACGCGCTTCCGGTTATGTTTAAACGCCAAACGGGTCAAACCTCTTTTTAGATTGTAAAATGTGAATTTGGTACTTGTGTCTTTTTGTAAGAACATTAAGTTGATGCTTGTGGTTGGTAGTTTATTTTAATGGTATTAGAAAGGTTTTTACAATAACAATTGCTAAAATCACTTATAAGGGTAATTTGGTAAAAATTCATGTCATGAAGGTAATTCTTCAATCTTTTAGCGTTTTTGACTTTCTATGGAATATGGCAATTTCAATATTGTAGAGTACTTTTGATCTTGTAGAGTACTTTTGATAGAGTACTTTTGATCTTGTAGGGTAATTATCAAAATTACTCTACAAGTGTATCAAATTACTCTGAATCAAAATTACTCTGCAAGTTTATCAAACAACATACAATTCAAAATTACTCTACAAAATACAAGTTCATAATTACCATACAAAATCATTTATAGAGTAATTATGATACTCTACAAAATTACTCTATAAGATCAAAATTACCCTACAAGAACATTTTACAAAATTACTCTCCAAGATCAAATTACTCTATAAGATCATTTGTAGAGTAATTTTAGTAATTATCCTACGAGCAAATAGTTACGAAAATGTCACCATGTTTTTTCAGCAAAACCTTGAGTTCGTACGTTTTGTACATTAAAGTTATTTGTATTTGATCTTTTGTCTACAAATAACCGTCTCAAATTCAAAGTGATTCTATTTATAGCTTTGTAGTAATATGATGTTTTAGTAGGAACTATAATTAAGTCATAAAAAGTGTCGCAAAACTAATAATAGATAAAGACGATACATATATGTGAGTTAGCCGGTTAAGAAAAACAGATGAAATAACATATAAAAATACACATGAATATTTTTCAAATACATGATTATCACCATAGTAGCTTGTTTCTAGATTTTTATTTTAAAAAATTACAATTGAAAAAACAAACAAACAAATCGTATGTATTGAAACCGGTAGTAGATCAAGTTTCAATGTTGGCTAGTTGTTTATGTTTCTTATTTCAAACGGGGAAGGATATGGCTCAATATCTTTTTTACTTTAAGTTTGGGGTCGGGGTTCCAAACGGGACTGATGTCACACCCCGACCCGCAGCGGAAAAAGGTGATCGGGGCATAATTGGGTTATCATCAAAGCTCATGACATTTATTATATGTTTCATATTCATTAATACAATTTAATGGAAAATTACAATAAATGATACAACGTGTTCTAACTATCAATCTAAGCTTCTTGGTTCTCTTCTAAGGCATATCCTATGTTTTCCTTGCTTCAACCTGTTCACCTGTATCATGTGTAAAAAGGTTTTTGGATCAACATAATGTTGGCGAGTGAATCCTATGGAAAACATTTGAACAAGTTTATCCAATTGATTATAAATAAGGTGCATACCATATATGAGTAAATGTAGATGTAAATTTATTTACACAACACATAATATCGAATATTGAACACACATCACCAAATAATTGTTTTGAGGCACGCGTTGTTCGACTCGTCTCCCACGAGGAACTGATGGGCCTAATGAATGAGTTTTGAGGCACGCGTTGTTCTTACGAACTGATGGGACTAATGTATGAGTTTTGAGGCACGCGTTGTTCTCGTCTCCCACGAGGAACTGATGGGCCTAATGAATGAGTTTTGAGGCACGCGTTGTTCTTACGAACTGATGGGCCTAATGTATGAGTTTTAAGGCACGCGTTGTTCTCGTCTCACACGAGGAACTGATGGGCCTAAATAATTTGTATACAACATTGACAATATGAATACATCACCACCAATAATAGTTACATTCTAGTTTAGTTCATATAATGGTATAGCACAAATTTGCATAAGAGAATTAGTTTAAACGACACATGATACACCCCAAACATGAATAAAAAGGGGAGTTTGTAAGAATTCACTCACATTGGGTGCGTTCGGTGGATGAGGTTGAATGTACGCGAAATGGTGTTAACCACGAGTGGAATTAACCTAGATAAATCGCATTATGGTTTGGTAAGTAAACGGGTTTTATTAATCTATTTTAGTAGGATTGTTGGGTGTATTTTTGTGAGTTTGAGGCTATTTTCTAACCTTAAAAATGTTATTCTTAAGTATTTATAATTGATTTTTAATTAAAATAATTAAATAAAAAATAATAATAATAATAATAATAATAAAATATTTTATTTTTGCTACAGTTGACGTTTGACCGTTGACTTTGACTAGCGTTGACCGGTTCGAAGGCATATTGTTGTGCGCCGGGTGAGGCTCGAACCCGAGACCTCCCGTACGCGTGCACACAGCTCTACCAACTGAGCTACGTGTCTAACCCGTTATATATCCGATTTTAATTATATATATATATTAATTAGAGTTAAACATAAATCCTTTTATTTTAAAAACGAATTAATTCACAAACCGGTGCGCTCCACAGGTCTCGAACCCGGGACCTGTGGGTTAGCGGACACACACCCCACCACTGGACTGTGTGTCCCACTTGGTTATAAACTCGGTTATCAATATACTTAACATATACTCAAAGCGACTCCGGTTCAGTTTGCTGAAAAAAAAGAATTTTTATCAAGGAGGCGTGTGTGAAACCGGAATCGAACTCGTGACCTTAGCGTTAAAAGTGCACACAGTCCACCGCTGGACTGTGTGTCTAACCCGGTAAATAACTGGATTTTAGTTATACATATATGATACAGATACTTCCTCTTCTTCGTACATAAACCCAGAAACCGGAAATCTGATCTGTTAAAAACGTTTTAACAGAATCTGGGTTGCATAAAAGTTTAGAACGTATTAAACATAAGATATAGGAGAGTTTAGAGGCTTATACCAACTGGAAGCAAGGTTTCGGTTTTCCGGTGGCCAAATTCCGGCGAAAAGCAGAAAAATTCCGGCGACTGAAGGGACTTCCGACGAACAGAACAAAGATTTTGAGTGATGAAGAAGTGTGTGGTGCGAGTTCTCTTGTGATAGGTTGGGTTGTATTTATAGAGTAACAAGTGATTCCCTGAATTTGGTAAAGAAAAATTCGGCCGACTTGATTTCCGGGATTGGTCTTTGACTGTTCGATTAAGTCTGACCAATTGATTGAAAACGGTTAAACTTTAGACTCTTGATCGCGAAGAACAGAAACGGAAACTTGATTGATGCCTGATTTCAAGTTCGGCTGATACAGGGCGCCGATATCGAATTCGGAAAAACATGATATTAATTAAATGATTCTGATATTAAACAAAAGTCACAAGTGGCGCAGCGGTTGTTCGGTTGAGTGATAGTTTGTTTGGTTGAACCGGATACAGACCCGAGTTCGAAACCCGGCATGGGTAAAACATTTTTATTTTGTTATTTTTATCAGTTTTTCAAAAACTAAATATATATCCCCGCATAATAATTGATTATGTATCGTTTAAAATTATTTTGGGCATTTAATTCGCAACGAAAATTTTAACTGACTGTTCGGTTGATAAACGGAGCGGGTTTGGTAAATCCGTTTTTGACGGATGTTACAGTATCCCCTGCTTTTCAGAAATTTCGTCCCGAAATTTAAATAGTGATATATTTGAAAAAAAATGATGGTGTTTAGTTTGACAGTTACACGCTTAGAAGAAATAAGGGTTTAAGTTTTTGTTTGAGGCGGTAACGTTCCTTGTAGAGGTTAAGTATCCTAATACAGGAATCGCTTTTTGTTACCTACTGTATAAGTATTGTTAAGCATGAATGATTCGCTAAAATGATATCATGCATAAAAGTTTGAATATGCTTAGGGTTATATCCTAAGGCAGAAATTCTACAATCTACACAAATAAACACAACAACTAACAATTGTATCCATATTCTGATAGCATATATGTTTGAATGGTGATGGTTTCTCTCTCGTTTGTTATGATGGAGAGGTTAGTTTATGTAGAAATGGAACACAATCCAATTTCTTTAAATAGTGAGATGATGTAATTGTAACACAAATTTCAACCAAGGCAATACTAAATCCTACATGGAACTCCTCATAACCACCTGATAACGCCTCTGATCCTTTGGCAAGAATACTTATATATAGGAAGTACCAGCGGCGTATCCACCATATTCTTGTCAAATTTTCATTGGTTTTATCAGTGAATTATGATTAGTCCTATAACTCTACAACCAATACATCAAACATAAAAATACTAAAATGAAATATATCTGTGCGATCAAGGCTCAATCAAACGGAGCCGATTGTATTGAATGTACTGAAAAATGAAATTGTCTATGTGCTCAAGGCTCAATCAAACGGAGCCGAGCTTATTGCATGTACTGAATATGAAATTGTTTGTGTGCTCAAGGCTCAATCAAACGGAGCCGAGCTTATTGCATGTATTGAAAATGAATAAACTTAATCACACAACAACCTATGCATGGAACCTCTCATAACCGCCTGATAATGCCTCCGATCTTTTGACAAGAATACTTATATATAGGAAGTACCAGCGGCGTATCCACCATATTCTTGTCAAATTCTCATTGACTTTATCCGCAAGTTATGATTAGTTCTATGCGACTCTACAACATAAACAACACAACAACCAGCGCTTGAGTCTTAATTCTGATAGCATCCGTGTTTGACAAAACCTTTCTCGTTTAATATGATGGAGAGGTTAGTCTATGTAGAAGTGAGACACAACTCAACTTCTTTAAATGATGAAACTGAGATATGTCGTGAAGTATGATGATATGAATATTAAATCAATGAGTATAAAACAAACTGAACTAGTAGTTTGCATTAAAATTCTTGGATAAAATTCCAATTGAGATACGTGAAAATTGAGATAACATAGAGAAAAACATAAAAACTAAGTGGTTGGAGTTGAATCTTGATTCTTGGTGAGAGAAGGCTAGTTAAGTGGTTGGTTTGGTCCGTTAATATCTTCAACAGGATTGGTGTTGATGTTATAAACTCTTCCTCTTGCTGGCGGTGGAGCTGGGTTTGCTTGGTTTGCTTGGTTAACTGGGTTTGCTTGAGCTTGGGCGTTTATGATGTTAACCAAACGAGGGCACGTGTTTCTAAAATGGGTAGGGTCGCCACAATTGAAACAAGCTCGAACATATGGGTACATGGGGTATTGAGGTTGTTGAAATGTTTGGATCATGGGTTGAGTAGGGGTTGAGGTTTGGTTTTGAGGGGTGCGGCAAACGTTACTCAAATGACCGTAGCGTCCACAATTCGCACATAGTCGACAGGGTAAGGTAGATGGATGGTGATAGAAACAGGTGTTGCATTGAGGGTGAGGTCCAATGTAAGGCTTCTTGTTTGGGTAAGTTGAGTTGGGTGCTATTTGGGCGTTTGGGATAGTTTGAGGAGGTACAACTTGTGAAGCGGGTTGGTTGCGTTGGGTGACGGCGAAGATTTGCCCATCACGTTTTCTCTTAGAAGTAGATGGTGTAAAGGATTCGGTTCGGGTGGGGTTTGAGGTTTCGGTTGATGCTTTATCCTTCTTCTTCTCTTCTTTGAGATCTTTGTTTCGGATTCGGTTTTCAGTGAGCGCGGTTGCTAGCTCCATTGCTGCTTCCAAAGTTGCAGGCGAGGTACTTATTACAGAGTCTTGAATCTTTGATGGAAGACCACGAATGTAGTGCTCGATCAAACGATAGAGGGGAGTAAACAAATTGGGAACCATTTGATTTAACTCAAGGAATCTCTTGTTGTATGTGGTGTGGTCGCCTTCCTTTTGTTTTAAAGCGTGAAACTCATCCTCCAATTTCTTGATTTCACTTCTTGGGCAAAACCGTCTTGTCATGATTCCCTTCAACTCTTCCCAAGTCAAGGTCATAGTTTCTTCAACACCACGTTTGGTCTTCTCTGTATTCCACCAAGTGAGTGCTGTTCCAAGTAAACGACCGGTAGCATAACGCACTTTGCGATCATCGGGGCAATCGCAATTTAGAAAAGTGTTCTCCATTTCTTCGAACCAATGGAGGAGAGCGGTGACACATTCAGTACCTTCGTATTTTGGAGGATCGCAGGATTTGAAATGTTTGTAGGTGCATTTAGTGACTGAAGGATTGATAGTGTTTGGATCTTCTTGTTGGGTTGGGTTAACGGAATTAGCGGTAAGGGCTTGTTGAACTTGTACTACGATGTTTGGTATTACGGTCGCCATTTGCTGAGCGATTTGGGTAGCCATGCGTTCACGGGCTTTTCTTGCTCTCATTTTCCTACGAGCGAGGCTAGAAGACATCTACAAGGAATACATGTCAAGAGTATGAGTTGAATGCCTTTGGGATCGTGGGTCGAGTTTGGGAATGAACGTTCATAAAATAAATATAGAAAAAAAAAATAAATCTACTACATCCATAGGATGTCTTGGGTTTTGCTTGCTGTTAGGCCCTTCATGCCGCCATACTTTACCTGTGTAATCATGTGGGCCCCCATGAATACCGGTTTTTCATATGGTTCGCACGGTTTCTGCCTGGTTGCGTACACAAAACTCGGAGAAAATCGAGAAATATGTATACAACGTGTGATGTTCGGAATGTGCCCAGGCATGGACACGGTGACATCTCAAAGTGAGGTTAGTTCGAACGACGTTTGGTGTGGCATGCTTTGGCCTAATAGGTTCGTCGTAGTCTCATCGTTAGTCCCCAGGTAGGCAAACTGGTCCGTTATTTTGGATTTATACGAATGCCAACCTAGACAGGACGTCCCGACTACCGGTACTTGTACCCTTCCGGTTACTACATGCCCGTCGCAGAACTTACTTTGATGGGATTTGAAAATTGCAACAAAATCCTTGAATAATGAGAGTATGAAAAATGAATTGAATATATGAACATTGATATATGTATAACGAATATGTATATAAGCATGTATGTTTGACTGAAATATGAAACAAATAAATATCACAAGTTTGTATGTAACCACCTAATCAATTAAAATTTAGGCAGACTATAGTATAGGCTCTAAGGGTCTAATAACCTATCCTATATCCCTATAGTCATGGCTCTGATACCAATCTGTCACACCCCGACCCGCAGCGGAAAAAGGTGATCGGGGCATAATTGGGTTATCATCAAAGCTCATGACATTTATTATATGTTTCATATTCATTAATACAATTTAATGGAAAATTACAATAAATGATACAACGTGTTCTAACTATCAATCTAAGCTTCTTGGTTCTCTTCTAAGGCATATCCTATGTTTTCCTTGCTTCAACCTGTTCACCTGTATCATGTGTAAAAAGGTTTTTGGATCAACATAATGTTGGCGAGTGAATCCTATGGAAAACATTTGAACAAGTTTATCCAATTGATTATAAATAAGGTGCATACCATATATGAGTAAATGTAGATGTAAATTTATTTACACAACACATAATATCGAATATTGAACACACATCACCAAATAATTGTTTTGAGGCACGCGTTGTTCGACTCGTCTCCCACGAGGAACTGATGGGCCTAATGAATGAGTTTTGAGGCACGCGTTGTTCTTACGAACTGATGGGCCTAATGTATGAGTTTTGAGGCACGCGTTGTTCTCGTCTCCCACGAGGAACTGATGGGCCTAATGAATGAGTTTTGAGGCACGCGTTGTTCTTACGAACTGATGGGCCTAATGTATGAGTTTTAAGGCACGCGTTGTTCTCGTCTCACACGAGGAACTGATGGGCCTAAATAATTTGTATACAACATTGACAATATGAATACATCACCACCAATAATAGTTACATTCTAGTTTAGTTCATATAATGGTATAGCACAAATTTGCATAAGAGAATTAGTTTAAACGACACATGATACACCCCAAACATGAATAAAAAGGGGAGTTTGTAAGAATTCACTCACATTGGGTGCGTTCGGTGGATGAGGTTGAATGTACGCGAAATGGTGTTAACCACGAGTGGAATTAACCTAGATAAATCGCATTATGGTTTGGTAAGTAAACGGGTTTTATTAATCTATTTTAGTAGGATTGTTGGGTGTATTTTTGTGAGTTTGAGGCTATTTTATAACCTTAAAAATGTTATTCTTAAGTATTTATAATTGATTTTTAATTAAAATAATTAAATAAATAATAATAATAATAATAATAATAATAATAATAAAATATTTTATTTTTGCTACAGTTGACGTTTGACCGTTGACTTTGACTAGCGTTGACCGGTTCGAAGGCATATTGTTGTGCGCCGGGTGAGGCTCGAACCCGAGACCTCCCGTACGCGTGCACGCAGCTCTACCAACTGAGCTACGTGTCTAACCCGTTATATATCCGATTTTAATTATATATATATATTAATTAGAGTTAAACATAAATCCTTTTATTTTAAAAACGAATTAATTCACAAACTGGTGCGCTCCACAGGTCTCGAACCCGGGACCTGTGGGTTAGCGGACACACACCCCACCACTGGACTGTGTGTCCCACTTGGTTATAAACTCGGTTATCAATATACTTAACATATACTCAAAGCGACTCCGGTTCAGTTTGCTGAAAAAAAAGAATTTTTATCAAGGCGGCGTGTGTGAAACCGGAATCGAACTCGTGACCTTAGCGTTAAAAGTGCACACAGTCCACCGCTGGACTGTGTGTCTAACCCGGTAAATAACTGGATTTTAGTTATACATATATGATACAGATACTTCCTCTTCTTCGTACATAAACCCAGAAACCGGAAATCTGATCTGTTAAAAACGTTTTAACAGAATCTGGGTTGCATAAAAGTTTAGAACGTATTAAACATAAGATATAGGAGAGTTTAGAGGCTTATACCAACTGGAAGCAAGGTTTCGGTTTTCCGGTGGCCAAATTCCGGCGAAAAGCAGAAAAATTCCGGCGACTGAAGGGACTTCCGACGAACAGAACAAAGATTTTGAGTGATGAAGAAGTGTGTGGTGCGAGTTCTCTTGTGATAGGTTGGGTTGTATTTATAGAGTAACAAGTGATTCCCTGAATTTGGTAAAGAAAAATTCGGCCGACTTGATTTCCGGATTGGTCTTTGACTGTTCGATTAAGTCTGACCAATTGATTGAAAACGGTTAAACTTTAGACTCTTGATCGCGAAGAACAGAAACGGAAACTTGATTGATGCCTGATTTCAAGTTCGGCTGATACAGGGCGCCGATATCGAATTCGGAAAAACATGATATTAATTAAATGATTCTGATATTAAACAAAAGTCACAAGTGGCGCAGCGGTTGTTCGGTTGAGTGATAGTTTGTTTGGTTGAACCGGATACAGACCCGAGTTCGAAACCCGGCATGGGTAAAACATTTTTATTTTGTTATTTTTATCAGTTTTTCAAAAACTAAATATATATCCCCGCATAATAATTGATTATGTATCGTTTAAAATTATTTTGGGCATTTAATTCGCAACGAAAATTTTAACTGACTGTTCGGTTGATAAACGGAGCGGGTTTGGTAAATCCGTTTTTGACGGATGTTACAACTGAGGCGGTTCTTCATAGTGCAAACAGATTCTTAAATGCGCATCACCGAGACGGGTCGTTGGCTATGCTTACCGTCGATTTCTCGAATGCCTTTAACCTTTTGAATAGAACTGCTCTTTTAAATCAGGTAAGGAAAATGTGTCCATCCATCTCTGCTTCGGTTGATTTTTTATACGGGCAACCAGTTAGGCTTTATCTGGGGAATGTAATATTTGGTCTTTCACGGGGTTTCAGCAAGAGGGTCCCTTAGGGCCTCTCCTTTTTGTCCTTGTTTTACACCCTGTAACATCCGTCAAAAAAATCGGATTTACCAAACCCGCTCCGTTTAATAACCGAACAATCAGTTAAAATTTCGTGGCGTATTTAATACCCAAAATAATTTTAAACGATACATAATTAATAAGTATTTTGGGTTATAAAAGTTTTATTTGAAAAAGTCTTAAAAATAGTGAAATAAAAATGAAAAGCTGCTGCCGGGTTTCGAACCCGGGTCAGTCAACCGGGTCAACAGCAACTTAACACTCAACTCTCCAACCACTGCGCCACTCGTATTTCTTGTTAAATATTGAGGACAATTAATTCATAATATGATTTTCGAATTCAAAATCGGCGCGCCCAATTTCAGTCGTCGGAAATCCCGGCGATCTCGCGAGATTGGACGGTTTCTTTTATTCTTAACGTAAACTTTAAACTCATCATCGGTTATAACCGACGCCTGAACCCGCGACACAAGATATAACCGCCGGAAAGTTTTTAACCGACGAATCAAGTCGGAAATCGGACCAAATTCATCGATGACCTGCCCTATAAATACCTCCTCGAACCTCTGCAAGCTTTTTCGCTCAAAACCGCACACTATTTTATATGCAATTCATTCATTAGGCCCATCAGTTCCTCGTGTGAGATGAGTTGAGCAACACGTGCCTCAAAACAAATCCATTATTGTTCGTGTGTGTATTATTGAGTTTATATTGTTTGTAGTTATGTATTTCATATTGTCAAGCTTATGCAATTCATTCATTAAGCCCATCAGTTCCTCGTGAGAGACGAGTTGAGCAACGCGTGCCTCTAAACGATCCATTATTGTTCATGTGTGTATTGTTTAATATTAAATTGATTGGTGAATAAGTTTACATCTATTTTTACTCATGTGTGGTTGTGCACTTTATTTTATAATCAATTAAATAAACTTGTTCAAATGTTTTCCATAGGATTCACTCGCCAACTTTTTGTTGATCCAAAAACCCTTTTTACACATGATACAGGTGAACAGGATGAAGCAAGGAAAACATAGGAAATGCCTTAGAAGAAAACAATGAAGCTTAGATTGATTTTAGGTCATGATGTAATATTGATTGTAATTTTCCATTAAAGTGTATTAATGAATATGAAACGTTAAAATAAATGTCATGAGCTTTGATGATAACCCAATCATGCCCCGATCACCTTTTCCGCTGCGGGTTGGGGTGTGACAGATTGGTATCAGAGCCATGACTATAGGGATATAGGATAGGTTATTAGACCCTTAGAGCCTATACTATAGTCTGCCTAAATTTTAATTGATTAGGTGGTTACATACAAACTTATGATATTTATTTGTTTCATATTTGTTTATATTTACAGTCAAACATACATACTTACATACACATTCATTATACATATATCAATGTTCATATATTCAATTCATCTTCATACTTTTGTTATTCAAAGATTTTGTTGCAATTTTCAAATCTCATCAAAGTAAGTTCTGCGACGGCCATGTAGTAACTGGAAGGGTACAAGTACCGGTAGTCGGAACGTCCTGTCTAGGTTGGCATTCGTATAAATCCAATATAACGGACCAGTTTGCCTACCTGGGGACTAACGATGAGAGTACGAAGGACCTATTAGGCCAAAGCATGCCACACCAAACGTCGTTCGAACTAACCCCACTTTGAGGTGTCACCGTGTCTACACCTGGACACATTCCGAATACCATACGTTATATACATATTTCTCGATTTTCTCCAGGTTTTAGTGTACGTAACCAGGCTAACACATGCGAACCATATGAAAAACCTGGTATTCATGGGGGCCCACATGATTACGAAGGTGAAGTATGGCGGCATGTAGGGCCTAATGACGAGCAAAGCCCAAGACATCCTATGGATGTAGTAGATTTATTTTTCTATAATTATTTTATGAATGTTCATTCCTAGTGCGACCCATGATCCCAAAAGCATCCAACTCATACTCTTGACATGTATTCCTTGTAGATGTCTTCTAACCTCGCCCGTAGGAAGATGAGAGCAGGAAAAGCCCGTGAGCACATGGCTGCCCTAATCGCTCAACAAATGGCTGCCGTAATACCCAACATTGTAGTCCAAGTCCAACAAGCACTTACTGCTAATCCTGTCAATCAAGAAGATCAACACGTTATCAACCCTCCCCCAAATACCACTAAATGCACCTACAAGCATTTCAAATCATGCGACCCTCCAAAATACAAAGGGACTGAAGGCGTCAACGCTCTCCTCCATTGGTTTGAAGAGATGGAGAACACTTTTCTAAATTGCGATTGATCCGATGATCGCAAAGTGCGATATGCTACTGGTCGTTTATATGGAATAGCACTTACTTGGTGGAATACAGAGAAGGCCAAACGAGGTGTTGAAGATGCTATGACTTTAACTTGGAATGAATTGAAGGAAATCACGACCAGACGATTTTGCCCAAGGAGCGAAATCAAGAAATTAGAAGATGAATTTTATTCGTTGAAGCAAAAGGAAGGAGACCACACCACGTACAACAAAAGATTACTCGAGTTACATCAAATGGTTCCCAACATGTTCACTCCCCTCTACCGTTTGATCGAGCACTACATTCGTGGTCTTCCGTCAAAGATTCAAGACTCTGTAATAAGTACCACTCCTGCAACTTTGGAAGCAGCAATGGAGCTAGCAACAGCGCTCACCGAGAACCGAATCTGGAACAAAGACTTCAAGGAGGAGAAGAAGAAGGATAAAGCATCGACTGAAACCTCCGACTACACCCAAACCGAATCCCCTTCTCAACCCAATTCTAAGAGAAAAAGAGACGGGCAACTTTTCGCTGCTATCCAACGAAATCAACCAATTTCACACGCCATACCCATCCAAGCTATCCCAATCACTCAAGTGGCACCCAACTCAACTTACCCAAATAAGAAACCATATCTTGGACCTCACCCTCGATGCAACAACTGCTTTTATCACCATCCCCATACCTTACCTTGTCGACTATGTGCAACTTGTGGACGCTATGGTCATTTGAGCAAGGTTTGCCGCACCTTTCAAAACCAAATCTCTCCCCCTACTCAAAACATGATCCAAACCTATCAACAACCCCAATACCCCATGTTCTCATATGTTCGAGCTTGTTTCAATTGTGGCGACCCTACCCACTTTAGAAACACGTGCCCTCGATTGGTTAACATCATCAACACTCAAGCTCAGTCAAACCCAGTTAACCAAGTAAATCAAGAAAATCCAATCACTAGGCCACCAGCAAGGGGAAGAGTTTTCAACATCAACGCCAATCCTGTCGGAGATAATGACGGCCCAAACGAAGATACCCAACTAGTCCTCTTCACCGAAAATCCAGATTCAACTCCAATCGTTTAATTTTATGTTTTTCTTTATGTTTTAGAATCACATAGAACCAATCATAACTTAAGGATAAAGCCAATGAAACTTTGACGAGAATACGGTGGATACGCCGCTGGTACTTCCTATATATAAGTATTCTTGTCAAAGGATCAGAAGCATTATCTGGCGGTTATGAGAGGTTCCATGTGTAAACTGTTTGAGTAATTATTGTTTATTATTTTCAGTACATGCAATTTCATAGGCCGCCGTTCCCCATTTCATTATGAGCGTGAACCCGGCGTGCCCACATACGATCGGCTCCGTTTGATTGAGTCTTGATCGCACAGACATTTTTATTTTCAGTACATGCAATACGATCGGCTCCATTTGATTGAGCCTTGATCTCACAGACATTTTCATTATCAGTATCTTGTGGTTGTGGTGTTTGTTGTAGAGTCACATAGAACTAATCATAACTTGCAGATAAAGTCAATGAGAATTTGATGAAAATATGGTGGATACGCCGCTGGTACTTCCTATATATAAGTATTCTTGTCAAAGGATCGGAGGCATTATCAGGCGGTTATGAGAGGTTCCATGTATAGGCTGTTTGTGTGATTATTGTTTAGATTAAATTTATTATTTTCAGTACATGCAATACGATCGGCTCCGTTTGATTGAGCCTTGATCGCACAGACATTTTCATTATCAGTATCTTGTGGTTGTTGTGTTTGTTGTAGAGTCACATAGAACTAATCATAACTTGTGGATAAAGTCAATGAAAATTTGACAAGAATATGGTGGATACGCCGCTGGTACTTCCTATATATAAGTATTCTTGTCAAAGGATCGGAGGCATTATCAGGCGGTTTTGAGAGGTTCCATGTATAAGCGGTTTGTGTGATTGTTGTTTAGATTAAATTTATTATTTTCAGTACATGCAATACGATTGGCTCCGCTTGATTGAGCCTTGATCGCACAGACATTTTCATTTTCAGTACATGCAATACGATCGGCTCCGTTTGATTGAGCCTTGATCGCACAGACATTTTTTCATTTTCAGTATTTTTGTGTTTGTTGTATTGGTTATAGAGTCACATAGGACTAATCATAATTCACTGATAAAACCAATGAAAATTTGACGAGAATATGGTGGATACGCCGCTGGTACTTCCTATATATAAGTATTCTTGTCAAAGGATCAGAGGCATTGTCAGACGGTTATGAGAAGTTCTATGTAGGATTTAGTAGTTTCTTGGTAACTAATCATAACTTGCGGATAAAACCAACGAAAATTTGACAAGAATATGGTGGATACGCCGCTGGTACTTCCTATATATAAGTATTCTTGCCAAAGGATCAGAGGCATTATCAGGCGGTTATGAGAAGTTCCATGTAGGATTTAGTATTGCCTTGGTTGAAATTTGTGTTACATTCATATCATCTCGCCATTTAAAGAAATTGGACTGTATTCTATTTCTACATAAACTAACCTCTCCATCATAACAAACGAGAGAGGAACTGTCACCATTCAAACCTATATTGCTATCAGAATGTGGATTCAAATATTGGTTGTTGTGTTATTTATGTTCTAGAGTTACATCATAGGACCAATCATAACTTACTGATAAAACCAATGAAAATTTGACAAGAATATGGTGGATACGCCGCTGGTACTTCCTATATATAAATATTCTTGTCAAAGGATCAGAGGTATTGTTAGATGGTTATGAGAAGTTCCATGTAGGTTGTAGTATTAGAAGTTTTGCTTTAGGATATAACCATATCCTTCCAAACATATCAAAACTCTTATGCATGATATCATATTAGCGAATCAACTCTGCTTATCAATACTTTTACAGTAGGCAACAAAAAGCGATTCCTGTAATAGGGTACTTAACCCTTACAAGGGACGTTACAGCCTCAAACAAAAATTTAAACTCTTACTTTTCTTCTAAGTATGTAACTGTCAAACTAAACACCATCATTCTTTTAGTCAAATATATCACTACTTAAATTTCGGGACGAAATTTCTAAAAAGCAGGGGATACTGTAACATCCGTCAAAAAAACCAGATTTACCAAACCCGCTCCGTTTAATAACCGAACAATCAGTTAAAAATTTCGTGGCGTATTTAATGCCCAAAATAATTTTAAACGATACATAATTAATAAGTATTTTGGGTTATAAAAGTTTTATTTGAAAAAGTCTTAAAAATAGTGAAATAAAAATGAAAAGCTGCTGCCGGGTTTCGAACCCGGGTCAGTCAACCGGGTCAACAGCAACTTAACACTCAACTCTCCAACCACTGCGCCACTCGTATTTCTTGTTAAATATTGAGGACAATTAATTCATAACATGATTTTCGAATTCAAAATCGGCGCACCCAATTTCAGTCGTCGGAAATCCCGGCGATCTCGCGAGATTGGACGGTTTCTTTTATTCTTAACGTAAACTTTAAACTCATCATCGGTTATAACCGACGCCTGAACCCGCGACACAAGCTATAACCGCCGGAAAGTTTTTAACCGACGAATCAAGTCGGAAATCGGACCAAATTCATCGATGACCTGCCCTATAAATACCTCCTCGAACCTCTGCAAGCTTTTTCGCTCAAAACCGCACCCTTTCTCGGCGAAAATTTACTCGCCGGAAAATACCTGCAAATCGCCGGAAAACCGGGTTTTTCACTTCTGTGCCTTACTCTAAACACTGAACACTCAGAACTCATACCGAAGCTACCCACATTCATCTCAAGCTCGTTGAAGACCCTCTGCCGCAAGACACACGTCGCCGGAATCTTTTGTTGTCACCGGAGTTTCTTCGGAGAAACAGAGGAGTTCAGTCGGTATACCTTACGCTTAAATCTTTCATTCTTTTTATATATCCCACCTGTAATTAACCTCAAAACACTAAAGAACCTGATTAAAACATCGAACCAGTCGGACTTCCGATTCTGGTTAAATTCAACGAAGAAGACGAAGTTCCAGTTGTGTATATGTATAATTAAAATCAAGTTATAACTCGGGTTAGACACACAGTCCAACGGTGGACTGTGTGCACATTAACACGTAAACGTCTCGAGTTCGAATCTTGTCCCACGCATGTTTGCCTTAATAAAAATGTCCTTTTTTGTTAACCGAACCGGAGTCACCGCTGTTACATGTTAAGTTTAATAATAACCGGAATAATAACCAAGTTAGACACACAGTCCAATGGTGGACTGTATGAATGTTTAATCACACGTCACGAGTTCGAATCCGGACTACCGCACCGGTCCGGACAATTATCCAACCTTTTTAAATAAGGCGGAACTGAAATTATTTAATTGTATATAAGTATAATAAGAATCAGGTTATATAACAAGTTAAACACACAGTCCAGCGGTGGACTGTGTGTTAACCTAAACCACATGTCCCGGGTTCGAGACCTGTGGAGCGCACCGAGTCACTGATTAAAATCTTTTTAGAAATAAGTTGATTTTCGGATTAATCTAATTAATATATAAATATAATTAAAAACAGAAATATTTCGGGTTAGACACGTAACTCAGTTGGTAGAGCTGCGTGCACGCGTACGGGAGGTCTCGGGTTCGAGCCTCACTCAGCGCACACATACACGCATGCGAACCGGTCAACAGTCAAAGTCAACGGTCAACGGTCAAAGGTCAAAAAGTCAACATTTTTATTATTTTTATTTATTTATTTTATTTAAAAATCAATTAAAAATACTTAAAAATAACATTTTTAAGGTTAGAAAATAGCCTTAAACTCACAAAAATACACCCAACAATCCTACTAAAATGGATTAATAAAACCCGTTTACTTACCAAAACATTATGCCATTATCTAGGTTAATTTCACTCGTGGTTAAAACCACTTCGTGCGCATTCAACATCATCAACCGAACGCACCCAATGTGAGTGAATATTACAACTCCCCTTTTTAATTACGCGTTTTGGGGTGTGTCATGTGTCATAAAATTAACTCGTTTATTTAAACTTGTGCCATACCATATTGTGATCTAAACTTAGATTGTATCCATTGCTTGTAGTTATGTATTTCATTTTGTCTATTTTATATGCAATTCATTCATTAGGCCCATCAGTTCCTCGTGTGAGATGAGTTGAGCAACACGTGCCTCAAAACAAATCCATTATTGTTCGTGTGTGTATTATTGAGTTTATATTGTTTGTAGTTATGTATTTCATATTGTCAAGCTTATGCAATTCATTCATTAGGCCCATCAGTTCCTCGTGAGAGACGAGTTGAGCAACGCGTGCCTCTAAACGATCCATTATTGTTCATGTGTGTATTGTTTAATATTAAATTGATTGGTGAATAAGTTTACATCTATTTTTACTCATGTGTGGTTGTGCACTTTATTTTATAATCAATTAAATAAACTTGTTCAAATGTTTTCCATAGGATTCACTCGCCAACTTTTGTTGATCCAAAAACCCTTTTTACACATGATACAGGTGAACAGGATGAAGCAAGGAAAACATAGGAAATGCCTTAGAAGAAAACAATGAAGCTTAGATTGATGTTTAGGTCATGATGTAATATTGATTGTAATTTTCCATTAAAGTGTATTAATGAATATGAAACGTTAAAATAAATGTCATGAGCTTTGATGATAACCCAATCATGCCCCGATCACCTTTTCCGCTGCGGGTCGGGGTGTGACACACCCCCCTTTGTTCTCCAAATTAGAGATCATTGCAAGCTTCTTTTTCACGTCTGGTACCTTGGTGATGGGACCCTTATTGGAGATGCTACTCAGATTGCCAAGGCTTTAGACATCATCGAAGTGGAGGGCCCCTCTTTTGGGCCTCCATCTGAACATAAAAAAAAACTGAAGTTTTTTGGCCTACATGTGACGGGGTGAGGACTCAAGAGGTTTATTTCCGCGGGAGATTGGTAGGACGGTATATGGTGTAAAACTTTTGGGTGGTGTTGTCAGTAGAGATGGGGAGTTTATTAGTGGTTTGGCCCTTAAAAGAGCCAAATGTGCGGTTGAGCTGATGGGATGCCTCAAATGTCTTTGGGACTCTCAGAGCGTACTCTTCCTGCTTCGTTCATGTATAGGGGTTGCTAAACTGCTGTTTGTGCTCAGGACGTGTCAGTCTTCTTATGTTGGGGGAGCCATCGGTGTTTTTGATAAGGGGCTTCCGAATACGATTAAGGACATTGTTGTTTATGGGGGTGCCTTTTTCGGGACCTCCAATGGAGGTTAGCTTCCCTCCTGACCCGTTTTGGGACTTGGGATTTGCTCAGCTGAGGATGCCTCTTTTTACGCTTTTGTGGCTTCAAGGGCCCAATTGTGGGTTCTTCAAGACCATATCCTTCGTGAATGTGGTGGTGGGTTTTTGGACTCTGATTACAGGGGTGTGTTGGACACTCTACATAGTTCTTTTCCACGATCTTGATCTTGGCGGTTTCAACATTAAAGAAACCGCCCCTTAAAGCCTAGAAAATTATGGCGAATGCCTTATATGGTGAAATCGTCAAGATAGTCGAAGAGAAGTTTGTCTTGTCCCTGCGACAACAAGTCGTCTCTAAGTGTTTGCGAGCCCCCCATGTTCAGGACTTCTTGTCTGTTATTCCCATTGAAGGTTTAGAGCAATTTATGTTGGCTATGGAATACCGGGCTATTCTCAAGTACCGGCTGATGGTCCCCGTTTTCCTGGTTGATGACCCGTGTCCCGCATATCGGAAGGCTTGCTTGGATTATTTTAGGGAGCATGCAGTCCATTGCAAAGAATTACCGAGTTTTAAATATCGATTTGATTTAGTTCGAGATGTGCTTCATGATGTCTTTAAGCGGGCAGGGATCTCGGAAAAAAGAAAGCCCCAGTGAACTTATTAACCAATCCATTAGAAGGGAGATCTACAATATGACCCGCTAACATTCTTTTTTTTGGATGGGAAGGAGGGAAACACCCGTGCATCGATTTGACAGATGTGTCTCCCCTCATTAGGCTAAGGGAACACGGGTTTGTGGCGGGCAACACGATAACCAAAGCGGAGGCGGGCAAAGTAGCTAAGCACGAAAAAGCTTGTATCGAGAATCAGCATGTGTTTGTACCGTTCGCTTTCAATACCTTTGGCGCTCTCGTCCCTGACGTGGTGCGGTTTTTCAAACGGGTTCAGCACGTGGTAAGTAGTAACACCGCGCATGTTAAAGGACAGAATTTTGTGTTTAGCAGGGTAGGGTTTACTATCCAGAACGGGGTAGCGGCGCAACTTGTTGCCCGTCTACCTGCCATTAGTTTGTAGTCGTCTTTGTCTACTTCATGATTGGTTATGTGTTTTTTGGAATTAAAAAAAATCTAAAATTATTTAGCATGATTCCTTTAATTTGTATTTATATTGGTTGATTGAAAAGATAAAAAATAATAATTAATATAAAAGATTTTTTTGAAAAAAAAGTATAATGAGTTGATTGAAGGAAAAATAAAAGAAAAGTTCAATAAGTTGATTGAACAAAAAGATTAAAAAAATGTAACGTGCTGGTTAAGACAATAAATAAACAAATAGAATTACACCACTTTGGTATATAAGAACACTATATATTTTGATAATTAACTATTCCACCAATACATTTTATATTTACAAAGAAAAAGGAAAAAAAACTCTACGAAAATAATTAACAAACGAACTCCTAAACTTATATGAGAAAACGTGTTTTATGATGATTCACATCTTTGAATTTCCATTATTATCATTACTATCGGCTACAACATTTATTAAGTTGAAGAAAAATGTGTATTCTATTATTATGATAAAAATGTAGTGCATTCTATTAGTATTATGATAATTTGACTACATCACTTATAAAAAAGGCCAAGTTGGCCCATCAAAACGCAACTTAATTAGCTACGACTTTGACCAAGTAAAATCCAAGTTTATAAAATACTTTCAAAACAATATTTTTATTTATATATTTCTTACTAATACTATTATGTCATAGGATTACAGATAGTGGGTGATAGCCGGGTCACACATCAACTTGATAATGCCCACCAAATCATATTTAGCCGAACTACACATAGACGTACTAACTTAACTATTGCTTCAAGAACACTCAGCTCAATCTTTGTATAAAATAAAAACATACTAAGAGAGAAACGGACACTCCTCTCAACTACCCAAACCCCCCTCCCCCATTCATATACATTCACCTTACTTATACCTTTGACTGTTCAAACTCATCTAAATAAGTGGCAACAATCCTCTCAACTACCCAAAACCATGGCCCTACTCCTTTTACTCTCTACTCACCAATCATACACACTCCGCCCTCTTTACTCCCTCTCTACCCAAGCTGCTGACTATTACCCGAATTAACTACCTGAAATCGGTACCCGCATAGGTGGTGATAGTGTTTTGATTCGAGTAGTGAATCAAATTAGTGATACCCGCATGTGCCCCCTCCACTCTAAGGCATCAAACTTCATAAGTCATTACAATACCATGGTTAACATCACTCAAATCCCTACTTAGGCATTTTATTTAGTACACTTTGTCTAACATATAATGGAACCACTTAGGTTTACATTAGACCACACTTTGGTCAAAGTCATACTTGCACTACAAACGTTTCAAACAACAATTAGCACTATGTGTCCCTACACCTAATTACACTACTTACACTTAGCCACTTATTATAACTCAAGTAAACTATCCATATAGTAACATGTAATCAGATTTACATAAACTAGTAAATACATGGATTGAAAGTGATTAGATGTATATCCTTGTTTGACAAAAAAAACACCCACTATGTATTCACCAACATTTCTTGGCGAAAGGGTTAATTATCATAGACCCAGTCTCAACAGGTTTATACAATCCAAGAGCAACTTATGAGCCATCGAGTGGGATATTTTCATCAATTTAGTACATTATGCACAATTTGGTCAAATTCACCCATTTGATCATTCTAAGACCAATCCTTCTAATTTCAACTAGTGGGCATTTTCCTAAACTATAACATCTCAAATTTTAAATAAAGTATGAAATTGAAAAAAAAACACATTTTTGAGGATAACACTTGCAAAGGCCCATGAGGAGCATTACGGTAATTGTCTCCAAAACATAAAGTTAGCATGTTGAATTGTTTACATATTTGGAACTGAAAGCCGCCGTTCACAGATCATATTAGAGATTTATCAAAAGAGAAGTCACTTTTCGCTTGACACGTATCCTGCTACTTGTTGCGTGAAATGGGTACATCTCGTTTAGCATTTCGCGTAGTTTAGTTTTCGCATGACCTTAGGCGAAACCCTGCTTTTCTTGCGAATATTATACATTTCGTCCAATATGGCATTTTGATATGGTCGAGTGGGTATACAGTTTTCTTATTATTTTATTTGTTTTCAAGATTTAAACTTATAAACATGATACTTTACGATCACTCACTACGGCACGTTAACCTAAGTTTACCCATTGTTGGCATTTTTAGTGGAGGTAAGATAACAAAATCATACAAGGACACAAGGGATGTTAGTATCAAAATGTGGTCAATGTCTAGTCAAACCAAAAAAGAGAGTTGTTTTTTTTTACGTTCAAAAATCATAAAAATAAAGGAATCTAAAGATAAGTGTTTTAAAAACAATAACAAGAAAGAATAACTTAAGTTTCATTTGTCGTTAACGTTAAATGAACCCCTTTTATATGGACTTCCAAACGATGACTATACGGAAACAAAAATGGTTCTAGTTAAGGTTACCAAATCATATGCCTCTTCGCAAAATTCCTATGATCATCGTCACATGACAACCACCTTAAGTCATTTTATGAAGAAAGTGAATACATGTGTGTCAATGCCATAAAATAGAAGGACGCAAATAATACTTAAAAGTTGCCACCATTGTTACCAATGACAACCACCGTAATGTTAGAAATGAAGTATTAAGTGAATACCTTTTATAAGAAATTAGAACACCTGATACTATGCACTTCTTGATTTGGTTTTATCTCCTAAAGAGTAGTATCAATAAACTTGACTATGTCCTTGCGTATGGAGCATACAACCTCCCCCACACAAGGCAAGAACTTACAAAACCCAAAATCCTACCCTTTACATCTAAACCCCTTCCAGGCAATTAACATGTTTTTAACTATATACACATAGACAACATGAACTTTTGACTTAACAAACATAAAGTTAAAAGATTATTTTAAGTGTTTTGGAAAAATCACTTTCAATATAGAAAATCATTTATTTGAAGTCATTAACACACATCAAATTATAATCGATAAAAGGGATTAAAGAATCATTAAGGGTTCATCTTCCCTAAGTGATGCAAGAACTTAGCCAATCATGGCTTCAAATATAAACATCATCAAACTTGATTGATTAAACATAAACATATAAGATTGAATTGTTAAAGGATGTTCTTGCAATATTGGACCAACAACCAAACCGAAAATACAAAAAGTGAGAAATGGGTAGAACAGGGATGGAAAAGTGGTGGTGAATGTTGGTGTGGTGATGGCATATGGGTACTTGGATGGATGCCTCAAATGGAGAACAATAGATTGAATTTATTGGCTGATCAAGAGGTGGTGCATGACTCCCGTGTTTGGTGGGGCACGACCCCATGTTAGTACAACGAGATCTTCTGTCAAGATTCACAACAACTCTTAAGTTTGACATTGCGATACAGGGGTGTGTCTTAGAGGGGCACAGGGTCGTGTTTCGGTAAATGTCAACTTTGTGGGGTACATAGTACTTTTGTCTTCACATGGAAGGTATAACACGGGGGTATGTTTGATTAGACACGACCCCGCTTTGTTGATCCTGTTTGTCTTTTCCTTGAGGGATGAAACACGGGGGCGTGTCTCTGAAAGAACAAGACCATGCTTTATCAATTTTATTGTAAAGACTTCATTCTCAACACGGACACGCTTGTTTTGTCTTTTTTATGCTTCTTTTGTCCTTGAAAATCAAAAGTAAACAATTTAAGAACTCATTTACCAAATTTGAACTAGAAAATGACTAAAGCCGAGTCCCGAATGATGTGAAATATATGTACATTTGTATGCACATCACCTTTCATTTAATAGCATATGCGAATAGTTTAGCGAAATATCCAATTGAGGAGAAAACTCTACGTGTGCAGAAAAAACATTTCACATGATGAAATCCCATGTGAACACCTTATTTTTCGCCTGATAGCTTTGTATGAAAATTGATTCATTTACCTTGAACTAGGGTGATCAGGTGTCCACTAAGGGTTAAGATAGTAAGATCATAGTACAAATAGTTCTTCCTTTCAGGTGAGTTTCTAGACCACTCTTCATAGACTATATGTGGCGTGGATACTCATTAAAGTGTATTAAAAATAGTATGATTTCTAAAGAAAGACATAGATTAATGTATCTCAAGGTAAAGTATGCTGTCACACCCTCAAAATCCACATACAGAGTTTTACCGCGAGGCGTGCGATTGACCAGGATCTAGCCACTAATCATGTTGAACCAACCAGTCAAATTATAAAAGCATCACTATCATCATGATTAGCGATAAAGTTTAAATGTCCAAAACACAGTTTATGTTGCAGCGGAAAAACAAAGTAAAACCCATCGGAACTTACAACCACAAGTTTAATAAATGATCGAAACATAAAGCGTTAACAAACCACACACTCCAGCCGATTGCAACGCTCGCCCATAGCTGTACCTAACGACCTGCAAGGCATGTAATAGTATGTCAACATAAAGTCGGCGAGTTCACGGTTTTTCAGTATTGTTTTCAAAAAAAACTTAGGTTGTTAAATTACTTAATTTATAAAACATGTCACGGGGAGCTACCCTATCTTTAAGCTACTAAACTGTGTGGTATCGAAACTTTGACTGTTTAAGTTGTTTGTGCCCTAGGTCAATGTCTATCATCATTGACCAGTTACCAAGGCATAAAGTTCACGCCCGTCCTCCCAGGTATGGTGTGAGGTTTGTCGAACCTAATAGCGCTATCAACTAATATCCCGTTCGCCAGGCCCCGGCGATTAATCGGTATAATGTGTGGGGACTTTCAAATAGAGTTCGTTTAGTCCGCTAAAGACATGAAATATAAATAGCATTTAACAGAATTCCATCCCCAGTAATACTAGGCAATCCCCTAACCAGGGAAAGTGAAGTTAACAGTATCCCATACCAGGAATACTAAGGCAATCCCATACCCGAGAAAGTGAGGTTCCCAACCATCGGGAATACATGCTTTTAGTAAAGGTGTGAACTCACATTTGTTTTGCTCGATAAGAAATAAAGTGCAAATGGTAGCGAAGATGATCAACTGCGTCCTAAGATGGTTACCAAGAACATTAGAGGTCGTTTATGTAATTCACGCAAGCCTTACACGCATCTAACAATTATCATGCAAACAAGTTGTCACAACATAATACCGAGTAGCTTTCAAGCATAGGTTCATAATGTACACTACAACATGCCATTCATCAATTGTACAATTTTCATACACGCACGGACACTAAAATTAACAAATTCATCACTTAACAACTTAAAGGCATGCATAAGTAAAATCACCGAAAACAGGCTGTTTTGGGAAACTCGTTTTACATATTTACGATGCTGCAAAAATTATGATATTTTTATATGACGTGCCCCTCAGAAGGTTTTCGACTTGTGTTAAAATTTTAGAGTCTAACTTATAACCAAACATTTAACAAAAATCATTTACTAAGCAGCAATCAGATTCGTTACTTTCTGACTGCAGCTTACCGAAAAATCATTTAAAAATCCTCGGTTATCTGATTGAGGTAATTCCAGTTGGAGATTTTTGTGACCTCGAACTACCTACAGTAAAAATTTGAGATTATAAATTAATTCCTTCATTGAGTTATGACATTCGTAACGGGCTGCAAATTCTGCCAGAAAACGCAGCCTGAACCTTCGATACGGAAAAAATCATAAAACATTCAATTTTCATTGAAAAAATGCAATTCCAGTGGGGTTCGAAAGATATTTCCTGGAAGTACATCATGGACTCAAGAAAAAACACTTTTTGTTAACTTTTGACCCGGTTACATCCGATTAAATTCGGCTATAACGTTCTGGACAGATTCTGTTTCATCACCCAAACCCCACAAACGATTATCTAATGCACCCAACGACCTAAAATCTTTAATCACAGCAGACTATCATTCTAAATTAAACATATAAAAATTAGTTCATCACAACCACAAGATCCAACCCATAATCAAAACCTTAGCGGCTTAACCGAACACATAAACAATCTCATCATCGATTTACATGATTTCTAGCAAACCCTAACACATAGCATCCATGTTATCATGCATCAATAATCACAACAAGATCAAGAATTCATGTAGAATCAAGAAACGCAGCCATGAATAACAAGTTATGAGTGTATGTTAGAGGGATTACCTGGAACGATAAAGATGAAGATCAAGAACCCGAAAAATATGAGTTTTCCTAGCTTCTTCTTGAGTTTTCTAGAAAGAGAGTAGAGAGAGAGGGGGAGAGGTCGACATCTGGGGAATGGGGGTGATCTAGGGTTGGGTTTGGTTTTATTATATATTTTTTTAAACAAAACTTAAGCAAATGCACAAAAGGTCCTCCAAGTTTTCCAATTCTCAAACTTGGACAAGAATTTATCAACATAACTTTATAGAATGACACACAAGGCCCTTGTTTTGCAAAGTTAATCAAATTAACTCCGTTTGTTTGTTCACATGTTACTAACTTGTGCATTTAAAAATTGTAATTAACAGAAAAGGGTTAACGGCGTTAACCCTAAAGTACGGGATGTCACATATGTTTCCCAAGAAAATAATAGTTTCAAAAGTATGTAATAGTTTTGACTTCTTGACTAATGGGTGTCAGGAATGTGATGCAGAGATATGTTAAATGTTGTAAAACAAGGTCTCAGAAGCCGAGTAATCGCTACAAGGTAGGATGCCGAGGTGACTTTCTCAACTCCGCTTAATTACTTGGAATCGATCAAACGCAGTCAACTTCAGCCAAAATCAGATCTAATAGGTTAACTTGGGCTGAGTTTGACTTAAAAAATAATCATATTAAAGAATGAATATCATTTTTCAACGAAGAAATATTAATTTTTAAAATACTTTACTATTTGAACATGTATGTCTTTATTTATATTTCCATTCACGTATTTTTAAATAAATAATAGTTAACTTGTGATATTTGGCATATATATAATTTCCTGAAAGATATTTATTTATAATTTAACATGTTCGTGTACTCCCTAAGCACTCTCCGCCTAGGCCGAGTACTTGCAACTCCCCAGTCGACCGAATAGGAAGCGTCTACCGACTTCTGAGACCATGGAAATGTCTAAATGTAGTATTCCTTGAAGTACAAACCTAACAAGTGTAAAGTTCTGCAAAGTTAAAGTAATATGACAAAAGAGGAAAAGGATAAAGTAATTAAAGAAAGCATGTATGGATAGTCAATGTTAAAGGAAACTTATCACATCTAAAAGAGACTTATAACGTCTACCGCTAAATAATTAAGCTTCTAAAGTTAAAGCGTTAAGCATGAAACACGGGCAGTGCCTTTGTGGCTTGTCCGCGGTTATACAACTAAATTGAGTAAACGATTATTTGTTATAGTTATTATATGTCATGCCATGCATTATTATGAGATATGATGATGTGCTAAATATGATATTCAGTTCCTTGTTTATATATTTGCTAAAATTCGTGATTGCCTTATTAAACTAGAACTCACTCAGTATAATTGATTTTCAGTATGCATATCGGATTAAAGTTGAATAGTTTAAGTGCTCTCTAATGTTGGCTTTGGTGAAGGCTCTCCATGTGAACAAATGGTGTAAATTGAGGAGTAGTTTAAGGGGTGTGTGAATTTTCCCTTAAAATATATCCCTTTCAAAATATGGCTGAGAGAAAATGTGAGGATTGTGAATTGAAAAATAGTTAGTTATATAACTGATGGTCATATCTGACTTAATTAAATTAATTTGGATAACAAGGTAACAAGTTCGTGGTTTGAATTTAAATTGTTGCAAACAAAGCAAGCAATTAAAACGGCTCAAGAATACTAAGGAATATTATCAAACGATTGGGACCAAAAGGTTCGAATTATTAAGCTCAAAGCTTTATAGGTTTATCAAAATATCAAAAAGAGTAACGAAACATTATCAAACCCTGATACTTATGCTAAATTCAAGAGATAAACTCGGAAACGAAAATACATAAAAGAGATAAACATAAATTTATTAAAACAGTTGGTCCTGAAATTGAGTTTTGGGCATTCAGTCCTTACTGGTTTGCATTGTAACATCCGTCAAAAACCAGGTTAACCAAACCCGCTTCCTTTATTAACCGAACACTCAGTTAAAAATTTCGTTGCATATTTAATGCTCAAATTAATTTTAATCGATACATAATTAATAAGTATATTAGAATATAAAGTTTATATTTGAAAATGTATTAAAAATAATGAGATAAAAATTAAATGCTGAAGCCGGGTTTCGAACCCGAGTCAGCCGGGAACCACAAAGACTTAACTCACACTCGCCCAACCACTCCGCCACTTGATGTTTTTGTGAGTTCTAGGAAACAATTAAATCATATCTACAACTGTGAATCAACCTGTTGCGCCAACTGAAACCGATATCGGCTTTCAAACCGTCCAAGACGTTTGAGTGCTCGCGGAATCTTGATCATAACCGATAAACCGACATTTTAAATCAATTCAGTCGTTAATGAACTTGAATTCATGTGATGTGTGGTTTTTATAACCGAAAACATTCATTTCTGGAATTACTTCAACAAAATCTTCATCTCGCGACTCAATTACATTCCCAGAGCTTCTAATTTCACGTTTTCTCTATTTTCTGGTCGTCGGAATTACTTTTTGAACATCGCCGGAATTCTCTGTAAGTCGCCGGAAAACCGAGACTCACCTCAAAACGGTAAATACCTCGACTTTTTCTATTTCATTCCATTGTTAGACCAATTCTAACATCACTCCATCACCCAGAATCAACCCCAGACGACGTTGCCGGATTTTCTGCTTTCGCCGGAAAACTTCTGGAATTTCCAGAATCTCGCTGTTAATCGGTATGATCATCTAAACATCCTGATAATCGTTGCTCAGTAATTCAATTTTATATCTAATCAATCAAAACTGTTATTTGACCCGAACAGAGGAAGCTCACAAAACAGAGCCGGCGATCCTTGTCGGAGTTCTGAAAAAGACGACCTGTTCCGGTACTTTCTTTCCCCAAACCCTTTCTGTTCAATACCTTTCAATTGCTCATAATATTCGTTAACCGAATTAAACAAGAAACAGTTGGTTTAACCGTTGTCTGTGTTTTGAACGAAGAAGATGAAGACTATTATGGTTATAAGATTAATTAAAATCGGTATTATAAACGGGTTAGACACACAGTCCAGCGGTGGACTGTGTGCAAACAATACGCATACGTCCCGAGTTCGATCCTTGACACACGCACATTCTCGGCAATAAAAATGTTCCTTTTTAAACTAAACCGGATCCACTCGCAGTTAACTGTTAAGTATAATAAAAACCGGAATATTTACCAAGTTAGACACACAGTCCAGCGGTGGACTGTGTGCCAAACTAAACCACAGGTCCCGGGTTCGAGACCTGTGGAGAGCACTGAGTCGATACCATTAAATCCTTTTTAAAATAAATGATTTTCGGATTAACTTAAATAGTGTATAAATATAATTAAAAACAGAAATATTTCGGGTTAGACACGTAGCTCAGTTGGTAGAGCTGCGTGCACGCGTACGGGAGGTCACGAGTTCGAACCTCACTCAGTGCAACTATATAACTGACCGAACCGGTCAACGGTCAACAGTCATGGTCAACGGTCAACGGTCAAAGTCAACATTTTTTTTTATTTTTTTTATTTATTTAATTTAAAAATCAATTAAAATACTTAAAATCAATGTTTTTAAAGTTAGAAAATAGCCTTAAACTCACAAAAATATATCCAAAAATCCTATTAAAAATTGTTAATAAAATCCATTTATCTACCTTACTTTTTCGTTATTAATTAGGTTAGTTATTCCTCGTCAATCAATCCTCTAAACTCGTGCGCATTCAACATCATCCACCGAACGCAACCAAGGTGAGTGAATCTCTACAAATTCCCCGTTTTAATCACGTTTTTGGGGTGTATCATGTGTCTTATTATTTATTATATTTAAACTATTGTGCATCCATCATATCCATGAACAAATGTGTATTCAACATGTATCAACTGTTTGTGTGGTTATTGCTTAGATTAAATTTATCATTTTCAGTACATACATTATCATAGGCCGCCACTCCCCATTACATTATGAGCGTTGAGCTGTTCCCCATTACATTATGAGCGTGAACCAGGCGTTGCCAACATACGATCGGCTCCGTTTGATTGAGCCTTGATTGCACATACATTATCATAGGCCGCCGCTCCCCATTACATTATGAGCGTTGAGCTGTTCCCCATTACATTATGAGCGTGAAACAGGCGTTGTCAACATACGATCGGCTCCATTTGATTGAGCCTTGATCGCACAGACATTTATCATAGGCCGTCCGTTCCCCATTACATTATGAGCGTGAACGTGACGTTGCCAACATATACAGTTTCATTCATGTTATATATTCATGCAAGTTGGGTTGTTATGGTATGTTATGGTTTGTTATTGTATGTTATTGTATGTTATTGTTTGTTGTTGTTTGTTATTGTATGCTATTGGTTTGTTATTGTATGTTTATTTACGTTTGTTCATATATGAATATTGCACAATTTTTCCATATTAAATACAATAAGAAATAAATAATAAATGTTTTCTAACAAGGTTCATTCGCCAACTTTTGTTGATCCAAAAACCATTTTTTACACATGATACAGGTGGAAAGGATGAAGCAAGGAACACATAGGAAAGTGCCTTAGAAGAAAATAATGAAGTTTAGATAGATGTATAGAACATGTTGTATTTGTATGATTTGATTGTATGATCTCCTTTAAATTGGAATAATAAATATGAAACATTATAATAAATGTCATGAGCTTTGATGAAAACCCAATCATGCCCCGATCACCTTTTCCGCTGCGGGTCGGGGTGTGACATGCATAATCGGCCCAATTTATTTAGTTCAACTTGTTTTCGGGAGCCCAACGTGTACCTAAGCCATTCCCCAGAACAAATGGCCTAATGAAACCCAAGTCTATCTGTTGACGCACGTCTCAAGGTGACCCTCGGACTTCATTGATGTCAGCAACAATCGTACACCGCTTGCCCCAAGCGTATGCTTCGACTAACTAGACCCCCAAGTGGGCTCCTTTTTCTCATGGACTCGCTTAAAAAGGGTTGTCCCTTGCTCTATGTTGGCCTAACGCCATATAACCCAACTTAGAGGTTTCCCTCACGCTGCTTTCCCAGTAAAGCCCAAACCCAATACCTTCTATCACCCCAATAACTACCCCATGCTTAGCAATACCACATGAGCCATTACCCTCAGTTGAATCGTTACACTATTCTTAATCCCAATGGAACAAGGACCTTTAACAAGACTTGGGCCTTCTATTACCTCCATCAGATTAACATTATCTCATGTAGGCCCAATTTCCATATGTCCATAACACCCTAGACTTAATGCACGAGTTTCAAAAGCCCACGACCCATAACCTACATCCACCTTAGCTAGCTCATAAGTCTTGCCATCTTCCCAAATCTTATTTCCACTCAACTTGTTCCTTGGTTCCCTAATGCTATATTGGGCTGCGCTAATGCTTTTAAGCCCACAAACACCTCAAGCTTTAGTGGCATTTGGCTCCATTGTTAAGTCTTCTGGATTAACCCTTACCTTTGAAAGCTAAAATTTCTTTTTGCTTTCTTTTGTCTGACCCATTTGTTAATTCCCCACAACATTGGCCCCAACTATAATGTCCAACGACCGTCATGAAAAGCCCTAGGACGACCCTAGTAGCTATGCACGTAGCCCTTGATTTACCTGAGACTATTAACCTTCTCTTTGATCCAAAACCTGCTTCGTGGGATTAGGATCAAATCCATAAACCAATGAACCTCTTACAACTGATCACTCTATTAAGGATTAATCTCGTTCAAGGCCTTCATAAACCACCTCCACTTTCCTACACTTAGATCTTCTTCCATGTAAACATCGAAACATGGTGGTGTTGGATAGATGTTGTTATCCTCAAGATACTCTTCTACCCTATGATCCTCACCCATGATGGCCGGCCTTGGGTTGGTTTCTTGAACTAGGCAACCTTGTGATTGGAGCATAACACGACCACTTCCATGACCGAGGAATCTTTGGTTCTTGAGATCATTTTTCTTACAAGCCATTATCTCTTATACAACTTGATGCAAACAACGAGAGCAATTCAAGTGGCGTAATAATACTTAAGAATATTATCAAACGATTGAAATCGAAAGGTTTCAAATATTAATCTTAAAGCTTACAAGTTTATCAAACTACTAGTCGTTGGCTGGCAACGGTCTCAACTTCAAAAATAACCAGTGGTGGTTCTACCTTTTCACATATTGTAAACTTATGGACCTTTACTAACAACACCTTAATTTCTTTTTGTCCCCTTACCCTTTTCATTAGTTTACAATACAAGCAAAGGTGGGACAACCCCACTGGTTATTGTTGAAGCTGGGACCGTTGCTGGCCAACGGCTAATAGTTAGGATTATTAAAAATCCATTATTCCAACTATCAAAAACACTTACCAAACAATATCAAACCCTAATATTTATTTATATTAAAGTCTAGAGATATAGTAGGGAACCAAATAATATTCGAAATTACATAAAAGAGATAAGCATGAAAATCATTAGTCTTGATTGGCATTCCAATCCTCACTCGTTTACATAGTTGTACTGATTTCTTTAGTCCAACCTACTTTCGTGAGTCCAACGCGTACATAAGCTAAGACCTGGATTAAATGGCCCACTAAAACCCAAATCCATATAACCCATGGATTCCTTTGCATCATAAATTAAAGAGTTAAATGCTTGGTTGGTCCCTGTGGTTTGCAAATCTTGCAGACTTGGTCCCAGTGGTTCACTAATTATACACTTGGTCCCAGTAGTTTCAAATTTTGCACTCGGGTGGTCCTTACCACTAACCTTTGTTAGATTTCTCAGTTAAGTATATGCAAAATTACTATATTACCCTTGAATGGCCCCATCCCATCCCACCATTCTTCTTCCCCACTCCACCCTTTAAGAGTATTTTTGCACTTGTTCAGCTCCAAGGTGACGAACTAATTTGTTGCCCATACATATTTCGCATCTTTATACTTTAAAACTTAAAGCAAAATATCATTGGGCAAAGATTGGAAGATAATTAATATTGTGGTGTAGCTCTTTCTTGCTTTAATGGTTGCTCCCGTCGATGGCTCTATGGTGTCCCAAAGGCCTTGAGACCTTAGAATTGTATCCATGATGATCTCCTACAGTGTGAATTGGTTGTCATTAGCTTTAGGCGTTGTAACGATACATTGCCTTGATCTATGACAAGCACAGACGCAACCCCTGAACTCTCGGCTATTACTCATTGTCTTCACCTATTATCTTTTGCTACGTTGATCAGAAAAATCACACATGTTCAGCCTCAAATGGAACGTCACTATCATACAAATTTGCAACTTGGCTGACTTGCTTGATCCACAATGATTTGACTTCAACTAAACCAAACACAGTTTCGTATCATTTATTTGGTTCTTGAAGGATTCAATTGTATCCCTGATCGAATATGCAGCTTCAGATAGTATTCTTTGCTATACAACTTATTAAATCAACATATAGGAAATGGATAAAACTTATAAATCTCGATCTCTCACCTGCTATATAACTTAAAAAAAATTACCATCCTTCCCTTCAATTCACAGTACACACATCTTCAAAAATTGCAATTATGGCTTGAAATTTTGTTTAATTTATCCCCCATGGTGACGAAGATTCGTGTCTTCGTCTCTTGAGTAGGCTGATGTGAAGCTATGGTTGCCAGATAATCCATAAGACCGCCGACGAAATCGTTGTCGTTAACCACCTTTTGAACCGACACAGACAGACCCACGGTTCGTCTGTTCACAGACCTCCGGCACATTTCCGTAAAACAATGATTGGAAGATTCAGCAGCTCAAACTCAGTTTCTTCAACCGCAATTGCTGAAAATAACTTGTGCGGATAGATCTTCGGTTGTTAGTATCGACAGTGAACCAGTTTCCGGCGATGGCAGGTCAGTTTATCGACAATGAACTGCTTAAACTCTGTTTTGTGGCAATGGGGAAGATGAAGTGTGTGCGGCGGTGGTGGATGTGGCGGAGGGTGGTTGTAGCGGAGGGTGGTTGTGGCAGTGGTGGCTGAGTGGTATGGCGGTGAAAAGCGGCGAGGGTGAGGGTGGTGGTAGCAGAGTAGTTGCAGGTGGTTGACAGGGCTTTTTATTCAGAGAGATAGAAAGGATGAAGAAGACGAGGGGTATAATAGACATTTTATGTATACTTAACTGAGAAATCTAACAAAGGTTAGTGGTAAGGACCACCCGAGTGCAAAATTTGAAACTACTGGGACCAAGTGTGTAATTAGTGAACCACTGGGACCAAGTCTGCAAGATTTGCAAACCACAGGGACCAACCAAGCATTTAACTCTAAATTAAATTCAAAGAAAGTAGTTAATTACGCTTATATCTATACAATTTTTTAACGTTTTTAATGTATCTCATTCTCATCTATTAAATATGAGGAAGTTGTGTTTCAAAGCGCATTAATTTAGGAAATGCGAGGAGGTTATGTTTCAAAGGTGAATATAGGTGTATAAGTGAGTCAAGTTGAGCTCGACTCCGTCTAAGCTTGATCTTGTCTCCTTTAATTTAAGAGAGCTCAAACGCAACGAAATTCAACTCTATTTTTAAAGCTAAAACTCAACTCATGAACAACTTTTAAAGCTCGTGATTAATTCGTTTACTTATTATTTTCATATGTTTTTATTTAATTATTTATATATACATTAGGCTATCACCCGTGCACTTTGCGGGCAACAAAATTTAATTTGAATCAATAGATTTATGTCATAAATAGACATAAAAATATGTTTTTACAAATGTTTTATTGATTTATGTAATTTTTTGATTTAATTGACATGTTTAGATGAGATAATTAGCAACGATGGACAGTAACGACGAAACTATCACCCATGACTTTTTATGACATCTTATCTTGGATTTGGTTTTTAATTCGATTTTTACTCACAAACGTTGTGTATATAGAGGTATGTAAGGGGCACCTATAAACCAATTTGTAAAACTTGAAAAACTTACTTTATATTAACTGAATTATGTTATTAAATAAAATAAAAAGACATATTTTTAAACGTTATTTTGTTTTATAATTATTTTTAACTTACAGTTGTAAATGAGATAAATTTTAACGTAATTGACAAATCAATACAAAACATGTATTAAAAATTACATGAAGTTGTTGACTTTTTTTTACTAATAATACATTTTTTTGTAGTCTTATATGTATTTTATATTCATGTTTGTTTCGTAAAATAACAACATTACATAAAATTAATAGCTTTATAAAAATATTATAAATACATATGGGCACCTATCAACATTAACCACTTTGAAGTATGGGACGAGAGACGAGAGCCATATCCGGTATGCATTCTTTAATGTATGCTCTTTTATTTTATTATAACTAGTAGGGTGTCCGCGATATGCGGTGAATACGACACTTTGCATTACTACATTTGTTTCTGATAGTTTTCTTATTCGTATATCATTTATGGTAGTATTACTGTGGTGGTTATATGTCTAGTAATGATTAAATTTAGAATTTAAATTATCAAGTAATTTAAGAAACCATTGATGCAATAAAATAAAGAAAGATAAGTCTTAAACATAAAAGTTGAAAATATCACTCCATTTCCACTTAGAGAGCCTTCTGCATCTATTCCTTTGAGTGTCAAACTTTCGATCCTTAAAAAATGGCAAACATTGAATATAGAAGTTAAAAATAGAATTAAATAAACATTAAAATCACATCTTCACTAAATTTACGTTGAAGATCAGACTTGTATAAACTAAACATTACACCATAACAAATAATATCAACACTTTTCTCACCATCATCCTGCAATAAAACACATATATTAACATTAGAAACTCGTTAATATGAAAGATATACACAAAATCAAAACTTAAAAACCTGCAAAAATCAATGACGATTGGCTTGTTTAAATTGTTATGTTCATCATGCAACTGAATCGGAAAAATCAAATATGTCAATAACATTCACATAAAAGTAAAAAATAAACCGTATATGCATTGCTTTGATTTACCAAACTGACCTTAGAAGCTCCAATCTCACATGCTTGGTCTTTCCAAACAGTTGAATTATTAGATCTTTTTTTTTACTTTATTTGGCAATAGACAAAGGTGTGCATTATTATGATGTATTTATAGGATAACTTTAGTAGTGCATTAGGTTTAATTTTGAAAAGCTTATTTTCCCACTTTGTTTTATCAGATATGGCACTCCTTTAGTTAGAAAGTTTGTTGTGTTTTGTATTCAGTTTTTAAACATGTATTATGTTTAGATTATGGATTTGTTTTCCTAAAAATTTGTTGTTGGAAAACATCTAAAAACATTTTTATAAAAAGGTTCTATTAAAACTAAAATTCCATTTTGTTGAATATGTTATTTTATAGATAAAGGTTTTTTTTGAATTAGATTTTTAAGACGAATAAAATAGCTTTTATATAAGTTTTTTTGAATTAGCTTTTTAAGACGGATAAAAAGTTTATTAAGTTTTTTTGAATTAGATATTTAAGACGAATAAAAAAAGTTCCTACAATATGTTTATTAAAAGATATGGAAAATGAAGATGCTTCGTTGAACGTAGATTTTCAGCCACCGACCACAGCGAAATGTAAAGCTATTTTTGTTGCGTTTAATAGTTATTTCACTCGTAGGAGACATGTCTCTCATAAGACAAGTTCTAGTCTCTTATTCATTCATGTTGTTATGTGATATAAATTACAAAAAAAAAGTTAAGAATTTTCATTGCTTGATGAGTTGCTTAATAATGAGGAAACTTGAATATGAAACTTAATACTTGCAGGATTTGCATAGGTCGATCCGTGTCAGCTTTGGGCTTAAACCAAAGCAAAACCAAAAATCTATTTTTAAAGTTTTAGATTGTTGTCCAGTTTTGGTTTTTGTGTGTGAGTTCGGTTCAGTTCAGTTATGAGTTTATTCATTTAGATTTGAAATTTTTGGGCCTGTAAAAATATTTCAAAATAATTGTGCTAAAGATTTTTGTACTAAAGTTTTTAGTACAACGACTTAGAAGATAAAGTCGAAATTATCTTCATGGCAACTAGGTGGACTTGGTCTTCTGCTAACGGGTTTGTTGATCTAGCTGTGGGCTTTTTTTTTGCCATTATGATTATAGGAAATACGTTGAAAAAGGTAATGAGGATAACTAGATGGTTTGTTGTTGACCTAGCTGCAGGTTTTTCTTTGGTTTTGTTTTTTTATTTGTTTTTAAGCGTATAGGAAACACGTTGAACTGGATTTGAGTGAGAAATTGTAAACTAGACAAATCCGAACAAGGAACCATTGTACATTTTAATCTGCACAACACTTACGGTTGCATCTAAATATGTATAAGTAAAATGATATTATTTTATGATGCTTATTTCTTTTCAACCTTCTTATCCATTAACATTAAATATTATGGACATATAACAAATTCTTTTAAACACCCATGTGGATCTTCGACTAAAAAAACCCATGCAAATAACCTGCTAAAATCGACAAAAAAAAACTATTCCATTATTTAGGCGACTTCATCTAATTTAAACAAGTGTGTTTTAACCTATAAAATATTTCTCTTTTGTATTACAGCCACATACCAGTTTATTAGATAATAAAAGATGGAGAAAACTAATAAAACGTTATTTTAATATAACCATTTAGAAACCAAGTGAACTTGTTTGATGTCAATTTACTATCTACTAACCCATGTAAGTGTGTGCACATAACCAAGCAAATACACAAACATACAGAATACAAACCAAACTCACATCAAACCCGTATGTGAAAGTTTTTGAAATTTTATTTAGCCGCCGGAACAAATTGGTGAACAATCTTAATCAAATGAAAATCAGAGTGAAAATGGTTGAAATATTATTAAATTGATAATAATGACAACAACGTAAAGAATCTTGAACATTTGAAATGTGATAGAACACATTGCTTTAATCACTTGTACACTAATGCAAGTTCTACTTGTACATTTTAGTTCGCACAACGATATTGACCAAGATAACTATCGAAACATCGACAAAAATGAGTAGGTCATCACGATGCCTTTGGATTTTTTTTAAAAACATTATAGTTTATAAGATATGACAAAAATACGTGAAAGAATTATAAGTTTATTGTGGAGAGGGAAAATTGTAACTAATTATCCATATTTTTTTTAAATAAAGGGATTTAAGTGGAATAAAATAAGTTACTAAAATATAATTAGTATTTAAAAGACCAAGTTACTCTCATTTTAGAAGTGTATTTATAAATAAAGAGGGAATAAATTCTTATTTTTTGGAATTCTTAAAATACCACTCTCTCATGTATTATAATATAATATAAATATAAATATATTATATAATAGTATTTTTTCTGTAATAATGCATTGCTTAATATTATATTGTAATTTATATTTACATAAAAGAAAGATTTCTTAACCTCACAGGCACAGTATATGAAGCTGATATACCAGTTCATTTATTTCAACAACCCATCTTATGCTTAATTTTGAGCTCAAAGTTCAGCTTAATTTTGAAGCTTTAGCTAGGCGATTTAACTGGTTCACAAACGGATCAACTTGTTTTACACAAGTAGGTAAATACACGAGTTAAAAAATATATGTATCACTTATATATAAAATTTTTGAAATATAATAATTTTAAAATAAACGAGAAGCTATTTTGGAAGTGCGGTTAAGTTCTGAGAGAGTATTCTCCCCGCTAAGTAAACTCTGCCAACATTCCCTTTCCACATTATTCCAATTATTCCAGCTACCCTCATTCTTTTTGCAAGAAAAAACAAAGACCAGCTTATTCTTTACAATAGAATTTTTGGAAAGATAACTTATTATTTAATAATTAATTTAATGTCCGATATCACATATATAACTTCAATTTCGAAATATTGATTTACTTGTTCGAAGTATATAATTTTTCAAAAAATATGAACAAATTAAAATTACTATTTAGCTTGCTTGGGTAATTTGGCAACATCGTCACATGTTGTATGGTTTGGGCAACGGGTAGTTGAACCGATCTGAGTATGTGTGTTAAACTGATTGTGAATGTGGGGTGATGGTGAGGTGGTTATCCCTTATTGGTTGGTGTCATTTAGATAATTCTCGATAAATGTTCTTTATCAATTTTGATACTTTTTCATGATATAATTAAAAATGAGATGGTTGTTCTTCGTTAGCTCTGGTATCATTTGAATGCTTTACGTTTTGTCCCTGCCACCCATAGGATGAATAAAAAATATTAATTATTTTTCATAATACATATAAATATAAATATATATATAGAGAGAGAGGGGGGAGAAGGATAAAACAAAAACTTACTTTAGTTGAGAAAACTCAAAAAAAACTTTTGTAAAAACTCCATGTAACATTTTTATTTTTTCTAAAAAAATAGGAAACGTAACATACATATATTTGAACATTTTTATAAAAGAAACACAAAAAACGACGAGTAGTTTATTTTTTAAAGAATGTTAAAGATTTCATGTTACATAATATATATGTCCAAAAAATATAACATACAAATTTTGAACATTTAAAAAAAACAAGTAGACCTTTTATACATTTTTTTTATAAAATGTTCAAGTACATTAATGTTACATTTCCCTATTCTAAAAAAGAATAAAAATGTTACATAGAGTTTTCTTGAGTTTTCTCAACTCAAGTGGGTTTTCGTTTATCTTTCATATTATATATATATATATATATATATGTGTGTGTTTTTTTCTTGTAAAGCACTTTAAATTATTTCTTTATTTGCCATGTTGGAACTTGATTTATTTTATTTTTGTTTAAATTTATCGTCATGGCATAATTATTGGAAGTTTCTGAAATCAATGGAACAATGATACCTTTAATATATATATATATATATATATATATATATATATATATATATATATAAAAGAAATGTGTGTGTTTTAAGCAATCGTAAACTTGTAGTTCCAGCATCAACATATATATCTTTCACATGTCATAACTCACCCTTTCACTAAGAAGCTTAGAAATTAGATTCTCTAAAAATGTTCCAACTTTCTCTCTTTCTTTCATTCTCTTTATGTTTTTCCATCTTCTTCATCCAATCTATATCAGCCACAACCTCCCTCATCTATGGCGGATGCTCGCAAACTCGCTTCACACCCGGTACACCCTACGAGTTGAATGTCAACTCACTGTTCACTTCTATAGTCAACTCAGCATCTGCCTCCAACTTCAACAACTTCAGTATCTCCCCTTCGGGATATACACAAAGCAACAGCGTCGTTTACGGTCTTTTCCAATGCGAAGGCGACCTTAGCAACTCCGATTGTAAGGCTTGTGTGGCTAGCTCAGTGAGTCAACTCAGGGCAATATGTCCTCAGGCAATTGGTGGTATCATACAATTAGAAGGATGTTTTGTGAAGTATGATAATACATCATTTTTTGGTGTTGAGGATGTTACTGTGGTGTCAAAGAGGTGTGGCCCTTCGATTGGTTATAATTCAGATTCTTTGAACCGTCGAGATGCTGCATTGGCATATCTAACGGCTTCTAATGGACAATATTTTCACGGTGGTGGGTCCAGGAGTGTGCAAGGTGTGGCACAATGCGTACAAGATCTAAGTGTTAGCGAGTGTCAAGATTGTCTTACTGAGGCGAGTGGAAGGTTGAGATCCGAGTGTGAGACATCAAGTTGGGGCGATATGTTTCTAGGAAAATGTTACATAAGATATGTTGATCGTGATCACCACTCTAGAACTGGTAAGTGGTTGTGCTGCTATTGTCGCCGCTACGGTGTGGTGATCAATTACATGGTTTTAAATATCATTGAAATTTAATAAATTTAAAATTGCATGCATGCAGATGCAGCTGGTGATGAGGATGTGGATAAAACATTGGCACTCACCATTGGAGTCATAACAGGAGTTATTCTGCTAATGTGTTTTCCTATCTTCCTTAGGCAAGATGTGTGACAAAAAAGGTACATATTTCATTTTCTTTCTACAAATTCTAAAATTATTATAAGAGAAAAAATATATAAAATGGTAAGGTACATATTTCATTTTCTTTCTACAAATTCTAAAATTATTATAAGAAAAAAAGACATGTAAAAAGGTAAATATAAAGCATGGTTAGTATATAATTATTATGCTTCTTCCTCATATTATATAAAATGTAAATATAGTACAAATATTCATTTATTATATTGAAGGGCAGTTTGTTTCATTGTCAACATATAACTACTTTGAACTATTCACGCAACCAAACAACTAAAAGTATTTAATAATGACAATTTTTCTCAAATTTTAACTACTTCCTATTTGTTATATCGTTCTTTCTAATTTTTTTATACTTTCTATGCATATGCTTACGTATATGATTAAAAAAATTGCCAATTATGGTGTTACTTTTCACAATAACATTAGTCGTAACGTGTTTGCTTTGTTCAAATGAGATTTAACATAAGTAAAAGTCCTGTAGCTGATAGAATTGTATTACTATAAATATATTATTGATAAATTTTACAAATATAGTTAATGAGAATAAGAATATCACTTATTATGATCTATATTATATTATCTGTTTATTTAACCTTTTAAAACAAAATTTCTTATGATATATAAATTATTTATCGTACAATTTAATTTGTAGAAATTACTATAGATTTTCTAAATTTTACTTTTAAAAAATTGTTAAGGATTTTGATTTCTAGAAAACTTAAAATACCTTTATTTATTTTTTATTAAAAACCATAAATATCGATGTTTTTTATAATGCGTCGTCAATAATCTGTCAGTAAAACAAGTGACGGAAATCGCTAGTAATATGTTACTAATCCACCTAAAGTGTTTGTCGTGGATCCGTTAGTGACACGTCCTTGATGATATTTTGATATTATCAACATTGTTCCAACGGTACGGTTTCCATCTGTTAATCATATCACTTCGGTGATTTGTACTTAATAGCGGCCGTTGATCCGTTGGTGAACTCTTTACCCACATTTGATTTCTCCACGAACTTTCACCTGTAGATGACTAACATATACTACCTTCGCCAAGGGATAACTGACCGATAGGTTTGTCACTTATAGAAGGATCTCCTATTTGTAGTGATCTCTTTGTTTTTGTTTTCAGAATAGAACTTTCTCCGCACTAATTCTATCAATACATCTTATCAAAAACACAAACACACACACAATCAAAACCAATAAATTACCTGTCCAACGTACGCCTGTAACGCATATGTACATGTATATATATGTTTGTGCAGGTGGTAAATAATCAGGAGGCTGCATATGTATACATCTACAATCAAGATTGCAATCTCTGAGCATATATCCACCATCCTTTTTTGTGAAAGATTCTTTAAGTTCATAAATGAAGCAAGTGGAAGCTCCTAGCTAAGGGTAGAGGGATTCCCCCAAAACTCCAACTTTTGTACTTTAATTTATCACATCATTTTCTAACTATTTTGTGTGGATCAGAATGTAATTTCACCTTTTATGTGAATATTAATTGCATGTGGAGTAGTTGCTACATGTGTGTTGTTGCATTCTCAACCTTTCCTTTTGATTCTCATCTATCTATCTATCTATCTTCATCTTCACTTTCAGTATGCATGAATCAGACAAAACATATGAATATAAGATCACCAAGAACAAACTAAATTAAAATTTGTATGCATATATATGTTTCTGCAAGTGGTACATAAAGTTGTACTAAAATGGACAACTAGCTAAACAATAGCAAGAACAAGACATTAAAGAAATGAAATGACACTCTAGGTTAGGAGATTGATCGGACTAATCACGCTTCAACTTTGGGCCCTTTTAGAGCACAATTAGTTAACCCAATCATTGATTTGGATCACAAGTTACTTTTTTATTTTTTATTTATTTATTTATTTATTTATTTTGAATGACGGGGAATTGTATATAAAAGCCAAAACTAGCAAGAGGCTAGAACGGCAACCAAATAGAGTACATTGTAAAAGGAGAAAATGAAATAAATTACACCAGTGTGGTCAATCTTAGTTCACCATCTTGGATCTATTTTTTACCCAAAAGAAAGCTAAGGGACTTGACGTTTTCCATCAACTTGAACACCGGAAGTCTTCCGCTTGGAAAAAAAGCTTCGTTTCTAGCCCGCCATAGAACCCAACAGGTTGTTAATACTACTGCGTTAACGGCTTTGCTCTTTCCGGTCCTCCACAGGTTACGAGTAGTCGAATAGAGTATAGAACATGTAGAGCCCTGTAATTATAGCTTGCATTTACTCGAAATTCACTTAAAGATAACTAGAAAAAGGTCATGTCTTTATATTCATGACTCATGTGCAAGGAATATAGTTTTTGTTGGTATATTTATATTAATGACTCATGAGTGCAATAAATACAAAGTTTACTAATTATTTTAAAAAATTTAGAGGAGTTTAGCTTGAGCTCAAATTTCAACTCGTTAAAAGCTTTCGTATCGAACTGCCTCGTTTTTAAAGAAGACACGTGTCCGCATAAATAATAATGTTGTTGTAGAATGGCCCAAATCGACACTCGGCTAAAGGACAAGACATCGAGGCCCACGATTGCCAACTTTAGATAACAAGATCTTTGCAGAAGGCCCATGGTCACTTAAATAAATCCATTGAATTAAAATGTATTAGTAATTCTAATTTTTATATTCGAAGGGAAAATTAACCGGGTGTAAGCTATATGATTCATTGTAAAGCATCCTTACTAACCACTTGTGATGAAAAATTAGAATAAATGAAATTGTTTATATGTTTAAATACGTCAATTAAATCTTTTACGGACTGTGTTTGGAAGTCTGTGCTTTTCGAAACTTCGGCAATGTCATTCATAAAGTTCGAAGGATTTAAAAATATTTCAATTAGTGTGGATCCATGATAAAAAGAAAGATTGTATCGATTGCTTGAAATATAATATTATTATTATCTTTAACAAATAGCGGTTTTCGCTTGCATACACTTAATTCATTAATTTCATGTAGTGATGTAAGCTGGTACGAGATTCATATAAATCTACACATGGTCCTCATGGTGGCCTTTTCCACTCAAATCTTCGCTGATATCAAGACCATGTATCCAAATGTCAAAGATGACTGGCGAGCTCCATAAAATCAACATCAACTTATACCATACTAACATCCTTCTATCAAGGTGTTTGTTTTTAAACAACATATATAACAATTCTCAAATATGCATGGCAATAAAATATTGTATCTCAACTATTATAATTATGCATGGGTTTTCTTATAATGAATAAACAAGCATACACATGATTTTATGTAGGTACACCCATGATGGACATTATACAATTAAGTAATATGTGTGTGGAATAGTGTTTTATATTTGGGTCACAAGATATTTTCTAATTATTTTTCAATATTCATGATATATTTAAAAGAAAAAGGATAGAGAGAGACAGAGAGAAACAAGATATGACATATCAAATCTTACTTACATTTACAAACTATGAATATTTAGGGATCGACAACTTATATCCTTGTATTATAGTAAGAAGGCAAAAATACGCTAAACCGTAAAGTTTCTAGTAACATATTATTACTAATAACTTAAATCTCTCTAATAGAGGGGTGGGTTTGGTTGCGGTATGCAAGCGGGGAAAGTTCAATATGATATTTCCTTAAGCTAAAACTATGAGCTTTGTGTAGTTTTTTAGGCTTAGTATGAGTGCTCAAACTCAATTTGAGATTACTAAAGCTTTCCCTAGATTGTGTATGTTAAGAGTTTTCAAGTTCAAGATATGATTACTAGCTTTTGTATATTATGCAACAGCCAAATTTCTTATCAATCTAAATATTATATCTTTTATTGTTATATTTATAGTTATTTTGTATTTATAGACATGGTTTATAATTTATTTGACAGATTCTACATGTTTAACGTAAGCCAATGACAATGTTAGATATGGTCACCACTCTAAGTGGTGGTGGAGGTTTAAGTTGGAAGAAGGCAGCCTTTGGAGAAAACTTATTTTGGCTATACATCACACTCCTTGATCATGGCTCCCGTCTGATAAATCTTTCCCGAGTGTGTGGGGTGATATTGCAAATCTGTAAAATTGTTTAGTGGCAAATATGTGTTGGGAAAAGTAATTAAGGGCAAATTGGAAACGCGATTTTTGGCTGGGCGACAAAATTTTAAAAGATTTGTTTCCGCTTTTATTTAAAGTTGAATTAAATAAAATATGTAAGGTAGCGCACCGGTTGAATTTAGTGAACAACAATTTGGTTAATACATGGTCGTGGAAGTCTCATGTTGCTATAAATGGTCGCAATGCTAGATTGAGGATTTGGAAAGGATGCTTAGGAATGTTTCACTGAATGAAGAGGATGATAAATGGACTTGGTTGCAGGGGCAGATCTACGTTGACACGTACGGGTTCACATGAACCCACTCAGTTTTAAATTTTTAGTAGAAATGCTATTGAAAAATATGGGATGAACCCATAATCAAAGTTGATGAGTGGCTGAATGTTTAAGGCCATATCTTACACAATTGGAATCCGGAGTTTGAGTCTTGGCTTTATGCCTTTTTAAGATGTTTATTATTCCTTTATATCTGAAACACAGTTATGAGTGTTATAATATAACTCCCCAGGAGAACTGCACAAATTCTATCAGTGACCCCAAACAAGTGTGTGTGCATCTTGACTCACTTTTTAGTTTTCTACTTTTCTAGACATTTTGAGAACTAATTTGAAAATGTTTCACAGTTCCTCTTCCAGCAATACTTGTTAAAATACATAACTAACACCGCGACTTTTCATATTAAACTAACTCGGCATATGATGTATACTAAGCAAGTATCATTTCTATGGCAGAAATGTTTCTACTGCATATGATGTATTCCAAGTAGGATAGTATCAATTCTTTGGCAGAAATGTTTCTAAGAAGGTTGATTGCCATTATGCATGTTAAGAGTTTATTTTTAATTTCTAATGACCGTGTTTTTTTTATTACTGTATCGTATTTTTATTATGTGATAAACTTTACCCGAACCGAACCGATTCGAGATTTTTAGGTCCGGTGTTATGAACTTGGAGCATCTAAAAACAATGAACCCAGTGGGAAAAAATCCTTGATCCGCCACTGCTTGGCTGGAAGATAATTCGAGTAACTTTTCGGTGGCATCTATAAAGCACTTACTCGGTTCCGCGGAGCCATCTGTGAAGCACTTAGTGCAAGCAATCATTATGGTTTCAAGTTGGGTGTTATGGAAGTCTTGTAATAGCTTCTTGTTTAAGGACAAGCCTATCAAGATCGACAAGATTTGTTAGGAGATTAGGTCGTATAGTTTCTTATGGATAAAAAAATAGGTGTAGAAACACGGGGCTTTAGATTAGTTGGGGATCTTTTGATGTGCAAGTTTGTTCCGTTTTTGATGTTTGTTGGTTGCACCCTTCTAGCGTCTTGCTAGCGGGGTGGCGTTTGTTCTAATAAAAGCCGTAGTTCCAAATAAAAGAAAAGATATGGTCACCACTTGAAGTTTCGTTGTTGGTATACGGTCTAATTTACTTTTTGTTTTTGAAGTTACTAGTTGACTAGACAAATTCTAATATATTTTTTTATTTCCTGTAAAAGAAAAGGATAACCAAATTTAACTGTTAGGTGAGATATCTCTCAACAAAGGAGATTATATTGTGTACTTCAACAATTACCAATCACTAGTTATGGCAAAGATCATAAAAACAAATTGTTTTAAAGGCTTAAAGCTTTGTTTCCAATTCCAACTCAATTATTATTTAATGGGTTTCTCTATAATTCCAGCCCATTTAGTTTTAAGAGCCCAACAAATATTCATCTATTATTCTAGTGCTCTTAAAAAACGAATTGGTTTCTACCTCTCCTTTAATGTGCCATTATACAAAAGTAATCATCATATTTATATTATAACTTGATTTCAGATCTTTGAGTTCCAATTTCATTATGGATTTATCATTCTTTCATTTTCTCTGTAAAATTTATAAACAACTCACTCTAATAATATCGTTATATGTTTTAATTTATTGTTTTGTGCCTACTTTTATACACTTAAGTTGTTGATGTTAGGTTTAGAACAATTTGATTGGAAAATGCAAAGATTAAGAAGGCAGTTTATGATGTTGTTGGAGGTTTGGCTTTGCTGGAGTGTGTTGGGTTAGAGCTGAAAGAAGAAAATGGGGAGATGTGATAAGTGATGGAAGCTGCAAATAGCGACAAAGTTAAGGTGATTAAACGCGCGGTTTACTGGTTGGAACCACCATAGGTTTAGAGTGTAGTGCCTACGACCGCACGGGCTAAGGTGGCAGAGCCAGAGGAGGTGATAATGTTATATTACCCTACACTTTAGTGGTTTTGTTGGTTTGATAAGTTTAGGTTACAAGTGTTCTTATAGGATGATATGACATATTACCCTATGATACGCGAAACCATCAGATGGATATTATCGTACTCTTTAATGGTTTTGTTGCAATAGATGATTTGACTTAGATACGGAAGTTTGTAGAAAAAAAATTACAAAAATCAATGGTTTGAGGACTAGATATATATCATGATTGTTTTGGTTTCTTTCGGTTGGTACATGGACTTTGCCTGTCTGTTGGTTGACACTGGCAAATTTGGGTTCTTGGTTGACTTTTGTTGGATAATTTTGGGAATATTAGAAGTAATCAATAATGCTGGATTGCTGGACAACCTTGTTTTGACTTTTAAAGTCAAAGTTCATTGTAGAATGACTAGAATCTTTAAAGATTGCTATCTAAAATTTTGTAATAAATGCCCTTCACTAGTAAATATAAAGATATCGTGTTGACCTGAATTGATATTGTTACACTTTCAGTTGTTTGTACGGGTCTTTGTAACGAGCTTCTTGAAATCATGGAACCGTTAGTTTCTGGCTTTCTACATCTGCAGTTGCACCACCATAACAGTTAGAGCATGAAATACGTTTATGTTGTGAATTCTTTTGTTGGAACACATGGTTGTTTTTACAGGTCTTTGTAAATTTGCTCAGAAAGAAAAATTTGTTAACACTTATTATATTGAATAAAAGTTATAACCATGCGTACATCACCCCAAGTTGGCTCGACACCTGGCGTTCTTGCGCATGTTGGAGTCTCGTGCAATGCGTTTGCTCTTTATAAAAATTATAAGACTGGTTTTTATAGTAGTTTAGTCAATTGGATTTATACGCTATTCTCATTTAAGAACATATAGTAAATTTATAATGAGGCGCTACAAATGTCAATAGCACATTCTATTTTAACTCTTTTAAACTACCTAAACCAAAATTAAACCTTCGTTCTGTAAAAAAGAACATGAATCAAACCAACTGTTTGAGCAGTTTGATTTCATGGTTTCAGCTTTAATGTGACTTTAATTAATAATAAAAATGTATATAATTTAAAACACAAAGAATGTGAAAATTTAGCCATCAATCATTAAAATCAACCGTACAAAGTTAATAATAAACTTTAAAGAGAAAGAAAAATCAACCTTTCAAGTTCTAGTCGAGTATCAAACACAAGAACAGAACACAAACACGAATGTGTTTTGGAGTAACTCTTTAATATTATAAATAAGAAATATAACTCAAAAATTCAATTATAATCTCTCAATCCGTAACTTGATTTCTCTCTTGAAAATGTTAAACCCTAACTTGATAGCCAGTACATTACCATAACTAATTATAACATAATGAGAAAACTTAACAAAATTTAACAAACTTTTCAAATTGGGTCTCCCAAAATGCACCAATTTTGATCTCCTTTACCACCCTTTCCCATCACAACCCATCACTGACTTGTGATGAGTCGTGAATTCTCTTACCAACACCAGAAAGTCCATCAAACTTTAAATAATAATCAAACCACTTCTAAAGATTAAACATGAGTTAAGTGCCGAATTTTTAGTCATCACTCCCCCCCCCCCCCCCCCCCCAAGTTTATTCTAAATGGTAACTATTATTATTAGGCGTGCTTCACGACATACTTTAAGAAGGTTGTTTATACCGACCTTAAATTATTTCATATAATAGTGAGATTATCCCATGCTATACGGCGAACATTGGTCAGTATCGGTTCGGTTTTTTACAATACTAATACGATACTGGCACACAGTATGGGAGCCGAAAGAGAACCAAAAAAATAAAGTCTGGAAATACCTAAAAGAATAGCGACACGTATTTTATATCGATATAGAACCATTAAAAAAGGATATCGGTATTGGTTTCGATAACACCTACCGGCACTCACTACAGATACAAAAAACTACTTTATTTCGAATACGAGTCCGTTTTCAATAAAATTTATACCGGAGTATCGATGAATAAAATTAAACATATTTGCGTAATGAGTTTTAAAAAAAAAGTTAACGAACAAAAACTATCACCAAATCAAAAACTAAATAGGTTAAAAATACATATTATATATAATATAATACGTGGAATTAAAATTAAAAAACATACAAAAATTCAAATCATGTTATACACCATGCAAATAAAAGAAGCAAATGTTGAGAGCCACGCCTTTCCATATTGTTTTTACACCCTCTATACTATGGCCCATATAAAATATTCTTATATGATTAATATTGGGTCATATAATATTATACTACTCGTATAATGCTATACGACTCATATAGATAGAGAAAATATTGGGCCGTATAACATTCTATACGGGTCGTATAATATTATACGATTCGTATAGATGGAGAAAAAGAAAAACATTTTCCGACATTTTTTTGTGCAACATTCTCTTATACAACTTGTATAACACTATACGGGTCGTATAAGTGTAGGGGTGTGAAAATAAAATTTTTTGGATGTAAGAATAATGGGAGCCTTATGAATGGCTAAGGCTTTTATGTCTGTTTGTTCGTTTTCCTAAACGTTTGATGTCTTCATACTCACCTCTTATATAGCAAGAAAACACGTGCATAAACATACCTTTTTGAAACCGACTTTTCTTACGTATTTATAAGAAGGTGTAAGATCATGTCTAGTGTAATAACTAAAAAGTGTTATAGCGATTGTCACGTCACTGCCATAAGTAAATACACAATACTTAAGTGTAATAGTTTAACTTAAAATAGATAATAGAAAATAAATAAAAAAGATATGAGTAGTTGGTGTGGTAGTGGACCCAACTTTTTTCTCTCTAACGCCCGCCACAGGCTTGGCGAAGGGTGCCCTTGGCGCCTCCTTTGGCTACGTGTAATGATGTTTAACTAAAGAACTGTTGTTAAAATCACGACTATTCGGCGATTAATCGCTAGTCGGCCAGTAACTGAGTAATTTTTCGTTAATTGGTCCATTAATCGCTAGTCGGGCCAAGTCGGACCATGTCAGCCAGCCAAAAATCGGGCGATTCTTGCCTATATTCCGGCAAAAAACCTGTATATTCCAGCCAAAACCTCTAAATTTTGGCCAGTTCCCAACCAAACCATGTGAATTTCCAACAATTAATCTTGTATACTTAAAAAAATAAGTTGAGTAAGAGTTAAAACCTAGCTACTTCAAATATTTACCTATAAAAATGTGTATATGTATACATAAAACCTGAAAATTACATATATAAAACCCGATTCGGTTAATCCCAAGTAGTCGATAGTCCTCACCTCACCGACCGACTAGCGAGTCCTCCAACCTTGAACTAAACAAGTTGCTGAGGTGGAGGAATTGACGCCTCCAATACAGGAAGTCTAAGAGAGAAGTGAGATCCAAAGACTTTGTGTTTTTGTGGGGTGAAATCTAAAAAAAAGAAAAAAATCATTGTCACTTAGGCGACACAGAGACATGGGGGGTTTCACATGTCAGTATGTCATCTTTTACTAAAGGTGTGTTATTGAGGTGTGAAATATGATAAAATGAGTAATAAAAAATTGAGAATAGTACAAAGATTGTCTATGTGGTTTATCAAAATTTTATATTTAGTGTTTAGTTTTCCAAAAGTATATGAATGGTGTGGTTTATCAAAATTTTAGATTTAATCCCTAATTTTTCAAAAATACACGGATAGTCGTCTCATCCAACAAATCTAAAGGTTTTAATATGTCCAAGTTAGGAACTTAATGCATTACAAATTGTAAAACACATGGATCATCTATGTACTTTTGGAAAATGTTGAGGACTAAATGTATTACAAAGTGCAAATTACAGGGAAAATGTGTACTTTTGAAAAACTAAAGATCAAATCCAAAATTTTAGTAAACCATAAGGGTTATCCGTATACCTTACTCTAAAAAACTAGAAAAAAAAATGGTAAGGTGGAGATGAATGACTTGTTTGTCTATTAATTATTAATTAAAAATAAAAGAAAATAAGCCATGGCGCACCCAAGCTGGGTCACACCCCCAACCGCGCCCTGTTTGTAGCGGTGTTAGTGCCCATATTTACTAGCTTGGAAGGACTTGAAGGCCCCTTTCACATATCCACAACATATATTTTGAGTATTGCATACACACTATAAAAGTACTCGTATGAACTCAATGATCACTATATAATTAGTGAAACAAGTAGAGAAACCGCTTACTAATACTTAATTATTGAGGGACTGTAACAATGAACATGCTCTTATATAATTACTAATTTGAGTCATACCTCTTCATTAAAAAGTCACGTCGTTTAGAAATTATATATATACAGCGCACGTTTTATATATATTAACTAAAAGAAAGACATATCACAAGATACAATGCATCGTAGTGGTAATCGCGCCTATAGTTTAGTGACTACCTTCAAAATGTTCTTACAGCGGTTTTCTTGAATTTTATTTCTTACTTTTTCCTTTTCCAAGCCCTATGGTACATCAATATCTACGGTAAATTACCTTTCGCCATCATTTGTATTAAATTATATAACTATAAAAAACTAACTTTAACTTATGAGATAAATAAACCGTATATGAAATTAAAAGAAACAAATGATTCAGATCACAATTGATTTCTTTTTATGTGACAGAACACACAAATGGTTTACATGTGTGTAGTGGGCTCTTTATCAAATATTACATGATTTTATTTTCTTGAATTGGAAGGAATTGCTATGTTCAATTTTGGTGTTTAGTAGGATCTTATATAATAAGTAGCAAATGGAATTGGGCAATTTCTCACTTTATGTGTTTTAAAGTAAAACATTTTAGTGTGTTGTAGAATGGCGATAAAACAAAATGAAAAGAATGTTTTGTATAACACGAAGAATGTTCGCATCCCACATGGTGATACTAATAATCAACATTGCGTCGCAGCGCGGATTGAAGTCAACTTGTTTGTCACATTAGATAAAGATTCATGATGGAGAACAATATTCAACTATGCATTAAGTAACCATAAAATGCATTCATTCATTAATATACATTCGAATCAAGTAAGAATATGTATATTTGATCGAGTTTAAACCTCCTGAATTTAATCTGAAACTCTTTAGTGTTATTACCTTTAGTAAAAAGAAAACGCCAAATAATAGTTTAATAAGGTTTGACATTTTTATAATATTTTTTTTATATTTGAATATTTTATATACTGGGAAGGTGGTCCTGCACTTCTGCCGGCACTGACTGCTGCCAAGTCCCCACGATGGGAAATTTTTTATATAGGTTGCATTTGATGCTTTTTAGAAAAATAAAACAATTATTTAATTTAGCATAAACGCCACCAATAAAAAATTAATGACAATGTTTGACAACTGTATAATCGCGTGGGTTTTCTGATATATTTTACATATTTGGGTGGGGTTTTTTTAATTCATTATCCAACATATATATAACTTTTTGTTGCCTAAATTAAATTTATGTAAAGATTGATAAAATTATTTTATTGTTAAAAAATCTATTTAAATGGGTATGGTCCTAAATCTTGTATAAAGCTTTACAGGTCATGCGTGCAAAAGACCATACCCAAACTTAGTAACACAACACTTAGCTATCACCAAAGCTATTGAGCAAGCCCTAATCCGTGCACACATAGCCATGACAGCTAATGCAAGTACAAATAGTACAGATGGCAGAAGCCTGCAGCCAATCAGCGTGTGTCAGGCCCTGCACACACAGCTCCCACGATGATCAATTGTGCAGGGGAAAAAAGTACAAAAGGATAGTGACGTGTAACCAATAAGCGCGGCCGTTCACTGCTCCATTCCACTCACAGCTGGTGACAGACTCGACAACAAGGGCAATCGACAGGCCATGTGGCTCCAGTCACCATGCACTAACGTCTCAATCCTCTGCAAGCATTAACGGTCGTGTCAGAAGGGACAAACTGGATATTCATTTTCCTACAGTTGTTATGGATGATAATACCACTAGACGCATTGTCCACCAGCGTGTCACTGAAGGCTTCACCTGAGGCCAAACTTCCATCACGACACACAATGCACCCACTAAGCAAAATTTGCATATCCTATCCCATATCATGACCATGATTTCTAACAGTGCTCAATTCCATGGTATAGATGACGAGGATGCACCAGGCCACATCAACCGATCTTGCGTATTTGTAGCACTTTCAATCTTCAGGGAGTTACCGCTGATGTAGTTTATCCGCGCTCGACACTTTGCCTCAAAACTCTATCACTACTTGGGAGATTCTGATATCTAAATTCTATAAGTACTACCCTCCATATAAGGTTGCATGCCTTCGAAACCAGATTCCTTCGTTCCGTATGGATCCCGATGAGCCTTACTACACGGCATGGGTGTGATTCCAAACCTTGCTTAGAAAGTGCCCCCAACATGGTCTTTCTGAATGGGCTCTAGTGGAGAAATTTTATAATGGTCTCAGTCCTTACACTCAGATAATGTTTAAGACTGCCGCTAGAGGGTGTATCATGGATAAAAAGGATTCAACTAAGTGTGGGGACATTTTTGAGAGTTTTGCTATGGCTGGTCAACAAAGCCATCCCACGAGGAATTCCATTCCTTCTACTAGGACCACCTCCACTACTAGAGCTGTGTATCAGGTCACACCTGACACTAGTTTAGCTGCTGAGGTAGAGGCGTTGAGGAGAGAGATGAACGAGATGAAGACGAAGGATCGGAAATGTGAGATATGTTGAGGAGTACATGATACATCTAATTGCCCTATGAGATCATAGGAGGAGGTCGACTATATTTCCAACCCGAACCATTTCCAAAATGCTTCATTTAATAACTCTTATAATTTGGGTTGGAAAATCAATCCATCTGGAGGTTGAGAGGAAACACACCAGGGTTCCAATAGCAACCTTCAAGTCGATCATCATCGGGTCCTAAGTTCAAGGAGCTTAAGGACATTTTACTTGCTCAAAGTCAACAGCTGAACCAGTATATGGCCTCTAATAAGAAGCGACATGAGGAGCATGATCATATGTTTAAAAAGTAGGGAGCTTCGCTGTAGAATTTGGATAGGCAAATGGGAGATATGGCGAGAGAGTTACCGCAAAGACCATAAGGTGGATTACCAGGTAACACCGTGCCTAATCCTAATTCTCATTCTCATGCCAAAGTTGTCACGACTCTGAGTGGCAAAATGATCATAATTGATCAACCGGAGGTAGACGAAGAGTCAGTTGATGAAGAGATAGAGATGGAGACTTCCACTGGCAAAGTGCAACCCATGCTAGCCCCAGCAAGTATCTCATAGTCTAGTGAGTCTCAGCAGAATAAGAAAGGAGCCGAAAACGTTGCAGTAGATCATTTGTCCTGACTGGAGAGTCCCGAGTGATGAGGATGAGATTGGAGATAGTTTTCATCATGAGAGTTTGATGTTTGTGAAACCCGAGGACGAGGGAATGCCTTGGTATGCTAATATAGTAAACTATTTGAAGTTGGGGGTGATACACCCAAACATGTCTTTTTATCGGATAAGGAAGCTAATAACGGACTCGAAGTATTACTTTTGGGATGATGTGTATCTTTTTCGTATTGGCTTTGATCAGGTTGTGAGGAGATGTATTGCTAGAGTGGAGCGTATACAGGTTCACAGGCATTGTCATGAGGGGCCTACCAGAGGACATGATGGAGCGAAGTTACACCGAGAGGAAGGTGTTGGATTCCAGCTTTTATTAGTCGACAGTGTTTCGAGATGCTAATAAGTTGGTTAAGAGTTGTGATGCTTTTCAGAGAGTAGGTAATATCTTATCCTGGAATGAGATGCCCCAAAATCCTATGCAGGTAGTGGAGGTTTTGATATCTAGGGTATTGATTTCATAGTTCCGTTCCCAATGTCTCGAGGGAACCGATACATCCTCGTTGTTATTGATTATATGTCAAAATGGGTGGAGGCTCAAGTCTAGCCTAAAAATGACGTGAGGGTTGTGGTGAGATTTCTGAAGAAATTATTTGCTCGCTTTGGTACCCCAAAGGCACTTATCAGTGATAAAGGTGTCAATTTTTGTAATGCCCGGATGGAGAAGGCATTGAAACGCTATAGTGTCACTCACTGGCTTTCGATTGCCTATCATTCACAGACGAGTGGGCAAGTGGAGAACACTAATCGGGGTGTTAAGCGGATTTTGGAGAAAATTGTCGGACAGAATCGACTGGATTGGTCTGATAAGTTAGATGACGCATTATGGGCTTTCTAGAGTGCATCTACGACTCCTCTAAGTACTACACCTTTTAGGATGGTTTATGGGAAGGCTTGTCATCTACCTGTGGAGTTGGAACACCGCGCATATTGGGCGTTGAGAGCTGTTAATCTTGATATGGACAATACTGATAAACATCGATTTCTCTAGTTGCGTGGGTTAGGGGAGTTTAGAGATAAGGCGTATATGAGATCAATAGGCTATAAGGAGAAAATGATGAGGTTGCATGATAGTAAGCTGAGAGGAAATAAGGAGTTTAACCCAGGAGATAAAGTCCTTCTTTTTAATTCTAGATTAAGATTGTTTCCGTGTAAACTTAGGTCTAGGTGGTCGGGACTGTACATAGTTGTTCAGGCTTTTCCATATGGTCTAGTTAAGTTGAAAAGTGGGGATGTAAAACGTGTAAGGCGAATGGTCATCGTTTGAAGTACTATATCGAGGGATTAGGAGAGGAGAGATTGGTGAAGGAGCTTGACCTCCCATTAGTTGGTACTTGAGAGTGAGTTGAGAGCTTGTTTGTAAAGTTTGTACATTTTAGTCTGTTTCAGTTTTAGTTAGTCTTGTTGAGTCAGTTTTACGCTTGGGTTTGTTTGTTTTATCATGTGTAGGTTTATTAATCCTGTCCGTACTCTTTCTACATTCAGTCGTGTGATTCGGAACCGTTTACCATCTTGTAGAGGCAACCCAAGTGTATTAGTTGTCACGCGGCTACAAACGGAATGCTATACAACCATGCTCGCTTTGGTTAGGATTGTGAAGATTTTTGCTTCCCTATGCAAGTATATTCCTTTTTCTACATTATTTTAGGTTTTTATTTTTAGTAGGTTCTCCATCCATAATGAGGACAACGTGAGATTTAAGTGTGGGGATGAGAAACTTCATTTTTAGGTAGTTTAAGTCAACAAAAAGCAAAAAAATAATAATAAGAAATGGAAAATATTCCCAGAATGAGAAGTTTGCATTAAAAAGAAAGGAAATGATAGGTAAAATTGGGTTTTTGGATCTCAATATTATATATATATGAGATAATTAATAGATTGAATGCACATCTGATTTAGGATATGTAGGTAGACCTCGCCAATAGAAAGGTTCCCAATGATTGAACTAATGCCCTGGAGAAATAGCAAAGCTGAAGCTGCTAACAGTAGTATAAAATGGCCATTATAAGTTTAAACCTTTAATATTTTTAGTCAAATCGGCACACTTTTTCCTTTTTAGGAAACTAAATTCGGATATGATAGCGTCAAAAAATCCGTATTTCCATTGATTGAGCTAATTATATAACTGAAGCCTAAGGTGTTTCCCAATAGGATAACGACTTTGTGATAACACCCTCTAGGTTAAGTTAAGAAAAAATGTGTGAGGCTCATGGTGTTTCCTACTGGGGTAGTGACTTGGTGATAATGCACTCTGAGTTTAACATAAGAGAAATAACTTGCTGAAGCTCATAAATTTCATCCATTATCCATAATAAACTTAAGGCGGGAATAGGTGGAGTTGTGACTTCCTTAGTGTGAGACCCATAGATGATTCAATCATTTGAACTTAAATAATCATGATTATGGGCCTAGAAATTAGTGGTTGGATTTAAGACGATAAATATACCTACAATCGTTATCAATGTGTAATGATATCTAATGAAGTAACCTAATGTTTTGAAATTAAATTAACATGATTGTGATTCTATTGCGTAATTCTTTTTCAGGGACGAAAAAGATTTAAGTGTGGGGATTTTTGATGTGTTGCAAAACACACCATTTTCCCTGTATTTTGCAGATGTTTTCAATAGTTTTTATAGTCGTTTTTGGTCATTTGTAGTTTTTAGTTAGTAGATTGATGTTTTGCGGGTGTTCATGAGTAAAAGGAGCGAAAATCGAGTAAAACTCATGAAGAAACGAGCACACGAGGAAAACCTAAGTGAAACAGCGCGACAGAAAAGAGTCTGGACTTAAAACGACTATATCTTGAGCTTTAAAGGAGTTACGGGACGTATAATGTATAAATTAGGAGCAACTCGAGGAGGAGAATCCAGATATGAGGTTTTCTAGACCTCTTGTAGACCGCAAGGCTTTAGCCATACGGTCCGCAAGGCCATGGCAGTGGAAATCTGACACGGGAAGCCTTGCGAACCACAAGGGATGCGAAAAACTGGAAAATTTTACTTTTTAAACCCTATAAGCCATAGGGTTAAGGATATCTCACAGCTAGACAAACAAGAGTAGTTTAGAGGCGATGTTGAAGACTGTTTGAAGATTTGAAGGTTCTTGACCATGGGACTGAAGCAGAAGCACCCCAGGTTTGTATATCGTTGATTTCCCATGTTTAAAACCGTGGAACCATGTTTGTCTTTGCTTTGATTACTGATTTTAATATGTTTTTGAATTTGATGGGTAGCTAAATCATTAAAACTACTTAGGTTTGGATGATCTTTTGATGCATGTTTGACAATTATCTTGACTATTTGACTTTGATAATGTTAATTGGTTATGATTTGTTCCTATAATTGATTGTGTATGCTTTTGTCTTGCTGAATTTATTGATATAGTTGATGAGTTTGATGTTTTTGGTAGGGATAAGTCACCACTAGTTGTGTTAAACTTGCTTTAGGTTGTTTATTCATGATTCTTAATTTAATTGTTTAAAAATTGGTAACAAATCATAACACAAATCAGTTTAAAATCAGCTAGACATTAGTGTGCATCCATCTTCTTTGATTCAAAAGATAATTAGAAGTTGCTAGGTAATTTTGTGCAGTGTTTGATAGTTTTAAGCACCTGATAACTTGGGGTTCGTCTACTTATTCATGTGTCAGTGTTAGTCTATAGCAATAATATAAGTTAGTACGAAAGATTAACCTTCACTATTCACACTCTCCTCCTTGTAACGAGCTTCACTGTCTTCTTTTTTTTGCATATTCACACTCATTACTATTCCAGCCGTTGATAGAGAAAAGATTAAAGATTAACCTTCACTATTCAATTCAACTCTTTTATTGTTAAAATTCTATTTGGTTCACTCTAAGGTATTTTGACTCGTATAAATTTACAAGTTGGGTAAAAATGGAAAATAGGTCATATGTTAGTCTCTAGCAATAATATAAGTTGGTACTAAATGCTAATAGGTGTGTTTGGAATTTGATTTTAATTCGAAAAAATTGAAATTCGACTCAATTCGATACCATTATCAAGAACTTGAATTCGATTCAATTCGAATTTGAGTCTAGGAAATCGCGTACGAACTTAGAATTTTATATTGGATTCGATTCAAATTTCGAATTTAAATTATAAAATAGCTCATTACCAAGCCCAAATAGCCCCTAACGAATTTTCATATTTTAAATGAAGTTAAATTAACAATAATTTATTCAAATTTATCCTTAATTTATGTCCTTAATTTATAATTTGACATTTCCTTTCTTCAAATTTTCCTAACTGCTAAATGAATAAAGAAAACCTAAAACTAAAATCGTATCAGTTTGGCTCGCATTTTTGTCGACTCGTGTTCTATATGATTCTGGCTCAACTCAAACAAGCTAATTAAAACCGAGCCTTTTCACCTACAAACTCCAACAAAATTATGTCTCCGAAATGTCACGTTATTTATCATAAAAGTCAAAACAATCTTACAAAGGTTTATTTATTATTTATGTTTATCTAGACACATAAAAGTCAAAAACATCTTACAAAAAATTATTTATTATTTATGTTTATCTAGACACCATTTGGTAACCTTCTTTTGTATTAATTTTTTACATCTAAAATTTTAATATATGAATTCTTGTTGAAATTGATAAGACATGCACGAACATTATGGGATGACAATACATTTGACATTATAACGTTGTTTAATAATAATAAAAAACTTATTATTTGCTATGTAAAGAATCTCAAATAGAAGATCAACCAAAATGTTAATGGGAATAATATAATAATATGAATATTTGGATTTTAATATTATATCAACCAAATGGGAATGGGCGCAAAGAAAGCAATGTGTAACATGGGGCTATTTGATTTAATGGACTACCAACGTGCATTTACGATCATAGCTCAAGTTTGACCACCATAATTTATTTCATAAAGTGAACTTTAATTCCTAATTAAGGGGACACATTAGAAAATAATATCAAATAATAATAAATATTAATAATAATAATAATAATAATAATAATAATAATAATAACAATAATAATATGGTTACAAACCCCAAAGTATATATTTTTTAAATCTATAAATATCACATAATTCTTTATTTTTCTACACCAAAAAATACATCCTCTCTACTAATTTTCTACACACAAAAAGTTACAGATTTTCTACTCTTATGGATTTCGAAAAACTCAAAAGTCGGTTCAAGCAAAAAAAGGCTAGATTGGGAAGCGGTTCTAGAAAAATCGATTAAGACAACAATTGATACCACAACCGATCTTTGATCACCAACCATTTTGTATCCCGTATTCTCAAGTACCCAAAAACTCAAAAGTCACTTCAAACTAAAAAAGGCTAGATTGAGAGGCGGTTCTGACAAAAAATTGATTGAGACAAGGACATAAATAACTGATACAACAACCGATCTTTAATCACCAACCATTTTATATCTCGTATTCTCAAGTACCAACCATGCCCACTAAAATTACACCTGTTCAATACACGCTGAAGAAAGAACTATACAAGAGTTGGTGGATTCATAACTTACTAATGTGACTATATTTAAATAAAATATTTTTCTTCATTTCATACTAAAAGGAATACATCGTCTTGAAACTTGAAATACAACATGTTTGCAACGTGAATATAACGAAACAAATGGAAATACATAACATACATATGTAGGTGCGTTTCTAGTTCACCCTAAGTGGCTTTCTTGCATATCGTCATCAATTTCCTGTAACATGTATTAAAATAAATCAACACAAAGTTGGCGAGTATACAAGTTTGATTACATAGCATACGTATAAAAGATTATCTCAAATCCGACATGGCATTTTGTACACTGAGTTGAATTACATACTAGAATGCACAACCTAATGTCAAACCAAAGTTTCCACGAGCGTAATCTTGTCATCGCAATGAACAAGACCGTTAGACGATTGAATACTTAACAATGACCCAACAAATGGGGTGGTGTACTGCTCCTACAACATTATACATGTTAAAATAGGCTAGCGAAGTTAATGATAAGTAGTTTGCATGTATGAATGATTAAATATCTAGCATGAATAACCTAAATATAACAAATAGTCTGTTTGGTGGATTGAGTGAACTCATAGTTTAATGGTGTGCATAAGTGTATTTTGTTTATGTTATACATGTTACACCCCAAAAGTGATTAAAGCATAAGAGGGGATTCGAGTATACTCACAGTTTGCATATGTGTTGAGAGTGTGTGAAACCCTGCGTGTATATACATAATTTTACAATGAACTTTACACACGAACTCGGTTTTAATATTTATAAAAATGATTTATACCATAACATTAAAACACACACAAAAGGACAAGTGTACCCTATCATATATGTAGTAAAGTATAGGTAAAGACCAGATGTCGATCTATAGACGTGGGCGGATGCATGAGTACTAAGCCGTTGTCACTGGTTTACCGGTATAAAGATAGGTGAATGAAGTTTTTAACTAAACTAATCCAAAACTATATTTAAAACATAAAAGACTCCAAATACAAAAATATATACTATCTTGTTTTACAAACAACCTAAGCATGTTATCTAAGTCAGAAATGTCACAAAGGCACTTGATCAATCTTCCAATTATATAGACAAATAGTATCCCTTTCGAGAATCATAACATGACAATTCTTTAGAAAGCTAACGTGATAGACACACTTTAGCCATCTAAAATTGTTCCTTAGAGTGCTATTGATATATTTTCATGTAAATCTTCTAAAGATAAGTTAGTCATCCGTTAAGAGTTTTCTAACATCACGTAATCAAGGAAAGTAATACCGATAACACAATACAATCACTGAGACAAGCACAAAGTAGATCATATCACAAACTATTACATTTTACAAACCTTGAACACAAATCTACCAAGATAGTAATTTCAACCAAAACCACTAAACAAAGATCATAAACCGTGTCAAGAACTTGTAACAACACCATCTAACCCATTAGTGTCCTTACGTGCAAGAAAGTACTCTTGATTAAAATTTGATTTACCTTTTATTAAACCAATACCCATTTCTAGTTTCATGGTGTAAACATATTAACAAGTTAATAGCTTACTAACAAGTGCTTAATCAAGGGTTTTTCAACATATCTCAACTAAGCATTTGTCACACCCCGACCCGCAACGGAAATAAGAGTCGGGGCATAATTGGGTTATCACCAAAGCACATGACATTTACTATTATGTTTCATAATTAATAAAGTCAAAGTTACATTTTCAAATATCCAAACATGTTCATCCAATACAAAGGAAATAAACCAAACATAACAATCCCAATACTAAATTGTTTTATTCTTCTAATCCAGGTCCTATGTGTTCCTAGCTGCTGCTGGTTCACCTGTATCATGTGTAAAATGGGAGTTTTTGGGTCAACATAAGTTGGCGAGTGAACCTTATTAGATAAACATTTGATAATGATTTAATGGTTAGTTTATCAATGAAAAATTGTGCATAATCATAAATGAGCAAATGTAAGTAATCAAGCAATGGCAAAAAGCAATTACAATTATAACATACAATAACACTTGATTGCATACATGAACATACCAATATCATACGATAAATAACATAAGTGAACTGTGCGATCAAGGCTCAATCAAACGGAGCCGATCGTATTGCATGTACTGAAATGTAAAATGAACTGTGTGATCAAGGCTCAATCAAACGGAGCCGATCGTATTGCATGTACTGAAAATGTAAAATGAACTGTACGATCAAGGCTCAATCAAACGGAGCCGATCGTATGCGGGCACGCCAGGTTCAACCGCATAATAAAATGGGGAACATGCTCAACGCTCATAAATGGGGAGCGGCGGCCTCGGCAATTGCATGTACTGAAATAATAAATTGCATCCAATAATAACTACTTAACAGCAACAAACTAAATACACATGTTCATGATATGATGTATGCACAATGGTTTAGTTATAATATGTATATAAACAAAGACACATGATACACCCCAAAAACGTGATTAAAACGGGGAATTTGTAAGATTCACTCACATTGGGTGCGTTGGATTGGAGATGGTGAGATGCGCACGATTTAGATGAGCGGATCAACGAGGAATACTAACCTAAATAATAATTGAAAAATATAATAAATGAACGGATTTTATTAAGGATTTTAATGAAATTTTTAGATATATTTTTGTGAGTTTATGGCTATTTTCTATCTTTAAAAATGTTATTTTTAAGTATTTTCAATTGATTTTTAGATTAAATTAAATAAATAAAAATAAAAAAAATATTATTTTTTTTAGCGTTGACCGTTGACCGTTGACCGGTTCGGTCAGCGAATAAAATCTGCGCCGGGTGGGATTCGAACCGGCGACCTCCCGTTCGCGTGCACGCAGCTCTACCAACTGAGCTACGTGTCTAACCCGAAATAATCTCGTGTTTAATTATATTTATACACTTATTCGATTAAACTGAATTTCCTTTATTTGCAAAAACATTTTAATTCAATCGAACCGGTGCTCGTGACGAGTTTCGAACGCGCGACGTGTAGTTCATGTTGCACACAGTCCACCGCTGGACTGTGTGTCTAACCGGTTATTATCTCGGTTTTTATTATACTTAACAACTATCTGATTTAACCCGGTTTAGTTCTTGATCAAAAAAGGCATTTTATTCCACAAAGTGTGCGTGTAGCAGGGATCGAACTCGGGACGTGTATAGTTTTTGTTTGCACACAGTCCATCGCTGGACTGTGTGTCTAACCCGTTTAAACTTCCGATTTTAATTAATCTTAAGTCATTACTGAACTCGTCTTCTTCATTACGAACGCAGACATCAATCAACAATCCGATTCGTGATTAAATTAGTTAATAAACATGATGTCTAGTTTGAATGCATTAAACCGAACAGTTTGGGGAAAGAAGATACCGAACAGGTTGTCTTCTTCAGAGAGTCCGGCGAAACTTGTCGGCTCTGTTTTTGAACCTTCGGCTGAGAGAATCTATCAACAGGCTTAAGGGATTAGATATGAAATTGAACTGGTGAGTATTGATAAGATTCCAGAAGTTTTCCGGCAATTCCAGAAGTTTTCCGGCGAAGATAAGATTTTCGATAAACGTTGACTAGGATCGATTCTGATGGAGGAGTTGTGTTAGAGACTGATTAATCACATGATTTAAACAGAAAGAGTCGGAGGAAATACCGTGTGGATGTGAGTCCCGGTTTTCCGGTGACTTGCAGAATTTTTCCGGCGAGCTGATTCAGATGATCTGGTGGTCCGAAATTGCGACGAAATTGAAATGGAGTATTGATATGATAGCTCTGAATCGCGAGAATGGTCTGAAGCTTGAGTTATTCAGAACTTTGATGACCTTTCGGTTTCAAAAACCGAAAATGATGAAACTTTAAGTTCAATCAATTTCAGCTTGATTAGAAACCGTTATACATCGGTTATAAGCTGAATATGCGAATTAAACAACGATTAGACGATTGATTTGCCGATTACCGTTTCTCAGATGGCGCCATCGGTTTTACTGATTTTGTGTATAAAATTCATTTGTGTTCCTAGAGTTAGCAGAAAACACAATGTGGCGGAGTGGTTTAGGGAGTGAGTGTTAAGTTGTTGAAGAGTCTTGGCTGACCCGGGTTCGAGTCCCGGCAGCTTCAAATATTTTTTATTTATTTATTTTAACTTTTTATCAAATGTAATTTTTATAGTTTAGTTTATTTATTAATTATGTATCGTTTTAACTCAAAATAATCATAAATATTTAATGCAACTTTTATAACTTGGTACTTGATTACAAAACGGAGCGGGTTTTGGAGACCCGATTTTTACAAATGTTACAGCATTCATTAATCATCCAAGATAACCAAATATAATCAAGAATCCAACATCAATGAAACATGTTTACCATATGATCATCAAGACTTAAACATGAAAAGTACCAAAGTTTCATACAAAGAAAATTAACATACTAATGTTCGTTCATAAAACAAGTAAGTGTTTTTTCCCTAAGGCTACAATAATATAGAATACATCAAATCAATGCTTGAAATACAACCAAAATCATGGAAAGAACAAGGATTCAAACCATAAGCAAGCAAGGATTAGATGGATTGGATGATAAATAGGCTTCTTTGCAACTAGGATGCTTGAACCTGACCCAAGCAGGCTGTTTCCGGAGCCCCAAAATCCCCCAAAAGCTTGCAAAAAGTGCACGGTAGTGCATGTCTGAGAACATGGATGCACGGTTGGTCGCACGGAGTGTGCTTCTGAGGATCAGAGGGCGCACGAGGGTGCAACCGAGACGCACGGCCGTGCATGTCCGAGAAAGCCGTTGGACTGCCCTGGTCGCGAGTCTGCACGTGTCACACCCTGACCCGTAGCGGATATGGTAGTCGGGGCATGATTGGGTTTCCATCAAAGCTCATGACAATTACTATTATAAAAGTTTCATATTTATTATTGCAAATTTAAATAAAATATTCCAAACAACACATAATCCATACAACCACAAAAGGTTCTAAGCAAATCTTTCAAGTAACGTTTATTTTCTTCAAAGGCCCATGTCCTATATGTTCCTTACTTCAAACTTGTTCACCTGTATCATGTGTAAAATAAGTTTTTGGTTAACATAAGTTGGCGAGTGAATCCCATATAATCATTTAAAAAAATGATATGTTTATTATTTTTAAGAAAATGTGCATTAACCTAATATGAGAGACGTATATGTTATTGAAATCACAAACCACACAATCAACTAGCAATGTACATGTGAGCACGAAAAGCGATGTGCTGTGAGATCAAGGCTCAATCAAACGGAGCCGATCTAATATATTAGGCAACGCGACGCTCCACCCGTAAGTAACGGGGAACAAATGGGCCTAATGTGAGAGCTTGACTATAATGAGGAAAATAAACACAAAATAACAAACAACAATATCACATAGCACGTTAGTGTAACACCCTGTAAAATCGTGTCCAATAATATAGTGACATGTGTTGTATTTTTAATATAGTCTATTAAAGACTAATATGTACTAAAAGTGACCAAATGCTCAAACTGAGCCTCTGAATGACTTTCTGATGTCAACATGCATAAACCTAGCCTCTGAACGACCATTAGTTGTCAACATGCATAAACCTAGCCTCTGAACGACCATTAGTGTTGTCATGCATAAAAACGTAGCCTCTGAACGACCATTAGTGTCGTTATGCTTAAACTAGGCCTCTGAGTGACCGTTGTGTCAACATGCCTAGCCTCTGAGTGACATCGGAGTCAACATGCTTATACTAAGCCTCTGAGTGATCCTTTACCTAGTCCTAACTCTCATATGTCCTATCTGTTGGACGAGAGTGATTAAATCTAATAATATATGAAAGTTGGATAATGGAGGGATTAAAAGTGTCAACATGTTAATTTATACCTCTGAATGACCTTTTAACGAACCGAGAGCTCGACAATTTTCGGGCATAATCTCGGGTATGCCAAGTATTGGCTACGGAGGGCTAAAAGTGCCAAAAAGGTGTTTAAATAAGTTTTTAGAAGCTTAAATAAGTTAAGGGGTTAAAAGTGTCAAACATGTAGTGCGCAACATTAGAATCACACAATTTGTTCTTGCATCAGACCTGGACAGCCTAGACGTATCGTTAACAAGCAAGTTACATGACATGTTAACACAGTAAAATTGAACCGGTATAATAACACGAATGTCACACATGACATGTTTAACACGGTTAAATATAAGTAATCAATAGCACAAATGAAACAAACACTTTAATACAATTCACTAATGCGACTAATAAATAAATAACAAGACACACTTTTATCACATTTAATTGTATACAAAGCTATAAACCTACACCATTTTGATAAATGGATCATATATATGTATCATGTTGACCTATTAAACGTGTTATACATATTATACAAGGGTCAATCGAATTGAACTCGTTACGGCACATTTTCAATAGCTTTAAATGAAGTCATATACACTCATGAAATATCACTCCATAAGAAAAAAAAATGTAAACGGATGACCTTATAAATTGTATCAATTTACAGTGATGGCATATTCGAGAAACCATATGAAATGACAGCTCACCGTCTCTTACTCTTTTTGTTTAAACCTTCACCAAACCTTATCTAAACACTATACATCCATACAAGCTATAGAAAACACGTTTTATTACTGTTTGAAACATAACTTTGATGTAAGATCACAAATTTGACTTTCTAAAATACCAATTTTCTATAATTGTTGTGTACCCCATTCATAACATAAAATATCTCTCTCTCTATATGTATTATTGCCTTTTAGATTAATGATCTAATCATAATCTAGTTAATTCGGACTATTGTAAAATATTCAATATAAAAAATAAAACTAATTAATAAAAATTATACTCGTAATACAATCATAAAGGATCATATACAAGAGAATCTATTCGTACAAAATGTATGAAAAGGTTTTAGCCTTTGATTAATGAATTTAATAGTTGAGATTAAGCGGGGCCCAAATCGCATATGTAGAACTAATGTGACTAAAAATAAGAGGAAATGTCATTTAATTGACAAAATCGAAGTATTCAATATTCGTGTCTCATAAACTTAATTTCCCATGCTTTTCAAACAGCTATAACTTTTTATACGATAATTTTTTTTAATTACACCGTATTAACGAACAGTTTATTCTCTTTCATTGAGTATGCTATTGCTATAGTTTTCTTAAAGAGAATGAAATGCTTGTTAATACGGTGTAGTTTTAAATAAATTATCGTATAAAAAGGTTATAGCCGTTTGAAAATCATAGGGGAAGTGATTTAGACTTTGAGTCACCAATATTGTATCTTCGTATTTTCTCATTTCCCCGCTTGTTTCCCTTGTTTTTAGTTTTATGAATTCTACAATTAGGGTTTTAATCTCAACCATTGAGTTCCTTGATCAAATACCAACTCCTTTCCTACACTTCGTACCAATCGGCTCTCTTGTGCATGATCTTTTGTCAATAACACATAGATTTTTTAATTTGTTAATAGTTCGTGTTTCCTTAGTTGCCTTATCGTTTTGCCTTATCGTTTTGCCATAATTTTACCGGGAATAACTATCAACATGAGTTAAAAATGTACGAACTTAGATTCCCAATAGTCATTTGCATTAGATTTATATTACGTAGATCTTTCTTTTACTTCAAGATCATGCAACTAGCGTAAACGGCATGATACGCTTGGGAAGACTAGATAGACGTATGCCTCTAGATAAATCAAACTTTGTTGATGATGTAAAACACTTTTGTGGTTTACAACTAACTAGAATTGATTCCTCGTGTTGTGGGGTCAGTTTCTTTAACATTACTTGAGCATGCTGAATGTTTTTGCAATGGCTTATCGATAAACAACTAAAATTTATACCAACCCGTATATAAAAAACATGTAAAACTCGAGTGGGTCAAAATAACATTTTACAAACGTTTTAGGAAATTGAAGGGTGTAAATGCCAATGTCAAAGTTAAAAGTTAAAGGGATAATTTTCAAAAACAAAAACTAAAAAATAAAAAAGATAATCAAATTCACTGTAGCTAAGTGGTCAACCTTTTATTTATATAATAATTTCATAAACTTTTCTTAGATATTTTAAAATGATAGTTTTACCTTTTTAACTAATCACTGGATTATTAACCTAATAATAATTTGCTATAAAAGAAATGCAACTTTGTTGTCGCATTTCTTCACAACCCTTGAATACAAGCCATTAGGGGTGTGTATTGTTTGGTTTTGTTCGGTTTTAGGGTAAAATCAAAACCGTAATCGAAAGTTCGGTTTTCGATTTTTTAAAATCATTCGTTTTGGTTTTTTGGGTTTTAGCAATAGTTTGGTTCGGCTTTTCGTTTTTTTCGATGTTTGAAACAAATTACGTAAGATTCAAAAATAAAATGTATAATTCAAAGTTTAGAATATTTTCTTTGATGTTTTAGTTAATATATTTAAGACCAAATTGCACTTTACGTCCTTTATGTTTGAACGCTCTTTTGAGACGGTATCCTTTAACTATCAAAATTACATCGGATGTCCTTTAAGTTAAAACATATCATTACGCGATGTCCTTACCTCCTGGCCCGATTAGATTTTCTGGTTAAATTCCGTCACGTGCAAATCACACAAGGGTATTATTGTTAGCTCATTTATAACTTAAAGAGTAAATTGTACTTTATATCCTTTATGTTTAAACGTTCTTTCAGTTGGTGTCCTTTAAAACCAAATTTATATTGGTTGTCCTTTAAGTTAACACTTAATATCAGACCGTGTCCTTTAACTACCAAAAGTTCACATTTCAGTTTAACATCATTACAAAAGTCGGAATACAAAACCCACAATTAGGGATGGCAATCGGGTGTGTTTGAGACGAGTTTAGGTAATCTCAACCCCAAACCCGTTAGATATGTTTGTCCCTAACCTGTCGGATTTCTATCGGGTAATTACCCGTCAGATTTCGGGTAAACCCGTTAATTTAAAAAAATCCCGCTGGATAACCCAACCCAAAACATCCAAAACATGTAGGGTATCTATCGGGTAACTACTAATGAATTACATTTAGCATTATTGTAACATCCGTCAAAAACCGGGTTAACCAAACCCGCTTCGTTTATTAACCGAACATCCAGTCAAAAGATTTTCGTTGCGTATTTATTGCTCAAATTAATTTTAAACGATACATAATTAATAAGTATATTAGAATATAAAATTTATATTTGAAAATGTATTAAAAATAGTGAAATAAAATTTAATGCTGATGCCGGGTTTCGAACCCGGGTCAGCCGGATAAGCTTAGCGACTTAACACAAACACATCCAACCACTCCGCCACTTGTGTTGTTTGATAACATATTGAAACAACTAATACATATAATAAAACTGGAAAATCAAACCCAGTCAACAGCGCGCCCAAATCCGCAGACGCCGGAAAATCCGACGATTTCGCCAATTATCGTCGGTTACTTTTGACTTAACGTACGTATTAACGACGCCATCGGTTATAACCGATGTCCAGTTCCGTGACATCCGTCGTAACCGCCGGAGAACGGCTGACCAATGAATCGAGACTAGAAACAGACCCAATTCAACTTGATTCTTCCCTATAAATGCACACCCTAGCCTCTGGTAAACTTTTCGCTCAAAATCGCACCGATTCTCGAATCAATTTCACTCGCCGGAATTCTCTGCAAGTCGCCGGAAAACCGAGACTTACATCAACACGGTAAATACCTCGACTTTTTTCTATTTCATTCCATTGTGAGACCAATTCTAACATCACTCCATCACCCAGAATCAACCCCAGACGACGTTGCCGGATTTTCTGTTTTCGCCGGAAAACTTCTGGAATTTCCAGAATCTCGCTGTTAATCGGTATGATCATCTAAACATCCGGATAATCATTGCTCAGTAATTCAATTTTATATCTAATCAATCAAAACTGTTATTTGACCCGACCAGAGGAAGCTCACAAAACAGAGCCGGCGATCCTTGCCGGAGTTCTGAAAAAGACGGCCTGTTCCGGTACTTTCTTTCCCCAAACCCTTTCTGTTCAATACCTTTCAATTGCTCATAATATTCGTTAACCGAATTAAACAAGAAACTGTTGGTTTAACCGTTGTCTGTGTTTTGAACGAAGAAGATGAAGTCTATTATGATTATAAGATTAATTAAAATCGGTATTATAAACGGGTTAGACACACAGTCCAGCGGTGGAATGTGTGCAAACAATACGCATACGTCCCGAGTTCGATCCTTGACACACGCACATTTTCTGTAATAAAAATGTTCCTTTTTAAACTGAACCGGATTCACTCGCAGTTAGCTGTTAAGTATAATAAAAAACCGGAATATTTACCAAGTTAGACACACAGTCCAGCGGTGGACTGTGTGCCAAACTAAACCACAGGTCCCGGGTTCGAGACATGTGGAGAACACCGAGTCGATACAATCAAATCCTTTTTAAAATAAATGATTTTCGGATTAACTTAAATAGTGTATAAATATAATTAAAAACAGAAATATTTCGGGTTAGACACGTAGCTCAGTTGGTAGAGCTGCGTGCACGCGTACGGGAGGTCACGAGTTCGAACCTCACTCAGTGCAACTATATAACCGACAGAACCGGTCAACGGTCAACAGTCACGGTCAAAGTCAAAAAGTCAACATTTTTTATTATTTTTTATTTATTTATTTAATTTAAAAATCAATTAAAAATACTTAAAAATAATGTTTTTAAAGTTAGAAAATAGCCTTAAACTCACAAAAATATATCCAAAAATCCTACTAAAATTGATTAATAAAATCCGCTTATTTACCGAACTGTTATGTTATTATCTAGGTTAGTTTCTCTCGTGGTTAAATCCAAATTCGTGCGCATTCTTCGTCAATCCAAGAAACGCAACCACTGTGAGTGAATTCTTACAAATTCCCCTTTTTATTCATGTTTTGGGGTGTATCATGTGTCACTTAAACTAATTCGTTTATTCAAATTCGTGCTATACCATATTACGATCTAAACTTAGAATGTAAATATTGTTTGTAGTTATGTATTACATATTGTCAAGTTGTATGCAAATTATTTGTTAGGCCCATCAGTTCCTCGTGGGAGACGAGTTGAACAACGCGTGCCTTAAAACTCATTCATTAGGCCCATCAGTTCGTAGAACAACGCGTGCCTCAAAACTCATTCATTAGGCCCATCAGTTCCTCGTGGGAGACGAGTTGAACAACACGTGCCTCAAAACAATCTATTATTGTATGTGTGTGCATTATTTAATATTAAGTGTTTTGTGAATAAATTTACATCTACATTTACTCATATGTGGTTATGCACTTTATTTTATAATCAATTCAATAAACTTGTTTAAAGGTTTTTCATAGGATTCACTCGCCAACTTTTTGTTGATCCAAAAACCATTTTTACACATGATACAGGTGGACAGGATGAAGCAAGGAACACATAGGAAAATGCCTTAGAAGAAAATAATGAAGTCTAGAAAGATGTATAGAACATGTTGTAATTATGATTGTATGATCTCCTTTAAATTGTAATAATAAATATGAAACATTATAATAAATGTCATGAGCTTTGATGAAAACCCAATCATGCCCCGATCACCTTTTCTGCTGCGGGTCGGGGTGTGACAGATTGGTGTCAGAGCTTTTGACTATAGGGATATAGGATAGGTTATTAGACCCTTAGAGCCTATACTATAGTTGATTAGATTTTAATTGTTTATGTGGTTATATGCAAACTCATGATGTTTATTTTTTTCATATTTATTACATACACAAATGCATGCGAACACTTCCAATACTATATTTTGTGATACATAGTGAATTATACTTACAGTCAAACATACATAATTACATACACATTCATCATACATATTTCAATGCTCACATATTCAAATCATCTTCATACTTCCGTTATTCAAGATTTTGTCGCATTTTTCATTTTTCAAATCTCATCGAAGTGAGTTCTGCGACGGGCATGTAGTAACTGTAAGGGTACAAGTACCGGTAGTCGGAACGTCCTGTCTAGGTTGGCATTCGTATAAATCCAATATAACGGACCAGTTTGCCTACCTGGGGACTAACGATGAGAGTGCGAAGGACCTATTAGGCCAAAGCATGCCACACCAAACGTCGTTCGAACTAACCCCACTTTGAGGTGTCACCGTGTCCACACCTGGATACATTCCAAATATCATACGTTACATACATATTTCTCGATTTTCTCCGGGTTTTAGTGTACGTGACCAGGCTAACACATGCGAACCATATGAAAAACCCGGTAATCATGGGGGCCCACATGATTACGAAGGTGAAGTATGGCGGCATGCAAGGCCCAATTACGAGCAAAGCCCAAGACATCCTATGGATGTAGTAGATTTATTATTCTATATTTATTTTATGAAAGTTCATTCCTAAATACGACACATGATCCCTAAAACGTCCAACTCATACTCTTGATATGTATTCCTTGTAGATGTCTTCTAGTCTCGCTCGTAGGAAGATGAGATCAGGAAAAGCCCGCGAGCGCATGGCTGCCCAAATCGCCCAACAAATGGCTGCCGTAATACCCAACATTGTAGTTCAAGTTCAACAAGCCCTTACCGCTAATCCCGTCAATCAAGAAGATCAAAATGTCGTCAACCCTCCCCCAATTACCACTAAATGCACCTACAAGCATTTCAAATCCTGCGATCCTCCAAAATACGAAGGAACGGAAGGTGTCACCGCTCTCCTCCATTGGTTTGAGGAAATGGAAAACACTTTTCTAAATTGTGATTGCCCCGATGATCGCAAAGTGCGATATGCTACCGGTCGTTTGCTTGGAATAGCACTTACATGGTGGAATACAGAGAAGGCCAAACGAGGTGTAGAAGATGCTATGACTTTGACTTGGGAAGAGTTGAAGGAAATCATGACAAGACGGTTTTGCCCAAGGAGCGAAATCAAGAAATTGGAGGATGAGTTCTATTCTTTGAAACAAAAGGAAGGCGATCACACCACATACAACAAGAGGTTCCTCGAGTTAAATCAAATGGTTCCCAACTTGTTCACTCCCCTCTACCGTTTGATCGAGCACTACATTCGAGGTCTTCCTTCAAAAACTCAAGACTCAGTAATAAGTACCACACCTGCAACTTTGGAAGCAGCAATGGAATTAGCTACAGAGCTCACCGAAAACCGCATACGTAATAAAGACTTCAAGGAGGAGAAGAAGAAGGATAAAACATTAACTGAAACCTCAAACTCCACCCAAACCGAATCCCCTTCACGATCCATTTCTAAGAGAAAACAAGATGGGCAACTTTTCGCTGTCACCCAACGCAATCAACCAGTCTCACAAGCCGTACCCCTCCAAGCTATCCCAATCACCCAAGTAGCACCCAACTCAACTTACCCAAATAAGAAACCTTACCTTGGGCCTCACCCTCAATGCAACCCCTGTTTTTATCACCATCCATCTACCTTACCTTGTCGACTATGTGCGAATTGTGGACGCTATGGTCATTTGAGCAAGGCTTGCCGCACCTCTCAAAACCAAACCTCACCCCCTACTCAAAACATGATCCAAACATATCAACAACCCCAATACCCCATGTTTCCATATGTTCGAGCTTGTTTTAATTGTGGCGACCCTACCCACTTTAGAAACACTTGCCCTTGATTGGTTAACATCATACACGCCCAAGCTCAAGCAAACCCAGTTAACCAAGCAAATCAAGGAAACCTAATCACTAGGCCACTAGCAAGAGGAAGAGTTTACAACATCAACGCCAATCCTGTTGAAGATAATGACGGCCCAAACGAACCACCCAACTAGTTTCTTCACCCAACATCAAGATTCAACTCCAACCGCTTAGTTTTTATGTTTTTCTTTATGTTATCTCAATTTTCACGTATCTCAATTATAAATTGGAAATTTATCCAAGAATCTTAATGCGAATTACTATTTCAGTTCTGTTTTATACTCACTGATTTAGCATTTATATCATCATACATCTCAACGTATTTCAATCTCATCATTTAAAGAAGTTGAGCTGTGTCTCACTTCCACATGGACTAACCTCTCCATCATAACAAACGAGAGAGGTACTGTCATCATTCAAACATGTATACTATCAGAATTAAGACTCAAGCTTTGGTTGTCGTGTTTGTTTATGTTATAGAATCACATAGGACTAATCATAACTTACTGATAAAACTAATGAAAATTTGACAAGAATATGGTGGATACGCCGCTGGTACTTCTTATATATAAGTATTCTTGTCAAAGGATCAGAGGCATTGTCAGGCGGTTATGAGAAGTTCCATGTAGGATTTAGTAATGTCTTGGTTGAAGTTTGTTTTATACTCACCGATTTAGCATTTATATCATCTCATCATTTAAAGAAATTGGATTGTGTTCCATTTCTACATAGACTAACCTCTCCATCATAACAAACGAGAGAGGTATTGTCACCATTCAAACATGTATACTATCAGAATTAGGACTCAGGCTTTGGTTGTTGTGTTGTTTATGTTCTAGAGTCATATCATAGAACCAATCATAACTTACTGATAAAACCAGTGAAAATTTGACAAGAATATGGTGGATACGCCGCTGGTACTTTCTATATATAAGTATTCTTGTCAAAGGACCAGAGGCATTGTCAGGCGGTTATGAGAAGTTCCATGTAGGATTTAGTAATGTCTTGGTTGAAGTTTGTTTTATACTCACCGATTTACCAGTTATATCATCTCATCATTTAAAGAAATTGGATTGTGTTCCATTTCTACATAGACTAACCTCTCCATCATAACAAACGAGAGAGGTATTGTCACCATTCGAACATGTATACTATCAGAATTAGGACTCAGGCTTTGGTTGTTGTGTTGTTTATTTTCTAGAGTCATATCATAGAACCAATCATAACTTACTGATAAAACCAGTGAAAATTTGACAAGAATATGGTGGATACGCCGCTGGTACTTTCTATATATAAGTATTCTTGTCAAAGGACCAGAGGCATTGTCAGGCGGTTATGAGAAGTTCCATGTAGGATTTAGTAATGTCTTGGTTGAAGTTTGTTTTATACTTACTGATTTAACATTCATATCATCTCATCATTTAAAGAAATCGGATTGTGTTCTATTTCTACATAGACTAACCTCTCCATCATAACAAACGAGAGAGGTACTGTCACCATTCAAACATGTATACTATCAGAATTAAGACTCAAGCTTTGGTTGTTGTGTTTGTTTATGTTTTAGAGTCACATAGAACTAATCATAACTTACGGATAAAGCCAATGAAAATTTTACAAGAATATGGTGGATACGCCGCTGGTACTTCCTATATATAAGTATTCTTGCCAAAGGATCAGAGGCATTGTCAGGCGGTTATGAGAAGTTCCATGTAGGTTTTAGTAGTAAAAGTTTTGTTTTAGGATATAACCTTATCTTCCCAAACATATCAAAACTCTTGCGCATGAAATCATACTTAGTGAATCAACACTGTTTATCAATATTTTTATCGTAGGCATCAAAAAGCGATTCCTGTAGCAGGGTACTCAACCCTTACAAGGAACATTACCGCCTCAAACAAAATTTAAACTCTCACTCCCTTCTAAGTATTCAATTGTCAAATTAAAACATCATCCTTTGAGTCAAACATGCCACTACTTAAATTTCGGGACGAAATTTCTAAAAGTAGGGGATACTGTAACATCCGTCAAAAACCGGGTTAACCAAACCCGCTTCGTTTATTAACCGAACATCTAGTTAAAAAATTTTCGTTGCGTATTTAATGCTCAAATTAATTTTAAACGATACATAATTAATAAGTATATTAGAATATAAAATTTATATTTGAAAATGTATTAAAAATAGTGAAATAAAAATTTAATGCTGATGCCGGGTTCGAACCCGGGTCAGCCGGATAAGCTTAGCGACTTAACACACACACATCCAACCACTCCGCCACTTGTGTTGTTTAATAACATATTGAAACAATTAATACATATAATAAAACTGGAAAATCAAACCCAGTCAACAGCGTGCCCAAATCCGCAGACGCCGGAAAATCCGACGATTTCGCCAATTATCGTCGGTTACTTTTGACTTAACGTACGTATTAACGACGCCATCGGTTATAACCGATGTCCAGTTCTGCGACATCCGTCGTAACCGCCGGAGAACGGCTGCCCAATGAATCGAGACTGGAAACAGACCCAATTCAACTTGATTCTTCCCTATAAATGCACACCCTAGCCTCTGGTAAACTTTTCGCTCAAAATCGCACCGATTCTCGAATCAATTTCACTCGCCGGAATTCTCTGCAAGTCGCCGGAAAACCGAGACTTTCATCAACACGGTAAATACCTCGACTTTTTCTATTTCATTCCATTGTGAGACCAATTCTAACATCACTCCATCACCCAGAATCAACCCCAGACGACGTTGCCGGATTTTCCGTTTTCGCCGGAAAACTTCTAGAATTTCCAGAATCTCGCTGTTAATCGGTATGATCATCTAAACATCCTGATAATCGTTGCTCAGTAATTCAATTTTATATCTAATCAATCAAAACTGTTATTTGACCCGAACAGAGGAAGCTCACAAAACAGAGCCGGCGATCCTTGCCGGAGTTCTGAAAAAGACGGCCTGTTCCGGTACTTTCTTTCCCCAAACCCTTTCTGTTCAATACCTTTCAATTGCTCATAATATTCGTTAACCGAATTAAACAAGAAACAGTTGGTTTAACCGTTGTCTGTGTTTTGAACGAAGAAGATGAAGTCTATTATGATTATAAGATTAATTAAAATCGGTATTATAAACGGGTTAGACACACAGTCCAGCGGTGGACTGTGTGCAAACAATACGCATACGTCCCGAGTTCGATCCTTGACACACGCACATTCTCTGTAATAAAAATGTTCCTTTTTAAACTGAACCGGATTCACTCGCAGTTAGCTGTTAAGTATAATAAAAACCGGAATATTTACCAAGTTAGACACACAGTCAAGCGGTGGACTGTGTGCCAAACTAAACCACAGGTCCCGGGTTCGAGACATGTGGAGAACACCGAGTCGATACAATCAAATCCTTTTTAAAATAAATGATTTTCGGATTAACTTAAATAGTGTATAAATATAATTAAAAACAGAAATATTTCGGGTTAGACACGTAGCTCAGTTGGTAGAGCTGCGTGCACGCGTACGGGAGGTCACGAGTTCGAACCTCACTCAGTGCAACTATATAACCGACCGAACCGGTCAATGGTCAACAGTCACGGTCAAAGTCAAAAAGTCAACATTTTTTTATTATTTTTTATTTATTTATTTAATTTAAAAATCAATTAAAAATACTTAAAAGAATGTTTTTAAGTTAGAAAATAGCCTTAAACTCACAAAAATATATCCAAAAATCCTACTAAAATTGATTAATAAAATCCGCTTATTTACCGAACCGTTATGTTATTATCTAGGTTAGTTTCTCTCGTGGTTAAATCCAAATTCGTGCGCATTCTTCGTCAATCCAAGAAACGCAACCACTGTGAGTGAATTCTTACAAATTCCCCTTTTTATTCATGTTTTGGGGTGTATCATGTGTCACTTAAACTAATTCGTTTATTCAAATTCGTGCTATACCATATTATGATCTAAACTTAGAATGTAAATATTGTTTGTAGTTATGTATTACATATTGTCAAGTTGTATGCAAATTATTTGTTAGGCCCATCAGTTCCTCGTGGGAGACGAGTTGAACAACGCGTGCCTTAAAACTCATTCATTAGGCCCATCAGTTCGTAGAACAACGCGTGCCTCAAAACTCATTCATTAGGCCCATCAGTTCCTCGTGGGAGACGAGTTGAACAACGCGTGCCTCAAAACAATCTATTATTGTATGTGTGTGCATTATTTAATATTAAGTGTTTTGTGAATAAATTTACATCTACATTTACTCATATGTGGTTATGCACTTTATTTTATAATCAATTCAATAAACTTGTTTAAAGGTTTTTCATAGGATTCACTCGCCAACTTTTTGTTGACCCAAAACCTTTTTACACATGTAGGTGGACAGGATGAAGCAAGGAACACATAGGAAAATGCCTTAGAAGAAAAAATATGAAGTCTAGAAAGATGTATAGACATGTTGTAATTATGATTGTATGATCTCCTTTAAATTGTATATAATTAATATGAAACATTATAATAAATGTCATGAGCTTTGATGAAAACCCAATCATGCCCCGATCACCTTTTCTGCTGCGGGTCGGGGTGTGACAGATTGGTGTCAGAGCTTTTGACTATAGGGATATAGGATAGGTTATTAGACCCTTAGAGCCTATACTATAGTTGATTAGATTTTAATTGTTTATGTGGTTATATGAAAACTCATGATGTTTATTTTTTTCATATTTATTACATACACAAATGCATGCGAACACTTCCAATACTATATTTTGTGATACATAGTGAATTATACTTACAGTCAAACATACATAATTACATACACATTCATCATACATATTTCAATGCTCACATATTCAAATCATCTTCATACTTCCGTTATTCAAGATTTTGTCGCATTTTTCATTTTTCAAATCTCATCGAAGTGAGTTCTGCGACGGGCATGTAGTAACTGTAAGGGTACAAGTACCGGTAGTCGGAACGTCCTGTCTAGGTTGGCATTCGTATAAATCCAATATAACGGACCAGTTTGCCTACCTGGGGACTAACGATGAGAGTGCGAAGGACCTATTAGGCCAAAGCATGCCACACCAAACGTCGTTCGAACTAACCCCACTTTGAGGTGTCACCGTGTCCACACCTGGATACATTCCAAATATCATACGTTACATACATATTTCTCGATTTTCTCCGGGTTTTAGTGTACGTGACCAGGCTAACACATGCGAACCATATGAAAAACCCGGTAATCATGGGGGCCCACATGATTACGAAGGTGAAGTATGGCGGCATGCAAGGCCCAATTACGAGCAAAGCCCAAGACATCCTATGGATGTAGTAGATTTATTATTCTATATTTATTTTATGAAAGTTCATTCCTAAATACGACACATGATCCCTAAAACGTCCAACTCATACTCTTGATATGTATTCCTTGTAGATGTCTTCTAGTCTCGCTCGTAGGAAGATGAGATCAGGAAAAGCCCGCGAGCGCATGGCTGCCCAAATCGCCCAACAAATGGCTGCCGTAATACCCAACATTGTAGTTCAAGTTCAACAAGCCCTTACCGCTAATCCCGTCAATCAAGAAGATCAAAATGTCGTCAACCCTCCCCCAATTACCACTAAATGCACCTACAAGCATTTCAAATCCTGCGATCCTCCAAAATACGAAGGAACGGAAGGTGTCACCGCTCTCCTCCATTGGTTTGAGGAAATGGAAAACACTTTTCTAAATTGTGATTGCCCCGATGATCGCAAAGTGCGATATGCTACCGGTCGTTTGCTTGGAATAGCACTTACATGGTGGAATACAGAGAAGGCCAAACGAGGTGTAGAAGATGCTATGACTTTGACTTGGGAAGAGTTGAAGGAAATCATGACAAGACGGTTTTGCCCAAGGAGCGAAATCAAGAAATTGGAGGATGAGTTCTATTCTTTGAAACAAAAGGAAGGCGATCACACCACATACAACAAGAGGTTCCTCGAGTTAAATCAAATGGTTCCCAACTTGTTCACTCCCCTCTACCGTTTGATCGAGCACTACATTCGAGGTCTTCCTTCAAAAACTCAAGACTCAGTAATAAGTACCACACCTGCAACTTTGGAAGCAGCAATGGAATTAGCTACAGAGCTCACCGAAAACCGCATACGTAATAAAGACTTCAAGGAGGAGAAGAAGAAGGATAAAACATTAACTGAAACCTCAAACTCCACCCAAACCGAATCCCCTTCACGATCCATTTCTAAGAGAAAACAAGATGGGCAACTTTTCGCTGTCACCCAACGCAATCAACCAGTCTCACAAGCCGTACCCCTCCAAGCTATCCCAATCACCCAAGTAGCACCCAACTCAACTTACCCAAATAAGAAACCTTACCTTGGGCCTCACCCTCAATGCAACACCTGTTTTTATCACCATCCATCTACCTTACCTTGTCGACTATGTGCGAATTGTGGACGCTATGGTCATTTGAGCAAGGCTTGCCGCACCTCTCAAAACCAAACCTCACCCCCTACTCAAAACATGATCCAAACATATCAACAACCCCAATACCCATGTTTCCATATGTTCGAGCTTGTTTTAATTGTGGCGACCCTACCCACTTTAGAAACACTTGCCCTTGATTGGTTAACATCATACACGCCCAAGCTCAAGCAAACCCAGTTAACCAAGCAAATCAAGGAAACCTAATCACTAGGCCACTAGCAAGAGGAAGAGTTTACAACATCAACGCCAATCCTGTTGAAGATAATGACGGCCCAAACGAACCACCCAACTAGTTTCTTCACCCAACATCAAGATTCAACTCCAACCGCTTAGTTTTTATGTTTTTCTTTATGTTATCTCAATTTTCACGTATCTCAATTATAAATTGGAAATTTATCCAAGAATCTTAATGCGAATTACTATTTCAGTTCTGTTTTATACTCACTGATTTAGCATTTATATCATCATACATCTCAACGTATTTCAATCTCATCATTTAAAGAAGTTGAGCTGTGTCTCACTTCCACATGGACTAACCTCTCCATCATAACAAACGAGAGAGGTACTGTCATCATTCAAACATGTATACTATCAGAATTAAGACTCAAGCTTTGGTTGTCGTGTTTGTTTATGTTATAGAATCACATAGGACTAATCATAACTTACTGATAAAACTAATGAAAATTTGACAAGAATATGGTGGATACGCCGCTGGTACTTCTTATATATAAGTATTCTTGTCAAAGGATCAGAGGCATTGTCAGGCGGTTATGAGAAGTTCCATGTAGGATTTAGTAATGTCTTGGTTGAAGTTTGTTTTATACTCACCGATTTAGCATTTATATCATCTCATCATTTAAAGAAATTGGATTGTGTTCCATTTCTACATAGACTAACCTCTCCATCATAACAAACGAGAGAGGTATTGTCACCATTCAAACATGTATACTATCAGAATTAGGACTCAGGCTTTGGTTGTTGTGTTGTTTATGTTCTAGAGTCATATCATAGAACCAATCATAACTTACTGATAAAACCAGTGAAAATTTGACAAGAATATGGTGGATACGCCGCTGGTACTTTCTATATATAAGTATTCTTGTCAAAGGACCAGAGGCATTGTCAGGCGGTTATGAGAAGTTCCATGTAGGATTTAGTAATGTCTTGGTTGAAGTTTGTTTTATACTCACCGATTTACCAGTTATATCATCTCATCATTTAAAGAAATTGGATTGTGTTCCATTTCTACATAGACTAACCTCTCCATCATAACAAACGAGAGAGGTATTGTCACCATTCGAACATGTATACTATCAGAATTAGGACTCAGGCTTTGGTTGTTGTGTTGTTTATTTTCTAGAGTCATATCATAGAACCAATCATAACTTACTGATAAAACCAGTGAAAATTTGACAAGAATATGGTGGATACGCCGCTGGTACTTTCTATATATAAGTATTCTTGTCAAAGGACCAGAGGCATTGTCAGGCGGTTATGAGAAGTTCCATGTAGGATTTAGTAATGTCTTGGTTGAAGTTTGTTTTATACTTACTGATTTAACATTCATATCATCTCATCATTTAAAGAAATCGGATTGTGTTCTATTTCTACATAGACTAACCTCTCCATCATAACAAACGAGAGAGGTACTGTCACCATTCAAACATGTATACTATCAGAATTAAGACTCAAGCTTTGGTTGTTGTGTTTGTTTATGTTTTAGAGTCACATAGAACTAATCATAACTTACGGATAAAGCCAATGAAAATTTTACAAGAATATGGTGGATACGCCGCTGGTACTTCCTATATATAAGTATTCTTGCCAAAGGATCAGAGGCATTGTCAGGCGGTTATGAGAAGTTCCATGTAGGTTTTAGTAGTAAAAGTTTTGTTTTAGGATATAACCTTATCTTCCCAAACATATCAAAACTCTTGCGCATGAAATCATACTTAGTGAATCAACACTGTTTATCAATATTTTTATCGTAGGCATCAAAAAGCGATTCCTGTAGCAGGGTACTCAACCCTTACAAGGAACATTACCGCCTCAAACAAAATTTAAACTCTCACTCCCTTCTAAGTATTCAATTGTCAAATTAAAACATCATCCTTTGAGTCAAACATGCCACTACTTAAATTTCGGGACGAAATTTCTAAAAGTAGGGGATACTGTAACATCCGTCAAAAACCGGGTTAACCAAACCCGCTTCGTTTATTAACCGAACATCTAGTTAAAAAATTTTCGTTGCGTATTTAATGCTCAAATTAATTTTAAACGATACATAATTAATAAGTATATTAGAATATAAAATTTATATTTGAAAATGTATTAAAAATAGTGAAATAAAAATTTAATGCTGATGCCGGGTTCGAACCCGGGTCAGCCGGATAAGCTTAGCGACTTAACACACACACATCCAACCACTCCGCCACTTGTGTTGTTTAATAACATATTGAAACAATTAATACATATAATAAAACTGGAAAATCAAACCCAGTCAACAGCGTGCCCAAATCCGCAGACGCCGGAAAATCCGACGATTTCGCCAATTATCGTCGGTTACTTTTGACTTAACGTACGTATTAACGACGCCATCGGTTATAACCGATGTCCAGTTCTGCGACATCCGTCGTAACCGCCGGAGAACGGCTGCCCAATGAATCGAGACTGGAAACAGACCCAATTCAACTTGATTCTTCCCTATAAATGCACACCCTAGCCTCTGGTAAACTTTTCGCTCAAAATCGCACCGATTCTCGAATCAATTTCACTCGCCGGAATTCTCTGCAAGTCGCCGGAAAACCGAGACTTTCATCAACACGGTAAATACCTCGACTTTTTCTATTTCATTCCATTGTGAGACCAATTCTAACATCACTCCATCACCCAGAATCAACCCCAGACGACGTTGCCGGATTTTCCATTTTCGCCGGAAAACTTCTAGAATTTCCAGAATCTCGCTGTTAATCGGTATGATCATCTAAACATCCTGATAATCGTTGCTCAGTAATTCAATTTTATATCTAATCAATCAAAACTGTTATTTGACCCGAACAGAGGAAGCTCACAAAACAGAGCCGGCGATCCTTGCCGGAGTTCTGAAAAAGACGGCCTGTTCCGGTACTTTCTTTCCCCAAACCCTTTCTGTTCAATACCTTTCAATTGCTCATAATATTCGTTAACCGAATTAAACAAGAAACAGTTGGTTTAACCGTTGTCTGTGTTTTGAACGAAGAAGATGAAGTCTATTATGATTATAAGATTAATTAAAATCGGTATTATAAACGGGTTAGACACACAGTCCAGCGGTGGACTGTGTGCAAACAATACGCATACGTCCCGAGTTCGATCCTTGACACACGCACATTCTCTGTAATAAAAATGTTCCTTTTTAAACTGAACCGGATTCACTCGCAGTTAGCTGTTAAGTATAATAAAAACCGGAATATTTACCAAGTTAGACACACAGTCAAGCGGTGGACTGTGTGCCAAACTAAACCACAGGTCCCGGGTTCGAGACATGTGGAGAACACCGAGTCGATACAATCAAATCCTTTTTAAAATAAATGATTTTCGGATTAACTTAAATAGTGTATAAATATAATTAAAAACAGAAATATTTCGGGTTAGACACGTAGCTCAGTTGGTAGAGCTGCGTGCACGCGTACGGGAGGTCACGAGTTCGAACCTCACTCAGTGCAACTATATAACCGACCGAACCGGTCAATGGTCAACAGTCACGGTCAAAGTCAAAAAGTCAACATTTTTTTATTATTTTTTATTTATTTATTTAATTTAAAAATCAATTAAAAATACTTAAAAGAATGTTTTTAAAGTTAGAAAATAGCCTTAAACTCACAAAAATATATCCAAAAATCCTACTAAAATTGATTAATAAAATCCGCTTATTTACCGAACCGTTATGTTATTATCTAGGTTAGTTTCTCTCGTGGTTAAATCCAAATTCGTGCGCATTCTTCGTCAATCCAAGAAACGCAACCACTGTGAGTGAATTCTTACAAATTCCCCTTTTTATTCATGTTTTGGGGTGTATCATGTGTCACTTAAACTAATTCGTTTATTCAAATTCGTGCTATACCATATTATGATCTAAACTTAGAATGTAAATATTGTTTGTAGTTATGTATTACATATTGTCAAGTTGTATGCAAATTATTTGTTAGGCCCATCAGTTCCTCGTGGGAGACGAGTTGAACAACGCGTGCCTTAAAACTCATTCATTAGGCCCATCAGTTCGTTAGAACAACGCGTGCCTCAAAACTCATTCATTAGGCCCATCAGTTCCTCGTGGGAGACGAGTTGAACAACGCGTGCCTCAAAACAATCTATTATTGTATGTGTGTGCATTATTTAATATTAAGTGTTTTGTGAATAAATTTACATCTACATTTACTCATATGTGGTTATGCACTTTATTTTATAATCAATTCAATAAACTTGTTTAAAGGTTTTTCATAGGATTCACTCGCCAACTTTTTGTTGATCCAAAAACCATTTTTACACATGATACAGGTGGACAGGATGAAGCAAGGAACACATAGGAAAATGCCTTAGAAGAAAATAATGAAGTCTAGAAAGATGTATAGAACATGTTGTAATTATGATTGTATGATCTCCTTTAAATTGTAATAATAAATATGAAACATTATAATAAATGTCATGAGCTTTGATGAAAACCCAATCATGCCCCGATCACCTTTTCCGCTGCGGGTCGGGGTGTGACAATTATCACTAAAAAATATATTAGCTAAACTACATAAATAAAATACCAAAATGTATATAAAAAGATATTCAAATGCATAGATAACAAAAAAATTAGTATATGCCAACAATCGATATATATACAATCGGATAACGAGTACACTTTATCGAGTCGGGTAAACGGGTATATCACCAGATCCCAAACTCGCCCAAATCCCAAATTTTTAACTGAAATGTGAAATGTTGGTTGTTTAAGGACACCACCAAATGATATGTGTTATTTTAAAGGCACCGCCTAATGATATGTGTTATTTTAAAGGACAACAAGTGTAATTTTGGTAGTTAAAAGAGATCGTCTGCGAGAACATTCAAACATAAAGAATATAAAGTGCAATTTAGTGTTTAATTTATAATAGATTAACATAATTCCCTCACGTGAAATCACGTGAGGGAATTTAACCAGAAACCTAACCGGGTTAGGAGGCAAGGACACCGCCTGATGATATATGTTAGCTTAAAGGACAACCAATATATTATTGGTAGTTAAAGGACATCACAATTGTCTCCCTGTATTCACCCAGATTGTCTTGTTGCACGTACGAAGATTCACACTCATTTCCGTAATCCGGATACCCTTGTTGCGCCGGATAATATGGCTCATTAACAAGGGGAGGCAGAGCCTTGTTTAAGTATAGCAACGGTTTGTTTTGATCAAGAAGAACACCACACACAATCTCCTCCTCCTCGTTAGAATCAGGAACGCTAGAATCCTCCTAAAACAACGAGATGATAAATATTTAATAATCTCAAAACAACAAGGAAGGAAGTTAAGTTAGGAAACATTACCTGATCCGTTTCAGGTACCTTTCATGAGTCGTTGGAATACTGCCCAAAGAAATAGTTGTCATCCTAGAACGATGGCATTTTAGCTTCACACTTGTCCGACAATTGATAAACCAGGGAAGAATGCAGATAAAAGGATTGAACTTTTGAATGTGCCTCAGTAAGAAGTGTTTGCATGTCACTATTTCTATAATTCAAATTCACAAGTATACGTCTCGTATAGCTATGCACTCAGCGTGTACCTTTAATCACGTGTCTAGACAACATCGTACCAAAGTCAAATCAGGCAGATGTACGCCGCGTACATAAGCATCGTATATAGGCCCCTTATACAGGCCATTACGCAACGTATATTTGACTGATTTGACATTGCACAAGGTTTGACCACTAGCTTGGAGACATAAACCCTATACGCCTCGTACAAGCCTGTACGAGGCATATATATATATATGGGTCCCAATTGGGTGTGCATATAGGCAGATGGGTGTATGAATATGTAAACCCTTTATAAATAATGGTATTTTGAGTTTTAACTAAAGTGATCACAACGCGATTTAAATATTTTAACTTAAACTATTATAAGTCAGTCAGCGTAGCTGACTTTTGCATGTAGGTTTTATTATTTTGTAGGTGCGTTTTGCGTTGGTGATGTATCCTGGCTACTGGATGGGAATACTCGTGATAGCATAGAAGGCATTCATTTCGTTTCAAGATACCTTAACATATTGAGTTTTAAAACATAATGTACTACTTTAATTGAAATTTCCGTTATGTGTTTTAAGAGAACTATTTAGTTTTAAATATATACCGTTGATGTGACTCGACGATAAGACGCCCGATTTAAGGGCTCTATAACATATATAAGAATTCCATTAATTAAACATAAATAAATGATAATGTGATACATGTTTATTTTAATGGTAAATTTGGATAACTGACAGACCACTAGAGTATAATCATGTCACCAACGTAATCATCTGATCATATCTATTGCACTAGGCATAATGTTGCTGATCAGATTAAAACAAGAGGAAATTTGAAGAATTAAAAGTAAAAGATAGAGAAAAATATTTTTAAAATTTGAGTAGTTTCATAAATAGCAAAATTTTCGATCTCACTTATCAACTATAACAAAACTTTAGGTAAAAATATATCTGTTAATTGAAGAACAATTATATTTTAATGAAACACTTTTTAACAAGAAAATCAATAAGCAAACAAATATGAGATCCAAACATCCCTAAAGTCAAACTCCTAATCTCGAAAAGGACTATTAAGAACATTTTATTAAAAACATAATTTCTTCTTATCTTCAACATTTCAAGATGGAATCAATCTCGTTTGAATTTCTTATAATACTCTGATAAGTGATAACTACTCTTTTTACTTAAAATAACAATTAATAAATATTTTTTGTACTATCTACTAAAATGTGTTAAATATTATATTATATGTGTACATATACAAATGATTCTAAAACTTGTCACGCGGATTTTTTTAAGTTCAATTTTACTGTTTATTTTATTATTTTACTAGACTAGATTAGTATTACACAACTCAAATAATTAAAACTATTTGATTTCATAACATAATAAGACAAGTAGATGCACCTTATAAGCATCTCATGAACTTGCAATCTTTTGCTCATAGTAATGAATACCAACTTACTTCTAAAGTGTTTAATCATCAATTCTTTAGAAAGTTTAGTAGTTATTTTATAACCCACAAGTTTATTTTCCCTTATTTTGTAATATAAATTAACCTATCTTGCCTCACGTATAATTTAAAAAACGGTTACGCTATATTAATAATCTGTTATGCTATATTAATAAACGTAAACGTTTTTTAATAAAAATATTAAAATGTTAAATCACGTAATATGGCTAAATATGAAAAATGTATAAACTCATACTTGGGTTTACATTTTATTATTCTAAAAAAAAAGGGTAAATGCACGGTACCCCTCATCGCGGGAGGGTTCTCCCTCCCCAAGCTAGCTTAGCCCCATAGCTACCTGACGGTTACTACCCAGCAGGATTATTCGGGCCGAGCTTGACTCGAACCCGCGTCCTCCCGTTTGGAATGGGTGAGGCTGGCCACTGGGCTGACACCCCGTGGTTAACATTTTACATTTTATTATTCTCCATATCAACTTAAACTATATTTCAAACATATCATGGTGTCTATCATAATATATACCTTTAACGTATTTGATTTTTTATTATTTAATTATTCTATAATAACTTTTGTTCGTTAGTTAAAAAATAATTAGTTATAGAAATAAATATGTACTTTTGTTTTTATTTTATTTTTCTCTCTCAACATTTTGATATAAATTTTGCTGAAAGTAGAGTTGTATTTAAAATATAGTATTTTTTGTATCGTAAGCTGTAGTAAGTATCGATACCGTGATAAACCAAACCGATATCAACCAAACAACATCAATATCGGTAATGGTATAATCTCAACCGGTATTTACATTCATTTTTATGGTTTACGATAGATGTAAAACAAAACTTTATTTTTTAGGTTACATCAGACAACTTTGTGTGATGAAAACATTATTAATAATTTTTTTATCGTGAGTTATACCGAGTACCGATATTGATACTGACGGAACATTGTACATGTATGGGTATTATTGGAACCAATATTGTTATTCGTTTTTATAGTTTACAACATGTATTGTTGTGCTTTTGGGCGTATCACAATTTTACTTTTGTAATACTGTATCCAGATTTATATAATAATTTAGAAAAAAAGGCGGACAATTGGGTCCTAGATTTTTTTTTTCATAAAACATTAAGCATACGGGTTTGAGTTAACAGATAACTCAGACAAATCGACATACGGTTATTACATTTGTTTTACATCTTACACATAAAGGTTTTCAACTCGAAAGCTTCGCCATGTGACCATGCTTAAACTTTCCAAAAGGATGATCCCGCGGAAAAAGTGGTTTAGGAGTGTGCGGTTGTTTGTGTGCTTGGTCATCCATCCGCCAGGTTTCCGGCTTAGTCAAAGCTTGTCATAAACACTAAAAACAATTAGTGTTTAAATTATATGGTCAAACGTTAGTAATCGAAAAATTTGAACGAAAACATTAAGCAAACTTTTTTTTGTGTCAGCCTCCTTACCCGGTCGAGTCAGATTTCTACCCACCCGTGTCAACTGAAACGTGTCTTTTCCTCAGCACCCTTACCCGGCCCGTTTAGGTTCTCACTTGGCCGTATCAACTGAAAACATGTTTTCTTTTCAAATCACTCTTTCAGTTTGAAGTTAATTACCCAACCGACCCGTTAGGAGGCATTTCGCAGTCTATTTCATACCTCATATTTTCATATTACTATTTACATTATACCTTCCACCACAACTTCATTTGTGGTGGCTTATTCTAAGAAAAATTTTATATTTCGATTTTACCCTCTGGCATGACTTTTTACAAACACGACTCGTTAAGAGACATAAACCAAAAGGTCTACGCCTCTCATTTTAATATTACCTAAAGACCAACCCAATTACGGAACTTATTTTTTTTAATCTACCCTTAGGGGTAGTTTGCCCGATCCATCACCCCAGGCATTTTGTTCATTTAGTCCATTTACACATAATGAACATGCCCTTGGTTCGAATGACTGTTTTACCCAAAACGCTAAATGCATTTCACTTGTGTTAATCTATTACCCACATTTGACTCGTCCCTCTTTAGTCGAGCTATAAGCCCCTACTGAAAGTATGACTTTTATCAGTGGCGGATCTAGAAAATATTCTAGGGGTAACGTTTTATAAAAAAAGGGTAACGAAGTCGAAATAAGGTCAAAAAAGTCAATTTTTCCAAAATTTACACTATCGCCGGAGCGCCAAGGGGTAACGGAGCCTACCCCTGCGCCTAAGGTATGTCTGCCGCTGACTTTTATACATACCTGGTGCGAGTCAAAACCATTAACCCGCTATCCATACCTTGCGATTTTTATTTCTTTCCAATTCGTGGCAATGCATGCTCATAGATTATGCTTACCTATAAGCATGAAACTTGACAAAACAAACACATTTGTCCTTTTGACCATTATTGGTTCGCCCTTTTGGCATCTAAATAAATCTTTATATTGATTATCACTAAAAATTCATTTACTTATTTGACACATTTTGGTTCGCGTCAGCAAGTGTTTATACCAAAAACTTATATTTACTTGTTTGGCCCTTTTGGTTCACGTCAGCAAGTGGTTACACCAAAAACTCATATTTACTTTTTTAGCCTGTTTGGTTCTCATCAGCAAGTGGTTACACCAAAAAGTCACATTTACTTTTTTGGCGCGTTTGATTCGCGTCAGCAAGTGGTTACACCAAAAACCCATATTTACTTGTTTGACTCGTTTAGTTCGTCAACAAGTGGTTACACCAAAAACTCATCTTTACTTTGTATAAACAAAGTCTTAATCGGTTCGGATAATATTCAAGTTACGTTTTAAGTTATATATATATATATATATATATGCTTGTATGCAAATTACTATAAAAATTAATATGCAAACCCATTTTTGTTTGCGTCAGCAAGTGGTTACACCAAAAACTCATCTTTACTTGTTTGACCCGTTTCATGATTTACACAATGGGTCTCGTCTTTACAAACTTTCATGTATCACCAACATTAGTTCATCTTAATCTTACTCATTTTGACCCGTTTCATAGTTTACGCCATGGGGTCTACTCTTAACATTTATTCGGCTAACCACATCTTAACTAAAGTACTACCATCACATATATTGTGATTCTATTTTAGGAGGTGTAAGCTTTACTTACCTTACATCTGACCATGCATTCTCGCGTCTTTGACTCGCTTGACACATTTTTTCCAAGCTCCCACCTAGCTTGTCAAGAGTCAAACAATAATATAATATCCGCAAGATGGTTAGATTAGTCATCATATACCATGACCATCACCTTATAGATTTTTATACCATCATTTTCATTCTAATGTATTATAGGCCAGTTTAACTTTTAAAAGTCAAATATCAATTTACATATATTAATGCATTAAAAAGTTCAATAAACTCATTTAGGCATTTTATCAAACACTTGATGGATATCATTTTTAGGCCATCATATTAGGTTATTTTATCAATGCTTGCTAACAACCATTCATAGGATTCTTAACCAAATATTTTCACGAATTGTTAGCATCTAGTTTTTACTTGGGCATTTCATCAAATACCTCATGTGCACAATTTTTAAGCTATTCTTATTAGCTCAAAATGTCATCATCCTACTATCTCATTCAAACTCAACATTTCATACTTCAAGTATGTCACACCTCAAAATTCCACATGTGGAGTTTTATCGCGAGGCGTGTGACTGACCAGGATCTAGCCACTAATCATGTCGTACGAACCATTTAAAATTATAAAAACTTCACTAATGACATAACCAACGATAAAGTTTTAATGTCCAAAACATAGTTTATGTTGCAGCGGAAAAATAAAGTAAAACCAATCAAAACTTAAAACCACAAGTTTAATATATGTTCGAAACATAGGACTTTCATGAAGCGCACACTCCAGCCGATTGCAATGCCCGCCCATAGTTGTACCTAACGACCTGCAAAACATGCAATAGTGTGTTAACATAAAGTTGGCGAATTCACAGTTTTTGGTAAATTATAAAGTAAGTTCACATGCTAAAGCGTTAAAAACCAAGACTTGGGTAGCTAACCTTCATCAAGCAACTAAACCGCGTAGATAACAAAAACTGGCATAGTAAGTTGTTGTGCTCTCCATCAATGTCTATCCACATTGATGCAAAAGGAAAGGACAATAGTTCACGCTCGGCTCCCAGCACGATGTAAGGTTTGTCGAACCTAATAGCGCTATTAACTAATACCCTCCGGTCCGCCAACCCGACAAGCTAATCGGTATAATGGTAGGGATTTCATGTTAGAGTTTGAGTTTAGTTAAGAGTACTATCCGAATCCAGGGATAATAGTGTTCCCAAACCAGGGAAGTATGTGTAGTCCCAAACCAGGGATAATGTGTGATCCCAAACCAAGGACGCATGCTTTTAGAAAAGAGTTGTGAACTCATCTTAGTTTTGCTACGTAAGAATTAAATGCTTTATAAGTTGATGTGGTCAACCACGACCTAAAATGATTACCATTTACTTCATTAGGTTTGTTAGTGTGTGTTTATACATGACACATAATCCCTACATGTATCTAACACGTAGCATGCATCACATCGACATTTAAGTGTTCATTTGAGTGAATTTGTGTACATGATCATAGCATAACACACGACATGTTAAACAACATTTATGTAAGTGCTAAACAAGTATTAACCTCCTAAGGTAGCACAAGCAACACTTAGAAACACATAATTCAATTTAAACTCTGAAACTTAGCTGTTTTCGGGGATTTATTAAAAATACTAGACGAACTTCAAAAATTACGATAAATTTATGTGACATGAAAAATGGTCCACTTGTCCTTGTGTAAAATTTTTAAAGCTTAATTGTTTACAAAAATTCCATGAAAAATCAAATAGTACATATAACTCTGATTCGTCACTTTCTGGTGACAGTTTACGGTAAAATTTATTTAAAAATCTCTGTCGGTCCGATTGATGAAATTCCATTTCCAAACCTTCTAGCACTACCTACTGTATAAATTTCACATATCAATTCCAAACACGGACCAAGTTATGATATTCGTAATAGGCTGCAAATTCTGACAAAAAACGCAGTCTGCACTTTTATTGCAGAAAAATTCATTAAAATATCAAAACTTATCAAAAAATTATGATTCTAGTGGGTTTGAAAGCTATTTCCTGGAATTACATTTTAGATTCAAATACACATGTTTTGTCACGTTTTGTCCACGTTACAACCGATACAAGTCGGCTGTAAATTCTGATCAGGTTTTGTTTGAATTCAACATTCAATTAAAACATGCTTATGACACTAAAACCCCTGTTTTCTACAATCAAAACCCCAACAACATCACCTTTATGAATTTAGAATAAAATTTCATGATCATAATCATACATAATTAAAACCTAGCATGCAGACATGATCATAGAGCTACTAACTAACAAGTATCATCATTTACTCATTAAAGTACATGATTCTAGCAAACCCTAACACATATGACATCAAGTTTTCATACATCAAGAATCCAACAACATCAAGAACTTCAAGTTTTATACTTATAACTGTAATATAACATCAAGAAGATGATTATCGAAAGTAAGGAGAGAGCCTAGAGACGAAGAAGGGGATCAAACAAGATTAGGGTTTCTTGAAATCACATAGACGGAGGGAGAGAGTGGGTGCATACGTGATTGAGAGGGGGGGGGGGCGCCTAGGGTTGGGATTTATTATTATTTTTATTTTTTAAAAACCAACTTTCAAATAACGCATAAATGGTCCCTCAAATTTACAAGTTACAAACTTGTGCAGAAAGTTACATCAAGTAACTTTTTATGAGTGACTAAACAAAGTCCCTCATGTTTTTAGGTTTTCAATTATTGTGTAGAAGTTAACAAGTTAACTTTCTGTAATGACGAGATAAACCCCGTGTTTCGTTAATTTCAAACGTTGCCACGAAACTACGTCGTGTGTTATAATTATTTGATAATTCAAAAGGAATATGAAATGTGTAAAACTTACGACAATTACTTGAAATTGCAGGATGTCACAAAGTAGCAATAAATTAACATGTAATTTTAGTTGTTACAATTTGACATCATAATCACGGGTTCAACTCTTATGTCAAAACCTACTTCTAATCACTTATGAATACTTAACAAAATTTCTAATTTGTTCAAGTAGTTCTTACATATGAGTTAGTATGGTGTTTATAAACACCAATACAACATCAGTTGCATTATATTGCTACAACTTCCACTAGACCTTTATAATTCATGGATTCTCTAAACTAGAAAACCCATCAAAAGTGAAATTGTACATACCTTAGGCATAGTTGATGTTATGATTCAATCCTTCAAAAATGCAACAAAACCCTCTTTGATCCACCCTTGATTTCCAGATTTTGTGTTTGAAGGTAAGGGATTTCTCCCCTTCTTTCTCTAAATCACGACACCGACACACACACTCTTCTGTGTGTGTTTGTGCTCTCATATTTTAATACCCACATCTTTTGTCCATAACCCTTTTAGATCCTATGCTTTGGTTTTATTAAGATTAAGGCACCATTCACTCTTTTATCAACATATTACATGTAGTTAACTAGGTTAAACATTTCTAGTTACCACACTTATATTATTTGGTTTAAACCCATTTATTTCCACTAGTAGATAACAAAGCTTTAACTAGGATAGAACATTCCTAGTTAATAACACATCATGTCAAATATCATTATAAACATGATAACCGAATTTAGTATTTTGGGGGATGGTACAACATGGGACAACTTTTGTATAATAAAGCCAATGTATTTTTGTTTATAATCCACATAGTTTTTTTTACTGAATTGACATCGTTCAAACAATGTAAGTACCGGTATTTATTTTTTTCGGTTTCGATATTTTTTCTCACTATTCGTACCGAAGCGGTAATGTACCGCAACGGAACTCGTAACTCGCAACTTTATGCCTGTTTATACTATTGTAGTTATCATTTTATATTTTGTGCATTTACCAAAAGAATTATTTACTATGAGTTGTTTTATAATCGAACAGTTTTCTTAAAAAAACTAAAAAGAAGCTATAAAACATTTATCTATTTATATCTATATCTTCTATATCTTTAAAAGAAAATCTATTTACTATGAGTTGTTTTATAATCAAAAAATTTTTCTTAAAAAAACCTAAAAAGATGCTATAAAAAACTTATCCATTCATATCTATATCTTCTGTCTCTCTAAAAGAAAAAAGTTGAGGATAGGTGTTAGTTTGTGGTTTTTCGTCACCCTTATTTCCCGCCCCTCTTTTATGAAATAATAATAATAACTCATATTTTTTTTCGGTTTCTATCTCCTATTAAATAATAATATTAAATATATTTATTTTTGTTTCTCTTTTATTTATTTAATATTTATTTTCTCAATATTTCCTTTATTTTCGCTTAGAAGTAGCTAGTTGATGTTTTATTGATCCAACCACGTGTACTTAATGAGGTTTTAACTTAGTCTATACTATATGGGGAAAGATCAAATATAAAACAATTTTAACCTAGGAAGTGTAGAAACCGGGTCAAACGAGCTCCAATTGACCTAATTCCAACGTCGTTGGAACGATCTCGTTGAATCATGTTCAAATATATATAGGGTTTAGCTTTAGAATTTAGAGGTCAACTTTTAGGGTTTAGCTTTAGGGTTTAGTTTTGGAGCTTAGCCTTAGCTTAGGTTTTAGCTTAGGTTTTAGCCATTTATAGGTTTAGCTTATTTAGGTTTATGTTACATTTCAGGTTGGTAATGGTTTTATAATTCGATGTCTGATTCAACGCCGCTGAATGATTCAATCGATTCGTTTGCCCTGGTTCTACACTTTCTAGGTTAAGGACATTTTGTATCGAATCTTTATCCCTATACTATATTATAGTAATAGGGTATGGTTCGGCTACAAAGTCCAATTTTTCTACAAAGTGTACAAAGTCAAAAAACACCATAATTTCAGCCATAAAACAAACTCAAAACCCACAAATAACACAGTGAAGATCACTAAAATATACTATTTAAACCCTAGCAATCCTTAAAAACTTCAAACACACCATCGTACAACTATGAATATAAAACACGATATGATAATCAACATAAAACACACTAATGTTAGTCATTCGATAATCAAAGCCTTATAATCCAAAACACAACACAAAACCTACAAATATGACGTTTTAGTAATCTCCACTATGTTATTTGTGAATTTTGAATGTGTTTTATGGTTGACATTATTGTGTTTTCTAACTTTTTACACTTTGTAGGAAAAATGGACTTTGTAGCAAACTCTCATCCTATAATAATATAAGGAGGATAAAAATGTAATTTTACATAGTAATAGAAATTTTAAAACATATAATACAATAATTTAAAACATATTTTTGATTTTTAAATCTAACTTCCATCACAATATTTAAACAATAATAAGTTTTTTTCATATGTTAATATTTTTTTAAGTTGCAATATAAAAAGAGCATCTATTATTTTTAATTTAAGAATGTTGCTACTATATTTTTTTAACTTTAAAAAAATTAACATGTGATTATCAATTTTTCCTCCGAATACCGTGGGCACTATACATACATTTTGGCGTGAATGTAGCATAAAGAAAAATAAATAAATAGAAAACCTAAAACCTTGATTCAACCATGACCTGTTCACCAATTCAACTAGTAACTGGTTGACAGAACTGAAGTTGTATTAAAAGTACATCACCGGCTTTGTTACTTAAGCAATTTCCTATTTAACCGGTTTCAAGAAAAATTATAATGTAACAAAAAGGTATATCTTTCCGGATGAATTTAGCACGTAACAAAAAGATCAAAAAATAAGTCTCTTATTATTCTCATATCCCTATATCTTATTTACACATCATTTTTCACTTTATCTCTCTTTCTACATATCTATACATGTATATATTGAAAGAGATAACTGTATGCAAATATTAACTCCCATAAAACGATGACCTACCTATCTGCTAGTTAAGTTGGTAGCCGACCGACTCAAATGAAGATTATTCAAAAATACTCTACTTGGACGATTTCTGATCCAAATGGGCTCGATAAAATTATAACTATAAGTTATATAAAATCATCGTTTATTTCATTTAAAACTTTTAATATATAAAAGGCTAGTCTTGTGGTTTACTCATCACCAAAGGGCAAAATCGTGAAACAACAATTATATTAAATAACACTCCACCGCCTTACAAGCCTCGTGTTAAAATCAATGGCGAGTAGTTCGATAAATATCCGTCGATTAATGGCATCGAGACCCACGTGACCACACATCACATTTAGGCCACGAGTAAATTTCCTCTACCACACATACTACGTGTCACCATCTCATTGGATAAGATCACGGTTTTCCGCTATTGCAGACAGCTATGTGTACGAGTATTAAAAGGTTCACGCACGTGGTCAGTTACCGGCTAAGCCGGTCACTCAACCGGCTCATCAACATCATCTTTTTTAATAATAATAATAATTAATATTAATAAAACTATACACACACATGAAGTTATAAATCACATCCTCTGTTTCTCTCTCTCTTTACTTTCTCTCTCTATAATTTTGCAAGTCAGAAGCATTTCTTTCGCTCGCTGCAGTTTTGAGTTGAAAATCTTCAAGGTAATTCAAAGTTTTTTTCAATTTTTTCTAGGGTTTTGAGTTGTATTAGATTTTGGGCGTTTTTGATCGGGTGAAAGTTTGATGAAATTGGAATTGGAATCTTGTAGTGGAACTATGGAACGAGATTTCATGGGTTTGAACTCGAAAGATTTGGTGGTGGTGGTGAAAGAAGAAGCTGTTGAAGTTTGTAAGGAATCAGGTGCGATTTTGTTCAATTTTGTTCGAATTTCTTTAGTTTTTGACCTGATTAGGACTGATTTTGTTTAGTTTTGTTCGAATTATTCAATTTTTGACCTAATTGGAACTGAGTTGGTTCAATTTTGTTTGATTTTGTTTAGTTTTTGATCTAGTTAGGAACTGATTAAGTGAATTATGTAACAGTTTGAACTCAGGAATCTGTCATTTTGTTGTGATTTGGGTTGATTTTGGTTGAGTTTGTTTATTGCATGTGGTGTTTTATGTTAGTTTGAAGTCTGCTTTATTTAAAAGCTTTATTTGAAAGTTGAATTTAATGTTTTACCTAATTAGAACTGTCCACTTTTGTATACATTAATAATTACCTTTTTGTAATAATTTACCTAATTTTAGAAATTAGGGTTCTAATTTGGGGATTTTGATTACATGTAGTGTTTTCAAAGAGCTCTGCAGTCAACTGGCCTCTATCAGGTACAAGCTCTCTGTTTTAAAATTGATGATGATGAAAATTGTTGATGATTGAATCTGATTGATTTGTTTATGTATCAGGCGCAGATGTTAATCGTCAAGCTGGTGAAGTTCAGGTATGTTTATTACCTGATTTTGTAATGGATGCATAGTTTTGTTTAATCAGGTTTTGTGTTTATGATCATTAATTTATTTGTTCAAAGATTCTCTTGGTACAAGATGATCAGATGTATAGTAGAGTTACATCTTATCCGACTGATAAGCATTTCGGGACAATTTGTTTTTAAGAAACCAATATATTTTGCAAAAGATTTGAAGAAAATGTTTCAATTTGGGAACGGGTTGTTAAACGTGGTGTTTTATTTGCATTAATTAAACATAAAAGTCGGCTTCGTGGAATAGAAATGTCAAGTAAGGTGTTTTAAAATGTGAATTAGTCGTTTGTGTCATACGGTTTCCTCTTTGGAAGCGAGCAAGTGAATATTGATTGGGTTACTGTTTATATTACTTTGGATCTATTAGACAAGTTGGAACTCAATTTTTGACGGCTACTTATCCCATGCAACAGAGTCCATTTTCTGTGCAAATGATCAGTGATGCTAAGCAAGTGGTTCCTATTTCCGTTAGCCACCCTTTCTACAGGGCTCAGTTTGGTGGTGCACCCGTTAAGCAACATGGTGTTTCGGTTCCATCTATTGGCTCCTTTCTTGCTGGAACCACCGAGCCATGGTATGGATTTTGTGTAGTTTATCCGACTTTCACTTCCGCACGTCAAATTGTCATTCTAAAAAATTGTTTTTTGGTCACTGGATCAATCAAATCTTAAAATATTGGAATTTGCGTAACGCCCGACATTCAATCATCAGGTTACTTTAATTTTAAACAGCAGAAGCACATCCAATTATCCAAACACTATTTACATATGGCCCATTTATAGCTGGCTTGTCAATTCTTATTATTTAATACAACACATGAGAAGTGCAGCTTATTCTTTATTATTTTTTCATTTGAAGGTTTAATTCCAAGCCTTCATGTCCTCCTGCTCAGCTAACCATATTTTATGGTGGAATGGTGAACGTGTACGATGATATCTCACCTGAGAAGGTATAGAATCTTTCTTGTGTTTGACTAGTGAACTCAAATCTCGATGTAAAAAGCTCGAGTCTTGATTATCGTGTTGACTATTTTATACAGGCTCAAGCTATCATGTTCTTGGCGGGAAATGGTGCCTCTGCAAGCACACCGCAGCCAAGGGTTCAAGCTGCGGTTCCCATTCCAAGAACGCCTGTAGGAGATGTGGTTTACATGGCCCAACCAATTGATGCGCAACCCTGCTCAGCCATCTCGAGCCCGATGTCTGTGTCGTCACACCCTGTGGGACCCACTAACAAAGATGAAGGTGCTAAAACAGTTAAAGGCTCCGTGGGTCCTAGCAAAGTGGATACTCCGAGAGTTATCAACTCACTTGAACAAGTGATGCAATCTGGTAGCGTGTTTTTAAGTTACTTGTATAAACTTCAAGATATTTATAGATTTTTGTTTGTTTAAATGGAAGTTGACGATAAGTTTGTTGTATGCAGCTGTTCCCCAAGCGCGTAAAGCATCTTTGGCTCGGTTCCTTGAGAAGCGCAAGGAAAGGTAAAGTCATCAAGGCTATTTTAGACATTTTACCATCAAGAGCGAGTTTCGGTTTATTGAAGATTATTTTGTTAATTAATTATTAATTTGCTTATACAGAGTGATGGCTTCGGCTCCATACAATGTGAGCAAGGACTCACTTGCCAATGGTGGAGCAAGTGGCATGAATGCTGTGGCAGCAGCTGAGAATTAGTGGAATCAAGTAAGAATGTTATAAGTTGTGTAAGTTATTAGGTTTCAAATTCAGTCAATAGTCAACTGGGTTGTTATTTTAAACCACATTGATGTATACATAGTGGTTCAGTTCTTTGTTAACGTTTAAATGTTAAGACTGGATATGAGTATTTTGAAGTGTTGAATGTTTTATGTTTGCGTGTTTCGTCTAATTAACATGTCATGTACGCTTGAAGCACTGTAAGGAAGTTTGCGAAGACGAAGAAGAGTGAAGTTGTAGGCTCACAACATGTATATTGCATGTGAAACGAAGATCACTACGTTATGTGTCCGTTCTTAAGTTGGAATGTCGTCCATTTTTGGCAAAGTTGGATGTCGTCGTGCCGTTGATCATTTAGATCGACGAAACTAAAAAGGGTATCGTTTAGTAGTAGGTTTGAACCAACTTGATCCCGAAAATATGGAAATAATTTGTTTTACAAAATGTGTAGTGGGTATGAACTTGTTTAAGGAAAGCTAATTATCAAGTTACTAAATCACTACATAGATGGTTAAACTACAATAATGTGACTCCTAAAATTATATATATATTTTTTATAAAAGTATAATAATAAAAGTCCTACAATCATAAAAGATTCTTCATTACTAAATTAACTATATTCTCATTGTTAATTTACAAAGAGAAGAGCCATTATCATTTTTTAAACGATAAATATAAGATGACTTTATTAAAGATGATTGAAAACAGGAGTCGACAAGAAAAAAAAAACGTTTAGGGAAAAGTAATGACACTGTAGATTGTAAAATAATGAGTCCTTCCAAATAATACATGTGCTATTATATAATATCATGTTCCTTTTTTTGTCTTTAAATACATATAAAGATCAAGTACTAAGTTTCATATGATGAGGTTACAAACATGGGTTTGTGACAGGTGGTATCAGAACGGTTTCGCCCCTATAGACAAATGGTATGTTCATGTCAACATTTCATGGCGGTTACACAATGGTGGTGGGAGCATAGATTATAGACATGAGGTAGAGGCCCGAGATTGATGACATATGCTGATGGGTGAGATCGTTTTTTCAGAGTGTCTGTCTAACGAGGGTTACAAGTAGGTTGGTTGGGTGTCGACTCCAAAATTCGTCATCATGTGGGTTTTGGGTTAGGGTAAGACCCGAGAAACCGAGTGACACCCGGACCGAACGAGACCTTGAGAAGAAAATTAATTTCTAAAAAGTTGCTACTTGGACCAAGTGGAAACCCATACATATCCAATCTATCAACTAATGTGGACGTCAAGTTTGATTAATGCGAAAATCAGGTATAACCCATTAACCATCATAGAACCCCACACAAACATATATATTTTTTATAATTATTTTTTATTTTAGATCAAGCTATGATCAATAATAACTCGTAATGCATTATGATGCAGTTAATCGATATGTAGTAGCATTATAACCCGACAACTAAACAAATACGTTTGACATACTATCCAGACATCACTAATGTGTCATACAGGTTGCATGGTACATGCGGGTCGTATGAGGACCCAATCATACATCCTGTATGATGTTTTGACTGCCAAATAAATAACTAAAGCGACCACTAACAAACCCATACAACTTGTACGACCTTCTTTCGCCATGTCATATGGTGATTCTTTTAACAACACCCGTTTCTGAGCATGGAGATGTGGTTTCTATATAGGATTGCAAATTAATTGAAGATCACAATGGTTAATGTAGTAATGATCCACAAATACAACCAAACATATCTTATATATGTGTGTTTCCAAACATATCTTATGTGTGTTTCTGCTCACATTTGACGGAAGTACTGAACATCAACATATACTAAATTTGATATATCAGTTTCTCAAGTTTATTAGTAGCTAACCATCATAATGTTGTTTTGTACTTTGTTGTATATAATTTTTTCATCCTTGTTCGGTCATTATTGCATCTGACTTTGTCCAATCCTATAACTTGATTTTTGTTAAGTGCTGAGCACAAATAGGGGTGTGAATTTCTGACACGACCCGAAAACCCGACACGAACCTAACACGAAATTCGCGGGTTTAGGTTTCGTCTAAACAGGTTCGGATTAGTTTCGGGTTGAACCCGCGAACCCGTTTAGGTTAACGGGTCAGGTTCGGGTCAACCTGGTCGGGTTGGCGGGTTGACCCGTTTAACACATTTATACTATATTGTATTTTTTATAATATATTTTATGTCATAAACTAAATGTGGCGTGTATTTTATGTAATGATTATAACTTACAAAGAGAAATTAACATAGATTTTATAATTTAAATATGATAATATTATATACATTTGTGTTTTTTTAAGTAATTTTTAATTTTAATATATTAATTTCAGAATAAAAATTAAAAAATTCGGGTTAAACGGGTCGTGTTTGGGTCAACCCACGAAACTTCGGGTCGTGTTCGGTTCATATATATGATACGATTTTCGGGTTCGGGTCGGGTTGAACCCGCCAACCCACGAACAAGACCCGTTTAGCACCCCTAATCACAAAGAATAGTTTATTTTCTATTGATGAGAATATTTTTAAGTACCTAATATGTTAACTTTTTGGTGACGACTATAACCAATAACCAAGGTACTTAAAAAATTGTGAATCAAATCGGAGACAAAAACTAACATAGACATCTTATCAAACACTTAGTATCATGTATTCTAAACATCATTAATCATGTAAATTATGCTTAATTTAGCCCCAAAATCACAAGTGCCTTAATGTGTAAGGTGTAGTAAGTGCTAAAGAGTGTATACTCATCTTTTGCATCACATAGGTTTGGAATTGAGTCACTTATCTTATGAGTCCAAGACAACTTGAAAAACATTAATCTCAATTATATACGAAATGTAAGCCTGGTTCCTACTAGGTGGACCCTACAACAAAGTCGTGTGCGACTTAATGTTACCTATCAGAGACCAACTAGATTACGTGCTTGTATATTTTTGGACGTGTAACATATCAAAATTAGACATTTCCATCTTTAGATGACACAGCTATGTGATTGAACTGACATGTTTATCCTAGTCAACAAACGGAGGCTCCTATTAGGGGCGTTAAGGGCTCATGCGTGGGTATGGCAACGGGCCATGCACTTGTGCACCACATGCAACAACCAATGTAATCGCCCCATGTGGAAAGATACGTGATTTCACTGCGCATACTAAGAAATCATCAACTAACAAAAATAACTTATTTATACACAGTAAGTTACTAGCTTTTATTATATCATATCATATTACCCATCATATAGTATATTTAAAACTCTTAAAATATATGTTTTCATTTATATATCTTTTTTCTTGCGATTCGAACTCTGTTATCATAATAAAATTCCTATTTTTATATTATTTAAGGTTTTTTTACATATTTATATTCTTAGAAAATCTTCATAGCCTGAATGAAACTTATGTACAGATAATCGTAGGCGTTAAAACTCCAGTACGTCGCTATCACGCGTAGCTTGTGCAGGTGGCCATATCGTTTAAACCTTTCTTCCATTAATTGCAGATACATATATGATCATATACGTATAATTAGGGTTTCAAATCTACACACAAAATCGAATATACCACCGGTAAGTTTCCGACTTTCGGATACAATTTCAACTGTTTCATCAACAAATTTGCTTCTCTTCAACTTGATTCATCATATTCATGTTTTATCCTTTTGATTTTTGATTCTGTAATTATTCTGGTTAATTTATCGCTGTATGTGTATGAATTGTGTATGTATGGTTGTAAATTTGTTTTATAGATGAAATAATTTAGAAAATGTTAGTTAAAATTGAATACAGATTGTCAATTTTAGCTGTTATTGTAAACTTACAGGCGTCGTAACATGTTCTAACTCTAAATTATGTTTCAAATTAGTACTCATAGTATTTACTATGTTGTGTGATTGTACTGGCTAATTTATCGATTTTTGACCGGTAATTTATAGCTGTATGTGTATGCGTTGTGTATGTATGGTTTTAAATTTGTTTTATAGGTGAAATGATTTAGAAATGTTAGTTGAAATTGAATACAGATTGTCAGTTTGACCTGTTAATGTACACTATCGCAACAGGTAAATTAAGTTTCAAATTAGTACTCATAGAATTAAGATGTTATGTGATAATTGTGGTGCAACTCATGGTTAGGTAATGGAGAATTATATATCTGATAGGACTGATACAGCTTCAACTGATTGTCCAGATAGGATTTGTAGTCCAGTTAGTGCTGATGCAGGAGCAAGAAACCGTAAATCATCGAAGTCTTCATTGTGGTCGGCGTTCTTGGCATCTGTATTTTTGGTTTTGATACGCATAGTGATTCTAGGGTTTGCCATAAGAAGAGCCAAGCAAGTGGTACTAGAAACCATGGTTGGAGTGAGGTTGTGAAGAGAGTTATGAATGGTGGTTCAATGAGGAGAATTCAGGAGCATGTTTTGGGGTATAAGAGTAACGTTTCGAACTCGATAAGTGATATATGGCTTCTAGGGGTTTGCTACAAGATATGTTTGGAAGGTCCTTCTCAAGAAGCTGTTCGTAGCAATGGATATGCTGCGTTTTCTGAAGATTTTTGTTCAAGAATTTTGATGACATACCGTAAAGGTGTTTTCTCTTTCCGAGTGTTTCCTTTTGAAAACAAAACATTATTGTGCTGATGAGGGAGAATAATAGCGTTTGTTATATATTTCGTGTCTATTGGCGATTCGAAGTACTCAAGCGATGTACATTGGGGTTGCATGCTTCGAAGCAGTCAGATGCTAGTTGCTCAGGTATTTTTTATATTCTTGAAAGAGCATATATCGATTACAGCGTGAACTTATTAAGCAACCTTGAGGATCAGTTTAATTATATTTCCATGTGGACAGGCGTTGCTAATTCACCGACTAGGTAGATCTTGGAGAAAACCTTTGCACCAGGTGACATTAAAATTTTCAAATCATTTCGATTCTTTTATAGAAATCGTTGAATTTCTATGTAAAAGCTAAGACTTTTTATCGTTCACGATGCACAGCCATTTGATCGAGACTATATAGAAATACTACATATGTTTGGTGATTCTGAGGATTCACCTTTCTCCATTCACAATCTTGTTAAAGCTGGCGAGAGTTACGCCCTTGCTCCAGGATCATGGGTGGGCCCATACGCCATGTGTCGCAGGTGGGAAACACTTATACGTTCTAAAATAGAGAAAGAGGGACTTCAAGATAAGTCATTTCCAATGGCCATTTATGTCGTCTCTGGAGACGAAGACGGTGAACGCGGTGGTGCACCGGTTCTTTGCATTGAAGATGCATCAAGAAATTGCTCTGAATTTTCAAAAAACCAAATTGAATGGTCACCTATCCTCTTGCTGGTTCCTTTGGTTCTTGGTCTTGACAAAGTAAACCCTAGGTACATAATGTTGCATTATTATTTGTAGAGTAAAATGCCATTTTCGTCCCCGAGGTTTCACCAGTTTTGCGACTTTCGTCCAAAGGTTTGTTTTTCCGCATCTGGATCCAAAAGGTTTGAAATCTTGCCCTTTAAGTTAATAAAAAAGACGGACATACCCCTAACTTAACGGAAAAAAATGAATGGGGTTAACAAACCTTTTGGATCCAGATGCGGAAAAACAAACCTTTGGACGAAAGTCGCAAAACTGGCGAAACCTCAGGGACAAAAATGACATTTTACTTTTGTTTGTAATTAATGAGCTTTTCTTGGTTGTTAACTTGACTTTAATATTGCGTTTGACTTGTTATATGACCAGGTATCTACCTTCGTTGGCTGCCACATTTACCTTTCCACAGAGCCTCGGGATATTAGGCGGTAGGCCCGGTGCTTCTACGTATCTTGTTGGCGTGCAAGATGATAAAGTTTTCTATCTTGATCCCCATGAAGTTCAACAGGTAAAAATCTAAAATCACTTTAGTTGTGTTCGTATTACATCTTATTTTGCTCAATGATCTAAAATACGGATATACAATAACTGTTCTAGATAGTGGTGCTGTTTCCTCGTTTTGAATACAAATACGATTGTTTGTTCTTTAGGTGTAGTTTTGTGACATTTACTATTTCTGTATTATATCTTCAGGCGGTTAATATCAGCAAGGATGATCTGGAAGCGGATACCTCATCATATCACTGCAAGTATGTACTTATATGAACAAGTCAAGTTTTCTATAATATAACCATTTTTTCATTAATTTGAATTCTTATAAATTCACCTTTGCAGTGTTATACGCCAAATTCCTCTCGAATCCATTGATCCATCGTTGGCCATTGGATTTTATTGCCGAGATAAAGGTACACATATTAATATAATGATTTATGTAAATGATCAAGGGCTAATTAAAGAAAGAGGTAAACATTTGTGTGGAAAAAACCATCAAAATTTCATATTTTGAAATTCATGAAAAAGCTCGAAACGAGCCTAGCTTGAGAATAAAGCTCGTTTATTTATCGAGCCCTTGCTCGAGCTTCGCATGTGAAGTTCATCAGGCTTGTCGAGCCTTGGTGTAAATGAGTTTTTATTGATATTTAATAACATTTACCCGCCCAACTGAGCTTATTTAAACTTGTTTAGGAGCCGGAGCCCGAACCTAAAAATAAGTTTGTTTAGTAAATGAGCCTGAGCCCGAGCTTCATTTATCGAGCCTAAACGAATCTATTATTTATATTATTCTATTTACTATATAAATAAATAGATAATAAATGAGCCGAGCTCGAGAAACTACTAACGAGCCGAGCTCGAGCTTTGAAAACAAAACTCGAACCAAGTCGAGCTCTCGCTCTCCTAAGTTACTCGAGCTCGAGCTTGGCTCGGCTCTTTTGCACCCTACGTTTACCAACTTTAGAAAAACTCAATATAAGAACTTCTTAGTTATTAGTAAAAGAAAGATGAAATAGCAGGCAGCCTGTTGGGGAATTTTGAACTTTGACCATGTTGATTTTACATTACCAACTTTAGGAAAAACTCAATATAAGATTCTCATATATGGTAATCGATCTAAATTGATGGCATAGCAGGTAGTGTGTCGTTGTGTCGGGCCGCTTTGACCATGTTGACCTTTTCCCCGACGTGGCACCTGAAAACCAGATTTCTGAGATAGTGTTCATGGTTTTATCAACCTAAAATATAAGTTTTTGACTTTTAATCCGTTTGTGTTCTCTAGATGATTTTGATGATTTTTTTTCACGGGCATCTGAGCTAGCTGCAGAATCAAACGGTGCACCGCTGTTCACAGTGACTCAGTCTCGCCATTCGCCTAAACCAAGCAGGAGTCACGAGGCTGATTTCTTCGATGCAGCTGACGATGCCGAAGGCTCCACACAAGATGACTGGCAACTTCTTTGATTTACTTTTGTGATATTCGTTGATTCATGGTAGCGTAAACTGTAAAGCAGATGTTCTGGTTGGTGTTTGTATGATTATAATCCTCAACAGGTATTAGGATTTGGATTCTTTTATTAAAAGATAAAACCTACATTTTATTATTATCTTCGTTGTCCTCGTCTTCAACTCGCAATTATCTTTATACAAAAATTAAAGAAAATCTTCAAATTCAATTCAAAGGAGGTGAAAGTTACGTCTTTTTTTGAGCTTTTATTCGGAATTCCCATCGGTATATATGGGTCTAGAGGTGCACAAACCGGTTAATTTTAATAACCGGTTCGGTTAACGGTTATAACCGGTTAATTTGTCTTTTTTGACTTTAACCGGTCCGGTTAATTACTTTAACCGGTTATTTTTGGTTATTAACCGGTTATTTTGCATTTTTTAATTATTTGGTTTTTTCGGTTAACAGGTCTATCGGTTAAAAAACCAGTAAAAAAAAACCGGTTAATAACAGGTTCCCAACAAAACTATATTTTTTTATCGGGTCACTCTTGTATTGCATATAAAAAAACCGGTACATACTAGGTAACACCAATACAAGATAAAAACACCGGTACATACTAGGTAACACCGACAAAAATAAAAAGCTAGGACCCAGTATTTACGAGTTGTTGGGTCCGCCCCTAAACAAATATGACAACCGAAATTTCCAAATATTGTTAATGACATAATGTAGCTCCAATTCATCAAATGTACTGAAACAAATTATTACATGATTAAAGGTTCGAACTATTTAAAGACGAGATGTCTGACTCTGCATCTTTTGTTATAATATCCTCATCTTAGGGTTAAGCATGCTGCAATGTTCTAACAATGAAAATAATATTTCAATTCAGTTATAGTATCATAAAATAACTCTAGTATGGAGGTTTGTAACAATTTAACACATATTTACACAATATCGGATCAAGCTAGTTATTACACAATAATGGTTCATCACATTCTTAAATTTTAAGTTCACAATTGGTAAGAGAATTGAGTAGATAAGCACTCTTTTGGCAAGTGTGTCTCTAATTTCCCACATTATTGAAACTTAAGTGGGTTTATAAATATTTTAGCTAGTAAATGCTACTTGAGATGATTATGTTTAATTTATATAACCTACCTTAATGATATACTTGCATGTTAAACTAATTATAGTGGCTTTAATTACACATAATTGTTCTGATGATATGTAATTGGTACGTAGGTAGTGGACCTTTAACTAAACCACCTTTTCAACATGGATGTAATTGTTTTAACTAAAAGTTAAACAAAAGAAAAAAAGAAATAAGAAAAAGAAAATATGTGATTGGTTGGTTTGCAAATGGTCCCCACCTTTATACCCTTCACGCTCGTTACTATGGTAACGAGAAGCCCTTGGCGCCCCTATCATTCTTGCATAGTGGTGATTGGGCTGTTAAAATGGTGATGTGGCAACCCTTTCATTCTTATTTTGATAAAAAAACGGTTTTGATATAGATTAGTATATTATGAAAAGTTGTGTTATAAAATTGATTATGGATCCAACTGAATATAGTAACTACTAAAAATGTTTTGGATAAGAATCTTAGATTTATTAAAAAAATATGATTTTGGCTAATAAAGAGTTTGTAGCCTAGTAACAACATAATGCGTAGTAAATGTATTTCTTCCAAAGTGTCGAGGGTTATAATTCTGATGGATATTAGTGTAGGTTTAGGAATATGTATAAAGGGGTGTGAGTTAGGTGTTTTCTTAAAAAATATTGAATAATTTGTGTATTGGTTATGGTTTGCTTGACAGACTAGATGGATGAGGAATGTACACACCGTCGGGTCATTAAGTTGGGTCGCTATGTTATGGGCTAAGCGAAGTTAGGAGGGTGGCGGTTGAGTCATAACCTGTTTTAGTAGTTGGATCTGAATTTGAGACTTCTTTCACACATACGAGAGTGTTAGTCAAATAATCTAGAAAACGACGGTGTTACATTTTTTAGTATCTAAATTAATATATACCCTCTCAATTACTCTTCTAAACTCTTTAATAAGATTTGCACCTATAACTACTCAATACATATAATGTTTACCAACAAATCTAAGTAGAAATCAGTGTTGGAATAAACCCATTTTTCACCTCTTAGGAAACATGTATTTTGCAAATATTTATTACATTTATATCAAGTTTATTCACGTCACACATACTTGAAGTTGAAGAGCATAAATGCACATTCAAGAATACTTTCAAACAACAACATATATAAAAAAACAAACCACAAATATTCATGCATGTAACTTACATACTAGTATGATTAATTGTCATTAGTAATTGTATTGTAGACTTGCACCATCACTTCATCAATATCCTGATCATTAGAGCTGACTAGCCTCAATATCTTTGGTGATCTTATAAGCAAGATCAAGAAGCAAGTCAGGGTCAGGGACATCTTCATTAATCTTCTCGTACTCCAACGTCCATGACACGAAGCTGTTTTCATCATTTGTCTCAACATGAATGTTCGATTTTATGCTTTTGTATATTTGCATCAGATCTCCTCCAAACTCTCTAAAGGTGATCGATTTGTTTTTCTCATCTATGGCTTCGAGAACTTGTTTGGAAGCTTGTGGCTTTCCATCTGTAAATAATCAAGAAACACTAATAACAGTAAATGCAAAGCCAAAGATAATTAAAACTGCCTTCATACGTTTTATATTAAAAGTAAGCACACTAGAAAAATAACGAAAGCAACGATCACAGCATTAACGACCGAAAATGATTGCAAAACTAGTGACAAAACAAATTAGTAGTAAAAACAGTCGCTAATTATGAAAAACATTTAAAACTAAATAATAAATAAAGAGTAGTCCAGTTGCATAATCATTCTCAAATATTAAAGAAAAATAATAATATAAATAAGATGTTAAAAAGTTAAAAACTATATAATAAATAAAGAGTAATCCGGTTGTATAATCATTCTCAAAATATAAATAAGATGTTAAAAAGTTAAAAACTATATAATAAATAAAGAGTAATCCGGTTGTATAATCATTCTCAAATATTAAAGAAAAATAATATAAATAAGATAAATAAATGCCATCGCAAAATCAATTGCGATATTTTCTTAGAAACACAAAATCAATTGCGAGATTTTCTTAGAAATTAAGACTAAAACAAAATAAAAATAAGTAAGTTGTAAAACCAACCACAAAAAAATTGATCCCTTATTTTGTGATGGGAATTCTAGTCTCAAAACCGGTCACAAAAATAGTACGGTCGAAAAAAATCAAAACCGGTCATAAAAATAGTTTGGTCGAAAAAAGTAGTTGAAAAAGTTATTTGCAACAAGGAGTGACCATCGGTCGTAAAAATAGTATGGTCGAAAAAAAAATAAAAACGGCCATAAAAATAGTATGGTAAAAAAATAGTTGAAAAAAGCAACCCGGAGTAACCGTTCGCAAAAGATTACCGTCTTGTTTTTATATCCTGTGAGTTGTGATATGATTAAAATATACTAAAATTTCTACTTATTAAGGATGAGTGTATAATTTTACCAATGAGATAGTTCCAAGTGAGGATGGATCCAACGGCACCCCATTCGCCTTCATTCAACTCACAACTTTGAATGTGATTAGGGGTTATGTTTGGCAAGTTCTTTGGCTTGTACCTAAAGAGGTCAAGAAACACATCTCCATTGCATTTGGTATCTATTTGAGCAACCCTCTTTCCCATCACACCCATTTTCACACCTTTTGATGAGGACAAGTATCTCCCTTGGGCCTCTATATAGATTGAAATGCGAATATGAAAGCAAAATCCACCATCTTTATAACAGGCCAATGGACCTTCATATATATTCCGCTTCACTATCCAGCCCCACACCTAGCATAGATCCCATCTATTATTGCTTGGTTGGTGGGTGTTTTGCAAGTTGCAACTTGTTAGCCCAAATATGTTACACAACAATTGACATATAGGAATATGAGTACGTTTGTTAATGGAAACTGAATCCATCTAATCAGCTCTGGATAGGACTTTTCACGAACCGAATTGAGCTGGCTTGGTTTGTAAATGAGTAGGACCGAGCCCGACTTGGTTTATAAATGATTTGAGCCGAGCTAGCTCAGTTTGTAAACATGTCAGTTTTGAGTGAGTTTTAAGCCACATGCTTTTTGAACATCTCGAGACTTAGTATCAAGCTAAGATTAGAACATAGTTTAAAAAATTGGGAAAATGTCACAGAACTTTAAAATACATAATAAAATATTATTAAAAAAGTGCAGGGAAAGGATAAAATATGAAGTAGCGTTTGGGTAAGAAAGCTAAGAAGAAATCTATTGTGACATGTGACTAATGCTATAAACAAATTGAACGAACACGAACAGGGCCTTGTTCATGTTCATTCATTGAGAATGATATTGTTCATGAATTGTTCACGAACGCTTACCGAGCGTGATTTCTTGTTCATGTTCGTTCATTAAGGAAATGAATGTGTTCATGATTTGTTCACCAACACTTACCAAACACAAATAAGTTCAGACAAATGTTCATCAGCATCAACGAATAAGAAAACGTTTATGAACACAAATGAATACCCATGAACATATATTCATTTTAGAAAATTTTCGAATAAAATCTCCATAATTCATCACAAAGATTACGAAGAATCCACCAAAAAAATAAATAAGCACTTAACCTAATTATCCGAACACCGTTGCCATAACAATTAGAAACACAATTAACACAAAATTAAGAAGTTTGTCAAGTTTTAACACAAACTAAAATTAAAATGGTCAAATGAGGATGCTGGAGGAGATATATAGTATAACCAGGGTTTCAATTTTTTAAAAATTAAAACCAATAAAACAAAAATACAACATATGAAAACCTTTAAATGAACGAACACAAATCAACATACATGAGCGAACATAAATGAACACATTACCAAATGTTCACGAACGTAAACGAACGAACACAACCTCTGTTCATGTTCGTTTGTTTAACTTAACGAACGGAATTTCTTGAACACGTTCATTTATTAAACGAACGAACATAAACGAACTTCCCGCCGAATGGTTCAAGAACGGTTCGTTGAACTTTCGATTCGTTTACAGCCCTACATGTGACACTTCTTAAATATAGATTAAAGGGTAATTTAGTCCTTTTTTATTTTCTCGAAATCCCGTTCTTTTCTCCTCCCACAAACGTTATACCAACACATTCACCATGCCCACTTAGGCTGTGTGTAGTCCATTAACATTCCATGCTAAATCACATGGGGGCGTTAAAAGCTACACCATCCCTTAATTCAGAGGCGCCAACGACCATTCTATCATTGGGTTAACGGGCATGAATGGGTTTGAGAGCTGGGGCCCATCCCAATTAACCAATCACATATTTGTTTTTTTCTATAATTTAATCTTTAGTTAATCCACTACATACACAATAAACATGTGGTTTGGTTATTGCCCTCTATCTACGTGATGTTGACACGACAACAATTTTTGGGTTGTTTAGTTATTCTAGTGATCGTGTTCTTATAAAATGATTAAATAGACGAAATGAAAAAAGATGTTGCATTTCTAGCACTACATCACATGGAGCAATTTACTCAAAACTATTGCTGACTTCACTCAAAACTATCGCAGACTTCTGCAACACCTTTTGTTGTGATAAAAACGGTTCCTTTAGTTTAGTGAGAGAAGCAGGCTCGCTAATGCACATGTAGTAATGGGTTATTGAAAGAAAACTCCACCGATCATCCTCTCGATACAACCATTTTTAATGGGTTATTGAAAGAAAACTATCGCTGACTTCTTCTACACCTTTTGTTGTGATAAAAATGGTTCCATCAATTTAGCGAGAGAAGCAGGCCTCGCTAATGGACATTAGTAATGGGTTATTGAAAGAAAACTCCACCGTTCATCCTCTTGCTAATGGACATGTAGTAATGAGTTATTGAAAGAAAAATCCATTTTTAATATCTAATTGATTTATCGATCATCCTCTCGATACAACCAAACTGAGAACCGTTCTAATAATAGTGGGGTTACGCACCGGACTGAATCAATGCCAACAATTTGATTTTTGTCGTTTACAACTAACCGAGCTTTGTGGCGTTCAAGTGTACCATCGGCATGAAATTAACGCTTGATTAGTCACATACAACAAATGACAGGTGTATCAGCCGTACCTGGTACAAGTTCCCACGTGTTGTTGGCAAATAGAACTTCATATTCATCGGTCATGGGTAGTTTCCAGTTTAGGTCGGCAAGGGCTGTGAGATGAGACTGTGTTAGTAGGGAAATGTGAAAGGTTCCGCTCTGGATAGAGAAGAGGATATGAGAGTTTGAAAGTACCTGATTGGAAGCGGGTTTTCATGCGGTGATGGTTAACGGGTTATTGGTTAAGAACGGGTGGTTGGGAGGTATGCGTTGGGGGTGGTAAGTTGGGCTGTAATGGCGCGTTCGGAAGTTGGGTAGGGGACGATGGGTTGTGGTGTGTCTTGGGCTGAAATGGACGTGGTGGGCTTTGAGGATGAGGTGATGCTGGGTTGTGGGGCGAGGAAATAGGTGAGGCCCGTTGCTGAAGGTGGGTCGTACGTTGGGGAGGTGGGCTTGGGGGTGGAGGTGTTGGGCCAAGAGTAGTAGTTTGAGCTGGAGAAGGAGCGTGGGTATGATAGTAAAGAGGATAGGGTCTAAGAATGAATGTGAGAGGACAGGATTAGGGGGTTTCGCAAAAGAAAAAACGTCCTTGGTGAATGTGACATGCCATGAGAAGAAGGTTTTCACGGTGGAGGCATTGAGGCAATGATATCCATTGTAGTTGGTGGGGGTAGCCGAGGAAGACACACGCGACAGAGCGATGTGTGAGTTTATGAGGTCGAGTGGTGGAGGTGTTAAGATAGCCTAAGCAACCAAAAACTCGAAGGGGTTCATGGTTGACGAAGGTAAAGGAGGGACATTAGTGTGAGGTTATTATGGAGTTTCGTTGGAAGGAGATTGCGAAGATAGGAGACGATGTGAAAAGCCTCGACCCAAAAAGTGGACGTGAGTGGGCGTGGGTAAGAAGAGTGAACATAATTTCATTCAAACGTCTAATCATTTGTTCAGCTTTAAAATTTTGTTGGGACGTATGGGGGCACGAAAAACGGAATCGAATACCATTTTTAGTTGCAAAATTTTTTAAGCTGTTGGTATCAAATTCACTGCCCATATCGCATTGGAAGGTTTGAACTGGTAAGCAATATTGATTATAAACAACCTGCTTGATTGTGAACACTAATGAAGTAATCCCAGTACTTGATTATTAATACACAAGTGTAAATCAATAGCAATGATTTGATGATGAAATATATTAGTGTATTTTATGATTTAGTGTTCACTTAGTTCACAAATACACTAATGTTCACTCTATAACCCCACCCTATATATATAGAGGGGGTAAACTCAAAACTTATACGAATTGTGAGAACTTAGAGAACTCGGCCTTGCGAAAGGTTTTTTTTTCCAAATTTTGTTTACCAAAAATGCTAAAAAAAATCAATTTTCAAAAACATTTACGGCAGCCGTAAATGCTGTAAAAAGTGATGTCATGCTTATGTTATCAGCTTTTTACAGCTGCTGTAAGGGGCTGAAAAACACCACTTTGAAAATTTTAATATTTTTACAGCAGTCTTTTCTAACATTTTAATCTAGGGGTTTGAAAAAAATGGGGCAAAACTCGCACGAGAAGACCGAGTTCTCTAAGTTCTCACAACTCGGAAGGGTTTTTTCCCTTGATGATCTTGATACTATATATATATATATATATAATTATAGTATGTATGTATGTATGTATGTATGTATGAAAATCAATAAATAATATGAAATCAGTTGAGTGGTCTTCTTCGATGACCCATATGATATAAATTAAATGAAATATGAGATGGTCCTTTGTATTTTTTAATAACAAGAAAGGTAATCACAGTTTCATTTTTTCTAAAGACAGCTGAAAAATGATCAATTGAGAATCTAGTTAACAATGATATAAGTAGCAAAATCTAGTTAACAATGATGGATAGTTTAATTAAACTTTGATACAACTGGGTTAATCTGCAGTCATTTTAAGATACCTAATATTGAGCAGCTGGTGTAAAGTCTTGTCGTTTTATTGAGCAGCTGGTCTCTTTAGAATAGTCCGCGTAAAATACCATTGAAATATAATATTAGAACGCATTTTGGACTACTATATATTTCAATATGGAAATGGGCTTGCTAGAAGATGTAACATATATATAAGTCGATCTTAGGATGATATTTACAGTATAATCACTTCCATACTTCTCTCTGACATTGAAGCTATGGAGTTCCATCTCTCATCTCCATCAACTGTAACAGCCATTTTGTTTGCTACTGTAATTGCTATTCTGCTCCAGCTTTTGAAAAGAAAGAAGGTAAACAATCAAGAAACGCCTAAAGCAAAGGGCGCATGGCCTATTGTCGGACACCTACACCTTCTAGGTGGATCGAACCACCTTCATCATGTTTTAAGTGACATGGCAGACAAATATGGCCCTATTTTTACCATTAAGCTTGGAGTTCAGCAGGCTCTAGTGGTGAGTAACGCAGAGATAGCTAAAGAGTGCTACACCACAAATGACAAAGCCTTTGCGAGTCGACCCAAGTCAATCGCAGCTGAGATCATGGGTATAACTATGCCTTAATCGGCCTTGCTCCATATGTCGATTACTGGCGAAAGGTGCGAAAGATGCTCACACTCGAATTCTTCTCTCAATAACGAGTGAAGATGATCGAACATGTTCGAGTTTCAGAAGTTAAAGCTTCCATGAAAGATATGTATGAGACCTGGATAAAGAACAAAGAGAGTGAAGGTTCGGACATGGTAAAGATGGAGTTGTCAGGATGGTTTAGGGGCTTGATACTAAACGTGGTACTTAGGATCCTCTCTGGGAAGAGGTTGCCACTTAACCATAAAGAAGGTGTTCGAACTTGGAAGGCGGTTAGGGACTACTTTGAGCTGTTGGGCGTGTCTTTGGTGTCTGATTTCGTTCCATTCTTGGATGTCTTCGACATCGGAGGATATAAGAAGAAGATGAAAGTGGCTGGGAAAGAGATGGACATCTTAGAAGGATGGTTGCAAGAGCACAAGAAGGAGAAAGCATCCGGGAACCAACATGAAGGGAACTAAGTCTTCATAGATGTGTTGATTTCCATTCTCGAAGATGCTTCGGAAGAGGATTTTCCCGGTCATGACCATGATACAGTTATCAAAGCCTCATGCCTGGTAAACTCAATTAAACTTCATCAGTTGCTTCATCATTATTTACTGATTTATGCACTCTAAAAGTATTTTGGCCAGACTACAATTAAGCAGGTAGGCCCTGCCATATAACTTTTTTGCTTCATCCTTTTGCGTAAATTTTGTTTATCTTTTCTTTAAAATTAAGGCTAGACATTAAAATTTTGCGGAGGTTCTCCAGAATTATATTCAAACTAGTGTTATTAAAAATTTACATATGATATAATAGCTAGAGTCCCAATAATACTTGATACAATTATCTCAACTATGCAGGCATTACTTATCGCGGGTTCAGACTCGATGGCTGTGACTTTAACATGGGCTTTATCTTTGCTTCTTAACAACCCAAAAACGATGAAAAATATCCAAGATGAAATTGATGAGCATGTTGGAAGGAAGAGACTGGTGCAACAACCAGACATTAAAAAATTAGTCTACCTTCAAGCGGTCATCAAAGAAACATTGCGTTTACACCACCGGGACCTCTCTCCGTTCCACATGAGTCCATAGAGGACTGCGTTGTGAGCGGCTACAACATCCCAAAAGGCACACTTCTGTTGGTAAATCTTTATAAATTGCACCGCGATCCAAATGCATGGTCAGATCCTTACGAATTTCAGCCTGAAAGATTTTTAACAACTCAAAAGGATATTGATCTCAGAGGAAATCATTTCGAACTACTTCCCTTTGGTAGTGGGAGAAGAATGTGCCCGGGCATATCTTTTGCCTTAGAGGCTTTGTCTTTAACACTGGCCAGTTTGTTACAACAGTTCACGATAACAAAACCATCAGATGAGCCAATTGATATGACTGAAGGCGTGGGACTGACTACCGACAAAGCAACGCCACTTGACGTCTTTATTGCCCCTCGTTTATCCCTTGATATGTATTCTAGTTATGCATGAAATATTTTTATATACTCCTTGCAACATTTAGGGACCCACTCACCTTCAAAGATATGAAAGCTAAAGATTTCTAGTTTTGAAAGTGAGTCCTTGTTGGCCTCATGATTGTGTAACCCAAGTTTGAGAGTTAACGTATCAAGAATGTAAGTAGTCAAGTCTATGTTTAGTGTTTATTATGTATAGTTTAAGGGTCTTTTATGTTTAAGTTAAACCTAGAAACTGAATATTAGGGAAGACCAGGGTGCGGCGTTCGAGGACCAACACGTCGCTCCCCTCTCTATACGTATGTCTCGATTAAACAAGTCAAGGATCAGTTTCAATCCTTGCAATTACTATTCATAAATATACTAGTATCGTTGATTGTTCTTGTTCACATCGATCCTGTGGAATTCTTATTCCTGTGTTCAATATGCTATATTAGTATTGTTGATTGTTCTTATTCATATCGATTCTCTGGCCCGTGTTCAAGAATATATCAGATCAAAAGACCTCTACTCTAGTTTATATAAGCTTTATTGTTATGCAAAATAAATGGCAAGTTGCTAATTTGGCTAATTGTGTCGTATGTGAACGTAGTGATAATTTTTTTAATTGTACGCTCTCCCAATGTTTATAGTTTTCATTTAATAGTGTTCCTTGGCTACATGGTAATAGAAAATTTGCTATCATTATTCATTTTGTTTTTATTAGGAAAAACTTGAAGGCCCTGATAGCTCATAGTCGATGGGTGATTTATAAAGCAACAAGTCTATGGTAGGGGAAAGGTTTAGAATCCAATCCGGCAGAATGCTATTTGGATAGAATCTGCGAACAAAGAAGCACTATTAGCTCTAACGTGAGAGATGGCTTCTCGCGTTTGGACTCTGGCAGAAGAATAATTAAGAGGTTCTCAGGAGTTAATTAGTTTAAAAGAATAAGAGGGTATAGTTTTAGAGAGAGTGTGTCATAAGTGGAATACCTTTGGAGTTGTGAGGAGACTTCTTTATATAGGTATAGTTCTTAGCCTTGGGGAAGCCTACTCGACAACTAATCTTCTATAAAGTTTTATCCTCTGAGGTGTTGTTTGTGTGGATTGTCTTACATCTTTGGTGAAAGTCTGAATTGTGAGTCTCAATACTTTTGGTTAAAATCTCATCAATTTGTATTAAATCAATACTAACCCTAATTATATTAAATTTATACTAACCCTAATTCAACAAATAAACATAACCCAGTAAACTAAAACAAACAAACTAATCCAGTTCATTCAAACTTCAACTTTATCTTTTTCTTTCTTTTAGACTACTTATCTTATTTTCCCTCGTCTTCTTCTCCAAAGATCACGATCTGATTTATAGAAATAATAACCCCCTTATTCTGATGGTGATCCAATGCTTTCAACCTATGTTTATGAAGACTCATAACTGATCTTCAAACTCGTTGTCTTTGCGTCTTCTTCATCTTTTCTTTTCATTTTTTCATAAGTTTCGTATAACTTTCTCTTTGTTGCTTTAAACATAGGTTCACATTGATATCAATCAGATACTGAGATTCGACTTAATTCCTTGATGGAGTTTTTCACCATATAAGTCACTATCACACAATTTGCTGATTCATCTTCTTAAGTGTCGATTCATAATATTTAGGGATGTCCAGCTGGAACTCAAATTCTATTAAAATATGTTTTAAAAGTTTAACCCTATATTGTTCAAATATTTTTAATGGCTAAATTTGCATGCTATGAAGATTGAATCCATGATCTTCTACGTATTCTATACTTTATCTAACTCATTACACCATTCCCAAGAATTATTATTTAAGTATTTAATTGTTAAAATCGATCAAATAAACATTTATACTAAAAGCGACATTTAAATGGGTAAAATAGTCATTTGACCATAAACCATAAGTCTACTAAAATTTAATTATTAATAAGTTAATTAATAATGGTATCGAAGGGGTGGTAGTTTTAAAAGCAAAACCTTTAAACACTTAGGTTTAAAAGTGCGAGATCATAGGTTCAAGTCCCACAAACAATATGGATTTAAAGAAATTTGATGTTGAAAAAAAAACTTTTTTTAATCAAATACCTATATAAAAAACTAGACCAAAATCCATAAAGATTCTGTTATAGTTATATGGATTAGGTTACAACCATGTCCAAACCAACTTTTAATCATGTGTGAGTAGTAACATGTTGATATTTAACATAGCAACATGTTAACAGGAAGATCACCAACCAACCTTGAGCTTATTAGCTAAACCTCCATCATGTAGAACTCCGTGAGTCTCGTAATCTAACTTCCCATGAAATGCCTAAAACCCCGGCATCTCAGCCGGTGGATTTACCTTTTTAACACATGGTTCAAATAAAACTTTTCATTAAAAATGCAACTGAAATTTAATGGTCAATGCATTAAAACATTGTCTTTGAACAATAAAAGGTAAACGAGATGCCAACTGCCGCGGAGTCCCTATTGCACTCCAGCCTTCGCCATGCCAATTAACTCGATGTGCATACTAAAAGTCAGCAACAAGTTCTTGTTTAAATTAGGTAACTATAAACTTTAACAAATATTAAACATACGTAGCACTTAAAGTACATCCGATAACTTTGTGTTACGTATTAGAGTAAATTTCCATTTTAGTCCCTATGGTTTAACCAAAAAGTCAGTTCAGTGTAAATGGTTTTTTTTCTCATCTTTATCCCTGGGGTTTACATTTATTTTTCATTTTCGTCCATTTTGCGAACTCCATCTATTTTTTAACATTAAGTTAGGGACAATATGGACTTCTTACATACTCGTTTTTAGCACTTATATAAAAGATAAAAATCTAATTATAAAACTCACTCTGATCCCCTACCTCTCTCTCTCTCTCTCTCTCTCTATATATATATATATATATATATATATATATAACACCACCACCACCACCAACTGATAACGCCATCACCACTGCCACCCCACCACCCACTGCCATTGAGTCCAACCACCACTATAACTATCGTTGTTGTCTTCGATTAAACCATGACAGTCACTAAATACGACCATTGCCTCAACTAAATGAGAATGTTTGATTGTTTGTCAAGCCTATAGTAGGCGAAGCTCCACACCAGGTCTGAACGCTTTCACTTAAACATCTTCAGCTGAGTGTTGAGTGACCACTTGTGAGGTGTGTAAAATTTATTTATAACTAAATAGAATTTTAGAAAGGTATGTTATGCCGAAAACATATAATTTTTCTTAAAATATGTTTTAAATAAATCATGATGAATAAGATTGTAAATAAAATAAAAACAAATAAATTTAGAACTTTGATTCCCGACACTCTAAAGATAAACCCAAAAACATCTCTTCTACCAATTCCATTTGGGTGTGTAAGCCACATTATAGAGTTTAGCTTGAGCACAAGACAAGATTCAAGTGTGGGGGTATTTGATGTGCCCAAAATGCAACATATAAATTACATTAAATAAGGCATAAAATCAACCCTTTTCGGTGCTAATGTTGGAAAAAACATGTTTCTTTGTTTACTTTTCAATTACATGATCAAAAGAGCTTAAACGAATAAAAGGAAAAAAACTAACAGTAGAAACCAACAAAAATTCAAAGAAGAAGGATTGACACGACCTACCGAACCCCCATCCACATCCAAAACAACAAAATAACAAAGACAGAAGCTTAGACACGGGGCCATGCCCACCATGCATGGGGTCGTGCACAGTCAAGATTCTCTGTAGAAAAAGACAACAACAACAGACAAACCAACACGTGGCGTGCTAACCTAACACGGGTCGTGACCAACTCTAAGATTCGTAGAATCTGTGATAGTACATCAAGTACACTGACCACGAGGCCGTGCCATGATACCACGGGGCGTGTTGGTACAAGACCTGACATCTGCAGTTAAAGAAGGGAGAGAAAAAAAGACCACGCAGCCGTGCTATGTGGGCACGGGGCCGTGTCTACCCTCGGTGTCCAGTTATAAATAGAGGGTTTGGTTCAAGAGAAAGGCATCTCTTGGCAAACCACCTCCCATACTTGCCGTCAGTCCACCACCACTACACCACCAACACCCACCACCATCATCCATATTTTATCTTTTAAAGACTGTAGTAGTCTCGGGATCCAAGATTGATTGTAAGAGTTCTTGTCAAACAAAGGTCATGCATGGCTAAATCTCTTAAATCACTTGGTGAAGACAAATCTTTTATGTATTACTTTTGATTTCCAATCTCTGGCAACTTTTTAATTAGGTATGTATTAATGACTTCAATAACTAGTTTTTATATTGAAAGTGAACTTTGGTTAAACATTTCTTCATGTTTCGTTGATTCACTCATTCATGTATTTACGGTCTATATAAAGCGCGTTAACTACTTGGAAGGGGTTTAGAAGGGTGGTTGGGTAAAGTTCTTGACTCCTTCAGTGTATAGATCCTACGAGGAATTGGTTCAAGCTTATTAGGACTTCCCTTGAGGCAGATAGCATCAAATCAGGAGAAGTAACAACGACTTGAACCCTTTATAAATAAACTACTATTAAAACTTTATCCGACCTTGCGGGACTGTATCCCTACTTACTCAGACCAATATGGCCGAGGGTAACGTCGCCTTCACAAGAAGGGCCTACCACTTTTCACATTAATAACCTATTTAATTATCTATCAATATTCTGACCTTGCGGGACTATATCCCTACTGACTTAGATCAATATGGTTTAGGGTATCGTCGCCTTCACAAGATGGGCCTACCACTATAACTAAGATAATCTTTTTAAAAAGCCCAAAGTGCGAAAATCATCAAAGGATACATAAAAGAGGAGTTGAGACCAAGTGGTCATTTCTTGTCTTTTGTTTTTACATTTTTAATATAGTTTTTTATCTTTTAAAAATTTTAAAATTTGTATCAAAATTTGGTTAGATTAAATGTTAATGATAAGCCGGTAGTAAAAACTCTTGTGTACTTGAATGACCTCGGTATCTTACAATCACTATACTACGTCTACGATGGGTGCACTTGACCTAACGTGTGTATAGTGTTAGTATTGTATCGTGTTTTATAAATTTAAAGCTTAATCAACGAGTAAAAAATACTTAAAATATAACAAAAATTATAACACACTCGCACGCACGTCAGCTATTGATAACGACATCTCATTGTAGTACTTTTTTCGTATTTGTTTTAGTTGTTTCTTTTGGTTATTGATGTACAAACTCATGTTATATATATTTATATATTACATTTTCAAATATTTATTTGTAATGTTTGTTTTAATTGTTAGTTTTGTAGTACTTTTTTTGTTTGATTGGTTGGTAGTTTTAAACAAGTAAACATTACATATAAATTGTTTTATATAAACGTTTGTATTGGATTTGACACGTTTAAATATTTTTAACGATAATTTAATTTAAAATAATATTCAAATTTTAAATAATAAATAATAATTAAAAATAATAAGTCGACCACGATTATCAAGTCAGACCTGTTAATTTAGACTTGACACATGTATCGTAGAACTTGACATGTAGATCGAGACGGACTCATTAATTTAGACTTGACACGTTTATTAAGACGGACCAGTTAATAAAAAACAACATTTTATATTTAAAAACTAAAAATTTTATCAACATGTTCATAACAATGGTTAACAAAAAAAACATTTTATCAAAAATTTTGAAAATTAAAGTTATATCAACATTTTATAATAATTGTTAAGACTGTGCGTTGTGGGTTAACGGAAGTGCCACATCACCCCATTAACGACACAAAACACTGCGCTAGTCCTCTAATGGGCTCGTTATTGGGGGAGGGGTCGCCATTGGATTAATAGGGGCAGAGAGTTTGATTATGGGTCCGTTTCCTTTTCCAACAAATCACTAAGTGTTTTTTTAGTTATTAGTATTGGATGTGTAGTTATTCTACTACACATTTTTGTTTAATGTTTAGTTATTGTTCAAATTCTTAAGTGACAGTGATGTAGCGGTAATTCGGCAATGATTTAGTTATTCCATAACACATAACCTAACTAAGAAACATTTTATAAAAAAGAATATGAACATTAAAAAAAACAATACGCTGTGTAGCCATATACACAACCTATATATAGCTACAAAGTTTCACCCTCACCTTGGCTTTTCACCCAAAAATAAAACCCGATACGACGTGTATAGCTCTATACGTGTCATTTAGGGTACCGAAAGTGTCCCAAAAAATAAGAGGGATGTCCAAATAACCAAAACCAAAATATTAGTATTGTAGATTTTTTTTCTTTTTATTGTTGTGTATCCGGCTAGAACACTTAAAGTTCACTTATTAATTTTTTTTTGTCCAGCACTAAAAACGGTTTTAAGGTTTTCCCATGTAATCGTATAAAAGTCGTGCGTATTATATAATTTCCGAAAAAAAAAATAACAACCTTTAGTTGATGTCGCATTTAGTTTTCTTTTTAACATCAATTTCATTAGCAAACTACACCCAACTAGCAAGTGCTAGATAGGGGCAGCAAAACAGCAAACAAAAGAAACAAAGAGAGAAAAACCACCACATTAACATCAAATACTCTCCAATTCGACTACTCAATAGACATGAACTTAGCTCGATTGTTAATCCATAAGTAGCTCGAAAGCAAAGATTTTTCCGTGCTCGCCAAATACACCAACAAGCAATCAAAATTATATATTGGATGATTTTCCTCCTTGATCACTGATGACCGGAAACTATAGTACAAGTAACCTAAGCTTGGGCCTAGGGCCTCAAAAAAATAGGGTCTTTATTTAAAAAGAAAATTAATATACTAACTATTAATATTAATATTAGTGCAAGCTTATCGTTTTACATTTGTTTGGTTCCTTATACAAGCAAACCACTCTCTATTATAGTTGTGTTATACATTTGTTTGGTTTCAAACACTGAACAAAAGAAGTTCCTTTTATAACAAACAAAAAATAAGGGCCTCAAACTTGCATTTAGCATTAAGCCTCCAAAAAGTTCGACTGGCCTGTGACATCACCATAGCCAACATACTTATGGACCTCTAAAAGATCATGCATGAAAAGGCAAAAATTGACGGTAATTTGCACCATCAACTAGTATTTTGCCATATAGTTAATGCAACGAAACAGAAATGAATATATTTTGCCATGATGTTGCATTTAGTGTAAAATGTAAGCATCGTTTGTATAAATGGATAATCATGTTAAGTATCGTTTGTGTATATCACACAACATCATAGGATGAGTAAAATGTAATCACGCCTAAAATTACGAATGAAAAAAACAATATAAATGGATGATCGTGTTAAGTATCGTTTGTATATTAACATCAAACTTTATAATGTATTACAAGTTTCAACAATCAACGACTTGGAAGAACATAACAACCCTATAGATTCTTTGGCTTCTAAAAACCAAAAGGGCAAAATAATAAATAGTAATCATTGTAGCATAATCACATTATGATCACGATATAACTATTGATTATGTTCATAAAGCAAGCATGATTATTTCCTCAACATCCCAAGTTGATCAGATTTGTGTATTTCAACGAGACATTCCTCCAGGAACCTTTGGTGGCACCATGATTCCACCACTTTGTTGAATCTCCGGTGTCTGATTGCGCCACCCAACTCCTGAACAAGTAATTAAGATCGTTGTAAATATTAATAGACAGACGCAGCTCGACTGTTAAAAAAAATTGAAGCTTGTGGCATAGTATTTAAAGGGCCCTCAATTTTATGGGGCTTGACTTCGTTTGATTCTTCACATCTGATCACAACGTTCTTGACTTTTAATTTCTCAAATTTCTGTTGGATTTTTGCGATTTTGTGTCTTCTAACAATCGTATTCAAAAAATATTTGTCATCGTATTCTCAAATGTTGGGACCATAGGCAAAAAATATATTATCTTTTGCGAAAAAAGTCACAATTTTTTAATCCGTTTTAAGCCCCTACAAAGCTTGAGCCACTCCTGTCAATAGACCTGATTATAAACACAAATTTGAAAAATATACGAGATGGGTCTGAATGTTACCGAGTTGCATGTTGAACCCTCGAGCCTGAAGCTCACGGTACTCTTGGCACAAGGCGCATGGTTCACATATTAAATGAACAAGAATATTAATGAGAGGGTCATTAGGCAAGTTATATAATTGACTCATTTTGATCCTATAGTATGCTGATAACAAACACCCGCAGCCCGTGAAGTACAGTATCCCGGCATGAAGCATAGCATATAAACCGCAACCTGTTAATTACACATTGTATTTTTAGTATCATTGAACTGGTAACTTATTTAACTATCGATTGCCTTCAAAATGAACACTTACTGTTTTGTCCCCTGTCGACCATTTCTGCGACTTGCCCAAAAGTGACACAAGGGGCAAAAAAGGTTATAAGCACTGTTAAAACAGAAGACATGATCAGTAGGTGATGTGATTAAGAAATTGCAGGATTTATGTGAAGATACGAGTGTAAACGAGGTTAGTCGAGCTCTGCTTTTTTAACTTATGAGAGGTGGAGCCTAAGGTTATCCATTTCAAGCTCTATTTTCAAAGCTCGAACTCGGTTCAAGGCTCAACTCGTTTACTAGTTATTAATTTATTTCTATACATTAACAAATATTTTTTCTAAATAATTTTTAGTTATAATGTGTATATATACCTAGATAAATATTATTTAATTGTTTTTATTGTATGCTTATATATAATAACTTTAATTATAAAAATATGTATTTAAAATATTAACAAAAAATATATAATTAATTGGCTTGTTTAGACTTGCAAGCTAGCTCGAGCTTCATAAGGGAACCTCTAGGCATGGTTGTTTATCAAACCAGTTTATATACAGATTTGAGCCCGTTTAAGTTCGATTCGATCGAGCTTTTAACAAGCCAATCTTGAGTAGCTCTGATGGCTCGTTTACACCCGTAAACATCAATGATATGAATAAAGAAACTAAAAAATACAACATGATTGTACTTACGCGTTGGGATATCATCAAAACATTCAAAAAGACCTGTGGACCAAGTAGGCATCATGCCTTGCTGTGGTGGAACCCCGACCACTTGCTGGTTCGTTTGGCCGGTCTCACCTTTGCCAGAATTTGATTCAGATGCAGCTGAAGTATTTGAAGGTTGCGCAGCATTTGCCGGTTGGGCGTCATTTGTAGGTTGAGGAGCTTTGTCCTTGTTGTCTTGTGGGGCTGAGGAATTCATGTTTAAACTCAATTATCCAGATAGAATGGCTACTATGCTTGGATAATCGAGTTTAATTTAGCTTGTCAATTGATTTCATTTTATGCAATAAGGGTGCCTATTTATACATTTGAGGTTATATTCTTGCAATGATTTATCCAACGAATTTTTGCGGTGTTTTTGGGAGGACTTGCATGGATGCGATAATTGTTGCATGTTAGTAGGGTTGATCACCTCACATTAAATAAAAGAATTTGATGGTCTAGACGTCCTCGTATTGTACATTTTTTCCAAATCTATTTGATCCGAACTTTTTATGTAGATATAATTAAAATCATAACAACTTTTTATGTGGATTTAATTAAAATCATATCAACTTATTATATCATGATATAATAAATAGACGAAATAGTTGATCCAAGATGCTATTGGGTTGATCCTATAATTTTCAACTTAAAAAGGGTGTGCATATTTTTCAAATGCTCATGTTGTGCAATATAATCATGTTGTGCAATATAATGCATACATACGTTAATGAAATATTATTTTTATGCTCTACACCCTGGTGGCCCTTTTATAATGTGTCATCAAGCTTAGAGATACTGAACGCCCTCTCGACATCCTTTCTTTATAACTCATGATGTTTTTGAATTCTTGCATCTTGGAGTGGAGTTTTGTGGATACGAGAAGATTTTTAAAAGCGTGACCCATTTGAGGTAAGTTCCATTTGAAGGATAGTATACTTGGTGGTATTTTGTGTTGTTCACTGTAAAATTGCTTGGAAGCGCAAAACTGTCTAAGATTTATGACTTTCATGTCATTGTTCGACCTGACTACTCCTAATAAGCATGCCAAATTTAAAAGTCATGTGATGTAAAAGCCTCAAGCCTTAAGGTGGGATATCTTTGGCCACCTTTTATATATTGTCCTTTCCATACAACATGACAGTTTTCCTATGCCAAATGCATATAATCAATATGCTTCCCAACATTCTAGGAAACCCCTGAATAGTTGAATGAATTTCAAGTAACCGTTGGATGGTACTTTGGTTAGGCCTTCTTAGACATTTTTCGAATACAGTTAGATGGCATACCTGCAAGAAACTCGTAGACACTAGTTTGTCATACTTTCACCAATACGTACGTATTCATCTGGCGCATCATCAAATACCTTATGCCAAATGACATATGGTGGATGTACATTTTTAACCCTTTCAACCAATCACATTTGTTCTTTGTGTGAAGTTTGTATAATTGTTGGACAAATCCTTGAAAACTCTAAACAAAAGCTCGCAATGCAATCAGAACTGATGTCTAAAGTATTAATCCAGGAAGACTGGATCTGAAGCAAAGTATGTCACACCCCGACCCGCAGCGGAATAAGAGTCGGGGCATAATTGGGTTATCACCAAAGCTCATGATATTTACTAATATGTTTCATATTTATTAAAGCCAAAATTACATTCTCAATAATCCAAACATGTCCATACAAATACAAAGAAAAATAACCAACTAAACAATCCAAGCTCTAAACCAGTTTATTCTTCTAAGCCAATCCTATGTGTTTCTTGCTGCGGCTGGATCACCTGTATCATGTGTAAAAATGGAGGTTTTTGGGTCAACATAAGTTGGCGAGTGAACCTTGTTAGATAAACATTTATTATTGATTTCTTGTTATTTTTATCAAGGAAAAATTGTGCAATAGTCATAGGTGAGCAAATGTAAATAATCCAACAATAGCAATAACAACCACAAACAATAATATACAATAACATATGAACTTGCATGAATATATAATATGAATGAAACTGTATATGTTGGCAACGTCACGTTCACGCTCATAATGTAATGGGGAACGGACGGCCTATGATGAATGTCTGTGCGATCAAGGCTCAATCAAACGGAGCCGATCGTATGTTGGCAACGCCCAGTTCACGCTCATAATGTAATGGGGAACGGACGGCCTATGATGAATGTCTGTGCGATCAAGGCTCAATCAAACGGAGCCGATCGTATGTTGGCAACGCCCAGTTCACGCTCATAATGTAATGGGGAACTGCTCAACGCTCATAATGTAATGGGGAGCGGCGGCCTATGATAATGCATGTACTGAAAATAATAAATTAAATCTAAACAATAACCACACAAACAGTTGATACAAGCTAAATACATATTTGTTCATGATATGATGTATGCACAATGATTTAAATATAATAAATGGTAAGACACATGATACACCCAAAAAACGTGATTAAAACGGGGAATTTGTAGAGATTCACTCACATTGGGTGCGTTCGGTTGGAGATGATGAGATGCGCACGAGTTTGAAGGATTGAACAACAAGGATTAACGAACCTAAATAATAACGGAAAGTATAGTAAATGAGGGGATTTTATTAATAATCTTAATAGATATATTTTTGTGAGTTTAAGGCTATTTCCTATCTTTAAAAACATTATTTTTAAGTATTTTTAATTGATTTTTGAATTAAATTAAATAAATAAAAATATAAAAAAAATGTTGACTTTTGCGTTGACCATTGACCGTTGACTGTTTGACTGTGACTGTTGACTGTTTGACCGGTTCTATTGTGTGCATGTATGCGCTGGGTGAGGCTCGAACCCGAGACCTCCCGTACGCGTGCACGCAGCTCTACCAACTGAGCTACGTGTCTAAGCCGAAATATTTCTGTTTTTAATTATATTTATATACTGTTTTAATTTATTCAAAATTCATTTATTTTTTAAAAAGGATTATCAAACCGGTGCCGTCAACAGGTCTCGAACCCGGGACCTGTGATTTAATGTTGCACACAGTCCACCGCTGGACTGTGTGTCTAACTTGGTTAATATACTGATTTTTATTATACTTAACATCTAATTGCGAAAGGATCCGGTTCAGTTTAAAAAAAGAACATTTTAATTACAGAGAGTGTGTGTGTGTCAAGGATCGAACTCGGGACGTATGCGTATTGTTTGCACACAGTCCACCGCTGGACTGTGTGTCTAACCCGTTTATAATACCGATTTTAATTAATCTTATAATCATAACAGACTTCATCTTCTTCGCTAAATTCACAGACAATGATTAATCAACTGTTTCTTGCTTAAAACGATTAACAGACGTACAAATGATTTATATGTAACGGATAGGAAAAGTTTCGGGAATGAACATACCCGAATGATGATCTTTCTCTGAACTCCGGCGAAGTCGTCGGCTCTGTTTTTATGAACTTCGACTGAGCGAACAAATTAACAGTTTTGATTAGCTAATTGTGGAATTGAAGTACTAAACAAGAGTTATCAGAAGGTTTGAATGACTATACCGTTTTACAGCGGAAAACAGGAATTTTCAGAAGTTTTCCGGCGAGAGTGAATTATTCGATATCGACGTCTGAAACTGTTTCCGATTGAAGGTTTTGAGTTAGCAATAGCTTAACAACTGATAGACGATGAAAGAATTAAGAGACTTGCTGATTTGATGGAAGACACGGTTTTCCGGCGAAAGTCCGGCGAGTTCAAAAAGCTGCTCCGACGAACTGAAAGTAGTGCGAAAATTAAATTGAAGGTCTGCAGATGAGTTTGAGTCGCGAGAGGGACAAAGGTTGGAGTAAATCAGGAAGTGCAGATTTTTCGGTTATTAAAACCGATCAACTTATGAATTCAAGTCCATTCAAGATCAAATTGATTGAAGGTGTCGGTGTATCGGTTATAATCGGTAAACCGCGAACAATCAAACGTTTTGGACGTTTGGTGACCGATTTCGGTTACAGTTAGCATAAACAGATCGATTCATGATTGATCATAAAATTTAATTGTTTCCTAGAATTCCAGAAAACATCAAGTGGCGGAGTGGTTATATGTGTGTGTGATAAGTCTTATGCTTACCTGGCTGACCCGGGTTCGAGTCCCGGCAGCCTGATTTTTATTTTAATTATTTTATTTTTACTTTTTATCAATTATAACTTTTATATTCTAGTTTGTTTATTAATTATGCATCATTAAAAATTAAAATTGACATAAATACGCAACGAAACATTTATAACTTGATATTTGATTACAAACGAAGCGGGTTTGGAAAACCCGTTTTTGACAAATGTTACAGTATCCCCTACTTTTAGGAATTTCGTCCCGAAATTTAAGTAGTAGTAGTAGGAAAAAGATGCGGGTATTTTTCGCGCATTGTGTCTTCACGTTCCCAAGTAAACTCAGGTCCCCGTTTCGACTCCCAGCGTACCCTAACAATTGGAATGCGACTTCGTCGTAGACGTTTTTCTCCGAAGTCCATGATCTCTACTGGTCTTTCAATAAAATGCATAGATTCATCAATCTGAATATCTTCCAGAGGAATATGGAGGTTCTTATCAGCGAGGCACTTCTTCAAGTTTGATACGTGGAATGTGGGGTGAATCCTGTTGAGTTCTTCTGGTAGATCAAGCTTGTATGCTACAGGTCCTACTCTTTCGAGTATCTTGAAAGGTCCTACGTAGCGTGGTGCTAGCTTGCCTTTTTGACCAAAACGAACTACTCCCTTCCACGGTGATACTTTTAAAAGTACATGATCACCAATGTTAAACTCCAAAGGCTTTCGTCGTTTATCTGCATAACTCTTTTGACGACTTTGAGCCGTTAGAAGATTGTTTCGAATTTGATGGATCTTGTCTATGGTTTCTTGAATCAATTCTGGACCGGTGATTTGAGCTTCCCCAATTTCGTGCCAACATACTGGAGATCGGCACTTACGACCATATAAAGCTTCAAAAGGTGCCATGCCGATGCTTGAATGATAGCTGTTGTTGTACGAAAATTCAACTAATGGTAGATGAGTGTCCCAATTTCCCTTGAAGTCTATGACACATGTTCGAAGCATATCTTCAAGAGTTTGAATGGTGCGTTCAGATTGTCCATCAGTTTGAGGATGATAAGCGGTACTGAGATCTAATCGTGTACCCAAAGCGGCTTGTACTGCTTGCCATGTTCGTGAAGTGAAACGACCATCACGATCTGAAATAATGCTTAACGGTACACCATGTCGGCTTACGATTTCGCTGATATAAATACGAGCTAGCTTTTCGTTCTTGAAATCTTCGCGGATAGGAATAAAGTGAGCTGATTTTGTAAGGCGATCAATGATTACCCATATAGTGTCATACCCACCAGAAGTGCGAGGTAACCCGGTAATGAAGTCCATGGTTATGTTTTCCCACTTCCATACAGGTATTTCAGGTTGGACCAGAAGTCCCGAGGGTCTTTAGTGTTCAGCTTTCACCTTGGAACATGTAAGGCATTTGGAAACAAAAACAGCAATATCCTTTTTCATTCCAGGCCACCAATAGGTGTATCGAAGGTCTTGATACATCTTATCGGCTCCTGGGTGTATAGAGTATCGTGTTTTGTGAACCTCATTCATAAGAAATTCACGAAGGTTGTTGTGGTCAGGAATCCATATGCGTTCTAGATAGTACAGAATACCGTCAGATTTAGTTTCAATTTTAAGTTCAGCTCCACATGATAGCTCCTTTCGTATGTCGTCTTCCGTTACTGAAACATGTTGGGCTTCTCGAATTTGATCTTTAATGTCAGTTATGATTTGCGAACATAGAAGATGAATGGAGTTCGCATAACCCTTTCGACTGAGTGCATCAGCCACCACATTTGCCTTGCCAGGGTGGTACCGAATTTCACAGTCGTAGTCATTTAGAAGTTCGACCCATCTTCGTTGCCTCATGTTTAACTCCTTTTGGTTGAAGATATGTTGAAGACTCTTGTGGTCAGTGTATATTTCACACTTAGTACCATAGAGATAATGTCTCCATATCTTAAGAGCGAACACAACGGCGCCAAGTTCTAGGTCATGGGTGGTGTAGTTCTTCTCATGAGTCTTGAGTTGTCTCGAAGCATAAGCTATAACCTTTCCTCTTTGCATTAGAACACAGCCTAATCCTTGCCCTGACGCGTCGCAATAAACCACGAAGTCATCACAACCTTCAGGAAGAGTGAGGATTGGTGCATCACAGAGTTTTTGTTTAAGGGTTTGGAAGGCTTCTCCTTGTTTGGGTCCCCATATGAAGGGTTTTCCTTTATGAGTTAAAGCCGTGAGTGGTACAGCAATGCGGGAGAAATTTGAAATGAAACGGCGATAATAACCAGCCAAACCAAGGAATGATCTTACTTCGGTTGATGTACGTGGCGCTTGCCATTCTTGTACTGCTTTGATCTTTGAGGGGTCGACATGTATTCCCTTGTCATTAACAACATGTCCAAGGAATTGTACCTCTTTTAACCAGAATTCGCATTTGGAGAATTTGGCGTAAAGTTTTTCATTCTCTAAGAGTGTAAGGATGAGTCGAAGGTGCCGTTCATGATCAGACTTAGACTTTGAATAAATGAGGATGTCGTCGATGAAGACTATAACAAAACGATCGAGATAGGGTTTGCAGACTCTGTTCATTAGATCCATGAAGATAGCTGGAGCGTTGGTTAAACCAAATGGCATGACCATGGATTCATAATGACCATAACGAGTTCGGAAGTCGGTCTTTGGGACGTCTTCTTCATGTACTCTAAGTTGATAATAACCAGAACGAAGGTCGATTTTTGAAAAACAGCTGGCGCCTTGAAGTTGGTCAAGAAGATCATCAATGCGAGGTAATGGATAGCGATTCTTGATCGTTAACTTGTTGAGTTCTCTGTAGTCGATGCACATGCGAAACGTTCCATCTTTCTTCTTCACAAAAGGACAGGTGCACCCCAAGGCGAGGAGCTAGGACGTATAAATCCTTTGTCAGTCAACTCTTGCAATTGACTGGCTAGCTCTTGCATTTCAGAGGGGGCTAACCTATAAGGAGACTTTGCAACTGGTATAGCACCAGGTATAAGATCAATGCGGAATTCGACTTCTCTCAAGGGAGGAAGTCCTGAAATGTCGCCAGGAAAAACTTGCGGAAAATCTTTTACTACTGGGATGTTTTCGAATTTCTTCTCCGTGGTGCCCTTTTTGACGACATGAGTTAAAAATGCGACATAATTCTTGCGAAGATATTTTTGAGCTTGAAGACAGGACATTAATCTGAGCCCTTTCGATGGGGTTTCTCCAAAGATTCGTAGAGTCTGACCGTTTGAAAGAGGAATGCGTATAAACTTCTCGCGGCATACAACTTCAGCCTGATGTTGGCTGAGCCAGTCCATACCAATTATAATGTCAAAGCTTCCCAACTTCATAGGAATAAGGTCAACTGGAAAGTCGTGGTCGTTTAAGGTGAGAGTACAATTGCGTATAATAGAGTTTAATGAGATCGGTTTCCCGTCAGCAACTTCTACTGTTATGGATTCCATGAGCTTATCACGAATTTGGTTTAGGATGGGTTCAAACTCTAAGGATACAAAACTTTTATCCGCGCCAGTATCAAACAACATGGATGCATAACTACCGTTGATAAGAAACGTACCGTTAACCACATTGCTGTCAGCTCTAGCTTGATTAGCGTTGATGTTGAAAGCTCTTCCTCTTGCAGGTGGAGGAGCTTGGTTAGCTTGATTCACCGGATTGGCTTGGGCTTGAGCATGTATAATGTTCACCAAACGTGGACAAGTGTTTCTAAAGTGGCTTGGGTCTCCACAATTGTAGCAAGCTCGCATAGGTTGCACCATGGGATAGTTAGGTTTGGTAGTATGATTGGGCTAAATCTTGAGTAGGTGGTAGTAGTAGGGGTTGTTGGGCTTGACCCATTATTTGATGGTGGGTTTGGGTTGAGGGCTGGTGGCGGTTCGTTCGCTGAGGTATGCGACAGGTTTGAACAGTATGACCTGCGCGACCACAGCCGGTGCAATGTTGGCAGGGGTGATCAGGAAAGTGGTGGTATTGGCAACGGTTGCATTTTTGTAATGGGCCAGAGTATGGCCTTTTGTATGGTGCAGGTGAGGGGGCAACTTGGGTAATGGGTGCAGCAGGGATAGGGAAATTGGGTTGTGTGACAGCGAAGTTTCTGGTGTTACGTTTCCTCTTGTTAGCAAACTTAGAGGAGGAGGTGGAATGGTTTGAAGTTTGGCCCTCAACGGGGGCTTTCTTTTTCTCCTCTTTAAATTTACCGTTGCGAATTCGATTCTCGGTCAGTTCAGTAGCTAGTTCCATAGCAGCTTCAAGTGTTGCTGCCGAAGTGCTGAGAACTGAATCTTGAATTTTCGAGGGAAGACCTCGAATATAATGCTCGATTAAGCGGTAAACTAGGGTGAACAAGTTAGGGACCATCTGGTTCAACTCTAAGAACCTCTTGTTGTAGGAAGTATGATCTCCCTCCTTTTGCTTCAATGAATGAAATTCATCTTCTAACTTTTTAATCTCACTTCTAGGACAGAATCGTCTCGTCATGATTTCCCTTAACTCCTCCCACGTTAAGGCCATAGCATCTTCGATTCCCCTCTTACCCTTTTCAGTATTCCACCAGGTAAGAGCTACCCCAAATAGTCTCCCGGTTGCGTATCGTACCTTGCGATCCTCGGGACAATCGCAGTTAAGGAAGGTGTTTTCCATTTCCTCAAACCAGTGGAGGAGAGCAGTGACACCTTCGGTCCCTTCAAATTTAGGAGGATCGCAAGACTTGAAATGTTTATATGAGCACTTTTTGGTAGGAGGGTTGCAGATGTTCTGGTTTTCTTGCTGGGGAGGATTAGTGGGATTTGTGGCGAGAGCTTGTTATACTTGAACCACAATGTCAGGAAGCACCGCGGCCATTTGTTTTGCGATTTGAGTGGCCAAGCGTTCGTGAGACCTTCCTGATCTTTTACCCCCCGTTGTTGTCTAGCCGACATCTACAGGAACATACCTAAGAAGATTGTGAGTTTATAGAGTCTTTTTAGGTGTCATGTGTCTTAAAGAAAATGAAAATAACATAAATATCAATAATGCAACTACATCCATAGGATGTCTTGGGTTTGCTTATGTTGGGCCTCAAATGTCCCCCATACCTTCACCTGTATAGTCATGTGGGCCCCCATGATTATTGGCTTGGTAGGATTCACATTAGTATTGGCGGTTTAACACTCGCATTACCCGAATGAAAACCACGAAATATGTTTACGAGATGTATGGTCGGAATGTGTCCAGGTGTAGATACAATGACAACTCAAAGTGGGGTTAGCTCACACGACGTTTGGTATAGCATGCTTTGGCCTAATAGGTACTTTGTACTCTCATCGTTAGTCCCCAGGTAGGCAAACTGGTCCTTTATTTTGGATTTATACGAATGCCAGCCTAGACAGGACGTTCCGACTACCGGTACTTGTACCCTTCCAGTTACTACATGCCCGTCATGAGAACTAACTTTGATGTGAATTGAAAATACAAAAATCATTGTAAAAACAATCATGAAAATGATGTGATGTGTGCTTTCATGGATATGATATGTTATGAGAATATGATTCATGATAGGCATTATATAATAATATGTACTTATGAACATGCTTGCATAACATTGAATGTAACATTAAACATAAAACATATAAACATCATGAATTTTGCATGTAACACACAAACTTCTTAAAGATTTCTAATTAACTATAGTATAGGCTCTAAGGGTCTAATAACCTATCCTATATCACTATAGTCATGGCTCTGATACCAATCTGTCACACCCCAACCCGTAGCGGAATAAGAGTCGGGGCATAATTGGGTTATCACCAAATCTCATGATATTTACTAATATGTTTCATATTTATTAAAGTCAAAATTACATTCTCAATAAAACAAACATGTCCATACAAATACAAAGAAAAATAACCAACTAAACAATCCAAGCTCTAAACCAGTTTATTCTTCTAAGCCAATCCTATGTGTTTCTTGCTACGGCTCGATCACCTGTATCATGTGTAAAAATGGGGTTTTTTGGGTCAACATAAGTTGGCGAGTGAACCTTGTTAGATAAACATTTATTATTGATTTCTTGTTATTTTTATCAAGGAAAAATTGTGTAATAGTCATAGGTGAGCAAATGTAAATAATCCAACAATAGCAATAACAACCACAAACAATAACATACAATAACATATGAACTTGCATGAATATATAATATGAATGAAACTGTATATGTTGGCAACGTCACGTTCACGCTCATAATGTAATGGGGAACGGACGGCCTATGATGAATGTCTGTGCGATCAAGGCTCAATCAAACGGAGCCGATCGTATGTTGGCAACGCCCGGTTCACGCTCATAATGTAATGGGAATTGCTCAACGCTCATAATGTAATGGGGAGCGGCGGCCTATGATATTGCATGTACTGAAAATAATAAATTAAATCTAAACAATAACCACACAAACAGTTGATACAAGCTGAATACACATTTGTTCATGATATGATGTATGCACAATGATTTAAATATAATAAATGGTAAGACACATGATACACCTAAAAAACGTGATTAAAACGGGGAATTTGTAGAGATTCACTCACATTGGGTGCGTTCGGTTGGAGATGATGAGATGCGCACGAGTTTGAAGGATTGAACAACGAGGATTAACTAACCTAAATAATAACGGAAGGTATAGTAAATGAGTGGATTTTATTAATAATCTTAATAGGATTTTTAGATATTTTTTTGTGAGTTTAAGGCTATTTCCTATCTTTAAAAACATTATTTTTAAGTATTTTTAATTGATTTTTGAATTAAATTAAATAAATAAAAATATAAAAAAAATGTTGACTTTTGCGTTGACCATTGACCGTTGACTGTTTGACTGTGACTGTTGACTGTTTGACCGGTTCTATTGTGTGCATGTATGCGCTGGGTGAGGCTCGAACCCGAGACCTCCCGTACGCGTGCACGCAGCTCTACCAACTGAGCTACGTGTCTAAGCCGAAATATTTCTGTTTTTAATTATATTTATATACTGTTTTAATTTATTCAAAATTCATTTATTTTTTAAAAAGGATTATCAAACCGGTGCCGTCAACAGGTCTCGAACCCGGGACCTGTGATTTAATGTTGCACACAGTCCACCGCTGGACTGTGTGTCTAACTTGGTTAATATACTGATTTTTATTATACTTAACATCTAATTGCGAAAGGATCCGGTTCAGTTTAAAAAAAGAACATTTTAATTACAGAGAGTGTGTGTGTGTCAAGGATCGAACTCGGGACGTATGCGTATTGTTTGCACACAGTCCACCGCTGGACTGTGTGTCTAACCCGTTTATAATACCGATTTTAATTAATCTTATAATCATAACATACTTCATCTTCTTCGCTACATTCACAGACAATGATTAATCAACTGTTTCTTGCTTAAAACGATTAACAGACGTACAAATGATTTATATGTAACGGATAGGAAAAGTTTCGGGAATGAACATACCGGAATGATGATCTTTCTCAGAACTCCGGCGAAGTCGTCGGCTCTGTTTTTATGAACTTCGACTGAGCGAACAAATTAACAGTTTTGATTAGCTAATTGTGGAATTGAAGTACTAAACAAGAGTTATCAGAAGGTTTGAATGACTATACCGTTTTACAGCGGAAAACAGGAATTTTCAGAAGTTTTCCGGCGAGAGTGAATTATTCGATATCGACGTCTGAAACTGTTTCCGATTGAAGGTTTTGAGTTAGCAATAGCTTAACAACTGATAGACGATGAAAGAATTAAGAGACTTACTGATTTGATGGAAGACACGGTTTTCCGGCGAAAGTCCGGCGAGTTCAAAAAGCTGCTCCGACGAACTGAAAGTAGTGCGAAAATGAAATTGAAGGTCTGCAGATGAGTTTGAGTTGCGAGAGGGGACAAAGGTTGGAGTAAATCAGGAAGTGCAGATTTTTCGGTTATTAAAACCGATCAACTTATGAATTCAAGTCCATTCAAGATCAAATTGATTGAAGGTGTCGGTGTATCGGTTATAATCGGTAAACCGCGAACAATCAAACGTTTTTGGACGTTTGGTGACCGATTTCGGTTACAGTTAGCGTAAACAGATCGATTCATGATTGATCATAAAATTTAATTGTTTCCTATAATTCACAGAAAACATCAAGTGGCGGAGTGGTTATATGTGTGTGTGATAAGTCTTATGCTTACCTGGCTGACCCGGGAACGAGTCCCGGCAGCCTGATTTTTATTTTAATTATTTTATTTTTACTTTTTATCAATTATAACTTTTATATTCTAGTTTTTTTATTAATTATGCATCATTAAAAATTAAAATTGACATAAATACGTAACGAAACATTTATAACTTGATATTTGATTACAAACGAAGCGGGTTTGGAAAACCAGTTTTTGACAAATGTTACAAAGTAGTCGTTCCACAGAAGACCGTCTCCACCCTCATGATCCATGTTAATTTCCTTGTGCTTTTTCCTTACAGGTCTAGAACTTAATCCTTCTTGGGTATTGTGCTACTTGACCATCAAATACATCTTCTCCACGTCATTATATATTAATTCCTCATACTATTTCACAACTATTTACATGAATACCATATTAAAAGCTTCAAGAGGCATAATAGATGCAAGGGTAGGTTGCGAGGTTTCTTCATCACTAGAACTCATTGTTGTTGTAGAGCAAACCGGATCTGAATCTATGCATATAAAGATGATGAGCGAAAACGTGAAGTAGGGGAGAGGAGAATATGCATGAGTTGGCCATCAGAACAATTAAGAAAAGCGGGAAGATGAAATGGGATGGGTATAGCCGTATAGATGGGGCGAAATTTAAATTTAATAGATTGTCTTTTTAAATAGGGCTTGGTAAAAGGTGGGGGGCCATTTAGGAATATATATATATATATATATATATATATATATATATAGGATGAGGTTATTGTAAGAAAATATAAAAGTGTGAAAAGGATAAGAAATTTAATCTAATAGCTGAGATATTGATGGCAATCTTGTAAATAGTGTTGACTATTAAAGTAATTAATTTTCTAGATTAAGGGTATAAAGATAAATTTAACATTTTTAAATTAAGAAACTAACATTAATGCACATTCAAGTTCTCCTCATTCTTTTTTAAACGTCAATAACTTTTTATACGTAACTCTTTTTAAAAAAAATTACACCATAATAACGAGTATTTTTTTTATCTTTAATATGAATACCATTTTGATATACTTATGTAGAGAAAAAATTATGTCTCGCTTGGATGTTTTAGTCCATGGTGTTTTTTCTATGTTCATACAATGGTATTTTAACTGTAGGGTGTTATTTCTGTTATATTTCAATTCTTCGTAAGATATATGTCTTCAATATATATGATGTGGTGTTTTTATGAGTTAAGGTGTTGTTCCTGTTATATTTAATGTGAGGACAAAGGTCCTTGATTTTATATTCAATGTTAGGGTGTTCTTTGTAAGATGTGTGCCTTCAATATACATGCTGTGGTGTTTTTATGAGTTAGTGTGTTATTCTTTATAAGTTGTATGCCTTCAAATTCGAAAAAATCCCTATAATAACTGTCAAAAATCGGTTACATATATTCATTCCATAATTAGATTTTATTAATTAAATTACACTTATACCCTTAAATTACCAAAATAAAAAAGGACACGTGTCACCTCCAAAATCTTTCTTATTCTTTTCACACTTTTATATTTTCTTACATGAACCCCCCTCTCTCTCTCTCTATATATATATATATATATATATATATATATTAAAAGTAAACGGGTTCTGTCATTTCACAAGTATTTAGCAAAACTCTTAATCAATGCCCATCCATTTCACTTATGCTGTCTTATGGACTATTGTACATGGACCAAAATCTTAACTAATGTCCATCCATTTCATCTTTCATTTCAATCTTTTATCTTTCTTTCTATAATTATATCAAAGATTACTATTTTTCTCCTTTGCTTTTCAATTAAATAAATAAATAAATAATAATAATAATTATAATAATAATAATAATAATAATAATAATAATAATAATAATAATGTTTTTATATTCTTTATCATTACATTTTCTTTTTTCTTCACTTACAACCACTTTTAAAAATATGAAAAATGTTATAAAGTTAAACAGTGTTTCCCGTATATTTACAGCAGTAACAAATTTAAAACAAAAGTTAAGGGATAATGCTAAAAGAAAACCTACCGTAGATTCATACATTTGAAACGGAAAAAATAAAAAGCAATAATAAATTATGATAATTAAGTTAAATTGATTGTAAACATCAAATTAACGATGAATGGATAGAGCATCTTGATTGTGAACATCAGATTAATTAGAACAATTCATAAAAGAAACAATAGACCACCTCCTTTTATTTCTCTTTCAAAGTAAAGAAATTATAAACCCCATAAAGGTGACAAATACTATTTTAAAACTAAAATCATGACTAAAATTTTGCTCAATTTTCAATTTCAAAATCAACCCTAAAATCATTCTTTAGCATTTACAAATTTAATTTCTTTCTATACGTAATAATAATAATAATAATAATAATAATAATAATAATAATAATAATAATAATAATAATAATAATAATAATAATAATAATAATAATACATGAGTCGGTTCTTTCCAAAATCGATGAAGGCATTAATCGGCCTTAAAAGGCTAAAAATTATTGTTCAATTTTCACATCTATAAATACTAGATAATCTCCTGCAAAAGTAGAAGCATACCTCTTTTACAATGGTCAATAATGGACCATGGACGATGGTGGAAGACTAGGAGGCAAGAGGGCGGGCGTGTTTGGGCGCCAAGATTGGTGTCGCTAGTTTCCTGTTCTGTTTTCTTTTCACGTTTCAAGTTCAAAACTAATATGTGTTTAGGCTTTAATTTCTATTTAAATTTGGCTTTTAATAGTGGGTTTTAAGTTTAATAGTGGGTTTTTAATCATTGTTTAGTTTTGGGCTTTTTATAAAAATTTTAAGAGGTTAAGGTGTTGGGCTATTCATTTTTTTTTGAAATGTAGTATAATATAATATAATCTCAGAGGTAATGCAATGCATAAAACGTACACACACAATTTTCACTTTGCTGGAAAATTGAGGGGTGGAAGCTACCCCTATCTACACTCTACAACCAAAACTAATTTGTAGATTAACAGTAACATTTTCTCTCTCCTACACTAACAACCACTCAAAACTACTCATAATCTTTCTTTATAATATAAGTAACCCAATAACAAATCTACATGGAATCTATTGCGAATGCTACGTAAGAACCATCCTTATAATTAGTGATAGAACTTATTGAAAACTAAATTATGCTAACAAACTACTTTTTAGTTTTGTAATATAAACGAAAATTAGGAACGAATTCAAACTATATTTTAATCTTGTAATAAAGAAAGAACAAACCTATTAATTTCTATGGGAGCTGAACAACCAAACAATAATATTCTAATGTTAGCATTCTTATTTTTTAGGGTTTGATTTCAAAGTTCAAACTAAACACGAATCTTGATTGTTAAGTATCAACAAAATCTTGTTTTAAACTAAAACAAATGTAGTTTTAAACTAAACCCTAAAAACAAAGGAATAAAAAATAATTTTTAGGGTTTGATTTCAAGGTTAAAACTAAACACGAATCTTGATTGTTAAGTATCAACTAAATCTTGTTTTTAACTAAAACAATTCTAGTTTTAAACTAAACCCTAAAATAAAGGAATAAAAATAATGGTTACCGTCGAATCTGATGAATTGCCAGAAACTTATGACTACTTTGACTTGTGATTCAACCTTGGCGGTTGTGATGTGATGCAACAGCTTAACTAAATTACCTTATTGGCCATGTGGATTGTTTCGATTGGAGTAATTATAGTTAACTCTCTTGAAGACCTAATTTCCAAAAGTCCTCGAACTGAAGTCGTCGTGGGGTCAATGGGCCATCTTGTTAATAAACAAACAACGGTATTATTAACGATTCATTCCACCATGAGCAATGGGTGGAATTGGACTCCATTGTTAGGCACCATCCTATCCATGTTTCCTTGCCATCCTATAAATTAATTCAACAAAAAAAAATGACTAATCAGATTTATCAGAATTTTCATGGCACAAATATTTTGGTTTTTTATTATTATTATTAAAAAAACAATCTAACTTACTCCATATTCAACACCACTAGCCATCGCAGAAGTTGAACTCTCGACGTTATGGGAAAAGATAACATTTTACACACCTTAGTACTAATAGACCAAAGACCAAAGATGCTTTGGTAAATATAATATATTTTGCAACCAAATCCAATATGAGAATTGAAAAAGATGATCATTACCAATTGACATGTCAAATCCGTGGTGTTGGAGCTCGCGATACTCTTGACACAAGGCGGCGCATGACTCGCAACAGAAATGGACGCAGCAGTCATTGGTAGGTTCTTCAGGCAAACCGTATTGTCGCCTCATTTTGGTCCGATTACCACATGAATAAAGGCAACCACGACCGGTTAAGAGATTGATGATTGTGTATATGGCCCCATGTGTGCCACAAGCTATGTTATATTTAGGCAAATCAAATTATTAATCTACATCTCAAATCATCCCAAATCAAACATGTTATTAATTAATTAGACTACTTACAAGTATTCCCTTGTCTACAATCTCGGCTATTTGTCCGAAAATAATGCAAGGGCACCAAAAGGTTAAGCAGCCTGTACATGTTTAGATAAGTTATAAACTACTAGCTGATGGAAAAAAAAAAACCACGTTTGTTTTAAGTTTACAAGAAAATTGCATAGCTTGAATGACATACAAGTGGGGATATCCAGGCAACAGTCGCATAGTCCACTCGACCAAGAGGTTATCCTCGGTGATGAAACATCGGAGGCATATCGCTGCAGCGGGGGTTGGTCCTATCCCGGTGGCGCGGCTGGTGGTGGTGGAGACTTCTGAGGAAACATGATGATTGGAACGAACGGTACTAAATAGAGTTGTTTAGATGGACATAGTTTCAGAAGAGTGCATTTTAAATATATGGACAACAGTCGACAGTTACATGTGAACGCACGAAACAGCAAGGAAAGATACATTTAAAGTTATTAAGTTATCAACTTGTTTATTTTCCAAATTTTAAAAGATCGGCTTAGGTAATTGCTGTCAAGTATATTAGAATAGAAAATGACGCATAGATGTATTTCCCCGTATACATGAGAAGGGATAGTGTGATAACTATAAAGATATTCCTGCGTGTACATGTAAGGATTCGAATATGATTTTTAGAAATCTTCATTGTATTATCTGTAGGTTTTGTTTATTGGGTTTTAGATGATCACGCTATGATGGTGTTTATGATGATTATTATGTAGTGTATTTTATATTCATAGTTCATGTATAATGATGTGTTTAAAGTTTATGGGATGTAAGAGTTTTGAACACGGTTTTATACTATTATGAAGTTTCTATTGGAATGGCACTTTTATAAAAAATATGTATATGTAGTTTTTTATTGTTTACATAGACTAAAGCGTTTATTTGTACTTATTACTACTTTAAGTTTCTATTGGAATAGGTTTTTTATAAAAAAATATATATATGTATACGTAGTTTTTTATTGTTTACAAGACTTATGAGTGTAAAGTATTTATTTGTACTTATTTATCGACTTCATTATTATATATATCATAGCTTTTATGTATTTACATAAAAAAAAGATATAGCATCTTTTTTGTAGTGATGATGATAAATTATACTAGTATGTCTTAGGTAACTTAAACATAATGATTCCTTATCACATAGTATTTTCGCATAAATTATCTAGTGTGTGCCAAAGATAAAGTTAATTTGAGCGTATTTTCGAATGGCCATCAACCCATCAATTTGAGGGTCCAAACATCGTCCATATTATACATTTAAAATCATCATCCATATTATACATTTAAAAATTAAGTAAATTTCTTCAAGAGGAAGACATCATCAATGGACATAAATTTAATTATATGACAAATTGCTTTAGACTTATATATTGAAATGAAGGTTGGAACTTTCAAAGAAGATTAGTTGAACGAATGTGACACACAAGTTTGTTAATAAGGTAAAATAATGTATTAGCTTAGATAAAAAAAGAATGCGCAAGACTCGAAACATATTACAAAACTGATGGATCGTTAAATAAAAAAAGGATGCACAAGACTTAAACATATTACAAAACTGATGGATCGTAATTTATTCATTGAATAGATCGATCCATCATGGAATGGTTAGTTCATTTAGCTGGACCATTAATCTATTAAATGCATATTCCAACATGGCCAAACACATACCATGTAATTAAATTATGAAAACAACGTGTGTATACACACATAAAGTGATTTTCAATACAAGTGAGAGCGATATATACATTGTATATACTAATTATTGTAAATGTGAAACATAAAACAATTTATAAATGTTTTTGTTCTCTATTTTAGTACATGTGGCAATTATATACACTATAGGGTAGTCCGATTAATGCGTGCGCGCGCACACACATATAAAATAGTAAATATCGTGTTGTCCCACACCCAAGCTTAAATGTAAAAAAATTTGAAAACGATATCGTATTTTGCTGTCTTTTAACAAAACTATGACCTTTTAGTTCACTAGATTTTTAAAAAAGTGGGAAAATAGTGTCAACCTAACTAAAAAGTTTCATAGTTTTTATATAAATTATTAAAATAACATCTATTAAAATTGTGGGGGGGGGGGAGGTTTGATAGACATTCCCTTTTACCACTAAATCAGATTGTATCGCGTTAGTGAGATGAATAGGTGAACCTTAACACGACTATCGTTTATACGTGTTGTGTTCATGAAAGATACATTTAAAATCAGGTTGTGTGTGTTCTATTTCGATTTGATTTAATTTGGTTATATATATATATGTGTGTGTGTATATGTGTGTTTATATACATAGAGAGGCATAGCTTAAGTAGAGGAGCTGGATTATAATGATCGGAGAATCATTATTTTGAAGTAACAAAATAAAATTGTATGAGAAATAGTGTTCAATTTCACAACTAGAAATGTAAAAGACAATTAAAAATTATAATATATATGTTTAAATTTGAGCACTTGACCACTAAATTATCGGGTTAGTGGGTTAAATAGGTGAATTTGAACAGGAGTGTTGTTTATAGGTGTTGTGTATTCTATTTCGATTTGATTTAATTTAGTTTTATAAATATATATATATATATATATATATATATATATTATAGGTGTTGTGTATTCTATTTCGATTTGATTTAATTTAGTTTTATAAATATATATATATATATATATATATATATATATATATATATATGTATTTATATACATAAAGAGATATAGCTTAAGTAGAGGAACTGGATTAAAATGATCGGAGAATCATTGTTTAGAACTAACAAAATAAAACTGTATGAGAAATATTGTTTAATTGCACTACTAGAAATTAAAAAAAAAATTATAATATATAAGTTTAAATTTGATCACTTTTCATTTCTAAACTCTAAATATAATTTTTTTAATAATCCTTAAACTGGTTAACAAGATAACTCATTTATTCAATGGATCTTGTTCAGTCTAACTTGTTTATTAAATAGGTTGTGTTTTGGTTTAACCTGTTTAGTAGACGAGTCATGTTAACCAATCCAAAATTATTTGTTTTTATATCATATTCGTGTAGCATTTTATGACGTGTGAGAATGTGAGAATGAATGATAAATTTATTTAGTTATTTTTGAAACCCATCCCTTGATTTTTGCGTATCCAATACTCCAAAAATATCCCTTTAGGTGGGAACAGATTTTAGACATGTAGAATGGAGTTGATTTTGATTAGAGGGGAAACCGGAGACTTATGGGAGACTTGATTTCTTTTATGTCTGAACCGAGTACTGAAGTCTTTCGGCTAAATACAAAAATGAGATCATAATTTACTTTGTTCAAATGTTGAAAAAACCGAGCCAATTGTTTCCAACAAAAAAAATGTGAACCTTATTCATTTTGCATATAAGTATTTGTATGTGATTTTTCATTTTATATATGAGAAATAACTACAAACAAATTTTAAAAATACTAGAATATTTTTGTGATATAGCTTTTAAACCCTGTTGTTAAAACTTAACAATTGATTTGCTAACATCTAATGGAGCTAAAGCTTATTCGTGGTGGACTGACAGAAAAAAAAAACTATTTTGGTTTTTTTTTTCGTATTGTGTAACATCCATTCACATGTTAATTAAGCTGGCTAATACCGCATTATATTTTTTCAAGCTTCTATGTGTTACATATTATAACTGTTATTTTCATTAAATGTGTAGAAACTGAGAAAACTAAAAAACCTAATATCAAAAGAGTTGTACAAGGTAGACATATTAAGTATTAAGTATTTATTTTACAACGTATTATTTATTATGCTTCGTGAAGCTCACCGAAACTAACACTAGTAACATATTAAAAGTACATATAATATTTTTAGGGTCTACATATTCACACACCCAAGTGTCTATTTCCACACTTTCAAGATGCGTCGTCTAGCTCAGACGAGGCGTCTAGGGTTGTTTTCTCCGACCACATTCCTGACCTCGTACAATATCAAATCAGTCACATTTGACGAGGCATCTAGGCCTAGACGGAGCCCCGTAAATGACAGACCCAAGACGGGTCGTTTATGCCTAGACGGGGCGTCTTGAGGTTGATTTTGACTGCTAGACGGGGCGTCTTGAGGTTGATTTTGACTTTGGTGGTCTGCATGCATATGAGTAAAGCAGGTAAAGTGATACGAGGCGTCTAGGCCTAGACGGGGCATATATTTCTTTGTTAAATAGAGACATACAGAGCATTCTCATTATTCAATCAATACCTCGTCGAAGTTCTCTTCTTCTTCTTCTTCTTCTTTGCCTTATATTACTCCATTTGATATCATTCAAAGGTGGTGAAATGTCATCATACTTGGACGACAACTATTTCTTTGGGCCGTGTTCTGGCGAGTCATGGGTGCCCGAAGCCAATCCGGTAATAATTATTAGCTTAAACTACTTGTTGTTTTAATTATTTACTAATGATGATACCGTTGTTAGGGGAGACTGGCGTTCCCGATTCTAACGAGCAAGAGAATGTTGTGTCTAGTGTACAAGGAAATCAAAACAGACCGTTTCTAGATTTGAACAAGCATCCTCCTGTTGATGAAACATCCCCTGTAGATGACTCATACCATGTTGATGAACCATGTTATCCTGCGCAACAAGGGTTTCTGGATTATGGATACGGGTGTGAATATTCTTACGTGCAACAACACTATCCGGATGGATACGGAGGAGACGGTTACGAAAGTTACCATACAACACAGTCTTTATACGGTCAACAAAACTATCCTGAAGGTGAAGGTTATGGTGGTGAGGCACCCCCCAACGCAGGGAATCCATACCTCACAAAGATGGTATCAAACTTATTTATTTATGTTAGACAGTTGAATAAATATAAAATCTAACATAACGATATCGATGTTACAGGTTTTCAACTCTCTAGATGAACTAAAAAACTGGGCACAGGGAAACGGCAAAGGTGGATGGTTTCGTTATTGTGACCCGACGATCAAAGAAAATTAGGGGAAGGACCGGGAGGGTATGGCTTAAATGTGACTATGGTGGTGAGCAACAGACTACAGCAACGGTTAGAAAAGCTGGAAGCAAAAAAAACCGGTTGCCCGTTTTACCTGATGGCTGTGCGAGACCATCCATATGAAACCTAGGGGATAAAAGGGGGAAAGACTGAACATAACCACAAACTTTGTGAGGACCTATCGACCCACGCTTTTGTGCGAAGGTTTACTCCCAACGAATACAGATTGATCGAGTAGCTAACAACTTAAAACATGGAGCCACGCATAATTTGGCAAACGATAAGGAAACAGTTTCCCGACAGTTTCCATGTTCAGAAAGACGTACAAAACACAGTTCAGAAGATTAGGGCCAAACAAAGATATGGACTGACTCCCATGCAGTCACTAGAAAACATCCTGATTACAAAAAAATTTATTTACGACACACGGGAGGAACACGATACAGAGGTCATAACAGAGATCTTTTTTGTTCATCCATACTCGAGTCAAATGTGGTGTGCGTTCCCGCATGTTTTGCTGCTCGATTCCACGTACAAAACAAAGGTATGCACGTGTGATTGTAACGGATAGAGACCTGACCCTAATTAACGCGTGTGCTAAAGTTTTTCCAAATGCCTCTCGGTATCTTTGCAGGTTTCACATACAACAGAATATTTGTAAGCACTGCAAGAGCGCATTCACAGAAGAAGACTGGCTAAAATATTTGTTATTTTAGGGGACATTGTGTGAGTCTCCATCAATACCCATATACGAGTACAACTTGTGCAACCTGCAAAAGCGACTTGTGGAGTGCAAACGTTGAAGTAAGTTTTTGTAATAACATATGACTCACCTATGTACATTTAATAAATTATTTATACTTTTTAGGGTCTTTACGTACGTGTATGATAACTGGCTGAAAGATTACAAGGAAATGTTCGTCTTTGTGTGGACTGATCAGAGTCGCAACTTCGGTCAGCGTACCACAAACAAAGTTGAGAGTCAACATGCCAATTTAAAGAGATACGTCCAAGATAGGAGCTCGCTGGACCGTATAGTAGGTTGTGTCAAGGATATAGTTGATACACAATACGATGAAATAAGGAGGAGCTTTCGAGAAAGCATCGAAAAAGAATGAACCACCACAAAAACCCGTTATTTGACCACCTACGTGGAAAAGTTTCCCATACAGCGCTTGACTTGTTGAGTGGTGAGCTACTTAGGAAACTAGACGTGTTGCAGCGCTTTCATTCATCATGTGGTTGTCAGATGTGGTACAGGTGTGGGTTGTCGTGTGCTTGTAGGCTGGAAAAGTACTTACGTGCAGGTAATACTTGTTAAACACGAAACGATGTGTGTTATATATCTACGTTAATCATGTGACTTTAACAATGCATTGTTTTAACCGTGCAGAGCGTCCGATTCAACTCGAAGATGTAGACATCTTCTGGCAGAAGCTTAACTTTCAACCATGTAAATTGATACATGATGACGTTGACGTGATAGAAGAGCTCAATATTGTTAGGCAACAGTTAGAGTCACACCCCCTGCTCAGAAAAAAGCTTGTTGGCAAAGATTAAAGTGGTGTTGACTCCAACCAAATCTACCAAGAAACCGCCGGTTGTCAAACAAAATACTCGTGGACGGCCAACAACGAAGCAAGTACAACATCGGTTTGACGAGGCCGCCCGTAGAAACGAAGAATTGAGGAGATGCTCCTTTGGTGATGTAAACATGTGATTTCAAGGTTCCCAAAAAAGTACATACGATGCCCCCCACCACAGCTTGTACGTTCCGTCCCAGGCCTCTCAACAGTCGGTCATAAAGTCTCAGAAACCCAAAGCGGGTCGAAGCCGTTCAAGGGAGTTCTAAACAAAAAAAGGAGACGATTACGGTTTTCCGTTAATAGTGGGTGGAGATAATATGTCAATCATCAAACGGTTTAAGTCTCTCATTTCGACTTTGTTTCACCCGTACATATCGTGCATACAAGATGTGAGGCCAGACGGTCATTGTAGGTTTCGGTCTGTGACTGTGGGCTTAGGTATGGGAGAACTTTTATGGGGGCACATTCGAAAAGACCTTCTACAGGAGATGGATCAGAACGCATTGATCTGGGTGCCAATATTTAAAGCATGGGAGGAAGGATATTTTAACACGCATTGTGAGGGCCTAATTTGGGATTTAGTGGAGCGTTGTCCCCTACTCACTGGATGGACTTCCCCTACGCAGGGCTTCTTATTGCATAAAGGTACGGTATCGTTGTTCACCTGTTAAGCATCGATGGTTGTTACACCTTCTTCCCGATATTGAGTCGTCCGACTGATCGAGAACCACGAATGATAACGCTCGCACATGTTAACAATAACCACTTCATACATGTTAAGCTTTCCAACGCCGACAAGTAATAGGCTATGGTTGACGCACCGAAGACCCGTTGCAGAATAATGGCAATATATGTACACGCCCCGTTTAGAATGGTATTGTAACATTCGTTGTAAAACGGATTTCCAAAACCCCACTCCGTTTAAAATTCAAGTACTTATTAAATGTTTCATTACGCATTTATTCATCTTACAATTTGAGTTAATAAATTTTTATGGTAAATAAATAAATAAATTATGCAGTTAAAATAATAAATAATTAAAAAGTAAAAATAATATTAACAAATAAAGTTTAAAAATAATAAAACTAAATACAAAAGGGGCAACCGGGTTCGAACCCGGGTCCCCATCAAGCACACACACAGCTTACACCACTTCACTACACACACACACATCTGATTTATTTCAAAATCAAATAAATCTTATATTAAGAATAACGCGCTATACCCGTTCAAACTACCCGCCCAGACCACATCTGTAACTCCAAGAATTTCATCAAATCAACGTTTCAATCTAGAATTTTAAGCTGCAAACTATTTCAAATCGCACATTAAGGCTCAATTATAATGCAAATCAATTATAAAATCATTAAGAATCATCAATTTCTTGACCGAAACGGACAAAAACGAAAATCAGTTTAAAACCACTTTTCTCTATAAATAGTGATTCATAATCTTTCTGTTAAACTCGCTCATTCTCACAAATATCTCTAAAATCTCTCTGTCTTCAAATTCTACTTCGCCGGAATCTTGTGTCGTTGTCGGAAGTATCGCCAGAGAAGTCAGGCCATTTTCTTTTCGGTTAGTTTCCCTTTTCGATTGAATCCTAAATCGTGCGCAATCATCATCGCCCAAGAAACGCACCCACTGTGAGTGAATCCTTACAAATTCCCCCTTTTAATCATGTTTTGGGGTGTTTCATATGTCGTTTACGTAATTTTATTTATTCAAACATTTGTGATACTACCACTATGTGATCTAACGTTTATGTAATATTTAGTTGTTGTTATATGTGGTTACATTTTCTCATTTCAGTGCAATTATTTACATTAGGCCCATCAGTTCCTCGGTAGATACGAGTTGAGCATCGCGTGCCTAATTAGATCGGCTCCGTTTGATTGAGCCTTGATCTCACAGTTCATCATTATCATGCTCATGTGCACATTGCTTGATGTTATGTGGTTTGTGGATAGATTTACATATACGTATGCTCGTATTTGATTATGCACATTTTTATTAAATTAATTAGTATAACTAATTCTTTCAAATGTTTAAATGAGATTCACTCGCCAACTTTGTTGACCCAAATCTATATTTTACACATGATATAGGTGGACAGGCTAAGGAGAGGAACACTTAGGATTTGGCTTTAGAAGAAGAATAAAACATTTCTTATCTAGAACATTTTTCTTATGTTTGTATGTTTTTATGTGTTTGTTGGAATATTCTCATTTAAATTTGAATTAATAAATATGAAACTTAATTATAGTAAATGTCATGAGCTTTGATGAAAACTCAATCATGTCCCGACTTCTATTTACGTTGCGGGTCAGAGTGTGACAGGTATACATCGATGATAAATCCCGCACGAAATCCAAACCCGAGTATTAATTTCATCGACAGTGAATCAGAAGAATGAGCTTTTGTATAATTAATATGATTTTTTTTTATAATTAATATGATTTTTTTGTATAATTAATATGATTTTTGTATAATTAATATGATTATTTTAATAATTAATACGATTTTTATATAATTAATATGATTGTTTGTATAATTAATATGTTTTTTGTATAATTAATATCATTTTCTGTATAAAAGAAAAAATATTAAAAACATTATGAATATACACCGCGTATAGACCTAGACTGACGTCTGTTGTTGGCCAAAAGACCATTTTACCCCTCAAGTGCACCCCGTCTAGGCCTAACCCAGGGGTATAAAGGTAATATTGAAGAACTAGACGCCCCGTCTAGCCCTAAACCCAGCATACACTTTGAGCGGCAAATGTAAAGTGTACTTTTTGAATTTTAAAGGGAAATGGATAATTACCATTTTACCCCTGAGTTGGCACCCGTCTAGGCCTAATTCAGGGGTAAATTGGTAATTAACCCTTTGAGACAGAAAATTACTCAAATGTTTAATTATCATTTTAACCTTGAATTAGGCCTAGACGGGTGGCAACTCAGGGGTAAAATGGTAATTAACCATTTCCTAAGCCATGCCGTCTAGCCCTATACGCCACGTCTTGCTCAAAAGACCATTTTACGCCTGAGTTGTCACTCGTCTAGGCCTAATTTAGAGGTAAAATGGTAATTAACAATTTGAGACTTTTTTTCTCAAATGGTTGATTACCATTTTACCCATGAATTAGGCCTAGACGAGTGGCAACTCAGGGGTAAAATGATAATTAACCATTTCTCCTAGATGGGTCGTCTAGGTATAGACGCCACATCAATTTATCGTATATGACTGGATAATCTAGACGACCAGCTGCATACGACCAAACACAAAACACACACATACGTATAAACCCCTAATCAGCCGTATATTGACCGTACTTTTCGAATTCAAGCAGCTCTGGTACGTAATCTAACTATACTTCATGATTCTTGAATGTATTATACATTTAGACCGTAGGTTTATGTGTATTTGATGAAATTTTGGGTTTTTAGGTGTGTGTGTGTTTTGAGAAGGTGGGTTTTTTGTTGAACAGGACGGGGCATCTACCCCTAGACGACCCCATAGACGACCCTTTTTTTTCTTTTATTTAATATTTTTAATTGTTTGTATTATTGTTGATTGTTATTATTATTGTTAATTGTTATTATTTGTGTTTTATTATTATTATTATTATTATTGGTATTATTATTATTATTATTATTATTATTATTATTATTATTATTATTGTTGTTGTTGTTGTTAATTGTTAGTATTAATTATGGACGAGATTGAAGATCAGATACACGGGGCTCCACATCCGCATGGTCCGCGACGGGCTTCGCCAGCGCCACGGATCCACTACACGACCACCTATATCTAGAGTTTCCGCCCGACACCGAGGCCGCCCGTTTTTGAGGGAAGCTTAGGCGGATGCACGTCGGATCGCATGCCGCGGTCGACTGGGATGCGATCGAGGCGATTGGTGAGACGCCGAGAGTTCGTTATTTCATTCCCGTGGATTCAGCATAGCATCGTCTGTTTCACTTGGATGGAATGCCGAGCTATAGGGAGCTGTTGATCGAGTTTTTTACCTCCCATACCGCTCCCACCACCTTAAGCATCACAACAGCAGCAGTAGCCGCAACTGCCAGATCCATATTCCAACTCTGACTCGTATGCATAGACGCTTTGTATTTAGTTGTACAAATATATATATTGTTATGGATGTACAAAGTCATGTTATATATTTTATATTTAAGTTTATTTTCAGTTATTCGATTACTTAATGATTGTTTGTGTAAAATCGACATTGAAATGTAATACGGAAACAACATAATTTTCAAAATGTTAAGTAATATTCACATGATATAATATTTGAATTCTTTTAAAATGTTGAAAATAATATTAAATTAAATAGTATAATATTTTTAAAAAAATAAAATGTAAAAACAATGAAATATTTAAACAATCGAAAACAGTAAGTTATTTTTATACAAAAAATGAAACTTTTCAAAATTTAACATCTCAAATTACACCATCAAAAAAACATTACTCTCCAACAACAACCAATTTACCCCACCAAAACACCATTTTTTCAACTAAAAAAACACCAAGGTCCTAGACAGGTTGTCTACACCCCTTAAATTCTATGCCTAGACATTCCTCTGTTGCCTTCTTAAAATCAGTGCCTAGATGACCCGTCTAGCTCTAGACGGCCCTCTAGGACAAAAAGATATTCAAATAGACAGCAGGGGTGTGTGAATATCTTGAGTCTATTTTTAATATACCTTTCAGTCTTTGTTTATGAGAAAAAATAAAAACAATCCATACGTGTATGTTTGGTTTTTTCTATGATAGCAATATGTGAAAAAAAATTGTAAAAAAAATTAGTGAGCTGGCTCAATTAGGCTCTAGCTGGCTTAAACATTTACGAACCTAGATCAAGCTTGACTTTTTAGCTTGATAAATCACATGAGTCTTGACGAGCTGGCTCGTCTAAGTTCATACTTGAACTCAAGCCCATCCTAGCTCAGCTTGTCTTGACTTGACTCGATTAAACCCCTAGTTGAAAGAAATTGTATAGTATGACAACTTGGAAAATCGTGCTTGATGTTCTAACAAAATTGACAACATAACTACGAAGATAAATATTGAAATTTAGAATTATAACATGAAAAGTGATTACCCACATATAACATATTACAAAGCCAAATCTAATTCAAATACTAAAATCAAAATCATTCTTCTCTAAACAAATAAAACATGTTTTCAAATAAAAGGTTAAATGGTAAAACCAATGACTAAATTCTTCAATTTTTCTTCTAGTTCTCAAATAAAAGGTTAAATGGTGAAACTAATGACTAAATTCTTCAATTTTTATTCTACATGTCTTATTTTCTCACCAACCTAAGTTTCTAATACTTTGAGGTTTACTTTGTAGGTCGTTTTCTTCCAACCAATATTCATCCCTTTCATCATCATCAATATTCAATGGTTTAGTCTGAATCGTGTTCATCTTGGAAATTTTTATAGTGTGAATGGATATAAACTCTTAAGTAGAATTTTTATGTTAATTTCATTATTATTATTAGAGTTTATGTCTCTGATAAAATATCTAATTAAGTGAGACTTTTCTCCACCCCATATCTCTTATATTAAAAGTAGGTTATGTGCTTAACTTGAAGAGGTTAGAAAAATACATAAGAAGTAATACAAGAAAATACATGAATTTATGGAGAGTTCTTGAAAAGAAGAGATACTTGAATACCCATGTGTTGGGTACTTAGCGAGATAAGTTTTTGTACTCAATTTCATCTCCTTCGTATCATCATTTTTTCCACAAGTTTTAACACTATAATTTTATCCGGTGTAACCACGGGCGCATGGCTATTTCCGGCAGTACAGACTGCTCCGGCTGTTGTACCCTATGAGACAGACGCATCATCTTTGGTAAAGGCGCGAAATCTATTTTAAGGGAAACGTGTTGAACACGTACCTCAACCACAACCTTCAACACTTGTTTGTTCATTTTGTAGGAAATTATTGTATAAGAAGATGTGGTTCAAGACTTCGCTGAAGCCCACACAAGGGATCATACAACGTGACGCGATTCAAAAGTTCGTTGAAGACTACACAACGGACCATACAAGAAGACGCGGTTAAGGCTCTTGTTGAATACTATGCTTGAATTAATTTAGTTACATATGTTGTATTATATATACTATTTCGTTTAGATTTGTTCGTGGTACGTGTACTATAATTTCCCAAATATGTAAAAAGAGTAGCTTTACTATTTTTATTTATATAATTTTTATTATAAAAGTGACCCATATCTTACAAACTTAAAACAGATTTTGTGAGATTGTTGCTACAATCTTAAAACCTTATTTATAAGGATTTTGGGTTCACGAAAGGATTTATAATAAAAAAAATTTTAGAGATTATGATTCTATAATATTGTTTTGGGAAATATATATGTAGTACAACTTGTGGTGTTTGGATATTGAGATTGAGATTGAGATACAATCTTAAATCCTATACAACGATACAAAACGAATAATTTTTTGTTCAACCGTTTGGTTTTTGAAACGATTTTGCAATCGTTAATTTTTCTAACCTTTGTGTTAGATCGAATTTATTAGAGTAAACCATATGTTTTTGTAAACGTTAAAATTCTCTAACGTGTGCATTAGACCGGCTTAGTGTTAGAAATAGTTTATTATGTATAAACTAATAAGCCTTATAATAATTTTTGTAATCATTTATTTCTAAACGAGCGTGTTAGAATCATGTTTTATATATAAACTAATATGTTTTATAACGATTCCTGTAGTCATTCATTTCTAACGAGCCTGTTGGAAGCTATTTATTGATAAGTATGATAATGATTTTTGTAAATATTTAGTTCTAACAAGTATGTTAGAAATTATTAATTATAAGATTTATACTGATTTTTGTAATTGTTTACTTCTAACAAAAGTATTAGAAACGGTTGATAAATTGTTAAATTTGATAACGATTTTGTAATCATTTGTCTTCTAACATGCGTGTTAGAGACGGTTTATGAAAAGTGTTAGGTTGGAAGCAATTTTTTAATAGTTTATTTTCTAACGTGTGTATTAGAAATGGCTTATTTATACGAACCAAATATGTGTTTATAAGAAGTCGAATTAACATTTTGTGCAAATATTAATATTTCTAACGTGCGCATTAGAGTTTCTTTCATTTTAACATGTTTGTTAAAATGGTTAGAATATAAATGTTTTAAAGTGTTTTTTGTAAACAATTTATATAAGTAATTTATTGTAGCATTTATTATATAATTCTTATATAGTTTAGAAATAAAAATTTATACATTGAAGTTGATGTTTGATTGGCTTCAATGATTAAGTCACCATAAAGTGACGGTTTTGTTGTATGAGATTTTTCACCTACTTTAGTTTTTGGTTTTTGAATCAAAATGGTCATTATTTGTATAAATAAAATGACTTTAATTTTCTAACATGCGTGTTAGAAAACATGTATCATGAATACAAGTCTAGAGATTGTTCATTTTTATAAGCGAGAATGAACGAAAATGTTTTATGTAAACATTTAATTGCCTATGTGTGCATTAAAAACGATTAGAAATAGTTTATTTTATAAACTATATCATTGGAAAACGTTTTCTGTAAATGTCCAATTTAAAATGTGCATGTTATAACATTTTTTTAACATGTGTGTTAGAAAACGTTTAGTACATGTGTAGTAAGACTAAACAATATAAAACCGCTTGATGTTTTGGGTTTTTATCTATGTTTACATAAACCTTACTTGATATTATTAATATAGTATTGCATAACTAAGAAAATGTTTTAGAATATTTTTTAAAACAAAGTTCTACATAGCATTGATAATTCAAATGGTTTGCTACTCTTGATAGAAGTAGCATATGGTGAACAAAGTAATATCTCGTGATATTATTTGGTGGAAAACAACTTGGTGCTGTTGTGAACAAATTTAATTGTTTAAGTATACTACTTAAATGTAGTCTTTGTAACAACTTGGTGTTGTTTTAAGTATGATTGTCAAAGTTTATAGTTTCAAGATGAAATGGGAAACTTGTACTTACGAGTGCATGGAGTTTTATTAAGGGAGTTCCTTAAGACATGCTATGGGACGATAGCTTTGCAAAGATTTTGGTCAGATTATTAAGTGTTGAAGATAAAAGCACTTTGATATTTGATGTCTACAAATCATATATGCTACCGATTAAATTTCAAAAGTGTTTGGCACTTATGATTTAGTTTCGAATGTATTTTCTTGTTTTATGTTCAATATCTTCGAATAATACATGCAATTTTTACAAAGAAATAAATCACTAATGTTTGTGACGTATAAATTATTTTTGTGGAAAATAATTATAACGTTAGTTATATATTATTTAAAAGAATATGTTTTTAAATGGATAGTACATGAAAATACTTAGACATAAACAACTTAAGAGTTGTTGCATTGACTAAAAATCAAAGACGAGACATCAAATGTGTAACCACATCACGAGTGAAAGTGAGTGTATTGAGATGAAATGCACAAACGAGATTCATGTTGAAATACTTCGTTAGAAGTCATTGAAAAATTCACAAGTTTGAATTCTAACATATGAAAGTAAAAGTAATATATGTTATTATATACCTTTAATAAGTCTTGCGAGATTTATACGTAGATGCGTCTACCACTTGAATATGGAAATTTTACGTTCGTCTGGGAGAGCATCCTAAATGTACATATCTCCTAATGAATAACAATAGATGTGTGCAAATCACTTATGGCAAAATTATGAATGCCATGTTGATGAGTGTAGATCTAGTTGACTCTATCTTCTACATAATAGTGATTGTAAACAAGGAACATTCATCTTGTTGGTGATGAGTGTGTTCACTAAGTGACTTAGACTAAGACTTATGTTTAAGTACTTATGAATCAATGGTAAAGCGTTGGAGATCAAAGGTAAACAAGTTTTGTTCCTCAACTGAATGATAAAATTTAGCTACGTGCTATATACAATAATTTGTGAGACCTTCCTAAATATTGATATTTTAGGATTTTGAGTAAGTCTCACTATTTTTTCTTAACAAAGGATGAATGTTGCAAAGTGATATTATGTTATCCTTGAGGCTGTGAAGAATCAGAGTGATGTATCTTCTATTCACATGCTAAAGTATGAAGTCTAAAGCATGCTAGAGTAGTACTTTGTTAATTATGGTCTTGACGGAGACTAATTAACTCTAAACATTCAAATGTGTATGAACACAAAAAAAAAAATTGTGTATAGACAAAGTTGAGGGAGAATTTTCATTCATTATAAGGAAAAGACATGTAACTTTTGAAGAGTTTGTTCGAAAAGCTAATGAGGGATACTCATTGTCTAGTTATTCTAGATGTTAAATTAGAATTATTCTAAGTTGGTGACAAACTTATGACAATGGCATGTGTTGCTATGGTCAGCTCGGAAGCTTATGTAAGCTAATGCAATATGAGTTAAATTCACTAATATAATGAGGTTGATCTTGTTCAATCATATGTGTATAAATGTCGTCATAAGTGAAGTTACGGAAATGTTGATCAAATGACAAGAAATGTGGGGGAGGATCCATTTAATAAAAACAACCCTATAAGGGTATGTAGAAATGGTTTTCATTACCCCATCTGGATGTTATCCAATAACACTTAAATGTGCGGGTGTCTTGCATTTGTACCATAAAATTTTGGCAATAAGGATTTTGTTATCAAATCTAACCTTGCAAACAAACGACTAAGTGGAGGACACAAATATCATGGTGCATAACGGAGATGTGTTTGCCTTAAATGATAAATGTATCATTCTAAGACATATATTATAACCAGATTCAGGTGGCCATTGAGATTATAGTCTTAGAAGTTGACAATAGGCAATGTTAACTTTCGAGTAACACATCATGACAATTGATCTCAATTGCAAAGTTATCTTCAGTGACTTGTCATTCAGGTGGCCACTGAGGTTATAGCCTTAGAAGTTGACAATAGGCAATGTTAACTTTCGAGTTACGAACACGTCATGACAATTGATCTCAATTGCAAAGTTATCTTCAATGACTTGTCAAATATAATGGATCCAACAACCTGAGGGTTTACTAGAGATCAAGTTGTGAAATGAGACTAAAGTCCATGGTAAAAGGGTGTGTGAAGGAAACCTAACTTAGTTGACTAGATCCCAAGATCTAAGTTCCATAGAATAACGAATTCATATGCCTAAGGGTGGTCACTGTGGGGATATAGCTAATATGCTTAAGTTAGTATATATGTTTTATGTATAACCCTAAACGATAAAATGGTGTTTAAATACGTCCTAGTTGATTCATATGAAATTCAGTGACAAATTGTGAGGCTAAGCATATACGTGGTAAATGATTTTGCGTAATCATGTAACCACAATGCTTTTAATGATTTAAGGAGATTCACCTATGTTAGAGAGAAGTGGGGTCACTTCGAATGGAATTAGAGGCACAATTCCTAGAGCTCTTGCAGAACCAGGAAAGTGTTCCACGACCATTATTGGATACGACTATGAGGGGATGACCCGGCTAAGGAGATTATTGTGTGAAGTTTATTGTCGTCTACACAAATGGGGTTTTTTTCAAGGACATCACATCTATAAACCGCTAGGAGACTAAGTATGCTTCACAACGGAAAGTTCAAAGGGAACCCCTACTTATCCGGCAATACTCAACTATCGAGGTTCCATTGGAATTTTTATGTGTTTTGAACGATCTCCATTCATGTGGGGGATTGTTGGAAATTTTTGTAGTGTGAATGGATATTAATTTAGTGAAATTATAATGATTTATTAGATTCTTCATATGGATGATAAACTCTTAAGTAGAGTTTTTATGTCAATTTATTTGTTATTATTAGAGTTTATGTCTCTAATAAAATCTCTAATTAAGTGAGACTCTTCTCCACCTCATATCTTTTTTATTAAAAGTATGTTATGTGCTTAACTTGAAGAGGCTAGAAAAATACAAGAGAAGTAATACAGGAAAATATATGAATTTATGGAGAGATCTTGAAAAGAAGAGATACTTGAATGCTCATGTGTTGGGTACTTAGAGAGATAAGTTTTCTGTACTTAATTTCATCTCCTTCGTATCATTATTTTTTCCACAAGTTCTAACACTATAATTTTATCCAGGCGTGTGACCATTTCCGGCTGTTGTACCCTGGGAGACAGACGCGTCATCTTCAGTAGAGGCGCGAAATCTATTTTAAGGGAAGCGTGTTGAACACGTGCCTCAGCCACAACTGTCAACACTTGTTTGTACATTTTGTAGGAAATTATTGTATAAGAAGATGTGGTTCAAGACCTCGTTGAAGCCCACACAAAGGATCATACAACGAGACGCGATTCAAGAGTTCGTTGAAGACTATACAACAGACCATACAAAAAGACGCGGTTAAGGCTCTTGTTGAGGACTATGGCTTGAATCAATTTAGTTACATATGTTGTATCTTATATATTATTTCGTTTAGATTTGTTCATGGTACGTGTACTATAATTTTCCAAATATATAAAAAGAGTATCTTTATTATTTTTATTTATATAATTTTTTATTAAAACTATGACCCATATCTTACAGTCCATATTAAAAAAAACATATTACGTGATAGGTCTATAGAAACATACAAATAGCATGTAACAAATATCCATAGTCTAGTTCGAAGTATGATACAATAATCCAACCACTAACATACTAAAGTCCAAGTACATGTAACAAACACTCTGGTTCACATTCTATTGCATTATATAAACTAACAAAGCATCCTGACAAAGCGAATTGAGAAAGAAAAAGGCAACTTTTAACTTAAAAGAATCATTTATTGAATTGTTTCATAATGATTATACCAACTCTAGCTAGATGTCCATGTCTTTGTATCCTGGGATCTATGACACTCCTGTAAAAGTGGGTACAAATGATCGATGAAACGGTTGCAACGTCAGTGATCAAAATAGAGACATAAGTCAAATGATCGTAAAAACAGTGACCAAAATAACACGGCCGGTCGCATAAGTAAAACCGGTCACAAAAACAGTCACTATTCTAGGGGGGGGGGGGATTTCATATACACTAGAACTTTCAAAATATCATGTCTATCCTAATCACATTTAAAAATCATATATTCATATATACGCTTAGAAAACTTCTCAAATATCATATATCATCATTATCATACTCAGTAAATCTCATCAATAGCAAATCTAAGGTAGCGTCTGATGAGGGTAAGATGTAGACAACCTTACCTCTACCCCGTAGGAATAGAGAGCCTGCTTCCAGTGAGACTCCCGGCTCGATAGTAGTTTTGTATCAAGCCTTGAACATAAGACACATAACATTCAACAATTAAGACAAAGGCCGATTAGTGCATGTACTCCTTGTCTTTCAGCAATCAATGCCACCACATTGATGCATGATTAAGTATCCCTCTCTTTTAACGTTATTTTCATGAAACTAGTAAAATAACGTTAAAATTAGTGCACTATCAAGTGTATACACCTATAAAAATTTTCAAGTGTATCCTCATAATGCCTAAGCCAAATTCAAAATACCATTATAGGGTTTTTCTGAAATGTTTCTTGATGACCAAGTCCGGTTTTAACTATAGATACATAACAAAATTTAGAATAAGTATCAAAGGTAGAATGTTATTGTAATATTCAGAGATATTTCATAATATAATAAAAGTAAGATATTTCATATACACTAGAACTTTCAAAATATCATGTCTATCGTAATCAAATTTAAAAATCATATATTCATATATACGCTTAGAAAACTTCTCAAATATCATATATCATCATTATTATACTCAGTAAATCTCATCAATAGCAAATCTAAGGTAGCGTCTGATGAGGGTAAGATGTAGACAACCTTACCTCTACCCCGTAGGAATAGAGAGCCTGCTTCCAGTGAGACTCCCGGCTCGATAGTAGTTTTGTATCAAGCCTTGAACATAAGACACATAACATTCAACAATTAAGACAAAGGCCAATTAGTGCATGTACTCCTTGTCTTTCAGCTATCAATGCCACCACATTGATGCATGATTAATTATCCCCATCTTTTAACGTTATTTTCATGAAATTAGTAAAATAACGTTAAATTAGTGCACTACCAAGTGTATACACCTATAAAAATTTTCAAGTGTATCCTCATAATGCCTAAGCCAAATTCAAAATACCATTATAGGTTTTTTCTGAAATGTTTCTTGATGACCAAGTCCGGTTTTAACTATAGATACATAACAAAATTTAAAATAAGTATCAAAGGTAGAATGTTATTGTAATATTCTGAGATATTTCATAATATAATAAAAGTAAGCTTACCCTTAACGTGTGTTCACTTTATCGATCGGGTTGAGACTTAATGAACACATATTCAGTTACAATAGTTTGATGCATTTTAAGATGACTAAGTGCTTAGAATCACCACTAGTGATAAAAATATCATACAAGATGTATATTTGGTTGCCTAATTAAGAATTTTGTTTTTGGTGGGTTTTAAGTCAATATGTTAAGTTCTTGATATAAGGGTAACTAAGACATCCATAGATGTGTAAACACCATATATGATGTATGTAACATGTTAGAACTCATAGATCAAGAAATAAGTATTGGTGTTCTTGGAAGAAAATGAACTCATTTAACACAAATGTTAATATCATTACAATGGTGTTTCAATCATCACTATTTGATGAGAAAGAACTAAAATACCTAGAAATGTTTATGTATAAATAACTTGATTATAGTGTAAAAATTGTGGATTCGTATGAAATTGGTGTTTTATTCGAAAAAAGAATCAAAATATCAAATTGGATTATTGGCTAGTGTAAATAGCAAACATTGATTTCATATGATTAGCTGCACTTATCTAAATATGGTTGAAGTTTAATAAGAAAAATTTATAGAGATCTAGGATTAATATTCAAATTTTGTATCACATGGAATAACGACTCAAGGGGTCTACATCTATCTTTAGGTGTTGCAATGGACTTAAATGAATTCATATTGTTAAATAAAGATTAATGAAGATGGGTTAGGGTAAAGTTGTTCAATTAGATCAACCAGATATATTGGGTTATATGTGTTTATCGGATGACTTCTTTGGAATTCAACAAAACTCAAAGAAGAATGTGTGAGGGAAAGGTTCTAGATGTAAAGACTAATTCATAAGACTCTTCAAACCTTATTTTGGTGCAAATTATGTATAGGATAACCATCATGAAAACTATATGATTATGCTACTACATGTAATTATGTGATAACTAACTCGTACATAGTGAAGCTTGAATTCTAACTTGAGTTTCGTGATAAATTGTTTGTTGGTGCATGCACGGTCACACATTGTACAATGCACTCTTTATTTCGATGACAATAACATATGAACTTGTGATACAAATGCTAAATTTAAATGTCCATATCTCTAACCATGCATTGACCGTCCAAGGTTCACATAAAAGTGAAAGACATGAACTAAACAATATAAGAACCACAGTCAATGAGACAAACAGACCGTGGATCGATCGTTATGTGACTGGATGTTTTAATCAAGTCAAAACTCAAAAATCAAATCAATAACATGCCTACATATCCTTTGGTATACAAAGACGCATCCTTGTAAGAATTAATGACATAGGTGTTTAAGTTGAGTGTTAAGGTCACTTAAAAATGACTATATTTCTTTGAAGCTCATATATGTATTTTTACAGTCTAAACCAAAGTTTTATATATAACATAATTCGAAGTATATAAAAGATTGGGTTGATAAATCCAAACTTGAAAGTAACTACTAAAGCTAGTTTGATATAATCCAAAGGAGTTTCATATAAATTAAACTTTTAGAAAACAAATCAAATATGTTGAGTTTTTTAAACATATAAAAGATGGTGTCATGTGTAAAATGGAAATATAAAACAAAAATTGTTGTAAGATTTTTCCATAAGAATTAACTTCCAACATGGTTTTGATGTCTTGAAAACTCAACATATACATATTGCTACAAGATCGATTTCACCATCTGGGTTTTGACAAAAGTTAATAATCTAAAACCATGCATAGATTATTTGAAAAGACTTTCCTAATTTGTGGTTAACTTAAGTGCTTTCTAAGACAACATTAAACTTTAGTCAAATGAATTGGGAAATGGTTTAGAAGACTCAAAAAATGGTAGAGATGTGAGAAGTTATTTATAAGATTAAAACTTGTGTATAAATAACTTTTGACTAGAAGTATAGTTTTGCATATATATAAACATTCTAATTCTTGACAAAAATACACATGGTAGAGAAATGAAATAAGACTTAGCACTTCAGCAATATTCTATCCTTTCATTTTATTAAGGTCATCATCAAAGAACTTAGGAGGTCACTCAGATTTTGGTTATATAGATGATAGATAGAATATTCTACGGTGAGCTTGTATCCTTACCCTTCTGTCTACAATCAAATCAATCGATATCCAACAGCATCAACAGTGGCCAAATCTGAAAACACTCCATCATTTAGCAAATCCGATTTCCATCAATCGTATAACCACTTGTTTTCCCTCGATCTTTCATCCTTTAACATTATCCATATATTTCCAATTTATTATCGCTTTTTATATTAACTTTTCATAACCAGATTAACTTTTATACTAAACTATTTTTTATTGCGTAAATAGTAATATATGCAAAACTGTACTTCTAGTTAGAAGTTATTTATAAGATTAAAAATTAAAATTTAAATAGATTAAAAACTATAAAAATTTAAACGATATATTAGTTATTTGTAATAACCAAATTATTTATCTTAATAAGCATTATATTATACTAGTTTAATTTGTTGTAACTGTGAATAGGGTTTATGTAATATGACAGAATAGATGTGTGTATATTGTATTGAATAATATGAGAGTTATACATATATATAGGATTGTGTATATTGTATTGAATAATATGAGAGTTATACATATGTATAGGATTGAAACGATGCCTCTCATCAACCGGTGTAACCCCTAGAAATACAATAATACATGAGTTTCACTAAGTATATAAGTTACAAATATTAATCTAACTTATAGTTCTAATACCCTCCCTTAAGTTAGGTCGGGTATATGTTCATCATGCTTCTAAGATGAGTGAAATCTTTAGCCTGTAATGCTTTGGTCAGTATGTCCGCCAATTGATACTTTGTAGCATAAAACTTGACTTCCAATTTGAGATGCTCACGTACGAACCGGTACTCAAATGCATTTGTTTTTCTCGTGATAAACTGGATCTTTTGCCAAACATGTAGTGGATTTATTGTCACATAACACAATAGTAGATTCCTTGCATTCTATGTTTAGTTCTTTCAAGATTCCCCTTAACCACAATGCCTAACACCTTGCGAGTGATAAGGAAATGTACTTGGCTTCCTTGGATGATAAGGCAACATCCTTCTATTGATTGCCATGCAATGGCTCCAAACCCTAAGTGAAATACATAACTCAGAGTGCTCTTGTTGTCATCAATTTTCCCAGCATAATCACTATCACTAAACCCCTTAAGTGTTAAGTGTTTTTGTTTTCCATATGTAACTCCATAATTGCATGTACCTTGAATGTATTTAAGAATACGTTTCCCTGCTTCCCAATGGGTCCTTGTAGGTCTGTCTATGAACCTGCTAACTTTACTAATCGCATAGATTGTTTCATACATTATTTCTAACCTTGTATTAGTTAAATATATGAGACTTCCCACCAAACTTCTATAGATGTTTGGATCTATTTCAAACTTATGATTCATGGATTCCTCAAAATTTGATTAGTTTATGGATATAATCACTTGCAATTATTAGATCATCTACATATAGACAAACTAACAACTATGTGTTATTTTTTTGTTTAACAAATAGTGTATGCTCGAACGCACACTTCTTGAACCCATTAAATTTGAAATACTGATCTATCCAACTATACCATGCTCGAGGGGCCTCTTTATGGCCTTTAAAGCTTTCTTAAGTTTGCATACCTTGCGTTCACTTCCTCTAGCAACATACCCCTTAGATTGCTCATTGAGACTTGTTCATTTAAATACCAATTCAAGAAGGCAAACTTTACATCCATTTGATGTAAATGCCAACTAAATTGAGAGGGAAAGGAAAGCCCCAAACATATTGTTTCAACACGAATAACTGGTGCAAACACCTCTTGGTAATTAATACCATATTTTTGCTTGTAACCCTTAACAACCAGCCTTGCTTTGTATTTATCCATCTTATCAAGTTCATAGTATCTGGTCTTATAGTCCATTTGACTCATATGAGCTTCATACCTTGTGGTGGTTTAACTCATTCCCATGTATCATTTCGAATGATAAATCAATCTCAACATCCATTATATCTTTCAACCTTTGCTCCTCACATACTTCTTTATATGTTGAAGGATCTTCACCGACATAGAACGTGAAGTTCACATTTGCCTTCTTGTAAGCATCCTTGACTTGCTTTTGAGTAAAGCTCTTTGTCTTCTTGTAAACATCACTGAGTCCTTCGGTTTTAATTATTGGATTCTCATCATCACTTGAGGTAATGATATCTGGACTACTTGAATTCTCTTCTACACCACTGTGAGTGTGTCAAAGACTATCTTGAGTTGTGAAAGGGGGGATGGTAGACAAGGGAGTATTTTCCTGATCTGCAGCAGGAGAAATGGGAGGCGAAGTTGAATTGCTGCTAGTTCTATCAGGTGTAGCGATTGTTACATCGGACGTTGTGGATTTACTGGTGGTGTTCCCGTTTCTTCAATATCACTGATAAGGAAAGGTGTTTCCTTCTTTGTATCCCATGTAAGATTTTCATCAAATATAACACCCCACTTATTATTATTTTCTTCTTTGTATCCAGGTTGTATAGCTTGTAGGCCTCGTTGTGTTCACTATAGCCAACAAACACTGCCCTCTCAATTTTATCATCAAGTTTACCGCGTTTTTGAGCGGGGATGTGTACTTAAGCTAAACATCCAAAAACTTTAAGATAATTGGTATACCCCATAATTCCATACAAGATCAAAACACCAAAGATTTTAAAACGTTTCCTTCTACACATAAAATTTGACCAAAATACCCTTATAACGAGATTTAGCAAATCGTCATCGTTAGAAGTCTTTTAATACCATTTAACCAAACTACCATACCACAAGTATCAACTTAATTTTCTTACAAAAGATACCCGCTTTCCTTTAGGAGACATAACGTGTATGATCTTGCTTTCACATAAAATTTCCGCAAGGTGAAGGGATAGCCAATCCATACCTATTACCGCCTTGAATTCTCCCAAAACCATGGGAATAAGATTGATATCAAATTCTTCATCCTCTATGGTGATCTTACACTTTCTACATATCTCATGTAACAAATAACTTTTGCAATCGGCTATTTCTACTTCTAAAGGTATGGGCGTTCTTTCTATTACAAATGAGGGGGGATGTATAATTTCACTTGACACAAATGACCTACTAGCTCCCGTATCAAATAATACATATGTTGGTATAGAGTTTAGCATAAATATACCTGATACAACATTCGGGTGTGTCCTTGCCTCTTCCGTCGAAATTTGGAACATTCTGCCTTTGGCTTTGAGGGGTTCTTCCTTCTTTCCTTCTTTCCTTGTTCCTTGTTTGAGTTTTGGGCATTCAGCTTTCACATGACCTGACTCGTTATAGTTGTAACATACTCTCTTAGGATTAGGACAATTGTAGTATGGATGTCCTTCTTGACCACAGTTATAGCATCCCCTTCTTCCCATTAAGCATTCACCCGAATGAAGTTTTCCACATGTCTTACATCATGGAAATCCTCCTTTCGGGGTTTCCTTCTTACTATGATCTTGAATCTTGGGCCTTTTAGGAGTGCCTTGAGTTGACCCCTTTTCAATTTGTCTTTTCTCTCCTCGCTCTTCTTGCCTCTTTAGTTCGATCTCCCTATCCCTTGCCCAATTAATGAGCTCATTCAAAGTTTCACATTTAGAAGGGGTGATGAACTCTCTGTACTCGGCCTTTAGCATATCATGATAACGGTTAATCTTCATCCTTTTCATTCTTGTAAATTCCTTACAAAACTTCATCTTATCAAGGAAAATGTTGGTAATTTCATCAATTGTTTCATTCTTTTATCGAAGACGGAGAAAGTCTTCTTGAATCCTATCTACAGCTGATTGCGGACAATGATATTTCATGAACGGTTCTTTAACTTCTTGCCATGTTATAGTTTGTAGCTTATCCTCACCTATCTCCTTACTATACGCATCCCACCAATCCATCGCTTGTCGTTGAAGTTGCCCTGTAGCGAACATCACTTGATCTTCCTTTTCACAATGGCTTCGAATGAACACCCCTTCTATGTTGGAGATCCATCTTTGACATTCTATGGGATCTATTTCCCCATTATAAGATGCAGGTTTACACGCTATGAATTCCTTGTACGTACATCGACGTGCTTCTTTCTTGCCTTGTATTCCACTTATCGTTTCCTTCAGTTCGTCTATCTTGCTGGCCATCATAGTCTCTACTATTTTTAGCACTTGACTTTCTACTTCTTGTGCTATACGAGGGATGTTTGCATCAAGTGACTTTACGACTTCATCTGCAATCAGCTTATTTAATTCATCCTGACTTATTTGTTCCGTAGCGTTTGAACACCCTTCATCCGTCATCTACAATCACATACTTGTTTTAGATATCATACTATTCATTCATATGTATGTATACATCTATATACATATATCATTCTATACGTTGGAAAATCTCAAAAATCTCATTCTTGTAGGTTACGGGTTCATATAATTCTTATCGCAACATTCTTGACGTACCAATTACAACATACTTCCGTTTGTGCATTCAACTTTCTTATTCATTCGCACATTCGTTATATATTTATTTTAACTAGCTTGCCATCATGGTTTCATTTACATTCTGGTGCTCTTTCTAGAATTTAACGAGGGTTTGGGACTTATTTAAAAATTTTAACATAATAAAATAATGAATCAGCGACATGCTTCAGTGGCTGGCGTCGGCGACGGCTCATCACCACGTCGCCGACGCACTCTAGAAAGTTGCGTCGCTGTGATTCTTGCGTAGACAGTGTATTAGTGCGTCAGAACAAGGACGGGCCGTCGGCGGCGCATAAGGAGCCTGTCGCCGACGCCTTGCCCGATCTTTCTGACGCTGCAGATTTTGTTTCAGCCATTTTGTCCGATATCAAACCTTTTTCCCAGCCGAAACCATTTCATAACATCTCGTGACTTCACTAGTAATAACGTTAGGTTAAATCCCTATAACCTCTTCCCGTTTTAACGTCTATAAACAAGAACATTAAAATTTCTTAAGAATACTTACTAGTATCATGCCTCAGAACGAACACACTTTTACATGAGCTCTCGGTTTAAGTTCAAGTACACTAGCCTTGGCACTTGAATCCCTCAAACATTGGCTCTGATACCAACTTGGTATACCCCATAATTCCATACAAGATCAAAACGCCAAAGATTTTAAAACGTTTCGTTCTACACATAAAATTTGACCAAAATACCCTTATAACGAGATTTAGCAAATCGTCATCGTTAGAAGTCTTTTAATACCATTTAACCAAACTACCATACCACAAGTATCAACTTAATTTACTTACAAAAGATACGAGCATAAAGTTCATATTTTTACAACCCAAAATGTTTATGACCCGTTTGGCGTTCAAAACATAACCGGAAGCGTATAAGAGTAACAAGGTGTGTTCGATCCGAGCTTCGCTTGTCGATTAAACATCAACCTTACCTACAACACAATCACAATAGTCAATATTAACTCACTTTTAACTTCATAATTCTAACTTACACAATCGTATTATACATTCTTTATGAAATCTTCCATTCATTGACCCGTTTAGAATGAATCACATTCGTAACCATGCTTCTACATACTTGTCCATTTATGACAGTTAAATTTACCACTCTATCATTGTTTGAACTTTATTCGCCAATAATAGTAAGTATAAGAACTTACCTTTGTCCCGTTTTGATGGTGATTCGGTATTGCTCGCTCATTCCTCTATCACTCCTAAAATAACAAATTTAACATGCTTAAATCTTATGTTTTCAACTCATTCTTTTCTTGACATAACATATATAGTAATCCTTCACATTTTTGACATGAGCCAATTAGTAACATAATTACATTTGATCATAGAATTCACACAAAACCTCTATTCTAAGCATTTCATCAAACACTTGGTGTGCGTATCAAGATCAAAGCATAAAGTACAAGCATTTTATACACATTCTTCCTATCTCACAACATGAGCCATTGAAATCAACTAGATTTACACAATCATCATCATCATCATCTTGCACTAAATTATCTAACTAACGCTCTATTTCATACCAATTTACATTAACACATATGAATTCATGCCAACATGATCATCATTCTTCACCCTAGTTTTATTATAACTGGGTTTCATCATGAATCATCAAGATAATCAAATATTTAACTTATTTCATCTTCTATATAATGATTCTATCAGTTATTCATACAAATTTTCATTCAATTTCATGTGTCATTCATAACCCACTTATGATAGTTCATCAAATCACAAAATTTAACTTACCTCTTGTGAAACTAGTTTACATAATCAAGAATAAGTGTTCATGCAAGGGGATTGACCTTGATTTCCTTTGTGATTTTCCTGACTTTTACAAAGATGGAGGTCTTCCTTCTCTTTCTTGTTCCAGGCGACACCAACACACCTTTTGTGTATGTGGTGTGTTTTATAACTTAATTTTATAAAATTAACTTTCATTCATATCCCCTTTTGGCTCCTCAAGTATGAACACTTATTTTTAGATGGCTAATTACTTATTCTTTAGGTTAAAGTTCTAATTTACATTCTAACTAAGTTCATACTCCTAGTTACTACTAGTGTATTTCTTTAAAAACACATATAAATATACATGATTAAATTTTGGGGTGTTACAAGTCCACCCTCTTTAGGGGAGGTTTCATCCCCGAAACCTGAATACATACCAAATAAGGTCGGGTAGAACTTTCGCATTTCATCCTCCGGTTCCCAAGTAAGATTCGACCCCTTCCTGTGTTTCCATTGAACTAATACTTGTTTAACTTTTTTGTTACGAAGGGTCTTTACTTTGGGATCTTTTATAGCCACCAGTCTTTTAATATAATTCATTATTTCATCTAACACAAGGTCATCAACAGGTATATATGTCGTTTCATCCGCAAGGCACTTCCGTAATTGTGACACGTGAAAGGTATTGTGAATGCCATCTAGTGCTGGGGGCAGTTCTAATTGATACGCAACCTTTCCAATGCGAGCTAGAATTTTAAACGGTCCAATGTATCGAGGACCCAACTTCCCTCGTTTACATAATCGAATTACACCTTTCCATGGAGAGACTTTCAATAATACTTGGTCTCCTACTTGGAATTCAATTGGACGTCTCCTTTTGTCCGCATAGGACTTTTGCCGATCTTGCGCCACTTTTAATCGAGCTCGTACTAGATCAATCTTTTCATTAGTTCTTTCTACTACATCCTTGGGGGCTAGTTCTCTTTGTTCTACTTCTCCCCAACAAACAGGAGTTCTACATTTTCTTCCATATAACATCTCGTATGGCGCCATTTGAATACTACTTTGATAGCTATTGTTGTACGAGAACTCTACTAGTGGTAAATGGTCATCCCAATTTCCCCCAAAATTCCAACACACATGCTCTTAGCATATCAACCAATGTTTGTATGGTTCTTTCTGATTGGCCATCCGTTTGGGGATGGTATGCGGTACTCAAGTGTAGTTTGGTACCCATATCTTCATGGAACTTTTTCCAATAACGAGAAATAAATCTGGCGTCACAATCTGAAACGATAAACACAGGTACTCCATGGCGAGAAACTATTTCGTTCACATATATTTCCGCCATCCTTTCTGACGAGTAAGTCTCCCGAATGGGTAAGAAATGAGCACTTTTCGTTAGACAATCGACAACAACCCAGATAGTGTCATGACCTTTCTTTGTTTTGGGAAGTTTGGTCACCAAATCCATAGTTATGTTTTCCCACTTCCATATTGGAATTTCCAACGGTTGCAATTTCCCATACGGCTTCTGATGTTCCGTCTTCACTTGTGAGCATGTTAAGCATTTGGATACATACTTAACAACGTCGCGTTTCATTCCCGGCCACCAATTATTTCCTTTCAGACCTCGATACATTTTGGTGGCTTCCGGGTGAACCGAGTAGCGGGACTTGTGTGCTTCTTCTAATAATAGAGTCTTTACATCACAATGACGTGGTATCCAAGTCCGGCCATACCTTGTCTTAATTCCGCTTGCATTCGTTTCAAGCTCGTCAATGAATCCTTTCGTCCTTTCACCTTTTTTATCATTTGCATTCAACGACTTAGTTTGTGCTTCCTTTATTGCTTCGATAAGGTTAGGTGTAACTATCATTCTCATTGATTTTACTCGGAATGGCGGCGGATATTCCTTCCGGCTTAAGGCGTCTGCTACGACATTAGCCTTACCTGGATGGTAAAGAATGTCACAATCATAATCTTTAATCAATTCTAGCCATCTTCTTTGTCTCATATTAAGGTCTTTTTGTTCAAAGAAGTATTTGAAACTCTTGTGATCAGAGTAGATTGTACATTTCGTTCCGTACAAATAATGTCTCCAAATCTTCAATGCAAAAACCACAGCTGCCAACTCTAAATCATGAGTCGGATAATTGCCTTCATGTTGTTTAAGTTATCTTGAAGCATAAGCAATGACCTTACCTCGTTGCATTAAGACACATCCTAACCCTTGGTGTGATGCATCCATGTATACCACCAAATCTTCCATTCCTTCTGGTAAGGTTAACACCGGAGAACTTGACAATTTTTCTTTTAGCATATGGAAAGCCTTCTCTTGTTCGAGACCCCATGAAAATTTTTCTTCTTTCTTCGTTAATCTAGTTATAGGCAAGACTATTTTAGAGAAATCTTGAATAAATCTCCTATACTAGCCAGCTAAGCCTAGAAAACTTCGTACTTTATTAACATTCTTTGGGGGTAACCATTAATCACATCTTTTACTTTAGATGGATCTACTGAAATTCCTTTCTCATTAATCACATGGCCCAAGAATTGCATCTCTCTGAGCCAGAATGCACCTTTGGAAAACTTAGTGTATAACCTTTCTTTACGGAGTGTCTCAAGTACTTCTCGTAGGTGATGAGCATGTTCTAATTCACTTTGAGAGTATACCAGAATATCGTCTATAAACACTATTACAAACTTGTCTAACATTTTTTGACCTACTCTATTCATCAAATCCATGAATGCGACCGGAGCATTAGTTAACCCAAAAGACATTACTAAAAACTCATAATGTCCGTAACGAGTTCCTGAACGCGGTCTTAGTTACATCTTCTTCCCTTACCCGTAGCTGGTGATATCCCGAGCGCAAGTCAATTTCGAAACCAACTTGCCCCTTGTAGTTGATCGAAGAGATAATCTATTCTTGGTAAGGGGTATCGATTCTTTATCGTGAGTTTATTGAGCTCACGATAGTCGATACACATACGCATCGAACCATCCTTCTTTTTTATGAACAAGACTGGTGCCCCCCAGGGAGATACACTAGGACGTATAAATCCTTTATCTAAAAGTTCTTGCAATTGAACCATTAATTCCCGTACTTCAGTGGGTGCCAATCGATAAGGAGCTTTGGCTATAGGTTTGGCGTTTGGTTCTAATTCTATCCGGAATTCTACTTCTCGCTCAGGTGGAAGACCTGGCAAATCATCCGGGAATACATTCGGATATTCATTCACAATTCTTATGTTTTCTATTCTTGAAATAGCTTGCTTAGTATCAACTACATATGCTAAAAAGGCTTTACTTCCATTTCGTACATACTTAACTGCTTCAACAATGGTGCATTTTAGTCTCTACTCTCCTTTCCCCATAAATGCTTACCCGCTTCCCTTTAGGAGACATAACGTGTATGATCTTGCTTTCACATAAAATTTCCGCATGGTGAAGGGATAGCCAATCCATACCTATTACCGCCTTGAATTCTCCCAAAACCATGGGAATAAGATCGATATCAAATTCTTCATCCTCTATGGTGATCTTACACTTTCTACATATCTCATGTAACAAATAGCTTTTGCAATCGGCTATTTCTACTTCTAAAGGTATGGGCATCCTTTCTATTACAAATGAGGGGGGATGTATAATTTCACTTGACACAAATGACCTACTAGCTCCCGTATCAAATAATACATATGTTGGTATAGACTTTAGCATAAATATACCTGATACAACATTCGGGTGTGTCCTTGCATCTTCTGTCGAAATTTGGAACATTCTGCCTTTGGCTTTGAGGGGTTCTTCCTTCTTTCCTTCTTTCCTTGTTCCTTGTTTGAGTTTTAGGCATTCAGATTTCACATGACCTGACTCGTTATAGTTGTAACATACTCTCTTAGGATTAGGACAATTGTAGTATGGATGTCCTTCTTGACCACAGTTATAGCATCCCCTTCTTCCCATTAAGCATTCACCCGAATGAAGTTTTCCACATGTCTTACATCGTGGAAATCCTCCTTTCGGGGTTTCCTTCTTACTATGATCTTGAATCTTGGGCCTTTTAGGAGTGCCTTGAGTTGACCCCTTTTCAATTTGTCTTTTCTCTCCTCGCTCTTCTTGCCTCTTTAGTTCAATCTCCCTATCCCTTGCCCAATTAATGAGCTCATTCAAAGTTTCACATTTAGAAGGGGTGATGAACTCTCTGTACTCGGCCTTTAGCATATCATGATAACGGTTAATCTTCATCCTTTTCGTTCTTGTAAATTCCTTACAAAACTTCATCTTGTCAAGGAAAATGTTGGTAATTTCATCAATTGTTTCATTCTTTTATCGAAGACGGAGAAAGTCTTCTTGAATCCTATCTACAGCTGATTGCGGACAATGATTTTTCATGAACGGTTCTTTAAATTCTTGCCATGTTATAGTTTGTAGCTTATCCTCACCTATCTCCTTACTATACGCATCCCACCAATCCTTCGCTTGTCGTTGAAGTTGCCCTGTAGCGAACATCACTTGATCTTCCTTTTCACAATGGCTTCGAATGAACACCCCTTCTATGTTGGAGATCCATCTTTGACATTCTATGGGATCTATTTCCCCTTTATAAGATGCAGGTTTACACGCCATGAATTCCTTGTACGTACATCGACGTGCTTCTTTCTTGCTTTGTATTCCACTTATCGTTTCCTTCAGTTCGTCTATCTTGCTGGTCATCATAGTCTCTACTATGTTTAGCACTTGACTTTCTACTTCTTGTGCTATACGAGGGATGTTTGCATCAAGTGACTTTACGACTTCATCTGCAATCAGCTTATTTAATTCATCTTGACTTATTTGTTCCGTAGCGTTTGAACACCCTTCATCCGTCATCTACAATCACATACTTGTGTTAGATATCATACTATTCATTCATATGTATGTATACATCTATTAACATATATCATTCTATACGTTGCAAAATCTCAAAATCTCATTCTTGTAGGTTACGGGTTCATATAATTCTTATCGCAACATTCTTGACGTACCAATTACAACATACTTCCGTTTGTGAATTCAACTTTCTTATTCATTCGCACATTCGTTATATATTTATATTAACTAGCTTGCCATCATGGTTTCATTTACATTCTGGTGCTCTTTCTAGAATTTAACGAGGGTTTGGGACTTATTTAAAAATTTTAACATAATAGAATAATGAATCAGCGACATGCTTCAGTGGCTGGCGTCGGCGACGGCTCATCACCACGTCGCCGACGCACTCTAGAAAGTTGCGTCGCTGTGATTCTTGCGTAGACAGTGTATTAGTGCGTCAGAACAAGGAAGGGCCGTCGGCGGCGGATAAGGAGCCTGTCGCCGACGCCTTGCCCGATCTCTCTGACGCTGGAGATTTTGTTTCAGCCATTTTGTCCGATATTAAACCTTTTTCCCAGCCGAAACCATTTCATAACATCTCGTGACTTCACTAGTCATAACGTTATGTTAAATCCCTATAACCTCTTCCCGTTTTAACGTCTATAAACAAGAACATTAAAATTTCTTAAGAATACTTACTAGTATGATGCCTCAGAACGAACACACTTTTGCATGAGCTCTCGCTTTAAGTTCAAGTACACTAGCCTTGGCACTTGAATCCTTCAAACCTTGGCTCTGATACCAACTTGGTATACCCCATAATTCCATACAAGATCAAAACGCCAAAGATTTTAAAACGTTTCCTTCTACACATAAAATTTGACCAAAATACCCTTATAACGAGATTTAGCAAATCGTCATCGTTAGAAGTCTTTTAATACCATTTAACCAAACTACCATACCACAAGTATCAACTTAATTTACTTACAAAAGATACGAGCATAAAGTTCATATTTTTACAACCCAAAATGTTTATGACCCGTTTGGCGTTCAAAACTTAACCGGAAGCGTATAAGAGTAACAAGGTGTGTTCGATCCGAGCTTTGCTTGTCGATTAAACATCAACCTTACCTACAACACAATCACAATAGTCAACATTAACTCACTTTTAACTTCATAATTCTAACTTACACAATCGTATTATACATTCTTTATGAAATCTTCCATTCATTGACCCGTTTAGAATGAATCACATTCGTAACCATGCTTCTACATACTTGTCCATTTATGACAGTTAAATTTACCACTCTATCCTTGTTTGAACTTTATAAAACCTTATAATCGCCAATAATAGTAAGTATAAGAACTTACCTTTGTCCCGTTTTGATGGTGATTCGGTATTGCTCGCTCCTTCCTCTATCACTCCTAAAATAACAAATTTAACATGCTTAAATCTTATGTTTTCAACTCATTCTTTTCTTGACATAACATATATAGTAATCCTTCACATTTTTGACATGAGCCAATTAGTAACATAATTACATTTGATCATAGAATTCACACAAAACCTCTATTCTAAGCATTTCATCAAACACTTTGTGTGCGTATCAAGATCAAAGCATAAAGTACAAGCATTCTATACACATTCTTCCTATCTCACAACATGAGCCATTGAAATCAACTAGATTTACACAATCATCATCATCATCTTGCACTAAATTATCTAACTAACGCTCTATTTCATACCAATTTACATTAACATATATGAATTCATACCAACATGATCATCATTCTTCACCCTAGTTTTATTGTAAGTGGGTTTCATCATGAATCATCAAGATAATCAAATATTTAACTTATTTCATCTTCTATATAATGATTCTATCAGTCATTCATACAAATTTTCATTCAATTTCATGTGTCATTCATAACCCACTTATGATAGTTCATCAAATCACAAAATTTAACTTACCTCTTGTGAAACTAGTTTACATAATCAAGAATAAGTTTTCATGCAAGGGGATTGACCTTGATTTCCTTTGTGATTTTCCTGACTTTTACAAAGATGGAGGTCTTCCTTCTCTTTCTTGTTCCAGGCGACACCAACACACCTTTTGTGTGTGTGGTGTGTTTTATAACTTAATTTTATAAAATTAACTTTCATTCATATCCCCTTTTGGCTCCTCAAGTATGAACACTTATTTTTAGATGGCTAATTACTTATTCTTTAGGTTAAAGTTCTAATTTACATTCTAACTAAGTTCATACTCCTAGTTGCTTAAGGCTCTCTACAACCTTAAGCAAACCCCTCATGCCTTGATTTGTAGTGTACATGCATTGCCTCTCCTGGCTTCATCAACAGCAAATATGTGTTCACATTTCTCTGTGATCACGATGTCATCGATCTACCTCTGGTGTATGTCGATGACATCAGTCTAATTGCATGCTCACCAGCTCTGGTTGCTTATGCCATTTCTTTTTCCATCACTGACCTCATACCGTTATCCATATTTCTTGGCATTGCAAGTATACTACACGTGATGCATGTGGCTCACAGGCTGCCTTTACTCATGATATCCTTTCAACACTCTAGTGGATACTAAATCCAAATGTTCCCTCCAAGGCAAACACGTTTTATATCGTCATAGCTTTGTTCGTGGTATGTAGTATCTCACTTTAACTTGTCCAGACATTGCCTTTGTTGTTCAGCACTGCTCTTACATGCCATGAAACTTATTATTCGTTGTTATGTTTACGACATTGTTCACCATGGTTTTCAGTTATGTCCGTTGTCCGTCCATTGTTAGGTTTTCTACACAGATGCTAACTAGGGGGTGTCATAACACTTGTCGGTCTACCTCAAGGTTCTTTGTCTTCTTCGGAATGCCATTATCTAGCTCTAAAGCTGATTACCACGGTGTCACCCATGTTGTTGTTGCTGCTGAAGCAACATGGCTAGGTATGTTGTGAAAATCAGGACTAGAAGAAGGTAGAATGGGATTTACGCATCAAATCTCAATATGGGTTAAGGAATCAAGATCCTCTCTAAATAAAGTACAAGTAATTATACATATTATATTTTTGAAGCCATTAATGATGCTAAGGAAAAAAAATTAAGAAGCTTCAGACCAAATGTTACCAGAGTCTTCTTACTATAGCACAAGCTCCAGACAAGATCCTTAAACCATCTAAGCTAAGATACTCCTAGTCTAACAAGAAAGTATGCTATGAAAATGGAATGTACATCTCTTAGGGGTTCAATACAAATGGCCACTTATTTCTACCAAGTAGTATATTAGCTACCACTAACTAACTCGACTGATTAACTAATAATATGTGTATTAATTTCGATGTTCTAGTATGTTAAATATTGTTTTTATTAGTTTTTGGTTACTTTGAGGATGATTGGTGAATTACGTGTTAGAACGTGGTTAGGAAGCATTAAAATAAAATTTGGGAACCAAAACAAAAGAGAAAAGTTGGAGAAGGTTGAAAGTGAAGTCAGTGGGGACCGTAAATTACGATCCTGGACCTTACTTTACACTCTGAAGAAACCGTAAGTTCACTATATGGATACCCTAGATCAGGGAAGCAAGGCTGTCAGTTTTGGGTGGACTGTAATTTACGATGGAGTTAGTCAAGTTAATATGAAAACTCGCAAATTCAAGCCCTATTTAAGGATTTAACTTAGGGTTTCGGTATCTATCACCTCCTAGACGAAATTTGGAAGAACAAGGGTGATTTTGAGCATCCCAAAGCACCCAAATCACGTCTGCATCCATGTTTCAAGCCTACGAATCAAGAATCCAATGACACGCACATGAGGCTTATCCACCCGTGATCTTCTCCGGGTGACGGGTTTGTGCAAGCGGTTTTTGTTCTTAGTTTTAACCTAGGTTCTGGGATTAAATTCATGAACTCTTTAAGTTCCAAAAGAATTTAATTTGTGATTTGAATACTTAAAACAATATGATTTTATCTAAAACTTTGATTTAATTTCATTCATAGTTGGTTTCTTCACATTATTAAATGTTTGATATTGGATTACGTTTTACATCTTTTGGCGGATGATTGTGTCAGTAGAGTCCATTAAACTCAATTTCATAGTAATAACTTAATTGAATCACACATACAATCATTAACCAAATAACTAACCAATTGCGACTCTTGGTTATATACTATAATATGCAGTGTACGACACAAGTCTAAGGTCAGACTCCACTCCGAAGCATCGGCTCCGGAATACTTAGCTAACATATAGCAAGGGTAGGTAGTGCACCCAACATAAAATTTGAACAATATAATACTAGGGGCCAATAGCAGAGTCCGACAAGACAAATGAATATAAAGTATTGTAATATATTGTCTTACATGTCACATGCTATAAGAGTCCAAAACATTTGCTGATACAATTACTTTGTCCTACGAGAGAGGAAGCATACAGTGTCCCCAGTCCCAACTCACTCACGATTCTTCAATTACATATCATATCATATCAAACACTTGCTCTTACGCTGAAGTTTGGTAAGAGAGAATTCATCCCTCACTGTGACAACACTAATAATGTTCTACTTGTGCAATCTAGCATTGCAACTCATCAGGGCCGGTCCTAAGAATTCGTGTACCCTTTTCGAGGTCGAAAAAACGTACCTTTAGGCCTTACCGAAATTGGGTATTTGGCTCATTAAAGGTCTAAACCTAATATCAATGGGCTAATAACTAATGTAAACCATAAGAATAGTTTTCTAAGTGGGCCTATGTTAGTGTTTGTATGAGTATACCCTATTAATTTGCTCATATACCGATGTCCAGGATTTATGTAGCAGAATGGTATGTTTAAGTTTGATTATAATGAACAGATAAGCATTGGCATGCCATAAGTTTGATTTCAGAATATGTGGTTGACTGTTACAAATTAGTAGGGAAGCTATATACATTCCAGCTATAAGGCTAACAAAAACAAACAGAAAACATCCAGAACATACATTACATGACCTAACCTTCTATAGCATTCAAGCCTTTATTACACCAATTCTTAAAAGAAATACCTTCCATATTTGTTCTGTTTTTAGTCCAAACATATGTGCATTCTTTTATATCTTCCAGCATCTTTATATTTATAGAGATCACTCCCTTAAATATCTTCTTCTTCCTACAGATCCATATCTTTCCACTGTTGAACGGTACAAGAGTTTTTTTTTTTTTTTTTTTGTGAATAAGAAACTAATCATTGGTTAGTTCATTAATATAGTTCTACTGAACATGTGGATGAATGAGAATTGGTTATGAACTGTTGCATATTCTCTTTTTCACAAATTTAATCATAACATTGACTTAGATTATGTGACATAGGTCGGTCAATAGAGCACGAAAGGAAGAATAAGGTGCCATATTCATATTCATATTGTAGTGTCCACTCTGGCATTGCACCATCATCATACTAAATAAATAATTAAATAAATATATAATGGTAATAACTTTACGGCAGTGGACAAGTTACGGCCGTCCCACGCTTGCTTTCGTGGAGTTATTTTTTGACGTTTCCGTCCAATTATCTTGCAGCCACCTCGTTTCTTCTTCACTCCACTAACGGCCGTCAGTGTGGAAAGAATCTACATCATCCACTTTATTTTATTGTTAGTTATTAAATGTAGGATATTTTTCACTTAAAAGGTTGAAGCTTTAAAAGATGCTTTATCATTTTGTGTTAGGTTGTTATTATAATGACTACCTTGTCTTGACTCATGAGTGAACATATCATTTTGTGTTAGGTTATTATAATAATGACTATTTGCCATGACTCATGAATGTGTTGTGTTATGTTATTGATGATGACACTTCTAAGTTAACATAATGATGACACTTCTATTTTTAAAAAATAGAAAGTCATTGTTAAACAAATTCCGATTGAATTTATTCAAGCGGCATTGTAACCGTTTTATCGAACTCAACGATATGATATTTTAGGTTTTCGCTTTTAGATTTTCAACTTATAGACTTTAAAATTTTTGTTTGCATCATTGTGGCTTTTTGTTTAGTATTGTGTCTTTTCTATATTTGCGTCATTGTGTTATATTTTGCGATCCGTTGTTTCTTTCCACCATTCTCAATTTTAGAATACTTTATAGGATAACTTACCCTTCTCAATAAAGATAAGAGTATTTTCAAGAAAAATTTGGACAATGATATAATTAGGTAACTTTTTTAACAACAAATTTGGATCACTAATAGACCTCTAGGTTATTATCGTGTCACCAGCGGAACTGACTAATCATATCAAACTCCACTAGGCAATAATGCATATACACCAAATCAGAGGAAAACCAAAAAATCTGAGAAAAACCCCTTTTGTGGGAATCGAACCCAAGATTAATGGTCCCTAACCCTTATCGCACCCACAAAATGCTACTATGCTATAATGTCATGGGCTAATTAGGTAATTGAACGTGACTAATCATGATAGACAAAACGTATAGGCGGATGCCGCAGATGAAGGAAACATGTGAGATTAGTTAACATATACATAGTCACTATTCATTAAGTACTAAATTATATAGGATTATTGTATTTTAATAATCCAAAGTTTCACCAGTTGGCCGATAATAATCTCAACTTCAAAAATTTTCTCTGACAATCCGAACTTATAAGATCGTGGCCCCCGTCGATCATTTTCTAACTAGGTTAGTTTTTGATAATGTGGACGCTGATGTGTAAAAGAATGAGTTGGTTCATTATGTAGATGATGACGTGGATATTGATATGAAAAAAAATAATTATAATATATATAATACACACTCATCGTCTTCACCACCACTACTCCACCACCTCACTACCACCATAACCACCACCTCACACTACCACCATAACCATCACCTCACACCACCACCCCAACCACCCACCTCCCACCGCACAACCACCATCTTCAAGCGGATTAGCTTAAAGGCCCGGCTCTCCTAATTTTGGCAGAATTTCAAATGAAGAGTGTAGAGGTCACCGGAGAAGAAGGCCGGACCTTCGCATGAGTTGGAGAGGTCACCGGACATATGAAACCTTACGTTTTGAATTTTAGCTTATTTGTAAATTTTGTTTGTATCGATAGTTTGCTTTATTTCATCTAAAACCTGTCAGAGTTTGTTTCGGATCTGTTTTCAACCTTAGATATGTCTAGTTGTGCGTAATTACATCATCATACTACATATAATCTCACATCAGTTTAAATCATTCCATATTTAATCGTTAAAGCGCTTGTGATATTGTGATCCTTCTATTCAATTGCTTTACGTTTTATCATCAATCAACCTTCGTACAACAATCCAGAACAACAAATGTCACACCTTCAAATTCCACATGCGGGTTTTTACCGCGAGGCGTGTGACAAATCAAGATCCAGCCACTAATCTTGTTGAACCATTCATAAAAAACGATAAATACTTAACTACCAGATTCAACATGAATAGTAATAATATTTTAAATGTTCTAAAACAAAAGTTTACGTTTATCAGCGGAAGCTAAAAGTATAAAAATCCAAACATGGCAAAAACCCACAGTCATTTTGTATAATAAAAGAAAATAGTTTAATAAAGCAATGACACTCTAAGATGCATGTACACATGTATGCCGTACCTAGCGTCCTACAAAGCATGCTTAAATGTATCGACAAAAGTTGGCGAGTTCATAGTTTTAGTTCAACAAAGAGTAAATTTAAATACGGTAGTTATAAAAGCATGTTATGGGTAGCTAACCCACTTTTATGCAACTAAACTGATGGTACCGAATACTGAGAGTGTAAGTTTTGTACCCACATCAATGTCTACCGGTATTAATGCAAAGTTAGAGTCAAAAGTTCACGTCCGGATCCTAGCACGGTGTAAAGTTTTTCAAACCTAATAGCATTATCAACTAATACCCCGTTGATCGGTATAAAGGTAGGGACTTTCAAGATAGAGGTCGTTTAGTCCACTATAGACATGAAATCGAACTAAGGTAGTCAAGTAGTGGTATTCCTTCCAAGAATATATGTGGTCCCAAACTAGGGATAATGTAGTCCCAAACCAAGGATGCATGCTTTTAGAAAAGTAGTGAAAACTCACCTTAGGTTTTTTGGTAAGAGTTAAGTAGCTACGTGAAAGTTATGGGTCAAACACGTCCCGATATGTTTACCATGTTGTTGTTAGTTATGTTATTAGGATATCACAACTTGGTTTCACGTAGGTTTTTACAACACATGCATGTACACACTTTAAATCTGTTTTCATATTGAACATGTTATTATCATGCATTAATTCTACAACAAGGTTATGACAAGTTTCATGCATACGCGTATACCAGGTAGTCACACATACATGTTCTATGACATTTCTTCAAGTTACACATTCCAACAAAACTTGTAAAACTAATTAAACACACTTTCAAAAGCTAATAAAAAGTTTCAGCAATTTCAGCTTAGCATAAGTTTTTAAGCCGGTTTGTGAATTTTATTTACTATACCAAACGGGTTAGAAAAATTGTGAAAATTTTATGAAACGTGTCAATTAGTCTAAAAACGTTTGTGTAATTCTCTTGGGTTCTGAATACTTATGAAAATTCATGAAAAACATTTTTTTCACACAAAAGTCAAATCTGTCACTTTCTGATTACAGTTTACAGTTTAATTTATAGAAACATCTTCGTTGACCGACTGACAGAATTCCAGTGGGAGTGTCTCTTGGACTCCTATAGTTATCTACTGTAAACATTTCATGTATTAACTCTAAATATTAACCAAGTTACAACCCTCGATTGATGGAATTCCAGTGGGAGTGTCTCTTGATTTCGTTTTAACCTTTTGACTGACCAAAAACTCATTGTAAAAATGTGAAATCAGTTGTGTTTGAAAGGAAGTTCTTTGAACTTGACTCTAGACGTAAGAACTACTCGGTTTCATTGTGTTTTGCCCGAGATATGGCTCTTTCAAGTCGACGCAAAATTCTGATTAGAAGCTGATCACTTACTACAGTTAACAAAACGTGTTCATGATCATAATTCTAACTATTCTAACATGCACATGCCCTTGTGGGTCGAATATAACACGTGAACTATCAACAATCATTCTTCTCATGCAAACCCTAATCTTTAATCACGAATATATTCGGTTTTCAAGAATCCTACACACCCGCATCCCATAACAAGCAAAACAAAACAAAACAACCTATACTGACCGACTTTTAAACATGCATGCATATAATCATACTCTCATAAACAACAATTATATGCAGCCCTACACATCAAGTATCCATAAAATTAATAAGGGCTAAGGCTTACCGAGAGAGAGATAGCGAGAGAGAGAGAGAGAGAGAGAGATATCTGAGCGAGAGAGAGAGAGAAAAAGAGGGAGAGAGAAAGAGAGGGAGAGGGCTGCTCTCTGTGTGTGTGTTCGTCCTGGGAGGGAAGCCGAGGGAGAGAGAGACGTGGGATGGGGGCGGGTCTTGGGTTGGGATATTATAAAGAGTTTTTAATTTCATTTTTTTTTTGTTAAATGGCACCTCTAGTCCCTCAAGTATCAAACCCTTGAAACTTGCAGAGAAAGTTATTATTCCTAGTTAGTTAGATAACTAACACATCAAGTTCCTCATGTTTTGATTCTCTAAAACTTGCATAGAAAATTAATGAATTAACTTTATGTATACGTACAAAACTAGTCCCACTAGTTTGTATTAGTCCGTGACTAGTCCAACTAGTTTGTATTAGTTTCGTATGTTATAAATTGCACGTATAATACAACTGCATGTACGAGTGTACATTAAATCACAAAGATTTACTGAGAAAGTTGATGGTGTTAACCTGAAAATGCGGGTTATCACATCATCCCCAAGTTTAAAGAAATTTCGTCCCTAAATTTAGTAAGCAGTCACTAAAGAAGAGGTCAAGGTGTCTAAGCAGTCACTGCCAGCTCGTTTGCTTGGTGAACTTCAACGTTGGGTTTCGCACACAAATAAAAATGGTGATGGTAGGTGCCGGTGGTCATGGTGGGCGGTGTAGATGGCGGTGATCGTGGTGGTGGTGGTAAGGTAGTGATGAGTGCCAAATCATTGTCCACGTCACCAAATAATAAAGTTGTGTGCCACCTCAACGTCCATGTTAGCTTCCAAGTCAACAAAAACTAATTGGGTTATAACACAGTTAAAAAAGGATTGAATGGGCCAAAATCTTATAAGTTGGAAATGTCAGAGAGAATTTTTTAAGTTGAGATTATTATCGACCAACTGGTAAAACTTTGGATTATTAAAATCCAATAACCATGTTATATAAAAGAAAAAAAAGAACTTGTCAATTAAGTATTTAATGTTATTGTAAATTATACGAATGGTCCCCTATGTTTTACGACTAGTAAATTGTAAATTACATGAACTATTCGTTAAATTTATTCTTTATTTTACGGCTAGTGATTACATCATGAAATTACAATGTTAACACCTTCGAACTCATGGCAATTATGAACACGGGCAAACCTACCTAGTTATGTGAGATGGCCAGTGCCCACTTTAAAAAGAAAAATTTAGTGTACAAGTAAAAACCCGATCTCATCCCTTAAAAGTATGATTAAACCCTTCAATCGTACCCTAAGAAAATAAATCTTAAGTCCACTGATTATGAATAGCTACACTTTCTTAAAAGATAACGTAAAAACGAGTATCAACTCTACAAAGATATTGCCACCAACAGACTAAATGGTCGTTAATCCATCCGTAGATTTTTATCCGTAGTTGAAGATCCATGGAGAAATTAAGTGTGTGTAAAGACTGCATTGGTCGTTCACCGATCATTATTATCGATTGATCACATTATTAACATTTCACTGACAAATCGCATAAGGATGTTACCGACGAATGGTCCACCGACATACTAGCTGATCGAACCTTCACCGACGGATGGCTCATTAGCGAATTATTGATAGATGGTTCATTGACATATTATCTGTCTCAAGGTCATACATTGAAAACGATTGAAAAGCCCGAAATGAAATTCTACTTAAAAACTAATTTTTAAAATTTGCGGGTAAAATTTTTGCAAATAGTTGATGAGCACTCTGAATTTTATTTTCTTAAATGTCTTAATGCATTAATCGGAGATTAGTCAATGACTATCGATGGATCAGCGAGGACTATATAAAAAGTGTTCTGTTTGATTATTTTTAATTATGACAAATATATTGTTTTCATTGAACATTTCATCGGTGAAAGTACTTTTCTAATACTTTAACCTTTGTAAAATTGGCCTAAAAGAGTTGGTAAAAGGATAAGTAATATGATTTCTAGATAGTGAAGTTAATTGTTTTGTTAGTGGAATATATTTTTATCAATGTGTAAAGTTGACAAAAAAGACCAAACTAGTGGAAAACATACATCGTATTCATCTAGAAAATAAAAAACAAAGTTGGTCTCTTTTTACTATATGTATCCATACCTCTTTATCTATATGTTAACTGCTGATAATATAAAGTCAACATACATATAACCGTGGATCCAGAATTTCCACTGGGTAGAATCTTTTTGTTGCTACAATGTCTCTAATAATTCAATATCATAAGGTTGTTCTCTTTTATGTTGTGATTGCCATAAATAAAACTAGTAAAACTAACAGAAAACAAAAAATAAATGAGTATCGATCTGTTTTTTTTTTTAACCATATACAGATAAATAGAGCACAGTACATGTACGCAACTGCCAACTAGACATTCCAACCAAGCTTTTTGGGTATGAAAACACTCAATTGCTCCCACTTTCTTTATACATTAAATTAAGAAATACTTTTGTCAGCTGCTGAGCAAGCTTAACTTCTATTAAATAAAAATTAAATGTTTGTTTTAACAGCTAACCTTTTTATTCGAGTGTTTCACACATGTACAATAATTTATGATACAACAGGACACAAGTTGACACAAATAAACTATAAATAGAGTAACTTGTTTATGCCGTAATTCAGAACGTCTTTAATTTGTGTAATCTGTTTTATTTATGTGTTAGATTTTCAATATGTCATGTGTGACATGTTTTTCTCAACATGTTATGCATAGTCGGGTTGATTCAAACCCACTAATTACAATTACTAACAGTATGCCAATAGAATACGACATGTTTTGTTTGTTATTAGATATTAGTATTAATAACGTAAAATTAGTATTAAAAGGTTATTGATCTTAAACACACACACATATATATATAGGAATCATAGAGAGAAAACTCATTTAAGTTACAAAAATTTAAGAAAACCTTATGTAACAAACTTTTTTTTTCTAAAAGAGTTAGAGAATGTAAGTTACATAATATCGAATGTTTTGAGCCAAAAAAACGCCAGGTGGTTTTTATAAAAAAACTCACTAGGCGCTTTTGGTTTTCTTTTACTTTTTTTTTGCTCAAAACGTTCGATAACATTTGATTTAGATTGCCTAATTTTTGTAGAATCAAAAGAGTTTGTTAAATAAGGTTTTCTTGAGTTTTCTTAACTAATGTGAGTTTTCTTTCTATCTCTTCTTCTCTCTCTCTATATATATATACACACATATATATAGATATATAGAGAGGTTGGTTATTGTACAATTGTCCTTAACGTACACTGCGTACGAGATTGAGTATCAACATGCAAAAAATTGTTTATAACATGCGAGTTTGGTATTTTTAAAAAACATCCGATTTTTTTATAACATGTGAAATTTTTTTTTTATAAACAGGCGATTTTGTTTTTTTTTCTTTTACAACATGCGATCTTCTGTTTTTACAACATGCGATTTTTTTGTTATAACGTGCGAATTTGACATTGCGTACGCTCGTACGTTAAGGTAAAATTTACACTAAACTTTTTCTATGTATGTATGTATCTTACTATCTTTGTGATATATTTTATACGAATTGCTTGCAAATAAGTAACAAACACAACCAAACAATGCTTAATCATTACCATCACTAATTGTATATTGCTTCTTCATCTTGTTTGTATATATGATTGTGAAGTACCATTATTTGCTAATTAACTATTCATAAGTTTTAATTCAATAACAATTTACATGTTTAGGTATTAAACACGTTTAAGAACAAGTTAACATCAGTGTAGACATCATAACATAATATAATTTTATGTTTTCTTGACAAAATTTAAGCCACCTAATTTTCAGTTTATTATTGGGTTCTTGCATCATTATTGATTCCCTTGTTTCACAATCAACTACTTTAGATATCATCTAACATTGCATCATAAGCCAAAACGTGGCAGATCAAAATGTTTGATTGACAAAAGTTTAAGTTTTTCGTAACGCTGATCACGTGAAATGGTTTTCCACACAGGCATCATCACGTAAGGAGAAATGGTTCTCCGTCACACTCAACTAAGATGTATAATGGTTAGTGAATATGAGTTGATCTTTTAATTATTTTCAAACTTTTGATGCATTTTATTAGTTATTTTTAAACAATTAATTATCATCCGTGTGAATCAAGCAAGTGCTAAAACCGCTTATGAGACAAAAAAGATATATTTTTCTAGAAAACATCATTTTCAACAAAAAAATATTTTAGCATGTTCAGAAAAAAAACTGTGAATATAATACTCTTTTTAAAGTTACCGTAGCTATGAAAGGGTAAAATGGTAATTTCATACAATAAAAAAGGTTCTCCTTAAACCCTATATAAACCCTCTAGTATGAAACAACATTCTTTAAAACAACCAAAACAAAACATGGAAGTCCAACTCAAGTCCACCATAGTTTTCTTCTTGACCATCTCTACAACCGCATTACTATCATCAACCACCACCGGCCACCCATTCCCACCACCATCCGACGAGCCCGATTACATCCGCACGAGCTGCTCTACGACTCGTTACCCTGAAACTTGCTTCTCCACCCTCTCCAAATACTCAGGAGCCGTCCAACACGACCCCAGCCGCCTCGCTATGGCAGCGATCCACGTTGCATTAACAAACGCCACTCGCATGGCGATTTACGTCTCTAAGGTATCCCGCAACAAGGGCTCCGACAACACAACCGAATCTGCCGCAATCCACGACTGCTCATCTGTGTTTGGAGACGCTGTGGATGAAATTTATAAGTCGCACAAAGAAATGAAACGATTGGGTTGGACTGGTGAATCGGTTAGGTTCCAACTCAGCAACGTGCAGACGTGGATGAGTGCGGCGTTGACCAACGAGGACACGTGTACAGACGGGTTTGAGGATGTGGCGGACGGCGGCGTGAAAACCAAGGTTTTCGATCGGGTGGTAGCCGTTAAGGAAGTTACGAGTAATGCTTTGGCGTTAGTTAACAGTTATGCGGATACGATAGTACGTTCGTGATGGTTGTGAATGTGAACGCTTGTTGATAAACGGAACGTTAGGTTTTGATGATTTTGAGTGAAGAGTGAAACTTATGTATTGGTTGTCCGTTATAATTTTGATGATAGCGATTACATAATACATCATAGGTTTAAAATGTTTGTCAGTAGTTTCTATTTAATATTAAATAATGTTTGGGATTTGTGTGAGATATGTTATCTATATTTTGTTATGCACGTGCAAAGGTTATTAAGTAATGTTTTTCAATTGATTGGCTATCAATTCCTTCATAAGCAGATTAGATCAAATTTGTTTTTTCCATAAGAGTTTTTATGTTTTTAACATAAATAATAGCATTTTGTGGATATTAGTTAGGGTGTGCAAAGTTGGTTAAATGAGGGTTTGATTAATTGAAAAGTATTAATCATACTTATAACTAGTAGTCAATTAACCGTTACTCTCGGTTAATTGTCGGTTATGAGTCAGTTTCGATTAATATGATTAATTATCCAATGTATATAAAGCTTGTAAAATGCAACTTTATGAATATAAAGCTTGCAAAATTATATAGCTACCACATGCGTATTGAATTCATTAAAAATCAAAAGTACACAATGTCTAGTGGAAGCATACATATAAATACAAAGTTGTAAGAGTTTTAAATGCAACAAAGTGACTAAAGTTACAATAAAGTTTTTAATCAAAAACACAAAAAAGTTATAGTCTCAATCTTCATCATCTTCAATGGTAAATCCTTTGGGCATTTTATTTACGGTATATAAGTAACATGTATAGATAAAAATAAGAAACATTATTATCAATTTCTAATTCGCCAAATTTTCAATCAAAGTCTCCAATCGTTGACCATGCATGTGAGATTCTTGGAAATCCGTTGGTGTAGGCCGCATCCAATCTTATGCATAAATCAACACCTCGACCGTCTTAGAAGTAAAAGAGCTTCTATATTTTTCATTGACCCTACCACAAACACTAAAGGCCGATTTGGATGCAACGGTTGGCATTGGAATTCCCAAATGCATATAAATTTTAATCTAATCATCAAGTAGACTTGTAAAGAATCTTTATCAATATTCAATCTCATAATGTTCTTCTCTTTTGTGTTTTGATTGCCATAAATAAACTAGTAAAAGTAATAGAAAACAAAAATTAAATGAGCATCGATGTACCATATACAGATTAATAGAGCACAGTACACGTACGCAACGGCCAACTAGACATTCCAACCTAGCCTTTTGGGCATGAAAAGTTGAAAACAATCAATTGCTCCCACTTTTTTTATAGATTAAATTAAATTAACAAATACTTCTGTGAGCAAGCTTAACTTCTATTATATAAAGTATTAAACGTTTGTTTTATTAGCTAACCTTTTATTCAAGTTGTTTCACACATCACAAAGTTTTCTGCTACTCATGAGTTATTTTTCGAGTGTGTGAACAAGAAGTTCAACTAAGAGTTTAAGGGTGTGATCATGATTTTAACCTATAAAATAAACTAAAATTTCTTTTTAAGGGGGTGTCTGCTTACTCAACCCCTCATTTAGGTCCACCCCTACACATAGATAGATGACAATTTATGATACAACATGACACAAATAAACTTATAAATAGAGTGACCTTTTTTATCACATAGTTAAAAATTCAACTGTAACCTGTATAATGTTTTTGACATATGTGTTATTGTACCAATATGTCATGTGTGACATATTTTGTTGAACGAGTTATGCATGGTCGGGTTGTTTCAAACCCACTAATTATAGTATGTCAACACAACACGACATATTATGTTGAATTTAAGATATTAATAATGTAAAATTAGTATTAGATAGTTATTGATATTAAAATAAAAGTGTGATATATATATATATATATATATATATATATATATATATATATATATATATATATATATATATCTTTGAAATATTCTATATAAGAATTGCTTGGATGTATATTTAGGAATGGTAGTAACTCACATGTAGGTACGCCAAATCAGTCACAAACACAACCAAACAATGCTTAATAATTACCATCATTGGTATATTGTTTCTTCATGTTGCTTGTATATGAGTGTGGAGTACAATAGTTTGTTAATTAATTATTCATAATTTTAAACTCAACAATTTACACTGTTTATGTACCAAACACGTTTAAGAACTTGTTAACATGATGTAGACATCAAAACTTAATATAATGTTAGGTTTTCTCGACAAAGTTAATGCCACCTAATTTAAAGTTATTATGTGTTTCTTGCATCAAAGATTCCCTCATTTCTTATTGTGAAAAGTTTGGTTTCTGAAGCGTGTGATACTTAATATATTTTAACTTTTAATGATCATGTATTGTATTATTAATCATAAATAATTACATATATTAATAAATATAAGTTAAATTAATAATAATAACTTGTAAGATTTATATATATATATATATATATATATAGTAGAGAGTTTAATGAGAAGAAATATTTTGTAAGAATAAAAAGAATAACTTTTAAACTAATAGAAATTCTCCATTTACTTCATTTAATATTATGAAAAAAAGGCATATAGGTAAATCTATAATTATCATTAATTAGCTAATTAATTAAACTTGTAACTCATTTTTTAATATACTTTTTCAAGATAAAATAATTTATGATCAAGAACAATTTTTGATATGTGTAGGATAAAGTTTAGTATGTGTAGGATAAATTTTGAAATAATCTATGGCAAAAGGTGACCCCATACACCCATAACCGCAGATAACTTTAGGTAGCCCAAGCACACCATTTCACCCGTCTTTCGAAGGCCCACTGCAGTAACCTCTTCACTAGTTTTCGGATGTTGATTTGGTTATAATTAGGCATGTTTGAATAACCTTATCTTTAACAATTTATGAGTTCGTTAAAAACTTATGACTTATTGAAAATCATAAAAAATTATTAATGATAAAACTAAGTTTATCTATTTTTAAAATTTCAATATGCCCATTATTCATAAACCTCACATTATTAATGATAAAACTAAGTTTATCTCTAATTAGAATTTCAATATGCCCATGATTCACATACCTCATAAATTACTATGGCATCCAACCAGTGGCGGATGTAGGAACTTTTTCTAGTGGGTTCGTTTTGGTAGATTTTTATTATTTTTTTAAATCATACAAGATTCTCACTAATTTTTTTTCACACTATGTGGGTTCATGTAAACCCATAAAACAGGACTAGATCCGTCACTGTATCCAACACATATTTAAACCGCACAAAGCTTTTCATCTGCTGTGGTTGATTAAAATATGAGATTAGGGGTGTTCATATTTTCTGTATGTACCATAATTAATGTCAAACTGTCACAATTAAATAAATGCACGTTTGTAATTAGCTTTGACGCACAAGTTAACAATGATGTGGGTGAAACGTTTTAAGTAAACATTTTCAAATCACTTTTATCAACCCATATAGCTTGATATTTACTTATATAGCTTAACACTAGAAAATAACAACATTAGATACTAAAGTTAAAAAAATGTTCAATATGTTTTCCGTGGATGCTTACAGCACTACTAGAAAAGGCTATTTACAATACGTTTTTTCATCATAAATGTGTCGCTAATTCAGATTTGCTACGGATTAACGACAGAATCTTAATGTTTGAAAAAGCCCGTCAAAAACCATTAACTACACATTTACTATGCAATTTTCAACGTATTTCCAACGAATATATTTTGTGATAAATTGTGACACATTTCCTACATCATTTCCTAATTCTTCTTTTTAGATTTGCTACACATTTGTGATAGAATATTTTAAAAAGAGTTAACTTCCGTTTTGCTTCCTGTGGTTTGGTCGTTTTAATGTTTTGCCTCAATTCTTTAAAAATAGTCATTTTACTCCCTAATCTATGAAGCTAATTTCCATTTCACTCCCCACTTCAAACGACATCTATCTCCTCTGTTAAATCTTAGTAAGGTGCCCCTCACATAAGGGCATTATAGTCTTTTCCCATCCTCTTTAAAAATATATTTTATTGTAATATATAATAAATCAATTATTTTCTATTATTTCCTTAAATATGGATATATCAGATTTTTTTAATATTTTATTTTTTATGTTTATATCAAAAACCCAAATAATATCTCTCTCATCTCACACCCCTCAAATCTCTCTCTCTCTCTTCAAACCACCTAACAACGTTGCTAACCACCACCAGGGCACCTCTAGCCAACCACCTTCATTCCCCATAATTGAAGCCCTAATAAACTCACCACCTCTTTTTCTCCTATCTTCAATTCACCTTTCTTTTCCTTTTTATCTTCTCAAGAAATCTTGCAATAAGGCTACTCGGTGTGGGTGACGGACCTCTCTCCAGGACGACCCGCCACGTCAGCAAACGCGTCAGAGACCTTGGAGGACGCCCCTCCAGGGATGGAAGCTTGGAAATGGGTGATGACCCGACCCCACCTAGTTTTTTTTATTTTTTTAATTAAACTAGTTTTTAACATTTACTTATATAAATAAAATCATTTTGTATTAAAAACCACACATTACATAACCTAAAAAAAAGTAAAAAAAAAATAACCGAAAAAAATAAAAAAATAACCTAAAAAAATCCTATGAACTCCACTTTTTAGCGACTTTTTCTTTCATTCTTCGCAAAATCGGCCGATCTTCATCTGGATACGAGTTTATGTCGGCTGTCATGATCTCCCACTCTGTAAACTCGACCTCACGTTCCTTCGCTTTCACCTTTTGAGCCGTGACCTCGGTGAACACTTTGAACTAAGCCATAAGCTCGTCCATTTTGGAATTGCCCCCGGCGCGGCATGTTTTTTTCCAGCTGTCGCCCTTTTTGATTTGTCCCTGCCTGGGGGACGTTCCTCATCTCTAACCACAAACTCTTCATCATCAAATTCGGGCTCGTCGTTTATATTTATTTGACATCGTGCATCCGAGCCTCCACCCGCACTATAACTACCGGTCTCCGAGGTTTTTGTTCGTTTGGCTGTTGCAACCTCATTTGGGACCGGCGCCCACTTGTTACTGGTTCGCAAAATTTCCCAAGCACGTACGTGGGGGAAAACGGTTCCATGCGTATCTTCGTATCGACGCATCGCCTCTTTAAAAACGTCTTCATCACTCATCCCACTACGACAACCAGTATACAAGTTATTATAAACCCTCGAAAACCGGTTCACGACCGGATGCATCTTTCTCCACTTGGAAGAGATGGAATCGATGTCTCGATAATGACCTTGTTCCATTATCGCAAGAAATTTCGACAGTATTTCTTTGCAAAACCCTTCGCCGGTTTGGTTGTTACCATATTTTTAAATTGTAGCAAAAGTTATATTAAAAAAAGTATAGTGCATAAATTTTTGTTATATTTTTAAAATGTAGAAAAAGTTATGTACCAATAACGGGGCTTTTGGAAGTACTAACCCATGCCTTGGCTAACGCCTCCTCCTTCATCTTCGTCCAAAGTTTCGCCTTCCCTCTCGAATGTTGTTCTTTCTCAACCATAGGTTGTTTACCTTTTTTTCGTTTAGACGATTGCGGTTGGGTCTCCGGAACAAATTTTTGAACGTCCTCTTCGGGTTGTGGTTGTGAATTGAAAGGGTTTCGCATCATCATTTGTTGCACCGACTGCATTTGTTGCACTTGGCTCATTTGCGAAAACGCGTTCGGGCTTTGTTGAAAACCCCCATAAGCGTTGAATGAAAATTGTGAGGATGACCAACTCGGCTCCATACTAGGATAGTAGCCGGGTACGAAGAAAATGTTTTGGTTTGGGTTCGGGTTTGGATTTGGGTTCGGGTTCGGGTTGAATGGATTTGGGTTCGGGTTGCTCGGGTTGTATGGATCCAGGACGAAAGTTGAAAGATTTTTTAAAAGGTTGAATAATTATAAAAAGATGAAAATGTTTTTATATATTTGAGAGATGGGGTGAATAAAGTGTGTTAAAAGGTGGGATGGTATTGGGGTATTTATATGTATAATTATTAATTAAAAAAACAATTTTATGAAACTAGCCGTTTCAACGGCTAATTTTTTGAAATATATTAAAAAATTGCCCCGTCTCCAACGTCCGCAGGCGGACGCCTACGACGCCAACGAGCCACCCGGCGCGGTGTTAGGGGGCGTCGCCGGTCCAAGCCGGGCCTGGGACCGCCCCCACACCGAGTGGCCTAAACCCTCAAAAACATTTTAACATATCACCAAAGTCTTGCACAAAATCTTACCCAACATCAACCAAAATCCACCGCTTCTTCGCCGGAGCCGCAAGTCAACAATGTGGAGATGGTTCAGATATGGCTTAAGATGAAGGCGGGGTGACCGACAGTTTAGATAGAGAGAGAGAAAGGGAACGTTGTGATGTGGGGAGGGTTCAGATCTGCAATGGTGTTGGTGGGGGTTTAGAGAAAGAGACGATTCAGAACTCTTATGGTGGTTATGGGGGTTTAGCAACGCCGGAACTACAGTAGGGGGGGTCCGTTGACCCCCCAACCACCCAAGTTTTCTTAACCATCGGATCCATCTTCTAGTTGATTTTCTATGCCCTTACCCTCAAAATTAAAGATCGAAGGGTACTACAACAAGATTAAATGAATAAAAGAAGAATAGTTGAAAAATGGAGTAATGATGCGGACAGAGTAAAAATGGAGTAAATCAGGTAAAGATTGAAAATTACGCTTATAAGAATGGGTAAATACTAGAGTTAATGGGGGTATTTTGGTGGTGGCGGTGCTTGAAGCCGGTGTGGGGTTGGTGCAGGATGGTTATGTTGATGGTGAGGCTGTGGTGAAGTCTGATTACCGAGAGAGAGCATGTAGAGAGAGGAAAATGTGTATGTATAATATATGTGTTATTAATATAATAATTAATATCTTTTAGGGATGATAGGAAAAGAATAAAATGTCCCTAATGTGAAGGGCACTCGTAGGATTTAACAGAGGAATTGGATGGCGTTAGGGGTGTGGGGTTGGTGCAGGATGGTGATGTTGATGGTGAGGCTGTGGTGAAGTCTGATTACCGAGAGAGAGCATGTAGAGAGAGGAAAATGTGTATGTATGTATAATATATGTGTTATTAATATAATAATTAAATATCTTTTCGGGATGATAGGAAAAGAATAAAATGTCCCTAATGTGAAGGGCACTGATAGGATTTAACAGAGGAATTGGATGGCGTTAGGGGCGTGGAGTGAAATAGAGATAAGTTTCATAGATCAGGGAGTAAAATGACTATTTTTAAATGATTGGAGCAAAACCATTAAAACGACCAAACCACATGAAGCAAAACAAAAGTTTACTCTTTTAATATATATATATATATATATATATATATATATATATATATATATATATATATATAGTGAAGAGTTCAAATGAGAAAAAAAAATTTGTAAGAATAAAAAGAATAACTTTTAAACCAATAGAAATTTTCTATTTACTTCATTTAATGTGTGTATTTAATATTATGAAAAAGGACATATAGGTAAATCTATAATTATCATTAATTAGCTAATTAATTAAACTTGTAACTCATTTTTTAATATACTTTTTCAAGATAAAATAATTTATAGTGAAGGACAATTTTCGACATGAGTAGGATAAATTTTAGTATGTGTAGGATAAATTTTGAAATGTGTAGGGAAATTTACATGTGTGTATGGTAAATTCCGATAAGTATAAAGACATATGTAGGATAAATTTTGAAATATGTATGATAAAATGTTTTTGTTTTATTAATGAGAGATAATATAATTAATGAGATGAGTTATAAACTATTTAATGTTTTACAATTTTACCCTTTCTTCTTTTTCTTCTTACATTAAATTTCTTCTCAAATAAACATTTCCATATATATATTATATATATATATATATATATATAGTGGAGAGTTTAAATGAGAAGAAAAATTTTGTAAGAACAAAAATAATAATTTTTAAACCAATAGAAATTCTCAATTTATTTCATTTAATGTGTGTATTTAATATTATGAAAAATGGCATATATGTAAATCTATAATTGTCATCAATTAGCTAATTAATTAAACTTATAACTCATTTTTTTCATATACTCTTTCAAGATAAAATAATTTATGGTGTATGACAATTTTCGACATGTGTAGGATAAATTTTAGTATGTGTAGAATAAATTTTGAAATGTGTAGGGTAAATTTACATGTGTGTAGGGTAAATTCCAGTAAATGTAAGACATATGTAGGATAAATTTTGAAGTGTAGGATAAAATGTTTTTTCTTTATTAATGAGAGATAACATAATTAATAAGAGCAGTTATAATATATTTAATGTTTTACCATTATGTCCTTTCTTCTTTTTTTCTTCTCAAATTAAATTTTTTCTCAAATGAACCTTCTCAAATTTTATATATATATATATATATATGTATATATATATATATATATTGCTAGTATCCTACAAAATACACATAATTCAAATTTGGAGATGGGCTGGCTACAATCCCATTTATTTGACTCTGTCTCTTCAACTAACTCCATAAGATAGACTGACGGTTTCAACTTCCCAAAACTTCCTAAAGATTCAATCCATAAAGAATCATTACAAATCTTTATACTTGAATTTGACAAGAAGCTGATATACAAGTCCAACCCAGCAAAAAAGCATGCACTTAAACTACTATTCAAATTCATGAAAGGTTTGCTCTTCTTTATTCCCTTGTTTCACAAATTCATCAACAATCAATGAGACAATCCCGAATACATTTGATATCTCATGATTGTTAACACCCATTGGTAAGACTTCCATCTTTACTTCATCCCCTCCTCCCGTAGCAAAAGTTCTACTTCCAATAATGGTGAAGAAATCGGGTGATTAAGTGAAAGACCATCATGCTCCGCCTGCTCTGCCACTACTCACGAGCTAAAGCCGCTAGCTTTCTCTCTAAATTCCTCGCACCAGCTTCTCTAGTGTATTTCACAATAACAAGTTTACCATTGCCTATCATAAAATAAAATGATATATAAACCGGTGTTAGAAGGGCAGTTTGGGTGGGTTAGCTAATGGGTTGAAAACGGGTCAAAGTAGATACATTTTATGTTGATTCACAACAGGTCGGGTTGGTTAACCAATCAACACTTTCTTTTATTTTTATTCAAAACCAAATTACTAAATTCAGTTCGACATTTTAAGGCAATTATGGACGTCGTAAATAGTAACGGTTAACTTTTAATACTTTGGACTTGTTTCTTACTAATAAAAGTTTACCTGTATCACATTCCCTAAATTGACCCATAAAGGGTTGAAAATGGGAATGTTGCTGACATGAATATATAAACTTAACTGAATAAAAACATAAAATGAAAATAGATGCATACCTAGAGAGAAATGAATGAAATCAGAATTCAAGCCATGCTGATTGAGGAATCTTGGCGCATTGCAATTCTAAGCTTCTCCACCCGGGAAGCTTAATGACTTCCGTTCTGTCGATGATTGGTGCCTATTTGCAGTGGCCACAAATATCACTTTTAATAGATTAAAAGGAACATTTGAATAACTTTGAAGTATAAATTAAGAAATTATGTATGGAAATGGACTGTTACAACTATTTGAAAGCTTAAATTGAGAAGTCATGTATTCAAATGGAATATCATGACATGACATGAGCCAAAGCATAATCAAATTCATCCGAAAGAAACCGCCTGTGTTCTTCAAACGTTTGACGCACATCAAGCTATATGGATTGATATAACTGATTTGAATATGTGTACTTGAAACGTTTGACGCACATCATTATTAACTTGTGCGTCAAAGCTATTACAAACATGCATTTATTCAATTCTGCCATGACATGAAGCTCAATTTTGTTTTTTTATGTATCTTTTTAGTTCTAATCATGATATGCAATTTTTTATTCTGAATAAAAACTATTTAATTAAACTTGATAGGTTGAGTGTTGTAGTCATTTATTTAGGGTGAAACAAAACTAATTTTAAACTATATATATTAGTAGATTACATCTGAGCCCTCCATCCTTTCTTCTCCTTCTTTTCTCCCCTATAACCCTGCCACCACCACTACCACCTCTTCTGAAACATTTCCTCATTTGCGTCACTACAATTTCAAAAGCTTTAAAGTTGTTTTCAAAACAAATGTGTATGAGTGTCTCTCATCATCATTTCTTCTACTTCACATTCTTCCAACAATCTTCAAAACATGAGACTTGCAACAATATTGTGTTATGCCAACAAACTCAAGAGTGTGATCTTTGTCCTTTCAAAGGTTTTGAAACTTGCTTACACCACTAGTGTGACCCCAAATGGGGTCATCACCCCCGATCCACAGGTCACAGTACGTCAAGAACTTGATGATAAGTTCTTTTGATATGGAAAAGAACTCCGACTAAAGAAGATATATCACAAGGACTACAAGATCCTTGTGGTCAATGAAACCAACTTCTTGAAGGCCAAAAGTATCGACAAAGGAATAGGAACAATAGTATCTACTTTGGAGCTTTCTAAAAAAAGGTAAATATGTAATCTAGCTGTGAAACTTTTTCTCTAATATTTCTTCTAAATGTTAAGTTCCCTATCATTTGAGAAACACCAGAAACTGAATGACATCGAAGCAATATTCGATGATAACATAATTAATGATACTAACTAGTGTTTTCATAACCGGACCGGGTAACAAACTGGTAGCTTTACTGGCCCACTCGTCAAACCGGTCGGATCGGTTGGACCGGATTCCAAAACCAGCACCATCACAAGTAAATTATACATATATTAAATATACAAAAAGCATAAGCTCGTAACTTCATATTACGTGTCCATTTATCTAAGTGTGTGCATGTTGGCACACAAATATGCCTATTTGCACACCAAACCCTACATGTAACTACGCTGCGTTATACGCAGCGTATAAGGTTACCCTTATACGCTACGCATAGACCTATATGCAGCGTAGGTACAGGGTAAGTACACGACCAGACAGTTCAACCACGTACCATGTCAAATATGTCTGACATACGCTATGTATAGAGCTATACGCAGCGTAGGTACAGCGTATATATACGTTGCGTATAGCTCTATACGCAGCGTATGTCGAATAGATTTAACATTGATACGATGTTGTCTAGGCACGTGAATAAAAGTATACGCCGAGTATAGAGCTATACAAGGCTGATAATTGTGAATTCAAAACACTATTTAGGCATCCATGTCTACCTACGAATTCAAAACAATATATCGCATTCTTCACTTCCTCAATTATTTACTTCATCGGTGGAGCTAAAATTTCATCAATTTGGGACGGGAATTATTTCTAACGACTTGTGGGGAGTAAATGATGCTAATGAGAAGGAGGAGGTTGTGTCTGGCATCCCTGTTGATCAAAACATACAGTTGCCACACTTGAACGAGGCTCCGACTCCACCTGTTGATGATCCATCTTACCCGGCGCATCAGGTGTATCCGAATTAAGGATACGGGTATGAATATTCGTACGTGCAACAAGGTAATATGGATGGATACGTAGGATACGGTGTTGAGAATGCCCCTGTTGATAAACCATATTACCTGACACAACAATCTTATTCGGATTACGGATACGGGGGTGAAGTTTCTTACACCAACAAGATAGTTCGGATAGATACGGAGGATACGGTGGATACGGTGATGAGCCTCCTAACACACCACTGTATGATGATTATCAACCCTCTACCCCGGACAATCCGTTTCAAATTAAGAATGTATGACATTAATATTTGTATTATTGTTATAATAGTTATTATTATTGTTAAAATTATAATTATTATTCTTATTGTTAAAATTATATAACTATTGTTAATATTATAATTATTATAATTAGTGTTGTCAAAATTATAATTATTATTATTATTATTAAAATTATATAACTATTGCTAATATTATAATTATTATTATTGTTGAAATTATAATTATTATTATTATTATTGTTAAAATTATTATTATTATTATTGTTAAAATTATATTTATTGTTATTGTTATTGTTAAAATTATAGTTATTATTATTATTGTTGAAATTATAATTACTATTATTGTTATTGTTAAAATTAGGCCTAAAATTATAATTATTATTATTATTGTTAAAATTATATAACTATTGTTAATATTATAAATATTATTATTATTTTTGTTAAAATTATAATTATTATGGTTATTTTTAAAATTATAATAATTATTATTGTTGTTAAAATTATAATTATAATTATGATTATTATTAAATTATTATTAATATTAATATTAATATTGTTAATAACTTAACTGTTTTTTTAGCGTTTCATGTCTTTAAATGATCTAAAGAATTGGGTACAAGCAACGGGAAAGGAGAACGATTATGCTATAGTTACCCGTCGATCGAAAAATATTTGTAGTAGTACGGGGATGGTATGGCTTGTGTGCGATCGTGCTGGTGAGCACCATAGTAAAGCAACAATTAGGAAAGCTGACAGCAAAAAAAGTGGTTGCCCATTTTCAGTACTCGTTGTTCGGGACGTGACGAATGACACGTGGGAGTTGGTAGTGGACAACTCGCTTCACATGTATTATTGTATGTTTATTTAGCGCGGGTCGAATCCGCGACAACTCAAAAATATACAATATTTTTATTATATCGTCGAATTTGTAATGAGTAAAAAATGTATAATATTTTTATTATATCGTCGATGTCGTCCGTAACTACCGTATGTCCGTTACGCGCGTTGAAATCCGTAACGAGTCAAAAATTATTATATTTTTATTATTTAACCGATGTCGTCCGTTGGCACCGTATATCTGTAACGAGCGTCGAATCCGTAATAAGTCAAAAACATATAATTTTTTTTTATTATTTAGTCGATGTCGTCCGTAACGACCGTATGTCCCTAATGAGCGGAATTCGTAACGACAAAAAATATATAATCTTTTTATTATATCGTCGATGTCGTCCGTAATGACCGTACATCCCTAATGAGCGTCGAATTCGTAACAAATAAAAAATATATAATATTTTTATTATAATTGTCGATGTTGTCCGTAACGAGAGTACGTCCATTACGCGCGTCGAAATCCAAAACGAGTCAAAAATATATTATATTTTTATTATTTAGTCGATGTCGTCCGTTGGCACCGTATGTCTGTAACGAGTGTCAAATCCATAACGAGTCAAAAATATATGATGTTTTTATTATTTAGTCGATGTCGTCCATAACGACCGTACGTCCCTAACGAGTGTTGAATCCGTAACGACTAAAAATATATAATCTTTTTATTATATCGTTGATGTCGTCCGTAACGACCGTACGTCCGTAACGAGTGTCGAATCTGTGAAAAATAATTAATATTTCTATTATATCGTCGATGTTGTCCGTAACGAGTGTACGTGCGTTACGCGCGTCGAAATCTGTAATGAGTCAAAAATATATTATATCATTATTATTTAGTCGATGTACGTCCCTAACGAGCGTCGATAACGAGTCAAAAATATATAATGTTTTTATTATTTAGTTGATGTCGCCCGTAACGACCGTACATCCCTAACGAGCGTTGAATCCGTAACGAGTCAAAAATATATTATATCTTTATTTTATCGTCAAAGTCTTATTTTTATTTACTGAATGGTCTCCTTTTGTACAGGTATCTTCACAAGCTGATCTCCACTTCTATCACCGCTCCAAACAAGAGCCAAGAGTGATGCACGAGCGGTGACCTTTTTTCCAATATTGCCTCTTGTACAAGAGGTCGTACCATTTCGCACACAGGTTGGCGCAATACTTCGCCTTCACTTATCATCGACAGGAGCGTGGATTATTAAACGACGGCGCCTACTGTGATAGCCCTTTCGTTTGGCTATCACCCGGAGAGTGACCCGCGTGTAGGCCCGGCGATACAGCCGAAGCGGATGGGGATGAACACGCTATCGGGAATGAAGATTATCAAAAGGTTCCCACCAGGCGAGAAGCGCTTTAAGGGTGCGGACGGCCAACCTTTCGTGCCGACGCAGCTGCCGGCACAGTTCGACCCGGTATATCCCCCACGCGATCCGGAGGAGGTGGCGGAGCATTAGCCGAACATGTACATTCCGGAGCTATCACAGCCGCATGGACCACCCGGGACGCCTTAGTTCCCACGACATGTTGGGCCCGGTCCTACCCCCTCATACGCGAGGTATCAGCAGTTATGTTGCGACGTTGACAAGCTGACGTATGTGGTGGAGTGGATGGCTGTGGAGTTGAAGGAGCGTCGACAGCGTGAGGGGTTACCTCCACGGCACTTCATTCCGGCTTAGCATGGGATCAGCAGGAGCAGGAGCAGCAGCAGGATCCGCTGCCATAGTATTTTATCTTTTGTTATGTATTTATTATTTAGTTATCGTATATCTTTTGTTATGTATGTACAAACTTTTGCTGTACATATCAAACTTATATTGTATATATTATATTCAGTCGTATTGAAACAGTAGTATTTCAATGTAAACAATATAGTATGTAATTGGTGTAACATATTCAAACAGTACTCGGGTATTTCAAAATATTTAACGCTATAATATTTTAACGTTATAGTATTCGAACCGCACCCATACTAGGTACAGTATTTTAATTTAAACGATATAGTGTTCAAACGGTAGAATCTATTTGGACCGTACACGAGTATTTAAAAATAATTAACGGTATAATATTAAACATTTATCATATTCGAACGACACTAGACTTGGTATAATAATTTATTTTAAACGATAACAATATTATATATTTGAACAGTATATACGTTTTTCAGAAAAATTTAACAGTATAAAATAACGGTTATATATTTTAAGCGATTTAACGTTGGAACCGGGTGAGAATTTATACCACAAATACACCAAAGTAACCAAACAAAATTCTGATGGGTTATATACGCTACGTATAGCTCTATACGCAACGTATATAAACACTTGTTGTTTGTGCCTATGATTGCTGATTAGGCTCAAAAAAATCATCCAATCTATACGTCTACATACAACGTATATAAACCCTAAGTGTGCAAATAGATTTGCAAATAGTTTAGTTCTTATCTAATCTTCAAATACCCCATCTTCAACCCAAAATTACCTTCAAATTTATATTGGCACATCCTAACTATGAGTTATCCAACTTAAAAAATTAATATTGGCCCATGCTAGATAAATGAAACCCTACTAAACCATTGTGAGAAATGAAAAATCAAAAACAGGTGCCTCCAGTTCTACATTCTCCCATTCATCGGCGTAATATTCTGTCACCTACTTTTTTCGCTTCTGTCATTCATCATTCTCCAAATAAGTGTCGGTTTCTCCCGTTGCAAATCGAAGTTGAATCTAGTTCCCTGATTCGTCAATAGCGTGTGAATGGTCTTCATAGCCTGGATGTGGCCTTCCCCGGACATTTAACGACAGATTACCGGTTCGAACCCCAACTATTTTATACGACTCAAATAGGCGCACTGGACTTCTAGTGTCACTGATTCCCTGTTCAACCTATCCAATCTGGTTGTGAAAACCCTAATACTAACATAACTGAAAGATTGTTTGTATATGGTAAAAGGATCCATGTCCTCTGCCTCTCTATTCCCTTCCATTATATAGAATAATTATAGTCTCCTAATTTAGGAGAGTTACAACATACTGGGAGAAATATATGGACTTAATATATTTGCTTAATATACATAGGCTATTACACCCCGCAGTCGAAGAGGAGGTGACCGGATGCTGAGACCAGAGCGAAGCTCTTCAAAGAGCACTCTTGGTAGACCTTTAGTAAAGATATGGGCGATTTGGTAACGAGATGTAAAATGCGGAACTCCAACTTAACCATTCTGAACTTGCTCTCGAACAAAATGAATGGGAAGCTCGATGTGCTTTCGTACGTTGATGTTGTACCAGGTTGCCAAATAAGTAGATTGCACTTACATTGAGTAGCACAGCTGAGCGGAGGATGAAGCTCTAACAACATATTCCGTAACCAACATATTTCTGCCATGACATTGGCCACCCTACCGTATTCGGCCTCGGCACTAGACTAGGAGATCGTTGGTTGTCGCTTTGATGAAAAAGAGATTAAGTTGTCGCCATAGTAAACACGATAGCCACTTGTTGAGCGACGTGTATCCGGGCAACCCGCCTAATCCGCATCCATGTAGGCAAGCAAAGATGGAACAACGTTACATCCTTAAGTCAAGCTATAGGAGACGGTGCGGTGTATGTTGCGTATGATTCGTTTTAGAGCATCCCGATGGTCAATCTTTGGGGCATGCATATGGATACATATTTGTTGTACCGCATAGCTAATGTCAGGACACATGAATGTCGAATACTGAAGTGCACCGGCAAGGCTGCGGTAAAGAGTTGGGTCGGTAAAAGCCTCACCCAATGAGGCACTTAGCTTTGGATGTGTTTCAACCAGAGTATGTACCGGATTGCGAGATTGCATGCCAGCATGTTCAGTAAATTCAAGAGCAAAAGCTTGATGGGATAAGAACATGGTATCTTTGTGTCTTGAAATGGATATACCCAGGAAGAAGCTTAGAGGACCAAGGTCTTTCATGGCGAATTCGCTTGCAAGATGGGCCATAAGCTGATGTAAAAGGCGGTCAGAAGATGTGATAAGCAGTATATCATCAACATGTAGTAGAAGAATTGCCACGTTCTGGCCATGGTGAAGAATGAACAATGAAGCATCACATTTGCTTTGGTGAAATCCCATTGTGAGAATAAAATCAATAAACCGTTGGTACCAATCCCGGGGTGTTTGCTTTATGCCATATAGAGATTTATTGACGCGACATACATGATTTGAGAAGTTTTTATTTCTAAAACCCCTCGGTTGGTACAGGTAGACGGTTTTATTAAGAGTGCCATGTAAGAATGAATTTGTGACATCAAGTTGAAGAACCAACCATGATTGAGAAAAAGTAATAGATGATACTGTGTGAATCGTCATCGGCTTAACCACCGGGCTGAATGTATCACCATTGTCAATCCCCACCTGTTGTAACTAAACATCACAAACAAGTCGTGCTTTGTAACGTTCCAAGCTACCGTCTAATTTAAACTTGTGTTTAAACAACCAAATGCTTCTGATAATATTCATTTGTGGGTGACGTGGAACTAATTCCTGAGTCTTGTTTTTAATAAGAGAATGATATTCGTTGGTCATGGCACTATGCGATTCTGGTATGGATAAACTATCGGTTGGGTTTTTAGGTACGGGAACGATGGTCGAGGTGTGTAGGTTTAGGTGTCGTTTAGGTTTGATAATAGCGTCCATTACGTGAGTTCGCATGGTACGGGTTGTAGTGGGATTCGATTGGGTAACAAAATTAGACCATTAGTAGGAGGCTGAGTTGGGATAGGTTGTAGTGATGGGAGGGTGTTTGGTGGAGTATGTGTACGAGAATGGTGGGCCGTGACAGGTTGAGTAAAGGTGGGGTTTGATTTGGCCTGGTTGGTAGCGGGTGAGGTTGTAGGGGATTGGGCCTTAGGTAAGTGGGCAATGGCGGATGTGTTAATGGTTTGGGCCGGTGGGGTTTGAGAGAGTGGGGACATGGATTGTGAGGGAGATGTATGGGCCTGAACAAAAGGCCACATATGATAGGGAAATTGATCTGTGAGAAATTCGTAGTTTGGGGAAAGGTGTATGGTGTTTGCGAAAGGAAAAGTGGTTTTTGAAAATGTCACATGTCGGCAAATGATTATATATTTGGTTTGTAAGTTTAAGCACTTATAACCACGATGAATAGACGGGTAACCAAGAAACACGCATGGATAAGACCGGTGATCAAGCTTATGAATTGAGGTGGAGAGGATTATTGGGTAGCATAAATACCCGAGCACGCGTAAATGGTTGTAAGGCGGTGTTCATTTGTACAAAAGTTCGGTTGGGGTTTTATTGACGAGATGTTTTGTTGGTAAATTATTTAGATTGTAAGTGGTGGTGTCTAGGGCATGGTGCCAAAAGGTGTTAGGAAGCGACGCATGAGTGAGAAGGGTACGAATCATGTTGTTGATTGTACATATTTTTCCGTTCGGCCTTGCCATTTTGGGAAGAGGTACGGGGCAAGAGTGACGAAAGAGCATACCATGTTTGCGGAAGATTGGTGAAAAGAAGAATTAACATATAATTTGCCATTGTCGCATTTAAATGTTTTTATTTGTCGTTAAAATTGAGTTTTAGTTTGTTGTGTAGGTGACAAAATATAAAGAAGACTTGTGACTTTTTGGAGATAGGATACGTCCATAAAAAGTTGTTAGGTCGTCTAAAAGTAATATATAATATGGATGACCTTCCTAACTTAGAATGGATGAGGTCCACAAGTCGCTCTGTAAGATACCAAATGGTAATCTAACACATTTACCAAGCACACAAGAGTGACAAATATTTGTATTCCATGTCCTAAAATCAACATAATAAGATTGTTTTAAAGCGTGCAATAAAGGTTGTCCCGGATGGTCGAGACTTTGATGCCAAAGTTGAGATGAAATAGCTGCAAAAATAGACGGTGTTGTGGTTAATCCAGATCCGAGCACGAGGGGATATAGATCATCGATGTTGTTGCATTGAAGGATAGGTGTCTGTGTCTTGCAATGTTGCATCGAAGGATAGGTGTCTATGTCTTGCAATCCTTCACAAGAAAACCCAACGGGCAAATTCTATAGAAACGGAGTTGTCGGGGAAATTGAGTTGATCGGAGATACATATCGCTCGCTCGCACAGATCGAGTAGAAAAATATATAGTGAAAGCGGTAGCTAACGTTAGCTTTCTAGGTTTAGACATGAATATGTGAAATTCAAACTTGCTTAATTGATTGAAACGGAGATGAACAGTTAGAGTTTGGAACTTTATCTGAGAAAATTCGATTTCACCGATTTGTTTCCGTAGTGAATCTTGCATATGGTTTACACCAGTTATTCAAAAATGCCAATCACTAGCACTCAAAGAGACATTTGGAAATTTGTATTCTAATTATATTTTTTATTATATAAATGTAGTTCACATATAATAATACGTTATATGTCAAAAATGCATAGCAAATTGCTACGCGTTTCTAACACAATATTCTTTTTTAATTCTTTGCTATCTATGGGACTTGAATCGAAGACTTACCCTTCCCAATTATTTAAAGACTTTGACTTTACCAATAGACCACCACCCTATTGGCTATATTTAGAATACTTATAATTAGTATTGTAATTAGGTATTCATCATAAATGCATTGCAAATTAATAAAGTTGAATTTAAGAATAGTAAATTAACTAAGTAAATAGTTTTAAAAGAACATTTACTATCTAAAATTTAAAAGATTGCAATTAGTTTTAAACAAAAGAAGATAATGGAATAGTATAAAATGAATCCTACATTTATTCACTATCTCTCTACAAGACACATGTCAATTCCCCCATTAATTTAAAACGTTAATAATTTTTTCATACGATATTTTTCTTTAAAAAAATTCACCATAATAATAATCGTTTTTTTATCTTTAATATGAGTATAATAAAATAAAAAATCATTTTTTACTAGGTTTTTTTGGCATTGTGTTATTTAGATCATTGTGTCTTTTAACTGAGTTTTGATCATTATGTTTTTACTAGGACCTCTATACATTGTGTTAGTATCAAAACTTATACTACAATGTTAATTTAGGTTCAGGCCACTGCGTTTTTATCAAAACTTATAACACAATTTATGACACAATAAAGATGGTGTTATATTTGGGTATTTTATATATTGTGTTATATGTTCTAGTTATCGTGTTTATTCTGCTATCAGTTGTGTTTTAATTTGTTGTTCATTGTGTATTAGTATGTTGTCTATTGCGTTTTAGTGTGTTGACAATTGTGTCTTTTATTTGCTCTTACTAATTGTGTCTTTTATCTATCGTCATCGATTGTGTTTTTAGTCTACTTTCCATTGTGTTTTTAGTTTAATACTCATGGTGTTTTACGTTATGTCTATTGTGTCTTTTATCTGTTGTCATCGATTGTGTTTTTGGTCTACTTTTCATTGTGTTTTATTTTTATACTCATTGTGTTTTATGTTATGTCCATTGTGTAATACGCAATTGGGTTTTCTCATTATGTTTTACGTTATGTCCATTGGTAATACGTAACTGGGTTTTCGATTTTTTTTCTAAATATATTAATATGGTACTCATATTAAAGATAAAAAGATGCTCGATTTTGTGGTATAATTTTTTTAAAAAACAAATGACGTATAAAAAAATTACGGACGTTTAAAAAATATGGGAAAATAGCATCTGACTTGCATGTGCACAATCTTTTTTTAACTTTGACAAAATTAAACTTTTCACTTGATTTCTTTTGTGAAACTTGTCATTATATAATGGCTTCTTACACTTTTTATTTTTATACTTTCTGTTGTAGAATAACTCAAACCAAATAATGTAAAACTCAATTTTTTTGGGACAGAACGTAATTTTTTATGTAATTTCTTTACTAAGGTAAAAATACATGAGGGACAAATGTTAGGGCATACTTCTATCTATGTTTTTTTGAAAAGTTTATTTTTATTTCATCATTATATGTATAGATGCGTACATGCATATCTTGCTATCCTCGCATTTAATCAAATAATTCGATAGCCATTCTAAGAAAATTATTCTCAAAACAAGCTTGTTAAATTAGGCATGCCTATTTATTGCTATAGGTAGGAACTAACGTATAATTAGAAATACATAGGGCTACGAGAAGACCTCAAGATCGTAACATCCTAACAAAAAAACCACCAAAATGATCTATTAGTAATCATAATGAAACGGTCACAATATGGGCAATTCGGTAGCTTGTCATATTCAATACCCTTGCACCAAAAAAATTGAATTCTTCATACATGAGTCTATGTTTACTTCATTCATATTCTAGGTATTGCATAAATAGATGAATGTATTTTTGGTTGTGTTGTGCGAAAGACAGCCTAACCATTACTTTCCGTCTATTCGTTAGAGTTCGTGGAGGCTAAGGAACAGTTCGGCAGACATTTTCAGTAAAAACCTTATTGACACAAAAGTTTCCTCTCTCCTTCAATATCACGTGTTCACATGTACAGACTCCGGTTTGGGAAACCGCCCCCTCTTTCCTTCATATTGACGCCTCTCTCTTCTACCTCAGTTGTAGGCTCTCCGTTGTAGATGCTCAAATTGATTATCTAGATTGTCGCATCCATTGCTGAATACACACGAGTATTTTATGCTCGTATATGTAACATTCGTCGTAAAACGGGTTTCAAAACCCGCTTCGTTTAATAATCAAATATTCGGTTAAAAGTTCGTTGCGTATTTATTGTGCCGGTTATTTTAAATAATACATAATTAATAAATATTTTATAATTTAAAAACCATAATTAATAAATAATAATAATAAAATTAAATAAAAGAACAGAACAGGGTAGCCGGGTCTCGAACCCGGGTCTCCCGCGTGGACACACACACATCACACCACTCCGCCACACACATATTTGTGTTCAAATACTTAAACAAATAACATTTATGGTAAAGTCAAAACTCGTAAATCAGCAAACCCAGAACTCGAAATCGTCGGCAAAGACTGAGACTCCGCAATTGTTGCTACTTTCCCCATGATTGAAACGCGTAAACTGATTTCGACATCAGTTATAACCGTTGCTTAACACACAATTGAGTCAAAACCGTTTCTTTTGAGAATTGAAATCATTGACCGTGATTTTGGCCTCTAAATCGAAACCGAGCAGCCTGTCCAACTTATAAATACCCACCCAATTCCTTGTAAACTTTTCGCTCAGAACCGCACTCTCTTCCTGAAGCTTTATTCCTTTCAAAGCACGTCGCCGGAGATTTTCGCACTCGCCGGAATTTCTAACCAGAAAACCGTAGTTCTCCAAACCGGTATAATCATCTAAACCTCCTTGCTATCTTTTGATTAGTAAATTATTGGCTCAAAACAGTAATCAAAACTGTTTAATCAGTTTATTCAGTCGGAATCATTGTCGGGATTTTCGAATGGTGAAGAAGATGAGGTTAAGTTAGTGTTTTAATATAAATAAAAACGAGTATTTAACCGGGTTAGACACACAGTCCAGCGGTGGACTGTGTGCAATTACAAAGCACACGTCCCGAGTTCGAGTCGCACATGTTTCCGATTTTCTGAAACAAAGCCAACACTTTTTAAAACTTATTCAAATCAATTCACAGTATATATATAAAATGAATATAATCCAGTGTTTATGCAGATTAGACACACACCCCAACTGGTTGGGCTGTGTGCACTCGAACCATAGATCCCGAGTTCGAGTCTGGGTTCTGTAACCAGTTTCGGCCATATTAAATCCTTTTTAATAAAAACTAAATAAGGTTAAAGCTAGTTAGTATATATATATAATTAAAACAGAGAATATTTTGGTTAGACACGTAGCTCAGTTGGTAGAGCTGCGTGCACGTATACGAGAGGTCACGGGTTCGAACCTCACTCGCCGCCTGAAATTCATGCTATCCGACCGGTCAGACCCGGTCAGACCTGACAAGGTCAACACATTTTGTTTTAAATTTTGTTTTCTTATTTTTACTTATAAAATTGAAAAATTATTTAAAAAAAATACTTAAAAATAAGATTACTAAGGTTAAAAATTTGCAATAAACTCATAAAAATAAATCTAAAAATCTCATTAAAAGCACTAATTAAAAATATTAATCTCAAATAAAATTATTTATTTATCGAATTATTTTGTTATTATTTAGGTTAGTTTTCCCTCGTCGGTTGAATCATAAATTCATGCGCATTCATCATTATCAAGGAACGCACCCACTGTGAGTGAACCTCTACCAATTCCCCGTTTTAATCATGTTTTAGGGTGTATCATGTGTCGTACTATTCTTTTATTTTATTCAAACACTTGTGCATACATCATATCCGTGATCAAATGTGTATTGATTGTTGTGTGAATTATATGTAGAATGAATTTATCATTTCAGTGCACGCATTTCATTAGGCCCATCAGTTCCCCGTGGGATACGGGTTGAGCATCAGGAGCCTCATTAGATCGGCTCCGTTTGATTGAGCCTTGATCTCAAATACATCATCATTCATGTCATATACTCATCCAAAGTGGTTTGTGATTGTTTACATATATATGTTTGCTCACATGTGATTAATGTCACACCCTGACCCGCAGCGGAAATGGTAGTCGGGGCATGATTGGGTTTTCATCAAAGCTCATGACATTTACTATAAAGTTTCATATTTATTATTTCTCTTTAAAGTAGAAGTTACAATAAACATACAAACACAACATTTTCAAATACATTTTCATTCAAATTACAACTAGAATACAATTACAAAGAAAAACAAAACTAAACGTGCATTCCAAGGCATTAACTTGTTTATTCTTCTAGGCCATCCTATGTGTTTCTTTTCTCGACCGGATCACCTGTATCATGTGTAAAATAGGGTTTTGGGTCAAAAAAAGTTGGCGAGTGAATCTTATTTAAATATTAGAAAGGATTAGTTATATTGGGTATTTGAATAAAATTGTGCATAACCAAATATGAATAAACGTAAATGTAAATTTAATCACAAAACACATAATATCAATTAATGCACAAGCACACACACACCAAATGATGAACAATGAGATCAAGGCTCAATCAAACGGCGCCGATCAAATGAGGCACCTGATGCTCAACTCGTCTCCCACGAGGAACTGATGGGCCTAATGCATGATTTGCACACAACTTGACAAGAATGTAAACACGTATCACAACAAACAATATTTACATCATAAGTTTAGGTCATATAATGGTAATAGCACAAGTTTGAATAAACGAAATAATTAAAGCGACACATGATATACCCCAAAACATGAATAAAAAGGGGAATTTGTAGGATTCACTCACAGTGGGTGCGTTCCTTGATGACGATGAATGCGCACGAATATTATGATTCAACCGACGAGGGAAAAACTAACCTAAATAATAACGAAATGATTCGGTAAACAAATAAACTTTATTTGAGATTAATATTTTTAATTAGTGCTCTTAATGGGATTGTTAGATTTATTTTTGTGTGTTTAAGGAAATTTTCTAACTTTAAAAATCTTATTTTTAAGTATTTTTAAATAATTTTCCAATTAAATAAATAAATAAAAAGAAAATAAAAAGGTTGACTTTTTGAACGTTGACCGTTGACCGGTCGGACTGTGTTTTTATATGCGCTGAGTGAGGTTCGAACTCGTGACCTCTCGTATACGTGCACGCAGCTCTACCAACTGAGCTACGTGTCTAACCCGAAATATTTCTGATTTTAATTATATTTATATACTTTTAAGATTATTCAGAATTTTATTTGATTAAAAAGATTTCAAATATCATCTGACCGGCTGGCTTAGCGGGGATCGAACCTGTGACGTGCTTAATGTTTTTGCACACAGTCCACCACTGGACTGTGTGTCTAACCTGTTTATTATTCCGGTTTTTATTATATTTATACACTTATCACATGCTTCAGGATTTGGCTTTTATAAAAAGGGTATGTTATTTCAGTGGATCGGAACACAAACAGAACTCGAACCCGGGATGTATGCTATATAATTGCACACAGTCCACCGCTGGACTGTGTGTCTAACCTGGTTAAAACATCAAGATTAATTATACTTATTTTCTAGGCAAAACTTCATCTTCTTCCTAGACATTACCCAGAAACAAAATCCGACGGTTATCTATATCTTATCAATTCTGGTTACGGGTTTACGAACTGACGGAATTAAATATGAACATAACAAGGTTTTAAAGGTTCATACCTACTGGAGAACAGAACTTTGATGATCCCGGTGACCAACTCTGGCGAATTCCAATTTTTCCGGCGAAGCTTGACTTGCGACAGATGCTCTACAGGGAGTTTAAGATGAGTGTGGGTGATTTCTGTCTGAGCTCTAGAAGTCCTATTTTAGAGTAAGGTAATAAGGGAATGGATTCTTCGGTTTTCCGGCGAGATTATGGTAAGTGCAGATCTTCCGACAAGTGTTTCTGGTGAACAGAGGGTTGCAAGAAGATTTAAGAGTGTGTGTATGCATTCTAAAGAGTTCTAGAGCTCCTATTTATAGATGAGGAGGTCGCACAATTTAAGTTTCGGTTTCGGTCAAAATTGGGTTATGGCGGATTGATTGTATAGTTAATTGGACGTATTTTGACTCGATTTGAGTCTTGGTTCAAGACTGGAAGCATTTTCTTCGGTTATTTGCGAAGAATTCGCAATCTTGGTGATTGCCGGGGATTACAGCCGTTACTGGGCGGAAACTTTGAATCAGTCAAAGAGATAAGTGATACATAAAAGATTGTTTGATTAATTCATTTCAGATGTTGAGGTGTGGTGTAGCGGTGTGTTATGTGCTTGGACTTGTGGGTGACCCGGGTTCGAAACCCGGCGTCTCCAATTTTTTTTAATTCATTACTTCTTTGTTATTTAATAATTATGTTTTAAAATTCTAATATATATATTAATTATGTATTGTTTAAAATTCATTTAAGCAATAAATACGCAACGAAAATTTATAACTGAATATTCGATTAATAAATGAAGCGGGTTTTGAAAAACCCGTTTTTCGACAAATGTTACAATTAATGCATGAATTTTCTTTAATAAATAAAACAAGAAATTAGTTAAAATGTTTTATCAAGGTTCACTCGCCAACTTTTGTTGACCCAAAATCTCCCCTGTTTTACACATGATACAGGTGATCCAGCTGAGACAGGAAACACTTAGGATGGCCTAGAAGAATAAACAAGTTAATGCTTTGGAATAAATATATAGTTTCATTTTCCTTTGTAATTGTATGATTTTTGTTTTTGGATATTTAAGTTTGTAATTTGAATTTAATAAATATGAAACATCTTAGTAAATATCATGAGCTTTGGTGATAACCCAATTATGCCCCGACTTTTATTTTGCTGCGGGTCAGGGTGTGACAGTATATGTATTATTAGTTTCATGGTAGATATTTAAGATCAAAGAGGAAACCGTATATTTTTGTTAACTTGATAGGTTGAAATGGACCAGGATATGACACCCTCTAAAGAGATTGGAGACTAAGGGTATATGTATTAAGACCAAGTTGCATAATATGAACTGGACAAGATAAAGTATGTAAGTTTCACCTAATGCCTATATAGGTGTACACTCAAAATCAAACTTTATACATCAATTAGTATTATAATTAACAATTTAATTATTAAAACTTAAGTGGATATGGTCTAAATCGAAGTTTATAAAAATAATATAATAATCACAAAAGGGTAACTAGATGATTGAAAATTTGGATGGGGGGCATTGATGTGTGAATTTAAGGCCTATATAAAGAAACCGACCCTCGTCTCATTTTCATATAACAAAACACCCTTTCTCAAGATGTTTATTAACCACTATTATATGGCTAAACTCGTCACCTTTCTTCATGTTCTTGTAACCATGTTCACTCCTTTTGTTGTTGTACATGGTGCCACTCCTTCGATGACATTATCCGTATGTGGTCAAGCTCCTTATCCCGAAATTTGCACATATTTGGTTGGAAAGAGTAGTATAGAAATGCCGTTGGAGGTTCGCAAAGTGACCCTCTTGTCCACTTTGGCTCAAGCCGAACATGCCCATAAGCTTGTTTTGGCTATGGACTTGAACTCGTTTGAACCACGGGCTAAGTCAGCTTGGTCTGACTGTTTGGAGCTATATGACGACACGGTTTATCAACTAAACCGTTCGGTTAGCTCCACCAACAGTCATGATATCCAAACATGGCTTAGCTCGGCCTCTACCAACCATGAAACATGCCAAAATGGTTTTCATGACTTTCATTTGTCATCTCATTTTCAAACTTTTAGAGCTTCTTTAAGTGGCTTCTCAAAGTACCTTAGCAACTCTCTCGCTATAAACAAAGCCTTAACTCCATTACTTACAACTTCCAAACAACTTAAAGGGAGAAGACTCATGGAAACCAATAATTTCCCAAAATGGTTGTCTAAAAGTGATAGAAAGCTTCTTGAAACGCCCTCGGGTACCCCCTCGGCCAATCTTGTGGTCGCACAAGATGGGTCGGGTAGCTACAAGACCATATCCGAGGCAATAGCGGCCGTGCCGAAGCTTAGAAAAGGAACCGCAAGGTTTGTCATACACGTGAAAGCAGGAGTGTACAAGGAGAATGTAGACATCAAGAAAAGTATACATAATTTGATGCTTGTTGGAGATGGCATGGGTTCTACAATCGTTACTAGTGGCAAAAATAACGATGATGGTTCGACAACTTTCCGGTCTGCAACCTTTGGTGAGTTAACTTGTTACATATAGTTTTTATTTATATTACCAAATCATTATGAAATCTATCTTTAGGACTTTTTTTTCAACTAACTAATTGTCATTATCATGCATGTCATATATGTCTCGAATGTCATTTAATAGGTGACGTTACGTGTTCAATGTATTTAAGGAAGACTAATATATACCATGCATAATAAAGATAAATACACGATTAGAAGTTAACATATTTAAGAGAGATGGTAACTGGATTAAAGTATATTGAAATATTTACGAGGTGAATTAATCGTGTCACATTAGCAGGTTAAGCTTGAATTAATCGTGTCGCATTAGCAGGTTAAAGTTTATTCATGTCGAATTGATAAAGTCAAATAATTCTAAATTGGACACTCTTCAATTTATGTAACCCAAACACAATTCTATTAACCCATTTATCTAAACATGTCAACTGGGTTGTAAACTAAACCGATCATGAATGGGTGGGATTTCATATGTGTTTTATAAAGTTGGTTAAACGGGTTGACAGATTAATCTTATATAAAAGTTTAATATTATCTTAATTTGAAATGAAAATAAACATCTCAACACTATCATGCCTAGTTTAACTAAACGTTAACATGTCAACTTCAACATGATATGTTTGTTAAACATGTTAAAAATTACAACCTAAAACCTGATTATTTTCATATGTATTCGTGTTTCTGTTCGTTTTAGAATATAAAATATCATGAATTGAATGATGTAGGCCCAATTAAAACATGAATAAAATTATGGAGGTTCAATATAAGCCACCCTTATTTTCATTAATATGTTACAAAATACTTATGGATCTGATTAATATGTTATCTTAATCAGGGGTTTCTGGAGCCGGGTTCATCGCTAGAGACATGACGTTTGAGAACACGGCTGGACCCTCAAAGCACCAAGCCGTGGCCTTTCGGTCCGGGTCAGACATGTCGGTCGTGTTCGGGTGCGCTTTTAAGGGCTACCAAGATACATTATACGTGTACTCTGGACGTCAGTTTTACCGCAACTGTCAAGTATACGGCACACAAGATTTCGTGTTTGGTAACGCAGCCGCGGTTCTCCAAAGTTGCAACATATACGTACGAAAACCACTAGGTGGTCAAACGAACACGATCACTGCTCAAGCCCGTACTGACCCGAACCAAAATACTGGCATTATTATACACAACTCGGCTGTCACGGCTGCTTCTGATTTGAGAGGCTCGGGTGGTTCGGTCAAGACTTTTCTAGGTCGACCTTGGAAAGCATACTCGCGAACGGTATTCATGAAGTGTTCTCTCGACAGTTTAATCAACTCGGCCGGCTGGCTACCGTGGAGCGGCGGTTTTGCTTTAAAAACATTGTACTACGGTGAGTACATGAACACCGGTGCTGGTGCGAGCACCGGCGGTCGAGTGAAGTGGCCGGGATATCATGTTATAACAAGTGCGAGCGACGCGATGAAGTTTACGGTTGATGATTTCTTGGATGGTGGTTCATGGATTCCAGGAACCGGACTACCGTACACAGCCGGACTATGAAGATGCACATAAGTTTGATTATATGTTAAGGTTGTGTTTGTCATGTCATAAACAAAATGTACCATAAATTAAATATGGTACTTTTTGTTAAATGAAAATGACTTATAGTAAATGGGATTGTGAATGTCATTAATTACCTTGTATGGTACTATTTGTATATATGAAAATGGATAATGCTTTTGCATTTATGTATTTGATAGTTAATATGTCATTACTTTATTTGTCATGACTTTTGTTTTAGCTCTTTTTCATATAAAAGGGCATGTTATTAATCAAGATTAAGAATAAATATTGAAGTTTGTTGTAATGAAGTTTAAAATTTATTTGTCATGAGTATTTTTTGTTTTTGTTTTTTTTTTTTCGTAATTCCTCTCTTCTACATCAGCTGAACTTGCCAAATCACAGTAAATGTTGTATTCTTAGTATGTTTTTTACGCCACAACTAATTTTGAAATTAAAGTAAAAGAAAAAAGGTAACTAAAGTATGATCGATTAATTTAGGAAGAGGACCACCTCTCTCTTTCTCTCACCTTTTGGCAAACGTTTAACCTGCGCACCTTGCCGTGACTTGACACACCCCACGGTAATTTAGCACGCCGAACCGTGCCAAAACTATCTTGCGGAACCCATTCCCTCCACCCTAATAAAGCAAGTGTGTGAACTTGAATGTAAAGCATGTGTGTGAAGTTGAATGTTGGTGTGCTTCGGTGGGCAGAGATATGAGAAATCATTTGAGGAAAAGTACATTATATCGTTTTGTATTAATTCTTCGGGTTGGAGGAGAAAAAACTAAGACATATAGCTCTTTTAATTAAAAATAATAATGGAAAAGGAGTATTATATTCCCTATTCCTTCTTAGTAAGAAAAAGATATCTGGATTTTTTTTTCTTGATATCGAATAGATATGTTTTATTTTTTTTGAAGGGATATTTTTTCAACTTTAAATCGCTGCCCAAATTAAACAAAGACATTTAATTTCATAACCTAATAATACACTTTCTGACCCATATATGTGGACAGATTATTAAGTTTAATGACATGATTATCTACCAAATTTGTTACGAAAGAGAGCTACAAAATAGCAAAGTGGGGTCCATGCGTTATCTCGATAGATAGTGTCCGTCTTTCATGTTGCAGATATAATTTTTTTAACAAAGATGTAAATATCTACATATAACTAGGTTAAGTATATTGTAATATACGAGTTGAATAATATAAGTTATATAATGTATTATATAATGTATAAATAATCAAAACATAAATGAAATTACATATTATATTAAATACAAAAAAATACAATACAATTATAATTACAATTAGAAACTCGTATATTAAACGGTTTAAACGATGAAAATAATATAATTAATAAATCTCAAATCTGGTTAGAATCAATTGATGTGATACATCAGGAAACATGACAGAGAGAAAACAGCAGGTCGGGGGGTTAACCCGTTTACAATGTATGTATAAGAATAAAAGATTTTTCAAGAATTTTTTATTAAGACTATATGTAGTGGTCATCCATGTGGTATGGTTTACAATGTATGTATAAGAATAAAAGATTTTTCAAGAATTTTTTATTAAGACTATATGTAGTGGTCATCCATGTGGTATGGTTTTTTTTGCCATGTGACGTCCACATCATCAAGGCCTAAGATTAAGTAAAATTGTGTAGTTGTGTAATATGTGAAATTAGTGGATTTAGAAATAGAAAAAGAACTGAATTGATTAACAAAGTAATCAACCAATCACCCTCTCTCTTTTAATTGTAGTCTAAACCACAAAAAGGAGCCTAAAATTACATTTCATAGGAGGAAATGATGTAGTATGGTTGAATAACCACGAAACCACTACACATGATTTAATTGAATTTATGTTTTAGTTTTCGAACTGTTGTTGATTACAGAAGATAATCAAAGCAATGCACCATAAATCAGCATAATACTTTAGTAATTAGAAAAAAAATGTTGGTAAAAGTAGATTAATAGAAAAAGATTTTTGAAGGATGTTTATTAATTGAATTTACATTTACTATTGTCGATTCGACAAAATATCAAAGCAACCCACCTTCAGAAAGGCATAATTAAACTTTAGTAATTAAAATAATAAGAATAGTTGGTAATATATATAGGGGAGAGTTTATTGGGAAACATTAAAAAAGTGGGGAATCAGAAAATACTAATAAAAATTATATTTAGCATGTTAAAAAATATTTTTTTAATTTTTTTGACGTTTTTCTTATAAATACATGTAGAAACATTTTTAATAAAGAAATCAAAAACTAAAAATATAAAAATGTTTAAAAAACAGTTAAAAAGATATACATCTTATAAAATTAACTTAAAATATTAAAAATCAATTTTTTTTTAAAAAAAATCAGTTCTTTTTCTTATAAAAATGAGTAGAAACTATTCGAATAAAAAACACTTTTTGTAAAAAAATTTAGCCTTTTTTAACTATATTTGTATAATTTTAGTTTTTGATTTTTTTATTAAAAATGTTTCTACAAGTATATATAAGTAGAAGCGTCGAAAAAAATTTTAAAAAATGATTTTTAACATGTTAAGTTAAATTTTTAAGAGTGTTCCCCGGTTCCCCACTTTTTTAGTTTTCTTAAATAAAAAAATGCTGACACGTGTCAAATATTAAGGCAATTAATAATTAAAGAAATATTAAAAAAAAGCTAAAAACAATACAAGTGTACTTGTTTTTATTTATTAGTATAGAGAAGAGATAAGTAAAAAGAATATGCATAACATAAATCATTTTAAGATACTCAAAAATACCTTTTATTTTTCATTTGCTAATTACATTTTAGTGCTCTTATCTCAATTACACTTTAATCTCTCTAATTATACTTTAATTCTCTCGTCTTAATTACACTTTAATCTCTTATTTTTAACAAAATTATAGATATTTGGTTACATTTTATCTCCATATAAAAAAACTAACTACCCTACGATATTAAAATAGTCAAAACTTTTTTGTATGTTAATTTTTTAAAAAATATATATATACCATAAAAACGAGTATTTTATTTCTTTTAATGTGAGTATAGTATTGTTGTAGTTTTTTTAATTAAAATATTTGATATGTTACATGATTAACAGTGTCTAAAGTTGAGCAATAACTGAATTGTTAACCGAAACCGAACCAAAAATTGACAAAACCGAACTTAAATTAACCAAAAACTGAATTAACTGAAAATTGGTTAACTGAAACCTGAATTAACCAAAATCGGTTATCGATTTTTTGTACCAGCATTAACCAAAATTAACCGAACCATTCATATTTTCATATACTTATAGCGTTTATCCCTTCAACTCATGTATTTCATATTTATACCTTTATTGTATGTATTTATACTTCTATTTCATGTATTTATACCTAAATATCATCTATTTCTAAGTAAAAAATTTAACCCAAGTTTGATTTTGGCTACTAACCGAAATTAGACGAATCAAACCAAAAACCATCAATTTAACCAAATAAACCAAACCAATTAACCGAAAACCAATTGATTAATAAAATAGACTAATTGATGACTTCGGTTTGAGTTGAGGATAATAACCAAACTATCCAAACATTACACACCCTTACAGTGTATGTATTTCTTGCCGCATCACGTTGGCACCCTTCTAATTACAAATATAATATTAATCATGTAATATATTTATCATAAATACGACTATCATAATTATATAAAAGAGACTTTTGAGCTTGAACTTAGTATATGGCAATCAAACTCGTTATATATAAAACGAACTCTAATTTAGACTGAAGTTTATTTAAGCTCGACTCGATTTAAGATTTTATCAAGTTAATCTAAAAAACTCTAACTTAATTTAAGATTTTTAGCAAATCTGTCTTAACTTCTAGCTTTTTTGCACTTCTAGTGAGGAAGGGAATATATAAAACAAAGTATAACCATGACAAAAAATGTCCATATCATCACATATCACATACAATAACCTTAGTTACATGCGACTCCTGTAACACCGGCCCCAAACCAGTGGTTGTTAAAATAAGTGATTATTCTTAACTTAGCTAACGCTAGACTTAGGGGTGTGCGGCGTTCGGTTGGTTATGGTTTTTGGGAAAACCAAAACCGAAACCGAAATGTTAGTTTTTTGTTTTCTTTTAGTTTTGATTTTTTCGGTTTTATCACCGGTTCGGTTCGGTTTTCGGTTTTTGAAACAAAATTATTTAAGATTCAAAAATAGAAAGTATAACTTAAAATTTAAGAACTTTTCTTATATGTTTACATTTAAGTCATTATATATAACTTTTTTAATTAATAATGTTCACATAAACCTAACCTTCTAATCTCTTTTTATGTTTCTCCATAGTTTTTTTAAGACATTTTCTTTTATAATACTTTACAGATTATGTAATTTATATATTAAATTTTGTTATTTGTTGTAGGCAATAAATAAATCATCTCAATTATAAATAAACATGTTAATGTTTCTATTATAAATGCTTGATATTCATGAAAAAAATTAAAAAATTCTAATAGTATGAGTTAAATAATACTTAAACAACTTAAACTTAGACATAAAAATATATGTATTTTTTATTTCGGTTCGTTTCGGTTATTGGAAATGGTTATCTGAAAACGGAACTGAAATTTTCGGTAATTAATAATCCGAAAACCGAACCGTCGGTTTTTGTTTCGGTTAGGTTTTATCGGTTATTTCGGTTACAATTTGGTTTTTTTGGTTTTTCTGCTCACCCTAGCTAGAGTGAGAGTAGATGACTATTCACTGAAATATTGGTGTTGTGCATATGGAAATTGCTTGGTAGCCGGTAGGTGTGTTAGGGTAGGCAATCAATGGTACGAAAGTTTTAAGTTGAGACTATTATTCAAGCTAACAACGAAGTCGTGATTATTACACAATAATCTTGATTCAAGGGGTGTGTACATGTGTTGTTTGGTCTTATTTTTTCAACTTATAACACATGGTAGGAACTATTAGTTACACACTTGCTTGAGTCACCATGTTAAATTTAAATTGAATTTTTGCTAATGATGTAACTAACATTATGTGTTTAATTACACTAAAACACATCTCGTAAAATAATATTGTATAAACTTTGTATGTTTAACAAAATAGAGTATGTGCACTAAAGATACAAAATAAACGTCATTGTTATATCATTACTATAATAATAAACCCGTGTAAACAATTAGGACTTGAATTTGACTTTGTATGAAGTGACACGTAGAACAATTAGGACTTGAATAAGTGATAATGACACATGGTGGAACAATCTGAGTTCACTACGAATATCCCTCCCTACCTTGAAATGGGCCATGATGTGACTATATTATGATTACTCGGCTATATCGTGTCCTTAACATAAGACAATCCTTGTATGATTACTTTGTGAATTAGTTAGTACACAAGTGGGGTGGATGCCACCTTAGTCTGCGACACCAATGAGGGACCTCGCCCCACCTCTTGCAGTTTTGGTGCGGCATGAGGAGTTGCGTAAGGGTGTTGCCAATGGAACCGTTGTGGTGGTGGTAGTGGTTGTCATAGTCGTCGTAGGTAATGGTGGTAGTGGTCATCATGGTCGCCGTTGTAGTCGTGTCGCGGGAGCCGTGGTCATAGTAGTCGTAGTCATAGCAGTGGAAGTGATGATAATAGTGGTAGTAGTCATGGTAGTCATAGTGGTAGTAGTGGTCAGCAACGGTAGTGGTAGTAGTGGTCATAGTAGTCTGTGATATGTGATAGTAGCGGTAATGATAATAATTATAATAATTATGATAATAATAATAATTTAACTATAAAAACTATAAGTAACATTTAAACAACACAACTTTTTACACCATTCTCACATTAATATTCATGTAAAACTTCAATTATATTCTTAACTTTTTATTATTTATAAAATGGTTTCAAACAATCTCCACCGGAATCCTTTATCATTAATATATATTTATCAAGAATTGCTATTTAGAAGGATGTCATTACCAATACATTTTATTAAGTAATGTTTTATCATCTTTTGTGTATTAATTTTAATGTTTTTAATTGTTAATATTAGTTAACACGCAAACTGCCAATAATTTTTGGGAGCGCATTTCGCATCATTTTCACTGTAATGCAAAAACCTCAATAAGGATCACTCCATTAGCTTAACTCGAAATGCAGGATTTGAAACAAAAATAAACTCGTTGTTTGATGGAGAGCTAGTGGAGAGAAGCTGATCCTTTGAATACGGCTAATGGCCGATATTGTTTGATAAACAACACATCGTATGCCCATATGGCAGCATGGAGAATAGTTAAAGATCATCCAATCTTTCTTTAGTAAATTATGTGCCTGTAGAGTAACATGATTTCTATATGCATTTGATGGAGTTGTATTGCAAATTATATATGACTATGGTATTTATTCATTAATATTGTGAATTTGTAGATTTAGATGGTGTTTGTGAAAAGTTTGGATTAAAAAAAAACTTAAGAAACAAGGCAAAACTAAACAAGACAATGTGATAGGGAAGAAGCTGAACTTCACACGCTCATATCTTGAGCTAGGAAATGAGTTACGGGGTGTGTAATATATGAATTTTGATTGTTTCGACAATCCAGATCCAAACTTGGGGTTGATAGGCCTCAATCTTAGGTTAAGGACCGTACTCATTAAGAGCTTACGGATAGTAAACATCGGAAATTTTCTGGCGCGCTTGTAAAGTTGTTATTGGGCTTTGGGCTTAGTTACTTGTTGTAATCCATTAAAAGGCTACGGGCCATAGCTAAAACGGGCCAAGATGTGTGAAAACCACTAGATTCTAGTATTTAAGACCCTATTACGGAAGGAAAACAAGGGAGAACACAAAAAAGAGGCTGAGAACGCAACAAATTTAGAGGCAGAGAAGGTTGTTTAGGAGCAGAATTGAAGATCCAGAAGTTTAGAAGCTTGAAGAATTGAAGATCCTATCATTCGGTTTGCATTTAATTGTACCAATCGATTCAGTTTGCTTTCGATTCTGTTTTTATCACATCCATGACTTCTTTTAGATCTAGTTTTGTTTTTGTTTGTTTTGCATAACTATGCTAGGCTAAACTTTTGTAAGCCATTTAGGCTAATATGATTCTTGTTCTGGTTTGACTTATACATTGGTTTTTACGTTTGATTGTGTGATTTTAGTAAACTTGGTTATTTTGATCTTATCATATGTATCATTACTTGTTATTATTGGTTTTAGATCTGATTTTATGGTCTTATTGATCTTTCTATGAAGTTATGCATGTTAGATTCAACATATGTTATCTTTAGGTTATAAGAGTGCACTTATAATCTGAGGCTTGAATCCTTAACCCAGTAATATATTAATTAGTGACATGACTGACAAAACTAGTGAGCTACCTATAGGAAGGGTTTGAATAAAAGTATCTATAAACTAGTTAAAGGTTTGCTTTAAATTGAGTAACACAAATAGTAATTCACTCGGTTCGTTAATTTACTATTGCTAGAACAATATAAGAAACTCTTTAATCATAAAGGATGGTAATTAAACTTGCTTCACAAGATTAGGTTTTGGTGTGTGTCTATAGCATTGATTCTATAGTTTTGTAGGATTAACCCTTGTAAGCACTAATCCATTTTAACACTTCAGACGCTATTTGAACTAATTAGTAAAATAGTCTTCATAACCAATTAAAACCAATTGTTATTCCAGTGAAGATGAGTCAAAGTCTAAATGGTTAACTTTCTAATCTGATTTCTCAAATCAACAATTTGTGCCTACTAGCAATCATTAGTTTCTTCGCAAATCACTTTACATGAGTTAAATATTGACAAGCAATAGATTATTAGTAGTCACTTTGTCCTTAGGATCAATACTTGGTTCTTACCACTTTATATTACGTATACGATAGGTACATTTGTATGTTATCTGTGTAATTTGGTTTTAGGTAAATTCCATTTTTATAAACTTAAAACTTGTGTAATTGATATATCTTATATGTCCATTTTCATGCACCAGTAATTTTTATGTATATAACTTTTTTATTTCATTTATGTTTGTTTTTTAATTATTAATATGTATTTTTGTTTTAATTTTATATTTTTTATTTTTTAATTAATGAAATTTAATTTTCAAATATGTTTTATTAGTTTACATTTATTTTCTATTTTTTATTGAAGGAAAGTTTAGGGATGTAAAGGACGTGAAATGATCACATTATTGGCTTAGGGATGAGTTAAGATGCAATAGGAGAATTGATATGGCGTTGATACAGGAGTGACAGAATGTTATATGTTAGAAACAATACTCATCACTCAAAAGAAGTTGATATAACAAACTTGACAAATCACACCACATAAGGGGATGCAGAAGTTTTTTACGAATGTTAAATAAATGGTTAATATAAATGAAACAATTATAAATCAAAAGACTAGTCACCCTTTTTATCACTAAGTAAAGACTAGTCACCCTCTTATGAAACTTTTATTGTTAATATTATTATAAAAATGTGTTTCACTCTTTCTTTTATTTGAATTGCATGTTATAAACTATCTTTTCATTGAAATATAAGAATGTAGTATCTAAAAGATATATGATTTACATAAGGATTTAGTATGTTCAATTCTAAGCTCATTAAATATAAAGATTGATAGTTTTTTGTTGAATTATATTTATTTATAGAGTAAAGTGTAATTTGTATCCCTGTAGTTTAGGGGCAGAGTCAATCTGAATCCTCATTTCAAGAATCGTGCATCCTGAATCCCACTTGTTTACTTTTTGTACATTTTGAATCTTTCCCTTTAACAACATCACTTTTTTTCGTTACTGACTTAACGGTCAGAGGGGGCAATTTCATCTTTTCACCACTGATTGAAAACCATGTTTCTTTATCAACTTCCATCTTATGCTCTCCTCACAGATTGCTCCCCTATACTTTCATAAAACCCTCTCATCTGTCGCCGACCACTCGTCCATCTCCAACGACCCTTTCCTATGTCTTTTACCAGTTGCCTGAACAACCCTCCCCTCCATCTCGTCTTCGATCGATGCCCTGAACCTACCTCCAACACTTACCACTGAACCAACCTCCAATCACGGCTTTGTCAGTCCAGGCAACAATGGATACATAATGTGTGTCAGGTAATAATTACTTCTTGATTAGTGTAGTTATCTTGAAAAATACTGAACTTGAACATGATACAACTAGAAATTAAACTTCTATAGACAAAATTGATCAAGTATATGTTTTGTCGATCATGATTTTTAGTTGATCAATTCATTATACATGTCTGAAAAGATAATGCACATGGTTTGGATTATCAACACACCTTGGTTTGGATTATCATGAAATGTGAATGTAATTTTCAATTGCTAAGGTTGTAAAGTCATTGCATTGTGTTCCATGTTTCACATTACCAAGATGCTTAGTCTCGAACTGCTTAGGTTGATTAGGTTTGTTGTCATTGCATGTAAGTGATGTAAAACCTGGTTGTTTCAGATTCAATTTCGTGTAATTTGATTTTGGTTCAAATTTGGTTTTGGTTTTGGTTTTGATAATCTCGATTGTTTATATAATATGCAAGTTTGAATTTGGAGGGAAAGAAACAATGCAAAGCATTGGGGCACATGTTGAAAGGAAACATAAGGGTATAATAGTCTTTTTGATGTATCAAACATGCGTTTTAGAAGGAGGGATTCAGAGGGTAAAAAAAGTAAACTGGTGGGACTTAGGATGCGAGATTCTGAATATAAGAACTCAGGTTAACTCCGCTCCTAAACCACAGAGACGTAAATTATACTTTACTCTTATTTATATGTATTGTGTACCCATCATGCCAGATTTTACAACAACAAAACACCTAGAGTTTATACTTAATTATTTCATGTAAATTATATTGTAAAATGTTGAATATCATATTAGTAAGGTATTTTTAATAGGGCAACTGTGTTGTCGTATCATCTTCTTGTATGACACCCTCATCTACATCAATCCTCTTGGCTTGTAAAGTAATTCATATTGTTCTTCCTTTAGTTACTATTAGATTTACTGAATTGTTTTTTTATTGTTGTGGGCCTTCAGGTAACTCAGAACTGGAGATGATGGTTTTAGGCTACCCAATTTTGTTTGTGATCTTGGGTATATGGGGTCGTGTTTTATCATTGGATTACCCCGACTAACTGGACTTTTATTTGTTGGCCGGTACTAGTAGATTTTGATAGAGATCGAAAAATTGTTTTCGATCTAAACTAAGAAGTTAACGAGTCAATATTTAGGGTCTTCTATGAGTTGTCCACGTCATCTAGTTTCTGAATCTCAAATCTTTTTAAATTTAGAAATTAAATATGAAAAATATAAATTTGGCCTATCAACTTGTGTTATAATTAAGTTTTTTTTTAAACAAGTTGACCCAATAGCATTTAACTCATTTAGATAGTCAAGTTACTAGTGTTATGACTTGTTGGGATAAGAATCCAGTATATTATTATATTGACATGATTAGTTAATGGAATCATGTTGGGACCGTTGATATGATAATGGTCTTCATATAACTTCTTAGCGTTTGGGTTCCGGGATATTAGTTATGTTCTTATATGTGGTTTGGAGCGTTTTTGGTTATCCATGTATATATATACCATGTTATGTAGTAATTTTCCCTGTCTACAAAGTCATGAAGAAAATCAAATTGGCTTCTAATCATCAATAAATTGTTAATTTGTGTTAGTTGTTACCCATTAATGTCTGTTGTAATCATGAATAATATAAAGTTAGAATGTCAATTATAGTCAATCTGTGACTGGCACACTTGGTAGAGGCATATACTTTTTAGAGGTGAGGTCTCATGTTCAATCTTGAGTATGAACGATTAATTTAAAATTATTAGAATAATGTAGGAGTAGATCAAACGTTGCCATTAAAATAAAAGAATGTTAATTATAATTAGTTTTAGAAGTTATAAATGGTATAAGAGCTAGTGCTATCTACAATTATTAGCATCTTTTATTATGTTTATGATTATGCTCAATAATTTCTTATGTATTAATTACATCTTTATTTAAAAATTGGATAGTCTTGTTATGGATTGGACACACAACAGGATGGCAAGTCACTTCGCTAAAAATGTGTTAATCCAAAGGATACATGTGGTAGTTGGATTATAGTTATTTCAAGCCCACACCATTTTCTAATCTATTTCTAAAATCTACCTATTACTTACTGTATGAAACTTGAATCTACATCACTTTGATGAAATATTCAATGTCACTAGGTAAAAAGTCCACAATTAAACCATTGGTAATTATTTTATTTTTTTAATGTGCCGATTGCACGAAAAATATTATATAAATAAGAAACATGCCAGTTATTAGATCACCGCATTTTCTAATTAGTCAATTTTGAAAAAATATAATTACAAGACCTAGATATTATTATTGATTATGATTATTGTCTATTTTGGAAAAATATAATTACAAGGCCTAGATATAATTGATTATGATTATTAATTTGTTATCGTAGGACTATCAATTTAAGTATACACATTGATATTATCCTTTTATAAAATAGTGAAACAAATTATTAAATTTATTATAAAAATATGTCACTTCTATCACAATTAACCTTTAATATAATGACTAAGACGTAATTAGAATAATATAAAGGAGTTTGAATTTTATGAGAAAACAAATTATTTAAATTGCTATCTCAATTATGGCTTTTTGTTCTTATATAACATAAATGTGTGAATTAGTCTACTCCATTAGGACACTTGACCTTTCAAGCATGCCTGTGTAAAAAAAAACATTGCAAGATGTGCCATAGCTATTTTTTAGTTCTCTTGTAAATTGTAATTTTATACTATTAATATGCAAAATGTAATACAGGTTAAAACTTTTGGGTAAATTGGCTCGTATTAGCCTGAACCCACTGAAACTCTTGTTGTGTCTGTGTTATTGTTAATATGATATTTGGGATCCATGTCGTGTTCGGGTTGGTGTTAGATTCGGGTCCATATAAAATAGAGGTTCATATGTTTAACATGATTTAGAGTAATGAAATAAGTAACAACGGGTTGGCAATGTCCCTTTTTGACGGAAACTTGTTAAATAGCCTGGGAGTGATAATTGACGTGATCGATAAATGATAGTATGTATCATGTATCATTGAAGTCATAACACCTCCCTGTCACATCACAAAATGTTAATTTGGCTCGAAATGAAAAGTGCACTCCCTTGTATGCTTTTGGATATTGTATATGGTTACTTTGTGTATCTACATGCGTATCAAACATGAAAATAATTTTATTATCCTTAGAAAGCGTTGGTCTTTACTCAATGTTTGATTGTTTTAGATTCATCTTAACGTTAACATGTTATCGAATAAACTGAATTATGTTATGCTTAGAAAGTAGAAAGTATTAGGTCGTTGAAACTAAGTCTTACAAATTTTAATATTTCATTTGCAATGCGTTGGTTTCGCCTAGTAGTTGTTTTTTTTAACGGCAAATTAGGATCACTGACGGACCATCGGGCACCGGAGTATCATCGTGTCACCAGCAGAACACCCAATCTTATCCATCTTCACTAGGCAATAATGACTATGCACCAATTCAAGAGCAAACCCAATAAATATGAGAAAATCTCCCTTGTGAGAATCAAACTCAAGACCTCAATATCCCTAAGTTTTATCCCACCCTTAATATGTTACTAAGCTATAATGTCATGTGTAGTTATTGGTTATTAGTTTGTAGATTCTAAAGTGAAATTATCTATATCAACAAATTGATTATTTACATATGAATAAGCAAGATAAGCATAAGTTATTGAAATAAAGTTTTTAGAAAGGGCCTACCGGCCCAAAAGTGCTTGACGGGCCCTGAAGTTGACGAATCTCCTGCCCCTGATTGGACCCAAAGGCTGGTCCACAAAGCATGAAAAGGTCATTTACACCTTTTCTTATTTGGTGGGGGTATTGGCTCTTAATAATGTGGATACCATTTAGTCATGTGTTCCTTTCTTGAGCCCACAAAATGTAAATGACTGACCCGAAGGAACATTGTCTTGGATATGAAGTTGCAATGGCAATATCTATCTATCATGTTATTTTCAAACTAATAATACTTAGATCAAGGGAGACCCACAAGGCTCCTTAACCAAAAATATTGTTAGTAAGTCATAGCTATAATTAATTAAATTCAATATAACAACTCGAGTTCTAAACTGTTTCATAATGTTTAGCCATGTCACGATAAATTCTCAAAAAAGTTGAATCTTGGCGGCTACTACCGACGCACCTCAAACAGTCTTAAGAGTATTTGTGGCACAAGTTCTCTTGCATATTTGAGAGAAGTCTCAACCCTGAATCAAATAGATGGCCGATTTAACAGAAAGATACCATGTGTATTAGAGATGGCAAAACAAATAGGGGTTAACGAATAGTTTTGTGTGTGGGTTTTGTTAACCCGAGACCATTAGTTCATGAAAATTTTAAACATGTTGATCCGTTGAAAATAACGAGCCTGTCAATGATTTCATAGACCATATTATCTCAATAACAAGAATATAACTTTATCAATAAAATGATTCATAAGATATTTTACATTTAAAATAAACTTAAAATGGCATTTGAACCTATAAACTATTCTATATATTTTACTTGTTTTTCTTGATATAGATGAAAAGTAACCTCGTTCCTATAAATGGATGAATCTCTTTCAAATTTGGACTAATCTGTTTCTTTTTTTAACGGTAAATTTGAATCATTTACGGATCACTGGAGTATAATCGTGTTACTAGCGGAATCACCTGATCATATCCATCTAGACACCAATACAAGAGGAAACACAATAAATATGAGAAAACTCTCTTTATAAGAGTTAAACCCAGGATCTATTAGTCTCACCCCAAGATGTCACTAGACTATAAATGAAAAACCTACAAGTCTACAACCAAGTGCTATAGAACACATTTAGATATATTTTCAATTTAAAAATATAATACATTAATAATCCATCATTTTCAGTTGCTTACTTTTCTAACAATTTTAAACTAAAAGTATACATAAATAAAATATTAGATTAAAAATAATCAGTATTCTTGTTTTTATTAGACACTGCATGAGAAGGGTAAAAGAAACATAGTCTAACTTCATGGATCTTTGGCCAGTTGATCCCTATATTATTTGGTATTGTTTGTTCTATTCAAGAGCTTAGGTATTTGTTATTTGTTGCATATGTAGAAATTTTCTAGGATGTCATTTGTGGATTGCTCTCGTTCAAGTACACTTAATTATGTAGTTCTTTCATCCATAACCAATACATATAAAACACATCGATGATACAAAAGATGGAACATATCTTATGGCCTAGCATCTCTCTTGTGGACATTAAAGAACATGTAAGATTCGCCTAAGGTTTCACAAACACCGCCTTTGGGTCTCATCATCCTTCATGGGGTTTGCGGCATTAGTATAAACAAAACATAATATGAGTGGTTTCAATATCATTTGTAACACCAAAAGCCTCATACCAACTAGGGATGAGTATTTGGTACTAGGTACCGTACCGAGCCATCTTTTATACCAATTTGTACCTACATTTTGTGTTTTTCAGAAACGGTATTTTTAGTTCGGTATGGTACGGTATTCTGGGTCGGTTTACCTTCAAATACCAGCACCCACTTTTTATGTTTTTCGGGACTGGTACTTTTTGTTCGGTGTCGATATGGTACCGACCCCATCCCTAATACCAACCATTATTGTCCGCTTTGGCCAATAGGAGCTTACGGATTTGTTTGTTTGTTTTCCTAGTAGACCTTCTCAAGAGGTCACCTGCATGGATATCTCCACTCAAGCGCACATAACTGTGGTGGTCTCCTCTCATTCACATCCAACACACCCAAAATGCATTAGTGATATTTAAAGGCTTATGACATAGTATCTCTTAGGTTGACAGAACAGAATGTTGTGAGATATGATGAGTAAGGTGTCCCTACCATGTAAATTGGTGATCCATTTCCAACTTTCTTAGTAGCTTTACTTGATCACCTATGCACTAACTTCAGCATATGTTAAGCTCAAAACTTGTATTTATAATGACACCACAATGGATCTAAATACACAAATCACCAATAGATATGTGGGTGCACTCGTGCACGCTTAATAATACATGTCCCACACTCTAGTATACATGCACAAACCTTTCAAAATTTTGAACTTTTCCTCATGCCACCCAACTAGGCAATTAGTTTAAAACTAGGATGTATGACAGAAGCATTTATATGTTGAAAACGCTCCCACATGTGCACTACCTTGTAAAGTGGTCCTCGTGGTATTTGTAATTTGTATGATGTGTACTTAGATGGTAAGCATTGACATAAGGTTTAGAGTTTAGGAAACATACATACCAAAACGTCTTTTAAAACTTAAATCCACTATTAACCATTTACATACTTTGAGTTTGGGTGATAGACGAGATATATCCTATTACGGGCCCATTTAACTGGAGCCCGACCTCACAGTCCAACCCACGGATTAAAGAAGCATTCCCTTTTAGGGATGGCCCATATGGAGGCACACCCCTCTTGAGTCTTAAGTCTTAACCAATGGTTCATGCGGAATGATGACCTGAGTGAAATAATGATAACGGGTAAAGGCCCAAAATACCCAACACGGATATACCCAGGTTTGTACATATTCAGTTCAACTGAATCTCCTTCTTCTATTCGCTAATATTCTCCACATTTATATACGTTTTGCCCTTCCTCTCTTTCATATATCAGAGAATTGATTCTCACGCTAGATGTTGGTCACGAATACTGTAAGTATTTTGTGGATTGGACAAAACCCACGATTTTTATTAAAACTCAAAATTGAACTTTTTGTTTACAACGAGAACTATTATCTGTTTATAAACTTCTTTGCTTGCAACTGAAGCCTCCTAATTTGACTCTTATTACTGTTACTCCTAAATAGACTCGAAGTTTAACTCAAATTTTGAAATAATATACAAACTTAGTAAGTAACGAAATAATAACCGTACCCAATGAGTAATGAATAACCGTACCCAAAAAGTATCTAACTGAGTTTACTAAAAGTCAACTCTTTTAAATCTTTACTCCAACTTAGATATTATCCTTCCATTTCATTAATATTAAAATCTTCTTTATATTTCATGAAATTTGTAACGTTACAAGATGGCTTATAGCTAGGATTATTTGCAACAATGCTATACGAAGCTTATGTAGAATTGTAAGTGAAGATTGCAATTAAAGAAATTATATTTCATAATATATTTTATGATGTTAAGATTGTAAGTCCTTCATGGTTGACATGATGCAATTTCATAATATATTTTATGCTGTTAAGATTAGAAGTCCTTCACGGTTGACATGATTCAAGAAGACAAATGCATTAAGGAGTTATAATATCATGAGAATGCATAACGAGCTTTCTAATAAAAGTTCAAGTTATTGGGTATCAGAATTAACTTTCGAATATCAAGATTTGTTATTAGCGGTTTAACTTATATGCACTTAATAAATGTGATCACGACACAACACACTATCATCACACAAAACGACATATTAACCGTTAAAGTTACTTATTACAAATAATAAAAAGACATAGTACGCACACATCTACAAAACTAATGACCAACCTTTATCCGTAACACAAAAGCACGTTATTCTAAGGTTAAAAAAACAACCACTGACAAAAGAGAATGTTAGTTTTCCACAAGTCATTTTGTGTAAAAATATGAGAAAGAAAAAAAAGTTGATTTGCTTAATGAACCCCTATTTCCGTGATAAACTCCTTGGTCGTAGGGCCATCAACGAGAAAAAAGTTAAAGAGAGCCAACCTTTGATAAGATCATTTTTACCCCAAATCTTATATGGCATATAGTATCCATAATAAGATCTCCATTCACACTATCTGATGTATTTTCAAAATCCATTTAAACAAATAAAAGAAATTATCATGAAAAAAATAAACATCAAAGTTTTCATATAGTTCAATCCAATGGCCCATCATGAAAAAACAAACATCAAAGTTTTCATATAGTTCAATGGCCCATAAAATGATTCACGATATAGGCCCAAAATCCATAAGCCCACTTTCGAACACATGGGTCTAGAGATGGGCATAAAAAACCGGTTCCGAACCCGAACCGGTAGAACCAAACTGGACCCGGTTCCAGTTCCTACCCGACATTAAGTAGAACCGGTTCCGGGTTCAAAATACCCGTTGGTTCCAACCCGGTTCCACAATTTTACCATTTGAATCGGGTCGTACCTGGTTCCTACCCGTACCTGGTTTCACTAGTACCCGGTTCCACCAGTACCCGGAAATGCAGTTCCAGTAGGAACCGATTATAGCCGTTATAATGTTACCGTTGGAACCGATTCTATATATACTGTTTAGAAATCTATTGTTTAGCACACAATTTCTCATATCTTTTCTTCTTGTTACATTTCTTTCTTGTTCTTTTTCACATACTAATCAACAAATGGCCTCAAAGAGTTCAAAAAACGCAAATTCCCAATCCGTTAACAATGTTCCTCAAGATCAATCGGGGTTCCATATGTGGTTGGAACATTGTCTCATAATCGCAATAAGGAAGTTTGGAGCAATTGGGAGTTGGTCGAGATGAGTGACGGCTCGCAAAAAGCTCAATGTAAACATTGTAGATCGTTATTAGCCAATGAATCAAACTCAACGTTAACGAAGCATATTAATGAGTATTGCAAAGCTTTAAAGGAAATGACATCCGGTCAAGTTCCACTATCCAAAGATGGTACCATTTTTCGTTATGAGCAAAAATTAGCTCGCGATCGGATGGCGAAGTTGGTGATACAAAAAGCGTTGCCGTTTGGACACTTCGACGACCCCGATCTTACTAATCTTATTCGGGAGACGCTACAACCTCGCTATAAACATGTAAGTCGTCACACTTTAAAACGTCATTGTTTAAGTTTATAGGAAAATACAAAAAAAGATTTAATTGTTTTTTTAAGAATTTAAAAACTAGTGTAAACCTAACTAGTGATGTGTGGTCGGCTCCACATGGTTTACCGGAATCGTACATATGTGTCACCGCTCATTGGGTTGATCCCGATACATGGCAAATGATGAAGTGTACGATTGCGTTTGACGAGTTTCCTTCTCCTCATACGGGAGAAAATATTTATAAAATTATAAAGGGCACGATAATTAAATATGATATAGAAGATAAAAATTTTTCAATATCCTTTGATAACGCTTCAAACAACACAACGGCGATTGAAAAATTAAAGTTGAAGTACAAACCAATAGTTGATGGTGTTTTTTTCCACACATGATGTGTTGCACATATTTATTAACTTAGTAGTGCAAACCGGTTTAAAATATCAATTTGTATCGGATTTTATTATAGCATTTAGAGCTATGCTCCAAGATGTTTTCAAAAGTGGAAAAGAAAGATATCAAGAATATAAAAAACTTTGTAAAGATGTCAACCAAAAAATTATTGGACCGAATTGGGATATACCGACTCGTTGGAATTCAACTTGTCATATGTTTGAAATGGCTATAAAGCAAATGGGCATTTTAAAATCTTTTCATACAACTTTAAGTGATGAGTACCTAGTTGTCCCCTTTCCTGACACGGCTTGGGAAAATATTCATAACCTAAGTACTTTTTTACAAGTTTTTTAAACTACAATGACTTTGATTTCCGGTGTTTATTATCCTACTAGTTCTAAAGTTGTGGACCAATTGTATTTGATAACAACTAATTTTAAAAAGTTTGAAAATTCTAGTGACATGTTAAGGAATATGATGAGACCAATGATTCAAAAATTTTAAAAATATTTTTTAGAATTACCACCATTTTTCTATGTGCAGCCGCTTTAAATCCAGCTTTAAACGTACCGGGTGTTGAAGCTTTAATTGATGAAATTTATGATAAGTTGGATATGCATGAGGAGGGTACAACTTTAAAAGCAAAAACAAAAAAAATATTCAATGAGTGTATGGCCAAACTTTATGATCATTATTTTAAAAAATATGGTGAAAAAATCATACAAATTTGTTTGAGTCTCGGTCCACGGCCTCTAACGATGAAACAAGCGGGGATCCACTTATAACCATGTTGAATGTCGTTAGAGACGAGACGGCTAGACAACAAAGGGGTAGTGAACCAACAAGTGAACTTGGGAGATATAAAAAAATCAGTATTCGCTTATTATGACCACCGAGGAGTATAGGAAATTTGATATTTTGGCATGGTGGAAATCGAAAGAATCCGAATACCCGATTCTAGCCACTATGGCTCGTGATATACTAACGGTCCAAGCTTCCACGGTAGCTTCCGAAAGTGTGTTTTCTCTTAGTGGCAGGGTTTTGTCAATTAGAAGAACAAGACTAACTCCGGAATCGCTAGAGATGACAATATGCTTAAAGGACCATTTGGATGCCGTTGATCGTGTTCAACATAAAACTAGTCTAGAAGATGAAGTTGAGTTAGAGCATAAAATTGTTGACGAAGAGGAGGACGAAGAAGTGGAGACTAACGATTCGGACGACGATTGTACCGAGGTACTCGCACCTAAGAGAAACTCATCGGAAAGTGTTGCACCTGCCGCTAGTAAACGATCAAAGAAATAAAATCTTACTGGAACCGGTTCTGAGTAATTTTTTATTTTTTTTTTGTAACCGGTTAATTTTCTTTTATATATTGTAACCGATTAATTTTTTTTTAATTTTAACCGATTATTGTTACTATTTTTATTTATCAATGTAACTAATAATAAAAATCAAACATAACAAACACAATAGAAAGAAACATTACACAAACTTTATTAAAAACACCAAACCAAACGGGTTAAATGAAACATTTGAAGAACCGGTGCCGGAACCTTCTTCCGTCTCATTTTTCTTTGCCTTCGTCAATGGGCAATGCCGCTCAGTGTGTTTCCTAAGGATTGAGTTGGCGGCAGCCTTCATAAATTTTCCACAATCTTTGCATCTAGCCATTTCGTGGCTGTCGGACATTAAACAGAGATCAAAATTCTTCCATATAGCAGGGTTTCTTTTCGTCTCTAAGACCGTAACAACTTCATCGTTGCATGCCATAGGTATTGAAGTTGATTGATTTTGTAAGTTGATGATGGTGAGTGTTAAGTTTAGAAATGGTAAGTAGGAAGGGGTTTATATGCAAAAAAAAAAACCGATTTTGTAATAAGGAACCGGTTTCCAATGGTAACATTTATGTGGAACCGGTTCTGAATAGTAAAATGGCAGGTTTGACTGTTAGGAACCGCTTCTGAATAGTAAAATGGCAGGTTTGACTGTCAGGAACCGGTTCCCAATAGTAAATGGCAGGTTTGATTGTCAGGAACCGTTTCTCAATACTGTCAGAAACCGGTTCCGCACCATACCCGGTTCCACACCATACCCGGTTCCATAATACCCGTACCCGGTTCTACACGGTTCCATATTCTTGGGTAGAGATGGGCATAATTGGGTTTTATTATTACCCGGAACCGGTTCCAACCCGGACCCGGTTCTGCTTGGATGTCATTGGAACCGAGTATGGTGTGGAACCGGGTCCAGTTCCTACCCGGGTTCACACCCAAGAATATGGAACCGTGTAGAACCGGGTACGGGTATTATGGAACCGGGTATGGTGCGGAACCGGTTTATGACAGTATTGGGAACCGGTTCCTGACAGTCAAACCTGCCATTTTACTGTTCAGAACCGGTTCCTGACAGTCAAACCTGCCATTTTACTATTGGGAATCGGTTCCTGACAGTCAAACCTGCCATTTACTGTTCAGAACCGGTTCCTGATAAATGTTACCGTTGGAAACCGGTTCCTGATTAAAAACTCGGTTTTTTTTTTGTATATAAACCCCTTCCTATTTACCATTTCTAAACTTAACACTCATCATCATCAACTTACAAAATCAATCAACTTCTAAGTTCTTGCAAATACCTATGGCATGCAACGATGAAGTTGTTACGGTCTTAGAGACGAAAAGAAACCCTGCTATATGGAAGAATTTTGATCTCTGTTTAATGTCCGACAGCCACGAGATGGCTAGATGCAAAGATTGTGGAAAATTTATGAAGGCCGCCGCCAACTCAACCCTTAAGAAACACACTGAGCGGCATTGCCCATTGACGAAGGCAAAGAAAAATGAGACGGGAGAAGGTTCTGGCACCGGTTCTTCAAATGTTTGATGTAACCCGTTTGGTTTGGTGTTTTTAATAAAGTTTGTGTAATGTTTCTTTCTATTGTGTTTGTTATGTTTGATTTTTATTATTAGTTACATTGATAAATAAAAATAGTAAAAATAATCGGTTAAAAATAAAAAAAAATTAATCGATTACAATATATAAAAAAAATTATTAGTTACCTTGATCTTTTAAACCGGTTTGCACTACTAAGTTAATAATATGTGCAACACATCGTGTGTGAAAAAAAACACCATCAACTATTGGTTTGTACTTCAACTTTAATTTTCAATCGCCGTTGTGTTGTTTGAAGCGTTATCAAAGGATATTGAAAAAATTTTATCTTCTAAATCATATTTAATTATTGTGCCATTTATAATTTTATAAATATTTTCTCCCGTATGAGGAGAAGGAAACTCGTCAAACGCAATCGTACGCTTCATCATTTGCCATGTATCGGGATCAACCCAATGAACGGTGACACATATGTACGGTTCCGGTAAACCATGTGGAGCTGACCACACATCACTAGTTAGGTTTACACTAGTTTTTAAATTCTAAAAAAAAAACAATTAAATCTTTTTTTGCATTTTCCCATAAACTTAAACAATGACGTTTTAAAGTGCGACGACTTACATGTTTATAGCGAGGTTGTAGCGTCTCCCGAATAAGATTAGTAAGATCGAGGTCGTCGAAGTGTCCAAACGGCAACGCTTTTTGTATCACCAACTTCGTCATCCGATCGCGAGCTAATTTTTGCTAATAACGAAAAATGGTACCATCTTTGGATAGTGGAACTTGACCGGATGTCATTTCCTTTAAAGCTTTGCAATACTTATTAATATGCTTCGTTAACGTTGAGTTTGATTCATTGGCTAATAACGATCTACAATGTTTACATTGAGCTTTTTGCGAGCCGTCACTCATCTCGACCAACTCCCAATTGCTCCAAACTTCCTTATTGCGATTATGAGACAATGTTCCAACCACATATGGAACTGATTGATCTTGAGGAACATTGTTAACGGATTGGGAATTTGCGTTTTTTGAACTCTTTGAGGCCATTTGTTGATTAGTATGTGAAAAAGAACAAGAAAGAAATGTAACAAGAAGAAAAGATATGAGAAATTGTGTGCTAAACAATAGATTTCTAAACACTATATATAGAATCAGTTCCAACGGCCAGGAACCAGTTCCAACGGTAACATTATAACGGCTATAACCGGTTCCAACGGTAACATTATAACGGCTATAATCGGTTCCTACTGGAACTGCATTTCCGGGTACTGGTGGAACCGGGTACTAGTGAAACCGGGTACGGGTAGGAACCAGGTACGACCCGATTCAAATGGTAAAATTGTGGAACCGGGTTGGAACCAACGGATATTTTGAACCCGGAACCGGTTCTACTTAATGTCGGGTAGGAACTGGAACCGGGTCCAGTTCGGTTCTACCGGTTCGGGTTCGGAACCGGTTTTTATGCCCATCTCTATTCTTGGGTGTGAACCCGGGTAGGAACTGGACCCGGTTCCACACCATACCCGGTTCCAATGACATCCAAGCAGAACCGGATTCGGACTAGAACCGGTTCCGAATTATAATAAACCCCCGTTATGCCCATCTATACATGGGTCTAGCCGTCTATGTCTAGATACTCACTATGATAATTGGTATCCAACTATTTGAGCTAATAACTCAAAGACACCCACATCAATTATTCAAACCCAAAAGTCACCCTATAATAGGAATGCTTTATGCTTAATTGATTTTACATACAGCTTAGAGAGAACACCCAAAAGCATATTACAACCACACCATAATGAACACTACACATTATAGATAGTAAAAACACATGCAATCAATCTAAACCAAACAATTCACCTAGAATTTAGCTCATAACATTTAGCTCTAAAGAAAAGATCATACCTAGGGTTTTCAGCATACACTACGAACGGGCATGGTCGGAAACAGCCGTCGTCGGCACCTCACCAAAACCCTAGCGAGGGTGGTGGTTGTGTAAACAGTCGTTTTGACCTGGGAGGGCTGTGGTGGTAATGGGATGGTGGTGGCGATAACTGATAAGAGAAAAAGAAAAGACATTTGTTAATGAGATACACCCTCTTGAAACATGTGGCTGAGGAGTGAGGGTTTGCCAATGAGGCCATCACCCCCAAAAGAGCCCAATAACCCCTTTCCACCACAACATCGCCCAATTAATTGGTGCCAGACTAGTGTCTGGCACTATTCATTTTGTTTCTCTGTTAACAAATATAGATTAGAGATGGAAATTCAGTACATGCATAAAAACAACGTTTATTAGTATTAAACTTTAATAAATAAATAAATGATATATATATAAATATAAAGTTGTGAGTAACAAAGTTATGTTGTGGTATTGGACCTCGTTGGAACCGCTAGTCAAGAAATACTAAAAAATATTAAAATAGACTCGTATCTAAACAAAAAACCACAAAAACAATATTGATACCGTACAGATGTTATTTGGACGGTATCGTTTCAGTTTGGCTTTACAAAATAAAAAAGTTTATTTACATAATTCAATTACACAAAAGTTGTCTCGTGTAACCAAAAATACAAAGTCGAGATATGCCTAAAACGAATATATACACCGATAACATGTAACAATAATAAGTATGCAACATAAATTAATGAGCCGATTATAGAACGAGCTCAAGTTTAAACAATATTAAATACAGTTAGCCTAAACTCTAAAATAAAGCTCGGAACAAGTTGGACGAATGGCAAAAAACCCTGAGCCCGACGGTTATACCCGAAACATACGGGTCGGGTATACCCCAAACCTGACGGGTATGGGCCAGGTACAGAATTAAAAAAAATCAGGTACGGGTATGAGATTTAGCAATACCCTGCTTGTTTACCCGAATAATATAATATTTTAAATTTAATTTTCCATTTATATAAACTTTAGTACATATACTTGTTCACTGGTCATATATATTGCTCTTTCGTTTATTTTCAAGACTTTAACATACACATACAATATTTTATGTTTAGTTACGTTGTTTTTATATGTGGTAGTTTTGGGATTTTCTAAATATATTTCAAGTTGTTAAGGAGATTACTTGTGTCCTGATTAATACAACCATTTTTTTCATGTGTGATGTTCAATTAAACGCATAATACATAAATTGACATTATTGTTCCAAAGAAGCGGTACTTTAATTAGTTAATTATGTAGATATATGTTTCAAATATGCATTTGAATATGATATGTGTGTATGTTATTAGTCATGTTTTCCTTTTTTGTAGTTATAAAAATAGTAAATTATAAAAATAATAATTATTGGTCACTGCCACCCCAACTAACACTTTGAAGCCCGACACCCCAACTTAACACTTAGTGTGTTCTGACACCAAATCGTTAACCAAACACTAACTCAGCTAGGTTTTTATCCTACGTAGGATAAAAAACCTAACTGAGTTAGTGTTTGGTTAACGACGTGGTGACAGAACACACTAAGTGTTAAGTTGGGGGTGTCGGGCATCAATAGTTAAGGATGACAAAATCCAATAACTCATTATATAAACACTAGAGCAAAAATGCACATGTGAGTCTTAAACTCTCAATGGTATTGTTAACAAATTAACGTGTATACCCAATACTTAATAGGTAATTACCTGACAAATACCTAATGAATAATGGATCGAGTATAGTAGAAAGAATTACAACCAGGTTACTAATACCCAGCCCAAACCCGGTCCATTGCCAACGGAAAGCAAACTCGAGTTGCTTGAACCCATCCCACCGACCCGAGCACTAATATAATCGTTTACCTTTTTTTACGACTTTTAGTACAAATAAAATAAAAGTAAAAGAAAAAAAGTCAATTAGGCTTGGGCACGATAGCACGCTTACAGATGCCTTGCAGAAAGCGCCATAAAATTAACGCACGTTTCTTGTTTCAACCCAAGAGGACAGTTGCACATGGCGGGGAAGGTGTTCGACCAAATGTCTCTGAGAAACTGATTCCGATCACGATCACCCATTTCATCTCAACCGTACGAACCTAAATCCGCAACTCTACTCATCTCACTTTCATCCACAAACCACTCACTGCACTCAGATTCTCATCAAACATTTCATAAAATTGTTCCCATTTGAGATCAAGAAATGTGGAGGCGTGGGTTAGTTCACTGTCGAACATTATTTCCGTTGCTAAACCGTCTCTGCTTAATCAGGTGCAGATATCTGATTGCTTACTGCTTCAAATTTGTATTATTCTGGGTTTTCATGAAGCTGAAACTACTGTTTAAGAAACGTTCAAATCATAGTCTCCTAAAACAATTAGGGGTATCAAACAGACTCCAATGGACTCATGGAACGTCTCGTTGAACTCTACGATCTTAGATTATAGGTTTTTGCTTTTGGATTTTTAGCCTCTAGATTTTAGAAATTCTGTTTCAGATCATGTCTTTTTATATGGCATTTTTTATGGTTTTTTTTGTTTTTGCGATTCCTTGTGTTATATTGCTCGGGGTTGTGTTTATATTTTGTGGTCCATTGTGTCTTTGTACCTTTTTTAGATCTAGAAGACTGTGTAGGATAACTCAACCGTGATGTTTATTGTTTATTTTAGTACTTTCAGCGAAAATATTGAAAACAAGAGTTTGTTTGATGAGTTATGGTTGATTAGAGATGCTGAGTGAAATATATAAATTAACTAGATTATATATATATTCTACATTATTAATATTGTTGTTGTTTATTTTGTATGCATTGTTTGGCAGATGTGAGTTGTTTATATTGAGGATTAATCTGCATTGAATAGGAAATATGTGGTTTTGTAAGCATAATACCAGATTTGATTATTTTACTTTAGTTGTATACATGAATGTTGATTGTATGAGATGATTTTGTAAGCAGGCTTCTATTTGTTTGGGGAAGTTAAAAGGAATATTAATTGATTTAAAGTGAGTTAACAAAAACTTATTTAGTCGAATATTCGAAGTTTTTGTTTTGACGTGTGAAATTATGTTTCGGTTGTGTGTGTGCTTCGAGTCTCTCTCTCTGCTAAGTGATGAATATCTGTTATTGCTGGTGGCTCTTTTCAAGCTCGCTCACTATGATAACTAGATATGTTGCAGTTGATTTTAATCAATTTTTTTTACATGGATATAGATTAGATGATAGTTCTTTTACATAAATTGGTTATATCCTCCTTAATCTTACGTTGAGTGTTGCAATGACAAAGGTGGCACATGGACTACATATTCTTAAAGCATTCAGCACCGAGGCCTTGAATCCGGTATGTAACTATGCATTGTTGCATTCAAGTTCTATAGATATATCATAAAGTTAAACATGATTTAGATCTTTTTGCGGCGCAGCTTGTTGCATGTTTACCTGTCAATCTGTTATTCTACTGTAAATTTCTAATGGTTTGGTTTTTTAATAAAAAAATGGTGAAAAAAATCTCTCCGGTCAACAACATAAAAAGTCGAATTAAAAAAAAGACCTTTATTGAATCAAGGATTCTACCACTCAGTTGTCAATACTTCACTTGATTGACCATACATTAAAATGCTTCCATACATTTATATGATTATATCTAAGCCAAGCAGAGTCTCATCTTGCATTATTCTTGTCTGTATTCCCTTAGTAATTGGTTCAGTATTTTGCTTCATGACACCATTTCTTGGCTTTTCATATCTGATTCCGTATTCTTTTTCATGACACCATATCTTGATATAGGATGAATATATGAAATATGAGAAGAAATAACTTTGCTGCTTGAATTTACAACGCCCTTCAACGTCTACAACATTTCTTAAACTTCAAGACTATTTTATTTTCAACATCTATAGTTCTGGTGCTATGTGGGAGTATATGGTTGAAAATTAATTCATTTTATGCAATTTGTTCATTTAAGCGACACTCTGCCATTTATCAAGAAAATATATCATGTACATTCGGTCATTTCCTTCTTTTGATATAGGCGGATGCTGGAATCCTGTCAAAGGCGAGGTCCCTAACCATTAATTTTGTACTAGGTAATGGACATCACTTATTAAGCAAACTAAAAGTCATATGTCTGTCTTATTACATGTTTTTTGTAATCCTTCAGTATAATTTTTTCTTAAAATATTATTCCTTTAATCCTTCATTATGATTATTGGTTTGGATGCTTACCCTTGATATATGATGCTATTAGGAGGCCCTGGTGTCGGAAAAGGTACACAATGTACACGCATTGCCGAGACTTATGGATTCACACACCTAAGCGTTGGAGATATGCTCAGAAAAAATATCTCTTCCAACAGTGAATATGGGTATGGATTTTGACCTGTTTAACCTATTCATTCCATTTTAATTTTTAGCTAAATTATAACGAGCCCGAATTTTAAACAGATACAAACTAAGCTTCCTGTTTTCAAATAATTGGTTTGAAAATTTCACCTCTATGAAAACCATTTGGTGATGTTAATCTATGCTTTCAGTGACATGATACTGGAGACGATCACAAAAGGAAAAATTGTTTCTTCGGAAGTGACAGTCAAATTGCTCAAAAGTGCTATCGAATCTGGTGAAACTGGTAGATTTTTAATTGATGGTTTCCCAAGAAGTGAGGAGAACCGCGTGGCTTATGAAGAAATAGTGAGGTTTCATTCTCTGTTTTGTTACTTAAATACTTGTTTAATTGGCTCTCTAGAATTTGTTCTTAAAGTTAACACAATATCATTATTGTTAGGAACACTAGTAATCTATTAAAAAATTGAATCTTTTTTACCACATCTCATGGTTTATATGTATATGCAGATTGGAATTAAACCGGAAGTTGTACTTTTCTTTGAGTGCAATGAAGAGGAGATGATGAAACGAGTACTACATCGTAATCAGGTGTGTTTTTCACCTTACACGATTTTTTTGTATAATTCTTCCCCTTATGTGCTAAAAAAATTGAACTCCGTAGGGGCGGGTTGATGATAACATTATTACCACAAAGGAACGCCTTCGAGTGTTTGAAGCTTATAGTCTACCTGTTATTAGATACTACTCTCAGAAAGGGAAGCTTCACAAGGTTTATTTCTTAATGATGATCCACTTTTTTTTAAAACGTCATATGTAATGCTTATCAGTAATGGATGCCAAATTTTGCAGATCAACGCCATAGGAACAGAAGATGAGATCTTTGAACGAGTGCGGCCTATTTTTGCCACATAGTTTGGATTTGTTTGAAATGTTTCTAAATTTGAGTTTGAGTTTGAATTTGAATCCATCTATATATAAAACTCAAAACTAGTATTTCATCTCCCTCTCTCTCTCTCTCTTATAATGTACACTATGAACAACTTTTGTACAAAAACAACAAAAAAATGCAACCATCTCCTAATCTATAACATCACACTTTCGTCTTTACCCTTCAATGGGCCGCTTGCCATGAGGATCCGCTATCGAATTCACATGACTTGAACTTGGATGTTTATGACGAGCCTTTGAGGTTGAACCCGCAAAAGCCCATGTGCTAGCGTTACCGCCATTGGCCATGGTAGTAGTGGTGGTGGACCTAGAAGAAATGGAATTTGTCTGGCTAGAACCCCCGATCGATGAAGATGAAGGAGACGCTCTACTTGGTCTTCTAGATTTTATACCTTGGTACCCGGGCTTGGTTGGTTCGTCTAGTGCACCTCCCTTGGATAACATGATCGTCACCTGGCGCATGGTGGGCCGTAGCTTGGGGTCAGATTGGGTGCATAGTAATCCGATTTGTGTACATGTCGCCACTTGATTAGGGTCAGCTGATGTGGCTAGTGTCGGATCCATGATTTCTGCAACTTTTCCTTTCTCGTATAGCTTAAATGCCTGCGAAATCAAGAATTTATTGTAGTTGACTTTAAAGTCAAACACACTTCACTTTGACTTACAATTTGACACGATTAATGGTACATGTGAACAAAAAAAAGTAACAATAGGTTTTTTAAAAGCTAACATCAACAAACTAGTTTGAAAGTAAAATTTATGAAAGCATCTATGTATTGTTGTGTTTCATAAGTTTGAGATTTGACTTCAAAAGTCAGATTATGGATTAATAGGCGGATTCTTACCCAATCAAGTAGATTTTGACACTCTGGATCCAGGTTGAATGTAGAGTTCTTGTGACCGCTAATGAGCTCTAAAACCACTACGCCATAACTATATACATCTGCCTTCACTGATAAATTACCGTGCATGGCATACTCCGGTGCCATATATCCACTGTTTTATGAAAATGCAAGAAAATTAAATAAATAAAGAGATCCCTCAGATTTTATGAAATAATAATCTAAAAAATCTTCAGAAATCTTGTGACAAAAAGCTTCTTGATAGATCTTACCAAACAAAGAATTCCGGGTGCCAATATCATCAAAATAATATATATATATATATATATATGCAATAATAATAATAATATAATAATAATAATAATAAATAATAATAATAATATCAATCTTGAATTTCAAAACCCATTGATAGTATCATCAAAATTGTCGACTTAACCTTCAAGGGGGTAGTGCAGTGGTAAGCGTATAAGTATATATAACTGTATGATTCTCTTCTAGTAGAGGTCTCAAGTTCAAATTCAGCTTCCAGTGGTTCATGCCTTTAACCCCCCTAAAGGTCACATGCCCCCCACACTTCTACAGGGTATTGATACCCTTTATTATATACGTACTTGAATATGTTCTGATGCAAATAATTGCCAAAAGTAACCAACTTTATAAACTTACTGAATTGAGAAAATTAGAAGTTGGGTTATGATAAAACATACTTGGTTCCGGCTACACGAGTGTTGACATGAGTTTTATCTTCAGGGTAGAGCCTAGCCATACCAAAATCGGCAATCTTGGGTCTCCATTTTTTATCTAATAAGATATTGCTGGCCTTTATATCTCTGTGAATGATGCGTTCATATGAGTCTTCATGAAGATAAAGTAAGCCTTGTGCTACACCATCAATTATGGAATATCTTCGTTTCCAGTCGAGTACATCCCGCTTAGCAAATTCTACGACAATTACATACAACATATTTATCAGGATATCCATCAAAAACATATATATTTTTCTTGTAGTGTGAATGATAAAAATTAAAACATTTGTTATTTTTTTATCTGTGTTCTGAAAAAGTTTGTTATGAGAGTACATGTCCTACTCGAAAATCTTGGATTCGTCACTTACTTAACTTGGTACATGGGATCGAATCATTCTCAACACACTAAAGGGTATACTTGTCAAAATTCTTGGATCCGCCATTGACTTAACTAGGCACATCGGGTTGACGTATACTCGACTAATGGTCAAATGTCTAAAATAACCTCATGTAGTAACAAATAAGATCATGCGCCCAAACCCAAATCACCGAAAAACGTAACAAAATGAACCATATCTTTGTCAAGTCCATAACATGCTCAACACACTAAAGGGTACACTTGTCGAATTCTTGGATCCGCCGCTAACTTAACCATAACAAATGGGACTATGGACCCAAACCCAAATCACTAACAAGTATCACAAAATAAACCCTTTTTATTTGTCAACTCAACTCCATAACTCGCTTAAACACTAAGGGTATACTCAGAGAAAATCTTTGATCCACCATTGACTTAACTAGATACATGGGTAGCAACATACTCGACTAATCGTCAAATGTCTAAATCAACCTTCAGAAGTAACAATTGAGACCGTGGACCCAAACCCAAATCCCCAACACGCGTGACAAAATGAGGGAGAATGAAAACATACTGAAAAGAAGCTTATCGAGGCTCTCGTTAGCCACATATTCATACACCAAGAGCTTCTCTGGGACAGCACAATACCCCAACAAACTCACAACATTACGATGTTGTATGCACGCCAATAACCGAGCCTCATTCATAAACTCCCTCTTCCCTTGTTTTGAAGTCTCTGATAGCTTCTTCACAGCAATCTCCCTCCCATCCTGCAACTTCCCCTGCATATTAAAACAACCAATTCATTCCATTTATCAAACATCAATCATTTAATATGATCATCATCAAGATTCAAAATTCAACGAATAAAAACACCCAATTCACTACAACAAATCCCAATTCTAATTTTGATCCAACTGTTTTATTAGTTCTTCATCATTTAAAACCAACTCTAAGAATCACACAAACCCGATATCGAATCGATAGATAAGAAGAATCTAACCTTAAAAACAGGGCCAAAACCCCCTTGACCAAGCTTATTTTCAAAATTATTTGTAGCAGAAACAAGTGATTGAACTGTGAAAATCTTCTGTTCTTGAGGTACAGCAACCTTTTCTTTATCTTCTGATTTACCTTCTCATCACCAATTACAAAACCCATAAAAAAAGATAGCGAAATTAGCCAAATTTAATCAAAAAGATGCAAAATTTGATGCATTTTTCAAATGGGTATTCAAGATTTTTGTTTACCTGTGCAGGGTTTGAGGAGTATACTAATGAATTTCTTGATTTCAGTCATTCTGTAAACCCAGTTGAAAAAACATGAATTTGGGGATAAAAGTGGAAAAAGTTTGTGAATTTGTGTGATGGATTTGATATATAGAAGCGTGTTGTTAGTTTCTTGCCACCTAATGGGTAGTTCATAGTTGACTTATATGAATGCCAACCAGCGTCATTAGAATGTTACACATTTGACAATTTAATAGTCAACGCAAAACGCTTTGAGTTTTGACTTGGTTTTTTCAGTTATGTGTACGCGTACCTTCTGGTTTCAATTTCTAAGGGAGGTTTTTTTTTAATTTATTATTGGGTTTTCTTCTCGATTAGTATATAAGCATTGTAGCTTAGTAGAGATGGATATGATCTGATTATTCCGCTGGTGACACGATTAAATGGAAAAAAAGAAACCACTATTTGCCTCTACTCGTTTCAGAACATAACTTACAAAACGTACCAAAAATAAGCATGAAAACTACCTATATTTGACTTGACTCGTTTCCAAACAAAGTTTACGTTGATATGTAGACCAACTCGAATTTATACCAACACGTACATAAAAATTGCATAACCTCAAAGAAAGATCAATACAACCACACAACTAACATCATAACCAACATGAACATACACTCATACGCATCATAAGAACTGATCATACTATACTACTAAAATCATACTAATAAGAAATCCATCATCAACCATAAATAAAATCAACAAATCATCTCATCTGGACAGTTATACAAGAGTTTAGTCGGACATAACAAACAAATTCAAAACAAAAGTTAAATTCAGCATCATGAACATAAGTTTAAAGACTAGAAAACCGTAAAGATTAACCCGTGGAATCAATTCTTGCTTCCTCGTGCTTTAGATATTCAAGTCTCATCCTCTTTCTCTTCCGAATCCTTTCAACTAACTTTCCACAACCATTTTATTCGCCGTTCTTCGAACTCTAGCTGTTCTCTAGGGCTTCCATCGCAATCCTTTTATACCACAAATTAAGTTTGGGCCTCGAGTTCCATACAGGTCGTAACTATGGGCTTGGGTACTAGCCATAACTTTTGACTGGACCAACTCTGGCCCAAATCCTAACTTGGATTCTGCACTTTATTGTATGGCGACGTTTACGGTTCATATCCAAATGGGTCGGGTACGGGTCGTATCCTCTTAACTCTTCACAACCTTTCTCAATCCTTTTCCTACTGCTTCAATTTTAGCCTTTCACGTCCAAATTATCCTCTTTTCAGTATTTGCATGCAAATCTCAACAAAACAATAATAACTATCTATTCTTACTAGATTTGAGATAATTGCCCTTAAAAACAAATATCTTTTAATACTAGAATATCACGTATCCTACAACTACATCAGCTACCAATTACCAAAGTGTGTGTGTATAGGATGCGAAAGGTAGGAAATATGAAGCAGAGGTTAAAAATAACAATTGCTAGGGCAACTAAAGCTGGTGAAAAATTCCACTGAGTTTGGTTTATAAGATGTATAGAATGTGTATGATAATAAAGTGATTACATCTTTTATAATTGTAGACACATAAATTATATATTAATCTAAGAAATTGAGTCTCAATATACGGTATTTAATTGACAAAATTGTGTCCTCACATTTTTACTTTTCAACTTCATTATGCTTTATAAGGTTGTACCTTATGCATTATTGGTCATGCATTTTGATTACACTTTTCCGTTAGAATTTAGTGAGTTTTCAATATTTTCGCCTTATATTAACTTTTACTTTTCATCACTTAAAATTATTAGTAAAAATACAATATAACCTTTATGATTTAGTTTGAATTTTAATAGACCATATTATTTATATTATTAAATTTAATAAACCCTATTCTTTATAACTTTATCTATGTAATAATTTTTTTTTGAAAGGTGATTTTTTGAATCTTATCGTACGTGGGATTTGAACTCAAAACCTAGGTGTTGTTAAAGGTTTTACCTTTGTTAATGGGCTACCAACCTTATTGGTCTTTATAAATTTATTATTATTATTATTATTGTTGCTGCTGCTAAAGGTGGTTGTTGTTGTATTTTAGCCTACTTTAATAATATTACTTGTCGTTTCAACTCAGTTATTTTTTCCTATATTTTACGTATCATACTAGCTTTCACGAATTAAAATGCATACGTTGTTTAATGTTTTTTTAACAGTTCTATCACAACTATTTCCTTTAGTTTGTTTTTCACTATATCACAATAAAAATGTTACTTTAGTTTATTTGTTTTTTTATTGTCTTTAAAAGGCTACATTGCCAATGTTAAATTATCAAACTTCAACCGGGAGAGGAAATCATTGTCTTCTTTTTATAAGTATTTAAGCTTTTCATGCAGTTATTATGAATGTTATAATATTTTAACTGTGTTTATGTGGGGACAGAAACTCGGTCATCGCGTATGTACCATGCTACTTTTCAAATTTTACATAGAGAAATTAGATTTGACAATCTAACTTCTATGCATATCTAGATTCTAGAACCACCTCCTCCCGCGGTCGCCTACTTTCGTGGCGGAGAAGAACATTTTCTGACGTGTTTACAGGTTGTAAGAGGTGGTGGTTTCAGATCTTCTTTTGTATTGGAAACATACTGAACACCATGCTTCTGTTGTGTAAATGCCGATAGCAAAATACATGAGTCTAGTAGGCTAGGTGTCTTTTCGGTTTTATTCTTTCTTTGAATGGCAAATTTGGATCACTGACGTACCACTGGAGTATAATCGTGTCATCAGCGGAACCATCCAATCAATTCAGGAGGAAACCCAATAAATATGGGAAAATCCCCCTTGTGGGAATCGAATCCAGGACCTATTAGTCGCAAAGTCTTATCCCACATCTAAGATACCACTAGGCTATAAAGCGATGGACGTTTTTCAGTTTTATAAATGAAAAGTTACTTCAATTAACCCACTGGTTCAGCTGATCTTCTTCCCCATTTAACCTTTTTTGCTTTTCATTTTTCCTCTCTTTTAGTAGGTTTTCCAACTAGTTTTTATTAATTTCCCAAGCATTAAATATTTTTGAAAGTTTTTGAACTAAGTTAACTAATTATTTTGATTCATAATTATTTTTTTAACCGCAAAAAGAAACTATATTCCACCAAAAATAGCTAGTAACAAAACCATTTTAATTATGTATCTAAAACAGAAGTTAACTTCTAATAAAAACAAATGTACCTTTTCTTTTGTGTGATTATGAAATGGAATTATGAGGGTATAAGTGTGGAACCCACTCACGTTCTCTATCCTTTGGTTTTTGTCCATAGAGATAGACTTAATATTTTATCATTTTATGGACCTACAAATTTCCACTTGATGATGCACGTTAACACTTAGTTTTAATTTTAATTGATTGTTGCATATATAGGGGCGGCTTAAAGCTTTTTTAGGTCTAGAAAGAAACTTCATTTTAAGACATTTTAATATGTGAAAGCAACCATCATATTGACCAAACAATTGCTATTTGTTGGTTTTGAAAATGGATTATTTTTAAGGATTGTTTGTGAATCGTTTAGTTGAAAAATTTGTTTACATCTGTTCACTTAATAAATGAATAAATTTGAACAAGTAATTTCATTTGATTAATAATATAAACTAACATAAACAAAGATTGTATTCAATCATTTATGTTCATTAATGTTTAATATATTTATGTTCGTTCATTTAGGTTTATTAATATTAATGTTTGATTGTTTATGTTCGTTTGTTTATGTTCATTCGTTGAAGGCTTTTTGTATTTAATAATATGAAAACTACACTTTTTTAATTTATTATCCGAACATTTAAACTTTCCATATTTGTTTAATTCTTATTATTTACCAACTTAACTTTTATACTAACCCTGAATTCACTTATCAGTCTCGCAATCCCCATCCTCTCGTTGTTGTTCCATAACTCCCTGCCTCCACCACTTTAGTTCCCGATGCTAGAGCATCCACGAGTTTAATCATGACATTGGAGTTTAATGAGCCATTTGATACGGGTATTTGCTTGTGCGAAGGATTGGGCTCAAAGAAGAAACAATTTGAGTCGATTGGGATGGATTGAAGTTGGCGGATCAAACTTAAGAAGATGGGAAAGATTTATTTGCTTTATCTTTAGTTTATTATTGATTTATTTTCTTATTTTTATTTGTTGTAAGTTTAGTATAAATATTAAAGTTTTATCATTGTTTAGGTGGTTGATTATTTTGATAAAAATGTATTTTTTTTAGTTTGATATTTGAATCTTTTAGTTCAAATAAATTAGAGGATAAAAAATGGGGGAAAAATTGTGAAATCGTGTGATTGATTTGATCTTAGAAGCATGTTCTTAGTCTCTTGACCACTATGGGAAGTCCATAGTTGACTTCTACAAATGCCCGCTTCTCCGTTAGAATGTTACATATTTCACAATTTTAAATTAATGGCTCCCAATTTTAACGTTTTGTGTACGCGAGATGATTCATTATAATAATAATAATAATAATAATAATAATAATAATAATAATAATTATTATTATTATTATTATTATTATTATTATTATTATTATTATTATTATTATTATTATTATTATTATTATTATTATTAACTCTTTATAAACTGTTATATTTTACTGACTTGTTATTTTACATTCGTGAACTTCCTTCAATTCATAATTAATTGATTTAGTTACTTATTTATCATGATATGTTTTATATAAAATTAGCTTTAAGTAAAAATTGTATGATAACCAATTAGGGGGTGTAATGAGCCCGAATTTGAGCTCGATTAACTTAGGAGAGCTCAGCTCGGTTTGGTTCAAGCGTGTTTTCAAAGCTCAAGCTTGGTTCGTTGGTGGTTTCTCTAGCTCGGCTCGTTTATAATCTATTAAATAATATATTAAATAAAAAATAATATAACTAATAGGCTTGTTTAGGCTTGCGAGCTCGACAAGTGAAGCTCGGAATCGTTTACTAAACAAGCTTATTTTTAAGTTCGGGTTCGGCTCGTGAATTAGCTGAATAAGCTCAGCTCGTTTACTGAACAACTTTAAATAAGGGGTGAATGTTATTATATATTAATAAAAACCAATATTACACCAGAGCTCAAACTTTAAATAAGGGGTAAATGTTACACTAATATTACACTAGCCTGACAAGTTTTACATGGCACGCTCGAGCTCGGCTCGATAACTAAACAAGTTTTATTTTAGGCTTAAGCTCGATAAGGCTCAACTCATTTCAAGTTTTTTCTCGAGCCGATTTCAAGTAGCTCACGAGCCACTCTGCTCATTTGCACCTCTAATAATCTTATCATATATTTGTATGAAATGCTTTGTGATTTATATAGAGTAAATTGAGAAAATGATCTTTATGTTTATAATTAGTTTCAGTGTTACCTATTATCTACACTGACGACTTATATCTACATGGTCCTTTAGTCTAACGGAAGTTTTTGTTCCATCCATTATGTCAAGGTCATGAGAGGCAGATGAGGATATTTGGGTAATTTTAGATTTTTGTCTATATACAGCATAAGTTAGCATCCTCAAATATTATACATTTGAAAAAGAAAAACGTAATAACTGTTATAACAATAAGGGATCCATTGATTATAGAATAGAGTTATATAATATGCCAGAGGTTTTAATAAAAAAAAAAGAAGAAAAAAAGAAAAAAAACTGAAAAGCTTTCAATGTAAAAGTTTTTATTTGACGAGGGCTTTTGATCGGCGATTAATGATCAAAGTGGTGCTCGGCGTCGTATAAGTGATTGTCATAATTTCAGTCGGATATATTTTTTATCGTATAAGTGGTTACATGGTGTAATCGCACGGTTTATTTAGAGAAAATTTTATTGTGAGGTTTTTTTAACGGCCTAGTCAATGATGAGTTTACAAACTCTTTAATTAATCCCCGCTTAATATGTCATATGTCACGTGACACATTGAAAGCTTTCCTTCAATTTACTAATTTATATATCAATTAGGCTATGTATAATGGTTTGATCTTATTTCACATCTTTTCTACGTGGATTTTTTTTGGCTCTGTGATGGGTTCATAAACACTTCACAATCATGCTCGTGAAACCTCTCACGCCGAGCCCCTTCACACCTACTTAGACTGTGGGGTGTGAGGAGGCTTGGGTTGACATGTGGCGGAGATGGGCTCTATCAGGCCACCCCAAAAAAGTGGGGTGTCGGAGCGGTGTAGACTAGCCAGCGTGGGTGACCATGTGGATATATGTTTTTTTTATTTTTTTTTTACTTTTATAAAATAAAACACACCACTATATTACTAAAAAAAGTTACATAAAATCCTAATAAATTAAAAAAACAACTTAATAAATCCTAAAAAATTAAAAAAATTACAAAGTATGATAAATATTAAAGTGGGGAACCCAACAAAACTCCGGATTCCCTTCGTGCCTATACTTGATTTTGGCAATCTCCACTCGATCATCGTGGCTAAGGTCGCCCGCAGGGACACGGTCGAAGCATGCTTTAAACATATCCAGCTTCGGTCTTAGCTTACATCACTTATGTTGACACGCCTTCAAGTTGTGACTTGAGTTTCCAACATGTTGTTGGTACTGTTGAAATGCTTGTGTTCAGTAGGTGGTTTGACCACGACGCAGCGTACGTTGTGCGTTAACAATTGACGTCACTAGCGATATCTCCTCCTCCTCTTTCCAATGAACCGTTTTGGATTTTTGGGTTGGTTTTGGATGAAGATTTGTGTTTGAAGAGAGTAGATGTGAAAAATATTGATATTTGGGTGATTATTTATAGGTAAAAAATAGTAATTTTTTTTAAAATTGGGTAGCGGTAACCGCCATGGCCAACAGCTAGCCCAAACGGTCTGACTTAGCAAGCCAATCCTAACTAGACACGTCGTTGCCCCAACCCGCCTCACGCTAGACTTCATAACCACGTCAGTAAGGCAACGCTGTTACCCACGATGGCCTGGTATGACTAAAACAGCAATGCTTGGCTAGTCACACCCCAACCCAAACCCAAACCCAAACTCAAACCCATATCCCATAGTCTTAGGATGGTGCTTCACGTCCAACTTGGTGATGTAATATGGAAGGCATAAAAAGTTATATAGTATTTAAACTTATTTTCTTTACTTGAATGTCACTTAATATAATATATTATAACTATTTTTATCTTCATGTTATTGAGTAGTTATTATATGATGTATAATATATAGGGTAGAGATTAAATACAAAATCTTAACATATTAAATATGAAAAGTGAAAGAAGATTTTTTATTTATTTATTTTTTTAAATTTTTTTCATCTACTTAAACATGATTTTTAGCTACAAAATGTAAAAAAGAAAAATCGTTTGTTTACTCTAGTAGAGTAATTATGTGCAATTACATTAGAGTGATTATATAATTACTCTACAAGTGTAAATACATGACTTTTTTAGATTATGTGACTGAAATACGTGCTTGGAAATAGGAATTTTTTCTTTTAAAATCTCTCATTCACTTCTCATGTTTAGTATGTTAAGCCTATTGGTATGATTATATAAGGCTAGAAATTGGCTACAAAGTCTAAATTTCCTAAAAAGTGTAAAAAGTCACAAAACACCAAAATGTCAACCATAAAACAAATTTCCTAAAACATCATATCTATATGGGTTGTTTTATGTTTTAGATGATAAGGCTTCAGATTATCGAATGACAAACATTATTGTGTTTTATGTTGATTAGCACTTTGTGTTTTATATTCATAAATCTACGACTGTGTGTTTGAAGTTTTTATAGGCTATTATGATTTTAATATGGTGTTTTAGTAGTCTTCACTTTGTTATTTGTGAGATTTAAGTGTGTTTTATGGTTTATAACTTGTAGTGTTTTATGACTTTTTACCCTTTCTAGAAAATTTAGAATTTTTAACCGAACCCTACCCTAATACATCAAATGTTAATGTAATAAACTTAATACGACATTTATAACTTGTAGAAACCTAAATTTATATAAATATATTACTAGACATATATAAATAAATTACGCATAACTTAATCTATTATAAACTTAACAAGAAATCGAGTCTAAGTTAATTAGTGGTTATATAACGTTCAATAACTAATAATATATATTAGATAAATTCGATTTACATTTTCTTAGTTGTCCAATAATGTGCCAAACTAATAATATTTTTACCATCACTCCCTATTTTTTAATTTCTTTTTCTCAATGGACCCCACTAAAAAAACTTAATCCAATTAGTTTTTGCCGACGTGATATTTTTTTCTTACGTGGATGATGATGTGGACATACAAACTTATATTTTTCCACCACATATGTCCACGTTAGCAATAAGAAAAAAATAACTGGGTTAATTTTTTAAGAGGGATTCATTGAAAAAAAATAGTTAGAAAGTAGGGACTGGTGGTAACAATGTTCTCAATTGGGATTATTATTATAAGAGGAAGAAAACTGGGAAGAGGCGGCGAAGGTGGTGGTGGACGGTGGTTATTTTTATGTGGGGAGTAAGGGCGTTAGTGGATGGTCGCTAAAAGGGTGGTCGGCAGCTTTAAAGAGAGTGAGGCAGACAGACAGACATTAGTTTCTCCTTTAGGTTCTTCGGCTGTATATGTCATTCCAACGATGGTATCCATGACTCTCGACGATTCAAATTGTTGTGACAAGCGGCGACGATGGTGTCAAGGTTTGGTATGGTGGCTAACAACGATATACAATTCCAACAGTGGCAGGAAGATATGGTTCTAGGTTCCAACAATAAACCTTATGTGCAAATAAGATGTTGCATGTGGAGATCCGAAAACCTAAAGTCAAGCAAAGTAAGCATGACGACCCAATGATTCCGATAGCGGCAGTGATTGGCAAATGTATTGATTGGTGAAAACGATCAGGTGGGGAGGTGATAACAGAGAGAAGGGTGTGTATGTTGTGTGTGAGAAAAGGGTGCGTATGTTGTGGGTGAGGCCTATAGTTTGGCAATATGGGGCTAACCCACTTGGTAGATGCACATGCCTCTTACACGGAAGGTCTTAAGCTCAAACATGGACAAGCGGAGTAATTTAAATAACATGTGTAAAGTAGAGTAGGAATAATAGTTTGCTGCTAATTTTTTTATAACAAAAATAGGCTTATAGATGCCTATTATAAAACACCATATTTACAAACAATATAAAAATGGACGTACGAAGCATTAACTAAATCTGCCTCCCTAAACCTAACCCACTACAAACGAAAATCATTCTTCTCCCAACAGTTTTTAGGCATTCCAAAGGTGATTTTAAGGCTTTCTAACCCATTTGAGGCACACCATTGATGAAGTCAAGGTCAGCAAGAACAATCAGCGAAGAATAAAGCATGCCATTGAGTGGCTAATTCACCTGTGATTTTCTCTGGGTGTATGGTTTGTGATAAATAATTTTAATACTTGATTTTAGTTAGGTTTTGGTTTGGAATTTTAAACTTGTTTTTGATTGTCCTTTCAATATCGATCATTATGTTATCAATTTTTATTCACCTATATGACGCCCATTGAGGCTGGAGTGGGTTTACGTAAAGGTTTTGATGTTATTTTAAAAAGTTCCATAAGCATAATTTCTGACGATTTAATGTGCCACAACATAAGCGAACTTATCACTAGTTTTTTTTTTGTTATCAATTGTTCTTATTTTTATTTTACCTTCAGAATGAGGGGGAAATAGTTCTCCTTTCTTATTGGCTGAGATGGGCGGCCACCAATGGCATCACAAATGTGAGGAACGGTGTAAGGCTGCTGTCTGACACTCCCCTATTGGTCTGGGTATTTACGACTTTACCCAGTTTAAAATTACAATTTTGACCCATGTTCAAAGTCACGATTTTGTCTCTGGTTAAAAATTACGGTATTGACATCGCTTTTGCTTTTGGCAAATAACAAATTTATCTCATCCCAAAATTACAATTTTGCCCTCAATTAAAAATTACAGTATTGCCACCATTTTTAAGGTGTGTGGGCGAATAGTGTTAGGCTACTGCATGGCACTCCCCCATTAGCTCGGGTATGTTAGGATTTTACCTCCAGTTCAAACTTACGATTTTGCCCCTGGTTCCAAATTACAATATTGCCACCGTTTTAGTTATTGGCAAATTACGATTTTACCTCAAGTAAAAAAAAATACAAGTATGCCCTCAGTTCAAAATTATAATATTGTCATCGTTTTAATTTTTTAGCAAAACTATAAAATTGTTTTGTTTTAATTGGTTGACTCGATTTAAAAAAAAATTGTGTCAAAGAGCTACCAAACACTCGTTCATTAGTCCTGACAAATTACGATTTGCCCCGAGCTCAAAATTAAGGTTTTGTCATCGTTTTAGCTTTTTTTTTCCTAACAAAACTATATTAATGTTTATTAATTGATTAAGAAATATTCAGCGTACCGTCCTCTGACGGGACATCAACTAATAATAATATATATACTAAATAAAGTTGTTACCTTTTTCATTTGTTTATTTTTATTGTTTTTAGTTTTTTACGTAGTAGAATTTCTCTTCCCTGTTTTTTTTTAAATAAAATAAATTAACAAATAATTCTTCATAAATTTTTTTATTATTTTTATTGGTAAGTTTTGAACGATTCATGTCAATGTACTTAACCAATAGATATGGTCCATGTGTATGTCTTGTTACACGTTCCTACAGATGAAGCGAACATGAATAAGACCTTTTTCGTATTTATTTGTTAAAAAATATATTATTGAATGAGATTTTAAGTCCGTGTTCGTTTGTTAAGGAAATGAACTTGTTCATGTTCGTTTGTGTTTGTTTGTTAATTTTAAGCAACGAACAAAAACGAACGTTGACGAACACAAATCAATGTTCATGGCACAAACGAACACAAACAATCGCTCATTAACAAAATATATAATACACTGACACTTACTAGATATTTAATTTGTCTTGGAACTTTGAAGTATGTAAATAAATATAAAAAATAAAAACACTAATGAACTATCGAATACAAACGAACACGTTACCGAACGTTCACGAATACAAACGAACACGTTACCGAACGTTCACGAATACAAACGAACGAACGCGACCTCCGTTCATGTTTGTTCATTTAACTAAACGAACGGAATTTTTTGTTCGTGTTCGTTTGTTTAATAAACGAACAAACACAAACGAACTTCCTGTCAAACAGTTTACAAATGATTCGTCAAGCGTTTGATTCGTTTGTAGCCCTAGATAGGATATACTTCATAATAGTAAGATTAACTTTTCTTCTCTTATACTTTAATTAACTTTATTTTTTATTCTCTTAGAGTTTAGCAATGTTTACTTTTCTTTCCCAGGGTTTTAGTAAGATTTATAATCTTCCTCTCAGGGGTTTAATAAGATTTATGATATAACACTTGTGGTTTACTTTAAATTTTAATAAAATCCTATATTGAGTAGTATTATTACTATTACTTATTTTCAAAGTCATGTGATTGTTAGACTTTTATGGACACATTCTAAATAGTTGATCTGAATTATATATATGATTATGGACCCGTCAAATACGTAGCTTCTCAATGCTAGTTATCTTAAAATATCAAGTCATAAGGAGATCACACTTCTTTCTAAATTCCCAACCATTAAAGTTTTTAAATTAAACGTGTTTGAACTAGGTGAGGAAAATTAGTTTTAATATTTTATCGTTTATTATATTTTATCTAGAAAAAAACAAAAGCAACTTTAAGCGAATATACATTATTATTATTATTATTATTATTATTATTATTATTATTATTATTATTATTATAAAATGATATAGTCTGAGGTAGGATCCAGCAACGTTTCCTGTCAACAGAGATAAGACTTTATTTCTTCTCTTACAGTCACCTCTAGTGGGTGGTCTGGTCCATGACTCCATGGGATCCATAGACTTTATTTGTGTTGTTTTGTGTGCAAAAGGTCGGTTCTAGGAAATATAGCATCAAAATCTATCATTTGTAACCATTTTTGGCATATTTTTTTTAGTGAAAACATGTGTCATTCATCCAAATGGTTAAGTACTGCATATATAAACATATATAATATCATTCACATTTTAAAATATTTCAAAAAATGTTGAAAGAGTTTTTATATTTCAAAAAATGTTAGAAAGTGTTTTTATTTTATTTTTTATTTTTTGAAAATTAACTTCATTCAAAACCAAACGGCTCGGACCCAAAAGGGCAAATGATAAACTTAAATGCCAACGTTAAATCGATGTTATTGTTCCTTAAATCACCTAATCAATTCAAATCATGATCACCATTAAAGCTTCACAAGCACTTGAGTGGGTTTTACCATTTTTGTCAACATTAGATCATGGTTTCATTGTCAAACGAATCCTTTTCTTATTTCACAACATTCCCTGTCCTCGACACTCCTTCATTACAATCACATCTCACGGATTTGGAGCAAGATCAAAGCTAGGGCTTAAAACTTCAATATGCAATATTTTCTTCGATTCTCAACCTTTTCAAATTCCATCTATTCCTGTTCATGCGGTGAATTCTCGTGGATCGTTTCTTTGTCAGGTTTTTAACGATGTTTTTTTACTGTATTCGGTTTCGTTTATTTCATTCTATAAATATCAAGTGTAAATTTAATTTGAAGTTTCTTATTGATGATATGGTGAATTGACATTTTTAAATAAAGTTTAAATATACATTGACAGTTTGGAAGGATTCTTATTACTAATTCTTTATTATTATCGACATTTTATATCATCGCTGCCCTTTAAAAAAAATATTACGTATAACAAAAACTAATTTTAATGTCTTTATCAGTCATGTTAAACTTATTGATTGTTTACGTATTTGTTACATATTCCATTGTAGTTTATTATATCCTATTATTTCATTTCATTACATATATAAGGTAAACCTTAATTTGAAGTTTCTTATTGCATTAATAAGGGTACTGCATTCACCAATTTTAACTAGATGTTTTAGTGATGATATGGTGTATGGACATTTTTATACGAAGTTTAAAAATAGATTGACTGTTTGGAAAGATTCTTATTTACTAATTATTTATTATTATTATCGGCATTTTGTATCATCATGGCCGTTCCAAAAAAAATATTACAACATACAACAAAACAAATTTTAATGTCTAAAAATATATTACAACATATAACAAAAACTAATTTTAATGTCTTTATCAGTCATGTTAAACAAACTTATTAATTGTTTACTTAGTTGCAACATATTCTATTGTACATTCAAGTCTCTATCTCATACTTCAACTTTGAAAGTTTTAGGAAAAAAATATAGCAAATGATGAAGAAAAACTACGTAAATTATTTCGACATCTAATTATTGACAATAGAGGCTCGCTATTCATTGTGCATACATGTATCTATAAAATATTTGGGAGTAAAAAAAAGAAAGCTATGTAAAAAAATAAAAAGTTGGTATTTAATTAATTTTATATATATATATAAAGAGAGAGAGAGAGAGTGAATGGGATGTCAGAAGTTAAAAAAACAAAATTCAGAGATAAATATATTTGTTTAGCTTAATAGAGAAGCCATTGTGAATGCTATAACGAGTTCCATCAACGTCCGACTCCGTAACAGATCCCACCAAAGAACAAACAAAGGAAAACTAAGATTTATGTTGGTGACCAATAATAGATCACCCATAGAAACCTTAACCCACCAAATACTTATTATCACTGACGGATCGTTCATCGCACATGGACCCATGGACAAACGATTGAAAAGTTTGTCGACAATCGTTAAACAAAAGATTCCAACTAGACTTTCAACCATTTGTCGATGGGTCCATGTGTGACGGGTGATTTTGTCGCTAAACTCGTCAACAATGTGGTCTATAGTTAACAACAAAAACCTATCATAGATGACAACCCAAGATCAACCATTTTAAAATTGTAAATAGTAAATGAAAATGGGTCATTCATTTTCATTTTTACTATAACTACAACTGATTTCCTTAGTCCCTAACCAAACCTACTAATAGTCTCAAAATTTAATTATGCCAATGGTGATCTAGAATCCTTGTCCATGTGTTTAGTAAATGTGCACATCATGTGAGTTTATTCTGAACTCTAATTCTTCCGGTGAAATGAGCTAAGAATGCACATTAGTCGATATCTCAGTGAACATCTTGCAGGTTACACTAGTGACGGAAATGTAATTTACAACATATGGTAATGGTTGGTGTTGTCAGTATAACTATGTAGTTATCACCATATACCATAGTTACTAGAAAGAAATGTATTTTATTTGTCAGATCTACAAAATGTAATGTACACTTATTGTACATTTAATCATAAATATGTCTTTAATACTAAAATGTATTGTTATAACCTAGACAAACCCATTAATTTAATGAGGCTCATCAGCGTACCTCGTCATGCACGTGTAACTTAACACCAAATGACATGTTATGACCTAATTTGATTCCGTGTAACATTAAACAATTCACTAACACATGAGTTTTCTCATTAACGCATACAATATACTGATCACGACACGTTTAGTTTAACACCAAAAGGATTGTTATGAGCTAATATGACTTATTTAATCTATACAAACTCACTAATACATTACATAAGGCTGATTAAGGCCTATGAGTTTATGAATTATCATGTGTGTAAGTTATAAGTTAATATTAAATGGCTTGTATGACCTAATGTGACTTTGTGTTATCATAAATAACTCATTGACACACAACACGACTCATTAAGCCCCATTAATATGTCAACCATCATATGTGCACAAATGAACACCAAAATGGCATGTTATGACATAACCTGACTTTGTATAACATAAACCAACTAACTAACATTAAGGTTTATTATTATTTTTTGAACGGCTTAATTTTCGTCAACAATGGGATTTGAACTCTCACCACATGAAAAGGCAAAACCTTATCCAACACATCAAGGTTTAAAATGACTTGTTAACATAAGACTTGTCGCTAATATTTGCATTTAGTTTTTATTCTAATTCAATTTTTTTCTATAGTTTAAGTAAACTTTTTTTTAAACTTTTGCGTTTTATTATATGTACAGAAAACCGACAATCGTTCTGCTATTTATTTATTTATTTTAAATATAATTAATTACTTGCGGAAAATGTTGTTGGTGAGCCATGGTAACCACCATTAGCACGTGTCGGAAATCCGTCGACATCAGAAAATGATTACCCACACCATGTTTACTGACAGAGTGTCTCCAACGGATCATTGACTAAGTATTACCGACGAATCCACCTTCACTAACGGATTGTTCGTTGGTGAAACTAATATATTTAGTGTTAACTCTTAAATCTAGAACTAAAAAATACAAAAAATACAAAAAACCATAAATTTATATAGATAAATCCATGAAAAACATTAATAAAAAAAGTAAAAAGAAAAAAAAAAGCAGGATGCTACCTGGTGTGACAGGGACACAAGTTTGGCAACCAGCAATTTCATGGTGGTGATGTCAGAAGAAGATGGGGTTCTAGAAATTGAATGTTGATGATCGATTTCTTGGGAGAAAGTTGTCTTGTATATAAAAGTCGCATTTGTTTTTGTAAAATTATTATAAAATTTAATATTTATTCAATACTAAAAAAATCATACTGGTTTCTCTCAAAACAAATATAATAAAAGCACCAAATATGATCTGATGATTCACTATGACATTGTTTGTTAATCTTTAATTTAGTAAAACACTGTATTGCTATCTTTAAGGTACGCTGGGGCCGGGGCACTCAAGGGCTTTACGGATTCAAAGGCACTTCAGAACATCGTCAACACCTTTGAGGTATGGCTGGCAGGTTCGGCTAGCTAGTGCCATTACCCGCTCAAGATGTGTGTTTCGAGGAATCTAACCGTTTGACAATGGTCAACTGATCAAATAAAAACACCTAACTTAAACACTTTATATATTTAACTTCCACTCTCAAATTGTAACACACATCCTTCATTAGTTTAAAACCAAAATCCATTTAGCTCTCTAAAATGGATTCACAAAAAAAACCCGAGGTGCCGGTTCGAGCAAACGAGGCACTAATACTAGCAAAAAGAGGCGCTGGTCCGAGTAAATGTGGCGCTGGTTCGAACCGAGGTGGTGTTTTGGTGGTGAAGCTTATATGCCACAACCCCCTGCGCAACCCCTTCCACCGCGCTATATGTTTGGGCAACAACCGAACTATTTTTTTTCACAGCCTTTGGTTCCATTGGTTCGGCTCGATTTCTCCCCAGAAGCGATGCAAAATTTCAATGCGTTTGAGACGTATAGGAACCCATCTCATTTTGAAGAAGATAATGTGCTACGAGAACCACCACAACATTATGACGTTGATGAAGATGACGGTGAAGAGGAATATGTCCAAGAAACTCAATTTGAACCTAACTTATAAGAAATGCAAGTTGGAAGTGAAGAGCGTGTAGAGGAGAATGTGGAAAATACTAAAGGCAAGGAAAATGGGAGATTCGCGAACCGGGACACATTGGTCGAATGGACTCCCAAGGAGGAAGAAATGTTGGCCAAAGCATTCATTCACGTATTGATCGAAGTGTCGCACCCCGGTCAAAGATAATACACCCTAATTACCCTTAAGAATGCGTTAGTGGTAGTAAGGGGTCGAACCATGAAGAGTTTGTGGTTTGCGATGGACTTGATTGCTTTTAATTGTTGGCATTTATGAAGCTTGCTAAATTGATTAATTTGTTGATATGAAAAGGGATGTCGGATTAAACCGACAAGTTTGTTTTAATTACTTAACTACTTAAAACTTGAATAGTTGCACAAAAACTTAATTAACGATTTTAAAGAATATTGAGAACAAGGTTCACACCTGGTTCAACAATTGTAGGACCTAGGGTTACTACACGTTTTAACTTGGTTTAATCGAATTAGTTCATTAATGGTTTTAGAATCACAAGCTTAGGTGCCAATTGCTATCAACGTCATAGACAACGGACCGCAACGCACTTCGTTACCTCGAACAAGCAAATCCTATCAAAAGACAAGGCATAAATACGCATATTCATTTCATGAAGTCAAATTTCACAGCTCACTCGACAATTCGTAAATTCAATACAAACGTAAGACAATTATCTATATCAATGATTCAATTTTAATTCAAGTACAAACCCAAAATCTTAAAAAGTCAAACCTGTAAACCTCAAAAGTTACCACTAGTGAACCGCAAGAATTACGTCAGACGAAAAGTGATAAGTGATGAGAGCTCGAACTTTGACATCTTGAAACTTTGATAAGGATTAGGGTTTGTGGTGAGTGGTGATGGTGAATGGACTAAAGGTTGGATGATGCTGGTGATGGATTAGGGTTTAGGATAGGTGGTAATGATTCAAATGATTGGATGGATTGGAAATGATTAGGGATGATGATCCAGTTCAAAACTCACCAAGTGCGTAACTCCATTGCAAATGGCCAAAAACATGGATATAACCCGTCCCCAAACATCAAAATTGAAATTTTCACGCTTTGTATCAGGGAAGGGCGTTGTCGACCACCCCTGGTTTGTCAAATGGCTCCCGACGGCCTAAACTACTGCCTTCGAAAATTCCACCCGACGGGGTTTTCTGGAGGGCGTCAGAGACTACCTCTCTAAAACCTGTTTTTCTGATTTCTATGTTTCGAGTTCCCGATTGATCCCATTCGCTCCCCGATGCTCCGTAAAGCTCCCGAATAGCTCCTTAAACTCCGTTAGACCTATAAAACACAATTCTAATCAAAGTAGGCCATTCAAAACTAAAAGTTATGTAAAACATAAACTTAAACACAATAAGAACACCAGTTTCAACCACGCATCACGTATCGGTAGACGGGTTTAAAGGAAACCGACAAGGAAGAGATGGGCTGTGGAAAGCGGTTCATAAACACTTCATTGCACTTGGGGGTAATGGAGACCGAACATATGATCAACTCAACTCTAAATGGGGTCCAATGTTGACTAAAAAAACTAGGGGGTATCAACCGCGCTTCATGGCGGATTGAACATTCAAGCGGCTTTTCTTTTCTTTACACATCGAAACGTAACCATGCGTGTTACAGCGGAGGTGCACAAACATATGTAACTTTATCTATAACAAAAATAAACCTTGCCGTTATTGATAACGTGGGAAACCTTATATATAAAATTAAACAAATCCATGGCCAACCTTAGAGTTAGACCGTTGAAAAAATTACATAGGCACGTTGATAAAAGTAATCACATAGCAATGAAGATGTAATACCCTTGTTTAATAAATTAAAATTATATAAAGATTTTAAAATTTAAATGTAGCTATGTAAATACACGTCCATACTAAAATTTCGAGTTTCATAAAACCTCCTAAAGATTTACAACATTTCAACATATTAACGTTGAATACTTTCATAAATGACTAGATATAACGCGGAAGCTTAAACTCTGATCGTATTCGGTTCTTCTTTGAGCTTGATCGTCATCCGGTGCTCCAAAACATTACCTATATTTTATAAATTATAAAATATTTTGGTTATAAAAGTTTATAACGTAACTAATACCCGGATATCAAAAACAATTCAAAACAACTATTTTATCAAACACCCGCCGTAGGCTACGGCTCTGTGCCATAGCGTACGGCATGTAGGTTCTGTTTCAAACAGTAGAAACCTGCCGTAAGCTACAACAGGCCACCGTAGCTTGTGGTGGGCTGCTACAACCTTTTTCGAGTTTGTCGTTTTTGTCACGAAAAGTTTCGTAACTTGTTCAATTTTCATGCGTTTTACTTCAAAATTGTTTCCAAATGTTTGTCGAACATTTTTCTACATAATTAACCCAAAATCCTTAACCCGGATTCGTTACTTTTACTAAACACACCATCACTGCCCGGTTTTTACGTAAAATTATTCGACCCATTTCAAGATTTGAGTACTAAGCTCAACTCTTACCCATTCTCTGCATGCCTCCTATTTCTTCAATAGGATTTCTATTTATCTTACACCATAACTATTTTTACGGTGGATTATTATGGTAAAATCAAAATATCCCGATTCTATCCTTCGGTTTGGCAATTTACGAAAATGACCCATTAAGAGGCATTAAGCCAAAAAGTTTTAAGCCTTCCACCTTATACCACCGGAAGGATTGACCAAATTATAAAACCCACATTCAAACTACCATTGAGGGTCGTTTTCCCGGTTCATTATTTGAGGCGTTTTGGTCAATTTTAATCCTTTTTAACTACAAAGGACATCTAAATGTTTGTTTTGACCAAGTGAGCTCTTTTTAACATGTATTCTCTTTAAGGAGTGTGTTCCCAAGGACGTACTATCTAAATTTAAAATTACTGGATATACCTCACTTGAGGTAATTCCATGTCTACCCATGACTCGATTAACTCTCATCAGGCCCTAAGTCCTCATTGAGAGTTTGACCATTACACATACCTGGCTAAGGTCAAAGCGTTGACCCGTTTTGATACCTTGTATTTATTAATTGCTAATTATTAGCAATGCATGTCCTTACGCTAATCTCCCTATGAGCACAAAACTCGACAAGCAATCATTGATCATTATTGTCGAATGGTGATAACATCACCATTTGACCCGTTAGGTGCAAATGACCATTTTACCCACCTCTTGACTTACCCTTTTTTTGCGTTAGAACGACCCAAACATTATATATTGCAAGAAGGTACATATATTTACCATCTTATCTATATGACCCGTTACGGTTTACACCATTTGGTCATATTTCTTATAATTCGTTTCTTTACTCGTTTGTCCCCTTTATGGCTTACGCCATAGGATGTCTTTTTAAAACTCATCATTTATCCGTCAACTCGTGACCAAATTACCGTTTTACCCTTTTCTACCCATTATGGTTTACACCATAAGGTAATTTTTCAAAACTCCTTGTTTATTCGTCAATATGTGACCAAATTACCTTTTTTACCCTTTTACCATCCAATATGGTTTCTTACCATTTTCACTTGTTCCGACCCGTATCAGTTCGCGTCGGAACGTCTTATTTCAATGTTCTATTTAAAAAATGTAAGATTTACTTACTTTCATCCGATTATGCTTTTCCCGCGTATTTGATTCGTTTGACCCGCTTCTTCTCAAGCTTCCACCTAGCTTGTCAAGCGTCAAACTACCATTTATTATTCGCCAGATGGTTAGATTAGTCATCCTTTATCACGACTATGCCACCTTATGGACTTTATATCAACATTAACATTTGATCATATTATAGGTCAGTTGACTTTTAAAAGTCAACTGCCTATTGACATTTGCAATGCACTAACAAGTTTAATGAACTCATCTAGACATTTTATCAAATACTTGGTAGGCATTATTTTTATGCTATCATTTTAACTAAATTCTCAACCAAGTTCATCTCATTTATTTCACTTTTACAATTTCATTAAATTATTAACATCAAGTTAACTTAGCTTTCCATTATCAATACTAGCTCAGCTACTTATCATGCTAGAACTAAGGGTTTTCATCTCTATGTAAAACCCACTTCATCATATTACTAGACATTCATCCGAATACCTAATATAATCAAGTTCTTCATACAAACTAGTAAACATGATGATTTCAAGCACCTTTTATCATCAGTATAACATCAATTTCATCACATCTTCTAAACCCATTTCAAGTCATGTATGAACACTTCTTCAAATCACAAAATTGTTCATGTATTTCACCCATACAAGTATGTTGGTTATGAACATTAGAATATCATCGATTTCATCATATCATCTAAACCCATGTCAAGTCATGTATGAACACTTAATCAAATCACTAAATTGTTCGCATACCTTTGTTTAGATGATGTTAGAGAGTTAAAACCTTCAACATGCAATCAAAATTCACTTGATTTCACTCTTGATTTCTAGGTTTTGTGCTTGAAGGCTGTAAGGGTTTTCCCCTTCTTCCTCCTTCTAACTCACGACATGTACACACATGTATGTGTGTTTTATTTTTTCATATATATATTTTCAACGTTTAGAAACTACAATTCAACCCTTGTAGTTTTATTAGTAGTTAAATGGAATGCAACTCACTTATTTCCACAATTATTACTTCTTATTAACTAGGTTAAACATGCCTAGTTAATCTAGTAATTTCGGGGAGGTTATAACCCGTTTTATTTCAAGTCCCGCTAACCCAAGCCTTTATAAACTTTATTTGCTAAAAATTATTTGTTCTCTCCTTATTTAACATTAGATTTATCTAAATAAATCCTAATGTTTACCGGGTTAACTTTTACCTGTCACACCCCAACCGATGGCGGAATCATCGGGACGGATGTAAATAGATTGCTCGAGACAACATAACACTAGAATGTGACAATAATTAAAGATAACAATATTTCTTTCATTACTAAGATTTCAAGTACATTGATTTGAAACAAAATACAACATCAAAATTCCAAATACAACAATGGAATCAAAGGTACAAGTACAACAAAAGTCTAATTTATAGGTGAGTTTCTAAGTCTCCCTACTAGTTACATGCATCCATAATATCGCTGTCAACCTGCAACATATATTAAAGTATAGTTCAACACAAAAGTATTGGTGAGCATACAAGTTTAAATACTAAATAAGATACAAATTATTGTTCATCACGGCATAAATGTTTACTTAGGCTATCATACAACACTAGTAACGATACACATGTCAACCCAAAGTTTACCGCTAGCGTAACCTATTCATAGCAATGAATAGACCGTTTTGTTTACTTAACATCACATCACGAATACGGGAGGTGCGTTACTCTTATAGCGCTATACATGTTAATGGAGACTTTTACACAATTAATGACATAGCATAAGGCATTCAATTCTAGCATGAACAAGTAGCAAGTATTTGTATTAAGCATGTATGTAAGAACGATTGTTTTGTGATTAGCATAAAGTATAGTGATTTAACGAGTTTGATAAGGCATATATGTTGCACCCCAAAAGTGGAAAAGTTAAAGAGGGGGGTCAAGTATCACAATTTGGCAATCTTCCTAGTATTCCGTGCGTAGAGTGTCGAAGTGATTCAACCCGAAGTTACCATACATGGGGCAAACAGGTGGTCGTGAGTACACTGAATCGAACGATTGGTCTAGATTCTGAAGTAGAAAGTACGGAAAGAAAACAGGAAAAAATAACGCCACTTCGTGCGAAGTGACAACTTTGGAACGTGTTAGCCCGTCTTGTACCCATTTCGACACTGATTTCTATGAATGGGGACTTTGATGATGAGGCAGAGCGGTCTAAGGCCATAATACTTAATCAAAATACGATTAATATCATGTCTAGGCTAGTTTATTAAGAAAGTACAACGGTAACGTATAGTTAGTCTAATTAGTCATAGATGTCAATCATGGGGGTACACACTAGCTTTATCAACACAGTTGATAAATCCGGTTGGTCATGAACGTACACAAGGTAAAGTACAAAAGCATGCATAAGTGGTAGTGGAACTTAATTCGGACAGCCCAAGCTTTCAACGTCCTCACATTAGCTGAACCAAAAGTTCATCAGAACTTGGTTTAGCTCACGCACTTGGTACAAAAGAAAAAGAAAGAAAAGTAGAAGAAAAGTCGTAAAATCACAAGTTGTTAGTGAGTTAAACTCACTTAGAATAATCCGGATCAATTCTGCTAAGAATTCGTACGTTTTGAGAGTGGAAGTGAGGGGATTCGGAAAGATGGAAGTGATAAGGTGAGCTGGTATTTAAAGGAAAAAGGTATTGTTTGTACGAAGTGTCCAATTCGTGCGAGGTGGCCATCACTTCGTACGAAGTGGTTCCAGCTCATACGGAGGTGTTAGTTTGGGTTGTTTTTGCGTATTTTAGCTGGTTTTAAGTATTTTAATCATGCGTGAATGATGTATAAGTATAATTGCACATAAAACTGAGTATTTGAATGTTCCAAGTATGAATTTCTTGCATATAATCACGTATTCAAGATTGCGACGTATAGTTTAAGTATGTAAGATGTGTAAGTATCAAATAAGTTTCCATTATGATCATAATCTCACAGTACAAGGGTTGGAAATGAAAGGTACGAATACGATACAAGTTTCCAAAAATAGAAATACAACAATACTTCCCAAATAAGGAAAGTACAAGAATACGTGGCGTTACATTACCCCTAACGGTATTGTATCCGCTCATCACAATTAACTTGGTTTAATTACTTAACCTGTTTTTGAAGTGTTAAAGAAGATAACAACTAATTACGAAACAGCGAATGACACACCACTAAATGTTAATTTCTCCAAATTTATTGTGTTGAATGGTTAACTAACATTTTTTTTGTTGAAAGTGAAATATTTTTAAAAGCAACTATAACTTAAATAAACTTTTGGAGAAAATCACAAGCAATTCATGTATTAATATGTTTTCAAATCACAATTTGAATATGAAAAACACTTTTCCTGAAAAAAGTTAATTTTAAAATTATGCATTAAAAAATAACTTTTAAATTATGTTTTTAGAAAAGTTATAAAAGTTAATTAATTGGTAAAGTTCAAGCATTAGATCACAGATGAGTTCTATACAAACATTTTTATAGGTTTTACTATTCTGGGTTGATATGCATGCTACCTTAAATGGTTATACTGTCTAAAACGATAAATACTTATACTTGTTATTGATTGATGATATACGTGTAATAATGTTTTATTGAAGTTGAAAAGTTAATTGATGATTATTTACGACTTGATGACGGACGTAAATTATCGATGACTAGCATTTGTTGCTAGTATTTATTTGATGGTATCCTGTAGTAGGGATGAGTGTTTGGTACTTGATCCCGGTACCAAATTTCCTGTACAGATTTTTTTCGGTACCCATACCCACTTTTTGGTGTTTTCGGTTCGGTATCAGTATTTTACCGAATTTTGCCTTCAAATATTGGTACCGTACCGTACTGAACATTTTCGGTAGCATCCATATTTGGCAAATATCGGTACGGTATTTTTGATACTGGTACCGGTACCAAGCTCATCCCATCCATGAGCGTGACGACGTAACAATCATGAATGGAATCTTATACTGGTATAAGTTTGTTTGGCTTTGTGTCAAGTTGTGTAGTGTGAAGTTTGTTACATCGTTTAATGATCAAATTTGAAATTGAAGCTGATGTGTAAAGAGCGAGAATCAAAGCTTAAAATGTGGTAAAGAGCGAGAATCAAGGCTAAGGCTTTCGCAAGAGAGAGATATAGCATAGATTGAAATAGAGAGATCATGAGGGAGATGTAGATAAAAGCGGAAAGTTATTTCTTTTACTTTGTAAAAATATGTAAAATAATAAGCAAGTTTCATTTTTTTTTATTTAGATAATTCAGTTTTAATAATTTAAGTTTTTCTTTATAATATGCATACATGTACTTGGGATGAAGAAGTGATAACATATATTAATGTTTTTTTCTGACAAGGCATCAGATTTTATAAATGAGAAAAGGACCTAGAAGATGTTATTTGAATAAATGTTGTAACAACTTAATAAATATTATATGAGTTGTGGAACTTTTTTTTCTTAATAAAATAAATCAAAGTTGACGGTGCAATAATGTAAAACAAAGAGAAAGCAACAATAAAACGGATCTAATAAGCTGGGATAGCACTTAATAGATTAATGACCTTTTTTTTTCTTTATTCTTACATGATTTAACAAAAATATCGGAACTTTATGCCATTAAAATTAAAAGAAATGTAATTTATACAAAAGTAAAATTGATTATGTGTTATTAGGTATAAATTATCCATCTAGAATATAATATAGGAGCTTTAATGATATATAAATTTGGTAGTGTAAAGTTGATTTGTAAAATTGATTTATATGTTATGAGGTATAAATCATTCATCTAGAATATAATACAGGAACTTTAATGATATACAAATTTTGGTAGTGTAAAGTTTATTATTTTGTTTGTGTTCGAATTCAAGATTTCAAGATATGTATGTTAGTTATTAGTTCAACCAAATTTCAACAACTTGAATAGGCTAAAGCCTAAAGATATGCGTTTGAAACTAGAGGTGCACAAAATAATCCGTTATTAATTGAAACCTGTTATTAACCGAAACTGTAATCGGTTAATAACATTTATGAATAATCTGTTAGTAGTTATTTTTAACAGTAGGTTAGTAACTGGTTGTAAGTATTTACTATAGGGACCGATTATTAACCAGTTTTTTAACCGACAGAATGGTTAACCGAAAAAAAAAAACCGAAAAATTCAAAAAAAAGGCAAAATAACCGGTTAAAGTAATTAACCGGACCAGTTAAAAAATAACGATTAAAGTAATAAAAGGTTAAAGCATTAACCAATTAAATTCAAAAAGTTAAAATAACCGGTATAACCGATCAACCGAACCAGTTATTAAAATTAACCGGTTTATGCACCTCTATTTGAAACTAAAATAGTAAGATTTACGTATAAGTTTAGCCAAAAAAAAACAGGGGATAGCTAAAAGCCTTAAAAGGCCTGGGGCCTAAGGCCCAAGATTATCACTTAAAAAGCTAGAAACTAATCCAATAAGCCCAACATCACTTTGTAAAATGAGAGAGGTCCGAGAAGAGGTGTTAAAAAATTGGTTTGGATTTTCAAACCGGTTCTAACCCCCATACCAGATGTGAAACTGGTTCAACCCAAGCCAATTCCAACCCTACCCAAACGCTAGTCTGTTTACCGGTTAGAGATCTTGTCACTGCAACCAGTTTGGATCCGATCCGGTTTGAAAATCGACAATTGAACCGTTGGGGATGAAACATTTAAACATGGAATATGAAGGTGAGATATATGAGGACGAGACATGTGGTACAACATCAAACATTCATATATGTTTGACTAGTATAATACATTAATCATTCATGTATGAAGATAAGATTAATCAAGTATGTTGTTTATCAAGAAAAATATGGTACAACATCAAAAATTCATAAATCAATGAGACATGTGGGACTTTCAGGAAGTCAAGTAATAACCGTGATCCATTGTTTAACTTATATAATACTTTAATGAATGAAAATACTAAACCGCCAAGGGGTAATCCTCCATGTAACGAGTTCTCGGAAGGTATGATGGGATGCATTTTTTATCTGGGATGAGGGCAAACGACTTTTATCAATACGATATGTTGGTTTGATGTAGAGGTAAGAAAAGATCAATTTTCGATCCTATCCGTTATGGACCGAGATCTATTAACTCAATAGCTTGTATCTTTTTTTTAATTCGGCTCGTATTTTTTTTTTTTTTGAATGCATTATAAAATTATGGTTTTCTAAGTTTTTAAATATAGATTAAAATAGTGGATTTTAGTTATTTTTGTTTATTTTTTTAATAATAAATATGGAAATAAAAAATATTTTTTAAAACCGGTTTTTGTCCTGTTTCAACCCGACGCAAATCGATTTGTATAGGGTTTAAATATCTTCCTCTATAACCGGTTATGACCCCGACTCAAACCGGATTTGACCGGATCAGTTTGGTTCTGGTTTAAAAAAAAACAGAAATGTACACCTTTAACACCAACAATAAATAAACTTTTAATCCCATAAAATAACTTACAGACTCTTTATTAAATTAACTAATTTATTCATCTAATGGAATTGGACTTTTATATTATAAGCATATGAGTGCATGGTAAAAAAATAATACAATAAATGATTACACACAAAATATTTAACTCTAAACAAAATACCATTTTACATACTTACAAATTACACTTGAAGTGATCAAGAAAAGGGTCCTTCCCTTTCTTACTACTCCAAAACAAATTCAAAATACTAAAAAAAACAGAAAAATAAAAAATCCTACACCTAACTCCTAAAAGAAACAAACACAAGAAAAAAATGGGATTATAAAATAATAAATTCCCCAAAGCAATATGATTAATTAAACTCAGAAAAGAAGAAGAGTTTGGTAGCTTAGCCTTCCAAATGTGATAAGCCAAGTAAGTACCTATAAATTCCAAAAAAAATATGATGATGGGTTACAAAAGTGGGCCTAAGAGTGAGTAGAATATTATTTGGGAATTGAGAATTCCCATGACTAATCTCAAGCTTCTAGTGTGTAAAGAATTAAAACTCGAGATTAGTAGCTTGACTGGCTTACATAAACTAATCCGTAGGTAGTCTTGAAGATGATCGATCATACTAGAGTCCCATCAGTGAAACTTTTTTCTCGTAGATCCACATTTCTAAGATCACGTAGATGTTGCAAGATCTCTTGAAGAAGTTCCATTCCTTTGTCGCCTTTCTTTAATGATCCAATGCAGTGTTTTAAGAACTCTCTATCTGCTTCAAGAGCTTGTAACCTAATATAAAGTTGATCGACTTCCTCCTCGATGTCAATTCTCTTCTTTTGCAACTCAAATCTTGTGACCGCGATGTCTTCCACCTTATCGGAATGAACTCCATTTACGTGCCCATTTGACGTCATCACACCTTCATCACTCTCGGTTTCAAGTCCATCGAAAAGAGGAAGGAGTCTCTTTCCCGTTGAACCAATAGCTCTTCGGTCTTGATAAAGCGTCTCAAGAGGTTCCTTTGGGAACCCATTTGTGATACCGTTGACTTCTTGACCAACGTAATCGTGATTCCCATTTAAGTGTTTTCCATTCTCTTCAAAGTAATTTTCTATTTGCCTTAAATCCGCAAAGTGTCGATCTTCTTCGTCACTCAAAGTGAAAAGCTTCTCCTCTAAAACCTTAAGTTGTTCAAGAATCGACAACCTTTCGTCCTCAAAGTCTACAAACGAAGAGTCAAGATTCATTATGGTGTCAGCATGCATATTAAGATTTCGGCTTTCTTGATTCCCATTGCGAATCCCCTCTTCTCTTGCCTCGTGACTTAGATCGACCCACATTCCATCACCATCCTCGGAATGGCTACACGAAGCTGAACAAGTTCCACTCTTCGTACTCGTCGTCAAAAACCTCGTCCTCTCCTTTGTTTCATAATCCAACACTTTCTTCCTATACAACTCTAGTTCCTTCTCTTTCTTCACCATAAGCTCATTCAAAAGCTGCAAAGCTTCTTGATCATATTCCGATTGTTCTTCCATCATTCGTTGATAATGCAACGCCTCCATTTGCATGGCGGCTTTCTCTTCTTGAAGACGGTTGATCATAGCCATTGTCTCGCTAGCAGCAACCGCAGACGCGCTTCTCTCTTCTTCTAACTCGGTATACAACGCTTGTAACGCCTTCCTCTCGGCTCTCAAAGCCGATTTAAGCTTTTCGGTTGTGTTAATCGGATCTCCACCGTCCATTTCACTTCCATCAAAAGACTCATCTGCCATTGAATCCTTTCTTTCAATCACCAACAATGTATCCTCTTCTTGATTCAAGTTTTTCAATTCCTCTGCTTTTTCGTCTTCTTGAGCTTCTTCGAAACCTGTTACAGAAAAATTGAAAAAAAATTCAAACAACCTGGTCACATTTTCTTGAAATTTAACATTGATAGGTAACAAAAACAATATCTGATCAAATTTAAAAGATTACCGTATTCAAGATTAAAATCCAAATCATGAGAACTTGATGAAGGTTCTTCATGTGATAATGTATACAAATTGAAATTATCTTGAGCTTTCATCTCATCACATGAATCCAGAACTGGAATCTCTGTCCCAATTGAAACCTCTGCTTCTTCATGATCTGCATGATTAATTACTTTGTTTAACAAACTTAAAATCTTAACTAATAAAAAACTAAAATAAAAGATTAAAACTTAAAAAGTTTATACCTGATTCACTTCCTTCTGTTTCTTGAACTTCTTTGGTATCAGATTGAGGTTGAATTGGTTCAGAAATTGAAGATTTTTCATCAGAATAATCACATGAATTCACATGGAAAACAAGAGAATTTTCGGTTTCTTCAAATTCCATCGAATCCAGCTCTGCAAATTTAGATAATTCATCTGTTTTTCCATCTGCATCCTGAACAACAGAGTGTGTTTCTTGATTCTCCTGCAATAATTCATCTACCACTCTTTCGGTTTTCGATTCCGACACATCCTGAGCTTTCTGAAAATCCCCAAATTCTTGATCCTCATCCACCTCTAAATCATCAACCGGAACCAACTGATTCCCACTACAATCAAACAAAAACTCAAGATCTTGTGTTGGTGATTCAGATTTTAACTCTTCCCTCTTTTCAAACCGAATCAAATCCCCTGTTTCCCCTGTTTCTTTCTCAAGAACTTGAACTTCATTTTCATGATCAAGTTCACATTTTCCCCCCAAATCACCACTCATCAAACCCGATCCAATCAATTCAACAACCAAATTCCCATTTTTCTCAAACCCAACAAAATCCCATGAAGAATTATAATCAAACTCAACCCCACAACAAGAACACTTCAAACCCACCTCATCTTTCTCACAAAACTCAATCTTTTTCTCACAAACCACAAAAAAATCAGATTTTTCACCAACCCCAGATGAGCAATTGCCACACATATCATGAAATTCTGCTAACTTTCCATGCTCTAAACAAAACTTTAAGTCAGAAACTTCTTTAGAGTGGTTTTTGCATAGAAGTTGTCTGTGTGAATTCTTGTTTTGTGGGTCGAAGAATCGGTCGAGACGTATGCACCATAAACAGGGGGGGTTTAGGCCGAAGAATTCGGCGAATTTGATAGTGAAATAGGAGAAGATTGAGTTGAGAAGAAGGAGGGTTATGAGTGTCCATTCGAGGAGAGTGTAGATTAGAATGAGTGTGATCTTGTTTGTGTGTTGATTCACCATTGATGCGAATTTGTTGGTTGCCATGGTGATTGATGCTCTCTGTTTTTTTGGTGTGCATTTAGAGAGAGAGAGAGAGAGAGAGAGTTTTGACTGAGGTTTAAGCAAGCTTTATGAATGGGAAATGGCTTGGATTATTGTTAATACTTTTTATTTATTTATTTATTAATTATATTGTATTATATTATACTATTTTATATTAAATTAATAATAATTAACTAATAACTAATTAGGCTAACAAATCAATGGGAATTGTTGGATTGTTGTGTATTTATTTTAATTTTAAATTTATATGATATGGTAAAAGGACGGAAAAGGAAATGTATCTTTGATTTTGGATACTTTTATCACTTGTTTGTCGTCATGTTTTTTTTGTGAAAACAAAGAGGTATGATTTGTACTATTAACTTGTGGGGTAAATTATCTAATTTACAGCATCAACCATAATGTGTTTCTAGGGGTGCTTTTTGAGAGTGTCATATGATAACTACCAATTAGTCACACATTTTTTTCTCACTTACCTTCTCCCAATCCTTAAAAACGCTTTTTTCACCTTACTCTTAGCTTTCACTCGCATTATTATTTTTATCAGTTTTTTTTTTTTCGAAAAACTACACCTCATCTCATACTATCTCCTAAAAAAATACACCCTAAAACAACTCTATTGGGAACTTTTATACCATTAGGAAAGTTGGGTGTAATGGTTTAACACTTTTGTCCACATCAACCAAATAGACGTGAAACATCTCCCCAATGGGTCATGGGTGGGTTTTCGTGAGCCTCTGCCTGGCAATGGGCATGAGGCAACATGAGATTTCTAAATCTTTTTTAATTAATTTTTTCACCCAATCAAATTTTACCGCATCACAATCAATATCTTTTACTTTTTTTTGTTCATTTAAATTGGTTAATGGAACCCATTAATGAAAGTTCTTCTGCCTTACACAATGTCTAACTGTTTTTTACTAATAAGTGAAAAAATGACTATGATATAGATAGAAGGGTTTTATTCATATATATTTTTTTTCTTTAAGGCTTGTAATAGTTTACTAAAACAAATTAAATAAAAAAAAGAACTAATAAAAAGTAGGGTGATGTGGCTTCGACTGATTGGCTAAAAAATAAAAAAGTGCTTCAGTATGCTCCTCGCCCCACACCCCATGGCTGTTACCCGGCTCATGGAAGAACCACTCACTCCCCAGTCACACACCTCACTGAGGTGGTGTTCAATGCCCAACCGTGATTATGTGGTAAGCGACGTTATTGCACTAAACTAAGCCTTAATTAGAATAGTAAGAAAAATGATATATCTTGAAAGGGTAGGAGTTGGCTACAAAGTCCAAAACTCCTAAAAAGTGTAACAGTCATAGAACACCATAATGTCAGCCATAAAACACATCCAAAACTCACATATAACAGAGTGAAGATTATTAAAACACCATAGGTGTGAGTTTTGTTTTGCTTTTTGGATGATAAGGTTCTAATTATTGAATTGTTGACATTATTGTGTTTTATGTTACGTATCATGTTGTGTTTTGTATTCGTATTTGTATGATGGTGTATTTGAAATTTTTATAGACTGTTAGGGTTCTAATACAGTATTTTAGTAATATTCACTCTTTATTTGTAGGTTTTGACTGTGTTTTATGGCTAATATCAGGGTGTTTTACCACTTTAGACACTTTGTAGGAGTTTTGGACTTTGTAGTCGAACTTCACCTATCTTGAGAAAAATAAATAATGTATACCACACATAATATCAACGATAATATTACATAGAAACAAAACTAAATTTCCCAACACTTGTTATTGATGGACAATAGTTTGCATTATTTACAAGAAAAACAGGGATTCGTTACTAAATCAGTAACTTATCAACAATAATTATTTTGCATTTTGTTATTGAGTTTAGTAATTTCTTTTCATTTTATCTAAGAAATTAAATCTAAATAAATGTTAGTAAAGTATAATTTCAGTTTCTAGTATCTGGGGTTTACACCCAATCACATTTTGATCTCTTCACCCAGATATCCCTAAAAAATAGTTCAAGCGAGAATCGAACATGCGTCTCCACTAAGGAGAGCAGGCCTCTTGAATGTTGAACCAACATATCAAGACATTGATTAGTTATAGTTCATCCTATGATTTTGATATGCCATTCCTATATCAATTTAGTAATTTTGGCAGAGCAATACTAAATGAAGTGTTTTACATAGTTGTGTAAAAAGTGGGGTAAAAAGTGATTTTTTTTGTTGAAAAGTAGAGTTGTTACACCTATGTTAGTTGATTTACATAATTACACCATTTGCTTATTGGAAATCTTAATCTTTGTTGAACTTCACATGACTACTTAAACGGTTGGTAAGGGGGGCTTTTTTTTTAACTTTTAGATTTTGCTAGAAAATACAATAATGGAACTATATGTAAGTGCATGTTGTAGTATGCTCACTTCAAGATTGTGTAAATATATCTTTTCCTTCTATTAGATATCTAGAAAAAGCAAATGTCACAGCTTTCTTTCCTTCAACCAAATATAAAAAAAGTTTTTTCATTTCCACTTAACAAATTTCATGTTGGATTCATCTTGATATTCGATATTTAATATGTTAAACCCCAACTAAGGGTTATGATTTGAAATCCTTTTGTTGATGGGCATCAAATGGAGGGACCAAGAAACACACAACATAAGGAGGTGGACCACATATAAAGTAAGGTACGGGTACCACCATAGATGGCATATGTTGGACCTAATCATGCATGCCCATGTTTCCCCTTTCTTATGTTTGGTCAATGATCAACCATGGTGTGTGAATACTTTTTCTTCATTTTTATTCTCAAGTTACCTTCTTACCCTTTTATTACTATTATTGTTTACAAAAATTAATCATTATACCTGTCGTAAGAACAACCTTGAGATATCATAAAAACTTGAATCAGGTGAGGAAACTAAAAGCTAACGCATTAATTTAGATCAGACCAGGTTTCATGTATAGAACTGGTATAAGTTAAATATTCCACAAGGAGAGATTGCACAAGATATTCCCCAACCTAATTAATTACATGGAATCGACACCAAACTTGTTTACCTCTACCGTATGTATTAATACACTACTTAAATTTTTAACAATACAACAAACAATTTTAAATAGAAAAAAAATACATCTTTTCGGTCCATCAGATGGGCTCTGGATTATATTTTATTATGATTAGATTGTGACTATTTGAACTGTTGTATTTGTTAGAAATTTGTATTTGTAAAATTTGGAATTAATCAAAGTATTCTTGAGTTACAGATCTTTCAAATACATTATGGAATGGGTTTGAGATCGGTTTCACATGACAAGAATTTCAACGGATAATTTTTGACAGTTGTGATCATACGAGGAGAACCCAAATCCATATATAATCCTCGAGAGAAAGCCCTCGACACGATGGTTAATGAGTAATCAGTATATGGGTACAAGCCAGGCATAGGATGCAATTCTATAACAGGAGACGGAATTAGAAATGGTAAATCTCATATCATACCCGACCAAGTATCACCATACTTTTTAATATCAAGAGTTTATTCTTACACCACTTTTCTATTATATATAGGGGCTATTCTAAATAATAGTAATCAAATTTACTAACTATTTTATAAAGTTATTTAAATTTTTTTGTTTCTTTAAAAACACTCAACTTTTATTAAATGTTCCAATTAATTCTTGTATGAATTAAAAATGAAAATTAAGACAAATTAAACATGGATGACTTATATATATGAATTTTGTATAATGGTTTTTTGTAAGTTATGTTTACATATAAATTTTATCGTATTTTATAAATACACATGCACACGTGTGTAATGTATCTGTTTAGTTAAGTCTTGGTTTATTTATTTAGTTGTTTATTTTTTGTTTAACATACAGTAGAAAATAAAGACATATGAGTACACAAGTAAAACGTTAGGATTAGGATTGTGGATTTAAATAAAATGACAGAAAAAATAATTAAGAAATAATGTGGAGAGAATATGCAACGAATATTGTAAAGTTAAATGATACTATGTAAATTTAAATGATATTATGTAAGTTTCATATGAAGTAGTTAGTGTATTCTAAATGAGTTATCTTTTGAGATTCTGTGTGACGTTTCCAGTTACCTGTGAATAAGTCAATTCGTCCAGCTCTTGATAAGGATTATTGGTTTAGTCCAGCCTTAAACTCGTTAGGAGAGCATCAACAACTCTCTAGTAGTGGTATGTTCGTCGAATAGACACGACTAAGCACATGCATCTTCTTAATCCGCTGAGGTCGTCGCTTAGAAAGAATCGGAATAGCCAATGAACCTAAGCGTTCTAGTACAAACCCAAGCAAAACGACTTTCGAACGTTTGGCTCGTGACACTCTCCCACCACCACTTCATTCATGTCCTTGTTCACAACCCATACTTGCTTGCATCTTAGACAATGCATCGCACCATAAGATTGAGTGTAATTCACTTTGGTAAGAAGGAGACCCGATAGTTCAGCAACATAGATTTTCATCTGAATTAGTTCGATAAGTAGTGCATCAGATTATTTTAGGTGGCGGCGATGTTCACCAATAAGGTTCAGTATGGGGACATGAAGGTTATAGCAGTCTTAACCTGGTTATGGCACTACTGAACCGTAGGTACTGAACTCAATCACGACGTGCTTTACTGATACCGGACTAGAGCGGAGCTCACAATCCCATAAGCGCGGTATACGAAGAGCATCGCCAAAGCGTTCCCCATTCGTCTTCTCCCACCTCCATTGCGTAACCACACATGCCTAGTTTAAGCACGTTTTGTTGAGTGTCAATCCTCCAACGTATTTGAGAATCGACATACTTTAATACCATTTTATTATGGAGTTAGCTTTCGAGTTCCGTGTGGCATCCCTGGTTGCTTGGGGATAAACCAATCCGTCTCGTTCTTGATAAAGGTCACTAGTTAAAAAGATAAAGATTTAATTTAACTAGTACTTTTAATTGTTTATGTATAAGAGTTTATCAATTTCATTTACGTTGTTGTGTTATAATCTCATCATACTTTATAAACACCCCTTATATACGTGTATATTATAAAAAAAAGAAAGAGAAAAAGAAAACTATCCACATATGTCGATATGCTCAATTGTGTTTATATTTTTAATGAAATAATAAAATAAATATATTTATTTTAATCAAATGTTTCATTGAAAGAATTTATTCAGTACATTTAGAACATATATAATTTTTATACATGTGGTACATTTAAATCCTACTTTTAATAAAGGATTTCAATGAATATCAAATGACATTCTTTATTTAATTTATTAATAATAATATTAGATCATGATTATTCCATTTTCACCTTTGTTTTTCTTTCTCTCTTATTAAATACTAATAATAATATTAAATTATAATTATTTGTATATTTAATATTTTTTATTAAAATGTTTTCTTTTAATTTTTCTGTTATCCAATATCGTGTAATATATAAGTTTCTAACCTAAGAATAAATAAAAAAACAAATTAAAATGTGACAACCCATGTAATACACAAGTCTCTAATATAATAATAAATACAAAACGAAGTTAAATGTTTTTTTAGAAAACACATCTTGATGACTAAATGTGTTAATGGATTACATTATGCGTATAATACATGTGTTTATTCAGCTCGTATAATACATGAGGTTTTAAAATTTGTAACTATTTTATTACTTAATATATAGAATTATATTTATTTAGCCCATGTAATACACGAGCTTACAACCTTTTACACCCTCTAATGTGTAGGTGTCTTCAACTTGTTACTTCTCATGTTTAAAATCAAGGAAGTGTTATTATGAGCTTTAACTCTCCCTCAGGCATGACCATTTAAGTTTTTATTGTAATTATTTTTTCTATTTGATTTCTTAAATTCTTTTTATTTTCCTTTTCTTAAAGGTTATTTCAAATTTTTTTGACCAACTTTATTCATTTAACTAGTTAATATATCCTAAGATAACGAAAAGCTCTTAAATTATATTTTCCGTATATTATTTAGTCAAAAAGATATCTTTTATACTTTATTTATATAAAAAAAAGTATGCAAAAAAGGTTGTGAGATCCAAGAGCCTCCCCAAGGCCCAAACTATTCAAAAAGTACTATTACAGCATTTCACCTTATAAAACCATGTGTATGTCTATTGCAATACATGAATAATGTCCTGATTTGTGTCAGTTTAGTCATTAAATGAGTATTATGGAGTGTTTTTCATAAATATGTGTAATGAAATAATGTCCTATCAATAATTACCCAATTATTATCTTTCAAAAAAATAAAACAAATAATATTAGTTAGAATATTCTTATTAGACAAACAAAAGTAGAGGAAGCATGCACCAGCGTTCTTTAAAGCACATCTCCCCCCATTTTTTGAAAACAACGCCCAAGGGGGCGGCCCGACGACGTTAAGGGGCGTTTTTTGGGGGAAAACGCTCCAAAACTCCCCACTATGAGTGGTCTAAGATCCCGTTCATTTTTGCTTTTTCTTTATATTTTATTGGTCATTCAACTTTATTTTGTTTAATTAATTCGAAAAAGAAATAGAATACACATTGGTAAAGTTGATCCTAAGTGTATATAATTGAATTTTGACATTTTATTATGTCATCATCTTTACAATAAAATAAACATATTTTCTTTCCAACTTTATTCTTATGTTTTTTAACTAAAGACTTTGATGAAGAGATTAAAGATCTCATATCTTTAAAGTTAAAGAAGAATATTATAGAGGTTAATCACGTGATTTGAAGGTTAATTATGTGATTAGTTATAACCAATTCATTCTTAAGTATAACAAAAGCTTTGTAAACCTTGTGGGAGGCCCCAATTAAAGAATGATTATAGATTTCTAGGAAAACCCAAAAAAATCATTGGGAAGAAATTATATGACTCTTTTATTTCTTGTTGGGAATAATTCGTAAATGCTTGGATAACTCTGAAGTCGTGTAATCACTTTCAGATCAAACAATTGGAGTGCCTACCAATCTTTGATCGTATAAAATCAGAAAAATTCTAGATTTTTGTATGGCAATTTTTAATTGTGAGATTTTGGGGATTCGTATCTGAAAATCAAAATTCGTCCAGGGTTTTTTCTAAAAAATTAGGAGCGTATTTACAGTTTTTCACAACTGCTTGCAGTTTCAATTTTGAACAAAAACACCTTTAGTCCCTTAAGTTTTCAAAAGTGCATATTTAGCCCGAAATTAAATTTATGATGCATTTTTTATAAAGGACTTTTGTGCATATTTAGCTCGACCCCAGCCAGGGGCTCTGCCCCTTGGACCCCGCCAGGGAATTATGATTTTGAAAGAGTTTCATGTCAGTCAAATCGATTGGTGTTTTAGAGAATTCAAATTTAAGCTCTTTTCTATCTGACAATACAATAATCTTAACCCGTTTCAGACTATTGTGCCCTTCTTCCTTAGTTATGGAGTAAGAAATCGTGGTTCTCTACAAATAGATTTAATTATTAGTGTTTTTTATACCTTAATTGCGATTTTTTTAACAACGTATAGCTTGCAACTCATTTTATTTTTTCAATACTGTTTCTTGAAAGAAAGAAATAATTTACACCTAAGTAAATAGTCTTTTGTGATATGCTCTTCTCATTTGACTATTCAGTTTGTACCATGGTGATGTTATTTTGGTTTTATCACAAGTATGCACATAAATTATGTTAAAAGTACTTGTGTATAATAGAAATTTTATTTCAGTGGGTTAGAGATGCTAATTTAATTTTGATTGTTGTTGTAATGGGGTAAATTTTATGTCTAATTTATGAATTTGCTATGTTAATAGTATTCGAATTTGTGTTAGTTCACAATATAAATTTGGATGTGAGTTTACACTAAACAAGTTCATTGTTAACTCACATGTGAAAAAAAAGAAAATAAAAAAAACAATAATAAAAAAACATATCAAGCATAATGTCTACTTAAAACAACAAATGTTTACTTTTTATAGTTCAACTTGATTGTGACTTAATTATTAATTATTAAGTATGTTTAATGTTACGAACTCAATTATATAGAGCACTTCGAGTAAAATCTAACTGTTTGTCCAAAGATATTTTCCCTTATCCTTGTTTATTTATTTGTTTACTAGGTTATCAATTTAAGGATAAAAATATTATCATTTTATAATTTCTACACAAAGTTATATCACTGAGTTATTTTTGTTATATAGAAAAAATATATAACTAAAGGACAGTTACAATTTAGAATTGAATTATTTTTATGAGATATTAGATTTAATAACCTAAATTTTTACCATTTAACCGATAACACTTTTAACTTACGAATTGTATTATGTCACTTCTAACTTTCAACTTATTTTCTGCTGCTACTTTCAAACTAACTGAACCCTAACTCATATAGCTTTTTGTTGATGTGTCACTTGTTTAGTGATGTGGCATTTTTGCTAACGTGGCATCTGATACGGCGTTTATTTTTTATGTGGCATCTGACATGGCATTTTTTGATTATGTGGCACGTTTTAACGATGTGACATCTAACGTAAACTAAATGGGTTGTGGTTCAGTTAGCTTCGAAGTGCCATAAAAAATAAGTTGAAAGCTAAGGATAACGTAATACAATTCATAAGTTGAAAATATCATAGATCAAATGATGAAAATTTAAAATTATTTAAATATAATATCCCTATTTTCACTATATCCATTAGAAAATATACCAAGTATATCCTTAACAATAGCAATTTGGGCATTTTACACTGAGCTGACATGTGCTTATAAGTAGCAATTTTTCTTGAAGAGTAGACAATTGAAAACTTCACTAAAACAAGGATAATAGGATAATCAAATGCCTTCTGATTTCTTTTTTAATTGCCTTATTCATAGAAATAAATATCGGGCATCCTTCTAGTTCTCCTCTCCTAGAAGTAGGTTTGAAACTACATAAAACAAATATTAAAAAATATAAATAAAAGTTGTGAGGTTGAAACAGAGAATCTCATATAGTGTTATTTAGAATTTTATAACTTAGATTAGATTAAAAAGACTCACACCTATATATATAAATGAATGATTAATAAAAAAATAAAACTTGTTAAGAAATATAAGAATCACTTGTATTGTAGCTTAATTATAGACTTCATAAAATAAAGAAAAAGTGATATTACGGGAATCTTCTTGTAATATATCCACTCTTATTAACTTCATAATACCATTCATATTGGAGCTTCTATATTAATACACTCTATATAATATGGAGGAAGAAATAAAGGAACAACAAAAAAACCACTACATTGAAATCTCTATAGTTAAGAAAGTTTTGTAGATATTAAAGTAAACCTCTATATTTAGAAGCTTATATCCAAGCCTCTATATTTTTGTTGTGAGTGTGTAGGAAATAGAAAGAAATAATAAAAATAAGTGATCATGAGTATGACAGAGATATAGTTAGAGAGTTGGATATGGAAGGTTTTTGAAAAGTAACATAATATAGAGAAATATGTGTATTTTGATTAAATTATATAGATAGAGATAAAGACTCCAATATAGAACCCCCTCTTATTTATCGATCCCCCACTCTCTTGTTGTGTGGGTTTTTTTTTTCTTTTTGCATTTGTATGACGCTGAAAAGATATCTATGAAAATAGGAGAGGTAACTAAGAGAAAATTAATAAGAGTGTGTAGAGATGTGAGAGAACGGTTTTATAAATTTATTCATTTTATTCACATATGAGTTTTGTATATTCTTTACTTGAAAGTGATTCCGTATATAAGATTCTTTTATATAGAGAAAGCTTCATTACAAAAATAAAAAAATAAATTGAATTATTACGAGAACAAAAGGAATAAACCTAATATTTAAAACTTTTTCTATCAATGGTTCATATTTTTAACAACTTTTACTTTTAGATACAAATGTCTATTTTATGTACATAAAAAAACCATTAAGCTAATATGTTCGTATAGTTTTTGATACACATGTTTAGGTTATGTATAGAAAATAATACACATATATAGTTTATATAAGTAAACTAATTTTGTTTATATATTTTTAGAATATTAAAGAAGATAAATAAATATTGCATTTCGAGCATTTTCTTCCAATTTGTTTTTATATTAAAGAACTAACTTATTTGTTTTTTCGTCTTGTTCTTGGAAAAGACCGTCTTCTGCGTCTGATACGTAATTTTTAAAACATTTCTGAAAGTCTAAATGCTTTGAATGTATTTCCAACCCCACATATTGTTGCTTTTGAATCGACAATTTCAACAATGACACCTTACCACCCACTAAAGTTCCAAATAATAATCTAAAATTCATAAATCATCATTATACGATCTTATGGCTTCTACTTTAAGATTAAATAACTTGATTTTTTAAACTAATTAATTGATCATAACAAAATCAAGAATCAAACCTAACATTATAAGGAAGTATTACAATCAAATACAATAATGTTATATTTCAATTGAAATTTTGGAATAAAAACACTAATCATAAAAATAATACAAGAATAATGGTTTTAATAAATCTATTATCGGTCATCATAGAATGTCAGAAATTCAAGATACAAAAATTAGCATACATTATATTGAATGATTGAATATAGGAACATTAAATATCTAATTAATTTATAGGAGAAAGTTGTGCATACATTTGTATTTATATATATTGTTTTAAGTATGATACATAAGATTAAGATTAAGACGAGATACAAACGGCCCACTATGCAGAGCATCCATGTCAGATTGTTGAAAAACAAGTCCATCGATATGAACAGGACTAGGGTTGGGACGGGTTGAGTTGAGTTGGGTTTAAATGTTTTTTCTTTTCTTATTTAATTTCAGTTTCTTCTGTTTTATATAAAAGAAAATCATTTACTTTATATAAAAAAAAATCATTTACGCGAAAAAATATATGGATGAGTGTATATTGTACTAGTCAAATTCAAATGTGTAATGTTTTAAAGTTGTGCATCGCAAATTATCTTTTTCTTAAAATACATAATATGTTGTATTTATTTGTAAGAAATTTATACTCTTTTAAGTCTAAAAAGAATCATAATTTGTATTTATTTGTAAGAATTTTATACTCCTTACATTAAAGCCAGAAAAGAGGCCATACATCATTGTGTACTGCAAGTAAAAGTTTTTAAAAGTTTGGCAACAATATCAGCATCCTAGGACCCAATCTAGGAAATTGGTTCAAATAATTAAAAAAAATCCATCAAAAGCTCCAAAAAATGATAGGATAAAAATGTTTACAAGCCAAACCACATGACCATATTATCAACCACTGTTTACAACTACATACGACGTGCAAAAACTAACAAGAATTTCATATCGTATCGGTTTCTTGATCGAATGCAAAACCACCACAACAAATGTCTCGACTCTCATCCATCTTCAGATATATACCAACATATTTCATTTTTCTTCCTTTCGAATATAGAGCATTTAACAGGCTCGTGTAGGTTCATAGTTGTATCATAACAAGGTTGTTCCAAACGGATTTGTGGTTTGGGGATGAGTACTGTTATTGTTGACTGGAAACGGGCCAAACCCTGAATCCATAAACGGGTTAGGTGGGGCCATCATCGGGTTCGGTGGGGCCATTATCAGATTCGGTGGTTGTTGTGGAGGTCCATAAAGGGCGGCAGGTTGGGTGTATGGGCCAAAGGGGTTAGCCTGATATGGTTGTGGCATTTGAGGTTGAACTGGTTGAGCCGACATAGCAAACGGGTCGGCTACTTCAAATGGGTTCGGTGCTGGTGATCCGTACACGGGTTGCTGAGATGCTCTATATGCTCCTTCATCGTATAAACTGTTGAGTGTTAGCGAGTCCAGTCCACCAGCCTGCCAACACAAATTTATTAATTCAAAGAAACAAGCTTATTGAAGGATGCTGTGTCATCTCCCATTTAGATCCATCAAATAGTTCAACCCCCTGAATCGTTTTTTTTCACAGATTTATTTTATCCTAGTGAAATAATACTCTTGTAAATTAGGCCTGTAAACAAACCGAACGCTCATGAACTGTTCGTGAACTTATTCGGCGGGAAGTTCGTTTATTCAATACACGAACGAACATGAACACAATTTTTTGTTCATTTGTCTAAACGAACAAGCTTGAGCACACGTTTTGTTTGTTCATTTATATTCGTGAACGTCCGTTTGTTCATTTGTGTTCGTTTATTTCAATTTGTTTATGTTTGTTCGTTTATGTTTGTTTCAATTTAAATACTTAAGTAGTTATATTTATACAAATATTAAACATAAAAGGAACTTTCTAACTTCTTAATATGACTAATTGGTAATTGGGTTTTCTGGTAAAAATAACGGGTTTCCAATGGAATATATCATAATTAATCACTAATTTATATTAAAAATTACTTTATGTTCATTTATGTTTAGTAAATTATGACCATTTGTGTACATTTATGTTACTTCAATTATGTTCATTTGTGTTGTTTATTGTTTGTTAAATTATGTTCGTTTAGGTTTTAAACGAACGAACATAAACGAAGACGAACATGCTCATTTTCTTAATAAACTAACATGAACAAAAAAAATGTATTCGATTATATGTTCTGTGTTTGGGTGAAGTTAAATGAACGAAACGAATATGCCTCTGCTCGTATTTGTTCGGTTCATTTACAGGCCTATTGTAAATAAATGATATCATATCAATTACTTAAACAATGTCATGTTGCAACCCGTTTTAAACTGTAACACGTGATAATACGTCCTAGCTCGTTTTAAACTGTACTAAAAAATGTCATGTTGCAACCCGTACCACCCATTTTCACCCATTACCCAGCCCGCCCAGACAAGAATCATTAGAGCGATGTGATGTGACGGCAGTTTTGACAGTTACCAGTTGCCTCTCCTGAACAGATGAAATATTGGTGCTAGGAGTAGAGACCAAAGCAAGTTCCCAGCCGGTCGGATCAAAATCTTTCGTTTGAAAAGCCGATCCAGAAGACGTAGTATCTTAAACATCAAGAAATCCGTTTAGTATTCATCAAAGAGATCCAATAATTCCACAACTGAAAATAGAACTTGAAAATTACCAGATGGAACAATGGCAAGAGCCAGGGCGTTGCTTTCCTCAATAGCTGATCCGTTCGGTGCATCGAAATTCAACCCCTAAATATTTGATAAAAAGGGTTTTATATAATAATAATAATAGAAGATATATCATTTAATTAAATAATAAATAATTTACCAATAAATCATCAGGATCCCTGCTGTTGAAAGTTGGTGCGGGTGGTGCTTGTGTAGGCTCAGGTACATCATTAGAAGCGATGAGGTCAACTTCGGGCAGCGGTTTCGGTTCCTCAATAGGCGCTGAATCTGTATCGCCTTCATGAGGTGGGTTATCTTCTTCAGGTTTATAAGTCAACATAAGTCTTTCCGGGAATTCCTGAACACAAATCACCAAATATTTTATATTAATTACAAGGTATGTAAATTATAAAGTGAACGAGATAGAAATGTATGTTTTTTGGCCTTTTGATGTTTATTTATGAGTCAAAAAGTCAACACTCACTAATGGCTGTGCGGGACCAGCGACCAACCGTGGGGCTTCTCTTATGTACTCTTCCATTGTTGCAAGAAAAGATTGTGGAGGCTGGTAAAATAACAACGGTGTTAAGAAAATGTATATATGCAAACGCCAGCTTGTCAAAATTACTATAATGCCCCCTTTATAATTTCAGTCACCATTATAAAAATTAGGCACTAGGGTAAGAATCATACCTCTCTCAAAACAGGAAACTGGAAATTTCTAGCAAGCTCCAATCTTTTGCAGACATCATAGAAGTCGGAAAGGTTTGCAGCCTGAATAAAATAATTAGCACGACAAATCTATACTATATAACAAAAGAAAACAATTGGGGACACGTGTCGTCCATTGGAGCCCTCTTTTTTTTTTGTTTTTCCGCCTCTCCTACTTAATTATGTTTACTTGCGTGTTTGATTAAAGATATTATTGTATCCTTAACCAAACGTATTTAATATGAAATTGATTATTAGTTTTTTAAATAAACTTATATTTTTATTTAAAGCTTCACCAAGTTCAGAATTATGTTGGTTAAAATATTAAAAAACAAAGAAAATGACGACAAATTGTTTTTATGGATGATTCAAAAAAAATAAAGTATTAATGTGGTAAGATGTTAAGAATAATAATGATACAATATGTTAAGTTACAAAAAATAGGTGGTTTTAAAAAGTCAAAGTTAATACCCAGTTGAATGTAATAATGTTTTAAAAATTAACTTAACAATATTTATAATTGTCACGTCAATGTTCGTTTTTTAAATACATATATTGACGACTGTATACGTTAACAAATTACATTATATCTTATTATATTAGTGTGTAATACACGGGTTCTTTCAATCATACAATGCATATGTTTTTTTGAAACATAACTTTTTAATTACTAATATAATAACATTATATGTATCAACTGGGTGAGGTTCCTGTAAAAAGGACCTTTTAGTAATAAATGTGAGAAGGCATAGGAATTGACATGTAGGCAACTGGGCATCATGTTTTGGACACAATTATTATAGGCATGAATTTAAAACACTTCTCACAAAAAATGTCCTTTTTACATGAACCTAAGACTATATCAACCCATGTAATACACGGGACTGTAACCTAGTATGATAATAAAAAATATATTACTTCAATTATAATTGTAAATTTTGAGTAAGTTAATATAGGAGACTTTATGCATTAAAAACACAGTTGTGAACAGTTTCATCATTAAACCACATTTCCTGTTTAGCTAGCTTTTTTTTTATTTTACCCATTTGACGTGTCAGGTAAAACTTCTTCCGATCGACCCATTTATAAATTATAATTCTACTTGAAAACTAATATGTATAATTGAGTTACCTGCTGACCGGCTCTTTTGTATATATCAAGGGCTTTGATAGCTTCATGTCTTGGCATTTCAAAAAACTGGAAACAGAAAAGAGTAAATAGATAAAATAAAATAAATAAAAACTAGTATACGGTTTAAAAATAAAATATATACCGATACTTTACCTTATCAATAAGATTGATGATTCCATCATTTACAGCACAATAGATTTTAAAACTCTCTTTAAGAACCAAAGCCAGGGCGTACTGTATCAAATAATTGCCGACGGCTGCACCTTCAGGCTGCAGAAAATAGGAAAAAGACGGTTTTAATTGATTAAAAAGGAAAATAAAAATATATATCCTATGGAAATTAATGTAAAAGGAACTTGCCCTGCATCCCATAAGACGATAAAGTAGCTGCTGCAAAGAAGGCAGTTGTTCCAATAACTCTTCACTCTCAAGATCTCGTGTTCTGCTATACCCCTGCAATTACAAGTAACATATAAATGACATATTTGCCACTTAATAAAAAGTACAAACATAAATGTAGAAAGTAATAATTTTATTGTAAATGGAGAAAAGTATCCATTGATGATTGATTGTCTATCTAGCATTCAGAATTCAATTTGATGTATTATATTTTATTATTATAATAACATACAGTAAAAGCCAAGGCCGTATTTTAAGATAATATATCAAACGTAATAGAAACTAACAAAGTATGATTTCAAATACGCTGAATATATTTTCGTAACAAACATGTAATCCCAACAAAGCCCTTGACTGCCAACGTGTCCATATCAAGTAACATTATTCACCTTTTATAGTGCATCTTCGCAAATAATTACCACTTGTCAATAACAATACTTGATAGCTATTAACAATATTTAAACTCGTGTGTTGTATGACCAAGGGAGTTGAGTAAATGACTTAACTAGAGAACTAAAGCATTCTATTTATGCAAACAACACTCCAAATCACAATATATATAATAGAATTTTGTCACAGACTTACTGCTAAAGCACTTTATAGTGATATGCTTAGTATTCTCCTAACCAACACAAGGTCAATATTTTCTATCAACAAGTTACATTAAATCATCATCATCATCATACTTGGTAAATCCCACCACTAGCAAAGCTAAGATAGAGTCTGAGGAGGGTAAGATATAGACAGCCTTGCATTAAATAAAAAATAAATTAGTTAGTTCTTAGTTGTTGAGGTTTCATTTGTTCAATGACCTGAATTAAATTCTCAATAAAAAGTGGGTTGCCAGCTTCAACTTTTATGAACTATGAGTGGACAATTAGATCTTTTAGTAACTTTATTTTTGGAACATTCAATTCTTTTGCCTTAGCTACCATAAGCAAAGACATGTGTAAATGCTTTAGGCTTTTAGCAGATTGTATCTATTTCCATTGTGTTTATCATGTTATTTTCGTCGTTATATTTTTATTTAACTATTTGTGGATGCTAACGTGGTAGCATTAAGTTCTGAACTATATGTACATGCCAAACATCCTAGTAATATAGTTTAAATAGTACTTAACTTAGAAGATTTAATCAAGATACTATATATTTCTTCCAAAAGAAAAGTGACTAGATACAATTTTTTAATATGCAAATCTTACAAATGCACATGCAAATCAACACAATAACATGTGCAAATCAAAACAATAACAAAACTTTACTAATATTAAGTTAAACGAAACAATCTCTAGTCACCATCAAAGTTCGGAATTCAACCTAACGAAGTAACGAGATAAATATTCATTCTAAAGACTGATGTAGTGATCAATGAAAAATTCCATAGCCAATCCTTTTGTAGTCAGAACAGAACAGATGCCAGACAAGTAAAATCAAATCATTCTAATTCGAATATTGTACAAATGATAAATTTGCACAAATGGATTCATAGTAATATCAAGTCGTTCCATTTCTATAAAACCACTCATTACAAACAAATCAGTTTTGATACTACTAAAGCATTCAACCTAACAACTGGATCCATATTATCTCCAACAAGAATACAATAAAAGTCCGCAAAAAATTACATAATTCAACTTGAATGCTCTACCACACGAAATCACCGATATAACGTCTTTCCACTAACTTAGTCTTAACGACTTTTAAGATATTCAAAACTTTTAAGTATTTTGTTTCCCCTACACCATAAAAATGGACACAAAACTTATTTAGTTACTTCATCAAGTATGTGATCCTTATTCTGTTTCTAATGCATGTTAGAAATAATTTGATTTGAGTTGCTATACATTTATTAACTAAAAGCAGTGTTGTAAAAATCGCGATTAATCGCTAGTCGGCCCTCTATGGATTAATTTTTCGTTAATCAGTCCATTAATCGCTAGTCGGCCCTAGTCGACTAGCCAAAAATTGGGAAAAATCGGAGAAAAATCATAGATTTCGGCCAAAAACCTGCCAGATTCCGATCAAAACTTGTCTACTTAAAAAATTACTTATAAAAAATATGTGTATATTTGTATAAAACTTAAAATTATACATAGAAAGTCCGATCCGATTAATCGCTAGTTCCTACCCCACCGGCCGACTAGTGCCTAGCGAGTTCTACAACCATGACTAAAAGCATAAACAGAATGCAAGTTCATCCAAGTGCATACCTTATTTTCTTCACCTTGGGCCGGTCTTGGGATTCGCTCAGCTTCAATATCATATTTCAAAATTCTGAAGCACTCAAGTCGTTCTTCTAAGAAAAGTCCGTATGTACGCACCCACGCAGAACAATCCCAAGCTGGCAGAAAATATTAAAAAATAGGTAAGTACTCTACTCGTAAACTATGTCAAAATCCGATCATAAGTTTTTAAAAAAAAAAGGTAAGACTAGGGTTTAGACAACAACCGACGGGGCTTGAATCATCCTTGAAATTAGCTAACTGGAGAACACGACCTCTTTGTTGGAAATTTAATAGTTCTTCCCTGAAAGTTGGATCACCCTCCCTTAGTGTCCGATGAATAACTATTAGTGTCTTCAATGCCACCTGAATTAAAGCCAAAATTGTTAAATAACGGAAAAAGAAACCACTTTAATCCAAAACCGAGTAAACAAACAACACTACGACACCCATCACTCAATTCTTCCAGAACTAAAATGCTGATTCAAAATCAAAACTAGAACATGATGACCATTTGGATAATTCTAACCTTTTTAAAGATATCAAATTCCGATCATTTGTATCTAAAAATCAGAGCTTTAAGTTTCAATTAAAGTTCAGATTATTACTGTATTAGTAATATACACACTACAACCCAAGGGGCTGTTTGGCAACCTTGTGTTGAGCCATTAGGAGGTAGCCTCAGAATCGGTCAACATGTTTCTAAAACTTACCCATTATGAGGCTCCTCTGACCAATTCAGAGGTAGCCTCTTAATGAAATCATTAAAAGGCTACCAAATAGCATATATTACGAATTTACGATAACATTTCACCAATGATCAAACCCTAACTTCACATCTACCAACACCAACAAAAAAAACTTCAAAACAATAACAAACCATACCGTCCAATTCCGCGTCTTCGCCAATCTCCTCGCCAAAGCATGTAAACAATACTGCACATCCGCCCGAGGCCGAATCGCAGACGTATACGACAAAATCTCTACAAAATCATTCCACATATTCAAGATTCCCCCAAATAAATCAAACCCCACATTAAAAAAACACCCACCAATCAATTAAAACAAGACTCAAGATTTCATAAATCACTCACTTCTGATGTGCCTTTCTTTAGGGGGGCACTCAACATGATTAGTGGCCTTAACAATTGCAACATCCACATCCTAAATCACACAAACCCTAATTATCAAATGATCAACAAAGAAAGATCTTTAATAAAATTGGTTAAAAGGGGATGAAAGAAAAGGGGTAAGACCTTGAAATCGCTATTAACATGTGCTAATCCAACGGTGGTTTGATCTTTGAGAGCACCGTAGGCTTTCCGCCATGTTTGCATCGTACCCATCTCAGATTGTGGGGTGATCGGACGGTTGTACTGGTAGATCGGCGAGTATTTCGATCGTTGGTGTGTGAAGAAGGAATCTGAAGATTATTGACAACTGCACACCGGTACTTGTTGTGGATTGTGGGTTGTGAAATGAAGAAGGGGTTTTTGATATTTTCTTGATTATTTTTATTATAATTGTATTTTTCTTTTTTTGGGAATATGGTCGACTTGGCGGCCACCGTCATTACACGGTGGTCCGTTCTTTTTCTTAGGTGTTATATTTGTTTTCTTATTCTTATTATGAGATGATAATATAAATATGTATGTATAGAAAACCAAGTACTAAAAGTTGGAACAATGATGTGTCTTGAAGTTAATTTTTTAATGTGGCTTCAAGCAATTCTCACTTGCTAAATTTGAGAGGTACCTTAATTAATAAATTCTTCTAAACACGAATATTTAGAATGGCTAGTCTTGTCACGTAACTTTAATGTATTTTATATGATATAAAAATGGCTGTAATAATTGTGTAATGATAAGATGATCATTTTATATGAAGCGATTGTGGTTGTTCATTCGGACCAAATAATGTGATTAGATCGTTAGTTTGTTAGTACTTGTCATCAGCTGTTACATGAAGATCAGTTCACCATTGTCACGAGATAGGTTAATCCTCTCTTTAGTGATATCTGCATCGCGTTCTTTTGTTTATATAATGTGATTCTTTAATTTAGGGTTTTTGGTTGTATAAGGTGATTTTCATTCGTAATTGTGACGGGTGTTTTGATATTGTAATCAAAGGAAGCTAGTAGAAGCACTTCTTGATTCCGTGGATTGATTGAAATGGCATATGTTTTGGGTAGATGAAAGAGTAGTCCCTTAAAAATCATCTAAATAGAAATAGCCCCTAGTGATCAATTAACTATGTCCAAGATGACTTTATAACCCCGCTTCCTTGTCATAACAACAAAACATTGTCATCTATTTTTATTTTTATTTTTGATTAAACGAATTTTGAGGAAGGAGGTTACAGAAGTATGCCAGTATAATCCCTAAGAATTTCGGGTAAAGGACAGCGTATGAAAGTCGTTTTCTAAAAGAACCATTGCATAATTTGGGTCTGAATAAATGACAAAAATTATAATATAATCTAATTTGTATCCAGATCATTAACCTATAATACGTGGTTCCGATTTAACTAATATGATCAGGGCTGGCTCGAATATATAAAAAATAAGTTGAATCATGGAGTCCAATATTTAACGAGCCTCCATTTTGTAGAGTTTGGATATGTTCGATTAGCATTAGTTCTTCCTCCACTCACAACTCCCTCAATTCTTTTTCCACCATTGAACCAACATATAGAAACCATCCCAAGGATTTGAATCCTATGAAAAAAAAATACATTTTAGAATTCGCTTTATACCTAAAAAGGTTGAATCCACCATATAAACAATAGATCTAAGTTAAGCACTTGGGCTAATGCTAATTTCAAAAAAAAGTTCAAGCATATATGTGATCCCAAACACCAAGTAGATATATGATGGGGTTTAGCTACAAATTCCATTTTTCCTACAAAGTGTACAAAGTCATACAACACCAAAATTTCAACCATACAGCACACTCAGAACCCATAAATAACAGAGTAAAGATCACTAAAACACAATATCCAAACCCTAACAATCCATAAAAACTTCAAACACATCATCGTAGAACTATGAATATAAAACACAACATGGATAATCAACATAAAACACACTAATGTTAGTCATTCGATAATCAAAGCCTTATCATACAACACAACAGAAAACCCACAAATATGGAATTTTAATAATCTTCAATTTGTTATTTGTGGGTTTTGAGTGTGTTTTATGGTTAACATTATGGTGTTTATGACTTTTTACAGTTGGTCGGAAAAATGGTCTTTGTAGCGAACTCCTACCCAACATTATAATATCCTTGAATAATTTGTTAATTTATGGATATTTTTATTGATGTATGAATTTTACCTGAGAATGTATAGATGATAAGATGGTTCGTTGGTGTCTTCACAATCTTGGATTATGCTACAAAGAAGACCTCGAGTCAGGACCAGGATCCAACCCAGGATTATGCTACATGAGAGTTGAAGGTAAGACTTATGAAATACTTTTGGCGAAGGGTTTGCATCATCCTACGACAATTCCGTATGTCATTTTAGAAGCATACTACTCGATAAGTAGTGGTGGCAAAGAACCTGATAGATGAAACTTATTAGATGGGTGATGGGGCAGGCATCCGAGTATGATATTGGTTTTAAAAAGTTTATAGGGTTCAGGACATTTATTGTATCAGGTGATGCCTTATCCATCCCATTTGCTCACACCAAGACCAAAAATATTGTTAGAAACTTGAAATTATTAGAATTATAGAAGTATCGGAAAAATGGTTCAGTATTTAAAATTTAAGTCGGTAAATGCGGTGAGTTTAAGATCGTTGTCGGATAATGGCATCCCAACTATGCATCCAATCCAAACTAGTAATTTTTAACCACATAAGATCATAATCACGTATACTCGATACTGTAAGTATACGCGCGAATCCAATGAGTCTTGAGTAACAATACATGACAAGTATGAAACACATACTTCGTAATCGAGTACGAGTAAGATGCATCACACCAAATGCAGGCCCTATTGATAATGATATTATATTATGCTGTGATTTCTATAATAAGTACATAAAACAAGTAGTCGGTTGGTCTGATCTAAATACCCATTTTTTATTGCATTTTTCTTTTAGAAAACCCACATGACATACACATGTGTGTATAAATAATGATTTACATAGTTTGTATAAAGTATCACATTATCTCAAGCACTGTGACCTGGATTCGTCGAAGCCATAAATATAATATATAAAATAAAAAAAATGTTAATTAAGTTTCATAATACTTTCTTTTAACAATTTTAAAATACACCTGTTTTTCAAAAAAAATTTTAGGCTATAAGGAGTGGATGGACATGAAAAGTGGGAGTTACGCGACATGTAGCAGCCACGTTAATACATGTTAGAAAAGTGGTGTGGTGTAAAAAAGAAAGGAGTGGGACGAGACATGAAAAGGTGCACCGTCTCAAATCTTAAACTATCCAAACGAATAGTCCTGAAATGCGAAGAAAGCGCATCCACGATTCAAGTGGTGTCACCCCAATGAATACAAAATTGTTGGAAAATACGTCCCCAAAATGGAACTAAGCTTTTACGAGGCGTATAGTGGGTAAGCGCTTAGACCCAAGATTCACACAACGCAATGCCTCTTCTTCGGTCTGTGGAATCGCTGCCATTTTTTCTAAATTTTTGAAGAGAAAATGAGATGAAAGTTGAGAGAAAATGAGATGAAATGAGAGCTTTTGTAAGGTAAAAATGGTAGAATTGGTTTGATTATATAGGAGAAGTTATATTTTTTTAAAAGTTATTCAAAAAAAAACATTAACTGTTGGGGGCAATGGCTTCTAAATTTTTGAAGAGAAAATAAGATAAAATGAGAGTTTTCGTAAGATAAAAATGGTATAATTGGTTTGATTATATAGGAGAAGTTATCTTTTTTCTAAAAGGTATTCTTTTTTTAAATTTAACCAGTGAAGGTAATGACTATAACCCACACCCAACCAAATTATGCCGCACCACCACATCAAACTCTTCCATGCCGGTAGAAAATACCTCGCCTCCAACCTCACACTGTCCGTTAGCGGACCAGTGTACCCAACATGGAGAGGACACAGTCAAAATCCCACGCCCGTATTTCTTAAATTCATCCATGAAGAAAGATGGCCACAATATGAACACGTGTGCCAACTTCCTCTCTAATTTAAAAAGGTTCGACAGATATATATTAGATTTGAAATAGATAATTTGTTGTTTTAAGTAAAACAGTTTAAAAAGGTTTTACAGATATATTAGATTCGGAATAGGTAATTTGTTATTTTAAGTAAAACGAAATTAACCTAGGACAATTTCTACTAGCTTTATCAATATCGATATGTTCATTTTGTTGTTAATTTATAAGATAACTTGTAAATAATTTAGAAAACTTATTAGATTTGAGTTATGTAATATCCAAATTGTATAAAAAATATATGTAGTCTATTATTTTATATATATATATATAATTTATAAACTTTTTAACTACAATAATTTTTGTTTTTTGTGATATTTGTCTTTTGTGAATTTTTTTTCATCTTTTCTTTTTATTTTTTAAGTTTCAATCAAACTGATATTGTACATGTAACAAAACGAACGATCTAACACTAACCGAACAACGTCAGTACCGAAGTTGATATTCGTTTTTATTGTTTCGATCGATGTAAACACATGTCGGTATTTTTTTTATCGTATCATGACTTTTTTTGTTTCTCTTTAGGTAAGTGGCGGTATCTTAATGAACCAAACCAATATCAAATGATTTTCTGCCATTAACGCTATTTTTACTATCGTTTTACATTTCCATTAATTGGGTCGTTCCATCGCAAAGTGTGGGTGTAACCCACTGGTTAAAATAACTTCAAAGAACAAATCCATTCTAAAAATTTTCCAACCATCTCTAACGGATGAACAACAATGGGCATGCTAGCCAAACTGTTGCCCGAATGAAAAACCTACACATTTCCCCATTCTATCCCCCCACTCAAACGGACATCCTCACTAATCTGCCACATCAGACGCGTAGAAGATGGTCACAAAAATGAAGGATATTAACTAACTAACTAATATGCCATGACGTGACAATCATAAGGATAAACTTAAGGAGGTATGATGGCAGATGATCTTTTAGGTCATATGGTTTGTATCATCGTTTCGCGTATTGACCCGCTCCAACAATGTTCGTATCAAAGTCCCCAAACCATTTGATTGACGACCACCATGCTTTCCTCAACATAGTACAAACCCGAACATTATAATGAAAGGTTTGTAAAAATTAATATGGCATGGCGCGACAATCATGAGGACAAACCTGAGGAAGTATGATTGTAGATGGTCTTAGGTTGTATAGGTTACATCATCACTTTCACATACTAACCCGCTCCAACATGCTCGTATCAAAGTTGTCAAACCATGTGGTCGATGATCACTCAAGTTCTCCTCGACTTGGTACAAACTCGAACATAAAATGATATGCCAAATGGAGTTAGTTTTGTGTCATGTCACATAATAAGATGAATAAATTTACCATTTCGTGTATGACATTATACAGAAACAATGTACTTGTTGTACTATGTCGTATGTACAACTAATCTGCAAAAGGAAGCACATGTATTTTCCTCGGAAATCATGCCTTTGGTTCACATGATTAAATCATCAAGATTGACGAATGGTATCTTTACGATACCAGAAGCCACAAGAAATGACAGAATCCACACAGGAAGAATCCACAAAAATACCACCTTCAGAATATTCTTCCCTGCAAATCATCAGCAAAGTAATGCAACTCTTCAAGCTATAAAATATTAATCATAAACATAGAAGCAAGCAAATTCTGCAAATTTAGCTAAACATATCCATCCAATTTGAAGTAATTACAGAAAACATAAATGATTGGCTTACCAGGTGAACCAGAACCAGATGGACCTTCAGTTTGATCAATAAGCCATTCGCCAGTCTCTCTAAGCTTCTTCTCAACATCTCCTTCTGTTGTCCCAATTGAATTCGACAAAATTTGATCAAACAAAGTCTTTTCCTGCTCAGACTCCCTGCTAATTCAATTCACAACATGAGGCATAAATTCAAAAACCCTAACCTCATAATATACCTGTTAAATATTCATATTGAAAACAATCACACATTTTAGTATAATTCGTAATTCACAAACCCTAATCTCACAATTTACATGCTATACATCTAATAAAACCATTCAAATTAAAATCAAATAACATAATTTCGTACAATTTCAAATCACGAACAAACTGGAACCATCGGATACAAATTCAAAACCCTAACAAATCAGAATTCGAAATTCACAAACATTACGCAAATATATGATGAAATTTACCTATTGAGATCACGGTCTTTGTAAATACCAGCGCCAATAGCTTGTTCTACTTCAGCAACTGACGGTTTCTTCCCTGTTTGTTGTTTTCCGACGGGAACAGACGGCGGTTGAAGTGGAGTGGTGACATTTTTCCGGCGAGGTTGGGGTTTAGTGTCAGGATTACTCCGGTCTGAAAGAGATGATAGAATGGGAGCTCTGTTAATGGAGACTGAAGTAAACCCTAACTCTAACATCTCTGTTTCGTTTTTGCTCTGCAACAAACATAACGGTAATGGAAGTGAGGAAGATATTATTATTATTATTATTATTATTATTATTATTATTATTATTATTATTATTATTATTATTATTATTATTATTATTATTATTATTATTATTATTATTCATCTATGTTATCTTCAGAAAGTTACAAGCATGCCCAATTGTTTATAGTAATGACTAATTAGTCCTTGTTTTAAGCATCTTGGTCGTGCGTGGGTGTTTATAAACCGTTGAAACTGGCCAAACAATCTTGATCGAAGTAGGTCGGGCGGTGTGAAAAGTGTACACGTCCCACTTCACGATTTGGCGATTTGATAGTTTGCGGGTTGTAATAAATCAAAATCTGTTATGAGAATTTGTTGGAGGTGTATATGGATTTGGGGAAAATGTGTGTCAATTGACCAACAAAAGTAGTAGAAACACTTTCACTCAAATTACAGGACATATCTTTATTTCAAAAACAATTATGAGTCTTCCTATTAATCCATGTGCAAACTGGGAGATAGAATTCCAGTTCGGATTTTAAAACACTATAAGTGTTGTCATGAAGATTGATGAACCTCATCGGCAACGAGCAATGGATGGGGTGTATGACCTCAAAAGGATCACGTTTTAATTGTGATGGTGTTTATAAAGAGATAAAGATTGAATAAGATCGACAAAAGCTCTTTATATTTGTTGTAAACTAGTTTCGTGGGTTACACAGGTTGCTCAAAGTAAATTATGTTATATATCCGTGTTTTCATATAACTTTGAAATAAAATAAACGTTCTATTACTTATGTAAAGATTAAATTACAATGAACTGAAAAAAAGAAATACGAACAACCACAAGTCGTTAAAGATTTAATTCTAAAACCGTGAAAACGTCTAAATCGGTCATCGGTATAGTTTCGCATCTTTTTTTTCAATCTTTTATTCAACCCAGTACACGGGTCACTAACACTTGATGACTAAAGCCCATTTTTAACACATGCACATCATCAAATAAATAATGTTGATTATAATTTTTAATATAAAAGAAAAGATGGACTCCCAATTTCCCTCTCAAGTTTAAACTTTCCACAACATGGCTAAGAATTGCAAATTGACGATCAACTTATAATAGTCATCAAGTATCACTATAAGTAGTCAGACTTATGAGAAGCTCCTTTCCACCACACTTGTTGCCACCGTCTCTAGTGGTTACTGTCATTTAATTATTGATGGTCATCCTTTATTTGTTCTAGACCAACACTTTTCCATGACCTGTAGTTCATGCATTGCGCATTGCATATTGCTATAAACTGGAGTTTGAAACCGTGCCTCATTTGAAAACTTTCCTCCTTACGCGAGTAAGATAAACTAGAACTGACACCGTTAGCCAACCATAAACATTTTCAAGTGTCTTAAAATAAGCCACCCTCCAGCTCCTGATGAAGTGCAAACTTCCAAGTAGTCCCATGAATCCAACGACGAACCCTAGGCCCATCCCAGCATAAAACCACAAGTCTTGACCTTCATCATCACCAACAGGATTGTACGTTACACCATTTCCATTGCAACTCTTCGATATGGGGGCCCACACAGTCTATTATTCCCTTTATAAATAGACAGGTCATCTAGAGTCTGGATCTGATTTCCAACTGGAATTGGGCCAGATAAGTTATTAAATGACATGTTCAGGTAGCTTAGAAAGTTCAAGCCAGTCAAACTTTGAGGAATTCGACCACAAAGCTTGTTCATTGACAAGTCTAAAGATTCCAATTGCTTTAGGTCTCCGATGGTCAATGTCACACCCCGACCCGCAGCGGAAAAAGGTGATCGGGGCATGATTGGGTTTTCATCAAAGCTCATGACATTTATTATAATGTTTCATATTTATTATTACAATTTAAAGGAGATCATACAATCAAATCATACAAGTACAACATGTTCTATACATCTTTCTAGACTTCATTATTTTTCTTCTAAGGCAATTTCCTATGTGTTCCTTGCTTCATCCTGTCCACCTGTATCATGTGTAAAAATGGTTTTTGGGTAAACAAAATTTTGGCGAGTGAATCCTATGAAAACATTTAAACGTGTTTATTGTATTGATTATAAAATAAAGTGCATAACCACATATGAGTAAATGTAGATGTAAATTTATTCACAAATCACATAATATTAAATATTGCACACACATACAACAAATGATTGTTTTGAGGCACGCGTTGTTCAACTCGTCTCCCACGAGGAACTGATGGGCCTAATGAATGAGTTTTGAGGCACGCGTTGTTCAACGAACTGATGGGCCTAATGAATGTTTTTGAGGCACGCGTTGTTCAACTCGTCTCCCACGAGGAACTGATGGGCCTAATAAATAATTTGCATACAACTTGACAATATGTAATACATCACAACAAACAATATTTACATTCTAAGTTTAGATCATATAATGGTATAGCACGAGTTTGAATAAGCGAATTTATTTAAGCGACACATGATACACCCCAAAACATGAATAAAAAGGGGGAATTTGTAAGAATTCACTCACAGTGGTTGCGTTTCTTGGATTGATGATGAATGCGCACGAATTTGGATTTAACTACGAGAGAAACTAACCTAAATAATAACATAATGGTTCGGTAAATAAGTGGATTTTATTAACAATTTTACTAGGATTTTTAGATTTATTTTTGTGAGTTCAAGGTCATTTTCTAACTTTAAAAATATTATTTTTAAGTATTTTTAATTGATTTTTAAATAAAATAAATAAATAAAAGAAAATAAAAATTTTGACTTTTTGACCGTTGACCGAGCGTTGACCGTTGACCGGCCGTTGACCGGTCGGACCGTGTTTACTATATGCGCTGAGTGAGTTCGAACTCGTGACCTCCTGTACTCGTGCACGCAGCTCTACCAACTGAGCTACGTGTCTAACCCGAAATATTTCTGTTTTTAATTATATTTATATACTACTTAGATTATTCAGAATTTTATTTAATTAAAAAGGTTTTTAAACTAGTCGAACCGGTGCGCATGATGTGTTTCGAACCCGTGACCCCGTCGTTGTTTTGCACCCAGCCCTACCAACTGGGCTGGGTGTCTAACCCGGTAAATAAAGGATTTCTATTTCTTTTAAGCATTTACTCCAGTTCATCTTCTTCATTTCAATAAACAGACTGTTAACCCGATTGTTTCGATTCATTAATCAATTCCTTTATTAAATTTTAAATAACTACACATGAGATTAATAAAAAATGAGAGGGATTAGGTGAAAGATATACCGAACAGGGATCCCCTGTTTCTCCGGCGAGATTCCGACGATAGCAGATTATTCCGGCGACGTGTAACTTGCGACAGAGGATCTACAGGAAGTTTGAGGTGAGTGTGGGTGACTTATGTCCGAGCTCTAGATGTCCTATTTATAAGGTAAGGCAACAGTGGGATAGATTCTTCGGTTTTCCGGCAAGTATCTGAGAATTCTGGCGAACACAGATAAATTCCGGTGACTTGCGCGACTGCTTCAGAGTGTTTTAGCGAGAGTTTAAGAGAGAGTTTGAGAGATTGAACAGGTTGGATTGAGGAATTTAGCCCTGTATTTATAGGCTGCTATGTGAGATTTGATTTTTGGTTAACTCGGCGGTTATGACTGAAATTGGGGCTAGACATCGGTTATAACCGATGTCGTCGACGGTTATAGCATTATAGTCAAAAGTAATAATGGCTGAACTCGCGGATTGCCGGATTTTCCGGTGATTGCGAGTTCTGCCTCGCTGAAATCCGGATTTTGATTTCGAGTCTTAGTTTAAATATCATTCGTTTCAGTATTCTAACAAAGAAGTCAAGTGGTGGAGCGGTAAAGTGTTTGTTTGGTTATATGCGAGACCCGGGTTCGAATCCCGGCGTCTCCTGTTTATTTTTTTATTCAGTTTTTATTATAATTATAAATTATGGTTTTTAAATTACAATTTATTTATTGATTATGTATCGTTTAAAATTAAAATAAACAATATATACGCGACGAAAATTTTGACTGACTATTCGGTTAATAAACGAAGCGGGTTTTGGAAAACCCGTTTTTTGACGGATGTTACAATCAATGGGATTTGTCCCGTCAGAAAGTTTCGTGAAAGATTCAAATTCATCAACTTTACAAGATTCATCAGAGCATCAGGAATTTCTCCAATAATCTTGTTGTTTGAGATGTCTAAGGATGCAAGAAACTCTCTTTTCTTGGTGTACAACAACTCGCTTCCCTTGGTAGAAGCCAAAATATTTTCTGCATAGTCAAAACCAGAGTTGTAGCTAGGGGAAGGCATGATCATTCCACTTAAATTTCTGATGCAACGAGGGATGGTCCCTGTTATGTTATTACGTGCCAAGCTTAAATATTGAAGAGCATTGAGTTGACAAAGCCGTAGCGGAATCCTGCCTGTAAACTTATTCGACTCGAGATTCAAAAATCTAAGGTTAGATAACTGTTCGCCAATCCAGAAAGGGATAGTTCTCTTCAACAGATTGTTCCCTAAATCCATGGTGACCAAATCGGTCAAGTTTTGTAAGGGCGCAGGGATATCCCCCTCAAATTTGTTGTTCTGCAAGTGCAACGAGTAGAGATATTTTAGGGAATTAGCTTTTAACCACACCAGTTAAGATGTTATTCGAAAGATCTATGACATTCAATCTAAACAAGTTCCCTAAGCATCCAGGAAGCCTTCCCAAAAACTTATTTTGTGAAAAATTCAAAACCTGGATCCTAGGAACCCTACATAAGTGTACTGGAATGCTACCTGTGAAACGGTTTTTTGAAAGTTTCACAACTCCTAGACTTGGGGTCAGTGTTCCATCTGTTTCAGGAACATGTCCTGACAATAAGTTATTTGAGAGATCTAAAAAGTATACATTTGATGGAAAGATAGCAAGTGATCCCTCAAATTTGTTCGAGTTCATCTTCAGGATCCGCCCACTCCCTTATCGGGTTACTACTATTGGCATGAAACCTCGGCAGTATGCGGCCTATCTGGTTATCGGACAAATCCAAGTCATGAATGTTAGACAAGATGTTCTCAAACCACTCTGGTATTGTATCCCTAATACTTGAGTTAGAAAGATCTAACCTCTGAAGATTTGTCTGTGTTTGAAGCCAATTCGGGAAGTTTGGTCAGACGTTGCAGGAAGTTGCAAACAATATCTGAAGTTGGAAGGGAGGAATCCATCGGGAGCTGAAATTCAACACTAATGAACTCCTAGACAACTCCAAATAATTCAGATTCTTTAGCATGGTAAAGTGAGTTTCCGAAAGAACCCCAACTAATGAGTTGTATGAGAGATCCATACTTTGAGCTTTGTAAGCTGCCCAAAACTATGGGAATGTTCCCACTCAATTGATTATTACCTAGATTTAGGTTTTCTAGCCTCACAAGTTGTCCAAGGCATGCAGGAATACGACCAGAAAACTTGTTTAATGAAAGGTCCATACGAACAAGGCTGCTCAGATTGCATAACAGACTTGGCATCGTAGTTTTAAAGGAATTGAAAGAGATGTCGATGAAAGCAAGAGAGCTTAACATTCCAATACAATCAGGAATCTCGCCATGGAAGATATTGTAAATTGGATAGATTTCCTAGATGATGAGGAACTACTCCACCAAAACCTGAGCGCGACAAACTAAGGTATTCCAAACGTTCAAACGACCCTAAGAATTCAGGGATGTTACCTGAGAAAGTGTTCATGCTCAAGTCAAGTAACGTAGATGGTTTCTGTAACGAAGGACTCAACTCCCCTCTGAGCCATTTGTAGCGAAGATTGCCTTTCACAACATGACCATTCCGACTGTCACACCCAACTCCATGCCATTGACAGCATTCTACTCCGCCCCATGTTGACAGACGATCGTATCTGTCTGTGAGGTTTTGTTTGAATACCGGATTGTGGTCGATACATGTAACATTTGAAGAAGTTGTGCTAAATCTATGGAAGAAGAGGAATGTAAAAATGATAAGATTACTTGTTTTCATTTTGGAGTAGGATAAAGAAGCTATTGCATATTATAACATAACATCTTTTTTGTAATGCAAAATTAAAAATAACAAGAAACTACCGATGTTTCTAAGTCCTTTCAATTCAGCAGTTGGTGGATCTTGACGTATGAGTAAACTACCATCAACTCTGGTTGCCTGCAGTTTTTTCTCGGATATGCCGTGATTGAATTCATGTTATTTTAATTTTTTTTGCTTACTTTTCAAAACAAAATTTGTAAATTTCAAAATTTATAATTCATATGTTTATATTCGTAAAAAAATTTACAGCATCAAACTTGAGAAATTCGCTATATTATATGTAAGTCTCATCCCGATTCAAAGATGTATACATATCTACTAGTATTAAGCCCCTGCATTGCAGCGGTTGTCATAAACAGTACCAATGTTATATCAGTATCACCGTATAAACTCTAAATAAATAACTGAAAACGTGATAGTTTGGGACTCTCTCTCTCTCTCTTGAATAGCTAAAAATTCCAGCAATACAATTTCTTTCGGGAAGTTTTACAGTTCTTCCTAATTCCACTCCCACGTTCTGCTTCTACCCTCTTATATTCCACTCTCAAATCACTAGATAACCCTAACCATTACCACCTACGATTGTACGACAATCATCTCAATACCACCACCACAACGACGGAAATGGACCGACAAACTTCACACCAGCGACGAACATCGGCACTCAATTGTATTCTACGATCATATTTAATCGGAAGGTTCTAATCACGGATCGTTCTCGGATGTAATCGTGGGCGCTACGTATCATCTTCATCGTTTGATTCTCTCTCGTAACTCATATTTTAGGTTATCGGTTTTGATTTTTTTGAAAATTTTGTTGTCTGCTTTTGTATTAGGTTGTTGATTATTGTTTTAATGCTTTTGTTTACTATGTTTCGTTGGCAAGTGTGTTTGTGCAGAGTTATTTCCCGTCAATGACTAAGATTGTTGGTACTCTCGTAAGAAATCGAGGTCTGTGGAAGTTATTTTGCAGGTGTCTCATGGCCGGAATTTCTGGTAATTTTACAGAAACAAGGATTTTCACCCACATTGAAAGCCCTAAACTGCCGGATCCTTCATCAAGCCTCATCTCTTGGTTGTTCGATTCTGGTTTGCATATACATGTCTCTCCATCAAAACATTCATCTTCGTATTGAATCCTGATACAACTTTTATTGTTCCATTCTTTATAGCGATTTTGGTGCAGCAGGTAGTTAAGCGATGTTGACCTTCCAATGTGAATGGTTGTTCCCAACTTGTGGTTACCCTCCATTCAGTAACTCTTTAATTTCTGCAAGATGGGAAGATCTAGGGTTGAGAACTGAAGACGAAAGATCGAATGAGAAGTTTGAGCTGCTCTCTAAGAGATTGATTATGTCTCTTTCAAGGGAGTATGAATCCTTAATCCCTCTGCCATGCTTATTATGAATTCTGATTTGCGAAATCATGTCTATTTTATGTGTTTTTTTTATTAAACGAAGCTTGTGTATCCGTATTTTAGCATTTGAATTAACTTATATTTTTGTTTATTTATTTTAAATTTACTTTTGCAGGTGGTGGTAATAGCAGTGGCATTCTGCTTTCTCGACTCTTATGAGGCAAATACATAACAGGCTTGCAAGCACTTGATGGATATGAGGTATATTCATATATTATCAGTATCAATTTGATACATATTTTTATTGTTATTTTGAATGGTTTATTAGTGTGTTTTAGATTTGCCATAACATGTTAACTCTGGAGCTTATTGACTTGCTTTGCTTCACTAGCGTTCACCTCACTACAAATATATGGCTAATCTTCATATAGATTATCTATTTAATGTAAACACAAAATTAGTGGGTAAGACAGTCCCCCTGGAAGTATTTAATTCATCAATTTCTGTATGGTTATTATTCATCTATCCAGTTGCAGCAGAATGAAAGTTAACACTATTTTTGTTATATGTTTTTTTATTGAAATAGGTATGAACAATGCTGGAGATTGGCTTCTAGCTGCCCTTTCGCTGGTTTGTTTTGACAATCCTAATCCCTTGAATAAATAAATTTATTTATTTTATTCATTAGTTTCTGTTGTTGTCACATGTTAAATGCTATCTAGGTTTAAGGGTGTCAACTATGTAGCTACAGTATTACAAAATATATTTTTTTGGTTCATTACAAGCTTGGTTTCTTCAAGAAATAACATGCAAGTATGTTATTATTATTATTATATTATTATTATTGTTATTGTTATTGTTATTGTTATTGTTATTATTATTGTTATTGTTATTATTATTGTTATTATTATTGTGATTATTATTGTGATTATTATTGTGATTATTATTGTGATTATTATTGTGATCATTGTTTTTTGCTTTTCTAGTCCAGTTCCTTAAAATTTGACACTGTTTTTAAATTCTACCTTACAGTTTTGGAATGTTTAGTAATGACAGTGTTACAATCGGTGCATGGATGCTTGCAATGAATGTTAAAGATGAAAATAACCATCAACATTGTCAACCAGAATGTATTGCTACATCCAGTGCTATCCCCCACATTCCTAAGTATTCAGGTTGGTACATTATTCTTGCGGGTTCAACTTTTTTACAAGTGTCTGATTGCAATGAAAGCATCAATATGATGGTCTAAGCTTATTATGTAGTAAAAATATATAAATTTTTTTAAGGCTCTATAAACTTGAGAAGAAGATGCTACAACTTCATTAAATGAATATATGTTCAAATAGCCAAACTTTACATGTAAAATGTTGTTAGTTTAAATACAATATATAAAAATTATAAATAAATGTTGATTTGAGAGTAAATATAATGGGGCAAAGTTGTAGGCCTAATCCTAATTATTTATTTTTAAGTGGGTTAAGGTTACCACTTTTACTAAAAGGATCAAATACAACATCTTTAGTGAACGGGTCAAAATAATCATTTTCCACTCACCGAGTCAAAATTACCATTTTATTTGATAGACATGCACTTAAGTGAGCATAAAGCACTTCTTTCTTTGTTTGACATACCTCCTAAAATTGTTAATCTAACACTTAATGTGCATTAATTAATTGTTTGATAATCCTTGCAATATGCTTTTAAGTTACCTTCTTTTGTAATTTACCATGGTCACCAGTTCATTGTGATAATTCATAAAACAAACTTGTGAGTTTGACTTTAAGCGTATATATATTTTTTTCAAATTATTATCTGTTCCTGAATTAATGTGGTATGAATGTTGCTGAGTTCAATCTTCAATCTTCCACACATTTTCGCTTTTGTTTATCGTACATTGTTACTTGGTGACTTATCTCAGCCTGTGTTTATATCACTTAAAAGCTCAATGTAATCCGAGTTACTGGAATGCTCTCCAACATTGCTTTTTCGTTATTAGGCATATATGTCAATGTAAACTTATTTGATGATTCACATTATACATGTAAATGTAAATAAAAACTTGTCATCATGACACTAAAAACCCCGTCCACCGGACGGGTAAAGTACTAGTTTATGAGGTTGAAGAAAAAAAATGTCATGTGACATTATTTATAGTCTTTTGTTATAAGTTTGATATGTGTGTTAGAAATAAATATATTCTAATTCAACTTGCAGATGTTTTTATAATTATAATTATTTTTTAACTTGATCTACTTGTTTGGTTTTTTAGTTTGGTTGAGAAAGTCTTGCCAATGCCATGGGCTATTTTTGCACATCTTTAGAAGTTGAAGGGCCGAAGGGGCCATGATGATTTCTCTTGTCTAGACTAATTTGGTGGAAGAATCTATGGCCTTTCGCCTTTTATTTCTCCGTAGCCGTTGGTGGATGCAGGTTATAAAGAGGGGCTGCTACTTTATTTAGAAAAATAAAAATAAATTCTATTTTACTTCATTTAAGTTTCAGTCAATTTTTTTTAGAAAATTTGTACCAATTGGTGCAAAGTGAGTCTAGTTCACTTGGTGGAGGCTCTTATATCTTAATGGGAGGTCCTGGGTTCAATCCCATGCAAAGATGATTTATTTGTAAATATAGAAGTTTGGGGAGAATAACATTAGCCATTTAAAAAAAAGTTTGTATCAATTGGTAACGGAGATTAGGTAAAAAAGGAAAACATCGAAGCGGTAAAGTACCGAAAAACTAGTATTGTACCGGTATTGAAACAAAACATCCGGTACAGTGTTTGATATCAAATTTTCTTCAGCTTTTAATATCGATGCATTTTGGACCGGTACCAGTAGGGTACCGAACGTATCCCTGTTACAAATTACCCCAACGGTAATATTTCTTAGCCAGCAGGGGCCAAAGATAATATTTGTTAAGGCTGCTGGGCCCAAGAAACACAAATTAATTACATGGAGCCCATGCAAGTATCAGAGAACTAAGAATACTCATAGAAGATCCTTTAAAGTTTAAACCGTCCACATATGGCCATATTCAAATTTTAAGGTAAAAGAATAAATTTATCTTCATCAGCATTCCCATCTTCATATTCCCTCCATCAAATTTTGAAAATAGGGACTCAGGTTGATACGCTCACATACCTTAGGAACACATTTAGCTAACTAGGACGATCTTTAGACAACCTAGTGAATTCATAGGCTGACTTGTTTTTTTTTTCTGGGAATTTTTAAGAGATTAAGTATATTTCCTAAAAAATAAAATAAAAAATTGAGTGGCGAGTTTTGAAATCTAAGGGCAATAATTTTAAGGTGAAAAATTAATACTGTTAAAGTAACATGAATTTGAAAATTTTTGAATTGAAAAGATCGTGTTTGTGTCAACCAACCACCGTATACAAGAGTCGTATTCGGGTTCACGTGTCTGGCACAATTAGCTTATGGTGTATTCAACCCTAGAACACGGCTCATTTAAATCTTTCTAAGCATTGGTATGTAAAGACCACCAATAATTCCATATGGTATATAAATTATGTCGAAAAGAACTATCACTAATTTACTTAGCTTACACACGTAAACCTAATCAAGATTTCGCTACAAAAAGCAAGGATGACATCCAACACTATGAACTCTTTTAACTGTTTCAACTAGGCAATGTTCTTAGCAGATGAAGAGCTCGGACCCACTGCGGCCTCTCCAAAAGCACAATCCTCCTAAGCGTCGGCACCGCCCCTGCCGCAACAATGGCCGGGTGATTCTCGACATCCATACTTAGATTATACAGTATAGCCAAACCGGCTTCAACCACTCTGTCATTTCCTTCTTCGATCAGCTTCACCAATGGAAAAATCCCGCCTTGAGCGGCAACAGCTCGAGTAGAATCCACAACCCCTTCAGAGATTATCCTGTTTAGTTCTAAAATCGCAGTTTCACGTTCTTCAAGCGAGTAAGAATCCTTGATCTGTTCTATAAGTCTCGGGATTGTCTCGTAGAGCATAACTTCAGTGTTAATTGGGTTTTCTGACCCGAGTTCGGTGGGGCCCCGTAGAGAGTTGAGTTTGACAAGACACGCGGCGACCCAATCTTTGTTTTGAAGCGGGATTCTCGAGGTTAGGACGTTACGGAGGCTGTTGGTGAGCCGAGATGAGTTTATAGTTTTTCGGAAATGTTCCGAATCGAGAAGACGTGTAAGTAGACGAGATGCGGCAGAAACGGCAAGGCCAGCTTCTTCGATTTCTAGGGTTTGTAGTTCGATTTCCTGAAAGTCGGTTTCGGATTCCGTGTCTTCTTTGCCTGAAAATGTTGACAATTCAGTACATTTAAGATTATAATTAGGGTTGAGCAGGACACGGGTAGGACCGATAAAGCAGCATACCCGCAATCAACCAAGAACCAGCCCTATAAAACCGATACCAACCCACTCTATATCGGTCCGTCTTCAATTTTAAAGAGTACAATGCCATTTTTGTCCCTGAGGTTTGGCCGGTTTTGCGACCTTCGTCCAAGGTTTGTTTTTCCGCATTTGGATCCAAAAGGTTTGAAATCTTGCCATTTTCATCCGGCTCGTTAACTCCATCCGCTTTTCTCTGTTAAGTCAAGGGGTATTTTCATCTTTTTTGTTAACTTTAAGGGCAATTCAGTCTTTTTCGGTCTTTTTACATGAAGTGAAAAGACTGAATTGCCCTTTAAGTTAACAAAAAAGATGAAAATACCCCTGACTTAACGAAGAAAAATGGATGGAGTTAACGGGTCGGATGAAAATGGCAAGATTTCAAACCTTTTGGATCCAGACGCGGAAAAACAAACCTTTGGACGAAAGTTGCAAAACTGGCCAAACCTCAGGGACAAAAATGACATTTTACTCTTCCAGAAATTCCAAATTCAGTTTCGGTCCCGTCCAGTTTCGACCGTACACACACCCTAACTATATTTAGCAAGTGAAGATCCAGAGTCATACCAGTGAAGAACTTATGTCTGAAAACGGAATCTAAAGCCGATTCGATATCAAGTGAGTTAATTTTCTCTCTGCAACTCTCGAATGCCGTCAAGAACTCAAGTATGGAAGCTGCTTTCGTTTGCAAAACAGGTGGAGAAGATTTCAATAAGGCGAGTTAGAAACATTGAATCCGATACATCCCCCTCTTGAATGGTTTGCGAGCTGTTACATTTAACATCAATATTCACTAATACATTTCCTTAAAAATGACCAAAATGAAATTTGGACTTTTGAGGTCAACAAACAAACCTGAAATTTGAGTTGGAAGTCCTTGCTTCATTCTGTCCGTTTTTGGATCCATTGATTGGAGCATCATAAAACTGGTTGAAACCCACAAGAAACGTAAGTTCAAGAACCTAAAAAATTATGGGTGTTCAATGTCCGGTTTTGACGAAAATTATGGGTCGAACCACTAACTACTGTTTCGGGGAACGACAAACCAAACTGGGCCAGTCGATTTTACCGGTTTGAACGGTTTGGTTTTGTCAATTTGTACTGGATTTTTATTTTTATTTTTTTGAATACTATTAGTGTATATTAAAAATATTTAAAATGATAAATATGATTGATTCATTTTAATAATACATATACAAACCTACATACTCCATAAATGAAAATATGTAAATAATAGAAAACGGACGGTCCACTTTACACGTCTGGTCCCAAGTTCCCACCCAAACTGGACCGTTAAACGGGCAAACTGCTGGAACCGGCTTGAACCGATTTTTTTATATTTTTCTTTTCAAAACAAATTAGTATATATAAAGAATACTATAAGGATATAATGATTCATTGTTTTAATACATATACATAAAACCCAACCAAACCGGTAAACTGCCAAAAGCGAACCGTCTGGATACCAAACCGGCCGACTTGCTTCAATTTGGGCGGCTTGAATCGATTCTTCATTTTTCTTTAATTTTCAAAAACAATTAGTATACATTAAAAGATTTAAAATGATATATATGATCGATTATTATAATACATACCCATAACCACATCCTCCGAAAATGGAAAAGCATATAAATAATATATATTATGCGGCCAGTTTGGTTGCACCGTTGGTTCCAAACTCCTAACAGAACCGTGAACCGAACCATTTGGATATCAAACTGGCCCTTTGGTTTGGGCGGTTAGGTCGGTTCAAACAATTTATGAACACCACTAAAACAAGAAGCTGACCTTTGATTTCATTTCTTTGCTGGGATCTAATTTCCGACCAAGAATATTCAGGATCTGCATTTTTCATAGAACCATTAATACCACAAAATAAACGCATATAAAGGTAAAATACAATATTTGTTATACCATATGAGTAGAACTTCCAGAAGTATCTGAATTTTTCAGTGATCTTATTAACGGGTTCAAAACACCCTCAGCTTCAATTTTCTGGCAAACATCATTGCTGCATTCACACAAAATAAAAACGCGTTTAAAAATGAAACTATACCCGTAAATTTTGACCAAAAAAAGTTTGATCAGAAAGAAAGAGATTCCACCTGACTGAAAGCCTTTCTAAAGCGCGAACAACGCCTAATCTAACAGGTTCACTGTCATAATCAAGAAGCCGAACAAGATTCTTGACCGCACCCGCTTCCTTAAACGAAGTCCTCATATTCTCACTAACTGAAGCATCCGCAATAGCCTCCGCAGCTTTCACAATAGCCGATTCATCTTCTAACTCAAGAATCAAAACCAAACGCGCTACACCGTCGACCCATGGCAAAATCGTAAATTTCCGATTACCCATTTTATTATTATTATTATTATTATTATTATTATTATTATTACTCTCGTCTTCTAATTCTATAGCTCCGATACGTGCGAGAAACTGTTGTTGTGTTCTACCAACTATTGCGTTCTTTTTTGCTTCTTCTAGTTTCGTATTTTTATCATCTTCAACGTGTAACCCGACGAGTAATTCCGATGCACCGAACCTTGACGGACCCTTTGATGTCTGTTTCACGTTTAGCTCGGAGCCATCGGGTAACGAAGGCCATGAGTGTAACGATGGTTTGAATGATTTGTATGCGGCTGCACCGACTAACGGAACTACGACTAAACCTTCTTCTATTAAAAGGATTTTGTAATAGTCGTCTTTTGCAAGTTCTAATAACGTACTTTGTGCTTCTTTTCTAATGACTTTAGATGCTTCGGTGTCAGTCCTTAGAAATTTTGCCTGTAATGTAAAACTGCAAATTCAAAAAACTAACAAAAGAAAGAGTAAAATGCCATTTTCGTCCCTGAGGCTTGGCCAGTTTTGCGACTTTCGTCCAAAAGTTTGTTTTTCCACATCTGGATCCAAAAGGTTTGAAACTTGCAGTTTTCATCCACCCAACTAACTCTGTTTGTTTATTCAGTTAACTTGAAGGGTATTTTAGTACTTTTAACTAAAGTACAAGTTCATAATGGCAAACCACAAGGACGAAAATGGTCAAACCTCAAGGACGAAAATGGCATTTTACTCAAAAAGAAAAGAGAATTCTCATGTGAACTTCTTCATGAGTGAGCTTCAGTAACACGAGGTGTTGCTCTATGTACAACCAAAAGCTTTTTGTACAAGTGTACAACCAAAAGCTGTGTAAATGTTAAACGGTATAAACAGACTCACCAGTGGCGGGATAACGCCTGCTTCAACCATGATTTTGTGGTTAGTATCGCTCAACGCTAAATTAGCCAAAACACTACCGGCAGCCTCCTTAACTTTCATTTCTTCATCATCCAATAACTTAATAAGTAAAAGCAGGAGATCGGAGTTCGCAATCTGAAGCCGAAATCTTTCCTCAACCGACAAGTTTGATAACACACATAAACTTTGCTCCTTTACCTAACCAACATCAAGTTAACATAACCACCAAACTCAAGTTCAATCTCAACTTAAGATTAGAGTAAAGTACACGTATGGCCCCTGTGGTTTACCAAAATTTTGGATTTGGTCCCTAGCTTTCCAAGAGTGCATGGATGGGCCTTGTGGTTTGCACCTTGTAACACATTTAGTCCCCATCCAACAGATCTAAAGGTTTCAACAGGTCCAAGTTAGGACCAAATGCGTTACGAAGTGCAAACCACAGGGACCATCCATGTGACTTTTGGCCAAGTTGGGGACTAAATGAGTTACAAAGTGCAAACCACAAGGACCATCCGTGTACTTTTGGAAAGCTAGGGATCAAATCCAAAATTTTGATAAACCATAGGGACCATCCGTGCACTTTACTCTTAAGATAACCATTGTTAAGGCAACCTATTTCATACCTCAAAAGTCAATGATGGTCGTGTAAGGAGACTAGTGATTTCTTCTATAGCACCACTTTCCGCTACCAAATCTCTGTAAATGTTAACTGATGATATCTGTCGTAAAAGGCCTGCAGCTGCTTCACACGCAACGTTAGATTCTGATTTCAAAAGATTTATGGTGAGGAATACGGAACCACGAAGTTTCATAATCTCGTCGGTACACTTTTTTCCACCCAAAGAGTATTTCCATAATGCATCAATTGCTTGTTCTCTGTCGAGCGGATCGTTGTCTAACCCGAGCATTCTAATAAACAAGCCGACATAGCTATCCCCGGACCTACTAGCCTCAAAATCCTGTCAATTAAGAACGCATCCAGTTTCGTTAATTTGTAGGCACAGGGTAAAACTCGGCGCTAAGATACCGTCATTCGACAGTTGGTTGTTAACCGCCAAAACCACCATCTTGGTTTTAAAATGTGTGTAGTGATCCAATGCGTTTTGATCCCAAAATCCGATGCGTGATGCGCAATGCGTGAAGCACACGCATCACGTATGCGAGGTGTTCTTTATTCAATAATACTAAAAAAAATATAATAGCTAATATTTTAACCTGTGAACCTTTAAACACTAAAATATAACATATTCTCATCATCTGTAGTCAGATTTGTTCAATTAAAGATCGGATTTGTTCAAATACTGGTCAACTGCATAAGGCGCCACATTAGACCACATCATGTGATGCGCGCATCATGGAACCGCAACATGCGATGCGACCTCATCATTGCATCATGTGATGCACGCGTTATGCGCTCCTGATGTGCACATTTTAAAATCAAAACCACCATCTTATACCCATAACTAGGGCTGTTCAAGAAGCCCACGGCTCATGCTCCGCTGGAAAAAAGCTCGCTCGAATTTGACTCAATTTTAAACGAGCCAGCTCGGCTCAACTCGGTTTGTAAATGAGCCGAGCCCGAGCCATGGCAAACTTGGCTAGTGGCTCGATCGTTTAACTCGAATATACTTAAGCCTAAATTTTTATATGTATAGAAATTATAACCCAAAAGTATTACATATTTTAAAACCATAGTTTTTAAATAGCAATACTGTCATTTTAGTTGAAAAAAAAATAACTCCGTTGATTCATAAAATTCAGCTTTATTGAAAGAAAAAAAATAAAAAACCAAAAAATCTAAGTGTTTTATAGCAAAGAAAAACAATAGTAATAACCCTATTTTTAGAGTGAATTTCAAATTTTGTCATTTATCTTTATATCCAATTTCAGGCGGTGTCGTTTGTCTTTAAAATTGATGACTTTTGTACTTTATGTTTCAGATTGTTGCACGGTTTGTCCTTTAGTACTAACCCAGTTTATTTTTTCAGTTAAATCTTGTCATGTGCCTTGCACATGAGGGCTTTTTGCCATTTTACCTTTTCAGGGACTAAATGTGTAAATAACTCAAGTACCCAGCCATTTTTAAAAAATAAACCCACTATATCTCTCCCACTTACCATCACCATCCACCACCACCACCACCATTCAGAAGCCATTGTCTTTCCTTCAAGATATATTCCACTGTCATAAGTTCTTATAATTAAAGATTGTGTCACACTCAGTTTTTTTGTCATATAATGAAGAATTTGCACTTGAGCTTGACAAGTTCGAAATGTTCAACAATGGCTCCCCATACGATTGCACCTGACAAAATGGTAATTAGGACTCCATCAATGGTATGGTCTTAGCACGTTCAACTTAATATTGGAGTGGTTCTAGTTGTGGCTGGGGCAATGGGCACTCCGACACCTTCTCAGCTCAGCTACCTCATCCTTCACAACCCCACCATAAACTGCCACCTTCACCATCAAAACATTCCCCTCACCTTTACCTGTCTTCACCTCTGCAACTAACAACATTCACGGTTGTCACTTCGCCCAACCCCAAATCATGATCTCACCGCCAGATTGTCACTCCGCCCAACTCCCAAATCGCAATTTCAGATCTGTAATTTCAGATATCAGATCCACCACCCGACCCCCAAATCACTATTTGGTGGTGGGAAGATGGTGCAGGAGGTGGTTTTGAGACGGGTTTGCGATGAGGTTGGAAGTGGTTTTGAGATGGGTGTTCTGAGGAGATGACGGTGCAGGAGTGGTTTTAAGATGGATATGATTTTGATCAATTTCAACTTGGGGGTTAAAGGTAGATGAAGGAGATTGGTGATGGTGGTGGAGGTTGTTGGTGGTGAAGAGAGAGATGTAAGGGGGGAGGGGGTATAGAGAGAGAAAGATGAGTAGATTATATATATATATAATATTAATATTAATATTTTAATTATTTGTTAAAACATTTTTATATAAATGGGTAAAAAGACTAAAGTACCCTTATGTGATCTAATTTAAATGAAGAAATAAACTGGGTTATTGCTAAAGGACAAGCTGTGCAATAATTTGAAACATAAAGTATAAAAGTCATCAATTTTAAAGACAAAGGACACCGTCTGAAATCGAGTATAAAGAAAAAAAGACAAAAGTTGTAATTCACTCCTATTTTTATTTTCTTTTCTCATTTATATAAAAAAACAAAAAAGAGACGGTTGGCAAGCCTAACATTTCAGCTCAATAAGAAAAACGAGCCGGCTCAGATCAAATCGGCTCGGCTAGTATACAGCCCTACTACCCATAACAGCCCGATAATTACATTATATTACATAACAACATAACTAAAGTTAAATTTATAATTTCCATCTGATACTTTCACCACATGAAACAAGTGAGTGGGGCATTTTCACAAACACTTGGTGTGCAACACTTTACACCCAAGTAATCAACCAACATAGTTTCAAACTATATCATCCAACCATACACGCATTATTAACAACTTAAATTCAACAAGATGAACCCAAAATTAACCAAAAACAAATTATACAACTTACAGAAATTTCGTCAGAAACTTTTTGTGAAGTTGCATCATCAAATGAGCCATCACTGTCGCTACTGTTGCTGACCCTTATTACAACTGGACATAGTTTCGGGTTTATCGAATACGAAGGATGTAGAGTTTGAAATCTTCTTGTTCTTGAGGATTTGAAGATTGTTGAAGAAGATGATGATTTGAAATGTGATGCAAGTAGAAATGATTGATGGGGGTTTTGAGAAACTGAAAGATTGAATTTGAAATGGGGTGAGGTTATGGACATGTTAATGGACAGTGAGGTTGAGAAGATTATTGAAGGTTTTTGAGTTTGGGGATTTAATGTTTCTCAGTTTTTGGGGGTTTTGTTTTGTTTGGTAATGGCAGTTGAAGTTTCTGGATAGTATATGGTTTGCCTATTGATGGGGTCTTCTTTAGATTCTTCAAAAGAATAAAAAAAAATTGACTTTAACAACACACTAAACAACATTAACATTTTAACTTTTTCTCATTTTCTTTCGTGTTTCTACTTTTACTTGCGTATAAGAATGGAGGAAATGCTTTTCGTTCATCCTGCTATCTGGTCTCGGTACAAGAGGCGGTTCTCATGCTCTCGCACATCCTTCCTTCACGCTTCTTGTTACCACCCACCAACTTTTCTTCTTTGTGGTAAATTCGATTGGGGATGAGCATCCTGCTTCTTCGTTTTCTCCATCTCAGTGATCTCACATCCCACGCCACATCACTTTCCACCTCTGCTCCTCTTGTACTGACCCGCACCGGGCCTATTCCTTCTATCCTAACCGTAAGATAGGTTTTTTGTTGCTCGTATATATATTGTTATTTGAGTATCTATTTCTACTTGCCTAAACTCCGTATAGTTTTATCATATAAGTAGATAATATAATACATACGTGAATCTTTACGCAAATACAATACATAAACGAATCATGACGGTATATAATGTCGTGTATCACATTAGATTAGGTCATTACATAGACGTAAGGATGTTACGTCGCATATCACATTAGATTAGGGCCCGGACTGGCTTATTATCAGAATGAGACGGAAAGAGAGGGGGTAACCCCAATCTTCCAATAGGCGCATACGAGATTCTGAAAGAATTGAAAACTCTGAAAAAGAAACAACCCGACCTGAGGAACTACCGACCATGGACAAGAAAGTGGTTAAAACTGTCCCTTATGACGAAGGGAGGGGAGCTACATCGACCCTTTCAGTGGTTTTAGGCGCTAAATGCTGGAAATATAGGTTAGAAGCACGCCTGGTACGTAAGCGAATACGGATCACGTGGGTTTGTACTGATCCGCTTTTGAGCTTTCGAGTGGCGATTGTTCCATCTATCACGAAAGGACGCGAGGGGTCTGTCTTATAATAAAGGGGGTACTCTCTTATCTTATGTGCGCTATATTATTATGTTCTATTCCTGGAGGAGTGATTTCCTTCCTTTCTTGTTGGGCTTTCTTGTAGGGCCTGGTCTAAGTCATTGATTACTACGCTTGCATACAGTTAATTGTTAAGAGCGGCCCAACTCCAGTGGACTAATGTTTATCATAAAAGATTAGAACGCTTGAAATATGACTATATGAGTATGATTTAGCCACTTTCACTTGTATTGTTATCAGCTCCAGTTTTGAGTTAGTAAAAATTAAAAAATAATATATATATATATATATATATATATATATTATCTTGAGAACGCTAAATATTGCGAGAACTGTAAGAACGAATGAGAAAACCAATCAAAACTATTTTTTTAATAGAATCATCATTTTAATTAAAATACAACATCAAACAAAAGAAATTACAATATCAAATAATTCATTTTTCTCTCAAAATCACTCTTATTAGATTTTTTACACATGTGTAAATATAACAAATTTACATATGTGTAAATGACAAACTTACACATGTAAATTTTCTTTATTTTCGAATTCACGTAAAATGTGTAAATTAAATTTCTAGAATTGTATTCGAATAATAATGACAAGTGCAAATTTTTTTTGAATTTCACTTGTTTTTTACCAAGTTCTAGTGGTTTTTTCATTCGTTCTCACGATTCTCGCGATATTTAGTTTTTTCATTTAAACGTTCCCATATATATATATACACAGATATAACTATCTCTATTTAAAGTTAGTTAAATAAATGTTTTTCAACAAAATTTTCCAGCATATATAATACTAATAACCAACACACCATCCCAACATCACACCCACTAAAGACTTAAAACATTAATGAATCAAAAAAATAACAAAGGGGTTGAATATGATTTCACCCTATGTACAAACGTTACCCTTGATGAATTACAATTAAAAAATATAACAATATATGGCACAACACATTTAACAAAAAATAAGGAGATCATTGATCACCCGACCACAATGAATAACTCGCCGGATGTCCATCAATCACTACGTTCAAAATCACCACAAGCGGTAAGAACAGTTGCGAGTATATAATCATCCACCTCGATACCTTCAGCTTCCATTTGATACATGAGCTTCATAGCCTCTCTACATAACCCGTTCTTCGCATACCCAACAATCATCGCCTTCCACGAAACCAAATTCTTTTCTGGCATGATATCGAAAACTTCAATCGCCTCATCAACATACCAACACTTTGAATACATATTGATCAACGCACTACCGACAAACACGTTCGACAAAGCAGGTGATTTGGTAACCGATGAATGTATCAGCTTCCCTTGCCAAACGTTCTCTAGTTTCGCACACGCTTTCAAAGCCGACGAAAATGTGAACGGGTTCGGAATAACTCCTTCACCCACCATCTCTTTTAGAAACTCGAGACCTTCGGACTCGTGCCCTAACCGTGCACACCCGGAGATCATAGCCGTCCACGAAACAACGTCTCAAAAAGTCATTCGTTGGAGTACGCTATTCGCGTACGTGTAATATCCGCATTTACAATACAACCATACAAGTGTGCTCGCTATGTATATGTTATCCTCAATGTGATTCTTGAGTATTTGCGCGTGTAACTCTTTGCCTGTCTGCACCGCTTTGATGCTCCCGCACGCCCTAATCATACTCACCATCGTTAACTTGTTGACGAATATCTTACGCCTTTTCATCACCCTGAAAAGATTAATGGCTTCTTCTCCATGACCGTTGCGTGCATAACCTGCTATAATACAAGTCCACGTAACCATGTTTCGTCTTCGCATTCCATCAAACACAATCCGAGAATCTTCCATTACGCCACATTTTGCGTACATATCCACCAATGAAGTCCCGAGAAAAACGTCATTTCTAAACAGCTTTTTAACGATAGTTCCGTGTAACTGTCTGCCGAATTTCAACGCCTTTTCTTCTCCACAAGCTTTTAAAACACTACAAACCGTAAACTTGTTAGGCGCGAATCCATCCGACAACATTCTCGAAAACAACATGAACGCGTCTTTGGTTCTACCGTGCTGAGAACAAGCGGTTATTATCGTCGTCCAACACACAACATCGTACTCCGCCATCCTATCAAACACGCGAAACGCTTCGTCCAGGTGACCACATTGTGCGTAAAAATACACCAACGCGCTTTCGACGATCATATTACCAAAATTCCCTTTTATCACCCAACCATGAAGTTGTCTCCCAAGTTCAAAATCTAGTCTCCCGCTACACAGATTCAAACAACACACCAAAGTTTTCGAATTCGCGCGAATCCCGCTGTCAACAAAATCCATAAACAACCTCAACCCCTCGTCTTCGTACCCGTGTTTCAAATACCCACCAAGCATAGCTGTCCAAGAAACAACATTTCTCTCAAGCATTTGATCGAACACCTTGCGGGCATCCGTGAGACGCCCAATTCTGACATACACACTAATCAAATTGTTATCAAGAAACACCCTTGAATCTCCAAAACCTTTTACAACAATTACATGTAACCTTCTAACTTCCTTAATCGATGTACAATTACCAAGCAAATTACCAATTTCTGCAGCATAACTGTTGCTAGAATTATCGGAACAAGATGGGAGGTTATCGTCTAGGTCTGTCTGATAATGTTCATAAGTTGCTGAATAACATCGAAAACGATGATCTTTATGGGCACTGAAGCTGCTTATCTCTAACCTGAACATCCTAATAAACAATCCGACATAGCCATCACCAGACCTACTAGCCTCAAAATCCTGTCGATTAAGAACACATAGCGTTCCGTTACGTTGTCTTAATCAAGAACATAAAAGAGTAATGCAACGGATTAAGATGGAAAAACAAGATAACAGAGTATGCAAATAAGTGAATCAAAACAACCGAATCTTAACACAAGAACGGAACAAATTAAGACAACACAAAGACAATGTGTTTTCGATAGATAAGATAATATGAATTTGATAAAATTCAATACAAACATACAAGGCTGAATAATTCTTATTACTTATATATACGTAAACTTCACGCCAAGAAACTGCCATTCGACATCGATCGTTAACCGCCAAAACCACCGTCTTAAACCTATAACAGCCCGATAATTACATTATAAGGGTGGAGGGAGTAGTCCCGGTTTTCCGGGTTTTCCCCGGATGCCACATCAACACATCAGATTTTCCTTATTCTTTCCATTTTTCCTAAGATTTCCCCATTTTGCAGTGTGTGTATATACATGTGCAGTATGTGTGTGTGTGTATATACATATGTATGCATATGTGTGTGCTTGTTTGAGTCCCTGAGGATGGTGAGTAATCACCGCTTTGCGGTGACCGGAACTAGGAGTGGCGTGTCAGGTCAGGCCGCACCTTTCCCTCGCTCTCACTGGGCTCGACTCTGACCACCCAAGTGCATAATATATACATGTCATAATCATAATACAACATAATTAAAGTTTAGCTTATAGTTTTCACCTAATACTTTCACCACACGGAACGAGTGGGTGACAAATTGACAATTAGCTCCTTAAAAGGAGTGTGACATTTTCACAAACACTTGGTGAGCAATACTTTACACCCAAGTGATGAACCAACATATTTTCATACTGTATCATCCAACCATTTAAATACAACAAGATAAACCCCGAATTAAGCTGAGGAAAATCATACAACTTACAGAAAGTAGTGGATTTAGAAGTCCCTTCTTCTTGTTCTTGAGGTTTTGAAGATTGTTAAAGAGGATGAAGATTTTAAATGCAATTGAGGGAGAAATGGTTGATGGGGGTTTTGAGAACTGGAAAGATTGAACTTGAAATGGGGAGGTGAGGTTACTGACATCTTGATGGTTAGCTCGAGTGAGGAGGTTCAGACAATATTATTATTATTATTATAGGGATTTAAGGGTTTTTTGTGGGTTATTCTCGTAATGGCAGTTGGAGTTTAACAGATGTTGTTTGCCGGTCTCCTTTAGATTCCCCACAAATAGAATTTAATTAATAATAATAATCCACTTCTTTGACCCAATAGTTTTTGCACATACAACTTTTAAACTTTCGCAGTTTCGCATATCGCAACCTAGCTTTAGTTCAAGTGCATCGAGAAGAATTGAATATTTGGGCTGAAGGCCACAAGTCTTGGTTAGAATCTATGGTTTTATTATAGTGAACCTTTGGGGGCGGGTTTTTCAAGATGGTGGGTTTGGGCTAGCCAACACTGCAATCGCAGACGTATGAGGTCGTCTTTTGTCATTGGGTTACCCGAGTAGCCTGATTCTTATTCGTTGGCTGTTCAAAAAAAAAAATACCTATTTCGCATACGTATAAAGGTGGATGAAATGTTTTCCATCCATCAATCATGATCTCCTGCTCTCTTGTCTAGATACAAGGATGGTGCTCCTACTCTCCCGCATCCTGCCTTCACGCTTCTCGCTCCAGCACACCAACTTTTCTTCTTTGTGGCAAATCCAATTCGGGATAGACATTTAACTAAAGAAATTCAAAATCTCTCCTATATGTGAAGAAATTAAAGTAAATTCATTGTAATCTTCGACTGTTTCAACCCGCATCGTTTCAACCAGAACGGGTTTGACCCGTACCGTTTTGACGTGAACCATTTCGACCCGAACTGTTTCGACCCAAATTGTTTCGATGCGAACTGTTTCGACCCAAAATGTTTCGACGGGAACTGTTTCGACGTGTATTGTTTCCACTTGTGCTGTTTTTACCCAAACCGGGGGTGGTGGGTGCCGTGGTTAGTGGAGAAGCTTGAGATTTCCAATCGGGGGCGGAAGTCACCGGACCTAAAAATTTCTATAAAACCGAGGGCTCGAAAACGTATATACCCAAAATTTCTATACAAAAACTACATACTCTTCATTACTGACCGAAAAGTTTAGGGGGTCGGCCGGCCCCTCCCGCCCTACTTAAGTTTCGCCCATGGTCGTGTTGATGGATTCCAATTCATTTGACAACACAATACATCAAAAGTTTCCAATTCCAATTGGAATTTTTAAATTCCAATTGGAATTTTTAAATTCCAAATCAAATTCCTTCAAATTCTAATTTCTATACAAATTCAAATTCCATTTCTAATTCCAAAACATTTCGTGAACCAAACGCACCTTAAGTATTACATAATACACGGTTGAATGTCGACCCGAAATAAATAATGGACGTATAATCTGTTGAAAATTTGGTGAATGGATATTTAATATCTTTATAATTTAATGAAATTATAAATATTAATTAGAATCTTCATATGGTGAATAAAAAAGAAACTCTTAAGTAGAGCTTCTTGATTACATTTAATTAGTTTTATTAGAGTTTTTAAGTTTCTAATTATGTGACTTATTAAGTGAAACCTTTCACTAATTCTTAACTCTTGTAGAATTAATAGGCTATGTGCTTTTTTGTGACTATAAGAATATTGTATTGCTTGATACATAAATATACTAGGAGGATTAACACTTGAAAACCAACTAGAGTGAAGAATACTCTCAACTTGTTTTCCACCATGATCACATCCTTCTTTGTTCCGTAAGTTCAAACACTACAATTATCTGGTGTAACCTTGGGCGCGTCTTTAGAAGATGCGCGAAATCTGTTTTATGGGAAACGTGTTGAACACGCGCCTCAACCAAAATCGTCAACGTTTTAGTGTGCTCTTTGTTGCAGTCAAGGAGTATTTTCAAGACTCAAGATGATGAATACTCGAGTCTAGGATGCTATCAAGTGCGCGTGAAGGACCCACCAGAAATGCGGCTTGAATCAAGATTGGTATATATAATTATATTTTACAGTCTTTTTATTTAGTTATTGCAACCTTTATTGTACAATTATATTTCCTACGAATAACGAGAGTCTCGTTATTATATATTTTGTAATTATATTTTATAAAAAGTGAACCCAGCTCCTACATAATCTGACTTGGCTCAAAGTTAGATTTATCTTCTAATCCACCTAACTTGATGATAACTTTTTTTTAATATTTTTTGGCTTGTTCTGTTTTGGCCGCCATTCCAAACCATGACACCGGTTTTTCAACTCACAAATCGAACATAAAGTGATTACAAGGTAGAGTTACAGATGATAAGAAAAAATTAATCTATTTGTAAAATAAACTTAAATGGAGCATTTTTAGATAAAAATAAACGGGAAAAATCAAAATAACAATCAATTTTAAATAAAAGCCTAATAGATAGGAAATCAATTAAAAAATAATCAATATAACATTCTAAAGTTATTCCCATAGCAAGTTCAATATAATAAAAATATTAATATTATTGTTTATAAAAATATTTTTGAAATAACAATTGTTTAAGGTACTATCACCTGAGATTAATTAGAACCCTTAATTAGAAATTTGGATTTTAGATTTGATTAGATTGTTATTCAAAGTTTACACCAGTATGAACTATGGAGGACATAGTAATACCATTATCTCCCCTAGTGACGTTTTTTAATACATTGGTATTCATCAAATAACTAGATAGAGATTAGTATTGATGGAACCTTACTTTTAAAAGCTAGTATTTTATTCCGTGCATTACGTTTTGATTAGTATCGGTTCGTTTCATTATAGTATTAATACTTGGTATAGCAACTAAAAGAGAAAAAAAGAATAGCGATACTTATACTGATATTAAACCCTGACGTAAACCTTGGCAATACAACGGGGACGTTGATATTGTCATCGGTACGTATCTTACGTCGATCAAGAACCATTAAAAAAAAGAATATTGGTAACACTTACCGGCATTCGCTATACCTTACGATACCAAAAATGATCTCCTTCGCATACGAGTCCGTTTCAATAAAATTTGGTATAGCGGAACGTCAAGGAACAAAAAATAAACACAACCGCGTATTAACTTTTTTAAAATTCAACGAACGAATGTTATTAGAGAAAAAAGCAAATAAAAAATAAACGGCTAAAAACATATATTTATATACAGTATAAAGGGTATAATTGTAAATAATAAATATCAAAGCAAAGTTAAAAAAAATAAAAAAAATATATATAGTAAATATGTCTCCTATAAAAATTCCAAATCCAATTTTAAAACATTCTGAACCAAACGTCTAATTATAACTTGTAAATTTCAGTTTTTAGTTTCTACAATTTTAAAGAGAAACGAATTACGTCCAAATGGATTATAGACCCGGAAATCAAATAACATTATACGATAAATGCGTACACATACGAAAATTAATCAAGTGACTAGCTAACACATGACCTAAATGAAATTTGATTCTTCATTTTTAATTATTACCTTTTTTATGTTTTATGTATTTCAGGCATTTTATTATCTAAACATTATTTTATATTGTTACCACAATATTAAGGAATTTAAGATTATCTTAGAATATATTACAATTACAACATGTGTAATTTAAAAATTAAAAGATCATTAAAGAAATATACAAGACTTTTAAAAGCCAGCCCTCTTATTTCATGGAAAAGGGATATCCAAGTAATAAAGATAACAAGAGACAATATATATATATATATATATATATATATATTATTAGAAACAAACAACACATAAATGGTCACAAACAAAATGAGCTCCACCATGAGCTTCAACATCCCAAAGGCTTTGCCTTCTCTTCCTCAATCCAAATTTCACCCTCTCTCCACTCCATTCACTAGAAAACAATCCCACATCTCCAATCCACACAACTTTTCCAAACCCGTCATCATTAATCTCAAGAAAAACGATGACGGGTCCAGTTTGATCAAACCCGTCATCGTTAATCTAAAAAAAAAGGATGATGGGTTCGGTTTGAACAAAGCGAGCTTGGCAATACAAGTGGGAGCACTTTTGAGTAATGTAAGTTCTTGTTTTTCACTATGCTTTCTTGCACCAATATATAAACTTGTTTGAAAGTGGTTAACATGAGCCACAGGTTGTTAGTGAACCGGCTTTGGCGGTCACCGGAGTAAATGATGAAGAGGATATTGTGTGGGTGTTGATCCAATTAGCCATATGTGCTTTCTTGTATTTTCTAGTGGCCCCAGTGAGTGAAAGAAACTTGTTTTTTAATAAAAATATAAAATTGTGTTGTTCTTGTGGATAAATGGTTTGAATGGTTAATGTGAATTTGCAGCCATTCATCATGAACTGGTTGAGGATAAGATGGTTTAAGAGAAATCTTTTGGAGATGTATGTGCAGTTTATGTTTGTGTTCCTGTTCTTCCCAGGGTTAGTTCAAATCCTCCCTTTGAATTCAGTTTTTTTATTTTGAGGATAATGAGTCAAACCGAGCTTAAGCTTGATTCGTTCAACTTAAGAGAACTCAAACTTGACCTGTTCAAACTCTATAAAGCTCGAATTCGTTTATTTTTTATATACAAAAATATAAATTATTTTATGTGATGTGTATAATTTAACTATTTTATCACAATAATTATATATACTTTAATACTTATTCTGTAGACATTAAATTTTTATACAGAATAAAAACTATATTTATACAAATAATAGGCGTATGCAATAGCCGAGCTCAAGCCCGGTTTATGAAATTCGAATTTGAGCTTAAATGAGCTCAAGCTCTTGATTTAAACCTAACTTGATTCAAGTATGTAACGACCCGGTTTTGAGTAGTTTACCAGTAAAGCTGAGCAGCATTTGGGTTGGATACTTAACCCGGATGCCCGACTCAACCCACCATATATCGCCAGGGTTGGGTTAAGGGAGAGTGAAATAAAGCAAACGCTTTGAGCCACCATTTCCATAGGGCCTCAAATTCTACAAAAGAACATATTACATGTATGTGATCTTGGATTTAAGATTATTGATATTAAGATTGAGATTTATGATCCATAATTATGCATAAACAGAGATGATATATAAATAATAGGACCTAAAACAATTTTTTTCTTTTAATTTTTATGGAAAGATCTCAATTTTTCTATCCGCTTTGGGCCTACAATATTTTGAGCGGATCTGTATATCGCTGCTGACCCAACCCAAGCCAACCACCGTATATGGATCCTTTGGTTTTAACTGTGTAAAAACTTCAGGCTCAGTCCGGTTGCAACCGGGCACGGACCCCTATTTAAGAATGAGTTGAATTGTTTACACCACTAATTTTAATCCTGATTGTTGAGATGACTAACAATGAAAATAACTTGTATATTGCAGTGTGTTGCTTTGGGCTCCATTTTTGAACTTCAGGAAGTTTCCAAGAGATCCAGACATGAAGTACCCTTGGTCTGTCCCTGAAGATCCTTCTAAAATTCGCAACTCTTACCTAAAATACCCTTGGGCTACCATTGATGATTATGAAGTCTAAACATACATTACATGTTTCTTGTATTCACCACCCCATACTTGATCGTGTTTGGTATGAATTATGATTCAGACCCGTTGCTGTAATTATATTTATCTCTAACAGATCAAACGGTTCAACGTATTTGGATTATATTATCAAACAAACATGTTAAAAAAATATTAAAATTTCTGACATTGTTTGAAGAAGTTAACCTGGTCCGATCCATGAATGATGAATCAAGCGTTTGACGCGCCACACAACCGGCCTGTTACCCATTGTAAGAACAGGAAAATACATCTCATTATGGATCAAACTTGAAAGATAAACACAAAAGTTAAACGATAACAACCATCTCAACCCGAAACAAAAAAATAAATAAAACAGATCCAAAAACGAACAGAAACGGAAAACAAGGAAAACCCGCTTAAAAACCATCTACTTTTAGTTGAAACACTGTTCTAAAAGAGGGGGAAAGTTAAATAAAAGTGCCTCACTCTCTTTCTTTTACCCTTTTGACCCGGTCAACTAGCTGGATGTTAGAGATTCAAACCAACCGTTTTTTTCAAACAGATTGCGGGAAGTTGATCATTTCAGCTAACTTGGCCAAATCCAACGACTCCAAGGCGGTTGGAGGAATGAAAGCGATTCCCAAACCAATCGCAATGACAACTAGCGCCATACCTTTGAAACATCCGGTCCCATGTGATAATCTTCCTAGTAACACTTTACAGTATTTGTCGGCTTCCTTGTAGACTGATTGCTCTCCACCATCTCCCTTCGTCAACGCTTTCTCATTCTGTAGACACGAGTTTAAAAATATATAATTATTTGCACCTGTATCTAACACATTAACTATTTGTAAGTAAGGTAGATATGTAAATACCATGCTCTTGAAATGCCGGAGAGTTTCACTGAGAGTATCGAGAGACGACTGTTTAACAGATACTTCCTTCCACTGCTCGGCAAGCCTTCTCAGAATCACAACACTTGCTTCTAGATTATCCGCGTAGACCTTTTCCTGCACAAAATTTTAAAAATGATTATGAATCCATGATATAAACCATAAAGTTAAAAAAAGAATAAATGCCATTTTCGTCCCTGAGGTTTTGCCAGTTTTTGCGACTTTCATCCAAAGGTTCGTTTTTCCGCATCTGGATCCAAAAGGTTTGAAATATTGCCATTTTCACCTGGCTCATTAACTCCATCCATTTTTCTCCATTAAGTCAGAAATAATTCTGTCTTTTTTGTTAACTTAAAGGGCAATTCAGTTTTTTTCAGGGGTATTTGGTCTTTTTACATAAAGTGAAAAAGACCAAATTGCCCTAAGTTAACAAAAAAGACAGAAATACCCCTGACTTAATGGAGAAAAATGGATGGAGTTAATGAGCCAGGTGAAAACAGCAAGATTTCAAACCTTTTAAATCCAGATGTGGAAAAACAAACTTTTGGACGAAAGTCGTAAAACTGACCAAACTTCAGGAACGAAAATGGCATTCTACTCTTGAATAAATATAAATGGAAAACAGAACTCACCCATTGCTTATAACAATCAGGATTTTGAGTTAAGCACCAAATAAAGATACCCGATGCTTCTTTTGATAGCTCGGGGATTCCTGACATAAAAGCAGCATCAATGAAATTGAGTATTTAAGAAACTTCTAGAAGTTTAAATTTAAATTTTTATATAACTTTGAAAAGCGCACCTTCTCCAGAAGCTTTTAACGAAACGGTCATGATTTGTTGAGAAACCTGTTTCATGGCTTTGCTTCCGGGGGAACCCGCAAGAGCGACCTCTTTAAGGGTAGGATATACCGCTTCAAACCTTTCAGTTGCCTGCATCATAACATAATCAGAAACTTAAGTATACTTTAAACCCATTTACTTACAAACGGATCGATTAAGTTATGTTTGATTATGATTTCTCTCTAACGGGTCATACAGATTTTAAAAAGGCCAAACAAGAAGCAGGTCAAACGGGTTTTTTTAAATGGACAATAAAGTGTTTTGGGTCCAACTAAGGCTGCAAACGAACCGAACGAACATGAACAAAAATGGACGTGCTTCTTCATTAAGGAAATGAATGTGTTCGTGCTTGTTCGTTAATTTTAGGTAACGAACGCAAACGAACACAAACAAATGTCATGAACACAAACAAACACAAATGGATGTTCATGAACATAAATGAACACAAACAAACATTCATGAACACAAACGAACATAAATTAAAAGGTATGTAATATGCAATGCACTAATATTTATTAAATATTTTATTAGCGGGAATTTAAAGTATTTAGATAAAATATGAAAATTAGAAACCCTAATGAACTATCAAACATAAACGAGCATGTTACCGAACGTTCAGGAACATAAATGAACGCGAACATGGTCTCTGTTCGTTTCCATTCACTTAACTAAACGAACGAAATTCCTAGTTCATGTTCGCTCATTTACTAAAAGAACGAACTTCCTGCCGAACAGTTCACGAACTGTTCGCTGAAAGTTCGGTTCGCTTGCAGCCCTAGGTCCAACCCATCTTGCACAGTTGCACCCACTGCTCAACCCGCCCAATGGCCCATAAAATCGCACCTTGACGCGAGCTGATGATGAAGGGAAGGTGACTTGTAATAGCAGATCAAGTGCTGATGGTGGCATTAACCGCTCTCCCTTCCGCACAGCACCGTTAACTAAAATAGTCCTAGCCTTTGGAGCAGAGAGAATTCTGAACAAAAAAAAACATATTACAAGTTTGTACGAATAAGATGAGTATAAAACACAAAAGATTGATACGAACCTTTCAAGTGACTGCAAAATTAAATCCCTGATTTGAGGATTAGAGCCCGATTTGCTGCCAACGATGGGTAATATCAAGTGAGACCATGAGTACAAACCGACAGCCAGATCTCCGTGTGATGCCTATATATAGTAAAGTTAGCGTTAGCGTAGAAATATATAGTGCCTCTTTTTGGGGAGGAAAAAAGATTATTGAGAGATGGAATCACCTGTGCTACCATCCACACGATAATCGGAAGCTTATCTTGTCCTTGATACTTTGAAGTTTCCCTTAGAGTTGGTATTACACTAATTAACGCATCCGGTTTCCTTCTCAATACCATTGCTAGTGCTACAAAAATACCAACCTGAAAAAAAATATCTTTTCATCACATTCATGTGTTGGTAGTTGTATTTCATACCGTCTTTCTACAGTTAGGGTTAAGGTAAAATGAAAGCTACTATGAGTTGTGAGAACTTAGAGAACTCGACCAAAACGAAGGCTTTTTCAAAAACATTATTTTACCAAAAATCCTAAAAAAATTAACTTTTCCAGAAAAAAATAGTTTGTGTTGATTTACTCACCGTAAAAAAGTGGTGTAAATGCTAATGTCAGCATCTTTATACAATGCTGTAAAAAGGCTAAAAACGCTGCTTGTTTTTTTTAACAGCTGTGGTTATAATATTTTCATCTACGTGTGTGCAAAATATGGTGGCAAAACTCGCACGGGAAGCATGGTATGTCTAGAAGAATATGTCGGGAGATCCCAAAATCTTACCTGCGATTTTGAAGATGGTTTTTGGGCAACTTTCTTGGATCCCTTTGCATTGACTTGTTGGCTTGCAAAGTCAACAAGAATGCTATCTAAGGACCATAAGACAAAAGGTCCAAGAGATTCCAGAGATCTATTATTGATCCAGTCAACTGATGTCTTGTAAACAGCTTCAGGGATGTGTGACACTGGATTCTACAAAAGGTATGATTTATTGATTGAGATACAAGTTAAGTTGCAAAGAATATGATCAGCACCTTATAAATTATTAACAGAACAATTATACAACTACAATTTTACAGATTGAGTGTAAGTTTTTGTATGAAAAGAACTTACATCTGCAACCTTTGCAACAGGAGATTCTCTCAATAGCTTCACCCAGGGAAACTGTGAGGCACTGACTTTAGAAAATGCGCGTCCGAAGTAATCTGCAAACCTCATTAACTGTATATCCTGTTGTGTCTCATATGAAGCCTGCATGCATAAACAAATAAATCCACATGATTAGTACCTTTTCCCCAAAATTCAACAAAAAACTTAACTACTCTATAACCTAATTGTGTCATGAACTAAGCCCTACATGTAATGTACAACCACAATTCAAGATCAATTTCCTGATACCAAACCAAATGTCCAAATCTGTTCAAACAGAATACCTAAATCCAGCTCTAATCCTACTAATTTAAACCAATTCTTTATCATCCAACAAACAACATTTCACAAAATTCAAATTCAGTAATCAACAAAAAAACTCAATCCAAGTCACTTCAATATCAATCAAACAATTCACTCACCATCACATCTGACAAAAAATTCCCTAAAATTCAACAAAAAACGTAACTAACCTAAACGTAATATATCAGATCCATTCAAATAGAATACCTAAATTCACCTCTAATCCTAATTCCTACCAATTCAAACAAATTCTATATCATCCACCAAACAACATTTCACAAAACTCAAATTCAGTAATCAACAACAACAATAAATCAATCCAGATCACTTCAATCACAAACCTAATAAATCCAAAACAGCTCACTCACCGTCATATCCGACAGAAAACTAGCCAAATCAGCTGCATGATTAGTATTCAATCCCAAAAAATCAACAAAAACTCAACTAACCTAAACATAACATATCAAATCCAACACACAACATTTCACAAAATTCAAATTCAGTAATCAACAACAACAAAAATCAATCCAGATCGCTCCAATTACCGTCACATCCGACAAAAAAAACTAGCCAAATCAGCTGCATGATTAGTATTCATTCCCTAAATTTTACTAACCTAAACATAATATATCAAATCCAATCAAACAACATTTCACAAAAACCAACAGGAATCAATCCAGATCGCTTCAATTACCGTCACATCTGCCATATAACTAGCCAAATCAGCCGCATCGATCTTCACCGCCTCATCCTGAACCGAAACCTTAGGTTTCTTCACCTTCTTCTTCTCCTCAACCACACCATTACCAACCGCACCATTAGCAACAACAACCTCATCATCACTATCGTCATAATCACTGTAACTATTCTTCCTCACCGATCTAACCGGAGGCTTCTCACCATAAATCACTGAATTCGCCAATCGCTCAGCTTCGATAAGCTTCCTCCGTTCCTCTGATTTCTTCTCGATCGATTTAAACACGTTATCATCGGCGGAAATTGAAGATCCGTTAGCAATCACCTTTGCTGGATGCTGTTGTTGTTTCACCGGATTCTTCTTGTGCTTCTTCGCGTAAGTAACCTTCTGCCATCCGTGATTGTTGATTTCTTCAGTAACAATGGTGGTGGTGTTTGATTCGAACTCCATTTTTGTTGATGAGAGATTTGATGAAGGTGAGATTTGGGAATTTTGACGGGAAAAACGATGATGAGTGTTGAAATGGGAGACTTTTATAACGAAAATAGAGTTGACTCTTGCTTTGGTAAGTTGTACATTGTGGATTAGAAGTTGTACTTTGAGATGTTCATATGTGTGGCAAGTGAGTCATGTGATCATTAAGTTCAATGTAAGAAATTACAAATCTTGTGTTAATTTGGACGAAAAATATTGTAATGGAGTTGGCTAATTGTTACCCTTGGTTCATCTTTGGTGAACCTCTTCCGATAGACTGTCATGACAGGCTGTTATATTAGTTTATTTGGAAGTTAAGTACATGTGAATTTATATAGGGCGTATAATGAACAGTATTCACTTATTCTTGCTTTGTGAGACTCGAACTCGCAACAATTTGAAGGGAGTAAACATAAGATGGCATGGTACCAATAGTTAATAAGCAACATCCCCATCAAGGGGTTCGATTGTCACCAGCAAGGTTCGTCATGTAAGTATCTTAAACTATGTTATCGTTTGAGAACGCGTCGATGCCATTCAGTTTCCAGTGTTTCTCGCCTGTTGAGGAACTAAACATTTAGAAGAAATGTTACTTCACAAGTGAAAAAAAAATGCTTCGGAAGAGGTGGTGGCAGCAGGCAATGTTTTCATAACTGGATCGGACAAGTCTTACCGGTTCACTGGTCGAGAAAAAAAGTTTAGAAGAAATGTTAGAGAAAAACGTTCAGAGTTAAATCACATATTTACCTTTTTTTTAGAAAGCTCCACTATAAATGTTATCGTGGCTTCATATGCTATCGTCAATACTCTTGACCTTCAATAAGTTGGTTTCATTGACCACAAGGATCTTGTCGGGGTTCTTTTGCAGATCGAAAGAAGTTCACATCTAGTTCTTCAGGTACAGTCACCTGTTGATCGGGGGTGCTGACTGGGGTCACATTAGTGGTGCAAGTGGGTTTCAAAACCTTTTATTCAGGTTTCGTCAGAAATGCGTTGCAAATTAATAAAGTTGAATTTGATAATAGTAAATTAGCTAAGTTAATTGTTTTAAAAGAACATTTACAACACATTTGTGACAAAGTTTGAAAAAAAAAATTTGAATCTCTTTTATTTGTGCCGATGCTGTGTTGCAAATGTGAACAAGAACCAAAACTATAAAGGAGAAAATCAAAGAAATAGAGAATTTGGACAACACATTGCCATGTGATATTATGGCCATACCCTTGTGCCACCTCTTGATAACACATCATCTAAGCATTACAAAAACGTGTAAAGGCTATAAAGTCATACGACTACGTAACTCTACTTTACGTAGTCGTTAAATGATATGTTACTTTTCGAGCATTCTAAAAAAACACACGACTCGCGATTGCAATCACATAGTCATGTACACCGTTATCCCCACATGTGTTTTAGAAGCACACACATAAGTACTCTCAAGCCACATAAACATCTGTTATGCAATTTTGTGACCATAGCTTAACAAACATAGGTTATGAGTTCTCTTTGTATCTCTAGTTTTAGGTTAAATTTCATTACTTTCATCGCATGTTTCTTAGCAACTTATAAGTTTTTTCTTTCCCGCAACTTACATTCTTTAGTGTTTGTAACAATTTTGTTTTATATTGTCACAAACTTGTTTAGTAGTAATATCATCACTTGTAACAGCGTGTTATAAAAAGTGATAAGATCCGAAAGGCACACGACAAAATTATTGCAGCTGGTGTGATCAGACCCATCCATTTCAGTGTTTTGATTCTTACATTTGTATGATCGACAAACATGTGTCATCACAAAAGAAAATTCAATAGCAAGCAATCCAAATAAACAATATGCAGCAACAAGTGATTTGCTTTTTTGTTGGTGTATGAAATTTGGTATAATTTGTTTGTTTGTTTATTTTTATAACTAGTAGAATTTCCCGCATGTTACAGTAGACATTCGGTCAGCATCAGTTCGATAACGGTACAATTATATGTGCACTTGGCATAACAACATAAAGAGATATCTTTAAGAGAATATTAAAACGTGTTTTATATCAATAAATAACCATGAATGAATACGAATAACGGTACTGGTTTGGATAACACCAATACCAATGTTATTGGTTGGAATTGGTTCGATTCGTCACGCCACCGGTAGGAACCCCAAGAAAATCATAAAAAAGAATATTGGTATCGGCACGGATGTTTTGATGGTACCGGTTCGTTTCGTCATGATAAAGAACAAAAAAAACTTTTATTGACGAATTATATCCGACTCGTTCAACTTTAATCAAAACTTTTATTGAAATAAAGAAAAAAGTAAGCACATCTTTAACGGTATATTTGGGATTTTATAAAGCACTACACTATGTTATTAGAACAAGGAAATAGGTAAACAACGCCATTATATGTACAAAAAAATCTGAACTGTAAGACAACTTTGATCACATGTGCGTTTGTGATTCGATCACTTGTACTTTACTATTCGTGACTTGGTTTTGAAAAAAGTGAAAACCAAGACAGAGATAAAAATAAGCATGTCGCAGTGGCATACTCAGAATTTTATAAATATCATATCTTAAAGTTATTTGAGAAATTTGTGATGAAATTTATACTAAAATTTCTAAAAAAACTATAAAAACAAATACGGTGTTGTCCAGACGATATCAATTTGATTTATCACGGTAAAGAAAAAAGCAAATTATATTTGACATGTTGGATTTTAAACAAAACTTTTACCAAAACGTAGATAAAAATAAACACGTGGCAACGGTATATTCTGTAATTTTATAATTCAATACATTATATTATTAGAATGACGATATAACGCACTGTAATAAAAGAAATTTGTGACGGAATTTATACCAGAACGTCGAGGAAAAAACCAACGTTGATGCCGCTGTTGATATTGTTCAGACGATTTGAGTTCGGTTCAACACAATATAATAGAAAATCAATTATATTTGACATCTGCAATTTTGAACAAAAGCTTTATCGAAACTTAAAAAAATAAAGATATTGCAACCATACATTCAGAATTTTGTAATGCATTATATTATATTATCATAATGACCATAAACGTTGGCTCTTTATACAAAAAAGAAAGAAAAACAAAACCATGTGTAAGCGATGACATGTACGTTTGTACTTCGAGCACTTTCATTAATATTAATAACTCAGTTTTAAAAATACACATGCATACATACATATATATATATATATATATCAACATGTAGATGAAAATAAGCATGTCGTAATGATATATCCAGAACTTTATAAAATAGTGCATGCTAAAATTATAAAAGAAAAACAAAATATGGTTAAAAAAGTAAGGTTAAAATATAATGATAAAATCAAAAAAATAAAATAGGATCCACTGTAGAAACAGATGTCACACCCCAACCGATGGTGGAAACATCGGGATGAGACGAACAAATTGCTCAAAACTTCATAACACTATGTGACAATATAGATTAAATTCAAATTTCATTCAAGACTAAATTGTCATACAAAAATTCCAAATAATAGTCAACAATTGTTTCAAAACGACATAACATCAAAATAGATAAATTAATCTAGGCGTGTATCTAAGCAATCCTACTAAATTTCTTGCATCATCAGCTTTCCTGCAACATGTATTAAAAGCGTAGATCAATACAAAAGTATTGGCGAACATATAAGTTTGAAAATAAAATCTAAGTGTAAAAGTTTATTTCAATCATGACGGGAGTATAATAAAGCTGAATCGCATATATATGTAGACGACTCTCACATAATAATAGCATATAATCGAATTCCTTAACTAGCATGCATACTAACATAATCATAACAATGTCGTGAGAATACAAATTAAAACTAATAAGCATAAACAACTAAAACGTAACAAGTAGTATGTATAAACGAGTTTAATCTAACACATATAATTCACATAAGCGTAATTGATAACCCGTTTGGTATTGGGAACACATTTAATCTTGTTAAAAATAAATTTTGTAATTTATACATGTTGCACCCCAAAATGCGTTAAAGTGTAAAAAGGGGTCGAGTATGCTCACAATTTCGCGACGCATTCCTTGGAAATCCCGCGAGGAGTGAAGAGTTTGGTAATGCAACTCCGAGGTCGTCATATATGGATAACGAAAGTATATAAACATATTAGAGGTTGTCGAAGCGTTATTGAAATAAATATACATATATATTTATTTTTATACAAAGATTACTTGAATTCGATAGATATCGTTTCATGAATCATGTTTTGATCTTACGTTTTTTACGAAAAACAGGCAGAGTTTCCTCTGTTTTAGGATGATCCCGACAACGCTCGTTGTCGAGATATTATCAAAACGCAACGATTTATAACACTATGTATAATTATATGTAGTTCTATGACTTTTTACAAGTAAATTATATAAAGTATTCATTAAATGCGCCGAAACGTAATTAATCGATAAAGAATTGGTTTTAGGCTCGGTTTTGCGTTAAATTAACCATATTAACCATATCATAACAATATAACAAAATTTCGCGTCAAGTACTAAAATGTAGTGGATCTTTGAGTGTATCGGTTCGAGATAGTTATAATAAATAACAAAATAATATAGAATTTCCGTTAACAAGATATATAATTTCATCAATAACGGTTATAAACTTGTATAAATAACATAATGAAATTTGCGGTGATAAAAGTATACCGAGCCGTGAGTTGACTTAGTTTGACCTCAGTTTGACTGAGTTGACCGGGTCGAACCTGCTGATGCGAGGCCCGAACTGCTGCACTGAAACCCGAACCGTTGTACCGAGGCCCGAACTGGAACTAGCCATAACCTGAGCCAAAACCCAAAGCTGAACCGAACTCGAGTCTTGACCTGACCCGGAACCGGGTTGAACCGAACACAAGGCAACCCGATGCTGAATCGTGACTCGAATCTTGAACCGAAGCATGAACCGTGACCCGAGACTGGAATCCAAACACGGCCGAACTCGAACCGTAGCCACCCCTTCTGCCGGCGAATTCATCGGAAAGCCGGTGACCCAGACCGAACCCGCTGCTGCCTTGAGACAGGACTACCACCGTCGCTGTCACCGCGAATCGTGGCTTCTGCCGCTGTCGCCGCCGCTAAATGCGGCTTGCTGTTGTTACGCCGCCACCCGAATGGTGGCCGGCGATTCCGTTGCGGAGGGAGGAGGGCGAGGGGTTCGTGAGGTGTGAGGTTGAGAAGGAAGGAGGAGAGGTTGAAAAGGAGGTGGGTGGTGGCCGGGGTTCCGTCGCCGGCGGCCGGCCGGAGTGGCGGCACCGGTGACCTGAAGTGAGCGATGCAGGGAAAGTTTGTGTGCGGCGGTTATGTATGTGTTTAAAGTGTGTGTGTTTGTTTTTATAAAGTAGGGTTAGGTTTAGGTTGTGTGTTGGGCCAATGCCCGTTAACCCGTTCTAATATTTTTGAGTGGCCCAAACGTACCGACGAGATCTGATTTTAAGTACAAGGTTCATAAAACGCTGAATTTATTTTGTTTATTATTATTATTATTGTTGTTGTTGTCGTTGTTATTATTATTAATGTTATTATTATCTATAAAATAATAACTAAATAAATAATAATAATAATAATGATGATAATAAATTAGACGAATAAATAATTCAGTGGTACGACACATATTTTCTAAAATAAATTTTACGGAAACGCGAGGCGTTACAACAGACTTGTATGATTTTTTATATAAATATATATTAATGGTGCTAGTTTAAATATTAATAAAAAAACATAAGTTACGTGATTGTTGTTGCTCTCTTCGGCAAAGTTGTTGGATTCGAACTCCAAAACCATGAATTGAATTGATTGATGAGAGATTTGGCGAAGGTGAGATAAGTAAGTTTAGTTTAATGTAACAAATCTTGTGTTATTTTGAACAACGAATATATTCATCCTTAGAATCCGGTCGTAAAATCTAACTATTACCCACTTTATATAAAGTCGAATCTGTCTCAGTTTGATGGAAACAAACACAAGGTATCACTAGGCCAATAGGCCACTGGCTTTTGCCTTTTGAAATCTTATTAAACCACAAAGCTGATCCTTATCCAACATACAATTTGTAAGACAAGAAAAAAAACAATAAGGGAAATGATAATCATATATTGTTTATGTATTACATATACTTCATAGATCTCAAGCACTAAAGAGTTAAATAACTAAAGTAGAATGAAGTCACTCATGAGCTAAGGCTATCACTTTATCACTATCACTCTTTTAAGGTTCTTCTTTAAATGACTACTAGGTTTCTTTTTTACCAACGTACTTGTGTATAATTTTGTATTTTTCTTTTGCAATTAGACGGTGTTAAATCCTTAAAAAATCGACATGATTTCATACTTCAAAAAAGAATTACGAAAGGTTATATTAATAGTTGAAGAGGATAATACGTTGAGATTTGTGGACACAGTTCAAATTATGTTGGAGTCCTTTGAATGAGTGAAACAAATATGTGTTGAGCGAGCAAATAACTTTCGTAGTACTTAATATATCATGTCTTTTAGCGAACAAAAATGTTAGGACTAGATACTTAATTGTTTCATATATGATTTACAAATATAGAGGCTGCTAACATACAATGTTTCTTATTGTGCGGGGCGTACGTGACTATCACAACCACACATAAGTTCCGAAATACTTGAGTTCCAAATTACCTAAGTTCCGGAGTATTCAAGTATTCCGGATTTCACCGTTTGATTCCGAATTCCGTACCTTATATATTTAATCACGCATATTATGCATAATTTCACATAACTTCCTAATTACCCAAGTTCCGGAGTATTCAAGTATTCTGGATTTCACCATATAGTTATGAATTCCGCACGTTATATACATAATCATGCACGTTATTTGCATAATTACGCACGTTATTCCATAATTTCACATAAGTCCGAATTACTTGAGTTCCGGAGCATTCAAGTATTTCGGATCTACGCACGTTATATACATAATCACGCACGTTATGAACAAGAATTTGGGTAGCATGTGATCTCAAATACGCATGACCACGATAACCTCTATTGTATTTTACACTTTCTCTCTAAATATAAGCTCCCACAAGATCACAAAATGAACAAGAACTGAAATTTTATAGGAGGAAATCAAAGAAAAAAGAATTTGGGTAGCATGTGGCTATGTGATGTTAAGGATTTTTGGTGCCACCTCTTGGTAAGACATTATACAGATGTAAGCATAAAAAAAGCGTAACAAACCGTTATGTAACTCTACTATACATAGTCGTGATTCACTGTTATTTTCAAGCATTTTACAAGAAAACACAGGAAAATATGATCTCAAATATACGGGCGTGTGCACCATTATTCCCGCGCACGCTTATAGGGCACGCCTCTAAGTAGCACATGAACATGTGATATGCAACCTTGTTTATGCAAACATAAGTCGATGATTATAGAGGTTGAATATAACAAAAAAGGCAGATGTGAGTTCTCTTTTTTTCTCTCTCTTGTTTTAGGTTGAATTATTTATAGATCTGGTCAAGGTTGAAGGTCTTTCACTTCGAGTTGAAGATCAAGATTGTTATTTTCATGGTTTCACATTTTAATCAGTAACTTTTAGCTTTTATATTTGCCTGCAATTATTAATCATGTCTCCTCCCATATTTGCTTTTGTTGTTGCTGAATAGGTTTTAGTTACTTTCTTGGATGATAAAAACCCTTTGAAGAATTACTAGTAAAAAACAAAAGGGATGGTGGCCAACTGTTAGCGCATCTGTTGATGAGACATCACAGGTTTATTTATACTGGCGCATCGGTTTATTTTCACATATATGAATATGTTAGATGGAAACCAAAAACATAATGTATAAGAAAACCTGTAACTTGTGGTGTTTGATTTCTATATATTTCATTTGCTTCACTTTCAGCGTCACGACGTTTCTCTAAGTTTTAGTCAATGAAAGAAGTCCAGAGTCATACTCCGCCGCTGTCACACATAAGCATAGCGAAGAAGTTATGCCAGGGAGTTGAACTCCCAGTGTAATCCTGAAATGGCAACGATTTTTTGTAACATATGTTCCCGTGTAGGGTGTGTATGTAAATGACAATAAAAAAGACATACAAGCGTGGGGCACCATGGTAGACGTTAGGGACTCTAAGATGATTGATAGTTACACTCGGTCTCTTATTCAATTTACAATATGTAATATCATTTGTTCGATTTAGTCAGATTTTGTCGTTGTTATAGTTTCATGATGTCTATAATTGTTATATTTTTACGGTGGAATAACAATTTTTGTTTTTTTATTCATAGGAGTATGGCTTGCTTAATAGTGGGCCATGATCTGCTTATTATAATACTAGTGTTATTTACGGGTGTAAATGAGTCTGGTCGAGCCCGAGCTTGACTGGGCTCGAGCTCGGCTTGAGCTCAAACTCAGCTCGGTTCGAGCCTACTTATTTGAGTTTAAGCTTGGCTCGCGAGTAAAGCCTAAGCTCGAGCTCGAGCTCGGCTCGAGCTATTTTAAGAACAACCTCAGACGAGCTAAAAATACGCTCGAGCTCACTTCAATATCGTTTAAACGAGTCAAGCTCGGCTCACCAATGTTATCATCATTATTATTATATTAAATATAAAATAAATAAATATTTGTTTGGGCTCGTTTAGGCTCGCGAGCCTAAGTGAGCTTTGTATTTCATGCTCGAGCTTGGGCTCCATAACTAAACGAGCTCTATTTCGGGGTCGGGTTCGTTAAAGCTTGGCTCGTTCGCGCTTTTAACCGAGCCGATAACGAGTAGATCTCGAGCCTTTGGGCTTGTTTACACCCCTAGTGGCATTGCTACAAATTGTACTTGTTGGTTACCTACATTTTTTTGACTAGTATATATATATAGAGAGAGAGAGAGAGCGAAGGGTTCAAATAAGAAGAAATTTTTTATAAGAATAAAAAACAAGAAATTAACCAATAAAATTATTCATTTTAATTCATTTAATTTTTACATTTAATATTAGTGTAATGGTATTTTGATAAACTCATATATATCACTAATTGATAGTCTTCCTTTTTAATAGCTAACTACATTAAATTTGTAACTTGTTTTAAAAAATATATTTTTCAAAGAAGAAAAAAATTTAAATAATATGTAGAATAACTTACAAGGTGTGTAGGATAAATTTCAATACGTGTAGAATAAATTTCAAAACTTGTAGGATAAATTTTGATATGTTTAGGCAAAAATTTTAGTGTGGATGATGATAGTTTTTATAAAAATTAATTAGTCAAAAATAATAATAAATGAGATAGAGAAAACTATTTAATGTTTTACAATTGTACCTTTTGTTATTTTCTTCTCAATTTAATTTTCTTCTCAAATGAACCTCCCTATATATATATATATATATATATATATATATATATATATATATATATAGGGGGAAGTTTATATGAGAACGCTAAATATTGTGAGAACCATGAAAACAAACAAAAAAACCACGATAATTTGGTCAAAAACAATTCAAATTCAATTTGTTTTTACACTTATCATAATTATTTGACTACAATGTTAGAAATTAAATTTACATGTTTAAAGTTGCATGTTCGTAAATATCAAAAAATTACACATGTGTAAGTTTACCATTTACACATGTGTAAGCTTTTTATATTTACACATGTGTAAAAAATCGAATAAGAGTGATTTCGATAGAAGAAATAATTTTTTGATGTTGTAAATTCTTTTTTTTTTTGATGTTTTATTTTAATTACAATGATGTTTGTATTAAAAAAATTGGTTTTGATTGATTTTTTTCATTCGTTCTCGATTCTGACAATATTTAGCGTTCTTAAGATGTATGTATGTATGTATGTATGTATGTATGTATGTATCTATGTATGTATGTATGTGTGTATATGGTAGGGTAGGGTTCTAGAGTGAACACTAGATTGAGAGTGAACTGTGTAAACTAATCTAAGCCATTGGATTATATTATCTAGAAATTTTTAAATAACGGCAAGATTGTAATTATAATGTTGTAACTTCCCTTTAAATTAATTGACAGAAGGGTATTTGCGTCTTTTGTAAATTGCATTTATTAAACAATATAATCAAAATTCCTAAAATCTTGCTAGTTTCCATATATACAAGATGCACAATTGTAGTGTATACACATGTATACAGTCTCGATAGTATCAGTTTATACAAGATACACAGATGTTAGTTTATACACATGTGTACACTCTCGCTAACTATCAATTTATACAGATGCACCGCTGTTATGTGTATACACATGTGTACAGTCTCGCTAACTATCAGTTTATACAAGATACACAGTTGTTAGTTTATACAGATATGTACAGACTTTTGATACATTTGTGTATTTTGTAGTCCACGACCTAGTTCCGTTAGGAGTTTCATATACGGTTTGAATCCGGGAGGGACAGTTGGTGTCCGTTGACCGTTGACTGGACCGTTGACCGGTCGGCCTGTGAGTAATGTGTGCGCTGAGTGAGGCTCGAACCCGGGACCTCTCGTACGCGTGCACGCAGCTCTACCAACTGAGCTACGTGTCTAACCCGAAATATTCTCTGTTTTAATTATATATATATATACTAATTAACTGTTATTTTATTTGGCTTAATATTAAAATGATTTAAAATGGCCGAACCGCTTGCAGGGACCCGGAGTTGAACTCGGGTCCTTCGGTTCGTATGCGCACAGCCCAACCAGTTGGGCTGTGTGTCTAATCTGTTTAAATTACGGTTTATATTATTCTTATAAACATGCTGTGACTCGTTCTGATTCAGTTTTAAAAAGGTTGGTTTTAATTCTGAAAGTCGGTACGTTGCAAGATTCGAACTCGTGACGTTTGTTTTGTTTGCGCACACAGTCCACCGCTGGACTGTGTGTCTATCCCGTTTGATTATGTGATTTTAATTATACTTATACTTATTCCTGACTTCGTCTTCTTCGTTTACAAACACCCAGATCAGAGAGTTCCGACTGTTTTGTTTAACTTGATTATCAAAACTTATAATTAGTTGAAATGTAATAGTAAACGGGATTATAGAACAGAGTGTACCAAAACAGCGTGTTTAATTCAGGTTTCCGGCAAGGGGGCGTCGGCTCTGATTGGCGATCTCCGTCTGAGTGAATCAATCGACGGTTTTGATCAATGAGTTGTGCAATTAAGGTACTAAACAAAGGATATTAGGGGGTTTAGATGATTGTACCGATTCACAGCGAAACTTCGGAGTTTTCAGAGATTTTCCGGCGAGTGTAAAATTTCTTGGCAGCATTGTCTGGAACCGATTCTGGTTGAAGGATTGAAGTTAATATATGTCTAACAATGGTTTGAAAACGAAAGAGTCGAGAAAATTACCGATTTGAAGTGAGTCTCGGTTTTCCGATGAAAGTCCGGCGACTGTAAAATATCTCCGGCGAGCGCTAAAGCTTCGAAAGTTTGTGCGATTTTGAGCGAAAAGATTACCAGAGGTTTGGGTGGGTATTTATAAGGAAGAATCGGTATGAACTGGGTCCGAATTTGGTCTTGATTCGTGGTCAAGTTTCTCCGGCGGTTACGACTGCAATTGACTGTTAGACGTCGGTTATAACCGATGTCGACGTCGGTTATAACGTTATAGTCAAAAGGAATAATGGCTGAACTCGCGGATTGCCGGATTTTCCGGTGATTGCGAGTTCTGCCGTGCTAGAAGTCCGGTTTGAATTCGGATTTTATCTTAAGTATTATTTGTTTCGATATGATAACAAAGAAGTCAAGTGGTGGAGTGGTATGTTGTTTGTTTAATGAACCGGCTGACCCGGGTTCGAAACCCGGCAGCGGTATTTATTTTTTTATTCACTATTTCTTTGTTTTTATTGATTATGTTTTAAAATTTTAACAATGTTTATTAGTTATGTATCGTTTAAAATTAATATGAACATTAAATACGTAATGAAAATTATAACTGAGATATTCGATTAATAAACGAAGCGCGTTTTGAAAACCCGTTTTTTGACGGATGTTACAACGGTCGTGTAGTCGACCTTGACCACAGCACCAGATGTCACGGTAGTTGACAAATCGCTCCTTGCCGTTCGAAAAAAAAAATCTTTGTAGCAACATTGTATTAAAGTCCAATCCCATCCAAAAATAGGAAAGGCTTTCTTTTTTTTTTGATTTTGAAGTTTTAAACTTTTTAATTAGAGTAAATTGCACAAAATATCCTTTATGTTTCCTCAAACTTGTAAGTTCCAGCCTTAATGTTTAAAAGTTGTTAAAACAGCCTTTATGTTTATTTTTGTTACGGGTTCAATCCTTTACAGCTAACCACGTTATTTTCTTCAGTTAAGTTCCCTCACATGCATAACATGTGAGGGTATATTCGTCATTTTGGTTGATATTCCACCCACTTCAATTATAAAAAAAAAAGAATATTTAAGTTTTAACTTAGTTTAAACAAAGTTTGGTAAAACGTACGCGACTACAGAGGAGCACGATTACCGTTTGATAGTGTTTAAGTCTAACTTCGGCGTCCTAAGCGTCACCATTTGCTGGATCCGACTACTGAACACGGTGTTACGAAGTTCTCTGATTTGACGGCATCGGAGTTCCGTGAGAGGTATCTAGGGTTGAAGAGTCGTTTGTCGTTTCCGTCTGATGCGAATAAGGCGCCGATTCTTCCAACTGATGATAATCCTGAAGAGTTTGATTGGCATGATCAAAATCTGTGTTCATCTTTACAGCTTAGTGGACTAGTTTAACAAGATTCCTATCTTAATTCCGGGTTCGCCGGAATCCGGTGAAGTCGCCGGAGAAGAAGACCGGAAAAGAGGGTGTTTGGTTTTTAAAAGTTTGGTTTTATTGCACATTAGTCCCTGCGGTTAGAATTTTTTTAAAATAGATTAAACCTTAAATATTCTTTTTTCTTATAATTGACGTGGGTGGAAGATCAACCAAAATGACGAAATACCCTCACATGTTATGCATGTGAGGGAACTTAACTGAAGAAAATAACGTGGTTAGCTGTAAAGGATTGAACTCGCAACAAAAATAAACTTAAAGACTGTTTTTTGCAACTTTTAAACATTAAGACTGGAACCTGCAAGTGTGAGAAAAAACATAAAGGATGTTTTGTGCAATTTACTCTTTTAATTATTTTAAAATATAAGTTTTTGGGACATAAATATAAGTTTTTAAACTTAATTTTTTCTATTCATCCATATAAGTTTTTGGCACACGAACTTTAATTTTTTATTCATCCATATAAGTTTTTGGGGACATGAATATAAGTTTATACTTTATTTTGTTTTATTCATCCAAACAGAAACAAACTAATAGTGGGTGTTACTATTAAGTAACTGTTGATGGGGTAGTGCGTTAAGAAAAATAAATTAAATTTATTTTTACATTATTTTCATAAACTTTAAAAATTTGTTAAGAAAAAACAAACCTATTCTAGTTTTTAATTTTTTTCCGTGGGCTCGTATAAAACTAGCCTCCCTACAGAGATGTCAGACTCTATCCTGAGCTCATTCGGGTTTTCGTCTCACCGCGTGTTACGCCAAAGAGTTCTGCTCTTGTGGTTGCACAGCGACTGTCAAGTGGCAGCCGACGAGATGGTTTTCCGGGGGAATGCCCAAGCCAAACTCTAAAGCCAGCGTGGGCCCGATTAAGACAACATAGTCTGGCCGAAGTGGGCAACAAAACTTTCCAATTTGGGGAGTGCGGTAACATAATACAAGAAAGTTGTCGTTTAAAAAAAAGATTATAACGGCCTTTTTTTATAACTTCTATATAACTGATTAGATTTGTGTAATAGTAATTTGGTATATTTACGTTGAAGGTAAAGGAAATTATAGAACTAGCAGTAAATACTTATTTCCGTCAAGATAATAACATTACAAGGTGGCCACCTAAAATGGAGGGTGTAGACGTGTAGTTATTAATATAAATTGAAGTTTCAATGTTGGGGACCTACATGTCATTTATGAAAGTCAGAGGGCATAACCGTAGATATTAAACGATTGATCAAAAAACCTGGATAAAGAAAAACGAAAGATAGAATAACTGAATAACCGATAGTTCCCATTTGTCGACTGTTTAATTAATAATGGTTGGTCAAGCTAATGGTTGGTCAAATTATTAGGAAATATGATACTTCATTCACTATGTTTGACCAAAATAAAGGTTATACAACTATACCATGTTTATTTATTTTGTAGTACTATGTTTCGCATGACAAACAAAATTTAATAATAAAACGGTTTATTGAGTTATTTTCTCATTTTAGTGTCTAAAAATCAGGGCTGGTAAATCGTGTTTTAACGGGTTTAACAGGTATTTGACGCGAACAACATAAGTTTTAATACGACTTATTTAACTACTTTATATTTAATGTCTATAACACAGTTGTATGTTTTATGTAACAAAAAGGAGAAATGATAGATCCGAACCTTCTAATTTTAATTATTTAAAAAAGAATGAAAAATCACATCGTATACTTTTCAGTAAACAGGTCTAATCACATATTATACATGTTACTTATTGCCAGCCTACTAAGAATCGATTTTGAACGAGCTTCATGAATAAATGACCATTGACATATTATTAAGTTGTATAGAGGCCTTCACGGAGGCTTTGCTTGACCAACACAAATTCTTTTATCTAGAGGTCTTAAATAGAAAAGATTAAACATGATCAAATTCTTCCAAGCTCAAGAAGTTTGATCACTAATGCGACCCATCTTCTTGTTCTACACAATTTCTCTAATCTCACACAATTTTGATCCATGGGGATCCCGTCGTTGTAAATACTTTTTTGTGAACGGCGAAACTTCTATATAAATATAGAAAAAGCGTGGACAGCAAACGACCGATACTCAACAGTTACAGTATTACATCGTGAATGTTGAAATCACGTCATCTATCTCAATCAAGGGTACAAATTTTGATTAAGTTTTTTAATAACGAAAAAACTAAGCCCAAGTTTGGGTACTTAGTTATGATTAAATCATTTTCGAGGTTGTTAAAAAAACTAACAAGTGTTCCTGGTCAACCCAGACATCAGCAATGAATCATACCCTTCAGCAACATCATTTTCCTCTAGAATATTAAATCCTTTAATTTATATTACATAGCCAAAACAAAGAATTTAACAAACTAGATTATTTACAAACTTATAATTAAAAGATGGGATCAATCAATCAAGCTATGACATCTCATTTTAGCTTTTCATGGGTTCTAGTGATCAAATGGGTTGACGGTGTTTCACGCCATCACTTGATTACTTGCCACTTCCCAAGAAATTACCCCATATTTTTTCTCCACTTTTCTCCCATCTAGCAGTGATGGTGACTAGGGAAAAACCCCATCACATCATGATCAATGCAGAAGCGGTGATGTGATCACATGAATCTATCACTGGAGTGCCTCGTCCATCCTAAGATAGATAAAAAAACTGTAAAAAAGTACATAAATTAATGTTTTAAAAGTTAAAACATTGTATATTTTTGTTGTTCCAACTAATTAATACATTTAAAGGGTGGAGGGGAACTCCTAGCTTATCCAACAAGTACCTATGCCACCGTCCAATAATATTGTACCATCTCATTTCAATAATTAACCCAAAAGAAAGGGCATTCTTTTAGTTGAACCTACTACCCTAACATTTTAAAACAAACCAAATAAATAAAAAGAAACCTTCATTAGTTACAAATAAAACAATTACTATACATAAAAACAAAATATATAAAAAAATTGAAACTAAAAATAACAAATCATTGTCCGAACAGGGGATGTTCCAATTTGGTAGACAAGCAATGTGTTCTTAAGATCATATCTAAGTTTAAAATGTGGATCTTGATCTCGCAACTCTGAAATGATATCATCGACAACGATTCCACGGTCCATCATGTACCCTGGTGATATACATTCACGTTGTCCTTAAAATCATATTGTGCAATATAATACAAACGTACATCACATTCCCTTATCTTCTCGCACTTAATTGCCTGTGCCAGTTGATTAAATATACCCCATCTAGATTTTAAAACACCAAACCTTCGATCGATAACTTTTCTTGTCATCTCTTACTCATTCTTGAACTTTTTCCAATGTCTTTGTTTGGTCACGCATAAGGTTTCATTAAAAAAAGAAAACATACTAACGTGGGCAAATCTCATCAGCTAGATAATAGCCATGTCTGTATTGTCGCCTTTTAACCTAAAATGGATACCTCGGGGCGGCTCCATGCATTTCATTATTAAATAAGGAGGATTGATGAGAACATTGATGTCGTTGTTCGAACCGATAACATCATAGTACTCATGTCAAAACCTAAAGAATTTGACACACCGCTTCAAGCATGATCAACGGGCATTAGTGATCGCCTCTCGTAATGTGGCCTCGTAAACTTGTCGAGCACATCCTCTAAACAATATATGTATAGTTGATGCTACCTAGCATCCCTGAAAGGCCTCATCTAGCCTCTTGTGTGTTGTACACTTATATAAAAGTGCAATGTCATGGCTAGTTTGTTTACGAAAGAGCTCTTTACCGTATAAACTAATAATTAAATTACAAAAATATTCTATGTATTCACGTGAAGCCCTAGCAGACATAGCCAAGTATTTATCATACTCATAAGAACATTATTGATTGTGAGTTGGCAAACCACTAATGCTCATTTTTATAACGATGTAAAACTCTTTTTAACCTCTTGATGTAACCTTCTTGAAACCATTAAAAATTTGCTTATCCCGACAATTTTTAAAATAATTCATTGTATAGAAGTAATCTCGCTCTAAACATCATAACATCGTACTTTGGGTTTCCGATGAATTAACTGTCATTAGAACTTGATGTGCCAATTCAAATCACGTTGCACATACTTTTTCTTTGATCGTTTTGTATCTTCATGTTCGATTGATGCAATGGCCACTTTGTCATAAACTCAAGACCACTAGAATCAGTAGAAAGAAACTTAAGACCATCAGAATTGGATAAGTCCGAAGGCAATTCAAGACAACTAGAATCGAATGGATTAAAATCAATTGTGCTAATTTAAATGTATGAAGAGAATGAGTATAATTTTTTTAATTAGGCTGTGTATAAAATGAATGAAAAATCAACCAATTGATAAGGTGGGTGAAAAAAGTGATTTTTTTAATTAAATGATATTTTGGACGTTTCTTCCCCTTCTCCGAGTTGAAGGACTCGCAAAACAACCCTTACTTAGGTTGCGGCGGTTACCCGGAGCCTTTGAGTAGTACTCCCCTGCCATCCTAAATGGTTTAACGTTAATAACAAATGTAGTGTACAAGGTATGTATGCACATCACATGGGTCCAAGTCATGAACCCAATTAAGAACATTCACATTGGAGTCTATATCGATATCTTCATCATTGTGATTTTGAGACAAACAGAATCTAATAAAAAAGTACCTAAATTTTCTTGCATCCATTTTTTAAGAAAGGAGAAAAACTAGAGATGTTAACTATTAATCTCCAAATATAGAGAATCGTTATTCATTCCCCATATGAATCTACATAATCTTTTAGGGTAAAAATATATAAATAGAAAAAAAGAAGTATTATTTAACTTGATAAAAATGATGAGTTTTTAAAACACGAACAAACTTTAAAATAAATATGTTTTGTACAAAGATCCCTCTCTTCATTACAAAACCTGTGAAATGTGACTTCACAATCCATTGGGTACTACTATTTGATATCCTAAACAAATTTCTCATCACTAAGACTTTGTGAATGTCAAGTTTTCAAACATTTATGATTTTATAAATTTTTTGAAAGTATGAGAATTTCTATTCACTTTAATGATTTAATGTGTGAATGTGTGAATTATATATGTAAATATGTAATAGAAATTACTAGGCATAAAAATCATAGTATTTTATTCTTCACAATATATATATATATATATATATGTTAATTTTAAGTGATTTTTACAATGGTGTGTTGTACGTATTGCATATTTGATTTTTTTGTGCTTTAAGTAATTGCACTTTGTGTTGTAAATTTTTTACATTTAGTGGGTATAAAGCATGCCACATGTTTTCTTTCGTTCCATTTATCCCATCACACCACCTCACTCCTTTTCAGCTTTGCCGCTACTATCTCTGGTCTAGTGCTCTCTAACGACCACCTTTCTTTTCATGTCGCCGGTAAACCCTTAAAGGTTGATAAGGTTGCTTTCATGTTGTCTTTTAGTAATTTTGGACCACACATTGAGGGTATGATGGATTTTGGTTGTGGTTCCTCGGTTGATGCTTTTACGAGCTGTTTTTGGCATTTACTTGCTTCCATGACGATGAGTGTTGTCTCATCCGAGGAGTTATTTGCATGCATTGATAGTTGACATTTTGTTGGTTTTGTGTTGTTCGTTTGACCCTTTACATTTTAAAGTATGTTAGATTCTTTGTTTGGTCTTCGTTTGGTTAAATGATGATGATGCAGACGAGTGACCTGTTATGGTTTGGGGCTTTTGTGTCACACCTCAACCGATGGCGGAAACATCAGGACGGGACGAACGAGAATGCTCAAGACTTCATAATGCTAAAATATGACAAGTAATTTAAATAATAAGATTTCATTTCATTGATTTAATAGCAAGTACATAGTTCAAATTTGAAATACGACATCATGAAAAAAAAGAACAAAAAACAAATACAACTTTCTAATACGTTCTAGGTGAGTATCTAAGTCGTCTTACTTGATTCCATGTATCTGATCATCAATATCAACCTGGAATACATGTTAAAGTATAGTTCAACACACAAAGCATTGGTGAGCATACAAGTTTAAATAAATAACATAGTATAAAGTTTTAAACGAATCCTTATGGATCAATGTCTATTCTCGAGGCTAACATGTAATATACGAGCATGCAAATATACTAGTCAACCCAAAGTTTCCCGCTAGCGTAATCTAATTATATCAATGAAAAGACTGTATGTGTTTAACTTAACATGACCTCAAGTTTACGGGCGGTGTGTTACTCTTATAGCGCTATACATATTAAGGGAGGCTTGATCAAAATTAATGACTAAGTATGAGAATTTTGAGTATAAGCATGTGTGATTTCAAGTATAGCACATAGAGCATAGTTTGAGGATTTTTTCGTGATTTAAGCATAGCATGTTTGTGTGAATTGATAAAGTACATGTATTGTACCCCAAAAGTGATAATAGGTAAAACGCGGTCGAGTATACTCATGGTTTTGCAAAAGCTTCCTTAGTAGCTGCGAACTGTAGGATGGAGGGTAGGACACCGAAGTTATCCTACACATGGAAACATAATTGTGTGAGTGTTTCAGAGTTGGATTCGGATTCGGGTTGGAAGGGAGAAAATACAGAAGGTAAATACGGAAAAATGCTACCTCGTACGAGGTGACCACTTCGTGCAAAGTGACTGATCACTTCGTGCGAAGGGTCTGTTGTTGTAACGTTTTAGCTCATTTTGCACCCGTTTCGACACTGATTTTCTTGAACAGGGTATTGGCAATGAGGCAGAACAGTCTAGGACCATAATACTTAATCAGAAAGCGATTAAGATTCTGTTCCGACTAGTTTATTAAGAAAATATGAAAATTATGTATGGTTTAAGTATGTAGATATTCAAGTTGGTCATAGATGTCAAGCATGGAGATGTCAAATCTCGTTATATGATTCACCAAAGCACAAGGTTGCAATAACCCGGTTGGTCATGAATGTACAGAAAGTAAATGAAAAAATGTTCAAGTGACGTGTGCAACTTAATTCGGGTAGCCAAAGCTCCCAACATTCTCACTAGCTAGAACACTAATCCAATCCTATGATGATGATGAACCAAGTTAGCTTACAACACTTGGTACAAAAGAAAAGAAGTAAAAGCAGAAAAAAGTTATGAAATTGCAAAGTGTTAATGAGTTAAACTCACTTAGAAGAATCTGAGATGATTCTACCAAAAATCAAGAAATTTGAGAGTGAGAGTGAGAGTGTACAGAAGGTTGGAAGTGGTGAAGTGCGTCTGTATTTATAGGAAAAACAGCTGCCAGCTCCGCTTCGTGCGAAGTATGTTCATTTCGTGCGAAGTGTACTTCACTTCGTACGAAGTGGGTTCAACTCGCACGGGTGGGTTGGTTTTGGGCTGTTTTTTACGTATTTTAGCTGGTTTTCGAGTATTTTAAGCATAAGAGAATGATGTATAAGTATAATTGCCCGTAAAATTGGGCATTCGAGTATTCCAAGTGTGAGTTTCTTGCATGAAATCACGTATAAAAGATTGTAAAGTATGAATCATATGTGTAAAAGATGTACATTTATTGAATAAAGTTCCATTATAATCAGAATCTCGGATTACAAGGATTGAAATAAAAGATACGAATACAATTACAAGTTCCCAAAAATAGAAGTACATTTACACATCCTAAATAAGGAAAGAACAAAAATGCGGAGCGTTACATTTTGTGATAGTGATAATGTTTGTTCAATTTTGTTGTTGTAATTCGTTTGACCCTTTACATTTTAAATTTTTTTGGTTTGATGATGATGATGACAGGGAGTGAGTTGTTGTAGTTTGGGGATTTTGTGATGGTGATATTGTTTGTTCAATTTTGTTGTTGACTTGTTGTAATTCGTTTGACCCTTCACCTTTTGAAGTTTGTTGGTGCGATGATGATGATGATGACGATGAGTGACCAGTTTGTAACATCCGTCGAAAAACGGGTTTTCAAAACCCGCTTCGTTTATTTAACGAATATCAAGTTATAAAATTTTGTTGCGTATTTATGATTAATTTTAGTTTTAAACAATACATAATTAATAAACAAATTAGGATTTAAAAACAAAAATTGTTAAAAAGTGAAAATAAGAAAATTAAAAATAAAACAAGGCTGCCGGGATTCGAACCCGGGTCAGCCAAAGTCTTAACTCTCATTCACCAAACCACTCCGCCACTTGTGTTCTTTAGTAATATATCAAAACAATTAATTCAAATATCAAATCTCGATTTCAAATCAGTCAACCGACGCGCCCAATTCGCAGTCGTCGGAAATCCCGACGATTTCGCCTTTTACTGTCGGTTTCTTGTGACTTAACGTATACAGTAACTCTTACATCGGTTATAACCGATGTCCAGTCCGCGACATCAGTCATAACCGCCGGAGAATTTTTGACCAACGAATCAAGACGGTAATCAGACTCAATTCATCGATGTTTTTCCCTATAAATACACACTCTAGCCTCTGATAATCTTTTCGCTCACAATCACACCAATTCTCGACGAAATTTCACTCGCCGGAATTTTTCTGTCATCACCGGACTTTCGCCGGAAAACCGAGGCTCACATCAACACGGTAAATACCTCGACACTCTCTGTTTCATTCCATTGTTAGACCATTACTAACACAAATCCACCATCCAGAATCAATCCCAGACGACGTTGTCGGAATTTCTGCATTCGCCGGAAACCTTCTGAAATTTCCAGAATCACGCTGCGAGCCGGTATGATCATTTAAACCTACTGATAATCGTTGCTCAGTAGTTCAATTTCACATCTAATCCATCCAAACTGTTAATTGATCCTAACAGCCGGAGTTCACAAAACAGAGCCGACGAATCCTTGCCGGAGTTCTGTGAAAGACACTGATCGGTACATCCTTTCCCCAAACTCTCTCCGTTCATTACCTTTCAATTGCTTATAATGCTTGTTAACCGAATTAGACATGAAACAGTTGAATTATCATTATCTGTGTTCTTGAGCGAAGAAGACGAAGTCCGGTTATGTTATAAGATTAATTAAAATCAGTATTATGAACGGGTTAGACACACAGTCCAGTGGTGGACAATGTGCAAACAAATACATACACGTCGCGAGTTCGATTCCTGCCCCAACCTCACTCTCTTAAATAAAAATGCTCTTTTTAACCGAACCGGAATAACTCATAGAATCATGTTAAGTATAATAAAAACCGGATTATTAACCAGGTTAGACACACAGTCCAGCGATGGACTGTGTGCAACACTAACCCATACGTCCCGGGTTCGAGACTGGTTGACGACACCGGTTCAATGCAATTAAAATCCTTTTTAAAAATAAATGATTTTCGGATTAAGTTAAATAGTATATAAATATAATTAAAAACAGAAATATTTCGGGTTAGACACGTAGCTCAGTTGGTAGAGCTGCGTGCACGCATACGGGAGGACACGGGTTCGAGTCTCCCCCAGTGCACACATACAAACGACCGAACCGGTCAACGGTCAACAGTAACGGTCAACGGTCATGGTCAACGGTCAAAAGTCAACATTTTTTTTATTATTTTTATTTATTTATTTAATTTAAAAATCAATTAAAAATACTTAAAAATAACGTTTTTAAAGTTAGAAAATAGCCTTAAACTCACAAAAATATATCCAAAAATCCTATTAAAATTGTTAATAAAATCCACTTACTTACCGTACCTTTTCGTTATTAATTAGGTTAGTTATCTCTCGTCGATCAATCCTCTAAACTCGTGCGCATTCAACATCTTCAAACAAACGCACCCAATGTGAGTGAATCTCTACAAATTCCCCGTTTTAATCACGTTTTTGGGGTGTATCATGTGTCTTACTATTTATTACATTTAAACAATTGTGCATCCATCATATCCATGATCAAATGTGTATTCAATATGTTTGTGTGGTTAATGTTTAGATTATATTTATCGTTTTCAGTACATACATTATCATAGGCCGCCGCTCCCTGTTACCTATGAGCGTGAGCCGTTCCCCATTACCTATGAGCGTGAACGAGGCGTTGCCAACATATGATCGGCTCCGTTTGATTGAGCCTTGATCGCACAGACATTTATCATAGGCCGTCTGCTCCCATTACCTATGAGCGTGAGCCGTTCCCCATTACCTATGAGCGTGAACGAGACGTTGCCAACATTTACATTGTCATTCATGTTATATATTCATGCAAGGTGTTTTGTTATTGTATGTTATTGTTTGTTATGGTTATTGTTATTGTATGTTATTGTTTTGTTATGATTGTTATTGTATGTTTATTTACGTTTGCTCACATATGATTATTGCATAAATTTTCCATATTAAATACAACAAGAAATAAATAATAAATGTTTTCTAAAAAGGTTCACTCGCCAACTTTTTGTTGACCCAAAAACCATTTTTACACATGATACAGGTGAACAGGATAAAGCAAGGAAAACATAGGAAATTGCCTTAGAAGATAAATAATGAAGTTTAGAAGGATGTATAGAACATGTTGTATTTGTTTGATTTGATTGTATGATTCCTTTTAAACTGTAATAATAAATATGAAACATTATAATAAATGTCATGAGCTTTGATGAAAACCCAATCATTCCCCGATCACCTTTTCCACTGCGGGTCGGGGTGTGACACCAGTTGTGGTTTGATGGTGGTATTTGTTGTTTGATTTTGTTGTTATAATGTTTAATGTTTTACTCTTATGATATTTGATGGATTATTTTATGAGGATGGGGTAGAATTGTTGTGTTTTGGGGCTTTGGTGACATTGGTATTGTTTGTTCGATTATATTGTTATGATGTTTGATGTTCTGCTCTTATGATGTCTAATGAACTTTTTTTATGAGGATGGGATTGTCGTTTTGGGTCCCCATGAAGATGGCTATGGCTTCATCGGGGATACCCACGTGCTTGATGAAGATGATGGTACACTCATCCAATAGTTTGACCATTGCATGTATACATCAGCTATGATGTTGTTTCGTTATTTGGCGAGGCAACCTTGGTTGCAGCAAGGCTTGAAATCTGAGCCACAACCCTTTGATTAGTATTCATCCGAGTGTTTTAGCCATTGCATATCTATATCGGCTATGATGTCATTTCGTCATTGGGCATGACAATCTTGGTTGCAACCATGGTAGAAATATGAGCAAAACCCTTTGTTCGTATTGTTTTTTATTGTATAGTCAGGCATGTGATTGTGATGTTTAGTATTCTAAGCCTACGGTTAGGTGGTTAACAGTATTGTAATTTCGTATTGTTTTGGTTTGTAGTGGTTGGGCATATAAGCGTTGATTGGTTTGTTGTTAATCTGTGGTGTAGCCTTACATATGACATTGCTTCCACATTATATATGTTTTAATTCGTAAGTGATTGTTTCAATGCGGTGTTGTACATGTTGCATATTGGGTAAGAATTTGTCTTTGATTTGTTAGAATTTATGGGATTGAGGTGTTGTTTTTTGGTGTGTGTGTGTGTATATATACATATATTATGTGTGTGTGATGATTTGTAAGAAGTTGTGGGATTTGGGTGTTCTACATGTTGTTTGGTTTCTTGTGCCAAAGGTTGTCCTTTGTGGGCTACAAGATTCACTTACAAATTAACACACACACACATATATAAATTGTGGGATTGATATGTTGTACATGTTGTTTGGTTTCTTTGTACCTAAGGTTGTTGTACTTTGTGGGCTTTTTGTACTCTAGAGCTTCCATTTGTGCATGCTAGATAATTGATGGTTATGGAACATGTATACTGGTTATGATAAGGTGATTTTTAGAGCGTGATAAATAAGACGGATTGAATAAACAACCGGTTGTCGCCAAGTCTCTAGGCATTACGACTAATGTTCAGTTTGCTTTTTTATGCTTTCTTATTTGGATTCAGTTTTTGAAGGTGAAAGGCGATGAATGTATCCTGGTTATGGCTTTGGTGGCTATGGCAGTGCACCAATGTTTATGAGCATGTTGATCGGATCCTTGTAATTAATTTTTGATAAGTTTTGCATTGTTCATATGGTTATTTTGTTATCTAAATAACTTATTTTTCTTATAGGATGTCGACTTCTAACGAGGATTTCGAGGTTTTCGTAAGGCTACAAAAGATGCTTGAGGATGTTGTGGAGTCTAATCGTCGTATAACGGTGAAGCTCATCAAGTTGACGGAAAGGGTTGGTGCAATTCGGAAGAAACTGGCAGAGCTACGTATATCCATAGACGTGGTCCGTGTGCGTTATGAAAATGCAAATGTTACTAAAAAATTAGATTAAGATTTAATGTAATGTTAAGTACAAATGTTGATTGTAAAATTTGTTTTGTTTTATGGTGCAATCAATGTGAATCTGCTTATTTTCATTAACGTTTTGAGTTGTTAGCGTTGTGTTATGCCCTGCCACAACACAGAGACTAAATACTAGTTAAATATTAATATATATATATCTGATTATAGTGAATATTCTATTGAATATTATAATATTTATATTTCTATAACGTCTAACAGCTAAATAAATCAACATTACAAGCCTGCAATTGTGCAATGCCCCGTAAATAAATACAACTACCCTCGTTTAGATCAGTATTTAGCTTAGTCATAAAGCTATTTGTGGGACGTTATACGACAAGTTACGAAATACGTAAAAGAGGGGCTTTATATGGCTTTATATCACAAGAGTGTGTAGTTATAAAGCCCCACACCCATCATTAATTAATTATTAATTTTCTTTTTCATTTAATCTCCAACTTATTAAAAAAAACTTTTATTAAATTTTAAGAAAAACATTACATTATTTAATAATATGACCTAGTTTATTAATAAAGCATAAAATATTAAAGTTTATTTTTAAATAAAATAAGTTTTTATAAAGTTGTTTTACAAGTACTATAACTACCATATTTTTAAAGTTATAAATAAACATGGTCTGTATTAACCTTTTAATACATAAGGTAACAAATACAATCATTTTTTATTTACTTTATTATAGTTAAAACTAGCTTTTAACTCTAGACATGCTCAATTAACCGTGTTGATTACTTATGTTTACCATCATTTAGATTAAAGTCCACATCATCTATGATAACTCATAGATTTCTCATAAAATAAGTACATCCTCGTTAACAACCTCCAACAACTCCGCCATGCAGCGCAAGTGTCAATTCTAGCTATAAAAAAGCAATAAAAGTTCACACATTTTTGTAATTAATTAACTATTAACTAATAACTATTATGCTGCAAGTGCCATTAATAATGGCTTCACTATACTTATTGCCACTTATGCATTTCTAACAAAATTGTAATTTAAGTATATTTTGTTTATCATTATTTAACGGCTAATGTTTCTTTTGTTACACTAATAATTTTAAATTTTCTCTTTTGTTTAGGTTTTGAGTCTGGGATCTCCTCTCTAATAGGTATGTGTTTTTAACAAGTGGGTTAACCTCACATTGTCTTTTATTTATCATTTAATTTGAGTTTTCAGTTCTATTATAACTTGCATTCGTTAACTTTAAACTAAATAAATATGCACTTGTGTTTATTTTTTTCTCAATTTTTCAATATATATTTGATTGAAAACGAAGTGTTATTCAATGTAATTTACGTTTTGGTATGATAAACTTTTCTAACTGAGTACACGATTGATAATGACTAAACAATACCAGTACACCGGTACAAATATTTATACAACTTTTGTATAATGAAAACATTGTAAATAAACTTTTTTTTTATTAATTAGAAACCCCAATGCATCATGTAGAGAACTTTGTATTAATCAGAAACCCCATTATAAGACAGTGACTAACTAACTGTTGGTTAACGCATGCAGATTTTCAAACTATTGTAATGTGTTTAATTCATGTATTGATGTAAACTTTGTGCATTAAAACACATTACAACAAGATATTATGTGTTTGATCAGAGTTTTATGTTCAATTAAACTCCAAGTTTATTATAACTGTAACCGTTATTACCGTAAGTATTTGATACAGATATTATAGTATCTTCAGTTAAATAATTTCTGGTTACTACTTTGAATTTAGCCTTGATGTTTAATTTTTTTAACAAACGCAAATTTCAATTTAAAGTAAATATGTCTCCGTATTGTCAAAATTTGATTAATATTTTGCTATTCAAGTATTGATTTTAGACGTTAGAGTTAAGGACCACCTATTTTAGGGGTTGGTGCATGTTTCGTGTTCAAAGATATAATGTGATGTTGTATCTTATGATTTTAATACTGTAATTTAGTTATACTAATTATTTAGCAAATTTCATAATATGCAATTTTTTTATAATGATAATAAGTAATGAGTTCAAAAGGAAAAAAATATTGGTGCATGTGATCTCGCATGCATGCGCATGGTTTGGGGGTTTTCGGATCAACTTTAGCATAATATAAACATCCTTGCCTTGCATTTCTGCAAAAGCTTATTTCCTTGTAAAACAGTAAAAGAGGTTAATCATCTTAAAGAGTAACACGTAAAAGAAGTTGATCATCTTAAGAAATAAACAATTGTAAAACCATAAAAGAAGTTGATCATCTTCAAAAATAAACAATTTTTCTTTATATTAAAAAAAACAGGATTTCCTTCATATTTTTTTTCCTTTTTTTTTTTTTGCATAAAGTAAGGCAAGGATAAAAAACATGAGTAATATTGGGTGATCCGCATTTTCTGTGATATGTTGTGAAAATATATGGCATTATTATTGCCCGATATTCATATAAAATGCTATGCCCATATAAATTGAGTACACTTTCTCCACTTTAACATAAAGAATATCTTAAGGATTACTTTCGTTTGAAGGTTATAGAATGATGAGTTGAAAAGAACTCATTATTAATAGATTGAATTAAACACTTGTTTATATCCTTTCATACTTAAGTATTACATTTTCAATACTCGTAATAGTTATGATTTCCATTATCAACATACGTAAAACATAATTACTAAAATAGGTAAAATGAGTAGTTTCGTTGATTAAGTGAAAGCCTTAGATTATGTATTGTTCTTCTACTAGGTTTCGTTAACTCAACAATCAAAGAATGGATCCTTTTGCGATGAGAAGCACGATATATTTTTTTGAACGGCAAAGGTCACATAATCACTACTTCTAAATTACACCAAATATACCCCGTGTCAAGAATTGAGCCCTGGTCTCTCCTCAAGAGACACAAAACATCTACCATCCCACCAAAGTGGTTGAAGTGAGAACAACAATATATGGTTGCTACAATTCGGTGGATGAAGTCAAACTAGTGACTTGACCACATGTTGTAAGAGCATCATTTATTAATGTAAGCATTGAAAGCAGCGAAAATCGTGTCGGGCTAGTAAGCGTTAACAATGACTTAAGTTTGTAGATTGACTAGATTCGAGAATTTGTAGGGACTATCAACCTGACAAAGTTGTTAGCAACATTATAGAGCTGGAAACATGAAATGACACCGATGCAATTGCCATCGTTGGAGGTGTAACTTTCACGAAAATCACACACATCACATATCCGTTGAAAATTTTCGATTATGAGTTATATCCAACTGAAAATTCAAGTGAACTATCGATTTATTTCAATTTGAAAATGATTCACGACTCTTAGACCGATCTTGTTAATTGGTTGATTTCTCAGAAATGATTAAAACAATTTTAAGAAGATGTCGAAAGGAGAACTTGTGAAAGAGATGACAAGTAATGTCAACAAACTTGAGACAGTCAAAGGACAAGATTTTCAAAGATTGCAGAAGAAGGCGCAATTTCTTCTCACTACTATGAAAGTTATGTAGATTTTGAGTACCCCTCATATATCATTATTGAAAGACTGAATTAAACACTTGTTTATATCCTTTCATACTTAAGTATTACAAATTATACTTTCAATACTAAATAATAGTTATGATTTCCATTATCAACATACGTAAAACATAACTGCTAATATAGGTAAAATGATTAGTTTCATTGATTGAGCAAGTGAAAGCCTTAGATTATGTATTGTTCCTCTACTAGGTTTTGTTAACTCGACAATTAAAGAATGAATCTTTTTGCGATGAGAACCTCACTATATTTTTTTTGAACGGCAAAGGTTACATAATCACTACTTCTAAATTACACCAAATATACCCCATGCCAAGAATTGAACCCTCGTCTCTCCCCAAGAGACACAAAGCCTCTACCACCCCACCAAAGTGGTTGAAGTGAGAACCACAATATATGGTTGCTACAATTCGCTGGAGGAAGTCAAACTAGTGACTTGACCACATGTTGTAAGAGCATCATTTATTAATGTAAGCATTGAAAGCAGCGAAAATCGTGTCGGGCTAGTAAGCGTTAACAATGATTTAAGTTTATAGATTGACTAGATTCGAGAATTTGTAGTGACTATCAACCTGACAAGGTTGTTAGCAAAGTTATAGAGATGGATACATGGAATGACACCGATGCAATTGCCATCGTTGGAGGTTTAACTAGTTTAGTTGAATGGAGTTGATGTAAGATTGTACATGCATAAGTTGCCTAATTGAATTGAATTAATGGCATAACTTGCCTTTTGATTAAATTGATTCACTAAATATAATCAGAAGATTATTTTTATAAAAATTGCATTTAATTTCGGGATAAGATTTGGCTCCAATTTAAGAGGCATTGTGTTTTTCAAAATAAAACCGCTTGAGAGTAGTTAATGCCCGAACCCCCCAAATTCGAAATACCTTAATTTTTGTCATCTCTCTAGTTCACGAAAATCACACACATCAAGTTTTATCCAACTGAAAATTCAAGTGAACTATCGAGTTATTTCAATTTGAAAATGATTCACGACTCTTAGATCGATCCGGTTAATTGGTTTGTTTCTCGGAAATGATTAAAACAATCTTAAGAAGATGATGAAAGGAGAACTTGTGTAAGAGATGAAAAGTAATTTCAACAAACTGGAGACAGTCAAGGAACAAGATTTTCAAAGATTGTAGAAGAAGGTGCACTTTCTTCTCACTATTATGAAAGTTATGTATATTTTGAGTACCCTCGTGCTGAAAATGTAACTTTAGAACATACCAGGAGGCGATCCAAGTGAGAGAACCATGACTACATATATCGTGGTCACATCTTAAATGGTATGTCCGACTCTCTTTTTAAAAGTGTTTCACGACTCTTAGACGAATCTGCTTTTTTGTTTTGTTTCCCCCAAAAAAGATTAAAACAATCTTAAGAAGACGACGAAAGGAGAATTTGTGAAAGAGATGACAAGTAATTTCAACGAACTTGAGACATTTATAGGACGAGATTTTCGAAAATGGAAGAAGAAAATGCACTTTATTCTCATTATTATGAAGGTTGTCTACATTTTGAGTATCCCCATGCCTCGAATTCTTAAGGAATAATGTATTTTAATAATCCCAACTATTAGCTGTTGGCTGGCAAAGGTCCCAACTTTAAAAATAAACAGTGGTGGTCTCACCTTTTCACATATTATAAACCAATGGACCTTTAGTATCAAAATCTTAATTTCTTTTTGCCCCCTTATCCTTTTCGGTTTAGTAAAGGTCTATTGGTTTACAACATGTGTAAAGGTGGAACCACCACTAGTTACTTTTTAAGTTGGGACCGTTAACAACAAACGGCTAATAATTAGGATTATTAAAATCTATTATTCCACTTCTTAAAGGTAAACTCTTGAACATACAAGGAGTCAATCCAAGTGGGTGAATGATGACTACATCTGTCGTGGTCACATCTTAAATGCTATATACTCTCTTTTTTATGTTTATCAAAATGTTGAACCTACATAGGAATCGTGGGATTCTTTTGAATCCAAATATGTGGCTAAAGATGCTTCAAGTTAGAAGTTTCTAGCCAATAATTTCAATAATTATAAGATTGTGTATTCAAGGCCTCATGGATCAATATAATGAGCTGTTAAGGATACTAGGACAATTTGATTAACATGAATTGATGATGGATGAATCCATCTTGGTTTCAAGTATCATTGGCAATCTGCCTCATTCTTGAAAAGATTTAGACATACTTTGAAACACAAGAAGGAAGAATTGAACCAGGTTTTAACTTGGTACTCACTTTTGAATTGAAGAGTCCTTAGGACTTAAGAAAATTGCAAAGTATACGACAAAAACATGGGTGGAGCTACTTCTATGAACATGGTTGAAATAGGTGAATCATCAAGGAATTCGAACAAGTTTAAAGAAAACAAACGAAAATTCCAAGGTAATAACAACTAGGCTCCCAATAAGAAGCCTAAGTCAACTATTGGAAGTATGGCAAACTTGGTCGTTTCAAGAATGACTGTCAGGTTGGTAATGGCAAGAATGATGCTGTTCCTAGTGGGTCTAAGGATACAGGAAAGCGACAATGTCAGAGTTTAGTACAAAAATATAATTTTGCTCAATATTATATATCACTAACATCTGGGGCATTTTATGTGTAGGATGATAATGTTGCTTAGTGGGTTGATTCTGAAGCAACTAGTCACATGTGCAAGGAACTTCGTTGGTTTAATCATTTTCAACCAATTGAAGATGGATCTATTCTTAAAATGGACAACATTGCAACTAAACCAATCAAAGGACTAGAAAATGTTAAGCTTAATTTTACTTGTGGAAAATGATTGTTTTTAGAAAACGGGCAACGTTGTATGTACCTGGGATTTGAAAGAATTTGTTGTCTGGTATTTAGTTGCATAACTATGGTTATAAACAAGTGTTGGAAAGTGATAAGTGTAAGTTGTTAAGACATGGTACTTTTTAAGTGAGTAAGGTACACGGATGGTCTCCATGGTTTACCAAAATTTTAGATTTGGTCCCTAGCTTTCCAAAAGTACATAGATGGTCCCTGCGGTTTGCACTTTGTAACGGATTTAGTCCTTAACTTTTTTCAAAAGTACATGGATGGTCCTCGGGGTTTGCACTTTGTAACGCATTTAATCCCTAACTTGGACATTCTAAACCTTTAGATTTGTTAATTGGGGACGAAATGCATTACAAAGTGCAAATCACATAGACCATCAGTGTGCTTTTAGAAAGATAGGGATCAAATCCAAAATTTTGATAAACCACATGGACCATCTGTGTACTTTACTCTTTATAGGTATTGGTTATATGTGTAATGGTATGTTTATGTTGAATCTTGATGTTCCTTTGCTTAATGAATCTGTTTTACATGGTTTCTACAATTCTTTGTACTAATTTAAATAAACAAAATTATGGCATTCTAGACTAGGGCAAGTACATTATAAAAAGATCAAACAATATGTCTAAAATGAGTTTGATTCCTTCTTTTGACATGATTAATGAAAAATGTAAAACTTGCATATTAACCAAGATAACTAGAAAACTTTTCAAAGATGTTAATAGGGAATGCAAAGTATTAAATTTAATACATGGTGATTTATGTGATTATCATGCTACACCTTCACTTGGTGATAGAAAGTATATCATTACTTTTCGTGATGATACATCTAGATATTTTTATGTTCATGTGTTGCATGCGAAGGATGGTAATCTTGATAAGTTTAAAATCTGTAAACAAGAAGTAGAGCTACATTAAAGTGAGTTAATTAAAACTATGCTTACTGATAGAGGAGGCGAGTATTATAATCTAGGTTTTTTTTCCAATCTATTGGTATAATACATCAAACTATACCTCCTTATACACCATTACAAAATAGTGTAGCAAAAAGAAGGAATATGACTTTAAAGGAAATTGTTAATTGCCATAATATCCTATTCAGGTTTGAGTGAAGGGTTTTTGGGTAAGATTATATTAACAACTTGCTATTTCCTAAATATAGTTCCTACAAAAAAGAACAAGATTACATCTTATGAGCCTTGGTATAAGAAGGCACCAAAGTTAAGCTTCCTAAGAGTTTGGAGTTGTGGAGTTTTAGTAAGGCTCACTAAACCTAAGATGAGGAACATAAGGGAAAGAGGTATAGACCTCATTTTCATTGGATATACTAAGTATTCCTATGCTTACAGGTTCTATGTCACAAAACCAAATAACTATGTGTTTATAAACTTTATAATTGAGTTAAGAGATGCTAATTTTTGTGATGAATATAGATTATCATCTATACCTACTATCCAAGTAAATGATACACCTCCTAAGCCTATGAGAAATACAAGATAAAAAAAAAAGCTAAATCTCTAGGTGATGATTTTCAATTTTGTTTAGTTGAAGAATCAAGGAATGAGATTGAATCTTAATAATTGTGGAGGATCCAAAGACTTTTAATAATTATGGAGGATCCAAAGACCTATAGTGAAACTATAACATCTAGAGAAGCTGCCTTTTGGAAATAAGCAATGCAAAATGAGATGAAGTCTATAACACAAAACAATTCTTGGAAATTGGCTGATCTACCACCTGGATGCAAGCAATTGGGCTATAAATGGATCTTCAAAAAAAAGATGATGATGGATGGTAGCATAAATAAATGTACAGCCAGATTGGTTATCCAAGGTTTTAGACAAAATTAAGGTGTTGATTTCTCTCAAACCAATGCTCTAGTTGCTAGAGTTTCCACTTTTAGATTGTTGTTAGCATTTGTAACTATACATAACCTTATGATTTAGCAAATGGATATGAAAACTGCATTCTTGAATAACGAATTGGATGAGGAGATTATATGCAACAACCTGAAAGCTTTGTCATGCCTGGTATAAAAACAAGGTTTACTAAATTGATAAAATCTCTTTATGATATTAAGCAAGGACCTAAACAATGACATCAAGATTGATGATTTGTGTTGTCTAATGGTTCCATACTAAATCAAGAAAACCAATGTGTATACTACAAGTTTAATGCTTTTGGTAAAGGAGTTATAATTTGTTTATGTAGATGATGTGTTAATTTTTGGTACTAACAGAGATCTACTTAATAAAATAAGGAATTCTTGTCATCTAATTTGCATTGAAAGACTTGGGGAGCCTGAGGTGATTCTTGGTATAAGAATTAAGCGTGTGAACGACGGTATTTCAATGTCTCTATTTCATTACATTGAGAATATTCCGTGGAAGTTTAATTTTCAAGATTGTTCTCCTGTTAGCACTCCTATAAATCCAAGTCTTAAGCTTCTACCTAACAAAGGTGTTGCAGTATCTCAACTTGAAAACTCAAGAGCCATTAGATGTATTATGTATGCCACGATTAGTACTAGGCCTAATATAGTCTACGCTGTTGGAAAGGTTGGTAGATTTACTAGGAATCCTAGTTCACATTATTGGCAAGATTTAAACCAAGTATTTAAGTACTTGAAATGAACCATGGGTTATTGTTTGAGTGACGTTTGGTTTCCTTCGTTTATCGAAGGTTATTCAGATGTAAGTTGGATTATTAATAAGGAAAATCAATCTTCCATAAGCGGGTGTGTATTCTTTCTTGGGGGCGGTACTATATCTTGGGCAAGAAAGAAACATAAATATGTAATACATAAATATATGATATTTTCACAATATTTGTGCATTACACGCGTTGAATGCTACTGAAAAATATGTAATACATAAATATATGATATTTTCAAATATGTTTTTTAATTCAAGTCTCAATATATAATATATTATTTTTAGAAATGTAAATTTTCTCTCATTTTTTTCTTTTAAAACCCATATCAAATTTCGATCCTATTTTCTAATCAAACACACATGAAAGTGCTAGACAACAAGCTAATTATCAATAATAATAATAATAATAATAATAATAATAATAATAATAATAATAATAATAATAATAATAATAATAATAATAATAATAATAATAATAATAATAATAATAATAATAATTATAATATATAAACTAAAAAATCAATTTGAAAAATACAAAGCTAATCCCACTTTCTAAATATAATTAATAGGATAGCCAAAGAATGAGAAGCATAATGGAAGGATGATTAGTTCTATGGTATCATTCTAAATTGAACCCTAATTAATTAAAAGAATAGATGAATTACTGTTCTTCAATTTTTTTAGTTATTTCGTTATAGTTTTATTTTATATCCTATCTAAAAAGCAAGATGTAAAATAAAGGACCTTAACTACATAAAATATTATAACCAAATGGTCTTTGGTCTAAGGTTACCTAAGAGTTGGATAAAACTTTGACTCTCTAAATGGAGAGATTCTGGTCCGTGGTTAATAAAAAAGGAAATTTTAAAAGTATCGTTAGAAAGTGTATGTGTTGCTGTTAAATGAAATATTTGATATAATCTTTATAATTTTTTTATTATGGTTTTATTACTAAATGTATTTTGTATTCATGCGAATATCAACATTTTATTTGTGATGATAATAAAACAAAGCTTAGATCTATAATATTTTATACTTGGATAAACTTTTTGGAGAAAAACATGTCCTTTGTCAAAGAAATATGCTATATTAGAGTCTAACAATTATATTTTAATATAAAAAGTAGTCTGAAATAAAACATTTTATTAAACACATAAAGTTGGCAATTAAATTCAAAAAATATAAATATAAGAATCCATTACTAACAAAACTGTTATAGAATATTCAATGAAACACATTTACCCCACATAAACTTTTTAAAATTTTTTAAAGAAAGGAAAGGCATTTATGACCAAAAAACTGTTTTTAAAATACTTTATTCATTCATTTAAATGAATAATTGGAGCATCTTGATTATAAAAATCATATGGCTGTAGCTCGTTACAACCAACTTTTGTTGAGTTTCCAGCTCAATCTTTGCCGTTCTAAATGATTTTAGAATAATATATGAGTAATAATTCACCTTTCAGATTATGTTGATCATGGCTAATGAGAATTTACGTATCTTTCTAAAGATTAATCCAACAATTCTTTTAATGTCACATGTCATAAACCTATGATGATACATTTAAATACCTTAACTTCATTTATCGTACAAAACTCTTGTGACAGTGATTATCTACGAACAATATGATTTTTTCAAGACAGACATTTGTGGCTATATACAACAAACGGAGAGACCATTACAGCGGCCGCAAAAAATGTTGATCTACGGGGCTTAGATGATGCCGACTCACTGAGCCGATGGTTAAATGGCATAACTGGGGAGAGTTATAACCCGGTTATAATTCCTTTAATTAGTTAGATCAGAGATAACTGAAGAGAGCGAACTTTGTAATTATCTAGTTGAAAGAATTAGTCGTATAGTTGGTTAAGACGAGTAATGTCTAATCAATCCATCGAGATTGTGGTGGTAGAGAACAGTGTTGTATAAACCCGTCTAGGTGGCCGAGTACTCAGCACTTGACAAGGTGTCGGGGTGATTTCTTCAACTCGGTCAACATTACTTGGTATCGGTCAAACTAGGAGCTAGGCAATCCCACTCGGTCAAGTCAGATTTTCACGGAGAAACCTTGGAAGACGGGAATTAAATTATTACTATTTATGTAAGATTAAAAAAATTATATTGATTTTCGAAATATTTTAGTATTTGAACATGTATCCTTTTGATTTATATTGATATTCACGTATTCTTCTTTTATAAAAATTAGTATATGTTTTATTTATTTTTATAACTTACCATCTACAGGGTAAGCCAGCAGCCGAGTACTCGCAACTCCCCAAGAAGCGGTTAGCAGAACCATGGGTGAAGGGATCAATGTTTGGGGGATGAGGGACTGGGGTATTTGTATCAAACAAGGAAAGGAAGGAGGATACATTTAGCGGGTATTCCTTTGGACATATAGAAGACTGATTGGAAGGTAGTCTTCCTTAATTGTTGGATTCCTTTATCTTACTCAGTTTTGGAATAGTTATATGCAATTTCCAAAAGAATCTCACGTAGCAGCAACCAAAACGCATTTTGAGGTAGCCGGAATGCTTAATTTTGGGCTCTAGAGAGGTAGTTGATTACGGTGATAACAGTCATAATACTGATAAATATGATGGGAAAAGCACGACACAACATGTGTTTTGCTTTGGTGATACACTCGTTTCGTGGTGTTTCAAAATCATGGAACACAGTGGCGTTATTATCATGGCGACCACATTCACAGTTGGAGTGCGATGTCGAAAGGAGATTCCTGGTGGTTCATGGGAATCAAGACCTTGTTTTTAAGCTTAAATCTTGCAAGAGATAGAATATGTTAATTGAGTTCACTTTGCACCATCATTAACTTTTCTCAACTATGTAAGACAATTTGTTATCTTCTAAATTGAAGCAAGACAATATAAACAAATGTAACTATTTCTCAACATGATGTAAGACAATTTATCTGCCACATTTATCATTTCAAATTGTCTACGAGCATTTATATGACAGTCACAAGATATTAAAAAAAAGCCAATTCTACAAACTAAATTCTCATTTATTATAGACAATTATTACGTTTATATAGATTAATGAATTATGCGAGCATGTAATTATAATGTAAAATATACTTTATATGTCGTTAAATATATTAGTTTGTTATATTCTTATTGGTACATAAACTCAATTTCAATAATTTTTATTTCTTTATGAGAACTTGTTACTGAATAACTCACGATACTCATCAATACACTACTAACCGAAAAAATTAAATAAATTTTAGCGTAAGTGACGAAATTCACCATGTTATGAACGAAATATGTCTTTTTCCTAGTGGACTTTTTTTTTCTTTTTGTAATTTCGATGAAAGGTGATTGGGCCTAGCAGGGTTTAAAGGTTGATTTTACATGTTCAGCCCAATTGAATCAACATGCTATTGCAAGTTAAAACTAGGTCCTTTTTGTTTCTATGTTGACATGTACTGAATTAGGGTGTATAGCGTGTCGGGTTTACGTTCACGGGGTAAATTTTTGAACTTGAACAACATATTTATTCGTGTAAAAATATCAATTCTTGCCTAGACACACTAAAAATCATGTAATCTAAAAACAACCGATTTAATCTATTTATCGAAATGAGTCAAGCGGGTTGACGCATTTGTGGGTTGTAAAAATATGATTAAATGAGTAGTAAAGGGGATGGTTAGTCTACTGAATTAAATAAACTGTATTTACGAGCCCACCTGTTTGATTAAACTGGTTAAACATGTTAATGTTAAATTGATTAAGCATGAAAACTGAATTAGCCTGCTATCAAACAAATTATTTATCATAGTGAAATTGCAATACAAAGAATTAAATCTAGCCTAGAGTAATTAAGGATAGGGAGAATGATTTGTGTATTATTAAATTGTAGTTCAGTTCTCAATCTTCATAAAACCTTCAAGATTACATGTCATAATACATGAAAATGCTACCTACTAATGCGTTAACTATCTACAAAAATACATAAGTGTTGAGTGTTTCATAAATAACAAAATTCATAGGACGATGCCCTACCCTAACCTCTCCATCACTCGTCTAGTGAAATGATTAAATACAAATGAGTCTTAACATACAAAATGATCTTAACATGAGAAGTAGAGGAAACTTTTTTATGAATTTTCTTTCCATCAACTTAATTACGATGTTTAATTGCAAAATGTAAAATAAAGATCGTGTATTTCTAGTAGAATAATTATGTAATTACTCTACTAGTGTTATACATGGGTTTTTTTTTTTTAAATTATGAGACTAAAATACATGCTTCACAAGATGGAAAAAATTCCAAATAAAAAGGAAAAACGTCCTCTCCTTTATTTCTCATATTAAGCCCAATTTGCATGTTAAGACTCATTTATGTATTATCAAAACAATAATATATAAAATGGTAAAACATTGTGCAAGTGATTTCTATATTGTTTTCCCCCTTTTCTTGCGCTTATTGGCATACTTATAATTTTGACTATTTTAAAATATTGAATTATCGGTCCTTTAATTTGATGAGTTGAGTTACAGGGTTTATGATCAAATAGAAAGGTAAGATAAAAAGTAAAGTATGCGGATGATTTCTGTGTTCTACTAAAATTTTAAGTTTGGTCTCTAGGTTTCTAAAAGTACACACGATCTCGTGTTTTGCACTTTATAACGCATTTAGTCTACAACTTTTTTCAAAAGTACATGGATGGTCCTATGGTTTGCACTTTGTAACATATTTAGTCCCTAACTTGAATATGCTAAAACCTTTAGATTTGTTGTCTGGGGATTAAATACGTTACAAAGTGCAAACCACAGGGACCATCCGTGTACTTTTAAAAAACTAGGGACCAAATCCAAAATTTTGGTGAACCACATGGACCATGCGTGCACTTTACTCTAAAATAAATAAGAAGGGTAAAAAAGGTTTTAGTCCATTGATTTTATATCTGAAGGCTAAGATTAATTTAGGGAAAAATAATAGTGGAACGGTATAAAATGAATTCTACATTTATTGATTTTCTCTCTCCACATGCAAGACACACGCTAATTCTTCCATCAATTTAAACAACCACACTCTTTCATATGATATTTATTCTAAAATTTTTTTACCATAATAACAAGCGTTTTTAATCTTTAATATGAGTATGATATTGCCATATATAAAAAATAAAAAAAATCATTTTTATTAGATTTTCTTTGCATTGTGTTAAAGATTCAGTTCATTGTATCTTTCAACTTTGTTTTGGTTATTACATTTTTACTATGGTTTCTATACATTGTGTTATTATCAAAACTTATAACATAATGTTAATTGGGTTCTGGTCACTGCGTTTTTATCAGAACCTATAACACAATAAAGATTGTGTTATATTTGGGTTTTCTATACATTATGTTATAGGTTATGATCATTGTGTTTAGTATGCTATCCATTGTGTTTTAATATGTTTTCCATTTCGTTTTTGTTTTGTTGTCCATTGTGTTTTTGGTCCGTTGTCCATCGTGTTTTAGTCTGTTATTTATTGTGACTTTTGACTTGTTGTTTACTGTATATTTTATCTGATATCATCAATTGTGCTTTTAGTTCATTTTCCATACTTATTGTGTATTTTATCCGTTTTTTCGTTTAATACTTATTGTGTTTTAGTCTGTTATTCATTGGGTATTGTATATGTTGTCATCAATTGTATTTTACGGTTTACTTTCCATTGTGTTTTTAGTTTAATATTCGTTGTGTTTTACGTTATGTCCATTGTGTAATAAACAATTGGATTTTCGAACTTTTTTTTTGAAATTACAACCTTAGGGCACTTATATTAAAGATAAAAAGACGCTTGATTTCATAATATATTTTTTTTAAAAACAAATGACGTATAAAAAGTTACGGATGATAAAAAAAATAAAGGAAATAATATTTGACTTGCATGTGCATATACTTTTTATTCTCTTTAACAAAATTACCATTCAGATTTGATTTCTAATTGGACACTCGTCAGTTAAAATTACCATTCAGATTTGATTTCTAATTGGACACTCGTCAGTCCATGATGACTTGTTACCTTCTTATTTTAAACTCACATTGTAGTATAACAACAGGTTGAGTTATTTTTTATCTGTCTATAACTTTCAGAACCTATCTTTTAGTTAGGATGCAACTTCGTCATCTTTTATATCTGTCTATAACTTTCAGAACCTATCTTTTAGTTAGGATGCAACTTCGTCATCATATTTTCTATATCTTTTATGTCAAAACGTATCTGAATGTCCTCGCTGCCATCATCTCCCGGCTAACAAAAACACAACCTCTTAAATCTCCATCTCCGAGAGAAAGCAAGGCAATCCGCGTACACACCTCTGTGAGCGTGCGCATGCCAACGTGGCTCACAGTATGGCACACCACACCCCTGGCCTTGATTGTATGGCACACCACACCCCTGGCCTTGATTGGGGCGTGAGCCAATGGACCGTAATGGCAACGAGCGTGGAAGCATCGGGTGATCCCTCAACCTTTAATAACCACCAACTTGTGATTCGTACACACACACACACTATATTCCCTGCCCATGTGAGCATGAAGGGGGAAACAACTCTTGCACATGTGAGGTGTGATGCGTAAGTGACACACTCAACTCTCACCTTCAGGTATGCTCCACCCCCATTAAATGGGTCACATTTATGCCTAAATCAAATTGATGTCAGTGAGACTGAAAATCAAAGCTCCAAAGCATCTTGCATTTTATCCTTTAGTATTGTATTTGACTTGATCAGATTATTATGATACAGGGATCATCATTGTGGAAGGTATTGCTCTAGTATGATCAACACAACAAATCGTCTATTATGTGCGTAGCTTATATGTCGATGTTGACCAACATACAGCCAGACGCACCCTTACAACTACTTTTAGGTACGCCACACTATTGCGCCTTAAATGGCCAAGGTATAGCTAAGCAACCACCTCATAACTATAATGTGAGCATAAATCATGCCAGCCTAGCCACTACTAACAACCTTTCATGCGGTGCAAAATGCACAAGCAACCTAACATTTACCTAACTCATACACCCAAAGAAACAACACTAGCTTTAAATCATAAAATACAAATATCATTATTTCACCATTGTTCATCAAAGAACATAACCGTTGTTACCAATCATAAAATTCAAAGCATTTATTCTACTGGGAATCAAATTCAAAGTTTAAATTTTCCCAAAACAAAGAAACACTGAAACTGTAGACAAAACCTTATTAGAGAAGATAACTTCCCACATTGCATCCAATCATGCATAGCATTCAATGAGTAGAAACTTTAAGATTGAGTGATTTGTTAAACCATGATTTCCAGCTGCCGGGGTTCTTCCTCGTTATTCCCACCGTCACCGGCTTTCCATCACCAACCTCCTCCACCGGCTGAGGCTTCTTGCACAGCATGAAGTTCCTAACGCCAAATGATCCGATAGCCTCCACCGGACTCAACGCTAAAACCAAATACAACATATTAATAACCGAATTAACCAAACCCAACCACAAGATGTCAAAATTATGATAATGAAACATCAAAAACCAGAATAACCCGGAACCAAACCCGAAACAAATAAATAAATAAATAAACAAACATTGACAGACAATACCTTCGGTCCCAGCAATCGGACAATACAAAACAAACTCATTAATATTGGATCCAAGAACCGGGAGCCTCCCCTCACGAGCATACGACTTCAACGCCGTATCCATAACCGACGCCACAACCTCCTCTGCATTAACCACGAACCGGATCGGACCGGCACTTCCTAAAACGGTAATACTAATCAACAGCCGGTTCGATCCGACCCCTTTCCCGGCCTGATTCTTCTTCTGCTTATACATCAACATCCTTCTTTCCTCAAATTAAACACAAACACGTTGAAATAACGAAACAATTAACCGAATTCAATCTAACAAAAAGTTACAAGGAGATCGGACGGTGAGGAATTGTTGTTGTTGTTCAGGGATCGAGGCCGACGCAGCGGTGGTACCAGCTGTTCTTGGAGGATCCAAAGCAGAAAGCGGAGGTGAAGAATGGAGAAATTGAGATCCCCCGTGAGGAAAGGGGGGAGATCATCAATTGATTACAGAGGATTTCCACCATTCACAATCGGAGATACGCAGGGGTGAAGTGAATTGTATTGATTCGAGAAGCTGATGAAGAATTTGGGGATTGGAGGATTTAGGGTTAGGGTTTGAGAATGAATTTTGGGGGTGATTTGGGGGGATAAAAAGGGATGAGAGATACGCCGACGCGTTTAATACACATGTTTGTATGACTTTTTCTTACGTCAGTTGTTGCGTCATTTTTGGAGTTTTGGTGGGTGTGTATTTTTGTCATCTTAGGGTTTGGGTCGTGGTGTAAGGAGATTGTGACACGTGTTATACGATTTTGTACGTTGGCTTAATGTTGAAATTGCGTGTTTTGGTTGCCGATTGCCTTGCAATTGGATACCCACATAATTATAAATAAAGTTTCGATTGTAATTGTTAAAACGTTGTGAACCGATGACAAAGTTTTGATTGTAATTGTTAGAAGGTTGTGAACCGAGAAATTTAATATGATAAAAAATTAAATGGGAAATCCAACTAGATTAATTGAATTTGAGAAACCAGTGGTCAAGTTAAAATTGATGTTTGTGATTCGGTTATGGGTTATACACGTTATACCCAATGAAATTTATTGAACTGAATTGTCATCAAAACCAACTTTTTATATTATAATTTTTTTATTTAAAGTAGATTATACGTCGAAAAAGCTTTATCATAAGTCTTTTTCTAAATATAAATGACGTATTATTTGTCGTTTATTTTCATTTATAGATTAAAGAGATGTTGAATTTAAATAATCCAAACTTTCATCAATTGGTCAATAACACTTTCAATTTTCAATTTTTACACCAGCATTCCCAACTTTCAACTTATTGTCCGATAACACTACCTAACCAACTGAGCCTTAACCCAGTTAATTTTTGCTGATGTGGCATCTGATGTGGCCATGTTTGCTGACGTGGCATACGATATGGTAGCTGGTGTAGCATATTTTGGTGACATGGCAGCTGACATGACATTTTTATGATGTGGCAGCTGACATCAGCTAACTGAGTTAAACTTCTGTTAGTTAAGGAGTGTTGTCGGCCAATAAGTTGAAAGTTGGGAGTACTGGTGTACAAATCGAAAGTTGAAAGTATTATCGACCAATTCATAAAAATTAGGATTATTTAAATTTGGTATCCCTAAATTAAAAGGTTTAGTAGTATTCATTAATTGGAATTAGTTTGAATATAATTACGTTCAAATTAAGAAATGAATTAACTAGATAGTCTATAGCCAAAAGCAAGTCGCTTTTAAACATTTAAAAGCCGAAATATCAATTATTAGTTAAGTCCTAATCTATAGCTAGCTAACTGGACAATAAACACCAATCCCTATGGTTTGATTATAATTATTGGGAAAGAATTTTAAAAAATGAATTTTGTAGTATAAAAATAATTATGATAATAATATGTGACATTCCTTATAAAAAGAAGGAAATGGTATTTTGGTAATAAAATATTTTGATCCTTATAAATAGTAGTGTGAAAAATATATATTACATTCCTTTTATTTTCTAAAAAATACAATAAAAAATCTAGTAAAAAATATAGCACAAAAATCTAATATAAAAACTATAGCACAAAAAATCTAGTATAAAAAAACATAACACAAAAAAATTCAACACAAATTATATAGTATAAAAAATCCAGCACAAAAAATTCAGGAAAAAAAAATTAAGACAGAGATTCAGCAAAAAAATGTAGTACAAAAATCCAACAAAAAAAAATGTTATACAACATAGAAATATAAAACATTCTTGTAGGTTCTTTTAATTGTTATATTTTATATAGCAATATGGTACTCAAACTAAAAAAACACGCTCGATTTTATGGTGAAATTTTTATAAAAAAATTATATCGTATAAAAAGGTCAATAAATATAATATACCCTTACATTCTTTTTTTCCTACATTATCATTCTAACCATTAATGCAGAAAATATGGTTAAAATTCATTCTCATCCTATTTAACAAAATATATATTTTATTTGATCTTACCCCTATAATTATTAACTTCTTTTGTAATTGTAAGAAAATGATTACCTAACCACAACATAATATGCATTACTCTTTTCTTTTTTTGTTGTTTTAAATTTACTAGCTAATTTATATATATATATATATATATATATATATATATATATATATATTCTTAGGATACAACAAAATTAAATTTCATTTCAATAATAATTGTCAAGTACAACATCAATGCAAATACAATACAACAAAATTGATACAACAAATTTAACTTAACGTCTAATTGTGTGTATCTAAGTCCTTGCTATTTGTTTTCATAGCATCCTCTTCATCAACCTGTAACATGTTTTAAAATACAATTCAATGCAAAAGCAAAGGCGAGTACACAAGTTTAAGCATAGCATACGTATACGATTAAAGTTTAAACGAATTCTCATGGCAACGATGATTTTACACGAGCATATACAAGGCATGCAATACTACTAGCCAAACCCTTAACGCAAACACGCTGTTTTAACATGGCCTCAAATTTATGCGATGGAGGGGGATGTGTGACTTCCTATAGCGCTATACATGTCAAACGAAGGCTTTAAACAAGTTAATGACTAAAGTATCACATAAAGAATGTCCAAGATATAAGCATCACGTAAGTGTATCAAGTGTTCATGTGTATAGGATTGTTTGTGCACTTCATAAAGTTTAAGTGTTGTGGTTTGGTATAAGTAAACATGTTACACCCAAAAGTGTTTTAAACGAAAAGTGGGTCAAGTGTACTCACGGTTTTGCTAAGTCTTCAAACTTGGCGAGTTCGCGAAGGTGGTTGGTGGATGGGTTGAGCGTCGAGTTATCTTTTGGGAGCCTTGATTTTTGAGAGGAGAAGTGAGCTCTTAGAGCTTTTAGAGAAGAGAAGAGAAGAGAAGATTGAGGTGTGAAATGAGAGTGGGAGGAGGCTTCTATTTATAATGGGAATTAGGGTTTAGGTAATTAATGAAGTTGGTGGTGGTTGGGGGGTTGTTAGTTGAGTATATTAAATGCAAGAAGCACAATCCAACAAACACACTTTTGACCAATCCATGAGCTAGAAACAAGAATCTGCGGATTATGCTATTTTTAGTCCTTGAACTTAGTTTATCTTTCATTTCATGGTAAAACTTGATATTTTCGCATGTTTTCAAGTGTATAATGTATATGTAAGTATATTTTAGGTATCAAGTATGAATGTATGAGTATTTGCACGTATAACAAGTATCGGTTTGTATGTAAACACGTATTTAACAATTAAATGCATGTAAGACAAGTATGTATCATGTATGAATTTTATTACGATCAAAGTCTCGGATTATAAGATTGGGAAATGAAATAGAATGCGATACGAATACAAGTTTTCATAAATAGAAATACGATTACACTTTCTAATTAAGGAAAGTACGAAAAAGCGAGGCGTTACAGTCTCCCCTCCTTTAGGAAATTTCGTCCCGAAATTTATTCAAGAGGAAGACTTTGGAAAAGATGTCATTTTGGTGAAAATGTTTGGCCAAAATCAAGATTTTGCAAATTAAAGTTTTTGCGGAGTTCATGTCTAAGTGTGTCAATATGTATCGAAATCTTGAAGGATAAAATGGTAGGTTTGTGAAAGGAATTTGTTTGACTAAGGTGTTGTTGAGATACCAATCATAAACGTGTATAAGAATAAGTAAAAACGTGTATATGTGTGTGTAAGCAAGTGAGTTTGACTGGGTATGGACTACTCATTGGAAGGAATTTTTTAAAAGAGTGCGACCTAAGAGGAAAGTTTTAGTATGACTAAGGATGTATTCTGATAAAAATGAGTGGTTCGCACTGTAAGTTGTAAGAAAAGTTCTGTCAGTTCTAGGGCGTATTAGTAAAATCACTTGCTGTAGAAAAAAATTGTTTGTTGGAGAGAGTTAGGATGGTAAATATTTATGGTTTCTAAAAGGTTTTGGCGATAGACCGACTGGCTGAAGTTTGCGCATAGATGAGAGCGAAAGAGACTTTTAAAAGAAAAGGAACATTTTGACCAAATTGGGCCGGCGGGGACGTTTATAAAAATGGATTGAACGTTTTAGGTTGATTTGCTGTAAATAAAGTTTGGATGAAAGGTTAAGGGAAGAATTGGGAAAATCGTGGTATGGTAGTGAATGATTCGGTAGGTGTATGCGAGGGGTAAAAATGGTATGAATATCGGATAAATGCGACACGGATTGTTGAGAGATAATAGTGATAGTTGTGGCGGTTAAAGCTAACGATTTTGAGAATGAGGCTTTGTCATGGGTAATCGAGTACCAATCATTTCGAAGTGGGGTCATCAAAATTTGTTATGAATCAAATGTATTTAATAAGGTCCGGGGAAAACACCGAAGTTCTCATGGCACGTTTTACGAAAGTTTGGTAACATGGTAGGGACACTAATATATAGGAAGTACCAACGGCGTATCCACCATGTTCACACCATGTTACGTCGTTTTACTATTCAGTGTCATGTTATGTTCCGTGTTACGATACACAGTAGAACCCACTATGGTTTTCATGCGCCTACCAATATAATCCCGCTGTGCACCCGTGATTATTTTGGTTTGTGCATGATCCGTATAGTTTGTACTAGTAGTGTACGGGTCAGGTTATATTTAGTATTACAAGCAAAAGACGTGTAAGATAGCGTATAAGACATGATTGTATGTATGTATAAGTGTGTCAAATATAGACGAAACCACTCGGGTCATGCCTACTTATAGATTTCAAGTATGACTACCAAGTAGTGCGAATGTATAAATTTTGAGCATGATTGAAGACAAATGCGGATAACATTAGCATGCAGATCGAGCGTATAAGTGAAATAAAATGGAATTTAACATAAATAGAAACGTTGTAAGATGATATGCATGTGTATAGGTGCTTGAGTCAAAACATTAAGTCGGTTGAAATAAAATAAGTCGGGTTTGTCGGGAATGAAGTACCAAAATTGTGAGTGTCGGGTGAATATTGAGAAAAATATTATTTTTTATGTAAGATGTGGTTTGTAAAAAGAAATGCTATTTTTGTTTTAAAATTTGTATTCGCATATGAAATTTTCTTGTCCATGTGTTCAGACTAGATTTGCGTATTAGCGATTTTTGAAAAGCTTGTAAAATAGTGAGCTTGCTTTATTTTATTTTATTGATGCAAGAAAAGTAGTGTTTTAAAAATTTTCATATAAAACTTGAATTTTGAAAAGTATTTTAGCAAAGTACTTATACGTATGTGAGAGAAATTTTTCGTTGGTTTCTTGTTGGAAATAAAATGTCTTTAGAATGGTAGTATAAAGTGAGCGTGTTTTGGACGAGTTATGAAAATTGAGGGCAAGAGGTTCGTTTGACCGACTAAGTTGATAGGTAGCATTTCATAAAGTTTTTGAAAAATTGTGAAAGAAACGTTTAAAGTGTCATTAGGGGTTTCGTTTATGTAATTTACGTAAATATGTTGTAGAGTGAGAAATCGTTTGGGTAAAATAGTAAGGATCGAGGTTTATGCATAAATGAGAAAAAAAATGATAAAAGGTTTAGGTATAAGTTTTGATATAGTGATTGTTATGAAAAAAGTCGAGTTGGAGTTGGACTTCGGCTCATTTCTCCAACTTGAGTTTTGCGAAAAAAGACATATAGGTGATCGACAATTAAAATCACGTTTGAGCATGTAAGTATTGTATAATATGTATGAGTTCACATAGGTGACATAAGCATAACAAGTATTCAATAGTATAAACACGTATGATTGCGTAAGGAGTATGAATTTAGTTGGTTTGCAAGAATTATTATTGTTTTTGATTGCGAAAGATGTGCGAATTGTGCATCGGGTTTGAAATGAACGAGGTGATAAGTATTAAAACACATAGAAATTGAGATAGCATAAAAGATAGGCTTAGTAAAATATTGAAGTGTTTTGGGTTGAGAAGCATCGACTATTCCAAAGTGAATTGAAGATCCTTTCAAATTAGAGGAACGTGCTTTGGCCTATAGGTAAAATGCTTCCGTCGAGAAGCGACTAACGGCAGTTTACCCTTCCAGTTACTACACGTCTCTAATTGATCGAAATATTGAAACCTTGACAAGATCCAAAAATCGAGGAGTGAGACTAGTTGACAAGGTGCGGGTTTCACCCCTAACTTGACAACATCGTACCATAAGCGTGGTTGTTACTTACCAAACGAGGAGCGAATTCCGACTCGTTGGTAAGGGTCCACTAGAGTATGAAATGGAAATTTTCCAATAAGGTATGGATATCACTCCTAACTTGATGGTGTAATTTTCTTGAATAATCACCAACTTGAAATTAAACAACGCAATTTCTCCGTTTCGACGTTTAAGCAACAATCCCCCTAAAATAATTTTCTCCAGAAATTGAACTTCAGGTTGTTGCTTGCACAGTTTAGAACCTCCTTTGATTTGCTTGATCTACAAATTTTCTCGAATAATCACCAACTTGAAATTAAACAACGCAGTTTCTCCGTTTCGACGTTTAAGCATATCCGCATTTGGTTTAGCGCACCCCCTTGATGCTCGATCCTCCAATCTTCAAAACCCAACCAGCAATTGACAGAAACTTCGATATACCACCCCGAAAAACTTCAAATCAACAAATATCTGCAAAAATCTTCTCGATCAGCAAATCATCGGAAACAAACTATCTGGTAACAGATACCCGATTGAAGTTGCAGAATATTCAAACACAGCTCTCGGGTTTTAAGTTCAAGTTCAAGCTTCGACAATGACGTCCAAGGGGAAATTGTTGATGCACTTTGTGGCCGTCACTGTGCGAATAGGCTAGAAAGAGTGTGTATTGAATATTGTATAGATTAGAGATGAACACACAACCCAAGTGCGAACAAGTACTGGCTCGTACGAGTGACATGTGCCTCGTACGAGTGACTTTGTGCTTCGTACGAGTGACAACATCTCTTACTCGTACGGATGACCCTTCGTATGAGTGACAACATGCTTGGTTCGCACGAGCTGTCATGTCTATAAATAGGTGTTGTGTGTTCATTATTTTGTAAGTTTTGGAAGTTCCCTTAGGGGAAACGCTGACGAATTCTCTCCAGGAACTCCGCCAGCCAGTCAAGATGTATACTCTTTTGGTATAATGAATGAATTGAAAAGCTTCCGCTGATTTTGTGTCTACATGTCTATTTCGTTCTGCCGAATCTATTATATCCCCAAAGCTTCCGTCTAGAACCATCACCGACCACGGGACCACAGTAAGCCCAAAAACACAGGACTTAGACATGCGATTGCTTTAAATAAGAGGCCAGTTTCTCTTCCATTTGATACAGAAGTCACTTATAGCTGAGTTGGTACCCCTAATGATTGGTTCACTCGCAAAGTGGGGAGTTATATGTTTGGCCACTTTGCATTTCATAAGAGTTCATACAATTACGTTTCTGATCTTGAAAAGAATGCCATGGAGGTGCATTTAAAGGTAAATATTTTATTTAAATATATTTCTATGTTCTTTGTTCATGACTGGTGTTCAACTTAACTAACTTATTTTGTTTAATTCCTAGCGATGTTTACTAAGATTGAGAAGGACCCCAAATGTAGATAATTGATGGATGCCCTTAATGCGATATACATGAAGCGTTATAGAAGCCGAAAACCCAAAGCAAAACAAGAATTTGTTGCAAACGGAAGGTGCACTAATGTAGCGAGAGCAAGGGCCAACATTCCCTGGGATGAGTGAAGAGAATTGGAATAAAATCGTAGTCTATTTCTTGACGAAGAACATAAGGACCGGTCATGTGCCAACAAATCAAATCGTCAAAAGCAACTTTACACAAACCGTGGGGGATCGTCGACATATAGTAGTTTTTGTTTCAAAAAAGTAATGTTATATATATATATATATATATTCATTATTATTACATATAAGTGTTTGTTTATAGTAGTCCAATTTTTAATGTTAAATAGGATAAGACTAGACTTGAAGCATTTAAAAATGATCATACTCTTAAAGGTGGAAGGTTTGCCAGCGAGCTAGAGGAGCAAAAATACATAAGTATCTTATTTAAAGTATAATTTTTATATAAATATTAACCTTTTGTCGTTGTAAAACACAGGAAGAATTACAAGCAGAGTTTGAGTCCCAAAGTGAACCCAACATAGAAGACGAATTTGGAGAATGTGGTTCGTCACAAGTGAATGAAGTTCAAGTATTTGAAAAGGTGTTCGGTGCTCGGCGTGGGCATTATATAGGTATGGGGCGTAAACCTTCATTATCTAGATTCACACCACCGAGTTGCGTTGGTCCTCATGAGAAGGAGCAAACACCTCCAACACTTACAGAGGTAAAAAAATATATATAATTTTATGGGTGCGTATGTATGTATGTATTTATATATTTGTCTTTTTTAAGTATGTGTACTTATTTATGTATATGCAGGTAAATAATTGAACTTTTTAGTTTAAATGTGTCAAAATGACTTGAACATATTAAAAGACCTAAAATATTCAACTTTTAGCTTGGACGGGTCAAATGCCTGGATCAACTTTAATATGTTAAAAGTTGGATGTCTTAAGTGTATTATAGTGGGCTCGAGTTTAATGACCCATTTGGTTAAGGTTGTGCTTGGGAATATGTAGTTTGTTTGAACTTATAATCTATATCTTATTTTGTAGGATTTCCTCGATGGTTTGTTTGAAAGCGAAAGCTTTTTAGAACGCCATAAACTCGAAGAAGGCTTCAAAGAAAGGCAATAAAGACAACATGAACGAGGATGTTTACTATGTTTTATTTTAGACTTATAACTTAGTTAGACAAAGAAACTTAATGTTAATATGGCTTATTTTAGATTTGATATTGGTTTTATGTTTGGGTTCGAATTGATGGGCATGTCTTGGAAAAGAACAGCAGGTTTTGATATTTGAAAAAAACGGAAAAAGCCGAAAAGAAAAAGAAACTAGTTTTTTCTAGGAATGGACTTTTAGAGGCGACATAAGTCACCCCTAAATGTATAAGCATGATGTCATATGCTGATGTCATCAATGGACTTTTAAGGGTGACAATTGTCGCCCCTAAAGATTCAACATCATTATCGACGACAACTGTCGTCCCTAAATGTCAATAGTAACGAGGCATTAGGGTCGAAATTTTAGGGGCGACATGTTGCCCCTAATACCTTTAGAGACGATTTTCTGCATTAATGGGGGCGACATTTGTCGCCCCTAATGCTCCGATTCCTTGTAGTGTTTTGTCTCTTTCCATCTTCAAAGATCAAAACTCCTTATGTATAAACCATTTTAATCTGTGTTATTTATAATTTAAAAACACTCCCTGTAGAGAAGGTTTTCCTTATTTTGTTTGACACAAAAATGATTTTAAAAACTTGTTTTACAAAAATCATTTGGGTTTATATAAATCGTTATGTATATTCGTACCTAAACTTTATGCTTAGAAAATTATAAAATTTTGAGATATTATCATCTGTAGCTAACCTGAGACATGTGATTTTTTCTTTAAAGAAAATCACTACCTTATGTGTTAAATATTAAATAAATTATAAAAGTTATTAGGCTTGTACCACCACTTAATCTTTACTACCAAATAAAGGAGTATCAATGACGGCTAATTACCAAAAAACATAATCCGTCGGCACTCCGTCGAAAATCAAATTATCTTCGGTCATAAGTTGGACGGAGTATCTCACGGATCCGTGATAGTGGTCTGTTTAGGAGTGTTTTTCATGAATTAAAGCAATTATTCTTATAATAAAAAACGGATCAGATGCTTGAAAGTTGGAGGTCCAAGTCTCTTACGGCCTATTACATTCACAAGAAAAGAGAGAAATTTGTGAGGTGATAATCACAAGGGTTGGCAAGATGTTAGTTAAAGTTTATTGTGGTCAAAAGCTAATGCCTCTCTCCGTATCTATCTCTCTCTCCCTATGTAGATATTTATAGTTTGAACAAAGAAGAAACTTTAGTTAATCAGGTCCTGATATTTTTATCAAAGTATTGGAAATATCAAGAAACAAATGGAAGGAGTGCTAGGATTATTGAAGTTGAGAGTGAAGAAAGGGACCAATCTTGTGTGGTTCGTGACACCAAAAGCAATGACCCCCCTTATATTGTTACAACCTCACATAAAGATTGAGGAACAAAACCCGCATAAAATATATTAATTCATGGTGAGAAATATTTCATAGGTCTAGCTAAATTTAGACACATGAAAATTAAAAAGAAAAAAAATTACTTCGTCATATATTACACATTCATTGAGTTAAATTAATTATTAGCTCTATATATCACTCTTTAACTGACATAAGCTTTCATAAACTAAAGCAATTATTCCTAAGATAAAGAGTGGATCAAATGCTTTGAAATAGTGGTTTAGTAGTAGGATATTTGTCCTCATAATAGTGACGTGAACTTAAATCCATGTAAATGCAACGTTAGACCGAATTTAGATGTAAAAAACTTAATGTTAGAAAAGAAAAAAGATGCTTCAAAATTGGAGGTGTAAAAAGATTGATGATAGAAAAGAAAAGAAAAGAAAAGAAGATGCTTCAAAATTGGAGGTCCAAGTCTTTAACACTTTCAAGAAAAGAGACACACTTGTGTGGTGGTGGCCAGGGTTGGCAAGATGCTAGTTTATTCTGGACTAAAGCTAATACCTCTTTCTCTTTCTCTCTCTAGATATAATATATACCAAAGTATGAGAATTATCAAGAAACTAGTGGGTAGAATAAAATGGAAGGAGTGCTGGGGTTATGGAAGTTGCGAGTGAAGAGAGGGATCAATCTTGTGGCTCGTGACACCAAAAGCAGTGACCCTTATCTTATTGCAACCTTGGATGACCAGGTTTCTCTTCTTTATAAATTCTACTTTATAAGAGTTGCTTGCTAGACAAATATCTCTGTTTACTGTTGTTGGTTTACTAAATCTATCGTGTAATTTTCTTTTTTTTTTTATTGGTTTGATAGCGTTAAGATGTTTCACTTCTAATTGAGCTTTTCTGTGTGATATATCAAAACGCCAACTTTAACGGCAAAGAATCACAAACCCGATTGTGACTGGCACAAATCCTAACTTATACTTTGGTTCCAGACGCGTAACAAATTGAATTCTTTTAGGACTAGATTCACTAGATGTTTGTTTTTTGAACAACAAATGTTATTCTAGGAGTAGATGGTTTAGGACAATCTATGGTGCTTCTAGATGGGTTTTGGAATCATCTGTAAAACTAAACAATTCGCTTATGTAACCTATGAATTCACTGTTTCATACAAATTCTCACAAACGTTTAAGGTTTGGTCGAGGTTAACTTAGGTAGTAAGCAAATTCACTAATTTTGCTTTTGAAAGAAGTGAATTCTATATTCATATGACTTTTTTCTTTTTTGTTTTTAAATTTTCGTTAACATATGATTTATTCTTCTCTAACAAACTGTAGAATAAACTTTTTTTTTTCTGTATTACATTTTTGTATAAAATTTGTATTCAGTATAAGTAACAATTTATAGAAATACAATGTATTTAAATTTATTTTAAAAGGAGTATAGTATTAAAAATTATTAATGAAAAAAAATCAAATTATTATATGTTAAATGAAATATTGGCTTGGGTTCGTTCCATCTAACGCAGAAAACAAAGACTAAGGTCACCAAGGCGAGCTGCAACCCTGAGTGGAATGATGAATTAACTCTCACCATGAGGGACCCGGATGCTCCAATACATATTGTAAGTAACCACATTCTGAAATCTGAAAACAAATCATAATCAAATCGCAAGTAAAGTTCCAAAGAAACTTAATTCGCTTGTTGTATTTCAGGCTGTGTACGATAAAGACATGTTTAGTAACGACGATAGCATGGGAGAGGCGGAAATAGATGTAAAGCCATACATAGAATGCGTTAGAACGGGTTTGAACCCGAACAACAACGTCCCAGATGGTACTATACTCCGCTGTGTTCATCCGACGGAACACAATTGCCTAGCTAAAGACAGCTCTATCCTTTTGGAGGATGGAAAAATTGTACAAGACATGAACCTTAAATTGAGAGGCATTGAATGCGGTGAGGTTGTATTCCAATTAGAGTTGGTTCTTCTTCCTGGTCAAAATTTAGGTGTATAGATAACCTTATGGTTGGATTATCCTTCCAAAATATAATATAATGAAAATTGTAGTAGTATACTTGAACATGGCTATAGTTATGCTTTGAAAGAAAATTGGTGTTGGATTTTGGATTTGTTTTTATGAAAGTACTATAGTGAGAGAAAAGTGAATCTTAATATGTAAAACAAAATGTCTTATTTTCCTACGTTTATGTTCCTCGAATGTAAAAAGCGACGCCTCGATCGGTGTTTCTGTGGATGATGTTACAAGCAGCGTCACCTATCTTACAGACGTGTCACGGGTGCCACCCCCGGCATTTGTTTTTTTAACTAAACAAACAATAGTTTCCGTTGATCACTTGTGTTTTGCCATTGGTCACCCGCGTGTTGCTGTTGTGCGCGGGTTTTGTGGACGGACGCTGGCTGACTCTTTTTCTTGTACTGTTCGACTTCCATGCTTAGTATACTTGGTTATAAATGCAACCTTGATTAAAAGCTTTGAGGGATATAATCCGTTGTTACCCATGGCTGATTAAAGGCTATGAGAGACCCATGGCTGAAATTTACAATTAAAGGATAGAAGACGTATCAGTGGGGTGGTGGTCCATTGACAAATGCAAAGTCTTTAAACACCTTAGGAGGGGGAGGTCTTGGGTTCAAGTCCCACAGATGACAGGAATAAAAAGAAATTTGCCGTAAAAAAAGGATAGAAGACGTAATAATTGCATTTGTTACCAAGCTTGGTGATAAACCATTGTTTTACCCTCTTCTCAAGCTGCAGGTTACAGTTAAAAGGTTTAAGTTACTATGTATTCCTTGTTTTAAAAAAGGTAAAACAAACGCTAACAGGATGTCCATGACCGGAATTCAAGACCACTGTCTTAGGTGCAGATGTTACTAATAATATGGGTGTTTCTGGTTGTATTTGGACACGTGGCATGATTTCATTGATTGAACCAAAACATGGGCGGCCGACTTTAATACATGGTCGTCGCCACCCGTGTTTGATATGATATTCGTGGCAACAAAAAGTTAAAAGAGAGAACATAGGAACACATCTAAGGGAAATTTTGGGGATATTTACTCATAAAAATAAGTACACTGGGGTAGAAATTGCAAGATACTAAATTGCATTTAATCTAGTTTCTTTCTAACCTAAATTTAATACACTAATTGTTATTAAGAAAGAAAGATATGAGTTACAACTTTCTCACATCGATTAGAAACCAAGATTGAGTCAAAGCTTGGACTTTTTAGTTCACAAACTAAGCGAGGAAACCCCCTTGAAGTCATATTAAGCTATAATGGATCTCCCGTGTTGTGTAATCCTTCGACTACCTTGTATAATGCTTGAACAAGCTTCTTTGTCAGAGATCTGCTATGAAATTAACACCCACTAGACTTATCACGAAGGAGGGCGAGGGTGGGTAGTTCCCTTTCATGTGACCATGCTTAGACGTGAGAGTAAGATAGTGTTTTCCATTAAATAATTCGAACTTAGATCTTATATGTTTAATGCTAAGTAGCTGAGAGAGAACTCGAGACCCTCTCTTGATACTAATTACATCACATGATGGCTGACCTTGCAAATGTTCCTCATGCTTTGACTTGACTATCATCATATGCATGCCACCTCATTGGATTCCAATATATTTTCATGCTCAGCTTATTCTTAAGCATGTCGTGTGACCTTTCTCGCCAAAGGGCTTGAATTCTCACGTCACCTAGATTTTTCCAGGCTTGAGTTATGGCCTTATTCAAACTTCTTTAGCCCTACTAAAGGAAATATATCTCTAAGCTATCCATTTAGGTATTAATAACATTTGTCGCTAAGCCCACTAATTTACTATCAATAGACCGTGTCATGTGGTAGTGACTTATTTTATGTTACACAAAGTCGTATTAGGATATTACAAGCGTATAAGTGTCAATGGCCATGTTTGATGGTGAGTCCTTTAATTCGCCTTATGGGTCTTAACGGGTCTTATCATCGGTTAATGAGTAGCTTTAGATTACGAAATATGACATTAGGCTATAACAAGCCATTTAGTATTAATGATCTATCGTTTCTAGCAGGTCCATTAATTCAATATTAATGGGCATTAATGTGCCCTGTTATATGTAAGTGGGTTGTTTCGGGTTATACAAAGTTTCATTAGGTCAAAACAAGTCACTTAGGTTTTAGCGAACCTACGTTGATGGTAAGTCCACTAATTCACCATTGGTATGTGATAATGAGTTGTTTTAGGTTATATAAGTTACTGAAGATCATAACATGCCATTTAGTTGTTAATGACTTATGTTTGAAGGTAAGTCTTTGAGTTCATTGTAAATTCATTTTCAGACCTTTATAATGTGGCATTGAGTTGCTCGATAGTCACTTCTCTTAATCAGTAGTAAGCTCATCAAAAAATTGTAAGTTGTCATCAATAGCAAGTTTACATTTGTCTTCATTAAGTTTCCACCATTAGCAACTTGCATTAGCTTAAACTTAAATACAAGGGAAACTGGTGTGTTTTTGCAACATATCATTATGTTAATTGCATTTTTTTTGGAATGTAGAGGATATACGGTTTGATTTAGGGTTTCGATTATATTTTATTATGTCCTTTCGTCGCCAATCTAATGTTTAACCTGTTACGTTATTTTGATTTAAGTATGTTCTGATTTATATTTTCATTATGATGTTTCTTATGGTTTTATTAGTTTATTCAGATTTTATGGTTTCAATCTTAAAATGTTTTGTCTCTAAATCCTGTTTGATAACTTTACATAAGAAGTTAAATTGTTTCTTTGAATACGATTTCATTGTAATTTCGGTCATGTTTTCATTCTTTCAATCCTATTTTATGGTTTAAATTTAAAATGTTATGTGCCTAAAGCATATTTGATAAGAATCCATAATATGTTAAATACTTCGTTTTAGTACAAAATAAATTGTTTACTAATATGGGTATAACCCACTTTTATACATCCATTAGCATGTAAGACACCAGAAAAGAAAGCGTTTAACTCAAAATGCAAATCTCTTGCATTCACTTATGTTGGATTCAGGTATTCTATAGATAAGTACTCTTTTAATCATAATTTATTCAAGTTAAAAAGGGTAAACTAATTAAATTGTCTGATTGACTACAGAGGCTGCAAATATGATACTTATAGTCCTAATACAAGATGTATATTAAGTTATTAGGGTCGTTTTGTAGTAGAAAGGAGTCATTTTCTGATATGTGAAGCTTTTTTGAAGTTGATTAGGGTCGTTTTTCATGTAAAAGAAGGTTTAGCGTCATATTAAAGCTATTTCAGACACAATTCTTGAAGAATCATCCACTGGTAAGCGATAATTTACTCCTAAGCATCAATACTTATCTAATCTTTTAGCAATATAGGTCTAGTTGAGAGCATTTATGAATAAATCTATTTGAAAAGGGGAAAAACAGAAGCAAGAAGTTCATTTGTAGTAGCAATCTTTGGTTTAATATGTCATTAGCCTCATTTGGCACGAACACTAGGTTATGTACTCAATCAACTTGCTTTATGGATTCATATCCATATATCATCCATATGTTGTATTGTGTATTTATTATTGTTCTCAAAGTTTGGTTAAGTGTAACAGGTTATAAAGGTTGAGGTGCTTATGTGGAAGTTGTTCATACTATGAGGGCTGCGATCATTTCTGTTCAATGTTGAAGTGCTGGAGTGTAATATTTGGAGGGGCTGAGTGTAATATCTCACTCAGCTGGTATATAAAGGTTGTCTTTGTTACTATTGTTCAGTCTGTTCGTCTCTCACCTCTGGTTGTTAGGGTTTTGAGCTCTTTGTGTTGATCCTGCGGGATCAGTATCTTCTTTCTTGTTGTATTTGTTATCAACGGATAGTTTTTAGTGGTTGATTGTATTGAAAATTTTGTTCATAAAGATATTTGGGGGTATTTTTTGGTTTGTGTTAAATAAGATTTTACGTCCACGTTTTGTCGCTATTTCTTGTTGTTGTTGTTGTTGTGATTCTGAGTTGATTATACCATTTTAACATACATCTTTTTATGCAACAGGTTATTGAAGTAGTAAGCTATATAGCTTCCTAAAAAAACGTGTTGTACTTAGCATAGCAAGTAAGAAAGATTACAAGGGTTGTGATTATTGATGATCTGTAATAGTAAAGCTATACTATAAAGTGATAAACGTGATGCATTTCCAAATTTGTTTTGCATATGATGTTTATATATTTTGCATGGGGACATGAATTGGAAGCCAAAGAAGAGACATACAAAATCAATTTGGTGTAAGTATTTCAATCATCATTGATTTGATTTGTATTCGATGCCAATTTGTGTTCTAATTATAGTAGTTGTTGAGTTCATTATAGCATGCAGGTCTTGAAAACATGACATATCATGGAACACAAGCTACAAACCATCATTCTTCATGTGCCGATTTAAAAGATATATTATACACAGAATGATTATGCAATTCTGAACAACATCTGGTCTTTTGTCTTTCACTCGAAAGGGTAATAACAATTCATATGTTATGCTTTCTAATTTGGATGTTATTGAACGATTTCAGTTAGTTGGTCAAAGTATCTTTCTAATATGCAAAATTTATACGACTCCGTTATTTTGACAATTAGTCTAAATTCAACACGAAATTGTCTTGTTTTTTTTGTTAGGTTTTCTTATTGATAGCCATGTTTTAGTATTTAGTCGAGTTTTAAGGTGAAATTAGGTGTTCAGATGATTTTTATTTGTTTTCAATAGCCAATGCAGGTTCTGAAAGCTATAGTAGACACTCAAGGATCAAAAGCTTTATTTATTAAACTGATAGAAAAGTTTATTTTGAATTACGAGCGCTTAACGGGTCTGGTTCGTCATACATATGAACCCAAACACGATCTGAATATTAGCGGGTTGACCCGAACACGACCCGTTCAACCTGAATTTTCAATTTTTTTAATTTTTTTTTGCAAATTAATATATTAGAATAGAATTAAAAGTTTACTACAAAAAACACAAATGTATATAATACAATTGCATTTTAATTATAAAATTTTATGTTAATCTCTCTTTTTAAGTTATGATTATGCATAAAATACACACCCAAATTAATTTATAACATAAAACATATTATAAAAAAATAAAATATAATATCAATGGGTTAAACGGGTCAACCCGACCGGTTGACCCGAACTCGACCCGTTTAGCTTAACGGATTCAACCTAAAACTAACCCGAACCCGTTTAGACTAAACTTAAACCTACGAATTTCGTGTTAGGTTCGTGTCGTGTTTTCGGCTCGTGTTATAAATTTATACCTCTATTTTGAATATTCCTCAATGTCCAGCTGTTGAAGTTTAGGTACTAATTTGTTTAGCTCATATTTGAATTGTTAAGTATGCATAACATGATAAATAATTTTTTATCTATTTATAAATATATAAATATTGGGTAAAATAAATAAATGTAGGTAAAAAATGATAATCATAAATAATTCTTGACATGTCAAATGAAATTTGTTCAACATAGACTTGTATACGCAATAACGTATTTTTTTGGTCTCGTTAGCTGTATCGAGTGTAGGTACCATACAAATACCGTAAAGAACTGAACCGATCCCAACTAAACAACACCGTTATCGGGGTGAGTATTTATTTTTATTGTTTTTAATCGATGTAAAACACGTGTCGATTGTTATACGGATTTCTAGTATGATACTGGTGTTCAGTTAGGTTAATACGGATAACTAGTATCGTACTGGTGTTCAATTAGGTTAAATTGTTATAGCATTTTATCTTATGCAATTGACTCACTTTATACGTATTAGCAAAATGGATGGAACGACTAAAAGTGCGTTATATGGTCTTTGTGAATATTGTCCTGTATACAAAACAACATATATATATATATATGGTAGGGTTCTAGAGTGAACACTATGTTGAGAGTGAACTGTGTGAATTAATCTGAGCCATTGGATTATATCATCTAGAGATTTTTAAACAATGACAAGATTGTAATTATAATGTTGTAACTTCTCTTTAAATTAATTGACAGAAGGGTATTTGCGTCTTTTATAAATTGCATTTATTAAACAATATAATCAAAATTCCTAAAATCTTGCTAGTTTCCGTATATACAAGATACACAGTTGTTAGTGTATACACATGTGTACATTCTCGATAGTATCACTTTATACAAGATACACAGATGTTAGTTTATACACATGTGTACACTCTCGCTACCTATCAATTTATACAAGATACACCGTTGTTAGTTTATACACATGTGTACAGTCTCGCTAACTATCAGTTTATACAAGATACACAGTTGTTAGTTTATACGGATGTATACAGACTTTTGATACATCTGTGTATTTTGTAGTCCACGACCTATTTCCATTAGGAGTTTCATGTACGGTTTGAATCCGGGAGGGACAGTTAGTGTCCAGTACCTAGTTCTGTTAGGACTTTCATATACGTTATTACCAAATGAATCTAGACGAGTTTAAAATAATGAAGAAATAATTAAAAATGTGTGTGAGAGAGAGAGAATTAATAGATGAGAAAATTAAGGAATTTTAATTAAGAGAGAGAGAGCTAATGTCAATCTTACCCTTTTAATCTAAAAAATAATCAATGGTCAAGATTAGTTCACTCAGTTCATTTTCAAGAAAGTTGTTCACAAATGATCCTAATCCTATATATATATATATATATATATATATATATATATATATATATATATATATATATAGAGGTTCATGTGAGAAAATTTAAAAATGTGAGAAGGATAAGAAAGATTATAGAGTTGACATGTGTCCCTTTTTAGTTTGGTAGTTTAAGGGTATAAGCGTAATTTAACTAATAAAATCTAATTACGAAATGAATATATGCAATCGATTTTTGGCAGTTATTGTAGGAATTTTTGTAACATCGGTCAAAAACCGAGTTAACCAAATCCGCTTCGTTTTGTAACCGAACATCCAGTTAAAATTTTCGTCGCATGCTTAGGGTTCAAACAAATTTTAAACAATACATAATTAATAAATATATTAGAATTTAAAATCTATAATTGAAAATTTATAATAAATAATGAAATAAAAATTTGCAGATGCCGGGTTTCGAACCCGGGTCACTCTCAAGACCAAACAGCCAACACACCACTCCGCCACTTGCTGTTTTGTTGTATAATCAGGGAAACAATAAAACTTAACTCTACCCGTGAATCATCCGTTTGCGCCAAAAACTGAAACCGCTCATCGGCTCTCAACGGTTCAGACTGTTGAAGTTCGATACTACTGAATATAACCGATAAACCGACGTTCTTAATCAATTCAGCCTTTAATGAACTTGAATTCATATGATGTTCGGGTTTAGAAACCGAAATCTTTTACTTCCTGAATTAATCTATCAATATCATCATCTCGCGACTCAAAATCATCCACAGAACCTCCAATTTCACTTTCGCTCTATTTTCAGTTCGTCGGAAACGTTTTCTGAAATCGCCGGACTTTCGCCGGAAAACCGTGACACTCATCAAAACGGTAAATTTCTCAATTCTTTCATCTTCTATCTGTTGTTAGACTTTTGCTAACTCAAACCTTTCAATCAGAATCAATCCAAGACGACGATATCGGATAATCAACACTCGCCGGAAGTTTTCTGAAAATTCCTAAATTGAGCTGTAAAACGGTATAATCATTCAAACCTTCTGATAACTCTTGTTTAGTCATTCAATTTCACAATTTGGTTAATCAAAACTATTAATTGGCCCGTTCAGACAGAGTTCATAAAACAGAGCCGACGACTTCGCCGGAGTTCTGAGAAAGATCATCTTCCGGTATGTTCATTCCCAAAACCTTCCCTGTCCATTTCATTTTAATCAATTATATGCTCGTCAATCGAATTAAACAAGATCAGTAGAATAATCATTGTCTGTGTTGTTTAACGGAGAAGATGAAGTATAGTTTGTGTATAAATTTAATATAAATCGGATTATATCTCGGGTTAGACACACAGTCCAGCGGTGGACTGTGTGCATTTGAATCATAGAGTCCCGGGTTCGAGTCTGTCCTTGTTCCGGTTCGTCACAATATTCAGACTTTTTATAAAACCCAAATATGAAAACTTCCAGTTAGTATATAAGAGAAATAAAAACGAGTGTTTTAACCAGGTTAGACACACAGTCCAGCGGTGGACTGTGTGCAACGTTAATCAACAGGTCCCGGGTTCGAGACCTGTTATGCGCGCCGGTTCGATAGAATTAAAATCTTTTTAAAATAAATGAATTTTGGAATAAATTAAATAGTATATAAATATAATTAAAAAAAGAAATATTTCGGGTTAGACACGTAGCTCAGTTGGTAGAGCTGCGTGCATGCATACGGGAGGTCACAAGTTCGAACCTCACTCAGCGCAAATAAATACACGACCGGACCGGTCAACAAGTCAAAGTCAATAGTCAACGGTCAACCCAAAAAAAGTCAACATTTTTTTTATATTTTTATTTATTTATTTAATTTAAAAATCAATTAAAGATACTTAAAAATAATGTTTTTAAAGTTAGAAAATAGCCTTAAACTCACAAAAATATATCTAAAAATCCTATTAAAATCATTAATAAAATCCACTTATTTACCATACATTTTCGTTATTATTTAGGTTAGTTATTACTCGTCGATCAATCCTCTAAACTCGTGCGCATTCAACATCTTCAAACGAACGCACCCAATGTGAGTGAATCTCTACAAATTCCCCGTCTTAATCACGTTTTTGGGGTGTATCATGTGTCTTATTATTTATTACATTTAAACAATTGTGCATCCATCATATCCATGATCAAATGTGTATTCAATATGTATCAACTGTTTGTGTGGTTAATGTTTAGATTAAGTTTATCATTTTTCAGTACATACATTATCATAGGCCGCCGTTCCCCATTACCTATGAGCGTGAGCCGTTCCCCATTACCTATGAGCGTGAACGAGGCGTTGCCAACATACGATCGGCTCCTTTTGATTGAGCCTTGATCGCACATACATTTATCATAAGCCGTCTGTTCCCCATTACCTATGAGTGGAACCGTTCCCCATTACATAAGAGCGTGAACGTGACGTTGCCAACATTTACATTATCATTCATGTCATATATTCACGCTAGGTGGTTTGTTATCGTATGTTATTGTTTGTTATTGTTATTGTTATTGTATGTTTATTTACGTTTGCTCACATATGATTATTACACAATTTTCCATAATAAATATAACAAGAAATCAATAATAAATGTTTTCTAACAAGGTTCACTCGCCAACTTTTTGTTGACCCAAAAACCATTTTTACACATGATACAGGTGGACAGGATGAAGCAAGGAACACATAGGAAAATGCCTTAGAAGAAAAATAATGAAGTCTAGAAAGATGTATAGGACATGTTGTACTTGTATGATTTGATTGTGTGATCTTCTTTAAAATTGTAATAATAAATATGAAACATTATAATAAATGTCATGAGCTTTGATGAAAACCCAATCATGCCCCGATCACCCTTTTCCGCTGCGGGTCGGGGTGTGACAGATTGGTATCAGAGCTTTTGACTATAGGGATATAGGATAGGTTATTAGACCCTTAGAGCCTATACTATAGTTGATTAGATTTTAATTGTTTATGTGGTTACATGCAAACTCATGATGTTTATTTCTTTCATATTTATTACATACACAAATGCATGCAAACACTTCCAATATTACATTTTGTGATATATAACGAATTATACTTACGGTCAAACATACATACTTACATACATATTCATCATACATATTTCAATGTTCACATATTCAAATCACCTTCATACTTCCGTTATTCAAGATTTTGTCGCATTTTTCATTTTTCAAAATCTCATCAAAGTGAGTTCTGCGACGGGCATGTAGTAACTGTAAGGGTACAAGTACCGGTAGTCGGAACGTCCTGTCTAGGTTGGCATTCGTATAAATCCAATATAACGGACCAGTTTGCCTACCTGGGGACTAACGATGAGAGTACGAAAGACCTATTAGGCCAAAGCATGCCACACCAAGCGTCGTTCGAACTAACCCCACTTTGAGGTGTCACCGTGTCCACACCTGGATACATTCCGAATATCATACGTTACATACATATTTCTCGATTTTCTCCGGGTTTTAGTGTACGTAACCAGGCTAACACGTGCGAACCATATGAAAAACCCGGTAATCATGGGGGCCCACATGATTACGAAGGTGAAGTATGGCGGCATGCAAGGCCCAATTACGAGCAAAGCCCAAGACATACTATGGATGTAGTAGATTAATTATTCTATATTTATTTTATGAATGTTCATTCCTAAATACGACACATGACCCCTAAAACGTCCAACTCATACTCTTGATATGTATTCCTTGTAGATGTCTTCTAATCTCGCTCGTAGGAAGATGAGATCAGGAAAAGCCCGCGAGCGCATGGCTGCCCAAATCGCTCAACAAATGGCTGCCGTAATACCCAACATTGTAGTTCAAGTTCAACAAGCCCTTACCGCAAATCCCGTCAATCAAGAAGATCAAAATGTTGTCAACCCTCCCCCAATTATCACTAAATGCACCTTCAAGCATTTCAAATCCTGCGACCCTCCAAAATACGAAGGGACTGAAGGTGTCACCGCTCTCCTCCATTGGTTTGAAGAAATGGAAAACACTTTTCTAAATTGCGATTGCCCCGATGATCGCAAAGTACGATATGCTACCGGTCGTTTACTTGGAATAGCACTTACATGGTGGAATACAGAGAAGGCCAAACGACGTGTTGAAGATGCTATGACTTTGACTTGGGAAGAGTTGAAGGAAATCATGACAAGACGGTTTTGCCCAAGAAGCGAAAACAAGAAATTGGAGGATGAGTTCCATTCTTTGAAACAAAAGGAAGGCGACCACACCACATACAACAAGAGATTCCTTGAGTTAAATCAAATGATTCCCAACTTGTTCACTCCCCTCTACCGTTTGATCGAGCACTACATTCGAGGTCTTCCTTCAAAAATTCAAGACCCCGTAATAAGTACCACACCTGCAACTTTGGAAGCAGCAATGGAGTTAGCTACAGAGCTCACCGAAAACCGCATACGTAATAAAGACTTCACGGAGGAGAAGAAGAAGGATAAAACCTCTGAAACCTCAAACTCCACCCGAACCGAATCCTCTTCCCAACCCATTTCTAAGAGAAAACGAGATGGGTAAATTTTCGCTGTCACTCAACACAATCAACCAGCTTCACAAGCCGTGCCCCTCCAAGCTATCCCAATCACTCAAGTAGCACCCAACTCAACTTACCAAAATAAGAAACCTTACTTTGGACCTCACCCTCAATGCAACACCTGTTCTTATCACCATCCATTTACCTTACCTTGTCGACTATGTGCGAATTGTGGACGCTATGGTCATTCGAGCAAGGTTTGCCGCACCTCTCAAAACCAAACCTTACCCCCTACTCAAAACATGATCCAAACATATCAACAACCTCAATACCCCATGCTCCTATATGTTCGAGCTTGTTTCAATTGTGGCGACCCTACCCACTTTAGAAACACGTGCCCTCGATTGGTTAACATCATAAACGCCCAAGCTCAAGCAAACCCAGTTAACCAAGCAAATCAAGAAAACCTAACCACTAGGCCACCAGCAAGAGGAAGGGTTTACAACATCAACGCCAATCCTGATGAAGATAATGACGGCCCAAACGAACCACCCAACTAGTTTCTTCACCAAAAATCAAGAATTCAACTCCAACCGCTTAGTTTTATGTTTTATTTATGTTTATCTCAATCTTCACGTATCTCGTTTATAAATTGGAAATTGTATCCAAGAATCTTAATGCGAAATACTATCTCAATTTTGTTTTATACTCATTGATTTAACATTCATATCATCAGACATCTCGACGTACCTCGATCTCATCATTTAAAGAAGTTGGGTTGTGTCTCACTTTTACATAGACTAACCCCTTCATCATAACAAACGAGAGAGGTACCGTCATCATTCAGTCATGTATCCTTTCAGAATTGAGACTCAAGCTTTGGTTGTTGTGTTTATTTATGTTTTAGAGTCACATAGAACTAATCATAATTTACTGACAAAGCCAATGAAAATTTGAAAAGAATATGGTGGATACGCCGCTGGTACTTCCTATATATAAGTATTCTTGTCAAAGGATCAGAGGCATTGTCAGGCGGTTATGAGAAGTTCCATATAGGATTTAGTAATGTCTTGGTTGAAGTTTGTTTTATACTCACTGATTTTGCATTCATATCATCATACATCTCAACGTAGTTCAATCTCATCATTCAAAGAAGTTGGGCTGTGTCTCACTTCTACATAGACTAACCTCTTCATTATAACAAACGAGAGAGGTACTGTCATCATTCAAACATGTATACTTTCAGAATTGAGACTCAAGTTTTGGTTGTTGTGTTTAGAGTCACATAAAACTAATCATAATTTACTAATAAAGCCAATGAAAATTTGACAAGAATATGGTGGATACGCCGCTGGTACTTCCTATATATAAGTATTCTTGTCAAAAGATCAGAGGCATTGTGAGGCGGTTATGAGAGGTTCCATGTAGGTTTTAGTAGTAGAAGTTTTGTTTTAAGATATAACCTTATCTTTCCAAACGTATCAAAACTCTTGCGCATGAAATCATACTTAGTGAATCAACTCTGGTTATCAATATTCTTTATCGTAGGCATCAAAAAGTGATTCCTGTAGCAGGGTACTCAACCCTTACAAGGAACGTTACCGCCTCAAACAAAAAAATTTAAACTCTTACCCCCTTCTAAGTATGCAATTGTCAAATTAAAACACCATCCTTTTGAGTCAAACATGCCACTACTTAAATTTCGGGACGAAATTTCTAAAAGTAGGGGATACTGTAACATCCGTCAAAAACCGGGTTAACCAAACCCGCTTCGTTTATTAACCGAACATCCAGTTAAAATTTTCGTCGCATGTTTAGGGTTCAAACAAATTTTAAACAATACATAATCAATAAATATATTAGAATTTAAAATCTATAATTGAAAATTTATAATAAATAATGAAATAAAAATAATTTGCAGATGCCGGGTTTCAAACCCGGGTCACTCTCAAGACCAAACAGCCAACACACCACTCCGCCACTTGCTATTTTGTTGTATAATCAGGGAAACAATAAAACTTAACTCTACCCGTGAATCATCCGTTTGCGCCAAAAACTGAAACCGCTCATCGGCTCTCAACGGTTCAGACTGTTGAAGTTCGATACTACTGAATATAACCGATAAACCGACGTTCTTAATCAATTCAGCCTTTAATGAACTTGAATTCATATGATGTTCGGGTTTAGAAACCGAAATCTTTTACTTCCTGAATTAATCTATCAATATCATCATCTCGCGACTCAAAATCATCCACAGAACCTCCAATTTCACTTTCGCTCTATTTTCAGTTCGTCGGAAACGTTTTCTGAAATCGCCGGACTTTCGCCGGAAAACCGTGACACTCATCAAAACGGTAAATTTCTCAATTCTTTCATCTTCTATCTGTTGTTAGACTTTTGCTAACTCAAACCTTTCAATCATAATCAATCCAAGACGACGATATCGGATAATCAACACTCGCCGGAAGTTTTCTGAAAATTCCTAAATTGCGCTGTGAACGGTATAATCATTCAAACCTTCTGATAACTCTTGTTTAGTCATTCAATTTCACAATTTGGTTAATCAAAACTATTAATTGGCCCGTTCAGACAGAGTTCATAAAACAGAGCCGACGACTTCGCCGGAGTTCTGAGAAAGATCATCTTCCGGTATGTTCATTCCCAAAACCTTCCCTGTCCATTTCATTTTAATCAATTATATGCTCGTCAATCGAATTAAACAAGATCAGTAGAATAATCATTGTCTGTGTTGTTTAACGGAGAAGATGAAGTATAGTTTGTGTATAAATTTAATATAAATCGGATTATATCTCGGGTTAGACACACAGTCCAGCGGTGGACTGTGTGCATTTGAATCATAGAGTCCCGGGTTCGAGTCTGTCCTTGTTCCGGTTCGTCACAATATTCAGACTTTTTATAAAACCCAAATATGAAAACTTCCAGTTAGTATATAAGAGAAATAAAAACGAGTGTTTTAACCAGGTTAGACACACAGTCCAGCGGTGGACTGTGTGCAACGTTAATCAACAGGTCCCGGTTCGAGACCTGTTATGCGCACCGGTTCGATAGAATTAAAATCTTTTTAAAATAAATGAATTTTGGAATAAATTAAATAGTATAAAATATAATTAAAAACAGAAATATTCCGGGTTAGACACGTAGCTCAGTTGGTAGAGCTGCGTGCACGCGTACGGGAGGTCACAAGTTCGAACCTCACTCAGCGCAAATAAATACACGACCGGACCGGTCAACAAGTCAAAGTCAATAGTCAACGGTCAACCCAAAAAAAGTCAACATTTTTTTATATTTTTATTGATTTATTTAATTTAAAAATAAATTAAAGATACTTAAAAATAATGTTTTTAAAGTTAGAAAATAGCCTTAAACTCACAAAAATTATCTAAAAATCCTATTAAAATCATTAATAAAATCCACTTATTTACCGTACATTTTCTTTATTATTTAGGTTAGTTATTCCTCGTCGATCAATCCTCTAAACTCGTGCGCATTCAACATCTTCAAACGAACGCACCCAATGTGAGTGAATCTCTACAAATTCCCCATTTTAATCACGTTTTTGGGGTGTATCATGTGTCTTATTATTTATTACATTTAAACAATTGTGCATCCATCATATCCATGATCAAATGTGTATTCAATATGTATCAACTGTTTGTGTGGTTAATGTTTAGATTAAGTTTATCATTTTTCAGTACATACATTATCATAGGCCGCCGCTCCCCATTACCTATGAGAGTGAGCCGTTCCCCATTACCTATGAGCGTGAACGAGGCGTTGCCAACATACGATCGGCTCCGTTTGATTGAGCCTTGATCGCACATACATTTATCATAAGCCGTCTGTTCCCCATTACCTATGAGTGGAACCGTTCCCCATTACCTATGAGCGTGAACGTGACGTTGCCAACATTTACATTATCATTCATGTCAAATATTCATGCTAGGTGGTTTGTTATCGTATGTTATTGTTTGTTATTGTTATTGTTATTGTATGTTTATTTACGTTTGCTCACATATGATTATTACACAATTTTCCATAATAAATATAACAATAAATCAATAATAAATGTTTTCTAACAAGGTTCACTCGCCAACTTTTTGTTGACCCAAAAACCATTTTTACACAGGATACAGGTGGACAGGATGAAGCAAGGAACACATAGGAAAATGCCTTAAAAGAAAAATAATGAAGTCTAGAAAGATGTATAGGACATGTTGTACTTGTATGATTTGATTGTGTGATCTTCTTTAAAATTGTAATAATAAATATGAAACATTATAATATATGTCATGAGCTTTGATGAAAACCCAATCATGCCCCGATCACCCTTTTCCGCTGCGGGTCAAGGTGTGACAATTTTCGAACTTGAAATAACACCCTAACTCATAAAAACACCGCAACATGTATATTGAAGGCTTACATCTTATAAAGAACATAAATATAACTCATAAAAACACCCTAACTCATAAAAACACCTTAACTCATAAAAACACCACAACATGTATATTGAAGACATACATCTTATAAAGAACAAAATATAACAAAAATAACACCATAACTCATAAAAACACCACAACAGTTATATTGAAGGTACACATCTTATAAAGAACACTCTACCATTGAATATAACAGAAATAACACCCAAATATAACACCAGTCAACACTTTAATCATAATCAAAACAGAAATAGGACCCTAAATATATAAAAACAGAAATAACTCTACATATGTATATCAATATGGTACTCATATTAAAGATAAAAAAACAACCGTTATTATGGTGTAATTTTTTTTTTTAAAAAAGAGTTACGTATAAAAAGTTATTGATGTTTAAAAAAGAAGCGGGAACTTTGCATGTGTATTAATGTTAGTTTCTTAATTTAAAAATATTAAATTTACCTTTATACCCTTAATCTAGAAAATTAGTTAATTTAATAGTCAACATTATTTACAGAATTGCCACTATGATCTCAACATTTAAATTAAATATCTAATGGTTTAGATTCTTTCTTATCCTTCTCACACTTTTAAATTTTCTCACAATAACCTCACATATATATATATATATATATATATATATATCAATTTCAAAACATGTTTCATTTTACCTCAAGCCCAATTAGCCCAGCTAAAGATCGGATATGGTTTTCTTTCTAGTTTCTACTGATTTATTATATTTGGTATATGCTATGGTCAATTTTATATCATTTTAGCATCTTCAATTTTTATTACTTGTGAACGCTCATTAAATTTCGTTATTATGAAAGATTAAAAAGTTTTTGTTAATCATTTGTTTATGTTTTTGTTTTAATTGTAACCGTACATGGATTGTTTTTCATTTGTTTATAAACATTTTGTATTGGATAATAGTTGCTTTTAAATAATTTGGATGTATTGATGATAAATTTATAATCTTTTTTATCAATTATTTTATAAGGTATTATTTTATCTATCCCGTAAAATTCACAATTTATTAGCATTACTTAAATTATTAATGAAAGTACCTTTTACATTGTTTATGCAAATCGCGCTTCAACATTACAAACTAGATACGTCTGATATGAAAATAAATTCATTGTAGAACATGGCATTTTAATCTCTAGTCTGTCTAGTCAAAATAATTACAATAATACAATAATGAAAAGGCATCAATTATCACCACCACAAACTCCACTCATGTTGGATAGACATGAATTTTTTTACACGGAAATAAGTCATAGTTTGTAGGTTTAGTAGCGGGGTGTGTTCCGGTTTGTTTTGTGGTAAAAAATTGAGAGTGGGTTATGTTTGGTTTTACTTGACTAATTTACAGATTGACTTGTTTAGGGGATGAAAAAATCTAAAGTTTGAGGGAGATACTTTGAAAACCGTTGCATATATCACATGTATACATAATTTCCGATGGATATAAGACCGGGTATGGGTTTAAAAAAAAAAATTTGCGGGTATGAGACGAGTATGATATTAGGGGGTGATACCTGACCCGATTACCTGAAACTATATACCTTGAACATTATATCCGAAAACTTTTTAACTTTTGTTTTCATATTCCCTTATCTGCTGTTTAGTAATTTTTCATTCTAATAACTTTATTACTTCATACTTTTCTTATTATATATGATGATGACATAATTTATACTTATATTCCGAACTAAATTTTTTTTATTCGTATTATAATATACTTACATTTTTAAATATTTTAATCTTTATTAGTGATTATAATATGTATATTATTTAGCATAATTTAATACATAATATAGAATAATAAAACATAAAATTATAAAGAGAGATAAATATATACACAAGCACACATTTAAATCCCAATCGATATTTTTTAGAACACTGATGGGTATATCTTAATACCTAACGTGTAATTAGGGATGAGCAATTGTTATCGGATACCGGTATCGTATCATACCAATTCTCATTTCTCTGTATTTAGGTAATGGTACGGTATCGGTTTACGGGTAAAATATCGGTAAATACCGGTACTGGTATCGGTACCAAACGGGTACCATGCTCATCCTACGAGTAATGAACTGGGCATGTGATTAAGATTAGCTATACGAGGCTCATACCCAACTCATTGCTATCTCTAAATTTGTTTAACGCTGATGTGTGTGAGTGTGTACTCAATTTATAATAAGTTTTAATTAAAGAATTACCTAAAAACTACACACAAACGGCAAGTGTACCGTACGTGTATAGCATAGAAAGTAAAACCGAGTATCGCACCTAGGGACTAGATTTGGCAAATCCGAAAACTCAAATTAAACTGAATTACTAGCTAGAATTAATTTGGATTTTTTTATTATTTATTTTAATTAACTAACTAATAACCTAAATTAACTAAGGAGAACTAAGATGAAGACTAGAGCAAAAGCAAACACAAGTTTAACCAGTAATAATAAACAAACCATCTATCCAAGAATCCCTAACCACGTACAAGACTTCTACAGATGACAATTACCAAATTTTCTGATTTAGAAAAATCCTATAGTCATTATACAAGATGAATGTGACCCACACCCAAAAGCCTAAGAACCGATCTATGACGCGCAATCAGATAGTGGATGAAGTGCTAGATTGAAACGACTCGACCTATCGAGACCGAATCACACAGCTAGAGACATGAAGAAGTAACTCACTTTAACACCTTTAATTTGTGAAGCTAGTTTTAAATTGATACACTGAAAATCTAGAATCTTTTAAACGCGAATAAATAAAAACATCCCAAGCTATCGAGTGCCTAAAACTACCAAACAACGAATAAACAAACCTTAGCAATCCCAAATAATATTCATATTCAACGGAATTGGATGCACACTTATGTCTATTGATTTTAATTGATTAAGTTACTTATATTATTTCTAATAATAGGGTTAAAACGAGAATTGACCGGATTAACGAATTAACTAGTGATTTTAACGTGTCTATGGTGAATTTCTTCTTTACAAACACATCAATAATGTAAACCAATCAATTAATATCAGCAAATGATAGTACACATGATCATAATCAGCAACAATAAAAACTATTTCAAATCAAACACATAAACTTGGTAAAAAGTCGAACCGAACAAAGTCAAAACATGCGAAATAGTTCATCAAACCTAGGCGGTTACAGAAGTTTAGCCTCTAAACTGTTTATGTAATCAAAACAAAGTTCAAACGCAGAAAACATCTTGTTCAAAACAGAAAAAACGAATAAAAATCAAAACCAAAGCCTTATGAGTTGCACTCTTCAATACGCGATCTCGGGCCTCAATCTCCAAAAGTGACAACACGTTGTCTGCTCTTGTTCTTCTAGAAATCGTCTCTCAAATTTTTGTATATTATCGTCCTCGAAATACAGAGATTTACCAATTAAATATAGTGTAACAGCCCAGCGTAACCGCACTATGATATTGTCCGCTTTGACAGTCAGCATGCCCTCAGCGCCTGCCCCTCACGGTTTTAAAACGCGTCATAATGGTGAAGGTATCCAACCCCTTATAAGAAAGCCTTTGTTCCCCTTCACAACCGATGTGGGATATCACAATCCACCCCCTTAAGAGGTCCAGCGTCCTCGGAGGACCTGGCACCACCAGTCCGGCCCTGGCTCTGATACCATCTGTAACAACCCAGCGTAACCACACCATGATATTGTCCGCTTTGGCAGTCAGCACGCCCTCAGCGCCTGCCCCTCACGGTTTTCAAACGCGTCATGATGGTGAAGGTATCCAGCCCCTTATAAGGAAGCCTTTGTTTCCCTTCACAACCGATGTGGGATATCACAATAAAAATATATGGGTAGAGCCAGACTCGAACCCGTGTCTCGCCCAGGTTCACAAAACAAACTCATGCACCAAAACCACTACACCACTCTGCCGCCATTCCCCTTATCACCCCTGTTGTTGTTGTTGTTGTTCAGTTGCGGACAATTCCTTTTAATGTGCCCCTCGGCCCCACACTGATAGCATCCCCTATTGTTACCCTGTTGTTGCTGCTGTTGACGTTAAGGCTGTTGGTTCTGCTGTTGTTGAGCTTGTCTGACTGGATAGGGACTTCTGCAATCCTTAGCTGTATGACCCAGCTTCCAGCACCGCTGACAGCGGTTCGGGTCACATTGCCCATGGTGGTGTCTGTTGCATTTGTCACATTTGGGCTGATTTCCCTGGTAACCACCCCGGGCTTGATGATTTGACGCTTGCTGGTTTGGGGTACGGTTGTTGTCAAATTTTCTTTGCTGCTGAGGAGGTTGAGTAGAGCTGGAACCCTTAGCTTGACTTCCGTCCCATCTACGCTTGTTATCAGAAGAGCTTTCATAAGCTGATGAGTTGCGTTTGGGTAACTTGTCCTGTTCCACTGCCTGATCAGTTAGTCGGTGAGCAGGTCTGCCCACTTCCTCGCGATCAAAGAAACCGACAAATATGACACGCTTTGCAGGCTATACTTGAAGGAAGTAGTCTCGCGGCACGGAGTGCCTACCTCTATCATCTCTGATCGTGACCCTCGTTTCGCGTCCTACCTATGGAAGTCCATGCATAAATCATTCGGTTCGCGATTAGACATGAGCACAACCTATCACCCACAAACCGATGGTCAGACCGAACGCACCATCCAGACACTTGAGGACATGCTGCGTGCATGTGTTATCGATTTTGGTAAAGGTTGGGAAAGACACCTACCCCTGGTGGAATTCTCCTACAACAATAGTTATCACTCGAGCATACAGGCCGCACCATTTGAAGCATTGTACAGACGAAAATGTCGATCACCTATTTGTTGGGCTGAAGTTGGAGACAGCCAAATCATTGGTCCTGGACTCGTGTTTGTAACATCGGAGAAGATTGTTCAGATCAGAAACCGGATAGCAGCAGCTCGTGACCGTCAAAAAAGCTACGCAGATAAGCGTAGGAAATCGTTGGAATTCCAAGTTGGTGACAGGGTTTTGTTGAAAGTCTCACCTTGGAAGGGCGTTGTTCGTTTTGGGAAACGAGACAAGCTCAATCCGCGCTATGTTGGACCATTCGAGATCATAGAAAGAGTTGGCACAGTGGCTTGTAGACTGGATTTACCTGAAGAACTCAGTGGTGTGCACATATATCGAACCTGAAGAAATGTCTATCTAATGAGACACTTATGGTCCCATTCAAGGAACTCAAGATAGATGACCAACTTCGTTTTATTGAAGAACCACTTGAAGTAATGGATAGAGGGGTCAAAATGCTTAAACACAGTAAAATTTCCATTGTTCGGGTTCGTTGGAATTCAAAGCGTGAACCAGAGTTCACCTGGGAACGGGAAGATCAGATGATGGGCAAATATCCCCAATTGTTCAAAAATGATGCATCCAAAGCTGAAGTTGATACTGAAATTTCGAGACGAAATTCCAAACCAACTTGGGGATGATGTAACACCCCACGGAAACGCTCAACTGCACTATCTCCTTCAGCAAATGTTCGCTAAATTTCGGGATGAAATTTCTCTCAACTTGGGGATGATTTGACAACCCGATATCTTGAGGTAAAATTATTTTTAGTTTCGCATTTATAAATAAATCTATATAGACTTATCTTAATCGACGAATGAATTTTATATCTATTTAATTTATATTATCTAAACGCGTATTCGGACCAAATCTGTATCGTATTGAACCGACCCGAACCGTTGAACCAGAATACATATCTCGCGTGTCGATTCAACCCACTCACATAGCTCGGAACTTATGAGGCCCGAACCTTAGCATGAATATTATACGTTACATTAATTGATTAATTATTCGATATATTATTATTTTTAGCGTAAATATTACTATTAGAACTAATAACAATAATAATAATAATAACAAAAAATAATAATAATAACAATATCCATTCAGCAGATCGTGCAACTTCCTCAATCTCTTATTTGACTTTTATCCATTTTCTTTTTGGTTACGTAACTGCAAGTCCGATCCCAACTCCTGTTATCTCTCCCTCTCATCTCAACTTACGGCAATAAGAGGCTTCCATTCATTGTCGCCTACACCAGAAAACCGTAAGGAAAGCGCAGTCCGATCACCGCCCCTTCTCTCGACAACGACTGCCACTCCGGAGTAGCCACCCAAAGTCATCAGCCGGTAAGTGCCACTCACTCCGTTGTTATGTAGCGAGGTCTCGTTGTTTCGGTTCGACCATGACTCTATGATTTGCAACACATAAGTTTATATATGAAACTGTTTAAGTATTATGTGCATCTCGTTGTTTTGGTTCGACCATGATTCTAAGATTTGCAACACATAAGTTTATATACGAAACTGTTTAAGCATTATGTGCATCTCGTTGTTTCGCTTCGACCATGATTCTAAGATTTGCAACACATAAGTTTATATACGAAACTGTTTAAGTATTATGTGCATCTCGTTGTTTCGCTTCGACCATGATTCTAAGATTTGCAACACATAAGTTTATATACGAAACTGTTTAAGTATTATGTGCATCTCGTTGTTTCGCTTCGACCATGATTCTAAGATTTGCAACACATAAATTTATATATGAAACTGTTTAAGTATTAGGTGCATTGAATTGACGTTGCGAAGTACATGTGAGTGTAGTATACGTAATGAAATGTTGTTCGAAAATATTAGCAAGCGTGAGTTTTAATATGGACAACCGTAATGTGCACGTTTATGAGTGAATAGATATACAAAACTTGATTTGAATTAAATGGGTGTGATCATGGAAAGTGTGATAAAAGAAAAGCTATACATGAATGTGTTGATGGAAACTGTGAAAAAAAAAAAGAAAAGCTTTACATGAAGTGTGTTAGACTGTTAGCATGATATTATATGTGGATGGTGTGATAATAATTGGATGCAGTATGTTTCTTCGTGGACTTGAAGTATGGTAAGGGTAATGAATTCTATGTTGGTAAAGATGATAAAATAGATATTATCCTATAAGTAAATTAATTAATGTAACTAGTGCATGGAGGTATACGTAAGGCTTATGTTTCCATAAGAATGATGGTGTAATGTAAGTGGAGAATATGCATAATTAATTAAGATATTATATATATATATATATATATATACCTTCGAAATATGTGAACTTATGGTTGTGTGGATCTTTAAAGCTGGGATGCTAGTCTTCTTGCTTGGTAAATTTAGTTACGGTCATACTTAGGGGTCCCAAAAATCCAAAGTTTAAGGCAATAGCTTGAAACTATACAAGACACCCTAGTTAGATGTCTATTAATGAGATAATATTTATATCAGGGCTTACTGAACCTAGAAGCTTCAAATACTTGTTTCCTGGTCGCTGTGCACCCTAAGGTGAGTTCACAACTCTTTTCTAAAAGCATGCGTCCCTGGTTTGGGACAACACTTTTTACGGTATCCCTGGTTTGGGCTACGCGCGCGTCCCTTGTGTGGACCACTGAAAAATGCTATCCACTGGAGGTGGATAGTACACTTAGACTAAACGAAAACTCTATCATGAAAGTCCCTACATTTTACCGATTAGATTGCCGGGTGGGCATACGCGGGGTATTAGTTGATAGCGCTATTAGGTTTGACAAACCTCACACCGTGCTGGAGGCCGGGTGTGAACTTCTAACCTTCACTCTTGCTTTAATGTTGATAGACATTATTGAGGGCACAAAGGAAACGTCAGCATTCGGTACACAGTTTAGTCATATGATGAGGGTTAGCTACCCGAGTCATACTTAAATTAAAACGTTGTGAACTTTACTTTTACTAAACTCAAATCTTGTGAATTCGCCAACTTTATTATTGACACGTAGTTGCATGCTTTGCAGGTAAATAGGTACAGCTGTGGACGGACATTGCAATCGGCTTGAGTGGGTGGTTCGTTTAAACTTATTGTTTTGGAACATCTATTTAACTGTGGTTTTACTTTCCTGTTAGGTTTTTAACTTTGTTTTTTTGTTGCAACATAAACTGTCTTTTGAACAAATTAAACCCTTATCGCTAATCATGTTGATAGTGATGCTTTTATTGTTTTAAATGGTTAGTTTAACATAATTAGTGGTTAGATTTTGATCGGTCACACACCTCGCAGTAAAACCTCACATGTGAAATTTGAGGGTGTGAAATATAGTGCTACAATTTCAATTTGTATACAATTCTAAAAACAAAATATGCGGTCAAGGGTTATACGGCTCGGTCAACACAACAAATGGTGCAAATAATCTGCATTCCTTTCTTTTCGTCGCTTGCACATTAATGCTCTTTTAAAAGAGCTTTCAATAGTTGTTGATTTTAGTCCCCCGTCTTCAATTAACTTTTCACACCAAATTCCCAAATGGTTATTTTAACATAATTAGTGGTTAGATTTTGATCGGTCACACACCTCGCAGTAAAACCTCACATGTGAAATTTGAGGGTGTGAAATATAGTGCTACAATTTCAATTTGTATACAATTCTAAAAACAAAATATGCGGTCAAGGGTTATACGGCTCGGTCAACACAACAAATGGTGCAAATAATCTGCATTCCTTTCTTTTCGTCGCTTGCACATTAATGCTCTTTTAAAAGAGCTTTCAATAGTTGTTGATTTTAGTCCCCCGTCTTCAATTAACTTTTCACACCAAATTCCCATTTTCAGCATACTTATTGTGTATCCATTTGTATTTTTAGTTTTAAACTATCCATTTATATTTTTGTTTTTAAACTTGTAATTGTCAAGTATTGATATGCAAACAAACAAATAAATATATCTTTTTGAGTTAAATGAGAAATATTCGTGTTAACCCAATACTCGAGTCATGTTGGTTCTTGTGTTTAACAAAACTTCGGGTTTCGTTGTCTTTAAATTTATGGCAAATTTTGAGGATTGTTTCAAGTTGATCCATTAATTCGAGAACACGTCCCATTGGGCACCTGTAGATATACATTAGAAAGTTCAGACATATTAATGGTAGTGTATCCTTACAAGAAAAGAAATGACTACAAATAAAATGATAACATTTTTATAAATATGAGTTTTAAATAATTAAAGAAATAAATAGAGAAAGAGTACTCTAATTTTCTTTTTTAAATTCTATATCTCACTCTTAATTTTCAAAAAACTATAATCTTTTCATGCATTAATATATATAAAAAAAATTACGTCATATTAACAAGTATTTTATTCTCTTTAATTCGAGTAGCATATTGCTATAATTTTCTTAAAAAAGATTTACATGATTTTGAATACCCATTACATGATTTGAATACCCAATACGTAATTACATGATTTTGAATACCCATGACGTAATTACGTGATTTCATTATAATATATTATGTTAAACCCCACTAAGTTACCTAACAATAGTTGACTATCTATTGTTACGTGACTACGTGATTTTAAATACTCATTTCGTGATTACATTATTTGATTATAGTATTTATGTGAAACCTTGTCGAATGATTACGTAATTACATAAAAACAAAACATGTAATACATAATATTTCATGTCTAATCACGTATTAAGGATAAAGTATATACAAAACGTTAGCCAAATCAACTTATAGTAGCCACATAATGTCGTATATTAGAGATTTAATCACGTAATAAAGCATAAAACAATCATGTTCTTATTATTGAACGTGTAACTACGAAATGGATTTATATTGAATGTAATCACGTAATGATTTGTGTTGAATGTTGAATGGGAATTCAAAATCACGTAATGAGTATTCAAAATCCAGTAATTTTATTTTAAAAAAACTATAGCAATAAGTTGCTCAAATTAAAGAGAATGAACTACTCGTTAGTATAGTGTAATGTTTTTTAAATATGAACATATGAAAAAGTTATAGCCGTTTGAAAATCAAGGGAGAAACTAGTTCACTTGAGAAAAGACAAAATTACCCTTAATGACACTTGTCACTCACTTCTTCTCGCATATGTTTGATACGTAAATTATGTGTTGTACATGATCCAAAACCGTGAGTAAATAAACTTTAACCTAAAAAAACTGTCGTTTTTTTTTCTATCCACAAGAAGTTATGTAGCCCACAAGCAACCCAAGAAAAGATCATGGGAATGCAACATCAAATTTAAACTTTATTAAATTTTTACAAGAGTGTGCTATAGATTTATTTTACACCTTTGCTAGCAGTGTAGCTTATTCTGGAAAGTTTCTATGTAAAATAATAAATATTGTAAGAATACGTATAATAAAATGAATCATCTATTTTTTTAATCTTAAAAATTTTAAAAATAAATAAAAATGTTATAAATGTAACACTTATTGTTTCTCATACTAGAATTCAAAACAAAATGTAGAAAAAAGTTAGTTTTTATACAACCTACACATACACATATGTAGGTTATGTGTAGGTTAAATTACCTACATGTATGTAGGCTATGCGTAGGTAAAAATATATAGTTTTTTTAATGTATATATAATACATATGAATTTAAGAAACATAATATTTAAAAAATATGAATCTTAAATCCTAAATCTACTGATTTAGAGTTGTTCTTTTTGTTATTGCAATAATAAATGTTCTGTAATAATCCTCATTCTGTGTCAATAAATATTCAAGCGACTTCTTGGTTTGACTTTTTTTTGAGTTTTGGTGCCTAGATTATGGACCTCGGACACCCGTAACATATATTAAAATCGAAGTTAAGTTCTTAGACATCACCAAATCTTATGCTTACATAAGACCTTCATCAATCTCTTGGATCTTGCTATCGCCAAATCTTATGCTAAAATACGACCTTCATTGATCTTTCGCTCTCACCAAATCTTATGCTAAGATACAATACCTTTCAACTCGAACACAATCAGAGAATTAGAGTAAGAAAATAATTTTCCAGGAAATCTTACATAATTAGATGATTAAAAGTCATGAATGATAGAGACATGTTTGATATTGTTTAGAAATTTTAGGAGGATAAAAAACATGTGATCTTGTTTAGGATTTTAAAAGGAGGGAGACCTGCATACTTTTAGTTTAAAATCAACATAAACATCATGTTATCAATTAAAAAAATGCGGAGCCCTTATTTACTTTTGAATTTTAAATTAATAACGTTGGCTGCAATTTGAGAAAACCTTAATACAAAAGTAAGATAAATAACTAGCCAAAGTCTGTCTACCATAAAGTCCGTGTAAACGATGTCAGCCAAACACATTTTGGCTTAAGCTGATCAAATTTTGGCTTAACACACTGAAGCTTAGTATATAGACTGTATAAGGTTTAGTGAAGTTTGATAATTAAGGGTTAAGATTTGAGGTTTTAAACCCACAAATGGAATAACCACTATGAAAATGGGATCCCCTTGTCAATTTGTAGGTTTAGTGAATTTATGAGCTTCGTACTGTTGGGGAATCATTATACTGTTTTAAATAAAAAAATTTATTAATTAAGTTGTTAATAACACTTATTAATTTATGGCGGAAGCATGTACAATTAATTAACGTATTAAAACTACCTCACGAGGAGTCTAGTTACATTCGAATAAACCATAGGGGGTTTAGAGTTTTATACCTTTGACAAAAACTGAAGGCCTGCACTAAGGAGCAACAAACTTCACGCTAGAAGACACGTTCACGAAACCTAAAAACCTAGTTCGACACTCAAACCAACACAACAACAGTGGCGGTGTGTGGCGCCGGTGGTGCTAAGGCGCTGCGGCCGACGACGAAGCTGGCTGGCGATGGTGGTGGTTATACAAGGGGATGGGTGACGGTTTGTGTTGTCTGGTGTATTTAAGGTTTCAATTAGAGGCGTTTACATAACAAACCTAATTACAATTACTACCCTCCTAACTTTCAGCATGTCCTAGTAATTAACTCTTAATCATACAACAATCTCTAGGTTTATTATTTATCAAACAAATATAAAACTAGTTATGTTTAAATATTTCATAAATAACTAAATTGCCAAAACCTTTTATCTCAATAATTATTGCACTAAATAACTAATCCATAATCCCTTTAATTGTATCTCTATATACTTAAACATCACAATTAAATCCGCGTTTCATGAATTAATATTTAACGATTAAATGTTATTACTTGTTTGTTATTTAAAATGTAACTCTTTGGACTGTACCTTGATAGTAAGGTTGAATTATCGATGATGGGACATCAAACAATCCAACGCACACCACTAAGTTACCAAGTACGCTCAGATCAAAGACCAAAATAGAATATTAAAGTCCCATCACAAAGATGCATGTTAGAAAGAATTATCAAAAACATAAACATGCCACCTTTCTAGATATTAAACATCTAATTATGGATGAGAGAGTGTATGGGAGTGATACTCATAACTTAGTGATTAAGCTTTTTATTTCTTTTTTTTTTACGAACAAAATTTTACATCTATATATATCACCTAGTCTTATAGCTCTAAGGGTTTGATCATATCCCACTTTTATAATAGACAAACAATATACCACTAAGTTATAAGTAAGCGTACGATAAGTACCACCAGAATTGCTTGAGCAAAATTTGTTGCTAATTTTAAGTTTTTTAAGATCCTTCTATTGCATATTAAAATTAAAATTATTAATAATTGCAATCAAAACCATTGGATAGTTTTCTTTTGCGATAACTATAAAAATGCATTTGTTGATTCATTTTGTAAAGATGAGTTTCCTTTTGCGATAACTACAAAATGTATTTGTTGATTCATTTTGTAAAGATGAGATATTCAAGAGAGATGAAAAGTGTTGGATACCAAGAGGCAAGAGAAGAGGTCTCTTGTTCATTATCAAACTCCTACTTCACATTCTTGACGGGTCGTCTAACCAAAATAACACTCACAAATGAGTGACGAATAAGAGTGCCGAATAGTGTTTCTCTGTCATTGGCTAAGATGAGTGACGAATAACAGTGCCAGACTTTCTCATTGGTTCAGCTAAATTACAATTTTGCCGCATTTAAATTTATAGTTTTACCATTGGTTTTGTTTTTTCCTTTCCAGCTAAATTACGATTCTGCCCTTAGCTTAAATTTACAGTTTTGCCATCGTTTTTACTTTTTTGGCTGTCAAATTACGTTTTTGCACTCAGTGCAAAATTACAACGATGCGATCGTTTTAGTTTTTCTTTTTTTTGACAAAATTATGGTAGTGTTTTGTTTTAATTGGTTGACTCGGTTTAATTTTTATTCGTGCCAGTCGGCTGCCTAATACACGCTCATTTGTCCTGAAAAAAAACAATTTTTCCCTCAGTTTAAATCATAATATTTCCATCGTTTTATTTTTTTAGCAAAGATACGGTAGTGTTTTGTTTTAACTGGTTGACTCGATCTAAAATTCTTTTAGATCGTATATGTACAAATAATCGAAACACAGACGTACGTGTTACGAGAGAAAAATATTCGGTTTAGTATCCCGCAACACGAGAAGGGCAAAAAACTAGTTATGAAACAAATTAGGCGAGTGACAAAAGTAAAATGCCAAAAATCTTGCTGAAAACCTATGTTTTATAATGATAACTATTCAAGAAACGTGTATTAAATGTAAATTTTATGGGAAAAGTTATAAGTTTGATGAAAATTCGCGGTGAAAACTTATAATATATTAGGCTATAGAAACTTATAATATATTAGGCTATAGGGTGAGGTTTTGACTCTTATGACCATCATGATTTTTACGTTAGCGTCATGTCATCCACCTTTAATCCATCATCCAAAACCACTACCTTAATAGTGTGTAATTACCCAAATCACTATCCCCTTATTTATTTTTAATTTATTTTTGTCTAAAAGGAAAGGAAATCTTGAAAAATGGAAACGAGGACTCCGGTTGCTATGGTTTAATCCATGCGAACCATGGTGAATCATGCAAGGGGGTGGTGTAACCTTCTACTCATGTTGCTACGTGGCGAATCATGTCCCAACCATGATCCTTGCACCCTTCAGCCTTATGGCAAAAAATTAAATACAAATAGCCTTATCGTACAAAACATACGAAAGGCTTGAGAAGGTAAAAAACGCGTTGGCATTTTCGTAATTATTTTACTTGTAGGGTAATTATCAAAATTACCGTACAAATGATCTTGTAGGGTAATTACGAGTAAAATAATTACGAAAATGCTATCACGTTTTCTACTTTTTCATGTACTTCGTACGTTTTGTACGATAATGCTATTTATACAGGATCTTTACCATATATATTATATAACCATTTTGATTAAATTAACTCTCCATTTTTTCTAATTTTTTAGATATTTTAAAATGTTATAAGAGAAACACACCCAAAGTTATTAGTTAGCAAAATGTATAGCCATAAAATAAATAATCAAGGATTAATTGTGCACAACAAATTATACGTCTCACTCATCTATGTAAACCTCTTACTCTCAACAAATTTTATGCTAAAAGACAGACTTTTATTGATCTCTCACTTTCACAAAATCATATGCTAAAAATGTTACCTTTTAAGTTTGAGCTTGAACAGCGTCAAAAGATATCAATTACCAAAACAAAAGATAGTGTGGACCAAATCTTTCATTATGGGGTAAGTAAGAATTAATGTCTATGATAGGCCAAGAACCTTAAACCATTGATACCACTAGATTAAATGTTCTTTAGTTGAAGGATGTATAGTAATTTTTTACTAAATCAATGGATTGTAACATCCCAGTGAGCATGTTGACAACTTGATCAACAAAGAGATGCTATGGTATCATTACGATTATGTCAACCTTTTTACTAAATTAATTTTCTACTGTTATATTGAGAATCGGGATAATTATTATAATCTAAAATAAGATCATCATGAACCTCTTTCACTCACCAAGTCTTATGCTAAGATTAGTTACCTTTCTGCTTAAAACAAATTCAAAAAATTAAACTAACAAAACCAAAAGAAAGTAGTTATGCACTAAATCTTGCATTATTGGACAAGCGAGAATCAATCTATATGATTAAACTAGACCCTTAAACTACTTGATACCATTATAGTACAAGTTTTTTTAAGAGTGCATAGTAACGTATTCTAACATTATACAAGTCCATTAAACCTTTCTCACTCATCAAATCTAATGTTAAGATCAGTTACCTTTCTACTTAAACAAATTCAAAAAATTTGAAACAAAACAAAATATTTTTCATATTATTTACTGTTGTATCGTTTTATTTAATTTTAAGCTTACATCAAAACGCCTTTTTAATTATTCTAGTATCAATTGTAAATGCACCTAAAAGTTGTTGATATAATCTAGTTAATTTGTATCCTGAGGATACAAACTTACTTGCATCATACTAGTATTTGTGTATCTTAGTAAATTTCATTTGTTATTTACTTGTTGAATTCGACACTTAACACACATGTCTTTATCAACCTAAAATTTCAACCAAAAAAAATCTCACGTCTCTATTATCCATGACTTTTAATCATCCAATAATGTAAGGTTTAGTCCACAACTACTTTTAATCTTCTGAATTTGTTTCGAATCCTAGCAAAAAAATTGTTGAGAACAAGAGAAGTTATACTTTAATGGCATCAAGTAGTTTAGGGGTCTAGTTTATGCATATACATTGATTCTTATTTGTCCAATAATGCAAGATTTAGTCCACAAGTACTTTCTAAATATGATCCTTTAATTAAAGGGTTTGTAACTACTTTCTAAATATGATTCTTTAGTTAAAGGGTTTGTATCGATAGTAGACATCAAGCTGTTCTAAAGTCCAACTCCATTTAATATCTAATTAGTTAACCTACTACTATAAGCTCGATCCGTTCTTATTTTAGTGTGCAAGTTACAACGATAGAGGTATCAATTATAATTAAATATTCACGTCATCCAGAATGTTTAGATCACCACGAACAGTTGGAGATGCTGCTCGTCCGAAAACAAATCCACAAAACAAACCCCATACAACCAGTTAGTTAAATGAACAAATATGAACAGAGATCTCGTTCCTCCAGTTGTGTTCATGAACGTTCTATAATGTTTTTGTTAACATTCATTCATGTTCGTTTGTTTATGGTGTTCATTAACTATTTTTGTACATTTATTTTTATTATCTAAACATTTTATATTCTTTAAATTTTATTTACTTATTACTCTAACAATTAAAATAAGAAACCTTATTCTCACCTTATTTATGTAGTATCCCATTTCCTTCCTCATTATTCATATCGGCGAATATTATCAACCTCCATTCCACGATTAAAGCTTCATGTTCAAATATTGCTCCCTCTACCATCGACCTCTAGTCTCTACCACCTTCATGAATTTTATTTGTGTTTGTGAACACGCCATTTTCTTAATGAGTGAACACCAACAAAAAATCTCAGTAGTGTTCATAAATCGTGCGTGAACATATTAATTTATTAAGGAACATACACGAACACGCCTTGTGTGTGTTCGTTTGGTTCGTTTCATTTGCAGCCCTAGTGATGGGCGATGGTTGTTGAATGAAGAAATGAGGCTATAATGAAAAAGCGGTGGTGAGATCAAGCGGTCAAACTAATTCTCATGTGACGACCGAGATATAAACTGCAAAATATAGACAACACGAGGGGTCATAATGTAAATTGCAAACACACCCGAATCACAAAAAGACAAATTATAATTAACTTCAAATTCAAAATCAAACGAGTATGAATAAAAAATGATTTATTTTCAAATTTCAGTTTTGTTTTATAATGCAAGTTAACTCTAGAATTTTGATTAATTAGTTTGAGAGGTTCTAATGTTCTTGTTATTATTTTTTATGATTAAGGATCGAATCGAATATGACCGTTATTTTAGAATTTATTTAACGTGTGGCTTATTTTGTTTTAACCGCAAATGTAATTCTTATTCTATTTTATATTAAAATTCTCAACTATGTTATTGATCAATTTGAATTTGGGACCTCTCTTTCGTCTAATCAGTTTGGTTCTTTATTAACTTTCAACCACTATTATATATTTAACTAAAAAATTATGAAAAAAACCAATAAATAGGAAATAAGAGAAGGTAGAAAATTTTAATCATATATTAAACTTTTAATGAACTAGACATATAGCTATACATGTTAACTATATACATCGATTATCTCTTTATTAATTAGTATACTCTAATTACTTATAAACTTGATGCTTTATTACGATTCAAAACTTCTTTTCAAGTAGGGTAAAAAGATAATCAGATTAGAATAGGTCAGGTTAAATGCATTACATTAAATCGTAGTAAAATTCAAACTCCTTAGATTATTACATACAAACTACAATTGTTAAAATTCAAACTACCACACGTACGACCACTTATTTGTTACTAAAGTACAATATCAAATATATTAATTACATGTAGATGGTCTAGTGATCTAGTCTTAAAGCATCCCCAATGCTAACCCAAGTCCAAAATCTGAAACTTGACATCACAACACATGCGTCACATTATTCTAGGGTTGTACCTTAAAAACTTATTTTTTTTTCTCCTACGTTATACCGATCCAGACCTCTACCTCACCCTCCACTTTTATATATATAAATGGTTAAAAAATGTTAGTGCCTAGTGGTGGCTTTAGGGTCCAACAAACCCGGTCTAGGATGAGTCCGATGTGGGGACCACACCACACCCCCCCAACTTTCTCCAAGAGATATATGTGGTCCGGTTTTGGAATCCAACAGTACCACGTAAAATACATTATAGTAAATCTTTAGCATGTTGCCTTGTATCAAACGTAAAAAAAATTTAAGATGTTTGTCACACCCCAACCCGCAGCGGAATAAGAGTCGGGGCATAATTGGGTTATCACCAAAGCTCATAATGTTTACTAACATGTTTCATATTTATTAAATTCAAATTACAACTTAAATATTCCAATCAAAACCATACAATTACAAGGAAAATGAAACTAAGTAAAACAATCCAAAGCTTAAACTGATTTATTCTTCTACGCATTCCTATGTGTTTCTTGCCTCAACTGGACCACCTGTATCATGTGTAAAACGGGCGATATTTTGGGTCAACAAAAGTTGGCGAGTGAACCTTGAGAAAACATTGTTATTTATTTTCTTATTGTATTTAATATCGAAAATTTGTGCAATAATCACATGTGAGCAAACATATATATATAGCATAAACACAAATCACATTGGATGAGTAAATGACATGAATGATGATGTATTTGAGATCAATGCTCAATCAAACAGAGCCGATCGAATGACATGAATGATGATGTATGTGAGATCAAGGCTCAATCAAACGGAGCCGATCGAATGAGGCACCTGATACTCAACCCGTATCCCACGGGGAGCTGATGGGCCTAATGAAATGCATGTACTGGAAATGATAACTTCAACTAAACATAATTCACACAACCATTGATACATAATTGATACACATTTGATCACGGATATGATAGATGCACAAGTGTTTAAATATAATAAGGAATTAAACGACACATGATACACCCCAAAATGTGATTAAAACGGGGAATTTGTAGAGATTCACTCACATTGGGTGCGTTCTTTGATGATGTTGGATGCGCACGAGTTTTGGGATTTGATCGACGAGGAAAAACTAACCTAAAATAATAACGATATGGTTCGGTAAATAAATGGATTTAATTGAGACAAATACTTTTATTTCATAACCTTAATAGGATTTTTAGGTTTATTTTTGTGAGTTTAAGGACATTTTCTAACTTTAAAAATATTATTTTTAAGTATTTTTAAATAATTTTCTGATTAAATAAATAAAGAAAAAAAAATATATAAATGTTGATTTTTTTGACTTTGACCGTTGACCGTTGACCGGTCGGATTCAGTTTATTCATGCGCTGAGTGAGGTTCGAACCCGAGACCTCTCGTACGCGTGCACGCAGCTCTACCAACTGAGCTACGTGTCTAACCCGAAATATTCTCTGTTTTAATTATATATATATACTAATTAATTGTTATTTTATTGGGTTTATATTAAAACGATTTAAAATGGCCGAACCGGTTGCAGGGACCCGGAGTCGAACTCGGGTCCTTCGGTTCGTATGCGCACAGCCCAACCAGTTGGGCTGTGTGTCTAATCTGTTTAACTTACGGATTATATTACTCTTATAAACATACTGTGACTTGTTCTGATTCAGTTCTAAAAATATTGGTTTTATTTCTGAAAGTCGGTACGTTGTGTGATTCGAACTCGTGACGTGCGTTTTATGATTGCACACAGTCCACCGCTGGACTATGTGTCTAACCCGGTTAAATATTCAGTTTTAATTAAACTTATACACATTTGACTTCGTCTTCTTCGTTTCCAAAGACACAGAACAGAGATGCCCGACTGTTCTTGTTTAATTCGATTATCAAAACTTATAATTGGTTGGAATGTATTAGATAACAAGATTAAATAACAGAATTGTACCAAACAGTGCGTTTACTTCAGATGACCGGCAGGAGTCGTCGGCTCTGATTTGTGACTCTCGGCTAAGTGAAATGTTTGACAGTTTAGTTTCTTGTGTTATGAAATTAAGTTACTAAGTAAGAGATTGCAAGAGTTTTTAGATGATTATACCGATCGACAGTGAGACTTTGATGTTTCAGTGAAATTCCGGCGAGTGTGGGATTTTCCGGCAGCGTAGTCTGGGACAGATTCTGGTTGAAGGATTGAAGTTAATATATGACTAATAATGGATTACAAGCAAAAGAGTCGAGAATTTTACCGATTTGAAGTAAGTCTCGGTTTTCCGGTGAAAGTCTGGCGACTGTAAAATATCTCCGGCGAGTGCTAAAGCTTCGAGAGTTTGTGCGATTTTGAGCGAAAAGACTACCAGAGGTTTGGGTGGGTATTTATAGGGAAGAAACAGCATGTATTTAGTCCGAATTTGGTCTTGATTCGCGGTCAAAACTTTTCCGGCGGTTACGACTGGAATTGGGGATTAGACGTCGCTTATAACCGATGTCGAAGTCGGTTATAACGTTATAGTCAAAAGGAAAATGGCTAAACTCGCGGATTGCCGGAATTTCCGGTGATTGCGAGTTCTGCCGCGCTGAAGTCCGGTTTTGAATTCGAGTTTTAATTTAAGTATTATTTGTTTCAGTAATTACACAAAGGTGTCATGTGGCGGAGTGGTGTAGTGTTTGTTTGTTGAAGCGGCTGACCCGGGTTCGAACCCCGGCAGCCTCATTTATTTTTTTATTCTCTTATTTTTATTATTTATTAATTATGGCCATAACAACCATGTAAACACGTGTGTATAGTTTTACAATCAAAATAAAAAAAGGGATAAAATTGAAAAACATGGTTATTTTTCTCTTCAAAACTTTCTTTAAATTCATCTCCTCTTCGGAACTTTTTTTTTTTTTTGCAGTTTAAAATATGCACATATGCATATACATGTGTATCTAGTGTATATTCATTTACCCAAAGAAATAAAATTCTATCAATATTATTAATACCATATGTTTTGAAAATAAATCTTAAAGGTACTGAAATGTATGATTTTTTTTCTTTAAATTTCTCTCCATTTACGTGGCATCCATAATTTACTATATTATAAATGCCACTTTTTTGAAGTAAACGATAACAGTAGGTAAAATAGTGATGTGATCGACATTAGCTGTTTATTAATGTGACGGTGTGTTAGTCAATACTTTAAGGTTAATTACAACAAAAGATGAACTATTGAAAGCATGTAACATAAAATGATTACATACAATAACAAAATTATTATTAAGTTACACTTTGTGGAGTTTGAGAGGCCAGATACAAGCGTACCTTATCCAACTTCTTTCATGGACTATTTCTGGGGTATCCTGAAAGACATGGATGACCACGCGAGTAGTAAATAGATTTCGAAGCAGATCTCGAAGCTCTATTACGACAATGAAGGAATGTGTATATACGTATGCATGCATGTGTTAAGCCAATAAAGCGTGCATAAAAAAATGACATAAATCTTTGGATTGTCATAAGTATGTAATAATATGGGTGTTATTTCGTTTCCATAGTGCTTGTAATATGAATCTATGAACGTTTGAAACTAAATGTCTGTATGATATTAAAAAAATCAATCTATATGAATATGTAATTATGTATACATATATGTATATTAGAATCAAGGCTGGCGAGTAGCTAGAAGTGCAAAGGGAACATCATAAGTATTTACACATGCATGTAGTGCTACAACAAATATTTGTATTCTATGTATTACTTTTTCTAGCATGTTTACTTATAACTTTATTCATATGTACTTTATATTTATAAATGTATAAGAATAATTGTTCCAACTTATATACGCGAACGAAATATATCTTGTAAAACCTCACATATAAGATGACATAAAAGTTGACCCCTAAATGTGTAAGAATGTAAAAGTTGTCCGGGGCCTGCTTCAAGTGCGTAGATTAATTTGTGACATCGTGTTTCTTGAAATTTAATTAATTAATTAGTGTGACAGACCTACCTTAATTATTTAAATAATTTATTTAGTGTGAGACTACCTTATTTTTGAAATAACAACCTAACTTAAATTTTGAAAAAAAAAAAGAAAAAGAAAGAGAAAAAGAGCCTAAGCTAAGCTAGCTAAATCGGTGGTAAATTATATAAAAGACATAATTCAAACTTAAGTATATCTATAATGGTAACTAACTAAACACAAAGTTACCTTTTATATATGGTAGGATTCATGTGATAACCATCTTTATTATTAAAATCGTGAGAATCAATAAAAAAACACACAAATTTTTAATATATTAATTAAAAACTCGTTATATTTCGTCACAAAAAAAATCGAGTAACAATTATCGATGCACATGTGCATATGTATCATTACTTGGACAAATTACGTAATATATTACTAGTAGTATACAATTGCACTTTTATTTGCATTATCATCCGTAATACACTACTTTTTACATTATTAATATTAAAAATACACATGTGCATCATTATGTATAACCACAATATGACGTGTGTTTTGCTACAAAAAGTTATTTTGAATGATGAAGGAGACCCATATACATTTTTTTTGGTTAGTTATATCTAGTTGTTGATGATTTAGTTATATTTGTCATTTTATGATGTAATATGTTGTTTGGATGGTATAAAGGGTATTAATATACATGTAATGCATCCCCAATGCTAACCCAAGTCCAAAATCTGAAACTTGACATATCAACACATACGTCACATTATTCTAGGGTTGTACCTTAAAAACTTATTTTTTTCTCCTACGTTATACCGATCCAGACCTCTACCTCACCCTCCACTTATATATATATAAATGGTTAAAAAATGTTAGTGCCTGGTGGTGGCTTTAGGGTCCAACAAACCCGGTCTAGGATGAGTCCGATGTGGGGACCACACCACACCTCCCAACTTTCTCCAACAGATATATGTGGTCCGGTTTTGGAATCCAACAGTACCACGTAAAATACATTATAGTAAATCTTTAGCATGTTGCCTTGTATCAAACGTAAAGAAAATTTAAGATGTTAATTTTGCATATAAAAGGTAAAAAAAAAGTTTTTAATATAAAACGTCTCTATCAAATACATGTCTACATCTGAAGATTTTATATTTGAAAACTAAATTAAGAGGCAACTAATATATGGACTAGTCTGGTGTTACTGGCAATAGTGGGTTTGTTGACCAAGAGATTTCCACCCAACTGTTTATAAATAAACAAGTGCTTAGTTTCTTTGGTATACACCTGAGATAGAGATGGCTCTAATATATAGGAACATTAATAATTGGCAAGATAGAGATCAGTTCAGGTGGGAAGGTGTTACATGATCTCTTGAGACACACAGCAAACGACATATCTTCCATCTGCCCTAGTAAGGTTCATGCATGTAATCTGCTCACTGGTCGTAGCGGTGATGTTGGATCCACCATTGTCTGGCACTTTACCCATGGTAAATTTATTCATAGGCAAACTCCATTTCTTTATATGTGATTGTAACATTCGTCGAAAAACGGGTTTCAAAACCCGCTTCGTTTAATAATCAAATATTCGGTTAAATGTTCGTTGCGTATTTATTGTGCCGGTTAGTTTAAATGATATCAAATTAATAAAATATGTTGGAATTTAAAACCAAAATTTATAAATAATAATGATAAGTAAATCAAAGAATAAAATAAAACGGATAAGGGTAGCCGGGTCTCGAACCCGGGTCCCCATCGAATCCACACACAACACACACGACAGCACTACACACACATTTGGGAATAACCAGAAATCAATTAAGTTTTATATCGAAACAAACGCAAAACTTGCAAGTTCAAATTCGCAGAAACCAGTAACTGTCAAAAACTAAATTTTTGCAATCAACACAATTGACGTTTTCCTTATGATTTAACGTGTGTAACTGATTTCCAACATCAATTATAATTGAAAAACCAGAATCAATTGATTTGAAAACCGAAAGAAATCATTGGTCTTTAGGAATTGAAACCGAAATCTATGATTGAATGGTTACACTATAAATATCAATCCTTACCCCTCAGCATGAACTCGCTCATTCTCTCAAACTCTCTCTTAAACTCTCGAAAACTCTCTAAAGTTGTCGCTTCAAATCGTCGGAGTTCTTGTATTGACGTCGGAGGTGTTACCAGAGTATCACAACCATCTTCATTTCGGTACAAAAACCATCCCTTATATCCTGTGTTGTCATACATTTTGTTGAAAGAAACTAATCATTGAAATCAAATGGTTTTATAATTAAACAGTTGGTTTTATCAGTAAGTTTCATTGTGAAGAAGATAAAGTTTTTTTATATAGTATACAAGTATAATTAAAATTGTGTATTTAACCGGGTTAGAAACAGGCACACACCCGGGATCGAGTCTCACACGCATCCAATTTCCAAAATAAAACAGTCTTTTTAAAACTTACTCAGATCAACCCTTAGTAAGTATATAAAATTAATATAAATTGGTATTAAACCCGGGTTAGACACACAGTCCAATGGTGGACTGTGTGCAATGTAAGCATACACACGCGGGTTCGATACTGCCTGGGTGCAACGCAACCTTAAGGTCGCGGGTTCGAGGCAAATCTACACACTGGTTCGAAGGATTTTAAATTCTTTTTAAAAATAAATTATTTCTGAATAATCTAAATAGTATATAAATATAATTAAAATCAGAGATATTTCGGGTTAGACACGTAGCTCAGTTGGTAGAGCTGCGTGCACGTATACGAGAGGTCCCGAGTTCGATGTCACACCCCGACCCGCAGCGGAATAAGAGTCGGGGCATAATTGGGTTATCACCAAAGCTCATGATATTTACTAAATTGTTTCATATTTATTAAAGTCAAAATTACATTCCAAATAATCCAAACATGTCCATACAATACAAAGAAAATAACCAAACAAAATAATTCAAAGCTCTAAATCATTTTATTCTTCTAGTCCAATCCTATGTGTTTCTGGCTGCAGCTGGTTCACCTGTATCATGTGTAAAAATGGGGGGTTTTGGGTCAACATAAGTTGGCGAGTGAACCTTGTTAGATAAACATTTATTATTGATTTTCTTGTTAGTTTATCAATGAAAAATTGTGCATAATCATAAATGAGCAAATGTAAATAATCAAGCAGTAGCAATTGCAATCACAACTATAACATACAGTAACATATGATAGCATACATTAACATACCAACATCATACGATAAATAACATGAATGAAAACTATGCGATCAAGGCTCAATCAAACGGAGCCGATCGTATTGCATATACTGAAAATGATAAATGTCTGTGCGATCAAGGCTCAATCAAACGGAGCCGATCGTATGTTGGCACGCCAGGTTCACGCTCATAATGTAATGGGGAACTTGCTCAACGCTCATAATGTAATGGGGAGCGGCGGCCTATGAAATTGCATGTACTGAAAATAATAAATTGAATCTAACAATAACCACACAAGCAGTTGAACAAGCTGAATACACTTGTTCATGATATGATGTATGCACAATGATTTAAATATAATATATAGCAAGACACATGATACACCCCAAAAAACGTGATTAAAACGGGGAATTTGTAAAGATTCACTCACATTGGGTACGTTTGATTGGAGATGGTGAGATGCGCACGAGTTGGAAGAGCGGAACAACGAGAATTAACTAACCTAAATAATAACGGAAAATATAGTAAATGAGCGGATTTTATTAAGGATTTTAATAGAATTTTTAGATATATTTTTACGAGTTTAAGGCTATTTCCTATCTTTAAAAACATTATTTTTAAGTATTTTTATTTGATTTTTAAATTAAATTAAATAATTAAAAATATAAAAATATGTTGACTTTTTGGGTTGACCGTTGACTTTTTGACTTTGACTGTTTGACCGGTTTATTGTGTGACTGAAATGCGCTGGGTGAGGCTCGAACCCGAGACCTCCCGTTCGCGTGCACGCAGCTCTACCAACTGAGCTACGTGTCTAACCCGAAATAATTCTGTTTTAGTTATACTTATATCTTAATTCAATTTATCCAAAATTCTTTTAATTTCAAAAACATTTTAATTCATCGAACTGATGCCACTAACAGGTCTCGAACCCGGGACCTGTGCTTTAACGTTACACACAGTCCACCGCTGGACTGTGTGTCTAACTTGGTTAATATACCAATTTTTATTATACTTAACAACTAACGTGGATTAACCCGGTTCAGTTAGAAAAATAAAACGTTTTTATTACATAGAGGGTGCGTGTATCAAGAATCGAACTCGGGACGTATGCGTGTTTTTGTTCGCACACAGTCCACCGCTGGACTGTGTGTCTAACCCGTTCAAAATACCAATTTTAATTATTCTTATATTGTTAGCGCAGTTCATCTTCTTCGTTGGTTTTTTACAGACCGCAGATTACACCATTATATCTTGTTAATTCGATTGTTAAACATTGCATAGACTAATATGAGATAGCAGAGATGATAATTAGAAGTAAACATACCGGTGAACGATTTATTACAGAATTCCGGCAAGGCGTCGGTCTCTGTTTTATGAACTTCAACTGAGCGAATCAATTAATCGTTTTGATTAGCTAATCATGGAATTGAAGTGCTAAACAAACGTTAACAGTGTGTTTGAAGGTCCTTACCGTTTCACAGACGAAAATAAAGATTTCCAGAGATTTTCCGGCGAACTGGAATTATCCGATAACAGCGTCTGAATTCGATTTCAAGTGAAAGGTTTGAGTTAGAAATAGCTTAACAATTGTTAGACTACGACGGTATTGAAAGACTTACCGTTTTGATGAAAAATACGTTTTCCGGCAGTCTTGCAGAATTTTCCGGCGAGTAAAATAAACTTCTCCGGTGGACTGTAAAGTGTGCGGAAATGTAATTGAAGGTCTTGCAGAGTATTTTGAGTCGCAGGAGAGGTCTAAGATTGAAGTAATCCGAGAATTGAAAGTTTTCGGTTATTAAACCGATTCACTTCCGAATTCAAGTTTCATTCACGGCAGAATTGATTGGAATTATCAGTTTATCGGTTATACTCATTGAACCGCGAGTATCGAGATCGTCTTTGAGTGTTTGATAACCGATTTCAGTTACAATTGGCGTAACCGATTGATTTACATTTGTCTATAAGATCTATTTGTTTCCTATAGATGACAGAAAACAAACAAGTGGCGGAGTGGTTATGCGTGTGAGTGTTAAGTCTTTGGAGTTAAAACCCGGCTGACCCGGGTTCGAGTCCCGGCAGCCCCATTTATTTTTTTATTGCTTTATTTATACTTTTTATCAATTATAACTTTTATGGTTTAGTTTGTTTATTAATTATGTACCATTAAAAATTAAAATAAGCATAATTAGGCAACGAACATTTATAACTGAATATTCGATTACAAACGGAGCGGGTTTGGTAAAACCCGTTTTCGACAAATGTTACATTCGAACCTCACTCCGCGCATAGAAAACACAGTCTGACCGGTCAGACCCGGTCAACGGTCAACGGTCAAAAAGTCAACTTTTTATTTCTTTTTATTTATTTATTTAATTGGAAAATTATTTAAAAATACTTTAAAAAATAGGATTTTAAAGTTAGAAAATTTCCTTAAACTCACAAGAATAAATCTAAAAATCCCATTAAGAGCACTAATTAAAAATATTAATCTCAAATAAAATTCATTTATTTACCGAATCATTTCGTTACTATTTTAGGTTAGTTTTCACTCGTCGATTGAATCCTAATATTCGTGCACATTCATCGTCATCAAGAAACGCATCCACAGTGAGTGAATCTCTACCAATTTCCCGTTTTAATCATGTTTTGGGGTGTATCATGTGTCGTATAATTCTTTTATTTTATTTAAACACTTGTGCATACATCATATCCGTGATCAAATGTGTATCAATTGTTGTGTAGATTATATGTAGATTGGATTTATCATTTTCAGTGCACGCATTTCATTAGGCCCATCAGTTCCCCGTGGGAGACGGGTTGAGCATCAGGTGCCTCATAAGATCGGCTCCGTTTGATTGAGCCTTGATCTCACATTCATCATCATTCATATCATATACTCATCCAAAGTGGTTTGTGTTTGTTTATTTATATATGTTTGCTCACATGTGATTATTGCACAAATTTTCTTTATTAAATAAAACAAGAAATTAGTAACAATGTTTTATCAAGGTTTACTCGCCAACTTTTGTTGACCCAAAATATCCCCTGTTTTACACATGATACAGGTGATCCAGCTGAGACAAGAAACACATAGGAAGGCCTAGAAGAATAAACAAGTTTAAGCTTTGGAATAATTATATAGTTTCATTTTCTTGTAATTGTATGGATTTTGTTTTGGATATTTAAGTTGTAATTTGAATTTAATAAATATGAAACATTTTAGTAAACATCATGAGCTTTGGTGATAACCCAATTATGCCCCGACTTTTATTCCGCTGCGGGTCGGGGTGTGACAGATTGGTATCAGAGCTTATGACTATAGGGATATAGGATAGGTTATTAGACCCTTAGAGCCTATACTATAGTTGATTAAAATTTTAAATTGTTTATGCGTTACATACAAAATTCATGATGTTTATATGCTTTATGTTTATTTTTACACTCAATGTTATGCAAGCATGCTCACAAATACATGTTATTATACAATGCTCATCATAAATCATATCCTCATAACATATCATATCCATGAGAGCACACACCTCACAATTCCCATGATTTTTGCAATGATTTTTGTATTTTCAAATCACATCAAAGTGAGTTCTCATGACGGGCATGTAGTAACTGGAAGGGTACGAGTACCGGTAGTCGGAACGTCCTGTCTAGGCTTGGCATTCGTATAAATCCAAAATAAAGGACCAGTTTGCCTACCTGGGGACTAACAATGAGAGTACGAAGGACCTATTAGGCCAAAGCATGCTATACCAAACGTCGTGTGAGCTAACCCCACTTTGAGTTGTCATTGTGTCTACACCTGGACACCCTCCTACCATACATCTCGCAATTATATTTTCCGATTTTCATTCGGGTGGTGCGAGTGTTAATCCGCCAACACCAATGTGAATCTTACCAAGCCCAATAGTCATGGGGGCCCACATGACTACACAGGCGATGGTATGGGGGACATTGGAGGCTCAAACATGAGCAAACCCAAGACATCCTATGGATGTAGTTGCATTATTGATAGTTATGTTATTTTTATTCTTTTAACGACACATGACACCTAAAAACTTCTTAAACTCACAATCTTCCTATGTATGTTCCTGTAGATGTCGGCTAGGAAACTACGTGGAGGTAGAAAGTCAGGAAGATCCAATGAACGCTTGGCCACATCAAGAAGACCAAAGCGTCGCCAACCCTCCCTCCAAAAAGTGCTCCTACAAACACTTCAAATCTTGCGAACCCCAAAGTATGAAGGGACCAAAGGTGTTACTGCTCTCCTTCACTGGTTTGAAGAAATGGAGAACACTTTCCTCAATTGCGATTGTCCCGAGGATCGCAAGGTACGTTATGCAACTGGAAGACTGTTTGGGGTAGCCCTTACCTGGTGGAACACGGAAAAGGGTAAACGAGGAATTGAAGACGCCATGGCCTTAACATGGGAAGAGTTAAGGGAACTCATGACAAGACGCTTCTGTCCAAGAAGCGAAATCAAAAAGTTAGAAGATGAATTCCACGCGCTAAAACAAAAGGAAGGAGATCACACTTCCTATAACAAGAGATTTCTCGAGCTGAACCAGATGATCCCTAATTTGTTCACCCCCGTGTACCGCTTGGTTGAACATTACATCCGAGGCCTTCCCTCGAAAATTCAAGACTCGGTTTTAAGCACTTCACCTGCAACACTTGAAGCCGCGATGGAGTTAGCTACAGAACTCATTGAAAATCGCATTCGAAACGGCAAGTTCAAAGATGAAAAGAAGAAAGCACCCATAGAGACCTCAACTACAAACCACTCAGCCTCATCCTCAAGGTTTGCTGGTAAGAGGAAACGTAATGGCAAGAATTTTGCTGTCACTCAAACCAACCCTCCTATCACTGCTGGACCAATCACCCAAATTGCTCCTTCGACTACACCATTTAAAAACCCATACACCGGCCCACACCCAAAATGCAACCGTTGTTAATACCATCACCCTCCCGAAACTCTTTGCCAACATTGCACCAGTTGTGGCCGTGCGGGTCACACCATTCAAACTTGTCGCACTCTTCAACGAATGAACCGCAATCAACCCCCAACCCAAACCCACCATCAGATAGTGGGCCAAGCCCAACAACCCTTACTTCTACCATCTGCACAACACATAGCCAATCCTACTACCAACCCAACTACCCCATGATGCAACCCATGCGAGCTTGTTACAACTGTGGGGACCCAAACCACTTTAGAAACACTTGTCCACGCTTAGTGAACAACATCCATGCTCAAGCCCAAGCGAACTCGGTAAACCAAGCTAACCAAGCTCCTCCACCTGCCAGAGGAAGAGCTTTTAACATCAATACCAACCAAGCTAGGGCTGACAACAACGTGGTCAACGGTACGTTTCTCATCAATGGTAGTTATGCATCCATATTATTCGATACTAGCGCGGATAAGAGTTTTGTGTCCTTAGAATTTGAACCTATCCTCAACCAAACTCGTGATAATCTCATGGAATCTCTAACGATGGAAGTTGCTGATGGAAAACCCGTTTCATTAAATTCTATTATACGCGATTGTACCCTCACTCTAAACGATCACGATTTTCCAGTTGACCTCATTCCTATGAAGTTGGGAAGTTTCGATGTTATAATCGGTATGGACTGGCTCAGCCAGCATCACGCTGAAGTAGTGTGCCGCGAAAAGTTTATTCGCATTCCTCTTGCAGACGGTCAGACCCTACATATTTTTGGGGAAACCCCTTCGAAAGGACTCAAATTAATGTCCTGCCTTCAAGCCCGAAAATATCTCCGCAAGAACTATGTCGCATTCCTAACTCACGTCGTCAAAAAGGGAAACAAGGAGAAGAAACTCGAAGATATCCCAGTTGTGAAAGAATTCCCACAAGTCTTTCCCGACGACATTTCAGGACTCCCTCCTGTGAGAGAAGTCGAATTCCGCATCGATCTTATACCTGGCGCTACACCAATCGCAAAATCTCCTTATAGGTTAGCCCCATCTGAAATGCAAGAGCTGGCCAGTCAACTGCAAGAGCTGACTAACAAAGGATTCATACGTCCTAGCTCATCGCCTTGGGGTGCACCTGTTCTCTTTGTGATGAAGAAAGATGGAACGTTTCGCATGTGCATTAATTATAGAGAACTCAACAAGTTAACGGTTAAAAATCGCTATCCACTACCTCGCATCGATGACCTCCTAGACCAACTTCAAGGCGCCACCTGCTTTTTAAAAATCGACCTTCGTTCTGGTTATCATCAGCTCAGAGTGCACGAAGAAGATATCCCAAAGACCGCCTTCCGGACTCGTTATGGTCATTACGAATTCATGGTCATGCCATTCGGTTTAACCAACGCCCCCGCAGTATTCATGGATCTAATGAATAGGGTATGCAAACCCTACCTCGACCGTTTCGTCATAGTCTTCATCGACGACATCCTTATCTACTCCAAGTCTAAATCCGATCATGAACGACACCTTCGACTCATCCTTACACTCTTAAGGACCGAAAAGCTCTACGCTAAGTTCTCAAAATGCGAATTCTGGTTAGGAGAAGTACAATTCATTGGACATGTCGTCAACGACAAGGGAATTCATGTTGATCCTTCGAAAATCAAGGCAGTGCAGGAATGGCAAGCGCCACGTACCCCTACCGAAGTAAGGTCATTTCTTGGTTTGGCTGGTTACTATCGCCGCTTCATTGCCAATTTTTCCCGTATTGCTGTACCACTCACGGCTTTGACTCATAAAGGAAAACCCTTCATATGGAGACCTAAACAAGAAGAAGCCTTCCAAACTCTAAAGCAAAAACTTTGTGACGCGCCTATCCTCACACTCCCTGAAGGTTGCGATGTCTTTGTAGTATATTGCGACACATCAGGGCAAGGGCTAGGCTGTGTATTAATGCAAAGAGGAAAAGTGATAGCCTTGCTTCTAGGCAACTCAAAGTTCATGAGAAGAATTACACCACCCACGACCTGGAACTTGGAGCCGTTGTGTTCGCTCTCAAGATATGGAGACATTACCTCTACGGTACCAAGTGTGAAATATACACTGACCACAAAAGTCTCCAACATATCTTCAACCAAAAGGAGTTGAATATGAGGCAACGAAGATGGGTCGAACTTTTCAACGACTACGACTGTGAAATTCGGTATCATCCTTGCAAGGCAAACGTAGTGGCCGATGCGCTCAGTCGAAAAGGTTATGCGAACTCCATTCGTCTTCTCTGTTCGCAAATCATGACCGACATCAAATATCGAATCCGAGCAGCTCAACATGTTTCTGTGACGGAAAATGATGTACGCGATGAACTGTCGTGTGGAGCTGAACTAAAAATCGAAACCAAATCCGACGGTATTCTATACTATTTAAATCGCATATGGATTCCTCATCGCGATAACCTTCGTGATATCCTCATGAATGAGGCGCACAAAACACGATACTCTGTACACCCGGGAGCCGACAAGATGTATCAAGACCTACGATACACCTACTGGTGGCCTGGCATGAAAAAGGATATCGCCGTTTTTGTTTCCAAGTGCCTTACCTGTTCCAAAGTAAAAGCTGAACATCAAAGACCTTCAGGACTTCTAGTCCAACCCGAAATACCTGTATGGAAGTGGGAAAACATAACCATGGATTTCATTACCGGGTTACCTCGCACCTCCAGTGGGTATGACACCATATGGGTAATAATCGATCGTCTTACAAAGTCATCTCACTTCATCCCGATTCGCGAGGACTTCAAGAACGAGAAGTTAGCTCGTATCTACATCAGCGAGATCGTAAGCCGTCATGGTATACCATTAAGCATCATTTCAGACCGTGATGGTCGTTTCACTTCACGAACATGGCGAGCCGTACAAACCGCCTTGGGTACACGATTAGACCTCATTACCGCTTTTCATCCTCAAACTGATGGTCAATCTAAACGCACCATCCAAACCCTTGAAGACATGCTGCGAGCATGTGTCATAGACTTCAAAGGAAACTGGGACGCTCACCTACCGTTAGTGGTATTTTCGTACAACAATAGCTATCATTCAAGTATCGGCATGGCTCCTTTCGAAGCTTTATATGGTCGTAAGTGCCGATCTCCGGTATGTTGGCATGAAATTGGGGAAGCGCAAATCACCGGTCCAGAATTAATTCAAGAAACAACCGAAAAGGTCCTTCAAATTCGAAACAATCTTCTAGCGGCTCAAAGTCGTCAAAAGAGTTATGCAGACAAACGATGAAAGCCCTTGGAGTTTGACATTGGTGATCAAGTACTTTTAAAAGTATCACCGTGGAAGGGAGTAGTTCGTTTTGGTCAGAAGGGCAAGCTAGCACCATGTTACGTAGGACCTTTTAAGATACTCGAAAGAGGAGATCCTGTAGCATACAAGCTTGACCTACCAGAAGAGCTCAACAGAATTCATCCCACATTCCACGTATCAAACTTGAAAAAGTGCCTTGCCGATGAAAACCTCCATATTCCGCTAGAAGACATTCAAGTCGATGAATCGATGCACTTCGTTGAAAGACCGGTGGAAATCATGGACTTCGGAGAGAAGCGTTTAAGGCGAAGTCGTATTCCAATTGTCAGGGTACGTTGGGAGTCAAAACGAGGACCCGAGTTTACTTGGGAACGTGAAGACTCAATGCGCGAAAAATACCCGCATCTTTTTCCAGTTACCACTACTACTTAAATTTCGGGACGAAATTTCTAAAAGTAGGGGATACTGTAACATTCGTCGAAAAACGGGTTTCAAAACCCGCTTCGTTTAATAATCAAATATTCGGTTAAATGTCCGTTGCGTATTTATTGTGCCGGTTAGTTTAAATGATATCAAATTAATAAAATATGTTGGAATTTAAAACCAAAATTTATAAATAATAATGATAAGTAAATCAAAGAATAAAAAAAATATAATAAAACGGATACGGGTAGCCGGGTCTCGAACCCGGGTCCCCATCGAATCCACACACAACACACACCAGTGCACTACACACACATTTGGGAATAACCAGAAATCAATTAAGTTTTATATCGAAACAAACGCAAAACTTGCAAGTTCAAATTCGCAGAAACCAGTAACTGTCAAAAACTAAATTTTTGCAATCAACACAATTGACGTTTTCCTTATGATTTAACGTGTGTAACTGATTTCCAACATCAGTTATAATTGAAAAACCAGAATCAATTGATTTGAAAACCGAAAGAAATCATTGGTCTTTAAGAATTGAAACCGAAATCTATGATTGAATGGTTACACTATAAATATCAATCCTTACCCCTCAGCATTGAACTCGCTCATTCTCTCAAACTCTTTCTTAAACTCTCGAAAACTCTCTGAAGTTGTCGCTTCAAATCGTCGGAGTTCTTGTATTGACGCCGGAGGTGTTACCAGAGTATCACAACCATCTTCATTTCGGTACAAAAACCATCCCTTATATCATGTGTTGTCATACATTTTGTTGAAAGAAACTAATCATTGAAATCAAATGGTTTTATAATTAAACAGTTGGTTTTATCAGTAAGTTTCATTGTGAAGAAGATGAAGTTTTTTTTTATATAGTATACAAGTATAATTAAAATTGTGTATTTAACCGGGTTAGACACACAGTCCAGCGGTGGACTGTGTGCAATGTTAAACAGGCACACCCGGGATCTAGTCTCACACGCATCCGATTTCCAAAATAAAACAGGCTTTTTAAAACTTACTCAGATCAACCCTTAGTAAGCATATAAAATTAATATAAATTGGTATTAAACCCGGGTTAGACACACAGTCCAATGGTGGACTGTGTGCAATGTAAGCATACACACGCGGGTTCGATACTACCTGGGTGCAACGCAACCTTAAGGTCGCGGGTTCGAGGCAAATCTACACACTGGTTCGAAGGATTTTAAATTCTTTTTAAAAATAAATGATTTCTGAATAATCTAAATAGTATATAAATATAATTAAAATCAGAGATATTTCGGGTTAGACACGTAGCTCAGTTGGTAGAGCTGCGTGCACGTATACGATAGGTCCCGAGTTCGAACCTCACTCAGCGCATAGAAAACACAGTCTGACCGGTCAGACTCGGTCAACAGTCAAAAAGTCAACTTTTTATTTCTTTTTATTTATTTATTTAATGGGAAAATTATTTAAAAGATACTTAAAAAAAATATGATTTTAAAGTTAGAAAATTTCCTTAAACTCACAAGAATAAATCTAAAAATCACATTAAGAGCACTAATTAAAAATATTAATCTCAAATAAAATTCATTTATTTACCGAATGATTTCGTTACTATTTTAGGTTAGTTTTTCCCTCGTTGATTGAATCCTAATATTCGTGCGCATTCATCGTCATCAAGAAACGCATCCACAGTGAGTGAATCTCTACCAATTCCCCGTTTTAATCATGTTTTGGGGTGTATCATGTGTCGTATAATTCTTTTATTTTATTTAAACACTTGTGCATACATCATATCCGTGATCAAATGTGTATCAATTGTTGTGTGGATTATATGTAGATTGGATTTATCATTTTCAGTGCACGCATTTCATTAGGCCCATCAGTTCCCCGTGGGAGACGGGTTGAGCATCAGGTGCCTCATAAGATCGGCTCCGTTTGATTGAGCCTTGATCTCACATTCATCATCATTCATATCATATACTCAGCCAAAGTGGTTTGTGTTTGTTTATTTATATATGTTTGCTCACATGTGATTATTGCACAAATTTTCCTTATTAAATAAAACAAGAAATTAGTAACAAAGTTTTATCAAGGTTCACTAGCCAACTTTTGTTGACCCAAAATATCCCCTGTTTTACACATGATACAGGTGATCCAGCTGAGACAAAAAACACATAGGAAGGCCTAGAAGAATAAACAAGTTTAAGCTTTATAATTATATAGTTTCATTTTCTTGTAATTGTATGGATTTTGTTTTGGATATTTAAGTTGTAATTGAATTTAATAAATATGAAACATTTTAGTAAACATCATGAGCTTTGGTGATAACCCAATTATACCTCGACTTTTATTCCGCTGCGAGTCGGGGTGTGACAGTGATTTAGTTTTTTTTTTCTTCATAATATTATGCATTTCATATTATTTTTTATATTCATTGGGTCATAGTGACCTAAATGATTTATATTATATATCTTGAAAACCTGCCATAACAACCATGTAAACACGTGTGTATAGTTTTACAATCAAAATAAAAAAAGGGATAAAATTGAAAAACATGGTTATTTTTCTCTTCAAAACTTTCTTTAAATTCATCTCCTCTTCGGAACTTTTTTTTTTTTGCAGTTTAAAATATGCACATATGCATATACATGTGTATCTAGTGTATATTCATTTACCCAAAGAAATAAAATTCTATCAATATTATTAATACCATATGTTTTGAAAATAAATCTTAAAGGTACTGAAATGTATGATTTTTTTTCTTTAAATTTCTCTCCATTTACGTGGCATCCATAATTTACTATATTATCAATGCCACTTTTTTGAAGTAAACGATAACAGTAGGTAAAATAGTGATGTGATCGACATTAGCTGTTTATTAATGTGACGGTGTGTTAGTCAATACTTTAAGGTTAATTACAACAAAAGATGAACTATTGAAAGCATGTAACATAAAATGATTACATACAATAACAAAATTATTATTAAGTTACACTTTGTGGAGTTTGAGAGGCCAGATACAAGCGTACCTTATCCAACTTCTTTCATGGACTATTTCTGGGGTATCCTGAAAGACATGGATGACCACGCGAGTAGTAAATAGATTTCGAAGCAGATCTCGAAGCTCTATTACGACAATGAAGGAATGTGTATATACGTATGCATGCATGTGTTAAGCCAATAAAGCGTGCATAAAAAAATGACATAAATCTTTGGATTGTCATAAGTATGTAATAATATGGGTGTTATTTCGTTTCCATAGTGCTTGTAATATGAATCTATGAACGTTTGAAACTAAATGTCTGTATGATATTAAAAAAATCAATCTATATGAATATGTAATTATGTATACATATATGTATATTAGAATCAAGGCTGGCGAGTAGCTAGAAGTGCAAAGGGAACATCATAAGTATTTACACATGCATGTAGTGCTACAACAAATATTTGTATTCTATGTATTACTTTTTCTAGCATGTTTACTTATAACTTTATTCATATGTACTTTATATTTATAAATGTATAAGAATAATTGTTCCAACTTATATACGCGAACGAAATATATCTTGTAAAACCTCACATATAAGATGACATAAAAGTTGACCCCTAAATGTGTAAGAATGTAAAAGTTGTCCGGGGCCTGCTTCAAGTGCGTAGATTAATTTGTGACATCGTGTTTCTTGAAATTTAATTAATTAATTAGTGTGACAGACCTACCTTAATTATTTAAATAATTTATTTAGTGTGAGACTACCTTATTTTTGAAATAACAACCTAACTTAAATTTTGAAAAAAAAAAGAAAAAAGAAAGAGAAAAAGAGCCTAAGCTAAGCTAGCTAAATCGGTGGTAAATTATATAAAAGACATAATTCAAACTTAAGTATATCTATAATGGTAACTAACTAAACACAAAGTTACCTTTTATATATGGTAGGATTCATGTGATAACCATCTTTATTATTAAAATCGTGAGAATCAATAAAAAAACACACAAATTTTTAATATATTAATTAAAAACTCGTTATATTTCGTCACAAAAAAAATCGAGTAACAATTATCGATGCACATGTGCATATGTATCATTACTTGGACAAATTACGTAATATATTACTAGTAGTATACAATTGCACTTTTATTTGCATTATCATCCGTAATACACTACTTTTTACATTATTAATATTAAAAATACACATGTGCATCATTATGTATAACCACAATATGACGTGTTTTGCTACAAAAAGTTATTTTGAATGATGAAGGAGACCCATATACATTTTTTTTGGTTAGTTATATCTAGTTGTTGATGGTTTAGTTATATTTGTCATTTTATGATGTAATATGTTGTTTGGATGGTATAAAGGGTATTAATATACATGTAATAAAGTGAAATATTTGTAATGGTTTTGTATTATGGATGATATGAGTTAATGGTATTGTATTATTGATGGTAGGAGGTAATGGTAGTGTATTACGAATGGTATGATAGATGAAAAGGAAAGTGTATTCAAAGTAGTGTATTAAAACACGTTATATCATGTTCATACATATAGATGCATGTGTGCATTTCTAATATTGTTAATGTAAAAAATAGTATATTATGGATGGTAGTGTAAATGAAAATGTAATTGTCTAATAATTGGTAATGTATTACTGAATTTGTCAAAGAAATGATACATATGCACATATGCATGGATAATTGTTACTCGAATTTTTATTTTTCTTTTGGTTTTTTTAGTGACGAAAAATAGTGATTTTTTCAAAAAAAAAATATTAAAAAAATTTGTATGTTTTTTTTAGTTTTTGGCATTTTTTATTGTGTTCACATTAGTTCTTGTAGTTCTCGCAATAAAGGATGATTCCAAACGGAACCTTCTCATATATATATATATATATATAGATAATAAAAAAACAAAATAATAGGAATACGTGTTACCTTTATAGGCCATTTAATACCGGATAGTATGGATTAGGCCCAGCCATCTTAGTTGGATGTGCCCCAATCAAAGCAAGCGTGAGACCCTTATCAGGCATTAATCATTCTCCAACAGTAACCAAAAGAAAAAAAAATAATTTTATAATTTTTAAAATCTTAGATATAGCCTATACAATATATCAAATCAATACTCAGTCACTCATGCCTAAATCTCTCAAATCTTTTCAACTTTTTGTTTCTAAAAAAATAGCTTCTAACTCTGATTATTCAAACTTCAACTCATCGCATTTGTTGCATTCCCATTTTTCATCTGATTCGGACTTGATTATGAGATGATTATTGTTGCGGGTCAGACGATGGCCCAACATTTACACCAACAAGCCTCATCATCACAACCACGTACCACGAAACCTGTGCTTGAATGGGTCAACTGGAAGCTCATGAGCATTTAGTGAATAATTATTTTTCAGTAACCCATTGTATGACGCTGTTTTCGGATGAGTCGCTAACTTTTTTTACGAATTGTTTTTTACAGCAATTTGAAATAAAAAAAATCCATCTCTTGGTTAAGAAAAAAATAAAAATAATGAAACATGGCCTTCCCAGCGAACTCATATTCAAGGTCGATGGACCCAATCAAAAAGTCAATTTAACTTTTTATCTAATCTTAACGACGTTTTAGGCAACGATTTCTTGACCATCATTTTTCTTAATTAAGAGCATTCACATTCCTTATTGGGGAGGTTTTTATAATTTAAAGGGATGTTGGATTTAAATAACCCCAACTTTCATCAATTGTTCGATAACACTTCCAACTTTCGATTTGTACATCAACACTCTCAACGTTCAACTTAATTGGCCCATAACACTTCCTAACTAACTAAACCATATCCCAGTAAGCTGATGTTAGCTGACACGTCATCAAAAGTGACGCGTTAGCTGCCATGCCATCAAAAAATGCCACGTCAGTAAAAATAGCCACATCAGATGTCACATTAGCAAAAACTAACTGGTTTAGGGTTTAGTTAGGTAGGGAGTGTTATCGGCCAATAAATTGAAAGTTGGAAGTGCTGGTGTACAAATCGAAAGTTGGGAATGTTATCGGCCAGTTGGTGAAAACTAGGGTTATTTAAATCAATATCCCAAATTTAAAAAGTGGTTGTTAGTGAAGAGGAGAGAAAATTTTACTGTTTATCTATATATTTGAAGGACAATGTTCACCCTCTGTGATTTTTTAATATATTTTGAAAGTGATTGTGAATAAAAAGAGATAAAAAAGATAATGATGAAGGTATAAAAAAGTATTCTTTAATTGAAATAAGAGAGAAATATAGTTGTTTTTAGTCTAGTTATATAATATATATTTGCTGGAAGGGATGTGAATGCTCTAAATCCTTACGACCTCGCATTCTAACTATACCCCAAGATTATCACTCGCTACCGTACCATGGAATCCCTCAAATAACACATCCTTCGATTTAATCTCATCTCTGAATCCTTTGACTTCCACATCGCCAACGTCACCTGCATCGGAATCCTTTGATGCTAGTGCAGCCGACTCCTGTGACAACCGGCAAATTCAGGCTAACATCTGTACAAACCCGAATCTCGCACGCATCGTGAACTTACGCTTTTGACTTAGGTTTTAATATACCGGTTGTCATATGCATAGTAATGTCTATTTGCGTCGCATTTCACATTTAGTAATTTTTGGAAATTACTGAGTTACACACGAATTAATTTGACAGACACGAACGTTCCTGATAATTAATCGAATGACTAAAATATGTTTCACATATATATTTCTATGAATATGCATTCAGATAAGAGTTCATTTAATTGTTATACTTTTAACGAGCGTCTATGTTTATATAAGATTCCTAGCTCACGAACACGGGCGTGCATGTAAATTTGTAATTATATATTGCGGGTATGGTTATTGTAAAAAGTGTGTGCTTTGTGAGAAGTGTAAGAAGGAATCTACACAATTTGATCGATAATCTAATGATTGAGATTATAATGGCAAAATTGTTAATAGTGTTTACTATTAAAATAATTAATTTTCTAGATGAAGGGTATAAAGGTAAATTAAAATTTTTAAATTTAGAAACTCACATGCAATGCACATGCAAGTTCCCCCATCTTTTTTAAACGTCAATAACTTTTTATACATAACTCTTTTTTTAAAGAATTACACCATAATAACGAGTGTTTTTTATCTTTAATATGAATACCATATTTTTATACTTATCTAGAGAAAAAAAAATTACGTTTCGATTGGATGTTTTAGTCCATAGTGTTTTTTCTATGTTTATACAATGCTGTTTTAATTGTATTGTTGTATTGTGATTCAAGGCGTTGTGTTTTATAGTAAAATACCATGAACGTAAATAAAACACCATAGCATTGCAAATAATGAATTATGATTCAAGTTATAGTGTTTTAACATCTAGAGTATGTAACATTGTATTGTGATTACAATCATGGTGTTTTAACATCTGGAATAGCAATAGAATCATTCTAAAAGTTAAAACACCATGATTGTATTATGATTCAATTCATGGTGTTTTGAGAATCTGTATGGTGTTTTATACCTGCAAAAATAACAAAAATCAATACATATGTTAGAACACCATGATTGTATTACGATTCAAGTTGTGGTTTCTGGAATTCGTATGGTGTTTTATACGAACTAATTATGAATTCCTAAAATAACTTATGAATTCATAATATAACTGATGAATTCGGTTACAAGATTATATCTTTAATTAGGATTATGGGTTAAATTACCATCTTACCCTTGAACTAATGAAACAGATAGGAACATGTGTCATCACTAGAGTCTTTCTTATCCTTCTCACACTTTTAGTTGTGTGTAAGATCTTAATGCTTCTTGTAATTGGTTTATTAAAAAAATTCTCAAGGTTTAATTCTAATTAAACTATATTATGTAATGTTTTATAAAATTTCGAATGTAACGTTGTGACATGCTTAATTTTATCTACATATAAATCTCGTTGTAAATATATATTTTTATTCGCAACAGAGTATTATATTTTTTTGTATCATAATATGGACCAGTACAGTGATGTACCGATCTAGTACCATCCCAACAATATCAGTATCATGACGTTAGATCGAACAACGTTGATATGGATATTGGTATTATTAAATTGTTAGTGATTTTCATTTTTATGGTTTTGTCAATGTAAAACATGTATCGCCATCCTTTTGTGTATGTCACGATTTTATTTTTTGTCTTTTCATTTTCAGTTGATATACTGAGTGCTGACATTGTATTACTAATGTAAGAAACTAAATTAATATCGACTGAATTCTCAAACATACGTAAGAATTTTACGTGTTACAATAAAATGGACAGATGCCCTAGTAAATTCACATGCCCTACCTATGCTAGCAATAAATTATGAAAGTTACAATTGACATCCAGATCTACGATGAAAATTCGTTGGTATCATAATGATGATTATAAACACAATAAATAACCATTAACTTAATGAACGTTCAACTTTAATAATTGCTTCAGGTATTAAAAAATGTTATCAGGAAGAGAAACTCAATAATTGTTTAGAATATAATATAATATTATGTAGCAAAATGTATAGTCATAAAATCAATAATACAAGGAGAAATTGTGCACAACAAATTAAACTTTTCACTCTTCTTTTTAGTGACACTCATCATACCTTATGCTAAAATACGATCTTTATCGACCTCTCGCTGTCACCAAATCTTATGCTAAAACGCTACATCTTCAAGGACAGCTCACTCACACTAAACCTCATCCTAAAGCACGTTACCTTTTATGTTTCAACTTTAACAAAGTAAAACAAAAATAAAAAATAAAAATAAAGTAACAAAACAAAAGGTGGACCAAGCCTTACATTATTCAATAACTAATTAAGAATTATGAAAGATATGTGATCTTGTTTAGTTTCTTTTTTAGGACTTCAAAAACAAGGATTAGTAATTAGTATCATGTTTCACGATGTTTTATTAAAAGAAACGGAGATCCCTTCTTTTACTAGTAAAATGGAGTCTAGTATAAAATTATGTGTTGTGAATTAACTAAATATCTGTTAACTCATTGTCACATCATTGTTATATCATAACTTGACTATTAACTAAAATCCTATTAATATCGTGTTATGGGCTCACTAACACCCAATATCACTAACTAAACAAAAAAGACATGGTGGCATGTGATTGGTTCCAGATCCATAGGCCCCACCATCCTCTCCGACTTCTTCCATTAACATCGTTATTTTGTTATAGGTTGGAGAAATATGAAATTTATTTTTTAGATTGGCCTATATATATATTTAGAATTTTAAATAGAGGGATATATGTGATAATCTCTTTAAAATTGCCATGTTTTTTTGAATTTTTTAGGAGTGTAAAACTTCTTCACAATTTTATTTTTTGAAAAAATTGGCATTGTTTTGAAATTTTTTTGAGTGTTTTAAAGTCTTTTCATTAGTTTTTGTAATTTTTTAATCCATGCACCTATTTTTATGCCATGTATCAAAATTAACTTGAGGGGACTCTTGAAACGAAAAAAAATCATAAGAGATTTTATTCACTTCTAAAATTTGATTAATATTTTTTAATATATTAATAAATATCTTTCAAAACATTAGAAGAAATAGGTAAAAAAAAAAGTTGAATCTTTTTGTTACCTATCAACTTTTACATGCAACCCGACAAAACAATTGACATTATCTTAGCTGAAAGATTATACATTAAGGGGAAAGGGCACCCTCTGATGGGACTTAGTGATGGAATGATCGCTGTGAAATGCCACAGCAAATGGTTCTATCAGTTGCAAGTGATGATATTTTGTGATGTTGGTCACAACTGTGATGGGGCATTTATTTGAGTTTTTTTTTTTTTACTTTTTGTATTTTCTATCATTACCTTTTTATTATTTTTGTTTTAACAATTGGTATATTAGTTTGGAGTAAAGTTTTTGCTCTCTTACGAATGATTTTGGTATTCTTATTCTTATTCTTATTCTTATAACTTACAAATACAAAGGAGTTGTACAGTAACTGTCCTAATTGGTCAATCACATATTTTAATTTTCTTTTTACTTTTATTACTTTTCTAAATGAAGTTATTTGATGGAGTCATCAAAACATTTGGGTTTTCTATTTTTATAATTATTTTAATATAATTAATATAATATTTAGTTGTTTTGTTATAACTTACAAATACAAAGGAGTTCTTATAACTTACAAATACAAAGGAGTTGTACAGTAACTGTCATAATTGGTCAATCACATATTTTAACTTTCTTTTTACTTTTTTTTACTTTTCTAAATGAAGTTATTTGATGGAGTGATCAAAACATTTGGGTTTTCTATTTTTATAATTATTTTAATATAATTAATATAATATTTAGTTGTTTTTGTTATAACTTACAAATACAAAGGAGTTGTACAGTAACTATCCTAATTGGTCAATCACATATTTTGACTTTCTTTTTACTTTTATTAGTTTTCTAAGTGAAGTTAGTTGATGGAGTCATCAAAACATTTGGGTTTTCTATTTTTATAATTATTTTAATATAATTAATATAATATTTAATTATTATAGTTTTCTTTGAGTAGATTTCATTTTTTGCTTTGAGTTTGACATTGCGATATGCTTATTTTTATCTACGTTAAGACATAAACTTTATTTAAAACCGAGTTGTACACACCAATGTAAAATGATATCGTTTACATTTTTCGTTATTTAAGTAATATAATACGACGTTTTATAAGCTATCAACCATATTTAATTGGTTATTTGAGTAAAATAATGACTTGTTTATTTTTTATATATGATTTGATAAAAAAATTCGAACAAACATCGATACAGGTGTTATACTCGGGTTTATGGTTTTCTCGACATGGTGATATAAAATGTGTTGAGTTTTTTATATATAGTTACACCATTTACCTTTTTTTGTTATTTGACTAACATAATATAAATTTTGAATACACCGTTGTAACATGCTTATTTTTATCTACAATTCAATAAATCTTTTAATCAAATGGGTAATATAGTTGATTTCTTTGTTCTTTAGGGTGACGACTCTAACCAATATTGTTTGAACTATATCAGTACCAATATTGTATTCGTTTTTATGGTTTTCTCGACATGACGCTATAAAAGTGATTAGAAATAAAGTTGTATTAGCAATAAAGTATGTTTAGTACCGTATGCTATAGCGAGTGCTAGTGAGCGAACCAAAGCCTCGCCTGAATAACAACGGTACCGGTATTAGTTTATATGGTTTTCGATCATTGTAAAACACATGCTAATATCATTTTAGACGTATATCTTTTGGTTGCTATGCCGAATGCGAGCATCGTACCAAAACTTTAATGAACCGAACTGATATCGACCGAAATCCCGCTACGAATCTAAGGAAATACCACTAGTTTTAAACAAATGTTTATGCCATAAAAACACGTAACATTAAAAGTGTTGATTCAAGAACTATAAAATTAAAATGATTAAATAAATTGAACCTTTATTGTATAAAAAAGCATTAAAAACATATAAACAACTTAATGAATGGGCACTATCTATATTTTCCATATAAATTGTAATTTTAAGTTTATTAATACACCTTAACATATACCTTAAGGGTATATACTATACAAGCATTTTTAAATACCACACGTGTTATCGAATAGGTGTTAATCTTGCATGAAAATATTGAAGATCTGTGATGTCGATTCTACTAGAATGCAAACAAAAATTTATAAGAAGTGGAATTGGTCCGTTAACATTTAGGTATTTTTTGTTTTTTATATGTAACTTTAAGTTTTTTTTTGATTTTTAATGTAGTTAATTATGAGAATCGTTTTTATTATTTGACTTTAATATTTAGTTTAATATTTAAAAATATGTTTCCAATATTTTTATTATTATTTAATATTTTTAATCAGGTTTATATATTAAAAAATATTTGTTTCCTAATAGTTTATATTATATATTTTATCAGTATATAAATGATCAAGTGAGGGGTGTTTTAAGTGATTGAGTGATAATTTGGTGGAATGAGGCTTCAACTTATGATTAGTTGATTTCTAGCATTCTTTTAAATCAAGATCTCAGAGGCTGACTATATTTCGAGTAATCATGGCTACCAAAATATTTTTTCGTCTATGCCGAGTACTCCCCAAGTACTTTCTAAGTACTCTCAACTCCGATTAGGGAGAGCCTAACGACTTTCGTAATCATGATTTTTAGTGATGGTGTGATGAGTGCTCTTCTTCCTAGGACCACACAGTATAGTTGTGAAGGTGAAGGGGTCGTGAAACGCCACACCAGCAAAACGGGCTTTGCCCTACAAAGCCAAAAACCATGGGGTGGTTGTGGGCATTTTTTGTCCCCTCCTTTTTTTATTTTATTTCTTAAACAAACTAAACAATTAAATATAGAAATAAATTTATATTAAATAAAGAAATAAATATTACATAAAATTAAAAAAACTAATGAAAATATAAAAACATAACTAAAAAAAATACTAAGTAAGACTATACTTTTACATGGTTTGTTTTTCATTTCCTCGCACATTTGTCTTTCGGGACCAGCAGAGTAATCAATGTTCATAGCGAGGAATTTTATATCGGCTCATTTTTCTTTCGCCGATTATTTCTCCTTCTTCAGATTCAAATTTTCTTCAAAAAATGTCTGAATACTTCTTCTTTCCTTGAGCTCTTCTTGTTGAATATTATTGAACGTACCAATACGTTCATTTAGCCCGAATAAATGTTCGGTGTAGTCCACATCCGAAGTAGATGATTTTGATAGCCTCTTTTTTGATTTATCTCTACCGCGTGGGCGGCTCGCTTCAACCTCGACATCATCGTCGCTTAAGTTTAGATCAATCTCGTTACGGGCATCCGAACGAGTAGAGGAGCTTGTTTTCATCCTTTTAACGATTCACTCGCAAGCGCTACTTCGCCCATTTATTATGGTACCTCACCACTTCCCAACGATGAATAAATTTGAATGGGTGTTTCTTTTTTTTTTTTTTGATAATTACTAAATGCTCACGTCAAGAACTTAGCTTTGGTTTCATTGCTACTTTCTGAGTTATTTTTTATGTTGTGGTAGTAACCATTAAAGGTCGTGACTTTGTATTTATTTCTCCGCCACTTTGATAAGAGATTATAATTCTTCTGCTAGATTACATATTTGAGCTGGACTAGGATTCGGGGTTTCGGGTCAGCCATATGGGTTGTTTGGGTCAAAGGAAATGTTGTGTAGATGCATTTTGTTTATAAAAGTTTAAAGTGAGATAGAAGAGATTTGTACAAAATGTTGTGAGTGGGGTTTAATTATATAGGAAATTGGTATATTTATCTTAAATTATTTTCTTTTTAAAACTAGCCATTTCATCGCCTTTTTTTTCACCCACTAACCAAAACTAACCACGTCACCATTTGCCTTGAGCCCAGCCTCTTCTCCAAACCCCTACTCCCGTATCACTATGACGGCGGGATGATATTGCGGAGTGAAAGGACTTCACCCACCCTCTCCACGCCACCATACTTGTCATCTGAGAAACTATCAAATTAGAATAAAAAGGTCCACTAAGATACATTGGAATATATGCTACTTCCAATTTGAATTATCAATTAATAGAATTTGAATAAATAACAACCCTCGTCCAACATGATGAGGGAAGTTTCACTTTCTATTTATTGTACTCTTAAAGGTAATAAAGGACGTGTAAAAGTAGTTTGTTTGTTGTTTATCTTACGTCTTTATAATTCATAATTTTATTTAAGAAGATATTTAGGAAGAGTTTGTTAAGTAAAATAAGTATATCAAATATTACTTTGACATAATGATTTCGCTATATTTTTTTTCATCAATCTTTTACATTTTTGTTGGAGTTATGCTTAGAAAGCTATCTTTTGCTGTCATTGATGTTTCAAATTTAAGTGTTTAGATTGTAACGTTCGTGTGTTGTTGCAGCCCATGGTTACATACTTGGAAAATTGATTGCTTGTATTTTTTAGTGAAACATAAACAACACGAAAAAAATGTGAAAAGTGATAAGAATGAATTTAACGTATGAACTTAAGTAGTTACAAATTCAAACTAACAAGATTATGACAAATGATCTAATCTCACAAGTCATAAACCCCTTGCATACCACATAAAATACACTTTGGTAACTGAAGAGATATGTGCCCGAAATCCATACAGGAGGGAAAACCTAAATTCAATCCATAACCCGAACAACTAGCAAAGACAAATCCTCTGCGGGGCCCACCCGTCACGTCGGCTGTCCACACCCCGACCCGCAGCGGAATAAGAGTCGGGGCATAATTGGGTTATCACCAAAGCTCATGACATTTACTATTATGTTTCATATTTAATAAAGTCAAAGTTACATTTTCAAATATCCAAACATGTTCATTCAATACAAAGGAAATAAACCAAACATAACAATCCCAACTCTAAAACGTTTTATTCTTCTAGTCCAAGTCCTATGTGTTCCTAGCTGCTGCTGGTTCACCTGTATCATGTGTAAAATGGGAGTTTTTAGGTCAACATAAGTTGGCAAGTGAACCTTATTAGATAAACATATATTAATAAATTAATTGTTAGTTTATCAATGAAAATTAGTGCATAATCATAGATGAACAAATGTAAATAATCAAGCAAAGGCAAATAGCAGTCACAACTATAACATACAATAACACATGACAGCATACATGATCAAACCAACATCATACTGTAAATAACATAAATGAAACTGTGCGATCAAGGCTCAATCAAACGGAGCCGATCGTATTGCATGTACTGAAAATGAAAATGTCTGTGCGATCAAGGCTCAATCAAACGGAGCCGATCGTATGTGGGCACGCCAGGTTCAACCGCATAATAAAATGGGGAACATGCTCAACGCTCATAATGTAATGGGGAGCGGCGGCCTATGAAATTGCATGTACTGGATAATAAATTGCATCCAATAATAACTACTTAACAGCAACAAACTGAATACACATGTTCATGATATGATGCATGCACAATGGTTTAGTTATAATATATATATACAAAGACACATGATACACCCCAAAACGTGATTAAAACGGGGAATTTGTAAGATTCACTCACCTTGGGTGCGTTGGATTGGAGATGGTGATATGCGCACGATTTAGATGAGCGGAACAACGGGGATTACTAACCTAAGTAATAACGGAAAAATATATTAAATGGGTGGATTTTATTAAGGATTTTAATGAAATTTTTAGATGTATTTTTGTGAGTTTATGGCTATTTTCTATCTTTAAAAATGTTATTTTTAAGTATTTTTAATTAATTTTTAAATTAAATTAAATAAATAAAAATATAAAAAAATTTGTTTATTTAGCGTTGACCGTTGACCGTTGACCGGTTCGGTCAGCGTATTAGTTTGCGCCGGGTGAGGCTCGAACCCGAGACCTCCCGTTCGCGTGCACGCAGCTCTACCAACTGAGCTACGTGTCTAACCCGAAATAATCTTGTTTTTAATATATTTATACACTTATTCAATTTAACCGAATTTCCTTTATTTGCAAAAACATTTTAATTCAATCGGACCGGTGCTCGTGACAGGTTTCGAACGCGCGACGTGTGGTTCATGTTGCACACAGTCCAGACTGTGTGTCTAACCTGGTTATTATCTCAGTTTTTATTATACTTAACAACTAACTGGGTTATCCCGATTTAGTTTAAACAAAAAGGCCTTTTATTATACAAGGAGTGCGTATAGCAGGAATCGAACTCGGGACGCGCGTCTGTATTTTGCACACAGTCCACCGCTGGACTGTGTGTCTAACCCGTTTAAAATACCAATTTTAATTAGTCTTAAGCTATGTTGCGTCTTCATCTTCTTCGTTGATTTTACACAGAAAACTTATTCCGACTGTTATGACCAATTCTTGACGTATACGTTTTCCAGACATTACAAGTAATTTAAAAGTAAAGAATGGAGAGAGTTTGGGGAAAAAGATATACCGATTGATGTTGTTCACAGAATTCCGGCAGAGGTTCGTCGGTTCGGAAGGTGAACTCCGGCTGTTGAAACCAATTAACAGCTTTGTTCGATTATTTAAGAAGTTGAGTCACTTAAACAAGGTTTAACAGAAGTTTGGGAGATCATACCCGTTCACGGTGTGTTTCCGGCAGTTCCAGAAGTTTTCCGGCGAAGGTAAGATTTTCGACAAACGTTGACTAGGATCGATTCTGATGGTGGAGTTGTGTTAGTGACTGATTAATCACATGATTGAAACAGAAAGAGTCGGAGGAAATACCGTGTGGATGTGAGTCCCGGTTTTCCGGCGACTTGCAGAATTTTTCCGGCGGTCTGATTCAAACTTCTCCGGTGGACTGTAAGATTGCGGAAATGCAATTGAAAGCTTTGTGGAGTGTTTTGAGTCGCAGGAAAGGTCTAGGATTGAAGTAGTTCGAGAATTGATGACTTTCGGTTATTAAACCGATCTACTTCCGAATTCAAGTTACACTCATGGCAGCATTGATTGGAATCGTCCGTTTATCGGTTATACTCGCTAAAATCGAGAGTATCCAAATCGACTTTGGTGTTTAATAAACGATTTCAGTTACAAATTGTAAAATCGATTGATTTACCTTAGTCTATAAAACTTATTTGCTTCCTAAAGATGACAGAAAACAAACAAGTGGCGGAGTGGTCTTGTGATTGGGTGATAAATCGCTGAAGTGTCTTGGCTGACCCAGGTTCGAGTCCCGGCAGCTTCATAATTTTTTTATTTATTTTATTTTAACTTTTTATCAAATATAATTTTTATAGTTTAGTTTATTCATTAATTATGTATCGTTTTAACTCAAAATAATCATAAATATTTAATGTAACTTTTATAACTTGATACTTGATTACAAAACGGAGCGGGTTTTGAAAACCCGATTTTTTACAAATGTTACATCGGCAGAGGAAACCAAAAGGACACCATGAAAGCATCGTGTGGCCAATGACGTCGCACAAATCACTACATTGTTGATCTCCACTAGGAGTTATCACAATAGAGTCAATAAGGCCACTCGGTGTGGGGGGCCGTCCAGGCCCGGCTTGGACCGACGACACCCCCAACACCGCGCCGGGTGGCTCGTCGGCGTCGTAGGCGTCCGCCTGCGGACGTTGGAGACGGGGCGAGTTTTTTAATATATTTCAAAATTATAGCCGTTGAAACGGCTAGTTTAATAAAAAATTAAATTAATAAATTTACCTATAAATACACCAATACCATCCCACTTTTTTACACAATTTATTACTTCTATCTCTCAAATTTATAAAATCATTCCCATCTATTTATAATTCTCCAATCTTTTATAAAATCATTCTCCAACCTTTTATTTTAAAAAATATAGACATGTCATCTTCTTCGTGGTGTTCATCATCTTCGGGTGAGGCCGAATTTTTGCTGCGAACTTCGTTATGCAAGCAGCACAGATGATTATGGAGGAGGAGGAAGAGGAAGAAATGTCGTCACAACCACAAACAAGGGCGGCCGCCTTAAATCGACAACGAGAAGGTATTTAATTCGTTGTTAATAACGTATTTAATTTTGTGTCTCTTTATTTTGATGTGTTTTTCTAATTTATATAACTCGTTAACAATCAGCTGGGCATGATAGTTTAGGAGCCGATTACTTTGCCGACGAACCTGTGTACACGGACGCTATGTTTAGACGTCGGTTCCAAATGAGTCGTCGACTATTCTTACGTATAGCAGACGACTTGGCGCAGTATGATCCATATTTCACACTTCGATACGACGCTAGGGGTCGTAAGAGATTCACCACTTTACAGAAATGTATCGCGGCCATTCGCCTGCTCACTGATATACATTAAAATATATATAATTTAATTCCCCATTTTGCCCCCGTTTTGTGCATTTTTAGCTAAAATATCGTCGTATAGGTACTTAATCGGTCCATTTTATATTTTCAGGTCCTAAACGACGTACCGCAGACAAAGTTGGAGAAAAAATGGGATTAACGAGCATTCCGGATAAATTCTGCAGATTCTGCTGAAGTTACAGATGCCGCACGGCCGTGCAACCCATTGGCACGGCCGTGCGAGACTGCGATCTCGGAAGCACTGACCGTGCGAGAGGCAGTGCGACTCATTTCTCGGCACGCACGGCCGTGCGCGACTTGATTGCTGACCACATGTGACCTGAAGCTTTGGCACGGCCGTGCAAATCATCGGCACGACCGTGCACATCTGAAGATTTTGCCGCTCAAACATCCACTTGTCTGCCCATGCCCTGCAGTGACGTAATGCTGATGCGCACGGCCGCGCGGATATGAAAATTGTCTATAAAACAGAGCATTCGCGACTGATCAAAATATTGGGTATTTTTCCAAGTTTATGGGCGATTTCTGAGGTGCGGGAGCTGCCGGATCAGGAAGGTTTCAAGCCTCAAGGTTGCAAGAAGCTTATCATTCATCCAATCCATCAAATCCTTGCTTGTTTATGGTTTGATTTCTTGTTCTTAATGTAAATTCTGATCACATTTGCAAGCATTAAGATGATGTTTATGTAATATTGTTATGAATACTATGAAAAACACTTGTTTTATTATCAATATTTAGTTTGTTATCAAGTTAAAATGGAGCTCAATTAACTGCTCATGTTTGAATCTTGATGATCATATGGCAATCTTGTTTCATTGATGTTAGTTCTTGATTATGATTGTTTATCTTGGATGATTAGTAAATGGTTAGTTAGGATAAGTTGAAGAAACCCCATAATTAATAATTAATTAGTGAACTGTTAACTTGATTAATATGTTTACACCATGAAACTAGAAATGGGTATTTGTTTAATAAAAGATAATCTGATTTTGATCAAGAATGCTTTCTTTCACGGAAGGGCCCTAACGGGTTAGATGGTGTTATTGCGAGTTCTTAATGTATTTCATAATCTTTGTTGAGTATTTGTGGCCAAAATAACCAACTTGGTGGATTTATATTTAAGACTTGCAAAATGAATGAGTATGTGATATGATCTACGTTATGCTTGTCTCGGTGGTTGTATTGTGTTTATCGGTATTGCTTTCCTTGATTAAGTGAGGTTAGAAAACTCTTAACGGATGACTAACTTATTTTTAAAAATTCACGTGAAAATATATCAATAGCTCGCTAAAGAATAATTTTAGGTGGTTAAAGTGTGTTTATCGCGTTAACTTTCCGAAGAATTATCATATTAGGATTCCTGAAAGGGATACTAGTTGTCTTTACAATTGGAAAATTGATTAAGTGCCTTTGTGACATTTTTGATAACATGCTTATTTTGCTTATAAAACAAGATAAAAGAAAAAGAAATCGTATTTTGGTATTTAAAGTCTTTTGTGTCTTAATATATATTTTTAGAAAATTTTAGAAAAACTATTTCACATATCCTTTTTTACCGGTAAATAAATGACAACGGTTTAGTACACAAGCACCTGCCCGCGTCCTTGGATCGACATCTGGTTCTTACCCATACTTTACTACATATACGATAGGGTACACTTATCCTTTTGTGTGTGTTTTAATTTAAGGTAGAAATCATTTTTATAAATATTAAAACCGAGTTCGTGTGTAAAATTCATTGTAAAAATGTGTATATATGCGCACACGTCACTCGCATACAAGACTGCACCCGATTCGTTAGACGAGTATTTAAGGATGTCCGAAAGAACTTCACGTACATGTTTGCACAAGTTTTGCAAATGGATCGTGACGTTATATAGCAAAAAATATATGCGGAAACCAAACGCAAACGACGTCCAAAAATTATATCAAGCGCACGAAGAAAGACATGGTTTTCTAGGAATGGTTGGAAGCATTGATTGCATGCACTGGCCTTGGCAGAACTGCCCTACTGCCTGGCAAGGTCAATATACTCGGGGCGATCACGGTCATCCAACTATAGTACTAGAGGTTGTTGCGTCACAGGATCTTTGGATTTGGCATGCCTTTTTGGTCGGCCTGGTTCACTTAATGACCTTAACATCATCTACCAATCACAGATATTTGACGATGTAACCCAAGGAACAGGTCCAGACACAAGTTTTACGATTTCGGGGGTGGAATACAGGCGCGGTTACTACCTTGCAGATGGAATATACCTGACGTACTCTACAATCGTTAGAACTATTCCGCACCCTACAGACAATAAAAGAAAGAAATTTGCCAAGTTTCAAGATGGGGCGAGAAAAGATATTGAACGGTGTTTTGGAGTTCTACAAAAAAGTGGCATATCATTGAATATCCGGCACGTTCTTTTACACCATAGAGGTTGCGATATATTATGTATGCTTGTATCTTGCTACATAACATGATCATCGAAGACGATGGTAGAGCGATCTGTGACTACGACGAAAACGAGTCTAGCGGGAATTTTGTTCAAGTGAGTGCAGAACAACAAGATTTAAACAGATTCTCTCTACGTAACGAGTACATACATCACAACCTATAAGCGGACTTGGTGGACTACATTTGGAACAACACACAGAACGAACCCACCGATGACATGCCGGATGAAGACTAGCGTTTTTTCAATATTATGTTTTATATAATGTTTGAATTAGTATTTAATTTTAGTTTTTATAAATATTTTTCCAAAATTAAAAAGAAAAATAAAAAAACTAGGTGGGTTCGGGTCGTCACCCATTTCCAAGCTTGCATCCCTGGAGGGCGTCCTCCAAGGTCTCTGACGCATTTGCTGACGTGGCGGGTCGTTCTGGAGAGAGGCCCGTCACCCACACCGAGTAGCCTAAGGACAACTGATAGCGACGTCTAGGGAATCACGTTATGCGGGTCCCTGATCCTTTGAACCTTCATTAGCGGTTATCAGAGAAGAGACCACAATCCTAATAACGACGGCTATCCAATGGCACGCCGTGGATATGCACTCTCGTATGCCACCACTAACGGCTAGCAAGGAAGGCACCAAAGAAATATTCCGATAGTGACGTCTCGCTCAATCACTTCTCACTATCCCGATTATAAATACCACACTCCATCAAAGTGAAACATTCGACACTCTACTCTCACCTATACTTTTACTCTCACAAGAGCAATACTTATTCTCACGCTGGAAGGTGGTTACGAGAAGAAACCCAACCTATTCTTCTCGTGACGCGTCTAACAGTGTTGTTTAGTTTTACAGATTGAACCATTATTAAAATTAGTGAAGATATGAGCCCCATAATCTTTCGAACACAGTCTAATGCTCCGGATTAGATTAGTGTTTCTTTTGTAACTCTTTAGCGTGCTCTATTTAATTTTTAAAAGAAAAATCATTTTACGCAATAATAATGAATAGAAAGAAAAAGAAAAACGGAGACTTTCCCAGCAACTAAATGTGATCATTACCTTTTAAAAATAAATAGAAAACGAAAGAGGGAATCAAACTAAATCATTGGATATATTAATTTGTTGAGCAACCCCTCACCAATAAAATGAATCCGCCCATGTTAAGAATACTATAAATAGGCGTATGGCATGTGTATATTTTCCACACAACTTCTTTTAAATAAACAAGTGGTTTATTTGAGATCGAGATGGCGTTAATAGGAGCAATAATCGGCAAAGTAGAGATCAACTCAGGCGCGAAGGTGTTACATGATCTGTATAGGCACACACCGGACGACATATCCTCCATTTGCCCTGATAAGATTCATTCATGTGATCTGCTCAGTGGTACTAGAGGTGCTGTTGGATCCACCATTATCTGGCATTATACCCAAGGTACTCTCTTTATGCATGGTTTAGTTTTTGTTTTATGAATTATTTCTTATATATATATATATGTCGAAGATCACTAGAACCAGACAAACATTTCTATATATATATATGGTATTTCAATGAAAATTGTAAATAAAAAGAATGATTTATGTTTCTCTTTTAATGATTTCTTTATATTTATCTCATCACCTCTTAAAGTACAAAAATAAGGGCACACATATATCGTATGTGGATATAGTGTATACACACAAGGGCGGACCTACCTTATTGGTAGGGGTAGCCGCCGCTACCCCTTGGCGCTCCAACGGTAGTGTAAATTTTTGAAAAATTTGACATTTTTTTGATTTCGTTACCCATTTTCTATAAAACGTTACCCCTATGAAGATTTTCTGGATCCGCCACTGTATATACATCTAGAAATAAAAACTATAAATTCCATTTGTGTTGGTAAATCTTGAACATATTGCATCGCATATGTATTGTAGTCGGTTTATGTAACAAATAGTAGCATGGTTAAAGCGGTTCTCATGGTTTTCTACATAATATTGATTATGAAATGCGTGTGTGTGTATATATATATATATATATTTCTTATAGTTCTTGAAATAAAATACAACTTAATTCACTCATTTTCTCTGCTTTTTTTGATGTAAAAAAAGATGGAAGAAGGCAAAGTTTAAAGGAGATAATTGAAGAAGTTGATGAGACAAACCACAAAATTGTATTCAAGGTTTTAGAAGGAGAGCTCGTGGATGAGAAATACAAAGCATTCACAATAATATTTCATTGTGAAGAAAAAGATGGTAAACAATGGGTCGTTTGGACAATCGAGTTTGAGAGGCTGAATACAAGTATACCTTATCCAACTTCTTTCCTGGAATATCTTTGCGACTATCTAAAAGAAATCGATGACCACAAGACCTGTAAATAGAGCCCGAAGCTCTATTACGACAGTGAAGGAACCTACACGTCTATGCGCACGAATGCATGTGTTTAGCCAATAAGCAATAAAATTAGAAAGGGAATAAATCTTTAGATTGTGATATGTATGTTATATGTGTATTTTGTATTATCTCGTTTTGCTAGTGCTTGCAATATGAATTTATGAATGTTTGAAACTAAATGTGTGTTTATTATTATTATCTAAGAAATACAATCTATATAAATGAAATGATGTGTCTATACTAGTGAACTGTGCCGTAGCCCGTAGGCCACTACACTCCTTTCTCGGCCCACATTTACTTGGCCCAATTAACACTGCAGCCCAGTTCGATTTAAGTACTTTTATATTTGAACTAAAGTTCTTCAAAGTGAAATTACAGAACAAATGCTTTTATTTGAATTAAAACTCTTTTTAACTGAAATAAGTGGTAATTAATCTTCTGAATCATGTTTTATTTGAATATGATAAAAACAGTTATAAGTATAATGAATTTGAAACTTAATGAATGCGTGTCGCTTGGTAAAAAGTTCGATTATAAAACTTGATTAATGCTGAACCAATAATCAACTTCTAAACTGACAATCACTATATTTTGTGATTGTTAAACGGTAACTAGCAGATGCAAGATAGATAGTTTTGATTTAATATTCTTTCATCGGATTAGTAAATCAAGTCAAATAAATTCTGAAAACCCGAATACAATTCTAAAAATGGAATATAATTTGTACTGCTACGTTCATGTTTTTTTATTTAGTTTTTTTTTTTCAGTTGATGTCATGCTATTTTATATTTTTTTATTTAAATTAAATAGTAAATTACATTTTTTATTTAATATTTTGTATTAAATTATTTTAAAAATAAAGTTTTAAAGCAATTCAGGAAACTCCACTCCACTTACTTAGGAGAGTTGTAGTCTATTGGAAAAAAATGATGTGATGATAATCTGTGAATGATTACTGGTTATGAAAAATAAGGAGACTTGAAAGGACTTTCTCCATGCTTATGGACTCTTTACCGTGTTTTCATCCTCTTTTAAGGCAATAAATGAAATGATTTTTTTAACAATAAATTTGGATCGCTGACATATTATTGGAGTATTATTCTGTCACTAGCGGAATAATGATCAATTCAGAAGAAAACCTAATAAATTTGGAAAAAACTCTCTCATATGAATCAAACCTAAACTCATAATTCTTAAAACTTATCATACCTCTAAAATATCATTAGGCTATAATTTAATGGGCACTAAATGAAATAAATGAATGTGTCAATGCTTATTCATGTATGTGTTTATCAAATAAAGTTTATGCATGTATGTGTTTAGCAAATAAAGCCTTAAGCATAAAGAAAAATTGTGTATATACAATTTACACCGACTTATGAATGGTAGTTTCTTAATGTACAGTGAATGTGTGCAACACTGTTTTCTTGAATGGCACATAGTCGTGGGGAACTAGCCGTGCGGTCCAGGCTCGCCGGGCCATATAGTACTATCCCGAATATTCAATGGCTAAATAGTTAATCACTTGTGTTGGTGAGAATAATCACGTAATAATACTATCCACAATATTCAACGGCCAAATAGTACTATCCACAAGAAGAGAAGATTTATTGGCCTGATTAGGAATTTGCTCAATGTATAACAAAGATCTTTAAACCTTCAATTTTCATTCAGTCCCACCAAAACCTTCATGTTTTAGAAATAATAATAATAATAATAATAATAATAATAATAATAATAATGGATTTTAATAATCTCATCTATTAGCTGTTGGTCAGTAATGGTCCCAACTTCAAAATTAAATAGTGGTGATCCTACATTTTCACATATTGTAAACCAATTGACTTTTACTAACAAAACCTTAATTTCTTTCTGTCCCCTTATGCTTTTCGGTTTAGTAAAAGTCCATTGTTTTACAATATGTGAAAAGGTGAGACCACCACTGTTTAATTTTGAAGTTGGGATCATTGCTGGCCAACGGCTAATAATTGGGATTATTAAAATCTATTATTCCAAAAAAAATTACCTACTAAGACCACCCGTAGTGGGGTTTTTTGGCGTTTTTCCCCAAAAATGCCGCCTGACTGCCCCGGGGTTGTTTTTTTGAAAAAAAAAAAAGAAGAGCGTGCTTTTTAAAAACCTTCTTCTTTTTGTTTGGCCAATAGCATTTTTTTGATGGTTTCTTTTATTTAATTCTATTTACACCCCTTTTAACATAATATCTCACAATGCCTAGATGCTAACTGGACTGTCACGTGACGTAACTCCCACTAAATATGCTATAATGGTAAGAGCCACTAAACTTTAGAATTCAAAGGTTTGCGAGTGTCACATTTATTATCATCTTATTGTGAACTATCGCATTGGAATAAATTATCTTATTGACTGACAAGTCTAATTCATCTTCCCCTGTCGTTGATGGGATGACAACTTTTCCCAACATGCTACTGATTTGGTCGAAAGTGGATGGCCCCTAGAACTGTAATGGACCCCCGTAATTGAAATCCAAACGAGCTTTGAAACAGTAGGTGTTTCCCATCCCAAACTTGCAGGTCCGAAAACCATGTCGACCATGATAGTTCTTTACGATGTAGCGTCTCCATTGCAGCTTCATGAGAAGGGAAAATCAACAAAACTCTTAGTCCCCCCTAACAAAACTATTTGTGATTATCCGTAATAAGCCCCGCAAGATGGAGACACCAATCTTGGAGTGAATCTTCAAAAACGGAACTCGACTTAGTGGTTTTGTAAGAGCATCCGCTAGTTGATCCTTGTATTTGATGTGAAGAACTTGCAGGGAACCGTTAGTTACCTTCTCACTAACAAAGTGATAATCCAAAGCCAAGTGTTTCATGAGGGAGTGATAGACAGGGTTGGCGCAAAGGCAGGTGGCACCCGTGTTGGCACAAAATAGTCTAGGTGGCTTGTTGAGGGGAATGCTCAATTCCGTTAGTAGACTTTGTACCCACGAAAGTTCCACCGCAGCATTGACGAGGGCTTTGTATTCAGCCTCGGTAGATAAACGAGACACCGATTTTTGGTGGGCAGGCCGCCATGATATTATGTTAGAACCCAAGTAAAGTATGTATGCAGTGGCATCAAGAAATCCTCACCAATTAGAGTCGGCAAACGCAGTAAGATTGAGGTGAGCCACGGTGAAGGAATAGACCATAGTGAATGTGAATGGTACCCTTGGTGTAAAAGAAACATTAGACTAAAAGTAAAATGGGTTGAATGAATTTAAAATTATCTAAAGTGGATTTAAAAGAGTTTCAGCTTGTTTTGAGCATTATGTCTAAACTTGATCTCCGCCGCGACTTGACTTGTTTATTACTAATTGAATATATAGTTATTATTATAGTTATAAATTAATACATAACAAAACATACATTACCTACTTATTTATTTATGATGATATATTTATTGTTGTGTATAAATCTGTTATATTTGTATAAAGTATAATCTCATTTAGGTTTAAGAGTTTAGTAAAACTCGTGATGTAAAATAGCTTTGGTATTTCCAAGCTTTTCTCTACAGCAAGCGTATCTTAGTTCATAAGTGATTAGCTTATTTACATTACATAAATGAGTTCGTTGTTTATTATTGTAAGAATTAATAGTATGACTTTCAGAAGTTAAGTCAAATGGCGATATGTCCGAGTGGTTAAGGAGACAGACTCGAAATCCGTTGGGTTTTGCCTGCGCAGGTTCGAATCCTGCTGTCGACGTTTTTTTGTCCTTTTTATATTCTTAAATTCAATTATGTTTTTCTTTTTAATTTTCATTTTATTACCAAACCCTTTTCATCTTTTCATTCCCAAATAATCTCCATCCATTTATAACTAAGCACATATATTATGTCATACATAAAAATGGTTATAAATGTATATAATTTAATTAATAAATAATAAACAGACCAAATTCGAACAATAATTGAACATAACAAATATTCATGAGTCGAGCTCACATTCTATAAATAAAACAAATACGAGCAGAAGTCAAACTCAAATTCGGCTCGTTTACACCTCTACCATCTCAATGAGCTTTCACGTTTTTAATTTGCGAAGAAATATCAACTTGGCTGAACTTTTAAGTTGGTTGTACTATTGAGTTAAAATTTGGATTGGACTTCTGAATAAAGAATTCTATGGGTGAGATTTTATATAAAAATTTATGTTTTGTTTTGGTTGCTACGGTTGTCGTAACGATTGTTTGTTTATCGACGTTATTGTGGGAGAGTTATTGTATTTTGGTGTTTTAAATATTAGTCAACTATCTATACATTATAATAAATCAAAACAAGCTTTGGCCATTTGGCAGCCATTTACACCATTACATGTCACGTGTCATCCTATTACTCCCTAATGAAAAAAATTGAGTGTTAAAACCCGGCCTCCGCTCTTTTCTTCACTCGCTCTTTTCGTAACGAAGCTTTAGAAGGATTTGAGAAACGATATGTAACTTCTGAATCATCAAGAAAAAAGTTGTATGAATGATTTAACTTTTAAATTATCTATTGATGTTCTAATGCTTGACAATAGTTGAAACGTATTTTTGGTACCAAGTGAGGAACATATTTTTAGAACAGAAAAACCAATATAATAAGTAGATAAGTTTTATTGAATTTGAAATCCTTCATAATTAGTCCAAAACATAAAAAAACCAAACATGAGAACGAATAAAACAAAAAACATGTCTTAAAAAGACTTCATGAAAATGAAATCAAGCACTAAAATGTCTTATGAAATACGGGAAAAATTATTTCTCAGTTTTAGGAATCAACGGTTTGGAAACTCCAACCATTTCATGCCCCTTTGTTGACGAACACTAATGCATCATCCATATCGTACACTTCACCAAGATTACGTTTTACTTCACCAGATGACGCTTTCTTATTGCTTCCAACTGCATTCGAAATAAACAACGATAAAACATGATTATTATCTATTATAACTGAAACATCTAATTCGAAGTAAAGTTACGGTATAAAGAAAATATGAATCTGTCATTAATGAAAGGGAAACAAACCTAAATGTAATAGAGATGAATATATGACATGAAAAAACAACAAAATTAAGGATGAAGATGACGATCAAAGGGAAAATGGAACAAAATATAGGATACAAGTTAAATACCTTGATGTTATCGGATGTTAATCGGAAAAGTAGATAAAAGCCACAGTCGCCGATTATATACTCAAGATACAAGTAAAGAGAATGAGAGATAACTAAGGTTGAATGGTTCTAGAAAGGCAAAGAGTGTTTTTAGAGGAATATATAGGATCCGAATATAACGAGTCGGATTGCATTTGTGGGGCTTCGCCAAAAAAAAACCCAATAGTACTTTCCCGCCAAAGGTTGATCTAGGAGGCTCTAATTGAGTGGCACATCAGCCCATTTTTTTTATTTATTATAGATAATAGATAATAGATATGAACCCAACATCTCTTATGTTAATTGGCAATATAGAATTTGCTTAGTGTCTTACACTTTTAGTTATGAGCCTGGTATTGTTTTTCTTTCTTTCCTTTTTAATCATTATGCTTTCTTTCCTTTTTAATCATTATGGATAAATTAGTTTTTATTAATTACACCCATGACATGAACACTAATGAAAGATAATATTATCTAATTAAGTTTTTGTATTTAAACATGTCTTGTGACGATGTCTATAAACTTGGTACGTTTTCCATGTATATGAATAAGAAACTACTAAATCTACATAAATATAGCTGTCTGTTGAGAAGTAGAAGTAACATAGATCTTGACCAAGGCTCATCAATTAAGGGGTTGTTTGTTTACTTCTTAATAAGGCTCTTAATGGTTTAGACCTTTTACTGGTTCAGCACTTAATAGTTCAGGATGTTTGTTCGCGAGCAAATATCTGAATGATTTAGACATTTGCCTCTGAATGGTTAAGCATTATACTGGTTCAGCACTTAATGGTTCAAACCTCTTATTGAGTTAGCATTTACCCATTTAAAAGTTGGCAAATAACCCCTAATTGTTTCTCTTTCATGATTAAGCTATTTAAGGTAGTTCATAGATAAGTTTTTATGTTCATCATGCCCCCTGTTTTAGATCTCTAAAATAGTTAATCAAATTTGTATTACTTGGATAGGTTTACCATTCGGTGTTGACTAAAGCTATGATATAAATGCATGTTTTGGTTTATTAAGTTTCTGTGATAAGTTATATGCGATTATGTTTGTTAATGTTTCTAACTATTTGATCATTAAAATTAACTAGTGGAATTTCTCATGCGTTGCAGTGCGTAGTCAGTCGGTATTGGTACTGATACTGACATCGTTGTAATTCAGTCAGAACCGGTTTGGTTTATCACAACACCCGTAGGAACGTTGATAAAACTATAAAAATGAATACTAGTACAAGTACCAATGTCGTTCGATTGGTATCAGTTCAGTTCGTCATGAAAAAGAACAAAAAATTCAATTATATATTTATATTTGACCCATTCAATTTTAAGCAAAATATTTATTGAAACACAGAAAAAATAATCACGTCGCAATTTCAGAATTACATAAAACATTACAGTATATTATTAGAATTACGGAAGAGGTAAACGGTGTCAACCTACACAAAAATAAACAAATTAATTTGATGTTTTGATTGGCTTGTACATTACTTCTTACAAGTTGGTTTCGAAAAAAAATTATATCGAGACGCAAATAAAAATAGACATGTCTCAACGGCATATTCAGAAATTAAGAAATTATATTTTAAATATATGATAATATTTAAATAAACTATGCAAGTTTACAAAGTTAATAGTTATTGAGAAGTACATGAGATGATAAGTACTGTGACACGGTTCAAATGGTCATAAGGATATAGTGATTGTTGTTAGTTATTGAGAAGTAGATGAGATATATAATAAGTACCGTGGCACAGTTCAATTGTTATAAGGATATAGTGCTTGTGATAATAGTGAAAGAGGGTAAATTAGTGCATGTGACTATTTGAGCTAGCTAATTTCTTACGTTTTCATACTGAACTCAATCATTCAAACACCAAGTCCAAAGGTTCTTTTCAACAGGTCTGCCAAGTGCTCAGATTAAACGGGTTGGTAGAAACTTAAATTATTTTGTCAATAGATTGTTCTACTGACACACAATCTGGTAAGCAAAAATTGACTAGAAGTGTCGTCTAAGTTAATAAGTTGCATCATCGTGGTTTATCGTTGTAGTTATGTTGTTAAACCGCAATTGGATTCTTTTGTGTCACGTCAGCAAAGATGTTCAATTACTCACAAAAACAACCTGCCTTATCCACAAAACAAAAACTGTACATGTAACAAGTGATCTAGCACAAATATGAACACAAGTATGAAATCTGGAAAAGGAACCCAATCTGTTTTACAAATACATGTTCCTATTATCTCACATGTTATCAAATCAAATCTAATGTACAAACTACCAGTGAAAATGAGGTTAAAATCAGCCACATTGCAGCTTGTTAGATACAAGAGCCGCGTGAAGATGACATTGTATAAAACTCAAAAAAAATCCCAAATGCGGATAATGTAAGTAAGCCCTCTCTCCCAATGAAATAACCAAATAATTTTCTATCAATAAATGAGGTTAGCCCCAAAATGTGCTTTAAACATATGGTTAACTTTTGAGAACCATCATGGTGCTGATGTGTCCTCTGTTTTATTTGTATGGCACATGCAGTTTGGACATGGGAATGAATATAATGAGTCATTCGGTCTTTTTATTTCGACACCCTTTGAATCACTATGAGCCCGCATGCCTAGCATGTGTCTTTTGAATGTTCTCCAACTGAAAATTCAAAAATTGAAACAGATTTAGAAAAATTTGCTTACAAAGAAACGGGTCGGTCTCATGTTAATACACTCAAAGGACACATATTTTAATGCTATAGAGTTAGTTATACAGATGGTCCATATGGTAAGGCCCGCTTACGGTTTTGATCCCAACTTTTTGGAAATTACAAATTAAGTCCTCTATGTTCACTCAGGCGTAACATATTTGGCCCTTGACACTAACAAGCGATACATTTTCTGTCACGTTTGTAAAATTACATTTTCATGTTCGTCCCTGAGGTTTGGCTACTTTTGTCCAAAGGTTTGTTTTCCCACATTTGGATCCAAAAGGTTTAAAATCTTGCCATTTTCATCTAACTCGTTACTCCATCCATTTTCTAAACGTTAACTCAGGGGTGTTTTCGTCTTTCTAGACATTTTTTTGTGATGATTAAACGGTTTGGATGGGGAGAAAATCAACAAAGGTGGATCTTTATTTCTTTTCGTGTTTTTTATTTTAATAAAAAATGTCTAAAAAGACGGAAATGCCCCTCATTTAACGGAGAAAAATGGATGGAGTTAATGAGTTGGATGAAATGGCAAATTTCAAACCTCTTGAATCCAGATGTGGAAAAACGAACCTTTGAACGAAAGTCGCAAAAGTGGCCATACCTCAGGGACGAAAATGGCATTTTACTCTTATTTTTTTTAGTAGTTGAGTGTTTTAGTAGTTTAACAAAATTAACGCCAACTAGTGTCGAGGACCAAATGTGTTGCGTCCGAATGACATTGAGCACCACAGGTGTAATCTGAAAAGTTGAAACCATAATCTGGCCTTGCCACAAGGACCATCTGCGTAATTGACTCTAATAAATAACATACCCGATATTAGGATTGTCAAAATACAAGGCTAACTTGCGTTTATCAGGTCTAATCGTCTTTGCATGTCCGTTATACATATATCTTCTGTGACCAAGCAGAAAATGCGGGAAATTTCCACCCTGAGTTGTCACAAACACTTCACTATGTAGACACACCGTGTAGTCTATAGCAGCCATCCTCGAAGAATAATTCTACAAAAAGTTTTTACAAATAATTAATATATTAATTATAATTAAAACAAGAGTAAAATGCCATTTCGTCCCACAGGTTTGGCCAATTTTGTGACTTTCGTCCAAAGGTTTGTTTTCCCGCATCTGGATCCGAAAGGTTTGAAATCTTGCCATTTTCATCTGGCTCTTTAACTCCATCCATTTTTCTCTGTTAGGTCAGGGGTATTTTCGTCTTTTTTGTTAACTTAAAGGGTGATTCGGTCTTTTTCACTTTATGTACAAACATTTAGCATAATGTACAAGTATTAAAAAAATCAAAACCCTTTAAGTTAACAAACAAGACGGAAATATCCCTGACTTAAAAGAGAAAAATGGATAGAGTTAACGAGCTAGATGAAAATAACAAGATTTCAAACCTTTTGGAACCAGATGCGGAAAAACAAACCTTTGGACGAAAGTCACAGAACTGGCCAAACCTCAAGGACGAAATGGCATTTTACTCTAAAAAAACAATAGTTAATTAATATACTTTTTAAAAAATTAACACAAACCTTAAAGGGTACAAGTTCCTCAGCAGATGCTAACATTTCCTTAGTTTGTAAAAGCGGAAACATTTCTAGCAGAGGAGTCATATATCTCTCGGAATTGTATATATGACCAGACGCAAGAAATATAGACGTACTTCTATCAAATCCCATTCCTCTAAGCATCAAGCCAACCTGAATATCCAAATTAATAATTTATAAGTATTTTAATTTACTATTTTAAAATAAATTTAAAAAAAGTATTACCTCTAAAGGTGTTAACGGACATTTGCCGTTAACCCTATTGACTCCGGGCTGAAGGATTCTACCAGGTTTCGTAAACTTTCCTTTCCAACCCCGTTCTCTTGCGGCTATCATATCTTCGAGTTCTTTTCGCCCACCGTCGTATACACAGCAAGAGAAAGCAACCATGTCCTGAATTGATTATGTGATTGGAATAATCAGTTTTAACACGCGAATCCAAATATATCCCTAGGAAAGGAAATAAATTAAGAGTAAAATGCCATTTTCATCCCTGAAGTTTTCCAGTTTTGCGACTTTCGTCCAAATGTTTGTTTTTTCCGCATTTGGATCCAAAAGATTTGAAATCTTGCCATTTCCGCGCGACTCGTTAACTCGCTCCATTTTTCTCTATTAAGTCAGTGGTATTTTATCTTTTTTGTTAACTTAAAGAGCAATACGGTCTTTTTCAGGGTATTCGGTATTGTTACATAAAATGAAAAAGACTAAATTACCCTTAAGTTTGCAAAAAAGACGGAAATGCCCTTGACCTAACAGAGAAAAATGGATGGTGTTAACGAGCCGGATGAAACTAGCAAGATTTCAAACCTTTTGGATCTAGATGCGGAAAAACAAACCTTTGGACGAAAGTCGCAAAACCTCAGGAACGAAACTGGCATTTTACTCCAAAATTAATATTTCAACAAACATAACAAACCTCTTCAAACCGCAGATGCACAGAAATGTACTTGCCACCATTATTTACACTCCGTTCTTTCATTCTAGAAACTAATGTTTCACCCATTCTATATATAGGATCTGAAAACCGCAAAGCTTCATAATTAGCCAAACAACGAAGCCGTTGAACCTCCGGAGGTGCATCAAACGACAATCGGTTTGCAAATGGTGAAATCCTTATGACCCTGAAATTAAATTTAATTATAGCAAATACATCAAAATTATAAAATGATTAAAAAAAGAGTAAAATGCCATTTTCGTACTGAGGTTTGACCAGTTTTGCGACTTTGGTCCAAAGGTTTGCTTTTCCGCATCTGGATCCAAAATGTTTGAAATCTTGCCATTTTCATCCGGCTTGTTAACTCCATCCATTTTTCTCCATTAAGTCAAAGGGTATTTTCGTCTTTTTTGTAAATTTAAAGAGCAATTCGGTCTTTTTCACTTTATGGACAAGCATTTAGCATAATGTACAAGTATTCAAAATACCCTTACTAAATAAAAAGACGAAAATACCCCTGAGTTAACGGAGAAAAATGGATGGAGTTAACGAGCCGGATGAACTGGCAAGATTTCAGCCCTTTTGGATCCAGGTGCGGAAAAACAAAGCTTTGGAAGAAAGTCGCAAAACCAGTCAAACCTCAAGGACGAAAATGGCATTTTACTCTTAAGAACAGATAAACTCACTTTTCTTCTAGTAGCCTTGGAAGAACTGTATCCCTGTAAAAACGAATAGGAGCCCACGCTTTTATTTTGAAGTTGAATACGTTCGACATATTATGGTCAAACCGTTCCATTAAATATCCAGGTATAGTGTTGACCACCCGTACGTCATTTTCCAGAGTTTTAACAAAAAAATCTTCATCGTATATGTCCCTAAATTTACTGCAACAACAAAGCACATGGTCAAAGTCAAATTACTAACGGTTTGACTTTTGAATTTTAACTCAATTAATGTTTCACAAACCTAGGATCTCTCCATATGCTATGAAAATGGAAATTCGGAATCACTAGTGTTGCGTTAAGATATCCAGCCACAGCAACTGCATTGCATATCTAAATATATAATTAATTAGTATTTAATCATGTTGAAATAAGAAATCTAAAAACTTCAAATGCAACGTTTGGATTACCGATGTTCTTTGCTGATTTAAGCCACCATTTGCCTCAACGTATATGTACCCGTTGGACTCTGGTAAGCCTGCAACAAACATGATGGATGCATTCACATAATGAAAAGATCGAAAAATTTGAGACTTTTAATATACCGTTTGTGTGGATAGATGAATAGTTTCGTACCTTGTGAAGACTTGCTTATACAAGGCTTCCAATCTGCACCTTTAGAGCGTTTCCATACTGTTGATATCTACTTCAGATTGAATGTCATAAATCAACATTCAACAATATATAAAAGAAGGAAACTTTAAAAATATATATATATAGTTCTTGTTCAAATGATTTCTATACTTCCATAATGTTTTGCTACAGTGAAACTAAAACAAAATTAATCTATTCAATATTCATTAAAACCTAAAACAATAACAGCTCTTAACCAACTAAAGTCAGAATTAAAAAAAAGGGTGGTCAAATTACATTAGGTCAATGACTAACCGCATCAGCAGTGGAATTATCAGCATCCATATCACCCCGGACCTTCGCATACAGCTCGGGGCTCCGGTACACCGATCCAACGGCCATAGAACGTTCAATTCCACCTGAAACGACGTCGAATTGCATGGTCCCGGAGTAAAACACCATACCGGAAAAGTAAAGAAGCGGTACAAATAACAAGACGCCCTTACGGTGAACGAGAAGGGAGAGTAAGATCCACGCGAACCGGTGAGGGAGTGACTGGTGGTGTGAACCGGACGGAGGTTTTGGAGCGAGAGTGGCGGAGGCGGGGGGATGCAGGGGGTGAAGGGCTGTGGTTGTTGAGGTGGGTTTTGATGGGGTGCATTGCTTGGTGGATTGATTACATGATAAGATTGGGGGATTTGAGCTTTGTGGATGGAGATTAAAGAAGGTAATGTGGGTTTGTTTTGGGTGAGATTGGGGGAGGTGAAGGGAGGATGACAGAGTGTGTGTGCGTGTGTGCTGTAAATCACGTGAAGGTGAAGAAGGAGATGATAATGGCTGGATGGGGATTAAGCGGACAGCGGACTCTGTTTAGTCCGGGTGTTAAGCGGGTCGGGTATGTTGGAGCTGACCGTCTAATCGGTGCTTTTGCGATATGTTGTGTAACAATGAGTAACGTTGTGTTCCTTGACGATTTTAACCACGTGTTAAATGAGTCGTATTTCATCGATAATGCGTTCAGTCTAATCTAAATAAAAAAATTTCTGGGAACTTAAACATGATTCAAACACAAAATACGTGTCAAATGCATGAACATGAATTCAATCAGGTTAACTCGAATACATGTTTAACCTGAATTTTTTTATTTTTTTTGTAGTTATATTTTTTAAATAAAATTTTAAAATAAGAAATACAAATGTATATAATTCAATTGTATTTTAATTATAAAATCTTATATTTTTTTCTCTTTAAATATAATTGTTGCATAAAATACCCGACTAATTTAACTTGTGACATAAAAAACACATATTGAAAATATATATGTATATATATATATATATATAATAAAAATGGGTTAAACCGATCAGCCCTTCGAGATTCAACCTAAAACTGACCCAAACCCGTTTATACTAAACTCAAACCCGTGAATTTTGTATTAGGTGTCATGCCCCATCTCACAACGAATTATGAATCGGGACATGATGATCGGCCAAACCTTATGGCATTAATTAATTTTAAAATTAAACATTTCACAATATTTATTTGTCACACCATACGTATAAGTTAAAATATTCAAACAAGATTCAAAAGGAAATAACATAGGAAACTTCTTTATTAAACTTCTAAGGCATTTATGTGACATTGATCCAAGCATTCTTCAGTTTTCATTTCCTTTATCACGTATAAAAGTATTTTGGGTTAAATACAAAGAGTTGATGAGTTCATTTAAGTTAAATAAAAATTAATTTATTTTTAAAATAAACATGTATTTCACATGTTAGCCAAATATAACATACAATGAACGAATAACCATGAATAACTAAACCAATGCTTGAGTCTCGAACCCCAAAAAAAGGCGTGGCTAAGTGATGGCGATATCAACATCCCATAGTCATGGGAAAGGTCAGCCTAAGAATAAATGAGACGATACCAACATCCCATAGTCATGAGTAAAGGTTAGCCGTGGATTCACAAAGTGATTTCTAGCTTGCATGAATTGAATAACTATTAGACATAAGTCAAATAAACAAATAGACAAACAACACATAATCTACACAATGATATTGCATTTATGATGATTGAATAAAAATGAATATGTAATTGTGTGACATGTTGTACACCCCAAAAAAGTTCAATGTAAAAAGGAGGAAAAGATCTACTCACCATTTGCGAAGAATTCCACAAAAATGATATCGCACGAGAATGAATAACTCAAACGACAAAAATCACCCATATATATATACATATATATATATATATATATATATATATATATATATATATATATATGTGTGTAACAAATATTTCAAATAAACGAAACAATATATATAATAAAACTAATAATCCGAGTTCTTCGTTTAGGACTTTTGTGTAAAAACAATAATATATATAAAATTTCCTACTCCATATATATATATATATATCATTTTGAGAAAGTGTTTGGCACTATAGCGAACGTTTTGTCGAGCTTTCTTTTTTCTTCTATTTCTTTCGTCTTCTGGTTTTTTCTTTAATTTTCTACCCTCAACGTTCAGCATTGTCACTTGCACCCCTTAGCTTTATAAAAACTTTGTAAAATATCATTTTGACCCCCCCCCCCCCCCCCCTTGAGTTTTACATGCTTATTTTTATATACGTGAGTCAAATATAATACGTTTTTGTGCTTACTTTTATGTACGTTTTCGGTTGGTTTATGTTTTGTCATATATAATACTTTTTCACAAGGCGGTATATAAGTTCGAGTTATTTTACGTTTCAACACCGTCGGAACGCGCGGTACTATTCATTAACTTAAAAATTACTATTTTCTTCATGCTTTATTTAAGTACGTTACGGTATAAATTCAAGTTAGTTTACGTTTTGACGTAATTTTTTATTGGTAATGAGTCAGATCAAATATAATACGTTTTCATACTCATTTTATGTATGTTTTAATTGGTTTACGTTTTGACGTAAGTTTTGTTCGGAAAGAAGTTGGGTCAGATATTGACGGTAAAAATTCGAGTTACTTTAACTCTTTAAGTTTCGACCCCTCCGCAACGCCGGCGGGTCAAAATACTAGTTTATTATAGTTATGTGTCATTTAGATAATTAATATAAGAAGGATTTCATATCTATTTTTGTATGTTGTTAACAGGTGGTAATGTAGGAGAAGAATTCGGCAATCAGCTTGATTAAGGATACAGAGTAATTTGCCCATGGAGAGGAAACAGCTGTGCTGAAAGCTTAGTGTAGTTGCCTCCTACGCCGCCATCAGCCCTAATTGTGACGGATTGTTTCAGTTTCTCTACCTACCAATTGTGGCTGCTTCCACACTTGACTAGAGGGTCTCTAGAGGCCTGGAAATTGACCGCTTTTTGGTTCAGTCGCATACCTTCGCCAGTCACACTCCGATCCCCGGTGGGCCTGGATGGGTCGTGACGATTGGATAACTTTATCACAAATAACAATGCAGCGGAAGTATTAAAGTAAAAATATTTATCTCAATAAAAGTTTGAATATAAATATATAACTTGTACAAGCGTTTCAGTACATACCCACATGCAGGCAGGATCTAATAAAAAGAAGCTTTAGACTACTAGGCTTCATGCATGGAGTTGTAAATTCCACTTAAGCATTTACCGAGCAGCTTCCAGTCTATTTATGTACTTTGCAATCTACGCTTAGTCTTTTGAAGATACGTCAGTTTACATTGGTAAATACAAATAACCGACACATTTCGAAAATATTTCAAAATCATTTTATATACACAACGACACATATATTTTCATAAATAACTTGGGATAAACTATTTCCCATGTTATCAGTTTTACATGCTTGTCAATACATATAGGGCCCGGAAACTATGCTAGAATCATGATTAACCGACACACGCTGTAATACCCTTATAGGTAAACCCGTATTTGGTTATAAAAATATTTTATTATAGTATTAGCACCTGTCAGGCGTATGTCTATACCACGTGCTTAGGTCGTGGCCATTTACAATTAAATGAGCCGATGATATCCAGGACATCGTCGTATTAACCCCCAATGTTTAAATTATCAAGCAATACAAATTAAAACGGATTATTTGGATTCCCAACACATAAGTCATTGACCTCATACCCGACCATGCGGTAATAATATACCGTATCCCAAGCCCGTATAAAGAAAATAGGTTAATAGTATTTACCTAGCTAAAATCTTTAAAATCCAAAGATAAATATAAGCACAACCGTTCAAACAAAATAACTAGCAAGGTTGCAATTTACTGGACGCCCTAGTCTGAATGAATGGCATAATAACCAATTAGATTGTTAACGAGTCTTATTCAAGTCATAGACTAGGACCGGTTAACTTATAAATAATGAAAACCGTACGGTACGCTAGATTAAGTGGTGACCGGATAGAATGTAGTTTAACCCCTCACAAATACTAAGACTTGTATAATATGGGTAAACATGATTACATTCTAGAATATACAAGAATTTAAAAGAGTTTGACCCAATTCGGTTAACTTACATAAACTAAGTTACATAAGCTACGCGCATAGGCGGTATCGGGTGATCGGATGAGTCATAAACAAGTTCATTATGCCAAAACATCTTAATTACATTACCAAGACTGTAGGTTATGCAAATTATATGTACATTGCATTTTAAAACCATTCCATGCACCAAACGGGCATTTTCGACATTTTAAGGCATAATGTATGAACTTGTATAAAAACTCGACAACTGATTATGATCAGGTAGTATAACCATAGAGGGTTATCCTACACATAATTATGATCATAATGCAACTTCAATTCAGTAGCTAACATAGCTAATTCGGGTCAGAACCAAAAGTCAATAACAGACAGAAGACGCATGAGAATTCATTGAACCCAAGTGAGTAACCTATGAAGAAGTCAATAACAGACGGAAAGCCCGGCTCATCTCGCTGCAACCGTCCTCCCAGCAGCCCGCATACAACTAACGGGCTGACCCATTCACCCTACTTGCATTGCAAATGACACGGCTTTTGCAGAGCACCGAAGATTCCAAGAGTGGTACAGTACTTATTAGGGCTTAAGAATGGATTTTCCAGGTCTGGCTACCCGGCATACCCAGGTGGGCCCTTCGTTAACCCACTTGGGTTAAGGAAAGAAGAGAAGCTAATGAAAGAGTTGAAGCTAAAGGAAATAAAAAAACAGGACACTGGCTATGTTGGCTGTTTTAAGGTTTACTTCAATCAGTGTCTGAACAGAGGGGTTGGACCGTTAGAACCTTGTAGACAATTTGGCTGACCCGATCAACAACAATGTCTTGACCAGCCTCGGGTTCCACTACACTCTTATTCATACAATAAATAAATTTGAAACAAAATTTATGATGAGGGTTCAGGTTTATCGAAACCTTGTTACAATCCATACCCTACAGATCTAGATTAATCATGTTGATTTTTATATCTAGAAACAAAGATCCGTGCTAAATGTACAGGCACATTCTATTAAACCGACAAACATATGGTAAATGAGATCACCAAATCATCATGCTGCTTGAGCTATATCTTCAGATGCATCAGCCCTGCAAGTACAAGTAGCAAATTAGAAGTGAATAGCATTTTTTAACATGATATGGGGCAGTTAAATGTTCTAATGTGCTAAAAAAAAATAGAAATAATCAGAACATTGTAGTTGCCAGAAAATAAAGAAAACAGATTATCATTTAATGGTTAATAACAAAAGAGTAAATTACAGGGATGGTCCCTATGGTTTACCAAAATTTTGGATTTGGTCCATAGCTTTCCAAAAGTACATGGATGGTCACCGTGGTTTGCACTTTGTAACGCATTTAGTCCCCAACCAACAAATATAAAGGTTTTATTAGCATGTCCAAGTCAGGGACTAAATGCGTTACAAAGTGCAAAATACAGGGACCATCCATGTACTTTGAGAAAAGGCTGGGGCCTAAATGCGTTACAAAGAGCAAACCACAGGGACCATCTATGTACTTTTGGAAAGCTAGGAACCAAATTCAAAATTTTGGTAAACCACAGATACCATCCGTGTGCCTTACTCTAAAGCAGAATGACGTTTTGCATAATGAGTCAGTTTGGGTTGTAGCTTATCCTTGACGGGTCAAATGGTTTTTTTTAATCAAAAAGGTAAATATGTCAAATGGGTTAAATTTTGCATAACAGGATGGGTAAATTTAGGTTATAGTTTACCCCTATCAGGTCAAATAACCTTTTTTTAGCAAAAAGGGAAACATGTTAAAGGTTTAAAGCAGTCACAAGTATACATTATATGCTTAGTTACAGCCTCCTCGTTTTATTTAAAAACTAGGGGTCTATTTGGTACGGGGTAATGGAATGGTCAAGAAAAACGAAGGAATAAAATCAACGGTGAGTGGTAGTAATTGTGGGTGGTTATAGGTGGCGGCGGTGAGTGGCAACGGCGGCGATGGGTGGTGATGGCGGCAGTGAGTGGCGGTGTCGACGGGTGGCGGTGGCGACAAAGGCGGCCGTTGGTGGTGGGTGGCGGCGGAGGTGGTGGTGGGTGGTGGCGGCGGTGGTTGGTGGTGGCGGCGTCGACTGTGGTGGTGGGTGACGGCGGCAGGTGGCGTTGGCGGTTGGTCGCGACGGTGGGTGGCAATGGTGGCGGCAGCGGTGCCTGTCGGGGTGGCAACGGAGGCAGTGGCGGGTTGCGGGTGGCGGCGATAACGTCGGTGGTGGATGGTGGTGGTGGGTGGCGAAGGTGGTGGGTTGTGGTGTTGTTGATGAATGGTGCAGGCTGGATGGAATGAAAAAAAACATGGGGGATGGATGGAATGATTTTGAGGGAATGGAATGCCTTTTGGAATGAATGATTTCATTCCATTGACCAACCAAACACCCTTTTTTTCATTCCCTCGTAATCATTTATTCCATTCCGCATCTCATTACTGCATACCAAACACTACCTAGATTTTTATTGTAATTGCATAGCATTTGTAATCATAAAATAGACTTGCTGGACGGCCCAACCGAACTCAATGTGTTTCGACCCGTACTATACACAAGCAAGCCCCTTAATACAGAAAATGTTTAAATCATACAGCTTTTACCTCTGAAATCCTTCTCCAACTTCCATTCTTAAAAAGTTTCCGATTTTCACAGGGGACCCCACTTCCTTTGATAGTTCATTCAAGACCGTCTACAGGATATATTAGTATTAGAAAATCTATCCATATTATTACATGTTTTAAACAAATTTAACATATAAATCCCAGATAACAGCCTGTCCACATACCTTCACATTAATAGTGTCGTTGACAACAAATTTTTGCTCCATTAAAACAACTTCCTCAAAATACTTCCTTAATCGACCTTCAACCATCTTCTCTATTGCTGCCTGAGGCCTACCCGAACTTTCAGCCTGGTAAAGAAATCAGAAGCAAATATTTAGATTTAAATAAGATTATCTAATTATACATATTAACTAGTTTTGTACTAATGCAAATATAGCTGATTATCAAAGGGTAAGTTTAAAAAAAAATATTAATCTAAGTAGCACTTCTTTTAGCCTAAAATAAAGAGGCTTTTACTAAAACATCTCGTTTTTTGGTCATTTATGTATTGACTTCTTAAAACTAACGGAATTTGTCAAACAATCAAACACCTGATTATCTGACTATTACAACTTCAGAGTGCAAAAAAGCACATCCAAACACCGTCTTATGAATTATGATTATTCTAATAATCCAAAATCACAATTACAGCAGGTTTGAAAACGTGTATCATAGTTGTCAATAGTGAATAGCGGACCATAGCAACAAGCTACCTATATGTTACGTAGCGATAGCGACTAAACAGCGCCTGTTATCTCATGTTTAGCGATAAAAGGGATAGATAAATAAAAACTATATTTAACACTCTAATTATGTATAAAAGTGCTAAAGATATGATAAAATAGCTAAAATACGCCATCACTAATCATCTAAATAAGTAAAAACAAAATTAAAAAAACGCTATTTATTGCTACAGGGTCTGTAGCGACCCTTCACCTATAAGCTACGCTATTCGCTATAGCGAGCGCTACAAGCGCTATTGACAACTATGATATGTATCCCACAAAAAAAAATTCACCTGAGATTTGAGAATTTCACGTTCATTCTGCACTGCATCAGAAGACACATGTTCTTTTGTTAGAAATAAAGGCTTCACAGCCACCACATGCATTGCCAATTCTGAACCAACACGTTGGACAGCATCAAGTGGAGCATTTTCGTCATCAACTTCAAGTGTCAGAATTCCAGCAATACGCCCCAACCCTAAAGTAACAATAAGATCAATATTCATTTTTTAGTCCTTTGCTAATTTTCTTGAAAAGCCTTTATTAATTCAAGATTTAAAAATAATAATCTTACCAGGATGAGGACAAGTATGGAGATATGTAGATATTACACCGTGATTAGACATTGGCATTGCAAAACCCCTTCTAAGTTTTACATTCTCACCCATCATAGCAGCCACTTCTGTAATTGCATTTTGAACTGTTGTTTCTCCGCTTAATTTAGGATGGTCAAAATTTATCTTCATATCCTGCGCGGGTCACGAACCATAAGTTTTAAAGCACAATCATTTTAAATCTATTTTGATCTAAAAACATTTGAGATGTATATAAGCTTGAGCGTTGGCTCATTTCATACGCGTATACCATAAACACAATAAAGAAGCTTTCAACTAGGATCACAAATGAACTATCCTTAAAATGTCCCATGAAAATAACATTCCCTTTTTGAGCAAATTTCAAACATACAATTACTTATTTTTCAATTACTATCATTTAATTGTTTTATACTAATGACGCCCACTAGATTATTTACGACCATGATTTGAGGGCAACTTAAACATTTGACGAATATTCTAAAACATCTATAGCTTCTAAAAAATAAGGGTCCTGTCAAATGTTTCAATTTCATGAGATAGAGAGAGTACAAAGTCAGATATAGATGTATCATATATGCACTCAACCCTAAAAAACACAATAGTTACACATATTACATTATTAAGGCATGCTGATTATTAATATATAGCTAATATATCTTTGCCACACACTCACGTCGACTTGGTTCGAACTACATTCTGGTGGAATTTTATATAAATATACTGCAATCACATATAATAAACCTAAAACAAAAGCTCCAAAAAACCGATTACATAATAATCAAATGCGAATGACGAGACCCTCGGATCTCTTACCTCCAAACCTTGAAGTCCAATAGGGAAGTGACCAGATACTTGTTCTGAACTTCCAGCAGATAGCGCCAGTTTGGCCAAAGATGAAGCCTGCAAAAGATAATCATTTACAAGTATATAGAACTTATGAGGATATCTCAACAATGTTTGCATAAATCGTATTCAACAAACTTGAACAGCACATCCATGAATTCTTGTGCAGTTTGGATTTGTGTTTAGAAACTGATATTATATTTATTGGGACTTGAAGTTGCAATAACCACTTTTTCTTGTTTGGATAAACGTGTCGCGTTTCTGATTATCAGATGATTTAGGGGTCAAATAATCAGTTTATAACGTTCGGATAAACATACTCTGAATATTCAAATCATAGGTTTCATACCAGCTGCAATAGAACTAATTATCCAAGGGTAAGACTAGATAACCTTCCAACTTCTAGTTTGAACACAAAGTAATGATATTTACTCGATTTCGCAAGCCCTCTTTGACTTTTTTACAAAAATGTCACATTTTGTCATTCATCTAATATCTATTAACCTATGCAGTTAATGCGGAAAGATATCAGTTATCAGTCAAGGACCAATATTTGAGATATTGGTTATCGCGGTGAGATATCGGTGGGATATCGGTAATTTATAATATATATAATATATATATATATATGTGTGTGTGTGTGTGTGTGTGTGTGTTATTTTTACATTCTAAAGCAGATGCTGAATATCATTATTTTTATTAATGAGCGTACCACATACCAAATTTTTTTATAAAACTTTAAATGTTATTTAAAAGTTTTATAAATAATATACTTTGTAATATAAATATATTCACCAATAAAAAGAACCAAAACTCATTTGTCTTTCAATATTTGTTAATGCATGTAATCTTATGACATTTCAAAAAACTATTTTTCATGTTTTTTTCTGCATTGTTTTAACTTTTAACTTTTTATTTTGTTTAAAAGGAACCACCAGATACAACATGTAAGCGCATATAATTTTAAGGAACCTTTCGTGTTTAGGTAAAATGATAATTAAAGAAAGTAAAAATAAAATAAATAAGTCATGTTAACAATAAATTAAATAAAGCAAATAGTAATACTATAGACTTTGTGTTACTTTTTCATTCCCAATGTTCATGTACTCATAATATAACTTTATTTCTTTATTCTTTTACAAAAATACTTCATCTTCTCCATTAAAACAAGGAGCTCGCTGCAAGTCTCCGTTGACCACCGGAAAATTTTTGGCCAAATGTTGTGCAAATGGAGTAGGCTTTGATGGATATGGCAGATTTTAAAGGGAAAAGAACAAAATTTGGGCCCACCGATATTCTCGGCGAGATGGCCGATATGAGATTTTCAAAATATCGGCGATATATCGGTAATTATCGCCGATATTCTTGCCACCAAGATTTCAACTGATATTTCATACCGATATGTTACTCGATGTCCGATAACAGATATATCGGTGAGATATCACCGATATAGCGCCGAGATTGACTGCATAGCTATTAACTTATAAATCATCAGACTTTGTCAAAAACTCATACATCTAGTTATCCTATTATTGCAATTTCACCGTACAAAACACACATCAAAACAGTATCTCCTATAATCCATTTTATTACAGCTGATTATCTGATACTAATTATTTTATCACACAGTCACCTCCAAAACACGCATCCAAACACTCCTTAAGACATTGACTCACTAATTCAGTAAGACTAACCAGGTATTGAAATATTTCATTTCTTGCAACAAAATCGGTTTCACAGTTAAGCTCGATAACAACAGCCTTCTTATCATTCTGTGATAGCGCAAGTAAACCCTCGGCTGCAGCGCGAGATGCTTTTTTTGATGCAAGAGCAACTCCCCTTTTCCTCAGTTCCTTTTGAGCCTCCTCTGTAACATATCATCATCTTATATTAGCAGAAAAACACCAACAAAAAACAATAATAAGATTACCTGATTAAAAAATATATATATTTACCCAAATCCCAATTGCAATCGATAAGAGCAGCCTTGACCTCTTTGATGGAGCACTTGTTCTTTCTCTTAATTTCTTTATCAAACTCATATGATCTGAAGGTGAAACCTCGCTTGAATACGTTCTCAAAATCGTGCATTGTGTTTCATTTCTTTTGGGCTCATAAATGATGTTTTCCCCATATGATCGTGTCGAGTAACCAAATTGGGAGTGTATAGAAGTGCTTACTCGCCCACAGAGAATCTCAATCGACAGTTTTGCACCTCTAGATATCATCATTTTGGAAAACTGCATATCATAATATACAGCTTTCAATAACAAGAAATGGTATATAAATGTTGTATTTCATCTACAAACATTGTTTCAACTCAAGCAATAACTTAATTAGTAGAAACATGACAGTAGGAAGCAGCATCACCGATTTGTTATGTAACATTCAGTTTTCAAAATATATTATACAAGTTAAACTTGGTCCGTAAGGGAAGGGTGAACGACCACCGATAAGCCCAGCCAAAAACCCAGCAACTGCACCCTAGTTAGAGATGGCAATGGGATGAGTTTACGACAGATATTTTAATCTCAGTCCCATACCCGTTTGTAAAACCAGGTCCCATACCCGAGCTAATACCTGCCGGGTAGAGGTGGCAAAATGGGTGGGTTCGATTGGGTTGGTTGCTGGGTAAGGATGGGTATTATTAAAAAAAAAGAGGTTAGAATGGGTTTGGGTCAAGATGAGTTTGGGTCATGATGGGTTTGGGTTAAGATGGGCTAAAAACATTAATAATAATAACAAAAAGAAAAAAAACTACAAACAATAAGTAAAAATTTTAAAAATATATATAAAAATAAAAAAGGGCCAAGATGGGCAAAAACGAAATAACTTAAAAAATAAAAACAAATTAATAATAGTAAAAATAAAAATAAATAAATAGAAAAAGGAAACAAATAAAAAACAAAAGAAACAATAAAAAATTAAAACGAAATCCGGTTAGAAAACAAGCAACAAACCCGTCACAACTCCTGTGACTGAATTTTTAGTTGCTAATTCGGTTAAAAAGTGAAATCTAACCACATAAATGAGAAACATTTCCGCTTCCTCACACTTGAAAGACGTCAAACAAGACGTTAAACCATTACCAACTCCGATCATTAAGCAAAAGTAAAATAACTACCAGAGCACATTCTATAGATCAAAAAAATTTCAATGCTTAAGACTCCTATAGAGATAAGAAAAACTCCACTACTCATTACAGACACGAAAAAGCAAACTCCCAACCCAAATCAGATACACCATACACCTTTTGGACCATTGTATTTGTAGCTTGACTTACTTCTAGAAGCTTCGTTATTGTTAATGGAGATCAAGAGTATGTTGTTGATCTTCAGTATAAGGCGGTTATGAAGAGATCTATGGTGGTTATATGGAGGAGCATGCGTGTTGTACGAACAATAGTGAGTTTGAACTTTGAGTTTTGGACTTGGAAGACCCATTTGTGTTCTAAGGCTACTCGGGATGACTCTTCCCTGTCACGTAGAATGGGTGTGAGGATGGGCCTAAAGAGAATGAACCTAGAAAATGAAAGATTATATATATGTATATGTATGTATAGGTGTGTAGAGAAGAAGAAGAAGAGAGAGGACCGGCAACAACGTCTTGGGGACGACATTCACGAAGCCGACGCAGCCCCGGAAATGATGTTGAGGCCTGGTAACGGGCCGGACGGGCCAAGCCAAGCGCCACACCGAGTAGCCTAAGTAATTACCCATCTTGCATTTCCATGTGGCCCATCCTGACCCATTAACTTTTTAATTAATTTCTTTATTTACCCATTTCAACCCCCCTTAAGTATAGTTGTCAACCCAAAAGAACCCATGGCTCCTTTTTTTAAAGTCCAAATCAACCCAAATTCATACTTGTAGGTAAAAATTGCCAGGTATCAAGTATACCCATTGGGTATGGTTTGGGTCACGGGTATGTATGTTTCACGTAATCGGGCCGGGTATCACCTAAACCATACCCGAGTACCCGCATCGTTAGCCATCCCTAACGCTAGTTCACTTATAAACGGTGCCGTTGGAGCTCCAAACTGGGTCCAAGCATCACGTAAACGAGGTACCGAATAGTCTCCCTTTCCTTTGGTAACCATTAACAAGTATCAAATGGGTTTTATGAGATAAACTCAAAACGATGAAACATCATGAAAATGATGAAATGTCAGCATCAAGATAAAGATCTAACTAATGGGTAATTAAATATTCACAGAAACTTAAGATAGTCCGAAGAGAGATAGAGATAAACAGAATATCGCATACGACTAACATATTCATGAAAATATATTACAGAAAATAAGAAATTGGTATCTGCTTTTTGGATATAGACTTTTTAAAAATTGAATCTTGGGCTGCAATAATATAAGAAAACTATATGATAATGATGCATATGAATTGTGGAAACATGATATACCTTTAAAAACTGGCGATCGGAGATGAGAAGGAAGCAAAGTGAGGTTTAAGAGTGGTGGCCGGAGAAAGTATATGAGGTTTGAGATTTTGGGGCACTTGATGGGCCTCATATGCGTACCAGGGGTAGATGGGCCTGGGTCTAGATAAAATTAATGAGTAATTTCATAATAAATATACCCAGGCCCAATTGATACAAAGAAAAGGAGTTTTTAACGTTTATCACTTATACAAGCATTTAAACTCTAGGATGCATCAAGTAAAGTTTAACTTTATGACTTTCTATACAAAACGTCCAAACTAAAGGTTTTTCTGAAAAATGTGATAACATTTTCGTAATTATTTTACTGGTAAAGTAATTATTAAAATTACTCTACAAATAATCTTGTAGAGTAATTTTGAACTTTTAGGGTAATTTTGTAAAAAGATCTTGTATGGTAATTTTGAATTGTATGTTGTTTGATAAATTTGTAGAGTAATTTTGATACACGTACAAGATTATTTGTAGAGTAATTTTGATAATTACCCTACGAGTAAAATAATTACAAAAATAACATCGCATTTTTTTTTCTTTTTCATGTCTTTCGTACATTTTGTACGTTAAGTGTATTTGTATGCGAACTTCACTCATAAAAGTTATTAAGGTCTAGTTCAAGAGTAAATTTCAATTAAAACGTTTTTAGATTATGATTCTTATATTAATGTTTTAGGGTTTTTTTTTAAATTTTTGGGATCACTCATAGAATATCACTTATTTACTATCAATCGGGACTGTAATTAGAGGCGAGCCTCAACAAGACCGTAAGATATTAACATGAATACCATTATGGTGGAAGTGGTCTTGATGGTGATGTTGAGTAGTACCTTGTCCTCGCAAGCCAATAATCAAGCTCCGGATATTAACATAAATTGGAGCTTTGCCATCGACCAGGTTCTGCAATTTAGAGATGAAATGGTTTAGGTTTCATTGGAAAGAAGATTATAAATAACAAATAGTAAAAAGTAGGTGTCTGGCAAGGGTTAGGATAATAGTCATTCTCTCCCTTCATTATAATTATAATTATAATTTTTATATTATTTGATAATATTATTAAGCTTTTGTTAGTTGATTGTCCAAATTTTTTATACTGATATTTTAATTAATTTAAACCAGATTTAAGTCCAATTTTTTAGTTGATTGTCCAATTTTTTTTATAATAGACTGGTATTTTAATTAATTTACACTAGATTTAAGTTCAATTTTTAAGTCTTGCGATTTTTATCCATAATAAATTATAATATAGTATATGATTTATTATTTATTAGATAACTAAAAAAATATGTTTTTACTTTAAGAAAATAAATATCTAAAAGCTAAAGTTTGAAATTTCATCTTCCAGTTGGTTAATATAATAATTATATAATTTAAAAAAATATATATTGTTAGTGGTCAATGATAATTTGTGATTATTTGATTAGGAAATACGGTTTACTAAAAATTGTAAGTTTCTTGACCCGACTTAACCTGATCTGGTCACACCATTCTGATTCAAACCGAACAAAGGAAAATTACTATATAACGATAGATAAAGGAGCCCTATAAATTTCTGCCCCCTTAAAAAAGATTTTGGGTTTGCCACCATCTGGTGAGTTTAGTCCTTGGAAATAAATAGGCCAAAACTCTAATGCGCTTCTTTGGTTTGAAGGACTAGGCCGGAGGCAGGTATATTCTAATTTCTACACCTTCAATTAAAGGGATTGATTGACATCCCTTCTTAATTTGTTGAACTATCAATTAATTAGCTTTCCATGTTTAGGCCTATACTATTTGTACATTCATTGTCGACATAATAAAAAGCATTCGAGCCTAGGCAAAGTTTTATATAGTACCTAAAGCTAATTTATTCCACCGAGTTTGATCCTTTTCTAGTTTTTTCCCATCACCACTTTGTGTAGCACACATAGCCACCACCAAGACCACTCATACACCCGTTGCTTCCATCTTACAAATTACCGCCACCACCCACTTTCCCATGAAGCTCACCTCATCCAATTTTCCGGTTTAGATATTATGCAAAAAAGAAAGAAATATGTAGATTGACCATAATATCACAAAGAGTGCATATGGTATGCTAACTATGATCTACTTAAAAACTAAAGTTAAACTATTCTAAACACTATAGATAAACTCAAGACACTCTTAATACTAGACAGAAAACAGGCAAGTGTATCTATCAGTTGCAGCAAAGCTTAATGGAAGTCCAAATATCAAACCTAAGAGACCCTACCAATGTGAGTCCCAAAACAGATTCGAATCACAGGGTTTTGATTGTTATAACCCAAACAACTATAGATTAGTTGCTTGAATGTGTAAAAGTTAAGAAAAACCAAAAGATGAAGATTCTTGTATGGCTCAAACAACAAGTGTTGTATATGGAATCCCAAAAGATATAATCACTAAAAGCACCTGGATGTTCGGATTTAGCACAAGAACAATAATCACAACACAAGAGAAATCACCAAAACTTCGTGAGAGAAATCACAACACAAGAGAAATCACAGCACAAGAACAATAATCACAACATAAGATAAATCACCAATAATCACAGCACAAGAACAATAATCACAACACAAGAGAAATCATTAAAAGCACCTGGATCTTGGTTTGAGTTGGATCTGATGACTGCTTCACCTGTTTTTCCATCATAGAACCATTTCTTAAAATTGGTGAGAGTCACAGGTTATTCTGGAGGAAGTTTCACCCTTGTCACCACTTTGGCTGGATTGATTACCCACGTCACTCTTCCTTTTTCTATGATTGGGTATTTGGTTGTTTTTTATACGCGTCTTCTTGGGCGCTGAGGTTGAAGACCGTGAATCCACGCACACACTCTCTAAGAGTTAATCTTTCAAGGTTGCCACCAATGCTACTGTTGGTAGGATTTATCATATCGTGCTTGTTCAACTCTCGTATATCCTATGTGGGTAGACTCTGCATGTCATTTCCATTTCAAAAGTACTGGATTACACCTCCTCTTCGTTTCACCACAAACCACCCAATCAGATTGCAATATTTCCAGCTGATGATTCGGTCGGTGGCCTCTGTTTTCTCAACTGTTATGACCTGATAGAAGTCTGACATTTTTGCTCTTTCCTTCTTGAACCACTCAGGATGTTGAGGCTCAAACTCATCTCCTCCATCAGTTTCATACATCACAGTATCCTCCAAACCCCACTTGAGGAATTTTTTTGGCATTTCAATCCGGTCAACCTCTTCCTCTTCACTATCTCCATCAATACTTACATCAACAGCAGAATCGAGTCGTTTCTTTTTCTTTTCTGCTATCTCAGCTTTGCGTTTCTCTTGTCTTTCTCTGAAACTGTCAAAATTAAAGATATCTTCACTTGTGTATTTTGGTTCTCGATTAGCTGAAGTATACAGATCCTGCACCATCTCGTGCAATTTCTCCATTCCCTCTTATTGAAACTTTATGAACTCAGTTTGTTTAGACGCGTAGTTGTGCAATTCCTTGTTTTTCTTTCTCTGTTCCTTTAGCTTCTCTTTGAGCACATTTGTTTCATTAACCTGATTCTTCAAAAGACAAAACTCCTTAGTAGGAAACTTTCAGATTTCTTTGGACAAACGATCATAAAGTTCTTGGAATGGACGGGGTTTTGCTGGAACTCGTTGTGACGGTACTTGAGTGGTTGGGATCGATTTAGTTGGAGCATCTTTGGAAGATCCCTCTCCAGTTTTTCTTTTCTTGTGTGTATGGGATTTGCTTGGAGTATCTTCTGTAGGATCAACAATTAGGCTTTCAACAAACTGATCCAGTTGTTCCTGCTCTGATGTCACCACCGCATGTGTTTCTGACTCAGTCATCTCTCTCCTTTTTAGCCTTCTTTCTCTTTTCTCGGCTTCTTTGACTGCATGAACGGCTTGCATTTGTTCAATTGCTTCTTGAGTTAACCCAGCTCGTACACTGTCACCCAAAATCCTCTCTGTATTTGAGGAATCTTTCTTGCTCTTCTTTTTAGAGGGTTCTCCTTCTACTACATTCTTCTCTTTATCTTTCCGTTTGCGTACTAACGGTGTTTCCTCTTCAACTTCTGCTTCTTCCTCTTCAGTAGCATGTTTTTATTGTCTTTCTCTTGCTTGCCTTACACCCTCTCGGTATTTGTTATACGCAGCAAGAACGAATGAAAGTCTTTCTTTTCTGTACATCTAGTGATGTAACATGACCCACTGCTCTGTCTTCAGCTCAGTAAGTTGTCTACCTTTAGGCAACTGAAATTTGTACAGATTTCCATCATGAGGCAGGTTCATGTGCTGATCGTCGATAAGAAGTTGTACGAATCTTGGATACATGGCCCATGCACATTTGTTTACATTGTTGACCATTGTAACATTTGTGTAAATCGGGTTCGAAAACCCGCCCCAATTTATCAATCAAGGTGTATTCATTTACGTCGTTCGGCTATTTATTTATTGTTTACAATATTCCAATATTACATATGTATATATAATAATGAAAATCAATGTAAAAATAAAACAACAATCAAAGTTTAAAGAAATAATGTAATAATTAATCAATTATATATTAAATATTTATATGTAATAAATGATTTAACTTAAAAATTGATTAAATAAATAAAAACTCAAAAAAAGGGGGTGAACCGGGATCGAACTCGGGTTCCCCTGGTTGCACACACACCACCAACACCACTAGACTACACACACATTGTATCAGATTCCGCATATCACTATTCTTATATCCAAACAATCGGGCGGGACAACCTGCAACTATAACTGAAATCATCATCACGAGCCTTTCCTTTTTCAAATTTTCCGACAACTGTCGAAGATATCTTTGGTAAACTTAAATCACGACGGCTGTCATCTACCAATCACCCCAATTGGTTTCCAAAAACCGAAACCAAACTCACCTTCGATCAATCTATAAATACCTAGCACTATTCCACACCCTAACTCGTTCAATTCTCCCCTCTCTAAACGCAAGTTATCGCCGCTCAGTGTATATCCCTTTGTTTCATCAGTCGGCCGCCGAACTTACCTCGCCGGGAAAACACTCACTGCCGACCGGTAACCTTTTCTTTTTAATTCAATTCATATACTAGTTCAGTAATTATAGTCATTAAGATCTGGTATAAATAAGTTGGAATCAAGGGTCGTGTTCTGGGTAAGAATCTTCAAGCGAAGAAGATGAAGTGTTGAACGTATACATATATATTATAACACGGATTACAACCGGGTTAAGCACCCAGCCCAACTGGTTGGGCCGGGTGCAAACAAGACCCGGGGTCACCAGTTCGAATCTACGCTCACGCACCGGCCGGATCATTTTAAATCCTTTTTAAATCTATCATCTCTGTATACGCATAGTTAGTATATAAATATAATTAAAATTCGAATATTGTCGGGTTAGACACCCAGCCCAGTTGGTTGGGCTGGGTGCATCACACCGCCAAGGTCTCGGGTTCGAGTCCCTTGGTTCACACCGGTCGGATTACTTAAAATTCTTTTTAAACTTAATTAAATTCGAATGAACTTAAAACGTGTATAAGTATAATTAAAATCCAGATTCTTTCGGGTTAGACACGTAGCTCAGTTGGAAGAGCTGCGTGCATGCAACCGGGAGGTCCCGGGTTCGAGTCTCAACACGCATGCTTAAGAAAAACGATCGAACCGGTTGTCAGACTTGTCAGTCTGACAAGAATTTTTTAATATTTTTATCCTTTCTTATTATTTAGTTAATTTATTCTGTGGTTTATATTAAAATAAAATATGTTTAAAATACTTAAAAATACATAACTTCAAGGGCTCAATTATATCAATAGAAATCATGAAATTAACTTAAAAATCTAAACAAATGTTTTTAACCGAAATATTAGTCTATTTATTTATCGAGTTATCGCGTTATTATTTTAGGTTAGTATTTCCTCGTCGATTAAATCCGCAACTCGTGCGCTCTCATTTCCACTCAAGAATACACACTCACGGTGAGTGAATCTCTACAAATTCCCCGTTTTAATCACGTTTTGGGGTGTATCATGTATCATATCATTTCCTTATTTTATTTAACACTTGTGCTTACATCATTTCGTGATCAAATGTGTATTGCTTGTAGTGTGGTTTATATGTGGATACATTTTATCTTTTCAGTGCACTCATTTCATTAGGCCCATCAGTTCCTCGTGGGATACGGGTTGAGCATCAGGTGCCTCATTAGATCGACTCCGTTTGATTGAGCCTTGATCTCAGATACATCATCATTCATGTCAGATATTCATTCAATGTGGTTTGCGATTGGTTACATATATACATTTGCTCACATGTGATTCATGCACAATTTTATTTAAATAAACATAAAAATCAATTATTTAAATGTTTTATCAGGTTCACTCGCCAACTTTTGTTGAACCAAAATTTCCCCTGTTTTACGCATGATACATGTGATCAAGTTGAGGAAACAAACACCTAGGATGGCCTAGAAGAATAATCAAGTTATTTCGTTGGAACAAGCATTTAGATTATTATTTTTGTTTGTATAAAATTTTGTTGGATATTTGAATTTTAAATTTGAATTTAATAAATATGAAACTTGTTAGTAAATATTGTCACACCCCGACCCGCAGCGGAAATAAGAGTCGGGGCATAATTGGGTTATCACCAAAGCACATGACATTTACTATTATGTTTCATAATTAAATGAAGTCAAAGTTACATTTCTCAAACCTTCAAACATGTTCATTCATTACAAAGGAAAATAACCAAACATAATAATCCAAACACTAAATCGTTTTATTTCTTCTAATCCAGGCCCTACGTGTTCCTAGCTGCTGCTGGTTCACCTGTATCATGTGTAAAAATGGGAGGTTTTTGGGTCAACATAAGTTGGCGAGTGAACCTTATAGATAAACATTTAATAATGATTTTCTGGTTAGTTTATCAATAAAATATTGTGCATAATCATAAAAGAGCATATGTATGAAATCAAGCAATGGCAACATCGGTTACAATTATAACATACATTAACAATTGATAACATACATGTTCATACCAACATCATATGATAATTAACATAAATGAACTGTGAGATCAAGGCTCAATCAAACGGAGCCGATCGTATTGCATGAACTGGAAATGTAAATTGAACTGTGTGCTCAAGGCTCAATCAAACGGAGCCGAGCGTATTGCATGAACTTGAAATGTAAATTGAACTGTGCACTCAAGGCTCAATCAAACGGAGCCGAGCGTATTGCATGAACTTGAAATGTAAATAACCGATCAAGGCTCAATCAAACGGAGCCGATCGTGCGGGCACGCCCTGATCAACCGCATAATAAAATGGGGATCAAACTCAACCTCGAGGGATGGGGAGCTACGGCCTCAGCAATTGCATGTACTGAAATAATAACTTGCAAACAATTCTAACTACTGAACAGCAACAACTAACACACATGTCATGATATGATATTTGCACAATAACTTAGTTATAATAAGTAAATGAATAAGACACATGATACACCCCAAAAATGTGATTAAAACGGGGAATTTGAAGGGTTCACTCACATTGGGTGCGTTGGATTTGAATTGGTGAGATGCGCACGATTTAGATGAAACGAGTTAACGAGGAATCACTGACCTAAATAATAATAGGAAAAATATATTAAATGGATGGATTTTATTAAAGATTTCTAATGGAATTTTTGGATATATTTTTGTGAGTTTATGGCTATTTTCCATCCTTAAAAATGTTATTTTTAAGTATTTTTAATTGATTTTTAATTTAAATAAAACAAATAATTATTTAAAAAAAATAATATTTTTTTTACTGTTTGACCGTTGACCGTTGACCGGTTCGGTCAGCGGTAATTCTTGCGCCGAGCGGGATTCGAACCTGTGACCTTCCGTTCACGCGCACGTAGCTCTACCAACTGAGCTACGTGACTAACCCGTTAGAAATCTAGTTTTAATTATATTAATACACTTATTCGAATTTACCGAAAATTCCTTTATTTTACAAAACGTTTTATTCTCATTGAACCGGTGTTGGTGTCGAGACTCGATCGCGTGACGTGCAGTTTGTGTTGCACACAGTCCACCGCTGGACTGTGTGTCTAACCCGGGTATATTCTTGAATTATATTATACTTAACAACTACTCAATCTAACCCGGTTAGTTTTATGAATAAAAAGGAATGTTATTACGCAGCGTGTGTGAAGCAAGGATCGAACTCGGGACTCGTATATAAACTTTGCACACAGTCCACCGCTGGACTGTGTGTCTAACCCGTTAACTATCCGAATTTTATTTATTCTTAACCCGTTGTTATGCTCGTCTTCTTCACTATAATTCCCGGTTTTACACAGATCACTGGTTCAGGGTTCTACTACTTAAATAACATGATTACTAGTTTGAATGACAAACCGAACAGTTTGGGGGAAAGGAATACCGGACAGGTCGTCTTCTTCAGGAAGTCCGGCGAGAACAGGCAACTCTGTTTTTGAAACTTCGGCTGAGAGGGTTAATCAATAGAATTTAAGAGTTAGATTTGAAATTGAACCAGAGTACATGGGTTATTAGCACGATTGAATGTGTTTACCGTCAGCTAGCGTGGTTCCGGCAAATTCCAGAATTTCTCCGGCGAAACCAGAAATCCAGCAAAATCTTCTGTGACTGACTTTGAGTGACGGAATAATGTTAGTAGTGTCCCAGCAATAGATTGAAACAGCAAGAGAAGAAATTCTTACTGGTTTATGTTGAATACGGTTTTCCGGCGAGAATTGCAGAAAATTCCGGCGACAGTTTTCTTGTGCTCAAATGACTTGAAAACGCGACGAAAATGGATTTGAGTGTATTTGAGACAGTTCTGAATCGTATAAATGATTGGAGACGGAATTATTTGAAACTTGAATGTCTTTCGGTTTCAAAACTCAACACTTGAAGTTCATTAAATCTAAACTTTAATTAGAAACCGATATGCGTCGGTTATAAGTTAATTAAACGAACGAAAACTGATTTGGCGATTTGGCTTACCGATTTCCGTTATTCAAATACCAGTAACCGTTCATCCGAGTTTGCGTATAAAATTCAATTGTTTTCATAATACTAACAGAAAACAATTGGTGGCGGAGTGGTTTGGAGACGGAAAGATAAGTCATTGGAGCAGTTGACCCGGGTTCGAGTCCGGTCAGCTCCAAACATTTTTTATTTATTTTATTTTAACTTTTTATCAAATATAACTTTTATAGTTTAGCTTATATATTAATTATGTAACGTTTAAACTCAAAATACTCATAAATACTTAATGAAATTTCGTAACTTGATATTTGATTACAAAACGGAGCGGGTTTTGGAGACCCGATTTATACAAATGTTACAGTATCCCCTACTTTTAGGAATTTCGTCCCGAAATTCAAACAGTTGATGTAGTAGGGAAAAGATGAGGGTATTTTTCACGCATTGAGTCTTCACGTTCCCAAGTAAACTCAGGTCCCCGTTTCGACTCCCAGCGTACCCTAACAATAGGAATGCGACTTCGACGTAGACGCTTTTCTCCATAGTCCATAATCTCTACTGGCCTTTCAATAAAATGCATGGATTCATCAATCTGAATATCCTCTAGTGGAATATGAAGATTCTCATCAGCGAGGCACTTCTTCAAGTTCGACACGTGGAAAGTGGGATGAATTCTGTCGAGTTCTTCCGGTAGGTCAAGCTTGTAAGCTACAGGACCTACTCTTTCGAGTATTTTGAAAGGTCCTACGTAACGTGGTGCTAGCTTTCCCTTTTGCCCAAAACAAACTACTCCCTTCCATGGTGACACTTTTAAAAGCACATGATCACCAACGCTAAACTCCAAGGGCTTCCGTCGTTTATCTGCGTAACTCTTTTGACGACTTTGAGCCGCTAGAAGATTGTTTCTGATTTGATGAATTTTATCTGTTGTTTCTTGGATCAATTCCGGACCAGTAATTTGAGCTTCCCCAATTTCGTGCCAACAAACAGGAGATCGACACTTTCGACCATATAAAGCTTCAAAAGGTGCCATGCCGATACTAGAATGATAACTGTTGTTGTACGAAAATTCGACTAACGGTAGGTGGGCGTCCCAATTTCCCTTGAAGTCTATGACACATGCTCTAAGCATATCCTCAAGGGTTTGAATGGTGCGCTCAGACTGTCCATCAGTTTGGGGATGATAGGCGGTACTGAGATCTAGTCGAGTGCCCATTGCGGATTGTACTGCCTGCCATGTCCGTGAGGTGAAACGACCATCACGATCAGAAATAATACTTAATGGAACTCCATGACGGCTGACGATTTCGCTGATATAAATACGAGCAAGCTTTTCGTTCTTAAAATCTTCTCGAATAGGAATAAAGTGAGCTGATTTTGTGAGTCGGTCTATAATCACCCATATAGTGTCATACCCACTAGAAGTGCGAGGTAACCCGGTAATGAAATCCATGGTTATATTTTCCCACTTCCAGACAGGTATTTCTGGTTGGACCAGAAGTCCTGAGGGTCTTTGGTGTTCAGCCTTTACTTTAGAACAGGTGAGACACTTGGAGACAAAAACGGCAATATCTTTCTTCATTCCAGGCCACCAATAGGTGTACCGTAGGTCTTGATACATCTTATCGGCTCCTGGGTGTATAGAATATCGCGACTTATGGGCTTCATGCATGAGTGTTTCACGAAGATTGATATGGTTAGGAATCCATATACGATCTAGGTAATACAAAATACCATCAGATTTAGTTTCCAGCTTTAGCTCGGCTCCACAGGACATCTCCTTTTGTACATCTTCCTCTGTTATTGAAACGTGTTGAGCTTCTCGAATTTGATCCTTAATATTGGTTATAATTTGCGAACATAGAATATGAATGGAGTTCGCATACCCCTTTCGACTAAGTGCATCAGCCACCACATTTGCTTTACCAGGGTGGTATTTGATTTCACAGTCGTAATCATTTAGAAGTTCGACCCATCTCTGTTGCCTCATGTTTAACTCTTTCTGATTGAAGATGTGTTGAAGACTCTTATGGTCAGTGTATATTTCACACTTCGTGCCATAAAGATAATGTCTCCATATCTTAAGAGCGAATACAACGGCTCCAAGTTCAAGGTCATGAGTGGTGTAGTTCTTTTCGTGAGTCTTGAGTTGCCTTGAGGCATAAGCTATGACTTTTCCTCTTTGCATGAGAACGCATCCCAATCCTTGCCCTGACGCGTCGCAATAGACTACAAAATCATCACAACCTTCAGGAAGAGTGAGGATTGGTGCATCACAAAGTCTTTGCTTGAGGGTTTGAAAAGCTTCTTCTTGCTTGGGCCCCCATACAAATGGTTTCCCTTTATGGGTTAAAGCCGTGAGTGGCACCGCAATGCGAGAGAAGTTTGAAATGAATCGACGATAGTAACCAGCAAGTCCAAGAAAAGACCTTACTTCAGTTGGCGTACGTGGAGCTTGCCATTCTTGAACTGCTTTGATCTTTGATGGGTCCACATGTATTCCTTTGTCATTGACTACATGCCCAAGAAATTGCACCTCTTTTAACCAGAATTCACATTTAGAGAACTTGGCATAAAGCTGTTCCTTTTCTAGAAGTGCAAGAACAAGTCGCAGATGACGCTCATGATCAGCTTTAGATTTTGAATAGATAAGAATATCGTCAATGAACACAATAACAAATCGATCAAGGTAAGGTTTGCAGACTCTATTCATTAGGTCCATGAAAACAGCTGGTGCGTTGGTTAATCCAAACGGCATAACCATGAATTCATAGTGACCATAACGAGTTCGAAAAGCAGTTTTAGGGACGTCTTCTTCATGCACCCTAAGCTGATGATAGCCCGATCGAAGGTCGATTTTCGAAAAGCAACTGGCACCTTGTAGCTGGTCAAGAAGGTCATCTATACGAGGTAAAGGATATCGATTTTTGATAGTTAACTTGTTGAGCTCTCTGTAATCGATGCACATGCGAAAAGATCCATCCTTCTTCTTTACGAAAAGTACAGGTGCACCCCAAGGCGATGAGCTGGGGCGTATAAATCCCTTGTCAGTCAACTCTTGCAATTGACTGGCTAGCTCTTGCATTTCAGAGGGGGCTAACCTATATGGAGATTTTGCCACTGGTGTAGCACCAGGTATAAGATCGATACGAAACTCGACATCTCTGATTGGAGGAAGTCCTGAAATGTCGTCAGGAAAAACTTGTGGAAAATCTTTTACAACAGGAATATCTTCAAGTTTCTTTTCTGCGGTCCCCTTCTTGATGATATGGGCTAAAAACGCGACATAATTCTTGCGAAGGTATTTCTGAGCTTGAAGGCAAGACATTAAGTTGAGTCCTTTCGCCGAGGTTTCTCCAATAATTCGAAGAGTCTGACCGTTTGAAAGAGGAATACGAATAAATTTCTCACGACATACAACTTCCGCATTATGCTGACTAAGCCAATCCATTCCGACTATGATGTCGAAACTTCCCAGCTTCATAGGAATAAGATCGACTGAGAAATCGTGATCGTTTAGGGTGAGCGTACAGTTGCGTAGAATGGAATCTAACGAAACTGGTTTTCCATCTGCAACTTCCACTGTTATGGATTCCACGAGCTTATCTCGATTTTTACTTAAGATAGGTTCAAACTCTAATGACACGAAACTTCTATCCGCACCAGTATCAAATAACATAGAGGCATATCTACCATTTATAAGAAACGTACCGTTGACCACATTGCCGTCAGCTCTGGCCTGGTTTGCGTTAATATTGAAAGCCCTTCCTCTAGCAGGTGGAGGAGCTTGGTTTGCTTGGTTCACAGGGTTGGCTTGGGCCTGAGCATGAATAATATTGACCAGCCTTGGACATGAGTTCCTGAAATGACTTGGATCTCCACAATTGAAACATGCCCGCATTGGTTGGCCCATAGGGTAGTTGGGTTGATAGTATGTTTGGGCTAAATGTTGAGTGGGTGGAAATGGTTGTTGTTGTTGGGCTTGACCCATAAATTGTTGGTGGGTTTGGGTTATAGGTTGGTGGCGATTTGTTCGTTGAGATGCGCGGCATTGTTGTACAAGGTGTCCAGCGCGACCGCAGCTGGTACAGTACTGGCAAGGATAGTCAGGGAAGTGGTGATACTGACAACGGTTACATTTTGGTAGTGGTCCTGTGTATGGTCTTTTGTATGGCGCGGGTGGAGGAGTGGCTTGAGTGATGGGTGCAGCAGGAACAGGGGTGTTGGTGTGGGTGACTGCAAAGTTCCTGTTGTTACGCTTCCTCTTGTTAGCAAATTTGGAGGAAGGAGTGTGGTGGTTTGAGGTTTGTCCCTCAGCAGGGGTTTTCTTCTTTTCCTCCTTGAACTTCCCATTGCGAATTCGGTTTTCGGTCAGTTCTGTTGCCAACACCATGGCAGCTTCGAGTGTTACTGGTGAAACGCTGAGGACCGAATCCTGGATTTTCGAGGGAAGTCCTCGAATGTAATGTTCGATCAGACGGTAGGTTGGAGTGAATAAGTTTGGTACCATCTGGTTCAACTCCAAGAACCGTTTGTTGTAAGTAGAGTGATCACCATCTTTTTGTTTCAGGGCATGAAATTCATCTTCCAATTTCTTAATTTCACTCCTAGGACAGAATCGCCTAGTCATGATTTCCCTTAACTCCTCCCAAGTTAAGGACATCGCATCTTCCATTCCCCTCTTTCCCTTCTCAGTATTCCACCAAGTGAGAGCTACCCCAAGTAGTCTCCCGGTGGCATAACGAACTTTGCGATCCTCAGGACAATCGCAGTTTAAGAAAACGTTTTCCATCTCCTCGAACCAACGCTGGAGAGCAGTGACTCCCTCAGTCCCTTCGAATTTTGGGGGATCGCAAGACTTAAAATGTTTGTAGGTGCATTTGCCGGTAGGAGGGTCGTTGATGATCTGGTCCTGTTGTTGAGGAGGGTTAGTAGGATTTGCAGCAAGAGCTTGTTGTACTTGTACTACGATGTCAGGTAATATCGTGGCCATTTGGTTGGCGATATGAGTGGCCAATCGTTCCTGAGACTTTTCCGATTTCCTACTCCTTCGATGCGATCTATACGACATCTACAGGATCATAAAATGAGAAGATTGTGAGTTTATGGTATATTTTAGGTGTCATGTGTCTTTAAAAAAAATGAAAATAACATAAATATCAATAATGCAACTACATCCGAAGGATGTCTTGGGTTCGCTCATGTTGGGCCTCAAATGTCCCCCATACCTTCACCTATATAGTCATGTGGGCCCCCATGGCTATTGGTTTGGTAGGATTCACATTAGTATTGGCAATTTAACACTCGCATCCCCCGAATGCTAACCACAAAATATGTTCATGAGATGTTTGGTCGGAACGTGTCCAGGTGTAGACACAATGACAACTCAAAGTGGGATTAGCTCTCACGACGTTTGGTATAGCATGCTTTGGCCTAATAGGTATTTCGTACTCTCATCGTTGGTCCCCAGGTAGGCAAACTGGTCCTTTATTTTGGATTTATACGAATGCCAGCCTAGACAGGACGTTCCGACTACCGGTACTAGTACCCTTCCAGTTACTACATGCCCGTCATGAGAACTCACTTTGATGAGATTTGAAAACACGAAAATCGTTGTAAAATCAATCATGATGTGGTGTGTGCTTGCATGGATGTGATATGTTATGATCATACGATTTCATGATGAGCATTATTTGATAATACATACTTATGAACATGCTTGAACAATATCAAATGTAACATTTTAACATAAACATATAAACATCATGAAATTTGGCATATAACACACAAAATTCCTATAAGTTTCTAATCGACTATAGTATAGGCTCTAAGGGTCTAATAACCTATCCTATATCCCTATAGTCATGGCTCTGATACCAATCTGTCACACCCCGACCCGCAGCGGAAATAAGAGTCGGGGCATAATTGGGTTATCACCAAAGCACATGACATTTACTATTATGTTTCATAATTAAATGAAGTCAAAGTTACATTTCTCAAACCTTCAAACATGTTCATTCATTACAAAGGAAAATAACCAAACATAATAATCCAAACACTAAATCGTTTTATTTCTTCTAATCCAGGCCCTACGTGTTCCTAGCTGCTGCTGGTTCACCTGTATCATGTGTAAAAATGGGAGGTTTTTGGGTCAACATAAGTTGGCGAGTGAACCTTATAGATAAACATTTAATAATGATTTTCTGGTTAGTTTATCAATAAAATATTGTGCATAATCATAAAAGAGCATATGTATGAAATCAAGCAATGGCAACATCGGTTACAATTATAACATACATTAACAATTGATAACATACATGTTCATACCAACATCATATGATAATTAACATAAATGAACTGTGAGATCAAGGCTCAATCAAACGGAGCCGATCGTATTGCATGAACTGGAAATGTAAATTGAACTGTGTGCTCAAGGCTCAATCAAACGGAGCCGAGCGTATTGCATGAACTTGAAATGTAAATTGAACTGTGCACTCAAGGCTCAATCAAACGGAGCCGAGCGTATTGCATGAACTTGAAATGTAAATAACCGATCAAGGCTCAATCAAACGGAGCCGATCGTGCGGGCACGCCCTGATCAACCGCATAATAAAATGGGGATCAAACTCAACCTCGAGGGATGGGGAGCTACGGCCTCAGCAATTGCATGTACTGAAATAATAACTTGCAAACAATTCTAACTACTGAACAGCAACAACTAACACACATGTCATGATATGATATTTGCACAATAACTTAGTTATAATAAGTAAATGAATAAGACACATGATACACCCCAAAAATGTGATTAAAACGGGGAATTTGAAGGGTTCACTCACATTGGGTGCGTTGGATTTGAATTGGTGAGATGCGCACGATTTAGATGAAACGAGTTAACGAGGAATCACTGACCTAAATAATAATAGGAAAAATATATTAAATGGATGGATTTTATTAAAGATTTCTAATGGAATTTTTGGATATATTTTTGTGAGTTTATGGCTATTTTCCATCCTTAAAAATGTTATTTTTAAGTATTTTTAATTGATTTTTAATTTAAATAAAACAAATAATTATTTAAAAAAAATAATATTTTTTTTACTGTTTGACCGTTGACCGTTGACCGTTGACCGGTTCGGTCAGCGGTAATTCTTGCGCCGAGCGGGATTCGAACCTGTGACCTTCCGTTCACGCGCACGTAGCTCTACCAACTGAGCTACGTGACTAACCCGTTAGAAATCTAGTTTTAATTATATTAATACACTTATTCGAATTTACCGAAAATTCCTTTATTTTACAAAACGTTTTATTCTCATTGAACCGGTGTTGGTGTCGAGACTCGATCGCGTGACGTGCAGTTTGTGTTGCACACAGTCCATCGCTGGACTGTGTGTCTAACCCGGGTATATTCTTGAATTATATTATACTTAACAACTACTCAATCTAACCCGGTTAGTTTTATCAATAAAAAGGAATGTTATTACGCAGCGTGTGTGAAGCAAGGATCGAACTCGGGACTCGTATATAAACTTTGCACACAGTCCACCGCTGGACTGTGTGTCTAACCCGTTAACTATCCGAATTTTATTTATTCTTAACCCGTTGTTATGCTCGTCTTCTTCACTATAATTCCCGGTTTTACACAGATCACTGGTTCAGGGTTCTACTACTTAAATAACATGATTACTAGTTTGAATGACAAACCGAACAGTTTGGGGGAAAGGAATACCGGACAGGTCGTCTTCTTCAGGAAGTCCGGCGAGAACAGGCAACTCTGTTTTTGAAACTTCGGCTGAGAGGGTTAATCAATAGAATTTAAGAGTTAGATTTGAAATTGAACCAGAGTACATGGGTTATTAGCACGATTGAATGTGTTTACCGTCAGCTAGCGTGGTTCCGGCAAATTCCAGAATTTCTCCGGCGAAACCAGAAATCCAGCAAAATCTTCTGTGACTGACTTTGAGTGACGGAATAATGTTAGTAGTGTCCCAGCAATAGATTGAAACAGCAAGAGAAGAAATTCTTACTGGTTTATGTTGAATACGGTTTTCCGGCGAGAATTGCAGAAAATTCCGGCGACAGTTTTCTTGTGCTCAAATGACTTGAAAACGCGACGAAAATGGATTTGAGTGTATTTGAGACAGTTCTGAATCGTATAAATGATTGGAGACGGAATTATTTGAAACTTGAATGTCTTTCGGTTTCAAAACTCAACACTTGAAGTTCATTAAATCTAAACTTTAATTAGAAACCGATATGCGTCGGTTATAAGTTAATTAAACGAACGAAAACTGATTTGGCGATTTGGCTTACCGATTTCCGTTATTCAAATACCAGTAACCGTTCATCCGAGTTTGCGTATAAAATTCAATTGTTTTCATAATACTAACAGAAAACAATTGGTGGCGGAGTGGTTTGGAGACGGAAAGATAAGTCATTGGAGCAGTTGACCCGGGTTCGAGTCCGGTCAGCTCCAAACATTTTTTATTTATTTTATTTTAACTTTTTATCAAATATAACTTTTATAGTTTAGCTTATATATTAATTATGTAACGTTTAAACTCAAAATACTCATAAATACTTAATGAAATTTCGTAACTTGATATTTGATTACAAAACGGAGCGGGTTTTGGAGACCCGATTTATACAAATGTTACAGTATCCCCTACTTTTAGGAATTTCGTCCCGAAATTCAAACAGTTGATGTAGTAGGGAAAAGATGAGGGTATTTTTCACGCATTGAGTCTTCACGTTCCCAAGTAAACTCAGGTCCCCGTTTCGACTCCCAGCGTACCCTAACAATAGGAATGCGACTTCGACGTAGACGCTTTTCTCCATAGTCCATAATCTCTACTGGCCTTTCAATAAAATGCATGGATTCATCAATCTGAATATCCTCTAGTGGAATATGAAGATTCTCATCAGCGAGGCACTTCTTCAAGTTCGACACGTGGAAAGTGGGATGAATTCTGTCGAGTTCTTCCGGTAGGTCAAGCTTGTAAGCTACAGGACCTACTCTTTCGAGTATTTTGAAAGGTCCTACGTAACGTGGTGCTAGCTTTCCCTTTTGCCCAAAACGAACTACTCCCTTCCATGGTGACACTTTTAAAAGCACATGATCACCAACGCTAAACTCCAAGGGCTTCCGTCGTTTATCTGCGTAACTCTTTTGACGACTTTGAGCCGCTAGAAGATTGTTTCTGATTTGATGAATTTTATCTGTTGTTTCTTGGATCAATTCCGGACCAGTAATTTGAGCTTCCCCAATTTCGTGCCAACAAACAGGAGATCGACACTTTCGACCATATAAAGCTTCAAAAGGTGCCATGCCGATACTAGAATGATAACTGTTGTTGTACGAAAATTCGACTAACGGTAGGTGGGCGTCCCAATTTCCCTTGAAGTCTATGACACATGCTCTAAGCATATCCTCAAGGGTTTGAATGGTGCGCTCAGACTGTCCATCAGTTTGGGGATGATAGGCGGTACTGAGATCTAGTCGAGTGCCCATTGCGGATTGTACTGCCTGCCATGTCCGTGAGGTGAAACGACCATCACGATCAGAAATAATACTTAATGGAACTCCATGACGGCTGACGATTTCGCTGATATAAATACGAGCAAGCTTTTCGTTCTTAAAATCTTCTCGAATAGGAATAAAGTGAGCTGATTTTGTGAGTCGGTCTATAATCACCCATATAGTGTCATACCCACTAGAAGTGCGAGGTAACCCGGTAATGAAATCCATGGTTATATTTTCCCACTTCCAGACAGGTATTTCTGGTTGGACCAGAAGTCCTGAGGGTCTTTGGTGTTCAGCCTTTACTTTAGAACAGGTGAGACACTTGGAGACAAAAACGGCAATATCTTTCTTCATTCCAGGCCACCAATAGGTGTACCGTAGGTCTTGATACATCTTATCGGCTCCTGGGTGTATAGAATATCGCGACTTATGGGCTTCATGCATGAGTGTTTCACGAAGATTGATATGGTTAGGAATCCATATACGATCTAGGTAATACAAAATACCATCAGATTTAGTTTCCAGCTTTAGCTCGGCTCCACAGGACATCTCCTTTTGTACATCTTCCTCTGTTATTGAAACGTGTTGAGCTTCTCGAATTTGATCCTTAATATTGGTTATAATTTGCGAACATAGAATATGAATGGAGTTCGCATACCCCTTTCGACTAAGTGCATCAGCCACCACATTTGCTTTACCAGGGTGGTATTTGATTTCACAGTCGTAATCATTTAGAAGTTCGACCCATCTCCGTTGCCTCATGTTTAACTCTTTCTGATTGAAGATGTGTTGAAGACTCTTATGGTCAGTGTATATTTCACACTTCGTGCCATAAAGATAATGTCTCCATATCTTAAGAGCGAATACAACGGCTCCAAGTTCAAGGTCATGAGTGGTGTAGTTCTTTTCGTGAGTCTTGAGTTGCCTTGAGGCATAAGCTATGACTTTTCCTCTTTGCATGAGAACGCATCCCAATCCTTGCCCTGACGCGTCGCAATAGACTACAAAATCATCACAACCTTCAGGAAGAGTGAGGATTGGTGCATCACAAAGTCTTTGCTTGAGGGTTTGAAAAGCTTCTTCTTGCTTGGGCCCCCATACAAATGGTTTCCCTTTATGGGTTAAAGCCGTGAGTGGCACCGCAATGCGAGAGAAGTTTGAAATGAATCGACGATAGTAACCAGCAAGTCCAAGAAAAGACCTTACTTCAGTTGGCGTACGTGGAGCTTGCCATTCTTGAACTGCTTTGATCTTTGATGGGTCCACATGTATTCCTTTGTCATTGACTACATGCCCAAGAAATTGCACCTCTTTTAACCAGAATTCACATTTAGAGAACTTGGCATAAAGCTGTTCCTTTTCTAGAAGTGCAAGAACAAGTCGCAGATGACGCTCATGATCAGCTTTAGATTTTGAATAGATAAGAATATCGTCAATGAACACAATAACAAATCGATCAAGGTAAGGTTTGCAGACTCTATTCATTAGGTCCATGAAAACAGCTGGTGCGTTGGTTAATCCAAACGGCATAACCATGAATTCATAGTGACCATAACGAGTTCGAAAAGCAGTTTTAGGGACGTCTTCTTCATGCACCCTAAGCTGATGATAGCCCGATCGAAGGTCGATTTTCGAAAAGCAACTGGCACCTTGTAGCTGGTCAAGAAGGTCATCTATACGAGGTAAAGGATATCGATTTTTGATAGTTAACTTGTTGAGCTCTCTGTAATCGATGCACATGCGAAAAGATCCATCCTTCTTCTTTACGAAAAGTACAGGTGCACCCCAAGGCGATGAGCTGGGGCGTATAAATCCCTTGTCAGTCAACTCTTGCAATTGACTGGCTAGCTCTTGCATTTCAGAGGGGGCTAACCTATATGGAGATTTTGCCACTGGTGTAGCACCAGGTATAAGATCGATACGAAACTCGACATCTCTGATTGGAGGAAGTCCTGAAATGTCGTCAGGAAAAACTTGTGGAAAATCTTTTACAACAGGAATATCTTCAAGTTTCTTTTCTGCGGTCCCCTTCTTGATGATATGGGCTAAAAACGCGACATAATTCTTGCGAAGGTATTTCTGAGCTTGAAGGCAAGACATTAAGTTGAGTCCTTTCGCCGAGGTTTCTCCAATAATTCGAAGAGTCTGACCGTTTGAAAGAGGAATACGAATAAATTTCTCACGACATACAACTTCCGCATTATGCTGACTAAGCCAATCCATTCCGACTATGATGTCGAAACTTCCCAGCTTCATAGGAATAAGATCGACTGAGAAATCGTGATCGTTTAGGGTGAGCGTACAGTTGCGTAGAATGGAATCTAACGAAACTGGTTTTCCATCTGCAACTTCCACTGTTATGGATTCCACGAGCTTATCTCGATTTTTACTTAAGATAGGTTCAAACTCTAATGACACGAAACTTCTATCCGCACCAGTATCAAATAACATAGAGGCATATCTACCATTTATAAGAAACGTACCGTTGACCACATTGCCGTCAGCTCTGGCCTGGTTTGCGTTAATATTGAAAGCCCTTCCTCTAGCAGGTGGAGGAGCTTGGTTTGCTTGGTTCACAGGGTTGGCTTGGGCCTGAGCATGAATAATATTGACCAGCCTTGGACATGAGTTCCTGAAATGACTTGGATCTCCACAATTGAAACATGCCCGCATTGGTTGGCCCATAGGGTAGTTGGGTTGATAGTATGTTTGGGCTAAATGTTGAGTGGGTGGAAATGGTTGTTGTTGTTGGGCTTGACCCATAAATTGTTGGTGGGTTTGGGTTATAGGTTGGTGGCGATTTGTTCGTTGAGATGCGCGGCATTGTTGTACAAGGTGTCCAGCGCGACCGCAGCTGGTACAGTACTGGCAAGGATAGTCAGGGAAGTGGTGATACTGACAACGGTTACATTTTGGTAGTGGTCCTGTGTATGGTCTTTTGTATGGCGCGGGTGGAGGAGTGGCTTGAGTGATGGGTGCAGCAGGAACAGGGGTGTTGGTGTGGGTGACTGCAAAGTTCCTGTTGTTACGCTTCCTCTTGTTAGCAAATTTGGAGGAAGGAGTGTGGTGGTTTGAGGTTTGTCCCTCAGCAGGGGTTTTCTTCTTTTCCTCCTTGAACTTCCCATTGCGAATTCGGTTTTCGGTCAGTTCTGTTGCCAACACCATGGCAGCTTCGAGTGTTACTGGTGAAACGCTGAGGACCGAATCCTGGATTTTCGAGGGAAGTCCTCGAATGTAATGTTCGATCAGACGGTAGGTTGGAGTGAATAAGTTTGGTACCATCTGGTTCAACTCCAAGAACCGTTTGTTGTAAGTAGAGTGATCACCATCTTTTTGTTTCAGGGCATGAAATTCATCTTCCAATTTCTTAATTTCACTCCTAGGACAGAATCGCCTAGTCATGATTTCCCTTAACTCCTCCCAAGTTAAGGACATCGCATCTTCCATTCCCCTCTTTCCCTTCTCAGTATTCCACCAAGTGAGAGCTACCCCAAGTAGTCTCCCGGTGGCATAACGAACTTTGCGATCCTCAGGACAATCGCAGTTTAAGAAAACGTTTTCCATCTCCTCGAACCAACGCTGGAGAGCAGTGACTCCCTCAGTCCCTTCGAATTTTGGGGGATCGCAAGACTTAAAATGTTTGTAGGTGCATTTGCCGGTAGGAGGGTCGTTGATGATCTGGTCCTGTTGTTGAGGAGGGTTAGTAGGATTTGCAGCAAGAGCTTGTTGTACTTGTACTACGATGTCAGGTAATATCGTGGCCATTTGGTTGGCGATATGAGTGGCCAATCGTTCCTGAGACTTTTCCGATTTCCTACTCCTTCGATGCGATCTATACGACATCTACAGGATCATAAAGATGAGAAGATTGTGAGTTTATGGTATATTTTAGGTGTCATGTGTCTTTAAAAAAAATGAAAATAACATAAATATCAATAATGCAACTACATCCGAAGGATGTCTTGGGTTCGCTCATGTTGGGCCTCAAATGTCCCCCATACCTTCACCTATATAGTCATGTGGGCCCCATGGCTATTGGTTTGGTAGGATTCACATTAGTATTGGCAATTTAACACTCGCATCCCCCGAATGCTAACCACAAAATATGTTCATGAGATGTTTGGTCGGAACGTGTCCAGGTGTAGACACAATGACAACTCAAAGTGGGATTAGCTCTCACGACGTTTGGTATAGCATGCTTTGGCCTAATAGGTATTTCGTACTCTCATCGTTGGTCCCCAGGTAGGCAAACTGGTCCTTTATTTTGGATTTATACGAATGCCAGCCTAGACAGGACGTTCCGACTACCGGTACTAGTACCCTTCCAGTTACTACATGCCCGTCATGAGAACTCACTTTGATGAGATTTGAAAACACGAAAATCGTTGTAAAATCAATCATGATGTGGTGTGTGCTTGCATGGATGTGATATGTTATGATCATACGATTTCATGATGAGCATTATTTGATAATACATACTTATGAACATGCTTGAACAATATCAAATGTAACATTTTAACATAAACATATAAACATCATGAAATTTGGCATATAACACACAAAATTCCTATAAGTTTCTAATCGACTATAGTATAGGCTCTAAGGGTCTAATAACCTATCCTATATCCCTATAGTCATGGCTCTGATACCAATCTGTCACACCCCGACCCGCAGCGGAAATAAGAGTCGGGGCATAATTGGGTTATCACCAAAGCACATGACATTTACTATTATGTTTCATAATTAAATGAAGTCAAAGTTACATTTCTCAAACCTTCAAACATGTTCATTCATTACAAAGGAAAATAACCAAACATAATAATCCAAACACTAAATCGTTTTATTTCTTCTAATCCAGGCCCTACGTGTTCCTAGCTGCTGCTGGTTCACCTGTATCATGTGTAAAAATGGGAGGTTTTTGGGTCAACATAAGTTGGCGAGTGAACCTTATAGATAAACATTTAATAATGATTTTCTGGTTAGTTTATCAATAAAATATTGTGCATAATCATAAAAGAGCATATGTATGAAATCAAGCAATGGCAACATCGGTTACAATTATAACATACATTAACAATTGATAACATACATGTTCATACCAACATCATATGATAATTAACATAAATGAACTGTGAGATCAAGGCTCAATCAAACGGAGCCGATCGTATTGCATGAACTGGAAATGTAAATTGAACTGTGTGCTCAAGGCTCAATCAAACGGAGCCGAGCGTATTGCATGAACTTGAAATGTAAATTGAACTGTGCACTCAAGGCTCAATCAAACGGAGCCGAGCGTATTGCATGAACTTGAAATGTAAATAACCGATCAAGGCTCAATCAAACGGAGCCGATCGTGCGGGCACGCCCTGATCAACCGCATAATAAAATGGGGATCAAACTCAACCTCGAGGGATGGGGAGCTACGGCCTCAGCAATTGCATGTACTGAAATAATAACTTGCAAACAATTCTAACTACTGAACAGCAACAACTAACACACATGTCATGATATGATATTTGCACAATAACTTAGTTATAATAAGTAAATGAATAAGACACATGATACACCCCAAAAATGTGATTAAAACGGGGAATTTGAAGGGTTCACTCACATTGGGTGCGTTGGATTTGAATTGGTGAGATGCGCACGATTTAGATGAAACGAGTTAACGAGGAATCACTGACCTAAATAATAATAGGAAAAATATATTAAATGGATGGATTTTATTAAAGATTTCTAATGGAATTTTTGGATATATTTTTGTGAGTTTATGGCTATTTTCCATCCTTAAAAATGTTATTTTTAAGTATTTTTAATTGATTTTTAATTTAAATAAAACAAATAATTATTTAAAAAAAATAATATTTTTTTTACTGTTTGACCGTTGACCGTTGACCGTTGACCGGTTCGGTCAGCGGTAATTCTTGCGCCGAGCGGGATTCGAACCTGTGACCTTCCGTTCACGCGCACGTAGCTCTACCAACTGAGCTACGTGACTAACCCGTTAGAAATCTAGTTTTAATTATATTAATACACTTATTCGAATTTACCGAAAATTCCTTTATTTTACAAAACGTTTTATTCTCATTGAACCGGTGTTGGTGTCGAGACTCGATCGCGTGACGTGCAGTTTGTGTTGCACACAGTCCACCGCTGGACTGTGTGTCTAACCCGGGTATATTCTTGAATTATATTATACTTAACAACTACTCAATCTAACCCGGTTAGTTTTATGAATAAAAAGGAATGTTATTACGCAGCGTGTGTGAAGCAAGGATCGAACTCGGGACTCGTATATAAACTTTGCACACAGTCCACCGCTGGACTGTGTGTCTAACCCGTTAACTATCCGAATTTTATTTATTCTTAACCCGTTGTTATGCTCGTCTTCTTCACTATAATTCCCGGTTTTACACAGATCACTGGTTCAGGGTTCTACTACTTAAATAACATGATTACTAGTTTGAATGACAAACCGAACAGTTTGGGGGAAAGGAATACCGGACAGGTCGTCTTCTTCAGGAAGTCCGGCGAGAACAGGCAACTCTGTTTTTGAAACTTCGGCTGAGAGGGTTAATCAATAGAATTTAAGAGTTAGATTTGAAATTGAACCAGAGTACATGGGTTATTAGCACGATTGAATGTGTTTACCGTCAGCTAGCGTGGTTCCGGCAAATTCCAGAATTTCTCCGGCGAAACCAGAAATCCAGCAAAATCTTCTGTGACTGACTTTGAGTGACGGAATAATGTTAGTAGTGTCCCAGCAATAGATTGAAACAGCAAGAGAAGAAATTCTTACTGGTTTATGTTGAATACGGTTTTCCGGCGAGAATTGCAGAAAATTCCGGCGACAGTTTTCTTGTGCTCAAATGACTTGAAAACGCGACGAAAATGGATTTGAGTGTATTTGAGACAGTTCTGAATCGTATAAATGATTGGAGACGGAATTATTTGAAACTTGAATTTCTTTCGGTTTCAAAACTCAACACTTGAAGTTCATTAAATCTAAACTTTAATTAGAAACCGATATGCGTCGGTTATAAGTTAATTAAACGAACGAAAACTGATTTGGCGATTTGGCTTACCGATTTCCGTTATTCAAATACCAGTAACCGTTCATCCGAGTTTACGTATAAAATTCAATTGTTTTCATAATACTAACAGAAAACAATTGGTGGCGGAGTGGTTTGGAGACGGAAAGATAAGTCATTGGAGCAGTTGACCCGGGTTCGAGTCCGGTCAGCTCCAAACATTTTTTATTTATTTTATTTTAACTTTTTATCAAATATAACTTTTATAGTTTAGCTTATATATTAATTATGTAACGTTTAAACTCAAAATACTCATAAATACTTAATGAAATTTCGTAACTTGATATTTGATTACAAAACGGAGCGGGTTTTGGAGACCCGATTTATACAAATGTTACAAATATCATGAGCTTGGTGATAACCCAATCATGCCCGACTTCTATTCCGCTGCGGGTCGGGGTGTGACAGATTGGTATCAGAGCTTGTGACTATAGGGATATAGGATAGGTTATTAGACCTTTAGGGCCTATACTATAGTTGACTAGATTTAAATTGTTTATGTGTTACATGCAAAATTCATGATGTTTATATGTTTCATGTTTATATTCACACACAACATCATGCAAACATTCTCACAAGTAC